>CM067324.1:9422500-10755000 GCA_034376525.1 Nicotiana benthamiana
ATATTGATCTCGTCATCCCTAACAGATAATAAAGAAGGTTAGATAAAATGTACGTTGGTGCTCGGAAAGTATGATCGGGTGCTCGTCATGGCCATCCAGTTTGGGTCGTGACAAACTTAATATCAGAGCAACTCTGTCCTGTGGATTGTCTATGAACCGTGTCTAGTAGAGTCTTTATTATGGATGTGTAGTGCGCCACATTTATAATCAGGAGGCTATAGGACATCTAAGGTTGTTACCTTCTTCGCTAATCTATATAGTGCATAGAGTTGAGTCATAAGTGTTCGTCTCTAATATTCACCTTGTTTTCTTTCAACGATGCCTTCGACTAGGAAGCAAAACATTAGTAGACGGCTTGATACGGCTGCGGTAGAGGGTACCAGTCAGGTTCACCAAGCCAGAGCAGGCCAAAGTGAGGCTCATAGTGAGATTTCGTCTCATACCTCATCTACTATGTCTCCTCCAGAGGATATTAGAAGGCACTCAGCACCTCCAGTTCCTCCGTCTGGCACTATAGACCAGGATATGCAGAGTGCTATGCTGTTATTGACTAGCTTGGTAGCTCCTCCGGATCAAAGGCAGAATACAAGTGTTGCTAATAAACTAGTTAGTACGAGGGTTGATGATTTTATAATTTAGAACCTCCAGTGTTTACCAGATCAAACCCCAAGGAGGACCCGCATACTTTTGTTGACCAGGTGCATCGTACACTATAACTTATGCATGTTAGTGATATAGAGGCAGTAGAGTTGGCTTCTTATTAGCTACTGGATTTAGCAGTTCTTTGGTATGATTGTTGCGAGAGATCCAGGGGTTTGAACGCTCCTCCAACTGGGTTGAAGGAATTTTCTGAGGCCTTTCTTCGTCACTGCTTGCTAGTTGAGATACGATTAGCTAGAGCTGATAAGGTCTTGAACCTTAGACAAGGTAATATGAGTGTGTGAAAGTACAGTATGTAGTTTGATTCTTTATTAATGTATGCTCCACATATGGTCGATGAGACAAGTGATAGGGTGCCTTTGTTCGTGAACGGGTCGGGACCATATCTGATAAATGAGTGAACGACAGCCTCTGTGGTGGAGGGCATGGATATTACCCGTATTAAGGCTTATGCCCAGACCCTAAAGGATCGTAAGTACCAGTAGAGGGCAGATAGGGAGCAGGATAGGGGCCAGCGCGATATTTGCAAGGTATTCTGATGACTTCAAAGGTAGTGTCGGGCCCCAGTCTTCATGGAATTCGGTGCCACCTGTAGCTAGTGCTCCTCTATAGTTTCAGAGGCCTCGATCTTATTGATTCACCTATTCTGGTCAAGATCAGAGTTCACATGCATCAGGCTCGTAACATCACAGGTATACTAGTAAGACGAGACCTATAACACCACATTGTGATCAGTGCAGCAACACCAACTTTGGATTGTGCCGTCGAGATTCTGATGCGTGCTATTCTTGCAAACAGCATAACCATGTGACGCGGGATTGTCCTAACAGATGAGGTGATGGTATTGCTCATCATACTGGATCTCTGTCTTATTCTTACTCATCAGCTCGACCTCCAGCACGGGGTTTTTAGCATTCGACAGGTCGTGGTAGAGGTAGAGATGCAGTGCCCAGTTTGAGTGGTGCTCAAAATTGAACCTATGCTCTAGTAGGTTGACAGGATCTCAAGTCGTCTCCGGATGTTTTTATAGGTATATTGTCTGTGTTTTCTTATGATGTATATATGCTGATTGATTCGGGATCTAATTATCATATGTTACATTCTTTTTGGCTAATAAGTTTGGCATTGAACCTGAATTGATAAGTAAACCCATTGCGGTATCTACTTCGATAGGAAATTATGTGATTGCTAGAAGGGTATATAGAGGTTGCATTGTGATGATTTGTAGTTGTCAAACCTTGGAAAATTTAATTGAGTTAGAAATGGTTGATTTCGATGTAATAATGGGAATGGACTGGTTGGCCACATGCTATGCAAATGTTGACTGTCATACGAAGATGCTTAGGTTTCAATTTCCTGGTGAACCTGTCATTGAATGGAAGGGGAACATTGCTACACCGAAAGGTAGGTTTATTTCCTATCTTAAGGCAAGGAAAATTATCTCAAAAGGTTACATTTATCATCTCGTTCGCAATAGGGATGCGAAGACGAAGCCGCCTATTCTACAATAAATCCCATGGTCAACGAATTTCCAAATGTTTTCCCAGATGAACTCCTAGGCCTTCTTCTGAAAGGGAGATTGAGTTTAGCATTGCTGTGTTTCCTAACACTCAACCGATCTCTATCCTACCGTACAGAATGGCCCCGGCGGAGTTGCGAGAGTTGAAGGAGTAGTTGAAGGACTTACTGGATAAGGGCTTTATTAGGCCTAGCACTACACCTTGGGGTGCACCAGTTTTATTTGTGCGGAAGAAAGATGGATCATTACGGATGTGTATCGACCATCGACAGTTGAATAAGTTTACTATAAAGAACAAGCATCCACTTACAAGAATTGATGACATGTTTGACCAACTCCAGGGTGCCAAGTATTTCTCCAAGATTGATTTATGTTTAGGGTATCATTAGGTGAGGGTTAAGGAGAAGGATGTTCCAAAAACGGCCTTCCGGACAAGATATGGGCACTTTGCGTTCTTGGTGATGTCGTTCCGGCTAACAAATACCCCAGTTGCTTATATGGATCTCATGAATACTGTATTCAAGGCTTATCTTGATATGTTCATGATTGTACATGATGACATTATGGTGCATTCTCATTCGTCGGCAGAACATGCAGGCCACTTGCGTATAGTATTACAGATGCTTTAGGATCGTAAGTTATATGCTAAGCTCTCCAAATGTGAATTCTAGCTAAACTCAGTAGCATTCCTTAGCCATGTGACATCTGACGAGGGTATTAGTGTCGACACTCAGAAGATCGATGCAGTAAAGAATTGGTTGAGACCTACAACACTATTAGAAGTCTGTAGCTTCCTAGGGCTAGCAGGATATTATAGGTTGCTTGTAGAAGGGTTTTCCTCTATATCAGCACCATTGACTAAGTTAACACAGCAAGCTACCAAGTTCCAATGTTCTGACACTTGTGAATGTAGTTTTCAAGAGCTGAAGGATCGATTGACATCCGCACCAATGCTCACTCTCCCTGAAGGAATGGAATTTTACGTGGTATATTGCAATGCCTCAGGCATAGGTTTGGGGTGCGTATTGATGCAGCATGCGCAGGTGATTGCTTATGCATCAATACAATTGAAGAAGCATGAAAAGAATTATCCAACCCATGATTTGGAATTGGCTGCAGTAATATATGCTTTGAAGATATGGCGGCACTACTTATACGGTGTCAATGTTTACATCTACATATATCACAAGAGTTTACAATACATCTTCAAGCAAAAAGAGTTGAATTTGAGGCAGCATAAGTGGCTTGAATTACTGAAATACTACGATGTCGAGATATTGTATCATCCTAGTAAAGCCGATGTTATGGGAGACGTTCTCAGCCGTAAGCCAATAGGAAGCTTAGTACATATTGAGGCAGGTAGATGGGGGTTGACTAAAGAGCTTCATCAGCTAGCCAATATGAGAATCAGATTGTTTGACTCTGATGACAGAGGTGTTACTGAACAGAATACATCAGAATCATCTTTGGTAGCCGAGGTAAAAGCACGACAATATGAAGATCGTATCTTAATACAATTAAGAGAGAGCATTCAGCAGTGTAAAAGCATGGATTTAAGATTGGAAAAGATGGGGCACTGAGATACCAGGCCCGGTTAAGTGTGCCTAATGTGGAAGGATTACGAAAGAAGATTATGAATGAGATTCATCAATCCCGATATTCCATCCATCCCGGCTCGACAAAGATGTATCATGATGTCAAGGAACAATATTGGTAGGATAATATGAAGTAGTCTATTGCAGAATTTGTAGCCCAGTGTCCCAATTGTCAACAACTAAAGATATAACATCAAAAACAAGGTAGATTGCTTCAGAATATAGAGATTCCGACCTAGAAATGGGATGTGATTAATATGGACTTTGTTATTGGATTACCTCGCTCTTATCATCAGTTTGACTCCATCTGGGTGATTGTTGATCGCCTTACAAAATGTACCCATTTTCTGCCAGTTAGGACAACTTACACGACTGAAGATTATGCAAAGTTTTATATCAAGCAGATTGTTAGTCTTCATGGTGTGCCAATATCTAATATATCAGACGGAGGAGCTCAATTTATGGCTAACTTTTGGAAGTCTTTTCAAAAGGGTTTAGGCACACAAGTGAATCTTAGCACTGTATTTCATCCGCAAACGAACGGACAGGTTGAACGTACCATTCAGACACAGGAATATATGCTATGAGCATGTGTTCTAGATTCTAAAGGGAATTGGGGTGATCATCTTCCCCTCATAGAATTCGCCTACAATAATAGCTACCACTCCAGTATTAAAATGGCCCCATACGAGGCACAGGAACTATATGGGAGGAGATGTAGATTACCAGTTGGATGGTTCAAAGTTAGTGACACAAAATTATATGGGTCAGATATGATTCACCAAGCCATTGATAAGGTGAAGGTGATATAGGAACGTTTGAGAACGGCACAAAGCAGGCAAAAAGTCTTATTTCGATGTCTGACGTCATAATCTAGAGTTTGAGGTTGGTGATTGGGTTTTCCTGAGGATCTCATCAATGAAGGGTGTTATGCGTTTTGGGAATAAAGGTAAGCTGAGTCCAAGGTATATCGGTCCATATAAAATTCTTCGACGAATTGGACATGTTGCTTATGAGTTAGAATTGCCATCCGAATTGGAGTTTGTCTATCTGATATTCCATGTATCTATGTTGACAAAATGTGTTGGAGATCCTTCTCAAGTCGTCCCTATCAAAGATGTACAAGTTACAGAGTATCTATCATATGAAGACGTGTCAGGGGCTATATTAGATCGACAAGTCCGCAAGCTGAGAACAAAAGATGTAGCTTCCGTCAAATTTTTGTGGTGGAAGAAGAATATGGAAGAAATGACATAGGAAGAAGAAGAAGAGTAGATGAAGTCCTGATACCTTTACCTGTTCTAGAATAAAGATAATGAGTATGCTAGGGGAACACAAGATGCATTAGAAGGTGGAACAGCTCAATGAGGTAAGCAATAGCTTGAGAATACTCTGTCTTAATACAAAATGGTGATATACAGATAATGTACATGTCAATAATGCTTTGCATACTCTTGTAAGGCCATACATTGATTTAACTGCTATCAAATTCATCCTCTATTTATGGGAAAAACTCGGCCGAAATCCATGATGAATTAGACTCCCCAAGAACCCTTACATTTGAGGACGAATGTTCCTAAGGAGGGAGGGTGCTACAACCCATATCCACATGTTTTAGTTCATGCCATATATTAGTTAGCATAAATCCAAGATGGAATTATCTTTGATATGATAAGAAGTTAATCTTATTGGTCTTAAGTGATACAAGGGTGTATAAGGGTGACTAACAAGTATTAGATGTTAAACGAATCAAGGAGGTTGTAACTCGTATTTTCAGGTAAACCTAGAGGTTTTGAATACATTAATGTGGTCATGTATTAAGGTATTTGCATCATATAATATCCATATCAAAAGTCTTGAAGTCAAACTAGTTATGAAACAAAAGTCGGCAAAAGTCATCGTAAATTAGGTTTATAATTTTACTTAACATTATGTCAAATATTTGTAAGCTTTTCTACCTATTTACAAGGAATTATGAGGCTATCTACCAACAAATTAAAGATCTATGAGTCTAGTTTCTAAGTGATTAAACCATTTGTCAATATGATCTCGGAGAATTGAGATATTTATATTTTTGCAAGCCTATGCAGATTGGTAGATGACAAGTAGGTGCACCACCTACTTGCCAAAATGATAAGCCAAAATTAAAAGACCCAACTCGGCCATGAAAGGAATTTTAAGGAAATATAATCACAGTTATTTCAGCCATATATCAGACCTTCAAAACCAAAGTTAACCCCTGCAAATCCTCCCCAAAAATCCCACACAAACCATAATCGATTTTTTCTCTCTTCCAAGTTCTAATTGGGGTAAAACCTAGAGTTTGAAGAACCAATGGAAGGGATGAATTATCAACAATTAAGGTAAGTTTACTGCCCTCTTTCAGACATTTTCTCTGCTGTGAATTCATGGTAATTCCTTCTATACATGTAAGAACTCAAGGGACGGTGATCGGAAGCCGTAAATTCGAGTTATTCACTTGTAGCACACTATTTTGTGGACTGTTTTGTGTTGCTGATGCACTTCATATTTTACTAATGTTTTTTAGAGTTTTGTAGGAGTAAGGGTGTGGAGAAAAACCATATAGATGTAGAGTTGTGGGCATATAGTTATTCGTAACATTTCTGGGTCGTTTGACACGACTGCGGTGGCCGTCGTATGTATGAAGTGATTAGGTTGTGTGTGGACTATATTGGGAGGCTCAATATGTTTATTATTGATATTGTTTGGGCTAATTGGTGATTGTTTTGAATGGTGTTAATTCATATATATAGGGGAGGGGTTGTCCATTTCATCGTAAAATAGGTTGTGGTCGATACATAATAGTTACGATGCTTAAATGATAATGATAGTATCGTTTCTCCTATTGTAGACTAAGGAGTAGTGACAATTTCATAGCTTGAGGTTGGGCAGTGTATACAAGGTATGTGAGGCTTTCCCTTTCCTTCTTTTGCACGACTCTTATTGTACACAACATAATGAACGAACTTCCAAAGGTACTCTACTTTAAAAGCTAGCGGTACTTATATTGTTTCCCCTCTTATGGAATGATTGATGTTAATGTCGCTTCTCTTATTCTTATGTTATCAATGTTGTTGGTACTTCCTTATTCTTATAAGGTTCATATTGAAGAGGTAGTCCTAATAACGTGTACATAGGATACCGACCTTAGGTCACTCCGAAAGGTTTAGAACGTGATTCCATGAGTCGAGCATGCATTATATATATTTATCTATTTTACTCTATTGAGCCACGCTATAGTCGGCCGGGTATGGAACCTATTGTGCAACCACTGACTGATCAGTTGGATTTTATCGAGTTCCATGCGGCTGGGTACGATTCTACCGAGCCTTATGTTCGCCAGGTGCATTTTTACCGATCATGTTACGGATGGGTACGATATGATTATGATGATGACCATAGAGGCGTATTTTTTAAAATTTAATGTATTTTATAAATATGTATCATGCATTTCATATTAGTATCCCTCAAAGGTACTCAGATGTTATAGGTTGTATATTCTCTATCCCAGCTTACATTACTGTTCTTATTTATGGTTCTCGGCCTTACATACTCAGTACTTTACTCGTACTGACGTCCTTTTATTTGTAGATTTGTATGTCGTGTTGCTGGTCCTAATAGACAGGTAGGTGCAACTCCCCAACCACAGTAGGCTGTCCAGTTCAGCGATGATTGGCGAGATCCCTTCTCTGGACTTGCCCTGGTCTTGGTATGGATTTTTGTTATAGACATTATAGGTATGGCGGGCCCTATTCCGGCTATGTTGCAGCACTTATGTTCCTTTAGAGGCTCATAGACAGGTGTCGACTCATGTATAGTTTGGTATGCCTTGTCGGATCGTTTTTGTTGTATAGTCTTTCATGGTAGTAGCTCGTACCTGATATATAGTTTCTTGATTGTCTGGTTATCCCATGTTATGTATGTTTACGCCATCATATTTTGTTGTTGGTTTTCCATGATCCATGTCTGCCATTTATATTCATCTCGTCAGCCTCAAAAGATGATAAAGAAGTTTAGATAAAATATATGTTGGTGCTTGGCAAGTATGGTTGGGTGCTCGTCATGTCCCTCCAGTTTGGGTCTTGACACTCTGTTGCCAAAACTAATACAAAGAAAAGATGGCAATATTGGTTTTACAGGGCTCTGCTTAACAAAAGCCAAGCCAAAGTAAAATGTCCGGCCTCAACGGGTGCATCAAGTAAATCTCGATTGGCCATGAAGGTTGATGCTCTGAAATAAAAGTTATTGAAAAGGAAAAGAAAGCCAAAGGCAAAATCCCTAAAGGCGGAATAAAGTGAAAGGATCAAAGCCCCACATGGGTGAGTCATCATGAAATTATGAAAAGCTGAGTTCCTCGGTTTGAAAGAGAGATCAATCTTAAGAAAAATCAGCAAACACCAGAGGTTCTCACCAAAGGGATGGGCTGAGATCAAATGATCAATACAATCAAGGCAACAAAATCAACAAACGTTTCAAACAAACAATTGTTCTTTGTTTGAAAAATTAAAACAGGTGCAGCCCAAAGCAAACATGCTAAAGAGGGTGCAACCAAAAGGAAATGATGAGCAAAAGCTAGAAACATCTTTGAGGCAATAATCAACCCAAATGGGAAGTTTTTCTTCAAAATCCTTTTCTGCATTTTACTAAAATAAATCAAAATGAAATGAAAATGAAAAAAAAAAGAAAATAAAAAGAAAAATCCAAAACAAAAAATGATAGCTTAGGATTCCAAACCTCACTCTTTTACATTTTTTACCAACATTAGGCCTCCAATCCCTGAGTTGAGATTTTTAGACATAGGGCCTCCACTCCCTAGTGGCCTTTTACCAACATTAAGGCTCCAATCCCTAAGTTGAGTTTTTAGACATAGGGCCTACACTCCCTAGTCGCCTTTTACCAACATTAAGGCTCTAATCCTTGAGTTGAGTTTTTAGATATAGGGCTTCCATTCCCTAGTCACCTTTAGCCAACATTAGAGCTCCAATCCTTGAGTTGAGTTTTTTAGACATTGGATCTCCATTCCCTAGTCGTCTTTTGCCAATATTAGGTATCCAATCCCTGAGTTGAGATTTTTTGACATAGGGCCTCCATTCCCTAGTCGCCTTTTACCAACATTTGGGTTCCAATCCCTCAATTGCGTTTTTAGACATAGGGCCTCCACTCCCTAGTCGCCTTTTACCAACATTAGGGCTCCAATCCGTGAGTTGAGTTTTTAGACATAGGGCCTCCATTCCCTAGTCACCTTTTTACCAACATTAGGGCTCCAATCCCTGAATTGAGTTTTTAGACATAGGGCCTCCTTTCCCTAGTCGCCATTTTTTTTTACCAACATTTGGGCTCCAATCCAAGAGTTGAATTTGTAGACATAGGTCCTCCCTAGTTTCCTTTCTACCAATATTAGGACTCCAATCCCTGAGTTGAGTTTTAGAAATAGGGCCTCCATTCCCTAGTCACCTTTTTACCAGCATTAGGGCTTCAACCCCTCGGTTGAGATTTTACGCATAGGGCCTCCATTCCCGAGTCTCCTTTCTTTTACCAACATTAGGGCTCCAATCCCTTAGTTGATATTTTTAGACATAGGGCCTCCATTCCTTAGTCGCCTTTTTGCCAACATTGGGTCTCGAATCCCTGAGTTGACATTTTAGATATAGGGCTCTATTCCCTAATGTTTTCCTTCTAAACAGAGGCAACCCTTATTTTATTAATTTCGGAAAAAAAGAAAAGAAAAAGAATAAGTTCATACTTTTGTCACTAATAACTCACGAAATTTTCCTAGTAAAAACTGGGGCAGAAAAATTCGTTCGTTTGTTTGTTTTGGAATCTGAGCAAGTTTTACCTCAAGGCACAGGGTTCGAGATGATTGAAAGAAGAAGTCTTAATCCAGAATAAAGAAAAGAAGAAAAAGAACAAAAAAGAAGTAATTCAAAATGTTGAAGCGGACAAAGATGCGGACTGCATATGATACGATGGAAGTCACAAACTTCGCATGTCCCGCCTTGAACCAGTGTTGAAGAAAGAACCAGCACCTGTAGCTGACGAGCATAGTCCACAGCAAGAATCACCTAAAACTCAAGATCAAGCTTTAAGAGATTTATAGATAGGAATCTTGTAACTCGTAGTTGATAGGCCTAGATAGCTTAACTTTTGATTTCCTTTCAGTGTAATAAGGAGGTCGGTAAGCAGTAGCAGCAGCAGTAGCAGTAAAATCACAGCTTCCTAGTAGTCTCAGCTACCAAAACCTCCAAAATTACACTGATATGATTCCTTTATAGCAAAGGATATGTAGGCAACTTCTGAATCAGGGTTCGGTCAGTCGCTTTTCAAAAATGTTTATCATGTAGTGTCAAGTGGGCAAAAATCCCTCATAATTGCTCATTTTATCTTTGCCCGAAAATCCTTCGTGTCTCCGAGAAAAGAGGGGAAGCTGTGAGCACGTGATTTTTGCCTCACATGAGTTACTCCTACAGAATTCTCAAAAATTAGATTTTTCTTTTAATTATTTATTATTTTATGAGTCATTTGCATGTTATGTGCATGTTTAATTCTATTTAAATCAAAAAAATACAAAAATACATTACACTTGAATTTAGAATTTAATTTTGCATTTCTATATTAATTAGTAAATTAATTTGTTTTACAAAAATTGAAAAATCACAACAACATAAAAAACTCATTTTTGCATTTATTAATTTTTAGCTTTAAATTTTGTAGTTTTCTTTTAATTTGGTAATTAATTGGTTGTTGTAATTATTATTTGTAGTAATTAATCTAATTTGTTAGCATAATTTGCGTTAGGAATTAATTTACATTTTATTTTATTTTTACTTTTGAAAAGAAAAGATTTTTGAAAATTGAAAGAAAAGATAGGGAATTGAAAGGGTTGATTTTTGGGCTCTTCTTAATTAAAACTCCCCCGGCCCAATTAAACTCCCCATTACACGTCCATATCAGGTGAAAACAACCCCCAAACTCTCGTGATAACCTAGTCCAAACCCCCTTACCCTCAAAACGACCCGATTTTGCATATGTTTGATATCAACTGTTGGATCATTGAGATCCAACGTACCGGAACTGAGGATCACTTAAAATAGATATGTCCAAATGTGACCTACCCCCCCCTCCCCGCCCATAACCCCTCATCACCATCTCTCAACACCCTTCAGAGACCCAATGTAACCCCGCCATGAACCGCCGTCTGCCGCCGCCGAAAATCGCCCACGGCGGCGGCCAGCGACCAATCATCCCAAAAATTACACCATCAAATCTCCTTCACCTCCTCATCCCAAATCACCACTCCTTTTACCTCAAATCCACCTAGAATTCCTCGAATATTAGATCAAAATCTGAAACCCTAGACAGAAGCCATAATATACCAACTTTTTCCAGTGGCAGCGCCACCTCTAGTGAACCCCAAATTGACACCCCAAGAACCTCAGTCACCCCTGACCCCTAATCCATTACTAATATCCCTCGAATCATCACCAAACAGAGCCAATTTCAGAGAGGCTAAAAAGCAAAAAAAACAAATCTTCCAAAATTTTCAAGCTTTAATGACTGGTTAGGGTCGTAATTGTTGTTTCTTGTTGGTTCTAAACAAGAACCCACGATGAATACCAATTGCGACTCGAAACCAGAATGTCGAAGTTCCGTTCAAGCCACTTTTTCTCCTGTTATTAGGTATTTCAATTCTCTCTTCGCCTTTGTTTTGTTATTTCGAGGCCTCACTCCTCTTGATCATCTCTCTTTTTTTCGTGTTGTGTTTGTTTCTTCTGTCTTTGAATGTTTTCTTTTGCATCACGTTTAGTTTACAAGATTTTGATCATTTTATTTTTGTAAAATAACTGTTAATTTTCATATTTATCTTCCTGTTTCTTCACATAATTTTGCATGCATCTCAGTTTTAGAATTATCTTTACTTAGAACGTTTGTTTTTAGTCTTATTTGATTTTCTTGTTGTTTCACTTTGCTCGAGTTTCCAATTATTCCTTTTGTTTGTTGTTGGATCACGGGTTTCAGGATTTCTTGGAACTTTGTTGTCCCAGTTAATTGATTGGTGTTCTTTTGGTTTGGAGCCAAAACTTTGGGTTTTTCATAGGTTAAAATCCAAAAGAAAAAGGGGGTTCAATCTGGGTGGAAAACCCATGGTTTAAGGCTGAACCTTGGGTCAACTTGATCCATGCATAATTCATGAAAGTAAATAACATGGGTTTTAAGGGTAGTCTAGGAAGTTTAATAAAAGGAATCTCTTAATAACAGACTTAGAAAGCTTCTTAGAAGCTGAAAAGTAGACTTGCTTGGAAAGCAAGTGAATAGTTTAGGGACTAAGTAGAAAAAGTACAAATTGAGAAACGGATTGAAGGGTAAAATGTAAACTATTTCTTTTGGACTGAAGGGTAAAATCTAAACTATTTCAAAAGAAACAAGAAAAAATTGGGCTCACTTGAAGCCCAAAAGTGCCGATGCACATGAAGCAATAAAATTTGTGATACACTTTATGTGTTTGAATCCTGCACTGGGCTATGGCATGTGGCCCAATTGTTCAGAAAATTGTCTCCTTCGTGTGCATCGGCACTTTTGGGCTTCAAGTGAGCCCAATTTTTTCTTGTTTCTTTATGCATGAATGTTCGAGCCTTCAATAGAAGGATTGGGCCTAACATTTCAATCACTAATCAATTAAATACCTTCAAAATGCATGTCATGAAATTGGAAGCTCAGTAATTAAAACTCGGAATCAAATGCTCATGTAATTTCATATTTTCACATGGTTATTTTTTGGTTGATTGGTATTTAATTGATTTTGCATAAATTTTGATTCTGAAAATTGGGCCTAAAGCTGTCGAGTTAGGGAGATCAAAAATTAGAGCTAGTTTGCGTACCATATGCTCTTGGAAGTCGTTTTCGTCACCAAAAACTAGGCTCATTATGGGCCCAAGCTCGAAGGACTTTGTAATCAGATTGCTTACCTCTTGGCTACTTGAGCTCGTGGCATTTAGTCAAAATTAAACTCTTTAGTTAGTTGTTATCTAAGTCTGAATGGTTAATCACTTTATGTTATCTTTTAATTAACTAAATCTCTTTAATTAATTGAGATGGGACAAATCACTTAATACATAATAGTTTATGGCTCTGATAATTTAATTTTTAAAACCTCTTGGTTTGAATAATTCGATGCGCATGTTCCAAAAAAAATATAGCCCTCACTTAGATGATATTTGAATCCTTAGAATTCGAGTCGTGCCATTTAGCGTATTTTCCATGGCACTCGCAAAGTTGAAAAATACGTAGTTTCTTTACGCGCGTAATTTAAAATTACCTTCCTAAATTTGGTTGTGCATTTTATGTGACCCAAATTCAAATCTCAAAAACATTAAATAAAATGTGTCTCGGACTGTGGGTGCATTTCATGTGGCGTGGTCCAAAGACGTATTTTAGATGACGTGGAAATCTTCTTTAAAATAATTAAAAGTGATTTAAAGTTAAAATGCACATAGGTTTCAAAGATGTACTAAAATTAGATAATAAGCTAACTATGATAGTTTAAGCGGCTGTTCTAGAACCACAAAATCTGTGGGTGCCTAACATCTTCCCCTGGTTTAACAGAATTCCTTATTAAGAATTTCAGATTTGTGGATATCAAAAGGAAAGTCGAATTTTCCTCAATTTGGGATTTAAAATAAACCGGTAACTTAGGACACCAGAAAACAAACCTATTGCAAGTGGCGGCTCTGAAAAAATAAATCTCATTTTGAATAATGTTACTTTAACTGAAAAAACTCCCTTATACACTATCCTTCAGGGTAGTGTGTAAAGAAGGAGGTGTGACAGTGGTGATTAGTCTTTCCAGACTTGTAGAACCATCATTGGTTTTCTTTTTAGGAACCCTTAGTTTGTTGTAACTTCCACTTCTTAAAGAACCCTTGTTCTCTCATTAGGTAATTCTTGAATTCCTTTGTGATCATTGCCATTTCATCATTTTCTAGTTCAGAACCTTTAGATTCTGACTGCCAGGCTCCTTTCCTTCTTGGGTACATCCATCTTCATAGTTTGCCTTCTTAGTTCATAAGCAGTGAGATTTCCAATTATTTCATCCAACTTAAGAGTGTCAATGTTCATTAATTCCTGAATGGTTGTTGTTTTGCTCTCCTAAGTGAGTGGTAAAGCCCTTGTAAAAATCTTCTCAACTCTGTCTTCTTCAGGAATAACCCTTCCAAGAAACATAAGTTCGTTTGTTGGTGTGGTTAACTTTGTATACATCTCTTGGATGGTTTCCCCTTCCTTCATGGTGAAATTCTCATACTGAGAATATAATAGTGTTCCGCATGACCTCTTCACTTGAGATATTCCTTCATGAGACACTTGCAAAGTGTCCGAAATTTCCTTAGTAGTGGTACAACTTTACTTTTATTGTACTCGTCTACACCAAGTCCACACACCAGACATTTCTTGTCCTTAATATTCTTCTCCCATTTCCTCAAGGCCTCAATAGTGGAGTCAACTCTTGTTTTTGACACATCTACTTCTTCAACATTTTTCTTCATGGTAGCTAGGGGACCATCAATGACAATATCCCATAGCTCATAATCATCTCCTATGATATGGTCTCTCATTTCGTTTTTCCACCAGGAGTAGTACTGCCCATTGAAGAGTGGTGACCTAGCAGTGAACTATCCTTCCCAGTTTTCAGGTGGTGCACTCATCTTGATCTTCTACTAATGTGTTAGCCTCTTCAAGGATAACTTTCTTGGACACCAATTGATGTTTTAACTTCAATACCACACAAGAGGGGGGGATTTGTGTGGTGTCCAATTTTTAGCTAAACTGATTATAGAAGGACCTCGTTCTTCAAAATGTTCCTTAACCTACTATTGTTGGAATAATAAATGCGAAAAGTAAAGAACAAAAGTATTTTATGTGGAAAACACCTAGCTTAAAAGGTGAAAAAACCACGACCTACTTCTCAGTAGGATTATTCGAAACTCTCCACTATATCACTGAGCCAAAAATTGCATTACAAAACACTTTTATAAACTTAGGATTAACTATAATCCCTTTGTGGCAAACAACCTCCAATTGTTGCGACAACTTCAAGTTAACTCTAACTTGAATACTCTGAGTACCTATTACACTTGCTCTAGATAAAGCTAAAATTTAAAATATGAAAACACCAACTACAATTGAACTACTATAAAAGACAAACACTTGAAGCTGGTTCTTCTATCTGGTTTATGTAGCTTTAGGTTTGCACACTTGAATCACATGCAAAATGCCTTGCTATTTTGCTCTCAATTCATGTTTAACTTCCGATTTTTTTTGTCACCTATAAAGTGAGAACGTCCTGCGATTTATAAGAATTAGTAGATTAGAAAACAGCTAGAGTTCTAATGCTACTCTTCCTTGGTGGAAGAGCTCTAGTTAACGTCAACCCCTAACTCCTTCCCTATCTTGCATAGGGTTATCATTGAGTAAGGAGTCCTTCTCCTTATCAATTATGCAAACTTTTCGATCATGGGAGATCAAATATATCAAGTTAAGCTTATTTCTCTCATGTGGATCCCACTTGCTCAAATCTCCCCATGGATATGCACACAAGGGATGACCTAGTGCATGCCTGAGCTTCCTTTGCCAATCTTCAAAAAAAGCTTCACTTGGGCCAACAGTTCCCCAAGACACCAGACAAGAACCTAAAAAATATGCTTTTGCACTCAACATAAAACCTGCATAGTCAGCATCAGCATAACAACCTAGATCAAAGTTGTACCCTCTACGATACCATAGACAGAGGTCATGAGTCTTCTAGAGATATCTTGGTATTCTTTTGACAGCTTTCAGGTGGGATTCCTTGAATTTGCTTGAAATCTTGCACATAACCCCATACTAAACACTATATCAGGCGTGCTTGCTATGAGGTACAATAGAGACCCAATCATTCCTCTATATAGCTTTTATTCCACATTTTTCCTTCTTTATCTAGGTCCAACTTTATTGCAATCGAAATTAGGGTATCAATAGACTTGGAGGAGTTTATGTTGAATTTCGTCAATAACTCTTTGATACATTTCTACTGATGTATCATGGTTCCGATAGGTGTTTTCTTGATTTATTGCCCCAGAAAGATGTTAGTTCACCCATCATGCTCATTTTGAACTCATTTCCCATCATCTTAACAAATTCCACACACATTGCTTCATTGGTAGCCCCAAAGATAATATCATAGACATATACTTGCACCAATCAGATTTTTCACACCCAACCTCGGGAGGCGCGACTAGCGCTCGATTGAGTGAACCTAACCGAGCAAGCCTTATCACGCACTTCATACCCAACTCTTCATAAATAAGATAGCCATGTTAGTTCATTTTATATTACAGGCATAATCCATAGTTAAAGATAGTTTCTGAAATCCCTATAAATTACAGTTCCTAGACAGCATGAGTTTATAATTATAACAAAGTTCATGAACCCCATAACACCCATACATGACCCACACATATGTCTACGGAGCCTCTAGAAATACAAAAACGAGTAAGACAATGCCGGCAACAACACCTCGTCTATACCTCAAAACTGAGAGCCCATAACAAATGATGTGCAATATAGCCCCTTGGAGGAGAAAGGGGCTCACCATGATCTTTGAGAAGAAGCATACTCCGCTACACACGATCGGCATTATCCGCTATGGAGCCACCTACTTTTATTTAAAAAAGTAGTGCCCCTGGCAAAAGAAACGTTAGAACCATAGAATAGTACTAGTATGTATAACTAAACACCATTTTAGTAGAAAGAACTATCAAGAAAGAACAAGGAAATCACAAGAATAAAATCAAGGTTTTAACCAAACACCACATCATCAAATAAACGAACTATGTAATCTTTCACACAATTTCCATAACTTAGTTTGGGGCATTTCTTTCATATATTCATCATTGTCCTCAATATTACCTCTATCTTGACCGGAGTTCGATCACCACCCAATCATCTAGGTCGCCTCAATTGAGGCATGTATCTTTATCACCATTTCATTTCTCTTTCCGAAATTCAACATTAGCACATTACCACCATGTGTGCGGCATGGTGTCCGAACATGACCTGATCGGCTAGGCCGCCTTACTTAAGCGTTATACCTTTCTCATCAATCATATCACTTGAATATTTATTTCACATATCATATCTATTCATTGGCACTTAGGGCCTCAATTATGACACGTTTTCCATTTTCAATGTTCATCTTGCAACTTTTTGGTCTTGGCACATACATAAGTATTTCAAGTTACAAATATAAGTAAAATTTCACGTAGTTAGCATGTCAATCTCACTTTTAATCTTGGCTCATAGCCCAGGCATGCACATGATTTGAATTCTTCACACATCTTTAAATACCAAGGATAGTTCATTACACACGTTGAGGCACATCCTTCATGTAGATATGTATGTATTAATTTTATATATATATATATATATATATATATATATATATATATATATATATATATATATATATATATATATATATATATAATTGCAAGCCAATTCATGTGAAATAACATTGGTACGTTAACAAATTCTAGTCTTACCACATTTGCGTAAACACCAACAAAGCTCAATTTCTAATAAAAGGGGTATCTTAGCCATACATACCTCAATATAGTTTTCCTTACTTTTACAAAATTTTGAAACTCTTAGCACATCGATCTATTGTGTAAGAATTAAAAATTGAATCAAGAATTAGAGACGACATTGAGATTCTAGCTCGTTTCGAGCATATTATCAAACACTAAAGGTGCATTTGTGATCTTAAGTCCTTTTTGAGATAAATTTCAATCATTATATACCCCATTTTCTTTCTTCTTAGTTTACTTCCTCCCAATGCCCTAAGGTTTGATATGCATATAAGGAATCCATTCTTATACCCATAAATTACCATACGAATAATCCCTTATAACTAAGTGTCGAAATAATAGATGAGTGATGAAGTCTTACCTCTTGGGATGAAGATTAAGGTACCTTCACTTGGTTATATTCAATGTTTTAGCAAGATTCATGGAGAAATGTTGATGGGAAGCACTTTCCCTCTCTAAGACACGCTCTCGCTCTCTGTAAAAGCATCAAGAAATATGCTCAAAATGATCCATAGCACCGAATATATCAATCGGGGGTCGAGTTTAAAATCTAGAAAATTGGTGCCTCAAGTCGGATCTGCGATCGCAAAGTCGATAGGCGGTCCGCATAATAGACCGGAAAATGCTTCCCCAAAACTGGACACACTAGCTGAGTTTGCAGCAGAAATTCGATCCGCATTCATGTTCTGCGGTCGCAAAGTGCGCCGCAGAACTGACCTCCAAAAAATCCCAAGGAAGTTATGCGACGACTATGCAGTCCGCATTTTGATTATGCGATTGCATAATTGACCGCATAGTTGACTTCAATTTTGTCAAAACAATGATTCATTCGGCGGTAGATATGCGATCTGCATACCCGGTATGCAACTGCATTCTAGACTGCATAATTGCACTTTCCTAGAAAACTTTAATTCTTGATTTTTAAATACGTAGATCAATACAAAAGGGTCCGAAAATTCCTAACCTACATTCATAATTTAGCTCTACGAGCTTTTAAGTTTTGAGTGGAAATTTTCACGGGGCCTCACAAGATTATTCGCCTTTTACTCCACCGAATATAGAGTATTGTCCACCTTTCATATTACAAAGTAGTTGGCTAAGAGGAATTTTGAGAGCCTTTCATACCAAGCTCTAGGAGCTTGTTTTAGACCATAAAGAGAATTTTCCAGTTTGAACACATAGTAAGGAAATTCATCACTTTCAAATCCAGGAGGTTGTTTGACAAACACTTCCTCCTTTAAGTACCCATTAAAAAGGCACTTTTTATGTCCATTTGGTATAAAGTGAATTCCATGCGGGAAGTAAAAGCTATCAACATTTTTATAGCCTTCCTTCTAGCTATAAGTGCAAATGTCTCATCATAGTCAATGCCTTCCTCTTGATTGTATCCCTGAACCACTAGTCTGGCCTTGTTCTATTATATCCTTGTTTATCCAGCTTGTTTCTGAACACCCATTTGGTACCTATGACTGTATAGTTCTTGGGTTTCTGTAGCAAGTGCCAGACCTTTTTTTCTCTCAAACTGATTTAACTCCTCTTGCATCGCTACGATCTAGTCTGGATATTTTAGAGATTCTTTGATGGTCTTAGGTACAACCTGTGAGAGAAATGATGTGAGTGCACATATATTTCATAGACAAGACTTGGTTTACACACCTGCATTTGGATTAGAGATGATATTTTCAAGAAGGTGTGAGCTTTGATGGATCCATGGTCTGGTATGCATTCCTAGAGTAAATTCACCTTAGGAGTTACCCATAGGAATAGATTCAGTAGGTGTGGCTTCATTATTCTGATCAACAATTAGAGTAGCTCTGTCTTCTTCTGGTTCCTAATGATCACTATTAATTTTGTTGTGGTTTTCAGATCCATCTTCATCAGATTCCTTTGTACCTCCATCAGTAGTGAATCATATGTCATAATCTTTATTATGCAGGCGTTTATCAACTAAATTTTTATATTCATAGAAAATAACATAAATATTTTCTGCCACACACATAGTTCTTTCATTAAAAACTTTATCTTCCTTACATTGTGTAGAGAAACCCAAGAAAATTCCATTTTCACTTCTATCATGAAACTTACATGGAGATGTTTTCCCATTATTATGCACAAAGCATTTGCACCCGAAGGCTATCAGATGAGTGATGTTGGGTTTTCTTCCTCGAAGTAACTCATAGGGAGTTTTCTCAATAATGGGCATGACCATGCATTTTAGCAGATAGCAAGCAATATTGGTTACCTCATCCCAGAATTTCTTAGGCAATCCACTGACAATCAATATGGTCCTTCGCATGTATTCTAAAGCTCTACTCTTTCTTCATTCAATTCTATTTTGATATGGAGTTCTAGGTGCAGAGAAATTACGGTCAATCACATGTGATCCACAAAACTTAAGGAATTTTGATTTTTCAAATTCAATTTCTTGGCTAGCTCTTATACTTAAACATTACACCCTATCTTTTGTTCAATCATTCTGAAAAATATTTATAAAACATCAAATTTTTCATCTTTGTATCCCATAAACAATGTCTAGGTGTACCTGGAAAAGTCATCAACAATCACCAACATATACCTCTGACGTCCTCTGCTCCTTGTTCTTATTGGTCCATATAGATCTATGTGAAGGATTTTCAGAGGTTTGGAAGTGATTAAAAACTTCTTAGTTGTAAAGGATGACCTACCATGTTTCCCTCTAACACATGCATCACATACTTTGTCAGAGGTGAATTCAACTTTAGGTAGCCTAAGGACCAAGTCCTTAGCTGCTAACTTATTGAGTTGAGAGAGACTGGAATATCCTATTCTTATATGCCATAGCAGTGGATCATCTTCCACTACACTCAAGCATGCGTTCTCAATATGGGGAGTGACATTATCGATATCTTGCAGACAGTATAAAGCTTAGTGACAGTGCAAATTTTGGAATTGAATTTTACCTCATTTTTTGTTGCACATTTGAGAGATTCTAAGAAGATTGTGTTCAAGACCTACAACATAATATACATCTTATTTTTGTTGCACATTTTGAGAGATTCTAAGAAGATTGTGTTCAAGACCTACAACATAATATACATCTTATATAGCATGATAGAGTGACTTTCCAATCTTACCAATACCTGTTATGTGGCCCTTTTTCCCATTACCAAATGACACACTCTCTTATTGGGAACCCACACAAGCTTGGGTCCTTTTTTGTTTGAAAAAAGATGAATCAGATCCCTTCTTTCCCAGAAGGGAAGAGGATTAGAAAATATTTTCTTGCTAACCTTGATCCACTTAGTATGGACATGAATAATAACCTTTAGCTCCTCTTCTTTATTCATACTTTTAGAATTTCCAGATGTGCTTCTAAACTGAGCATGAATTAAGGTAGGACAAGTGTCTCTAAAAAGTCCTACTCTTCCACAATGAGTATACATTTTATTATCAGAAATTCCTACATACTTTAGGTCAAACTTGGATAAGTTTTCTGTAGCCAATTCCAAATTGTTAGTGCTACAATTTTCATTCAGCCAATTATAGGCATAAGAAGATCGATGCCATTTGCTTACTCTAGAGAGATCATAATTGGCCTTTTCTAGGTTCTCATGTAGGACTTTGTTTCTTCATTCAGTTTTACATAAATTATCATTAGCAATTTTAATTTCCTTTTCTAGCTTATCCTACTTATCACTCATTTTACCTTTACCATATGTATCAGGAGACTTCTCATTCTCAGAAGTTAGTTCAAGAGCCTGGTTCTTAAGGTCTTTGACATGTTTCTCCAAAACTGGCTTTGTCGGATTCAAGCTCTTTGATGTCGAGTTTGACACAATAAAGAATACTGATTAGCAAGTCTGACAGAAGAAATATTACCGATTAGAAAATCACTTCCATTGTTCATTTTATCCATTTCATTCATTAAGGTCACAATTATGGACATTAGTTGTTTTTTGGACATAACATGAATATTTTCTTTCTAGTTAGATATACTTTCCTGGTTTGTCTCCTCTTGAGTTTCTGAATCACTCATGGCCGTCATTCCTATCACTTCTTCCTTTATTTTTGACTCTTCAATCGCCACCATAGCTACTTTGATATTTTCATTTCCAAAGACAGATTCCAATGACCTCCAAATATCATGAGCAGAGATGCAAGAGGACACTCTGAAGAGGGTGTTTCTATACAGACTTCCATAGCAAGTCCTTTGCTTTGCCATTTTTTTGAACTAGCATATGGTCTTTCTCATCATATTTCTTTTCTCTTTTACTGCACTTGTTACCTTCACCATCTAATTTTGTTGGGAGAACTAGTCCATGATTGATAATTACCCATAGATCAAATTTAATCACCTAAATAAATGTTTCCTTATGTAGCTTCCATTCATCATAGTGTGAGTTCATCAAACAAAGGAGGTCTTTCAATATCCATACCAAGTTGTAGTGGGGATGGGTTCAATGTTCACGGCTTGATGTTCATCGATCACAACATAGAGATGAATAGCCTCATCCTCCTTTTCTTCTACTTGACCACTCCCACTATCCTCAAATGCTGCTAAGAATGCGGACCGTGATGCTGGCTATTCCAGGTATTTCGTATATGAGTGGAGTGGTACTTTAGATCACACTCCCACTAGAGCTATCTCTTTTCTTAAAGCTCAGCGTATGGTTGAGAAGGGGTGTACAGCGTATTTAGCCCATGTGAGAGATGTCAGTGTGGATACCCCTTCTGTTGATTCTGTTCCAGTGGTATGGGATTTTCCCGATGTGTTTCCAATTGATCTTCCAGGCATGTCGCCTGATAGACACAATGATTTTGGCATTGATCTATTGCCGGGCACTCAGCCTATTTCCATTCTTCCATATCGTATGGCTCCTCTGAGTTGAAGGAGTTTATGGATCAGTTACAGGAATTACTTGATAAGGTTTTTATTCGACCCAGTGTTTCACCGTGGGGTGCTCCTATCTTGTTTGTGAAGAAGATGGATGGTTCAATGCATATGTGTATTGATTATCTCCGGTTGAAGAAGGTTACCATGATGAACCGTTATCCTATACCTCGTATTGATGATATCTTTGACTAGCTTCAGGGCGCACAGGTTTTTTCTAATATTGACTTGCGCTCAGGTTAACATCAGTTGAAGATTCGGGAGCCATATATCTCGAAGAATGCCTTCAGGACTCGATATAGTCATTACGAGTTCCTTGTTATGCCATTTGGGCTGACCAGTGCCCCAGCAGC
The DNA here is from genome assembly GCA_034376525.1 of Nicotiana benthamiana. NCBI lineage: Eukaryota > Viridiplantae > Streptophyta > Magnoliopsida > Solanales > Solanaceae > Nicotiana > Nicotiana benthamiana. The sequence goes on from CM067324.1 coordinate 9,445,135, forward strand.
TTTTATGAATTAGACGCACAGTGTATTCAGGCCCTATCTCGACTCATTCGTTATTGTTTTTATTGATGATATTCTGGTGTATTCCCGGATTTGGGAGGATCATGAGCAGCACCTGATGGTCGTGCTTCAAGCCCTGAGGGAGAAGAAGTTATATGCGAAGTTCTCAAAATGTGAGTGTTGGTTGGATTCAATGGCATTCTTAGGCCATGTGGTTTCGAGCGAGCGCATTCGGGTAGATCCGAGGAAGATAAAGGCCGTGTAGAGTTGGTCCAGGCCCTCCTCAGCTATAGAGATTTGCAGTTTTCTTAGCCTAGCATGTTATTACCGTCGCTTTGTTGAGGGGTTTTCGTTGATTGCAGCCTCTATGACTATATTAACCCAGAAGGGTGCTCCATTTCAGAAGATAGAGGAGTGTGAGACGAGCTTTTAGAAGCTCAAGACAACCTTAACCCATTCTGATATTGCCTACTGGTTCGGGATCTTATACAGTCTATTGTGATGCCTCACGTGTTGGCCTCGGAGCGGTGTTGATACAGGACGGTAGGGTAATTTGCTACGCGTCTAGGTTTTTTTAAGATACATGAGAAGAACTATCTTGTCCACGACCTTGAGTTAGTTGTCATCGTTCATGCCGTGAAGATCTGGCGTCATTATTTATACGGTGTGCCTTGTGAGATTTATACTGATCACAAGAGTTTGCAGCATTTATTCAAGTAGAAGGATCTAAATTTGCGCCAAAGGAGGTGGTTAGAGTTGCTAAAAGACTATGATATCACTATTTTATATCACCTGGGCAAGGCCAATGTGGTAGCGGATGCCTTGAGTCATCGGGCAGAGATTTTGGGGAGTTTGGCTTACTTACCAACTTCAGAGAGACCCATGGCGATGGATGTTCAGGCCTTAGCCAGTAAGTTTGTGAGATTGGATCTTTCGAAGCCCAGTCGGGTTCTAGCCTACGTGGTTTCTCGGTCTTCATTGTTTGATCGTATCAGGGAGCAGCAGTATGATGACCCTCATTTACTTGTCCTTAGGGACACGGTTCAGCGAGGCGATGCCAGAGAGGTGAGCATTGGAGGTGACGGGGTATTGAGGATGCAGGGCCGCATTTGTGTGCCTAATGTTGATGGGCTTCGGGAAGTAATCTTAGCAGAGGCTCATAGTTTGTGGTATTCCATCCACCCGGGTGCCAGAATATGTATCAAGACTTGAGACAGCACTATTGGTGGAGTCGTATGAAGAAGGATATAGTTTGATATGCAGCTAGATGCCTCAACTTTCAGCAGGTGAAGTGTAAGCACCAGAGACCATGTGGGTTGCTTCAGCAGATAGAGATTCCGGAGTGGAAATGGGAGAGGATCACCATGGATTTTATATTTTGTCTCCCTCGGACTGTGAAGAAGTTTGATGCCATTTGAGTGATTGTGGACCGGCTAACCAAATCCACTATTTTTATCCCTGTGCGTACTACTTATTCATCGAAGTGATTGGGGGAGATTTATCCGGGAGATTGTTCGTCTACATGGTATTCCAATTTCTATCATTTTGGACAGAGGTACTCAGTTCACATCACGGTTCTGGAGAGCCATTCAGCAGGAGTTGGGTACTCAGGTGACGATGAGCACAGCATTTCACCTCCAGGCGGACAGACAGTCCGAGCGCACCATTCAGGTTCTTGAGGATATGCTCCGTGCATGAGTGATTGAGTTTGGAGGGTCTTGGTATCAGTTCTTGCCACTAGCGGAGTTTGCTTACAACAACAGTTATCAGTCCAGCATTCAGATGGCGCCGTATGAGGCTTTATATGGTAGGAGATGCAGATCCCCGGTGGGTTGGTATGAGCCGGATGACCAGGATATTGGGCACTGATTTGGTCCAAGATGCGGTGGAGAAGGTTAAGGTGATTCAGGATAGACTTCGTACAGCCCGGTCCGAATAGAAAAGCTACGCGGATCGGAAGGTTCGTGATGTTTCCCATATGGTTGGTGAGCGGGTTCTACTTCGGGTTTCGCCTATGAAAGGCATCATGAGGTTTGTGAAGAAAGGGAAGTTGAGTCCGAGATTTATTAGCCCTTTTGAGATTTTGAGGCGAGTTGGGGAGGTTGCTTATGAGCTTGCCATACCTCCCAGTGTGGCTGGGGTTCATCCGATATTTCATGTTTCGATGCTCCGGAGGTATCATCGTGATCCATCAGACGTGTTGGATTTCACTTCAGTCCAGTTGGACAAGGACCTATCTTATGTTGATGAGCCAATGGCTATATTGGGCAGGCAGGTTAGAAAGTTGAGGTCAAAGGAAATTTCTTCATAAAAGGTTCAGCGGCGGGGTCAGCTGGCCGAGGAGGCAACTTGGGAAACCGAGCGAGATATGCGCAGTCGATACCCTAATCTTTTCACTACTCCAAATATGTTATTTATGCTCGTTTGAAGATGAACGAATGTTTAAGTGTAGGAGGATGTAACAACCTGGCCGGCCATTTTTTGAATATACGCCCCGATCCCCCATTAAATGCTTCCCCTAAGTTCATTTATGCTATTTTGGTTTGCCGGGACGTTCGGTATTGGGTTTTGAAGAGTTTTGTGACACTTAGTCCCTAAAAGAGAGCCTAAGTGTTGAAAATTGGTCTGTAGTCGGAACAATGGGAAGATGACCTTGAAATGGAAAATCGATGGTTCTGTTAGCTCCATTAGGTGATCTCAGGATTAGAAGCGTGTCCAGAATGTATTTTGGAAATCCGTAGCTCATTTAGGCTTGAAATGCCGAAGTGTGAATTTTTGAAGTTTTCGTTTCGATAGTGAGTTTTTGATCCGAGGGTCGTATTAGAATTCCAAAAGTTGCAGTAGCTCTATCATGTGATTTTTGATGTGTGCGCAATGGTTAGGTTTTTTATCGAAAGGATGTTTTGATGTAAATTGAAATTCTTAGGCTCAAATCCTTGTTTAATCAAGATTTTGACGTTGTTTTAGGTGTTTTGAGATTGGTACAAGTTTGAATAGGGTATTAGGTGTTAATGGTGCTTTTGGTTGAGGTCCCGGGGGCCTCAGGATAATTTCGAATGATTGACAGAAGGATTTTTGAAGTTTGGAAATAACAGTCTTTGCCGCTTCTGGTATTTCCGCATCGGCGGTTACGCAAATGCGACCTAGAAGACCGCAGAAGCCAGTTTGGTCAAGATCCTATGTTTCTGCAAATGCGGTGGTTGGTCCGCAGAAGAGGGACCGCATCTGCGAGGAAATAATTGCATAAGCGAATTTGGTGCATTTTAATGAAATCGCAAAAGCGGTTAGTTTTCCGCAGAAGCAAAACCATATAAGCGGTCAGAAGCGGAAATCACTGGCCAGATATAGAAATTTTGAGGGTTAGATTTCATAATTTAGAAAAATCAAATTGAGCTCGAGAAAGGGCGATTTTCAGAAGATTTTGAAGAGAAGACTATTGGGTAACGTTTCTTTGATCTCTTTTAATTATATTTCATCATTTTGTAGTTAAATCCACCATTAAAATTCGAATTTGGGATCAAAACTTGGAAAATTTGGGTGAAACTTCTTAGACCAAACTATTGGGTTTTGAGTGAACATTTGACCTCCGATTTGGGATATTTGTATATGTTTAGACTCGTGAGAGTGCGAGGGTTCTGAAAATGTAAAACTTATCCTATTTCGGGACATTGGCCTGAGGGGAATTTTTGTCATTTTACATATTTTTGCGCCTTAGGTTTACAATTAATAGTGGAATCAGTTGTTTGCAATGTTATTTATGATATGTAATTGAATTGAATAGATTTGGGCCATTTTTGGAGTTAGATACTCGTGGCAAGAGCGTGGTTTCGGGTTGACTTGCACTTGTTCGAGGTAAGTGGCTTGTATAACCTTGTGTGGAGGACATTTCCCCTAGGATATGTTATTTGGTAATTGAGTGCCTTGTACGTGAGGTGATGAGCGCATACTTGAGGTATTCATTGAAAATATGATTTTTACTTAAGATATTGAGACTGAGTTTCTTTCGTACTTACTTATCTTACTTGAAACAATAACATGTGTTAGATTAGAAAGACATGTAATTTGATTTAGCCTGCCTACTTGCTTAAATTGCCTTAACTGCACTACGTGAGACATGTTAGGCTAGAACTATCTGTTGCTTGTATTGTTGTACTTCATTTATGAATATTCTCTGATTGGGGTTCCATATTTACTTTGGGGCTACAAGTTAGATTTCCGGGAGATCCCTCTGCATATTTACTTTGGGACTACGTGTTAGATTCCTGGGAGATCCCCCTACATATTTACTTTGGTACTACGGGTTAGATTCCCGAGAGATCCCCCTGCATATTTACTTTGGGACTACGGGTTTGATTCCCGGGACATCTCCTGCACATTTATATTATGGACTACAGGACGGTATCCTATGAGATCCTCATCATTGTTATTGATATGGAAATGGACTACAGGACGGTATCCTGGGAGATTCACGTTATTGGTATTGATATGGAAATGGACTACAGGACGGTATCTTGGGAGATCCTTATTATTGGTATTGTCATGGAAATGGACTACAGAACGGCATCCTGGGAAATCCTCATAATTAGAACTAATATTGAACTGTATTACTCTGTGTTATCTTATCCTCGGTGTGTTGGTTGTTGTTTGTGTAACCTGACTTACTTCACAGTTGTATCTCTATTATTTCTGCTTATTGTATACTGTTGTTAGCATTTTTATTGTATTGTTTAATCTCAGTAGAGCCCTTACTGAGTTTAGGCTTGGCACTTACTGAGTACCATTGGTGGTGTACTCATGCCTCTCATGTGCATGTTTTTCATGTGCAGACCCAGGTACTTCTTATCAGGCGCACAATTCCCAAGGCGGAGACGTCTAGCAGAGAATTTGAGGTACATCTGCCGCATCCGCAGACCAGGAGTCCCTATCTTATTCCAGCATTTAGTAGATAGTTTTCCCCTTCTTTCACTTGCTTAGACATTCGGGAGTTAGAGCAGTATATTATGTTCTATTAGCTTGTGGTTCCCATGAGTTTCCAGGTTTTGGGATGAGATTGTAGACTTCCGCATTTTATATTTTGAGTTGTATATGCCAAGAGGAACTTATATACCGTTTTTATTCTAGTTTTTGATTAATTTATTTTATTGTTTTCTTGCAAGTTATATTAAGTTTCCGTATCATTAGGATTACCTAGTTATAGGAACTAGGTGCCATCACAACATATTCATGGAAGGAGAACTGGGGTCGTGACAAGCTTCCTCTGAACTTGGACACATAAGGGTTGGCCCTGCCACACTGCACTCATCTCTATCTGGTTTTGCAAACCTGGGTGTATGCACTTCCCGAGGTCCCTTGAGACCCTTAGAAAACTTTGACATACCTAGGTCTGAGAAAGGCTTTGAAACAAGTGGCATTTGAGGTGGTTTGTTCCATAAATCAGAGAGGAAGTCAGAATCAGGCTTTTTATGGTTGTGAGTTCTTATTTTACACCTTTCTGATGTAATTCAGTATTTGATTTGTAATAATTTGTAAAGAATATTTGGGTTTGTTAGTGAAAAGGGATGGGTAATTGTGCATGTTTTAAGGGTATATATCCTGCCTATATGATCTAATTAATAAAGTTCTGCACGTTTACTTCCACACCTAGTTATCCTACCTATAGGATCTGATTAATAAAGTTCTGTGTGTTTACTTCCACACATATATATCCTGCCTATAGGATCTGATTAATAAAGTTCTGCATGTTTGCTTCCACACTTAGATATCCTGCTTATAGGATACTTTTTTAATAAATTCTGCATATGTTAATTCTACATTTATAAATCATGCATGTAGGGTCTAAGGGCTATAATCAGACATCATATTTGTAAGGTTAAAAATCAGCTTCGAAATTAGATGTCATGCCTATAAGGTTATATCAATATTTTATTGAAATCGTGCCTATAGTAATTTCACTGTGATCAAATAAATTCTGCCTACTCCGTGTCATGTTCAATTAGATATCATGCCTACAGGACCAAAACTAGCTTCGAATACCTAGATACCATGTTTGTAGTTATAAAAAGCAGTTATAATAGAAATCATGCCTATAGCATCTAAAACCTGTTTAGCTAAAAAACATTTTGACTCGTACTGCTTTAAATTAGTTTAAACAACTTACTCCTTTTACAAATGTGGTTTAGAAAGCATGCCTATAGGATCCAAATTGCTCATTTAAAAAAGTAACTGCTTTGCCACTTTAAATTAGTAAGAGATATCATACTTATAGGGTATCATCAACACACACTTAGGCAAGCCTTAGGTAATAATGTTAAAACTGAATCTGCCTTTGTCTAATTAGCAACTACTACAACCAGCAGGCAGACCTAAGTCAGACTTTTTATCTGAGTTATGTAATAAATGGGTCTACTTCAACAACTAAAACTCTCATGACTTAGTACTTTAAATTCTGACCCTAAATGTGCTTAAGTCGTTCTATTTATGTGCTTTATTTGACGAGGTATATATGAGCCTCTTAGTTGTTTACATGCTTCCCCCTAATATGTTGTCCCATGTGTTTTGAATGTCTCCTTAGTTTTTTACCTTTAAAAACCCAGGAGTCGGCCTAAAATCCTCCCAGAGGAATAGTAGTCCTAAATTCCTCTGAGAGTAATAAGAACTGGACGGGTAATAGCATGCAATAGAGGTCGAGAACAATCCGCGCTTTAATACCTTAATAGGGAAGCAAGGGTAGATATAAATATGATGACTGGTGCACTAATACCACGTGTAGCCTCTCTTTGAGGAGTGATTACCGGGTATTGCATTGATGTGATCCATATTACAAATAATCCTAGGACCCCATTTGTATTCGTCAGCATGCTTAGTTATAACTCTTTCAAAACTTTGCTTCATTTTATCATTTCCAAACACTTCAGCATTTGAAATCCCCTCTTATTTTAGCCTTGTTTGTTTAAATATTAATTGAACAAATTGACAGAGAAGTATGTGGCCGGGAACCACACTAGCGGATCCTGAGGGTTACCTAATACTTTCCCCTTGGGATAATTTCAAGCCTTTACCGTATCTCTAGTTATCAAAAAATATGGTTGTTGTTGAAACCTATAGGTGCCCTAACGCACCTTAAAATCTTTATGTGGCGACTCTTAAAAATCTCAAAACCCTTTTCCCAAAAGGAAAGAGTTGTCCCAACCGAATGTCATGAACCCGATTTCCGCGAAGGAAAAAAAAAGGGCGTGACAGCATGGCGACTCTGCTGGGAATTTTTTAGGCTTTTACCATTTTAGATTATTCTTGTGAATTTGTACTTCTCTCTATGTGCAATTATACGCTTAATTCCTTTAAGCATTTAATTTCTTCTTTAAAAGTAAAACTAACATATCTTCCTTATTTTCTTTTCTTTATTGCTTTATTATGAAATTGTTGTATTTATCACTTCCTTAATGTGCAAACACATGCCAACATACTTTTAATTATTGCATAATCGTGCTCAACATAGCCTTGTCCAAAGTCCACTTGGTTTCCCTAACCTAAAATGGACATTGTCACGTTTTGTGCACTTATTTGGAGAACTAGATGCTTCATGATAATCATCTATACCAAATAGTCGAGTCTGGTAGGGGAAGGTCTAACCTTATTTTCCTTGCAGAAATATGAGGCACGAAGTCCCTAGATTCAACATGGTCACCAACATCCACCCGAGGTTGCTAAGCTAGTGGAAAGATTTACACTTTAGTGATCATAATCTCGTTAGGAAATATCTGGGAAATCTACCATCCCTCCTGAAAATCCAACCCAATAACATGATCATAGAAGCTTCCACGTTGTATTGGGATTTTAAAAGAGTCGTATTCCGCTTTGGGGGTATAACACCTTCGCTGGAGGAGATAGGAGGACTGGCCGGCCTAGTATGGGAAACTCCGGGCTTGCTAATGCCTGAGAATTGCAGAGGTAGAGGCTTCCTTAAAATGATGCGTTTGAAGAAGAATCCAGAATTGACATGCTTGAAGGATTCATACATCCCTTTTGATTACTTTATGAAAGGTACGGTCATAGCAAATCTTAGCGCACCTACTTTCGCGAGTTTGCCATCACATCCTTGGGACACGTCCACCATAGGGTTTTCGTCTTCATATTTTTCTTCCTGGGTCTGATTGTATTCCCGATGAAGAAAGGTAGAATTCATACTTGGCTAGCTATGAGCAAAACCCTAATGGAGGGGATTTGCGAGAAGGCATTTAGTCTTATACCTATGATTATTTTAGACATATATCGAGTCTTAGAGAAGTGTCAACAAGGAGCAAAACACTTCAGAGGATACAATCTACTACTTGAACTTTGGCTCATGGAGCATCTCCAAAAGGGTGAATATCGACAAGAAATTCAGCGTAGGAACTAGGCTGATCACATCACTTTCCACCATCCAATGCGAATGAATTATATCCCTGACATGCTTGCTCGGCATGAGGATGCTAAAGGATGGGTTGAGCTATTTGATAATCTGACCGAGGAGCAAGTTCAGTGGATGTTCAAATGGTTTCCTAAAGAGGATTCCATTTCCCGGTCCAGAGATGCACCTTTCCTGATACTAATTGGTCTGAGGGGAACCTACCCTTATGTCCCTCTGCGAGTTATGAGGCAAGCTGGTAGGAAGCAGGTCATATCCAGGTTAGACAAGATGAGCCACTTTCCAGCCAACTTCCAAGGCGATGATAATCCTTACAAGTGCCAAGCCTAACATATGTGGCATAGCAAGATCGTGATGGGAAGAGACACCATTGAGAAAGACATATACAATGCCAATTGCACTCCTCTCTATTCAGTTGGTTGGAAAACAGTCATGATGGTTTGTGCTAGCTAGGGTTTGTTCGAGGCCATAGGATTATAGACAAAAAGTCTGAAGCGCAAGTGAAGTATAACCAGTTGCACAAAAAACTCCATGAGTGAGAAAGTGAACATCACGAAATACAAGAGTCCAACCAGAAGTTGATCAAGGAATGGAAAGATATGGCTACTAACGCCAACAAAAATCAAGGATACATGGAGCGAGGCATAGTGGAATTGGAACGAAAGTTTCTCAAAAGGGTTGAAGACTGTCAGAGGCTAATGGGGCTAAAAGCGGATATCTAGCCAAAGCATACCTATTGCTGGGACTTCACGAGTTGGGAAAACTGTTTGAAGGATCCAAGAATGCCAAATCTGGGGGAAGGTCCTTCTAGGACCAAGTAGATAGGAATTTATCTTCTTTGCTTAAAATGTAACAAGGCTAATGGCCATTAGTGACTTTTATTTCTGGTTTATTTAATATTGACTTGGGATTCGTATTATCTTTATCAATGAAATGAGGCATTTAGCATTCCAATTTCTCCAAATTAACTTGTCGCTAAGCTCACCTCGGGCACAATGAGGTTCCTAAATTAGGACACGTTTTACATTCTTGCACGACGTGTTTAAATATTGCAATACTTTTTATGATCTTCACTAACTTGTTTACCTTTTGTTCATTTTTTGTTTTTGTTTTGTTATTCCCCTCCCCAAAGGTTAGTTTGTGCACTCTGGCAACATCATCCTATTCCACGAGATCCAGGGGTCCTCCACCCATTCCTCCTCATAGTCCTGTTAAGAACAAGAACAAAAGCAAAATGGAAGCTTTGAACATCATAATAGAGAACACAATAGCAGAGGCCACTGAGGGCCATGGAATTTGGTTCCCAATGAAAATATGACACAACTTGAGCAGAAATTGTTGAAGTTTCGAGAAGAGCTCGATCAGGTTTGGAATTTGGCCAACTTATCCTTCTCCCTCAGCACCCCAGACACCAACTTTCACAACGTTCAAAATCCCATACCTCCACAAAAGCAACAAAATCATCCAACTACTCCAGCCAAGAACCAATGCAACACTTGCCATACTTTAAACAACATTCCACTACTCATCCCAGAACTACAAAATTCTACAAATTGCCATTTACACACCCCTACACCAGGCCACCATAACAATCTCATCTACGTGGAGACCATGTCACTCTCTACCCCACCTATATCTTGCACACCTGAATCTAATGAAAAGGATCTACTCATCAAAAGCTTGGCTGAGGAACTTAAGTAATTAACCAGCCGAATTCAGGGCATCGAGAGAAGTAAAGGGATCAAAGGGTTGAACTATGAAGACCTATAAATACGACCAGATGTCAAACTAGCAAAGGAGTACAAACCTCCTAAGTTCAAAATATTTGATGGTACAGGTGATCCAAGGGTCCATGTAAGAACATATTGCGACAAGCTGGTCAGGGTAGGAAAAAACGAAAGGATCCGTATGAAGTTGTTCATGAGGAGTCTGAAAAGAGATGCATTATCTTGGTACATCAGCCAAGATCCTAAGAAGTGGTCGAGTAAGGTAGGTATGGCATATGATTTTATGGACAGGTTCATGTTTAACATAGAGAGTGCACCAGACATGTTCTATATCCAAAATCTAAAGAAGAAGCCCATGGAGACCATTTGCGAGTATGCTACTCGCTAGAGGTCCGAAGATGCTAAGGTCAGAATCGCCTTAGAAGAAGAACAAATGAACAACTTCTTTGTCCGAACTCAAGACCCGCTATACTATGAATGGTTGATGGTGATTAAGAATCATAAGTTTTCTAACATTATCAAGCTGGGGGGAACAAATTAAAGAAGGTATTAAGAGAAGTATAGTTATAAACTTCGAGGTCTTGCAAGCTACAAATTTGCGCTTGCAGTCTGGTGGCGTGTCTAAGAAGAGGGACGTAGGGGCCGTGATGGTTGCACAAGGACCAAGTCTCCCTTCAAATATCAAACTTACCCAATACCTCCACTCACAAATCAGCCAGCCCCAAATTACCAAGCACCCTACTACCAAGATCCACCATCAACTTATCAGTCATCTCTACCTCCTACATATCAGCCTACCTTACCTTGCTACTCCCAACCCCCTCATCTCTACCAAACTTACAATGCCCAACTATCTCAATACCAACCACCCCGCACACGCCAAAACTTCCCTAGTCCCCGACCAAATTTTGATCAGAGGCCTCCAAAACAATACACAGCCATTGCCGAACCTATTGATCAGCTATATGAGAGACTCAAAGCCGCCAGCTATGTCACCCTTGTCCCTGTTACAACCCCTGAGAATCCTTCCCAGTAGGTTAACCCAACGAAGTCTTGTTCATACCACTCCGGCATGAAGGGATACACCATCGATGAATGCAGCTCTCTAAAAGATAAGATACAGTCTCTGATTTATAAGCCTCTCAAAATGTCCGCAACAACCCTCTGCCAAACCATAAGGGTGGGGGAATTCACATGAGTGAAGTGGAGGATGATTGGTACTCCGAAAGATCCATCGGATTGATCGTAGAAGGGGATGACCCAAAGAAACCAGCAGTTACTCTCAATCTGATAATAGCCCAGTTCCAACCATCTAGGGACACAGAGGTAGATGTGTCTAACCTCTTGAGTTTAAAGCAGTGACATTAGCAAAGGCACCAGCACCATTTGAGGTTGCAGTTTTGCCACCCAAAGAACATATTCCATTTGAAGTAAAGATAGATGCGCCAATCGTAGTGATTATGTCCACCATGTCTTCCTTCCATACAAAAGCTATACCATGGTATTATACAGTCGAGACTAGCAGGAAAGCAAAGTCAGGTTTGAAGAGACTGTTGCAGCACAGGGTGTGACAAGAATTGGGTGAGTCTATACCCCTGAACACCTAGCTGAGTCAAGCAAGCAGGCCTCCAACCGCTCATGAATAATATGGGTCTAGACGACCTTTGGAGGAAAATATAGACCAACGAGTATTCGATCATCGACCAGTTAAACAAGACGCCAGTAGAAATATCCATTCTCCCGTTGCTGCAGAATTCCAAAACACACAAAAATGCTCTGTCAAAGGTGCTGAGTGAAGCATATATACCATGTAACATCACTGGCGGGGAAATGGCCAATATGGTGGGCAAGTACTGGAAATCCATAAGATCACTTTTTATGAGGACGAGTTGTCACTAGGGGTGTGCATTAGAATCGGTTTATCGGTAAATCGAATCGATTATTTGTTATCAAAATTTTTGTTTCTCTCTTCATCTTTGGATTCCTATCTAATGATCCCGGACGTAATCCTGGACGTGAAGAATAAAATAAAAAGGGTTTTTCCTTGCTTGATTTTCAAATTTTCTTATGATTTGGTCTATTCCACACATTTAACTAAGAATAAGAACAAAGGATTTCGAAATTTGAAAAAAAAATCAAGTCATCAACGGAAAGAGAGGGATTCGAACCCTCGGTACGATTAACTCGTACAACGGATTAGCAATCCGCCGCTTTAGTCCACTCAGCCATCTCTCCCAATTGAAAAAGGTTCTGTGTTACGGGTCAATCCTACTCGACTAGCGCTAATAGGCAGCATAGGGGAAGAAGCACTACACCTAGGAATCAACAACACGAAACTTTCTTCTCTTTGTCTTGATTTTGTTCGAAAGGACCCTCTTATTCTCATGGCCTGGTCTGGTCAGTACCCAGCCGGGCCTCTTTTGTTCCAACGAATTTGAATTTGAAAACTAAAAAGCCTGTTATAATTGTAATATTTCATTTTAATTGAATAGTTAATATTCAAGCAACAAGAAAAAATTCCCATTTTTTGTAAAATTTTTGTAAAAGTAAAATCAAATATATAAAATAGAAAATACGATCAAAATAAAAGTCTCATTTCTCTTTCTGCTTTTTTATTTTATGTTTACCACCTTGCTGGACTAAAAAAAAGAAGCTTTCGAGTATTCCACAATGCATTTTTATGTTATGATTTTAGTGGTTTTGACGAGCCGTATCTCTATCTCGAAATCAAAAAAATAAAAATCTTATTGAAACGATAACGATAAGCATATGTACAAATAGATAATCGATAAGTAAGTATCGATAAGGGTCAAAATCGAATCGATAAATTGAATGCACACCTCTAGACTATGGACACTTGCTAAATGAGTAATTACCTATTTGTGTAGATTAATATAACATACAGAATGTATATATATTTCGCTACTATTTTGAAAACGGCTATACAATATTATTTTCCCTAATCTATACCATTTATTTTACCCTAAGTCTCTTACCCTTTTATTTCCTCTACCACATTTGAGGAATGATCATATTTACAGATCAAGGCAATGAAGTTCAAATCAAAGGAAAACAAAATTAGTCGTCATGATGTGTTTTGTTTTTTTATACCATTGGAGTGTTGGTGGCATACATTTGATCCCTTACTTTAGTTTTGTTGCATGTGCTTGTTGACACAATTTTTATATTATAAATAGTGTTCATCTTATTTTAGCCTCTTTTTGTCCATATTAGTTAGGCGCATTTATAGCGATGTACTTTCTGTGGAATCCCGTAAATTTTCTTATTGGTGTAATCGATAACTGAATCGATAAGCCCCCAAAATCGATAAATCAAAATTGAAAAAATCAAAACCTTATTGAAACGATAACGATAAACATATTTACAGAGAGATAACCGATAAGTAATTATCGATAAGGGTCAAAATCGAATCGATAAATCGAATGCACACCCCTAGATGCCGCTTGAAGGGCTAAGTCACAATGAAACACTGCACATCACCGTATAATTCTAGGACTATTTCATCACCAGAATCCTTATCAATGGAGGTTCTAGTCTTAACATATGTCCGTTGATAACACTGAAGAAGCTGGGTAAAGGGTTGCATGAGATAAAAGAAGGAGCAATCAATGTGAAACTTTTGATGGGCCTTAGAGGTCGAATATCACTGAGATTAGCTTGTGTCTGCATATGGGACCAACATGGTTTTAAGTCAACTTTCAAGTGATAGATATGCCAGTATCTTACAACTTGTTGCTAGGACGACCCTGGATTCATGTTGTTGGAGTTGTAGCTTCAACACTACATCAGGCAGCAAAATTCAAATAGAATCACCAGGAAGTGATCATTCATGGTGATGGTAGATATCCTATATAAAGTCGCTAGACCATTCCGGCAATGGAGGAAGAAGAAAGCTAGGCGGAGAGACCTACCACAATACGAGCGGGTCAATACTGTCGACAAGGACCAATGGCGGGATAATAGGATAGAGTGCATATTAAATTAGAGTGTGTATGAACCTCGAAAAGGACTCGGCAAGAACCTCCAAGGGATATCTAAACCTATAAAACTCAAGAAACATGGCACTAATTTGGGTTTGGGATATGAATACACTAGGGAGGATTTCATGTTACATTACATGTTTTCGTACGTGATAGTACGTCGTAAGCCAATTGATGTAAGCTCAAAAATGAGATCATGTTTGAAAGTACATAATGTAAGTTTCATCTTTTTATCTTGGAGGCTACAAATCTTTAATATCATGAATAACAAGTACTAAAAGGGTTGGAAAGCTTAGACGCTAAACGAACAGAAGAAAATAAGTTTCGCCGAAAGTTCATAAGTTTTGAATGTTATAACATGTAATTTGTGGTTAGACTAGGGTTCTTAAAGTGATAATGAGGTTATTATATGAGTTATTTTAGTCGTATGATATTCATTTTCAGCATTTTGAAGGTAATCAACTTGTGGAACAAGAGTTAACAAAGGTCATCACAAGTCACATTCATAAATTTGCTGAAATTTAGGTCAAATGTATATGCACTTTGCTCCCAATATTTGGAACCAAGGGATGAGATACACACCAAATTTCAGATATACGAGTCTAGTTCCCAATGCATTAAACCGTTCATCCATACAACATCGGAGTAAAGAGATATTTATATTTTCATGAGACTGCGCAGCTAGTAGGTGCATCACCTACTTGCCAAAAGGAAAGGTCCCAATTAAAAGCCCTAAGTCGGCCAAGCGGGTACTTTTAAAGACTGATAACTCATTTATTTCATTAAATTTCAGGCCAAGAAACCTAGCTTAATCCCTGCAACTCCTCCCCAAAAGTCCCACACAAACCCTAGGTTATTTCAGATGCTACGACGCGATTCTAGTGCTGGAAAGTCCGGACAGCTTGCTATTTTCTCTTTCTCCTTCTTGTAGCCGTGTTTAGGAACTTATTTTTTATGAAAAAAGATCAGGTTTCGTGGGTTGTACTCAGTACAAGGTAAGTTTATGTTTCTCCTTCCGTTATCTATGCATTTGCGAGTTGTAACTCGATTGTAAGAATAGACCTAGCCAGTTTCGAAAGAATGGTATATTGTTTGTTCTTGTGTACTGGTTGTCTGGTTGTGAACTTATTTCTAGGTTGAATTAATGGCTGGATTATCGAATAATAGGTATAATGATGTGTTTTTAGTTGTGTTTCTCAATTTGAAAGAAAAGACAAGTCGAAACATGTTTAGGTAAATCGAAAAATTATTTTGGGTTGATGAACTTGTGGGATTGTTTGTAGGCAGCTTCGTGATGGTATTGGGTTGCCTCTTTTGCTAATTATTTTATGGCTTTGAGAGGAGGAAGGGTGTGGAGAAACACCACATAATGAAAATATTGTTTGTTGGTCGTTCGTCATAACTTTTTCGGATTGTTTGACACTATTATGGTTGTCGTATTATGTATGAAGTGATAGGGTTATGTTGGGCTGTTTGTGATGGTTTTGACTAGTGTGAAGCCATATATATATATAGGGGAGGTGCTGTCCGTTTTATTGTAAAATAGGTTGTGGTCAATACATAATAGTTACGACGCTTAAATGATAATGAGATTGTCATTTCTCTTATTGTAGACTAAGGAGCCATGAAATTGCATAGCCTGAGGTTGGAAAGAATATAAAAGGTATATTAAGGCACTTACTTCTTTCTTTTGGCATGATCTAAAGTGACATGAACATAAACGATACGCTAATTCACAACGGATCTACTCCTAGAAACTAAGGTTGTCCATGTTATTCTTTCCTTAGAAAGTTATTCTAAACAAGTGTGTATGATCCTTAAATCCTACTAAGGTTCATATTGATGGTAGGGATGTCCATAAGGTTCTTAGGTCACTCCAAGAGGTTTAGAACTTGATTCCATGAGTCGAGAATGCATTATATATATGTATCTATTTAACTCTACCGGCCGGGTATGGCACCTATTGTGCAATCATTGATCAGTTTGGCTTTACCGAGCTCCATGTGGTCGGGTACGATTCTACCGAGCCATATGATGGCCGGGTACGTTTTTACCGAGTCAGCTATGAGGACGGGTATGATATGACGATGATGATGCTCACAGAGGCAAATGTTTTTAAAAGTTTATGTATACATATGTATTATGCATTTCATGTCAGTAGCCCCCAGAGGCACTCAGATGTTACAGGTTGTATTTCCTCCATCTCTCTTTACATTACAGTTCTTATTTATGCTTTCCTATCTTACATACTCGGTAATTTATTCGTACTGACGTCCCATTTGCCTAGGGACGCTGCATTTCATGCCCGCAGGTCCCTATTGATAGGTTGAAAGTCCTCCTAGTAGGCTATTAGCTCAGCGGAGGTGTTGGTGCACTCTGGAGTTGCCTATTTGGTCGGTATACTTTGAATAGGTATTGATTGGTATGGCGGGGCCCTGTCCGACCTTTATGATTTTATGTACTCTTAGAGGCTTGTAGACAGATGTCAGGTGTATAGATATATTTATGGCCTTGTTGGCCTACGTTTTGAGTTTACAAATAGTCATGCGGCCTTGTAGGCCCGTATATCATATGTATAAGTTTGCATATCATGATATATTTTCAGACTCACTTACCCACTATAGAATGATAAGAAAGATAGGTTATGTTGGTACTCAGTCAAGTAAGGTACCGGGTGCCCATCGCGGCCCTTCGACTTGGGTCATGACAATTCAATTGCTGGTTGCCACCATGGCGCGGTCCTCTCTACCCATTGGAGAAATCGATACCGCACTTGGAGCAGACTTTAAAATAGATTGACGTCATTTACGGAACAGAAGAAGAAGAAGAAGAAGAAGAAGCACTCGTGGCAGTGAAAAACTTGTTTCTGGAGGACAATGATATGGATTGTTGTGTTATTCTCGAGGAAGAGGAAGAGCAAGGTCCTTCCATACAAGCTGTGAGTAGAGGGCATACCTCAACAATTGGACCATCAGGACCACCAGAGCCCGACGAGCCTCGGGGTAGAAAGGCTAAAACATGCACTATTCACTATTTTATTTATTGAATGATTTCTTTTCGCATTTTTCAGTGTTCGCTATAAGATCTTCAATGTTCATAACAATTATTCAATTTATAAAAGCATGTTTGATTTTTCCAATGAGTTAATATTTATTTCTATTATTTTCTACTTATTTTACCTATACAACATTACTATTACTTATCTTGATGAACCAACGACTGTGACATGCAATGAGACATGCAACAAATGGAAATCGATTTAGAAGAAGATGACATACCTGAGGAGATGGTAAAAGAAGTTCAGAACTTTGAGAAGAGAACAAAATCCAACCTGGACGAAACCGAAAATATTAACCTGGGAGATGCAGAAAACATCAAGGAAATACGAATCAAAATTCACTTATCTCCATCAGAGAAGAAAGAATACACAGAGTTTCTAAAATAGTATGAGGACATATTCGCTTGGTCGTATGATGACATGACCGGTTTGAGTACATCTATTATGGTTCAAAAACTGCCAACCGATCCAATGTGTCCGCTGGTAAAGCAAAAGCTCAAAAAGCTCAAATCTGATATGAGTCTGAAAATCAAGGAAGAAGTCACCAAGTAGATCAAAGCCAAGGTTCTCAGGGTGGTTGAGTACCCGACATGGTTAGCCAACATCATGCCAATTCAAAAGAATGATGGGAAGGTTAGCGTCTGTGTCGACTACCAGGATCTCAACCGGACCAGTTCGAAAGATGACTTCCCTTTGTCAAATATACAAATCTTGATCGACAATTGAGCCAAGCATGAGCTACAGTCATTCATGAATTGCTTCGCTGGTTATCATCAGATCTAGATGGATGAGGAAGACGCTGAGAAAATGGCTTTCATTATGTCGTGGGGAGACTATTGTTACAAGATGATGCCATTTGCTCTGGAGAATGTATGGGCCACCTACATGAGAATCATAAAAACCATTTTCCATGATATGATACACAATGAGATAGAGGTATAAATGGATGATGTTATCATCAAATCCAAGAAGGCCACTGACCATATAGAAGATCTGAGGAAGTTTTTCAATAGACTGCGGAGGTATTACCTGAAACTAAACCCCGCAAAGTGTGCATTTGGGGTTCCTGCTAGAAAGTTGCTTGGGTTCATTGTGAGCCGCCAAGGAATAGAACCGGATCTATTAAAGGTCAAATCCATTCAAGAATTACCACTGCCAAAGAACAAGAAAGATATGATGAGTTTCCTGGAAGGCAGAACTACATCAGCCGATTCATAGCACAGTCTGCAGTTATCTATGAGCCAACATTTAAAATGCTAAAGAAGGACGCCACTACTAAATGGACCGATGAATGCCAAAAGGCCTTTGATAGAATCAAGGAGTACCTGTCAACACCACCAGTCCTAGTTCCTCTCGAGCCAGGTAGAACCTTACTGCTCTACCTTGTAGTGTTAGATGGAGCTTTTGACTTCATTTTGGGACAATATGATGAAACGAGGATATAGGAACAAGCCATTTATTATCTCAACAAAAATTTCACTCCCTAGAGACCCAGTATTCTCTTTTGGAATGCGCCTGTTGTGCATTGACTTGGGTAGCTCTGAAGTTGAGACATTACTTATGTGCCTATACTACGTACCTCATATCAAGGATGGATCCTTTGAAGTACATTGCAGAAGCTCATGCCTACTAATAAGCTAGCCAAATGGAAAATCATATTGAGTAAGTTCGACGTTATTTACGTGACTCAGAAGGCGGTCAAGGAACTGGCACTGGAGGATCACCTTGCCGGAAACCCCATGGATGGAAGATATGAACCCTTGAAAACATATTTTCCTGGTGAAGAGGTATCATTCATATGGGAGGACAATGCAGAATCCTATGATGGTTGAAGAATGTCTTTTGATGGAGCACCAAACTTCAAAGGAGTTGGCATAGGAGCGATTTTGGTATCAGAAACTGGTCAGCATTATCCAGTGTCTACAAAACTTAGGTTCCCCTACACCAACAATATGGCCGAACATGAAGCCTATATCTTAGGGCTCAAGATGGCCATTAATATGAACGTGCAAGAGTTGCTGGTGATCAAAGATTCGGTTTAATTATACATCAAGTACAAGAAGAATGGGCAGCACCAAAACTCCAAGATACTCCCGTATTTGTATAATGTACTAAAATTGAGAAAGAGGTTCATGAAGACAGAATTCCAACATGTTCCCAGAATCCAGAATGAGTTCATCGATGCATTGGCTAACCTATCATCTAGGATACAGCATCCGTATAAGAATTTTATAGATCCCATTTTGGTGAAAATTCACAATCAGCCAGCTCGTTGTGCCCATGTTGAAGAGGAAGCAGACGGAAAACCTTGGTTTCATGATATCAAGGAATATATGGAAAAATGAGAGTAACCGGAGCTTGCCAATCATACTCAGAAAAGCACACTTTGGAGATTGTCCAACAACTTCTTTCACAGTGGAGGAATCCTGTATAGGAGGACTCCTAATGTAGGATTACTAAGATGTTTCGACGCAAAGGAAGCATCCAAGATGCTAGAATATATGAACAGTTTTGTCTTAGCAAAGAAGATACTCCAGGCTGGTTACTTTTGGATGACTATGAAAACAGATTGCATCCATCATGTTCGTAAATGGCATCGCTACTAGATACATGCAAACATGATAAAGGTACCTCCAAGGGAACTCAACACAACAGACTCACCATGGTCGTTCGCCACCTGGGGAATGGACATCATTGGACCAATCGAGCATGCCGCTTCCAACTGGCATAGGTTTATCCTAGTGGCAATTGACTATTTCACCAAGTGGGTCAAACCAGCATCTTAGAAATCAGCGACAAAGAAATTAGTGATAGACTTTGTCCGCGACCGTAATGTTTGTCAATTCTATATTCCAGACTCAATCATTACTGATAATGGCTCAAATCTCAACATCGACTTGATGAAAACCATGTGTGAAACCTTTATGCTCAGACATAAGAATTCCACAACCTACAAGCCTCAAATGAATGGAGTTGTATATTCTACCAAGAAGCATCAAGAAGATATTGATGAAAATGATATAGAAGCATAAATAGTGGCACGAGAAGTTATCATTTACTCTATTAGGGAATTGTACCATAGTTCGCGCATCAACCTGGGCAACCCCCTATATGCTGGTTTATGGTATATAAGTCGTTATTCCCACTGAAGTAGAAATTCCTTCCCTAAGGATCATACAAGAAGCTGAGCTCAATGACGCAGAATGGGTGAAGAGTCATTATGAGCAACTAGCTCTTATAGACAGAAAGAGAATGAATGTAGTTTTCAATGGTAAACTCTATCATAACAGGATGTCCAGAGCCTTCAAAAAGAGAGTCAAGCAAAGATAAATCACACTGGGGAAGCTGGTGTTAAAGAAAATTTTTTGACATCAGAATAAAGCCAAAGGGAAGTTCTCTCCCAACTGGCAGGGCCCATACATGGTTCACCGAGTTTTGACAAGAGGAGCCCTCATACTTGCAGAAATGGACGAGAAAGTGTGGCCAAAGCCAATCAATTTAGATGCAGTCAACAGGTACTATGTGTAATCCTTATGTTTTCCCCATATAATGTAAATTAAATTATGCCTGACCTAATTCCTGTTTAAGAGGGGATACATAGGCAGCCCTGTGGGTTTGGTCACAATTCAGTAAAATTTTCATTTCCCTACGAAATTGGAAATTGGGATAGAATTTTGAGGAGGAACCTCAAAACTCCAAAGTAATTTCAGCCGATCACTGCATGAGTAGCAGTTAGAAACATCAACCCATCAACTGGCGTAGTATTTTGAGGAGGACCCTCAAAATTCTATCGCAAGAGAGGTAGCAATGTCTCGAACCACGTCACAATCGTCGGTTCATCTAAAAGCTATTTTTATATACATATATGTCATACTTTCACAAAATCATGCATGTTTATTATTGAAACTGCTTTGTTTAGCAATACTACCCCTAATGATGCAAATGGTATCACCAGATCAAAGAAGAATGAGTCAAGTAAAACCAGTGGGGATACGAACTAAACTTTCCCCTATTATAAAACTCACAATTTTTATCTGGATGCAGGCACAAGGATTGTGAAATCATTAAAACATACTACACACTCATGGAAGAAACATTTTTAAAGAATATGACTCTTCGAACCATTACACTGCCAACATTTGATATCGGCGTGCACTTGTAATCTTCTGTATGTGGAAACGCTCCCAGTAATCACCATGCCACAATCTGCTATCAGCTAATAAAACTCTACTATTATTTGCTACTTTATGAACTTGCATAAGGCTACTATTCTGCCTTCCAACTTGTATAACGCTACCATTCTGCCTTCCAATTTACATAAGGCGACTATTCTGCCTTCTGAGGTTAAGCTCTACCTCTATCCGTATTTGCATTGCATAAGGCTACTATTCTGCCTTCCAACTTGCATACGGCCACCATTCTGCCTTCCAAGTTACATAAGGCTACTATTATGCCTTCTGAGGTTAAGCTCTACCTCTATCCGTATTTGCATTGCATAAGGCTACTATTCTGCATTCCAACATGCATAAGGCTAGTATTCTACCTTCATATTTGCATAAGGCTACTATTCTGCCTTCCGAGTTTAAACTCTACCTCTATCTGCATCCCCATTGTATAAGGCTACCATTCTGCCTTCCAACTTGCACAAGGCCACTATTCTGCTTCCAAGTTCAAGCTCTACCTCTATCTGCATCTACATTGCATAAGGCTACTATTCTGCCTTTCAAGGTTAAGCTCTACCTCTATCTGCATCTACATTGCATTAGGCTATTAGTCTACCCTCCGAGGTTAAGCTCTTCCTCTATCTGCATCGGTATTGCATTAGGCTTCCATTTTTCCTTCTGAAACTAAACGCTATCTCCATACACATTTCACGGCTGAAAGATCGCCATATTTCATGTCTGAAAGATCGTCACATAGCACGGCTAAAAGACTTCCACATCACACGTCCATAAGATTGTCATATTTCACGGCTAAAAGATCGCCACAATGCACAGCTGAGAGATCGCCATATCGCATGGGTGAAAGATCTCCATACACCACGGCTAAAAGATCGCCACATCGCATAGCTAAAATATCACCACATCGCACGGCTCAAAGATCGGCACATCGCACGACTAAAAGATCGCCATATTGCACGGCTAAAAGATTGTCATATTGCACGGCTAAAATATCGCCACATTGCACAGCGGGAAAATCGCCACATTGCACAGCTGAAAGATCGCCTCATGCTACTACATCCTTAATGGGCTAAAATATCGCCAACCCATACGAAGGCATCATCGTTTGGAGGCACCATACTCATAGCCCGAGAACACCATGTCATAGCTTAAGGACCTCTTTTAATCTTTTTCCATATCATTATTCAAAGGCGTCATGGTTCGAAGGCACCATCCTGATATCCCGAGAACATCATTTCATGTCCTGTGAATCCTTTATTATACGCTTCATTGCCCAGGACATCATGGTCTAAATACATCATCCTAACTGTTCAAAGACAGCATTCATGGTCCAACAGGAATTTGCATCATGTCTAAATGTACGCACAATATACGCTTGTATTGCTTATTTGTAGGTAAACCAGCAAGCTACAGACATCTCGGCAGGAGCATTTCCGCACCAATGCCTGTAGCCACGTCAAACCTAACAATTCTCGTAAGCTGTCCACTCACCCAACCCGAGATATCGCATCCACTCTTGGAAAGTACCCGTCGGGATACTCCGCCGACGGATTCTGAACTACATATGGTCTGATTCCTATATAACTAGGGATATGTAGGCAACTCAGAAGGCAGGGTGCAGCCTGAATCTTTGCAAATCATATTTAGTATGAAAAATAACTTCAAAATGGTATATATATATGTATATATAAGCATATTCAAGTATTTTATTATTTTTCCATAATTTTTAAAGCTTTTTAGATCAATTGTTTTTTACTTTTACCCATGAAAACCCAATATCATTTTTTAAAATTATTATTTTTGGTAAGTCATCTATTGGAATTTTATCTTTATGCTAAAATATAGCTAAGTTAATTTTGGTATATGTTTACAAATTTATTTAGTATTCTTCAAAGCTAAAATGCATAATTGCAATACTAACCTCTTTTAAGATTTTATTGCGTTTATATTCATAAAATCGGGTCTTATATTTTTGAAATGTTAATTATATATTATAAACTATTTTAGTGCTATTAATTTATTTTCCAAAACTAATTCATTATTTTTTATAAAGTAAATAGGGAAATTTGATATTTAAATAATAGCCCAATCATATTTCAATTATAGCCTAAATCCTACCCCACTTTAAACCTAATTTTCTAGCCCAATTCCATTTTGAACCGACCCCAACCCGGATTTCCCTACCTAACCCTTCAATCCTAGCCCTTAATAATTTAGATCAACGGCCAATATTAGCCCTTTCCTTTTTAACCTCTAAACCTACCTCATTTTTCACCTACTTCCGCCCTTGAATCTTTCTTCTCTCTTAACTCTCTCTTAAACTCTCCTAAACCCTAGCCACCGCCCTCTAATCCCACCATAATATCTACCTAATCCATGGCCTCTCATGGCCATTTGAGATATGTATCAGCCCCCTATGTCTCTTAGGTGTTAGTTTCTATGGTTTCATGGCCAGACCTCGAGGGAATCTGGTCCAATCCTTGCTTGACTATTGTTCATGGCCTTTCTTCGGCCATCTAAGACCTTTTTCCGGCCATTCGTGGCCTTTCAAGGTAGATCCTTGACTTTCCTTGTTGGATCGGAAACTGTCAAGGCCTCTCTCACCTTTTCTGGATTTTTCGAAACCCTAATATTTAAGATATTTTGATTGTTTTCACATCTACAATAGATTTATGCTTACCATGAATGTCTTAAATGTTTTCTCGAAAGTTCTTCAACTTTTCTTTCAAACGACTTTTCATTAGGGTTTTCTTTAAAGTTTTTCAAAAAACTCTCTTCTCTAATTCTTGATGTTGCTTTATGATTTTACTATGTTCGAACTACTTATTACGCTTTCCTACCACTTGAGTCAGCATGTTAAGACCCTAGTTCATTTTGTCTCATCCGAGTTCTAAAACTTCATGCATAAATATGTACTTGCTCGATTAAGTTCTTCGTTCTTGTCGGACTTATTTAATTCGGATTTTTACCGTCTTTTAAACTTGTTTATTATGGAAAACCCTATGCCCTATGGTCTGAGACTGTTTCTTTGAAAGCATAATTGACTCGATTAAAGGTCCCATGTTTCATACTCTCTTTTCTTTGTGTGACTTATCTGATTTTGAGTTTTACTATCTTTCTAACTCGACCACTGTTGAAGCCCTAAATTTCTTATAAGTTTTGCCTCACTTGTTACTATGAGACCTTACTTGCTTCTAATTTCTCTTATCTGATACTATGTTGTTCTTTACTGTGGATTCTATGTGACTACTTGACCTACTTGATTACTGGGCCTCGAATATTTTTCTTACTACTGAATCCTAACCTATTTCTGCCACTGCTGTATGTTTGTGCTATCTCTTCTGCCAATAAGTTTGTCCTCGCGGGTCTGATGTTTTTGTTCACTCTATTTATATACTAAAGTTTCTTCCTTGATTGATCTTGATATTGGGACTGATTGCAAAAAAATTTCATACAAGCCCTTATTTCTACTCATTTGTTTAAAATTAATTGATTTTTTACCTTTGCTATGATATTTTACCTTATTGAATCTTTTCCTAAATAAGCTTATTTTCGTACTTAGACCTGATTGTTTGCTTCGTTCTTTTATTACCCCTTTTATGGTAATAATCAATTTATCCCCAAACTGATTTTCTTTCCTTAATTGAAACCTGTTAGTACCCGTTTAGCTGTGATACCTTACTTAAAGGGAATCACTTGGTTTAATTGATTCTAACTTTTGATTATTTCCATGTTTGTGTTATGACTTACATATTATCTTACTTATCACTTGTTTTCAAAACTATAAATACCCACCCCCTTTTTTCTTTAAGATAGGAACTATCTGAGTACAGAACACGTACTTCACTCAAAACTCTCTCTTTTCTCTATTACTAC
Organism: Nicotiana benthamiana; assembly: GCA_034376525.1. Taxonomy (NCBI): domain Eukaryota; kingdom Viridiplantae; phylum Streptophyta; class Magnoliopsida; order Solanales; family Solanaceae; genus Nicotiana; species Nicotiana benthamiana. The sequence goes on from CM067324.1 coordinate 9,470,379, forward strand.
TTATGCTACTGCTCTATTTAGCTGGCTAAAAGCCAAGGCTAGGTTGTGAAAATTTGCTTACTTTTTTCTATCTGCACTTTGCTTATTACTAGTATGTCCTAGTTAATTTTCAAGCATCAACAACAACATGTTTCTGCAATTGTTCCAACTTCCCTCAAGTTTGTCTACTTCTTCTTATGTTTCTGCTATCAAGTTACATACATTACTAGCATGTGGCAATGTGTTCCCTTCCCTTTTTAGATTAATGCTCTCCTATGTGTATGAATCCCAAACCTCATATTCTCTCTTGTGTTTGTGTTCTCTAGCTGGTTTGCGGGCATGCCAGCATCATCTATTGTTGTGCATGTCCAAACCTGACCCCTCCAAGGGTCATATGCTTCATACAATGTATTCCCAAAACCCCTCGACCCATTTGTGTAACTACTAATTCTGTGTATGTTTGAGCTTCACTAATGTTTTTTTAAATCGCTTATACACTTATTATTTCCAATCCAGTTTTAGTCAATGTATGTCCTGCACTTCCAATATATTCTTAGATCTTAGGTTTTGCCCCTCTTGTGTGAACCTTGCCATGGGGAGCTTCGTCTGAAATTGAACAGATTAGGCTGGCCCTTCCACATTGCACTCATCTCTATCTGGTTATGTAAACCTAGGTGTGCACTACACGGGGTCCCTTGAGACCCTTAGGGAACTTTGACACACGAAGGTCTGAGAAAGGCTTTGAAACAAGTGGAATTTTAGGTGGTTTGTTCCATAACTCAGAGAGGAAGTCAGAATCAGGCTTCCTATAGTTGTAACTTCTTATTTTAACCTTTGAATCAGGCTTCCTATAATTGTAACTTCTTATTTTAACCTTTTTGATGTAATTCAATATTTGGTTTGTAATAATTTGTAATGAATATTGGGGTTGGTTAATGAAAAGGGATGGGGTAATTGAGCATGTTTTAAGGGTATTTATCTTGCATATAGGATATGATTAATAAAGTTCTGCACATTTACTTCCACACTTAGATATCCTGCCTATAGGATCTGATTAATATAGTTCTGCATGTTTACTTCCACATTTAGATATTCTGACTATAGGATCTGATTAATAAAGTTCTACATATTTACTTCCACACTTAGATATCCTGCTTATAGGATCCTTTTTTTATAAATTCTGCATGTGTTAATTCGTCACTTAGAAATCATGCCTATAGGGTCTAATGGCTATAATCAGATATCATATCTGCAAGGTTAAAAATCAGCTTCGAAATTAGATGTCATTCCTTAATATCAATATTTAATATAAATCATGCTTATAGGAATTTCGGTGTGATCAATTAAATCCTGCCTACTCCATTTCTTGTTCAATTAGATAACATGCCTATAGGACCAAAACTAGCTTCGAATACCTAGATACCAGATTCATAGGAATAACAATAAGTTATAATAGAAATCGTGTATATAGGATCTAAAACCCATTTAGCTAAAAATCAGTTTGACTAGTATTATTTTGAATCATTTTAAACACCTTACTCATTTTACTAATGCGGTTTAGAAAGCACGCCTATAGGATCCAAATTGTTCGTTTAAAACTATTACTGCTTTTCCATTTTAAATCAGTAATAGATATCATGCTTATAGGGTATCATCAACACACACATAGGCAAGCCTTAGGTAATAATGATAAAAATTGAATCCCCCTTTGTCTAATTATCAACTGTTACAACCAGCAGGCAGACCTGATTCGGACTTCTTATCTGAATTATGTAATAAATGGGTCTACTTCAACAACTATAACTCACCTGACTTAGTACTTTAAATTCTGACCCTAAATGTGTTTAAGTCATTCTATTTATGTGCTTTACTTGAGGAGGTATATATGAGCCTCTTAGTTGTTTACATGTTTTCCCCTAATATGCAGTCCTATGTGTTTTGAATGTTGCCTTAGTCTTTTACCTTTAAAAACCCAAGAGTCATCCAAAAATCCTCCCTCTTATAGGAATAGTAGTCCTAAATTCCTCCGAGACTGATATGAATGGGACGGTTTATAGCATGCAATAGAGGTCGAGATCAATTCGCGCTTTAATACCTTAATGGGGTAGGAAGGGTAGATATGAATATGATGACCCGTGCGCTAATACCACGTATAGCCCCTCTTTGAGGAGTGATTATCAGGTATTGCATTGATGTGATCCATATTACAAAAAAACCTACGACCCCTTATATTCGTCAACATGCTTAGTTATAAATCTTTCAAAACTTCCTTTATTTTATCATTTCCAAACACTTGTGCATTTGAAATCCCTCTTATTTCAGCCTTGTTTGTTTGCATGGTAATTGCACAAATTCACAAAGAACTATTTGGCCAGGAACCACACTAGTGGATCCTGATGGTTGCCTAACACCTTCCCCTTTGGATAGCTTCAAGCTATTACCTTCTCTCTGATTATCAAAAAAAGTGGTTGTAGTTTAACCCTATAGGTGCCCTAACACACCTTAAAATCGTTAGGGTGGTGACTCCTCAAAATTGTAAAACCCATTTCCCAAAAGGAAAGAGTTATCCCAACCAAATCTCATAAACCCAATTTCCAAAAAGGAAAAAAAGGGGCCGGGCGCGACAATCAGCTTTTCTAACCTTATTGTTTCTCTAAAACCCTAAGCAAGAATCGAAACAATTATCAAGAACAAACACTTTCTTTCTCTTTGTTAAGTCTCTCATCTGATTGCCATGCCTAAAATGGATAATCTAATTTTATGATCATTGTGACATTTCTTAGCTTCATCTGGAAGGCTCGAGTCACAACTCGAGGTTCGACTTTGAGGTTCCTCTATGTTCGACATCGGGGTAGCACAAATCGATAGCAATCATGAACAAGCAGGAAATTCCCTTGGCGCATGGTTAAAGCTGACAATGCCTGCAAGAATAGCACTAGTCCGTACCGGACTAGTTGTACCAGCTATGTTTCTTTATAATAATTGTACATATACCATGTTGGGTCCCCCCCCCTCCCCATATAAAGGGACCCTTCTTATTTCTTGTACATATGGTATTCAATACAAGAACAAGAACATTCTATGCGTTTTAACTTAAACATATTCTCCATGATTTTATAGCTTACATTTATTGCTTTTTATTGATTCTCATTCATTTATTACTCATCATTGATCATAAATATTCATCATTAAATCTCTTAGAACTGTTAGTCATTCATCGGGCATCCACAGGCTAATGCTTTAGCTAGACCTCGAGGCCCCAATTCTCGGCCATTCGGTTTGCATAACATACTATTTTCAAGCTCTTATCTTATTTTCTAGTCTCACACTTAGTATCTATTTCCTAACAATTAGCATTAAAATAAATCATGTATTTTTAGAACCACAAAATTAAATCCAATTGTAATTACCATTTTCAAGATAAACAATTTGGCACGCACCGTAGGACTAAAATTAATAGTGATTGTTTTCGTGTTGATTTACTAAATAACGCAAGTTAGCCTTCACACTTTTTCTTGTCCAAGAATCTTTGATTTCAGATCAAATTGTCTAACTTAGTGAATGCACATGAAAACAACGTTCCTGAGGACCATGGAGAGAATGGTGTAGCTATTCCAAGCATCGGTGTACCATACCTTGAGGACACACTAGAACCAATTCATGTGCGAGTGGTCTCACGCAACACCCAGCATGTCGAAATAATCTCCTACACTAACAGGAGTATATGCCAATAAAACCAACAAGAAGCTCGAAAAAATCTAGCCTGGGAAGAAAGAGAGGTGGACAGGAGAAGCAAAACAGGAAAGCCCCGGCATATCATTCATATGATCAGTAGAGGGACCGACATTCCTCAAGGACCCGTGATCAAGCAGATAAAAGTTCTCGGTACAACAGAAGGAAAAATTTTGAGGTTGCATGTCAGAGGGCATCCTTGCATTCAGCGAAGAAGATTTGGAGACCTTATCTCATCCATGTAACGATGCGCTGGTAATTTCACTTCTCTTGAATAACATTCAAATTAAACGTGTACTCGTGGATCCAGGTAGCTCGGCCATCGTAATCAACTTGAAGTTAGTATATCAGCTTGAACTTCTCGATCAGATCATACCGACCTCCCAAATCCTCAACGGCTTTAACATGATCGGCGAACGACGGAGGGGGAGATACCCTCCCAGTCAATATGTTCGGTGCAATTTAGAATGCCAAATTTCATGTCATTAAAGGTGACATGAGGTGCAATGCGTTGCTTGGCAGGCCGTGGACACACAACATGAGGGCAGTATCATCAACCCTTCATCAAATGATGAAGTTTCTAACAAAAGATGGTATAAAAATGGTATATGGAGAATATCATGCAGCGAAGGAAATGTTCACGGTCCACGGGGAGATAATAAAATCCATACCCTCCATCTCGGAAGAGCTAGAGGGCAAACAAACCCCCGAGGATGATGAGGAAGATTTCCTCTCTCCCTGAACCTTAATTTCCCCCGAAGAATTGGATGCAATGAAATCGACAATTAAAGAATTGGAGCAAGCTATTTTGATCGAACATCTCCCAGATCGGAAGGTATACCTGGAAATGGGATTAATCCCCGAACTCAGGAAAAAACTCATTCAATTTCTGGGATCATTTGTCAAAGAAGATGACATACTCCTCGGGGTTATTGTTCAGCTATCCAAATCAATAATCGAGGAAGGTCATGCAAATCAACTCCACTAGCCTGACATAGGATTGGAGAAACAAATATATCAATTATTTGGAAAGTGGGAAGCTACCCACGATCCCAAAAGAGTCGAGGGCCCTACGAACCAAAGAAGCCTGATTCTCGCTCGACGAAAATAGAACTCTTTACAGAAAAATGTTTGATGGTCCCCTATCAGTATGTCTTGGACCGAGGGACACATACTATGTGCTCAGAGAAATCTACGAGGGCACCTGCAGAAATCATTCTGGTGCAGATTCCTCAGTCGGAAAGGTGATTAGAGCAGGCTATTATTAGGACAACATGGAAAAACACACCAATGAAATTGTTAGGAAGTGCGACAAATGCCAGAAGTTTGCACAAATGATTCACCAACCCGTTGAATAGTACATTCGCTCTTGTCACCATGGCCATTCGGGAAGTGAGGGATGGACATCACCGAACCTCTAACCCGGCACTAGGTAAAGCTAGATTTATTTTATTTATGACTGACTATTTCTCGAAATAGGTGGAAGCACAGGACTTCGATAAGATAAGTGAGAAAAAAGTCAATAACTTCATGTAGGACCATATCATGTATCGATTCGGAATTCCTTTTGAGATAACATGTGATAACGGGAAGCAGTTCATCGAAAGCAAAGTAACACATTTCCTTGAGGACCACAAAATCAAAAGAATCATATTGACACCTTACCACCCGTGCACAAACAGTCAGGCCGAGTCCACAAACAAGACCATCATCCATAACTTAAAAAGGAAGTAAGAAAATGCGAAAGGAAAATGGAGAGAAATGTTGCCCGAGGTGCTATGGGCACATCGAACAACACTAAATCTAGCACGGGAGAAATGCCTTTATCCCTGGTATATGGTGATGAGGCTTTGATACCGGTAAAGGTTGGAGATCCAATCGCCAGATTTCAATATGCCACCGAGAGATCAAACAATGAGGCCATGACTGCAGCCCTCGAACTATTGGATGAAAAGCGAGAAGCTTCACTGGTCCAAATGGCCGCCCAAAAATAAAAAAAACTGGAGGTAATATAACAAGAGAATAAATCTCCGACATTTTGGAGTCGGGAACTTAGTTCTAAGGAAATTCAACCTAAACACTTGAAACCCTAATGAAGGAAAACTAGGCCAGAGCTGGGAAGGACTGTATTGCATCCTCGAACTGATCAGCAAAGGGTCCCACAAGCTCAGTACCATGGAAGGCGAACAGCTTCCAAGCAATTGGAACATATTAATGTTCAAACGCTATTACTTCTAAGGTATCCGATAGAAGACACTGAAACATCCCCCACTCAAAGATCTTGGGTATTAAAGCATGTGTTGCACTATTTTCGTTCAATCAGATTTTTACTAGCAAGGTAATATATGAGGCAACAGTTATATGCTACCAAAGGAGAACTTAACAAGTATTCAAGGCTTCCTTTCAATCAACCTCGATTAATAGGGACATCCCCCTGGGAGATCACCTCCTTAGAGAAGTCAAGATGAGCCAAAGAGGATCTTGATAGGAAAATGATGTATCGAGCCAAAAGGTCAAATAAACTGTGTCTGCCTAGAATAATCAAACCCTTGACGATGAAAATATGTATACTTGTACCAAGTAATTAAAGGAGTATCTTTTACCACCAAAAACGCTTCGTGCTTCAAAGAAGTTTGCTATTTATACAAAAAAATGGCCTAGGGCCAGGAATTTCCCCAACACTCAGGGACTGACATCAAAAACACAAAGCCATAAGACCTCCAGATCGAAAACTTCAAACTCGTAAGCCCTCAATGAGGCAACATCAAGTTTACAAATAATGGCTCTAAAGCCAAAGAAACTTTCAATGTCTCAAGGACTGTCGCCGACTGTCACCCCATCGAGTTGTCAAAAACTCAAAACTGTAAGACCCCATGCGGGCAACCACGAGCTCATAAGACCTCCATAAAGCAATACCAAATTTGTAAGACCTCAAGCAAGGAATGAATTATACTTGTTCCAAGTAACGAAAGTATCTTTAAGACCTCAAGTAAGGCATGTTAAAATTTATAAGACCTTACAAAATGGATTATCTCATTCTTAAAGTTAAAGATATATATATTCGAACTTGTAAGATCTCTAAAAAGACATACCCTCAATATGAACGTCGAAACTACTTCACTCGGGGACTAAAAGGCTACAGCCAAACACAATGACTACGTTCACAAGGCTCCGACCAAACTAACGCGACTCAGGGACGCCTGAATGTCCCCACAAAATCACAAGCCTTTATTTAGTTCGATAATTCTTCAAAAAGAACCGGTTAATCAGGCTACCCTCAGCACAAGCAAAAGAGTGTCGATCATGTCAGCCCTAAACAATAGGCTTCAAAAGAATTTAGCCATTGAGCAAAACCTCCCGTGGTGCTCATTTATCGCTACACAATAGCTCACAATCAAGGTTCTTACCAAACATCAAAGAGTCACAAAAAACTTCAAAAAGTCTTTATCAAGGAAAACTAAAGCCTATATTAAAGGTCGTACCAACCCAACACGTAAGAGCCTAAGAGTCACCCTATGTTAGAGGGCGTACCAATCTAATACGTAAGAGCCTAAGCGTCAGCCTATGTTAGAGGTCGTACCGACCCAACGCATAAAAGCCCAAGTGCCAGCCTATATTAAAGGTCATACGACCTAACGCGTAAGAGCCTAAGCGCCAGCCTATGTTAGAGTTTGTACTGACCCAATGCGTATGAGCCTAAGCGTCAGCCTATGTTAGAGGTCGTACCAATCCAACGCGTAAGAACCCAAGTGCCAACAAATATTAAAGGTCATACTGGCCCAATGCATAAGAGCCTAAGGGCCAGTCTAAATGAGCCTCAAGGCCGATGAGAGGTTACACCAACCAAATATGTAAGAGCTCAAAGGCCTGCTCAAATAGCCTCAGGGACGATACTTTAGACCTAAAGGTCAATGAACTCAAGTCAAAAAATAACTCATGGACTAAGCCCTAAAGGATCAACTTTCAACCATTACAAATCACTCAACGGTAGCACGAACCTAAGGGCTTAAATTTGAGGTCCAAAATTTCGGACCAATTGTCAACAAGAGTCATAGTTTATTCCTAAAAGACAAATCAAAAAGGAAAAATGATGAAAAATGAAAGGCCTTTTACATATAAGCTGAAAGGTTCACAAGGGCGCATTTACAAGGCATATATCTTCTTTTTCTTTATAAACATTTTCCATTTCATTTCATCAAAAAAATACTTACAAAGCATAGATGCAAACCATCTGTTGTCGTATGTTATACATAAACACTACCCTATTATCTATTTAGAAAGTAAGCAGAACACACAAAGATAATACGTGTGATACAATTTCGTGATTGAGCCATCTCATTTGACTAGGCAGAATGATCTAAGCTATGAAGAATCGCCCTCCATTTGTGTCTAGAAGCCCCTCTGCAATGTAGATGGACCACGATTTCCTTACACACGGTATCCCTCATCAGCCCGCCACCTTGGAATCTCAATTTATTCCGCTCTTTCCATATCATCGGCACCAGAATCCCAAATAGGCATGCTGTAATTTCTGCTAAGCTATTTCTCCTCTTCGCCAGCTTACTAATCCACGCACACTCCTCTTTCCAGTCAGCAATGATACGCTTATGGTCCAACCAGTTAAGGAGGCGATTCCAGAGCTCTTTGGTTTTAAGGCATATATCTAAAGCCCTTACAATAGCAGAGAGCAAATAAAATCCTAATCTACCACCGGGGCTATGCCTTCAACGAGTCTTTTGGAAGTTGTGCCTTCAACAGCACCAGCCACGAACCCCGAGTTTTCAACGACCTCTTCCCTTTCGGGGATTCTGCCAACATCATCATCTCCCAAGATACTACTAGACTCGCCTTCAGAAGAAATCGGGGTTGCAGCCTCTTGTTTTAGGGTCTTCACCCTCTCAATCTTGGCGGATAAATTGATGCCCCCTGCATATATATCCTTGAGAGCTTGCCTCTGAGATTCTAATCAGGCATGCTTCACAACTCAAGTCAATTGCAGCTCGGCCTCAACTTCAGCCCTAACCTCAAATAGCGCAACAACCAACTCATTGTGAAGATCCTTATACTTACTCTCCGCCCTCGCATCATTAAGTTGATGTGCGATTGAGAACACCTCCCCTGAGGATATCTCTCTCAGAGACTATCTCAGTCACATTCCGTTTGAGTTTGAGAATTTCAGAGTCCCTAGCTCAGAGTTCCTCCATTATTATGATATCTATCTTCTCAAGCTGCAAAGATCGACCCGAAGGTGTTAAAGTACTAAAGTCAGAAAAGCATGTAGACAAAAACAAATGGGAACTTTACAACATACTCAATAAGATGAGTCATTTCTCGAGACGCCGCCTCCAAACAATCCTGAAGGCCACGGAATTCCTCCTCCCTCTTGGTAGAAAGATATCTAAGCTCATTAGCTTTCGAAGTGAGATTTTTTCACTCACCCCCATAACGAGTCAGCTCGTTTAAAACCTGTAAAGGTCTAATAATAAAGCACATTGGCATGGAACCATGAATAAAGCAAAGTTACCAAGACCAATATCGGGGCACCAAGCACAAATTACCAAAAATTACCTTCTCACAGAGCTTGTCGATGTCACTGAAAATAAACGAGTTATCAAGCTTAGGCTTTTCCTCAGCCGCAGAAAAAGGCCTTTCAAACATATTTTTATCTCCGACGGTCGCCCCCATGTCGAAAGACTCTTTCGGCATCATGCATCTCCCTTGGAGGAAAAGTCAATCCCAGAGCGAATCGCCTACTTCAATAACCCTGACAGATCAATAGGGGTCGTCTCTTGTTTCTGGAGAGCTTTAGAACTAGCCTGCCCGAGACCTGCCTAAAGGCAAAATATAAACACAGGGAATGAGGGCACAATCGGTGATATTTCTTTTGGGAGATTCAATTACGGTAGAAGTAAAGGCTCATCGTGGTCCTTGGCTTCCCATCAAGCCCTAGAAATATCACTCCACGCGTGCTCACCATATGGACAAATCAAATCTAGCAAGACTACCCAGCCTCAGAGGTTCTTAACCGCGCTAGGGTATATTGCGACACCTGGATCAGCGGAGGAAGTCGGTTCGTAGGGGGATTTATCCAAAAGGAAAAGAGAACATTTAATAAGTGTATCCACTTAGGTTTTATGTTGCACCTCTCAGGGCACGGCATTCTCTCCACTGGAATCAGGTCCGAAGTTCTAATTCGAACGAAACGGATCATCCACCCTCTGTTCCTAACCTCGTTAGTACAAGTAAAAAGGTATCTCGAGGCCCCATATTAGAGCTTAATCAGGCCCCTACGGAAGAGTCAGGGACTGTACATTCTGATCAGGTGGTCGAGGGTGAAGGGCATCCCCTAAATCATGTTCGCATAATATTTCGTCAGGTAAACAATACGCCAAAACGACAAATGAATTTTGCCGAGATTCACTTGATATCGTTCACAAAAGTCGAGGATCACTGGTTCTATTGAAGGCAGGTATGGATCTACCTGGGCAAGAGTAAATGGATTGGTATACACATTAAGGAAGTTGGCCTTGTATGTCGTTATATCCTCCTCCCGAGAGGGAATCTCCACTAGCCCTACGTTCTCCCAGCAGCAGTCGGTCTTCAGCTTCTCAGCATCTGCTACTAAACTAATATATCGGGATATAGGTTCACATCATCCCGACTTTGAATAAGGTTTGTCGATCTTAAAATCGTAGGTCGTTTCAAAGGCTCCTGGTATGTATTCCCCAATATGAGGGGGTACTGTTGCTTTGCCCTTAGGCGAGTGTGAAAAAGAGGAAGGCACATCTTCCTGAGGGTTAGAGGTAGTAGTTTTTGCCATTCTTGTTAAAAGACTTCAGAGGAGAGAAGAAATTGTAATTAGAGATAACACAAGGGAGAAGTAGGAAGAACTCTTTTGACGGCTTGACGATACAGTGAAAAATAAGGGGCGGAAGAAGGAGTATTTATATAGGCCAAGTGTGTACGGGCCAAAAGATGGTCAACCGCTGTAATTAATTCAAAAACTTTTTAAGGGCTGTACAGACGCGACCTTTAGGCACCTTATTAGTCACATCAATCGCTCGATAGGGCATAACTGATGTCGTGATAGGAGTATCGAATAAGCAAGAATCCAAGACCACTTCTCATCATTTCCACTCTAAAAATGAGGGGACTATCTATATACAGCTAAAATTAGAGATTCCAATTTTATGATTATTGTGACATTCTGTAGCTTCATCTGGAAGGATCGAGGTACAGCTCGAGGTTCAACTCTGAGGGTCCACAATGTTCAATCTTGTGGCAACACAAATCGATGGCTATCATGAACAAGCGGGAAATTCCCTTGGCGTGTGGTTAAAGCTGACAATGCCTACAAGAATAGCACTAGTCTGTACCGAACTGTTAAGTAGCTATAACAGCTACGTTTCTTTATAATAATTGTACATGTACCATGTTCCCCCCCCCCCCCGCCAAAAAGGGTCCCTTGTTATTTCTAGCACATATGATATTCAATACAAGAACAAGAACATTCTCTGCTCTCTAACTTAAAACATATTCTCCCTTAATTTTATTACTTATATTTATTACATTTTATTGATTTCTATTCATTTATTACTCATCATTCATCATAAAGAGATATCATCAAAGCTCTTAGAACTGTTAATCCTTCATAGGCCATCTACAGCCTAACGCTTTAGCTCGACCTCTAGGCTCATCATAGGATAGCTCGAGGCCCCATTCTCAGCCATTCGGTTTTCATAGTATACTATCTTCAAGATCCTATCTTCTTTTCTAGTCTCACACTTAGCATCTATTGTCTAACAATTACCGTTAAAATAAATCAGGTATTTTTAGAACCACAAAATCAAATCTAATTGTAATTACTATTTTTAAAGTAAACAAAAATCACAATGATGTTTTGGATGTTGTTACCCTCAAGCAGTATGGCTATGATGAGATCAAGGCTAGAGGACCCACATGATCTACCATTCTTCCTAGGAGAAATAGGGTTGCAGAACTCAGCAAGATGTTGGAGTTGGATGTTGAAGAGAATGCTAAGCTTCGTGAAGACAATAATGAACACAGGAAACTAAACAACTTTGGGAAGAGTTCCGAAGAGATAGGGATGCCCATGCTCGAAAGATTACCACCCTTGTGAAAGTCTTGACCCCTTCTGCCTCTTACCCTTGAACCTGTTCCTTTCTAGTGTCCTTAGTTCATTTGTCTTTCTAGTGATGTCTTATCTTTTTTTTTATTTGTAATGAGTTGTCTGCAGTATACTTAGTTTATTTTGTTCTAATGATGAAGACAAGTCCCTGGGATTCTTTTAGCACTACTTAATATCTCACATTACTCTATTTTACTTATTTGCACTCTTTTGGATCATCAGTTTAGTATATTTGTCTATTTTTATGCTTGTGTTGTCACTTGATAGGCTTTGAATCTTACATTCTATGTTTACTATCCAACATCAATTTGTGTTTTTTCAATGATGCCAAAAGGGGGGAGATAAGGTAGGGACATTTATGTACTTGATGTGATCACCTGGTTCTTTGATGGAATTGCTGGTTCGGGGTACAGAGTTTGTCATTATCAAAAAAGAGGAATTTATTAAGTATTGAAGTTTTGATGATTAAAAAGATGTAGCTACTCAAAGAACCATGTCCTTAATGTAGATACGTAACCGTAGTGAAAAAACCAGCTTCTCAGATTAAAGGATCAGCTCCTCATGATTGATACTTGTATCTTTATACAAGAGAACTTTATCTCAAAGTTCCACGTTCGATTTTGGTGGAAGATGATTGCTACATGTAATATGGGTCGTTGCTCAAGAAGATATGGATAAGTCAGTCAGAGTCAAAAGTCTCAAAGCTTCTGGAATTCTTGGAACAATAGGAATCTTTCAAAGATAAAGCTGACTAGGTTTTATGTTCCACCTCTCAGGGCACGGCATTCTCTCCACTGGAATCAGGTCCGAAGTTCTAATTCGAACGAAACGGATCATCCACCCTCTGTTCCTAACCTCGTTAGTACAAGTAAAAAGGTATCTCGAGGCCCCATATTAGAGCTTAATCAGGCCCCTACGAAAGAGTCAGGGACTGTACATTCTGATCAGGTGGTCGAGGGTGAAGGGCATCCCCTAAATCATGTTCGCATAATATTTCGTCAGGTAAACAATACGCCAAAACGACAAATGAATTTTGCCGAGATTCACTTGATATCGTTCACAAAAGTCGAGGATCACTGGTTCTATTGAAGGCAGGTATGGATCTACCTGGGCAAGAGTAAATGGATTGGTATACACATTAAGGAAGTTGGCCTTGTATGTCGTTATATCCTCCTCCCGAGAGGGAATCTCCACTAGCCCTACGTTCTCCCAGCGGCAGTCGGTCTTCAGCTTCTCAGCATCTGCTACTAAACTAATATATCGGGATATAGGTTCACATCATCCCGACTTTGAATAAGGTTTGTCGATCTTAAAATCGTAGGTCGTTTCAAAGGCCCCTGGTATGTATTCCCCAATATGAGGGGGTACTGTTGCTTTGCCCTTAGGCGAGCGTGAAAAAGAGGAAGGCACATCTTCCTGAGGGTTAGAGGTAGTAGTTTTTGCCATTCTTGTTAAAAGACTTCAGAGGAGAGAAGAAATTGTAATTAGAGATAACACAAGGGAGAAGTAGGAAGAACTCTTTTGACGGCTTGACGATACAGTGAAAAATAAGGGGCGGAAGAAGGAGTATTTATATAGGCCAAGTGTGTACGGGCCAAAAGATGGTCAACCGCTGTAATTAATTCAAAAACTTTTTAAGGGTTGTACAGACGCGACCTTTTAGGCACCTTATTAGTCACATCAATCGCTCGATAGGGCATAACTGATGTCGTGATAGGAGTATCGAATAAGCAAGAATCCAAGACCACTTCTCATCATTTCCACTCTAAAAATGAGGGGACTATCTATATACAGCTAAAATTAGAGATTCCAATTTTATGATTATTGTGACATTCTGTAGCTTCATCTGGAAGGATCGAGGTACAGCTCGAGGTTCAACTCTGAGGGTCCACAATGTTCAATCTTGTGGCAACACAAATAGATGGCTATCATGAACAAGCGGGAAATTCCCTTGGCGTGTGGTTAAAGCTGACAATGCCTACAAGAATAGCACTAGTCTGTACCGAACTGTTAAGTAGCTATAACAGCTACGTTTCTTTATAATAATTGTACATGTACCATGTTCCCCCCCCCCCCCCCGCCAAAAAGGGTCCCTTGTTATTTCTAGCACATATGATATTCAATACAAGAACAAGAACATTCTCTGCTCTCTAACTTAAAACATATTCTCCCTTAATTTTATTACTTATATTTATTACATTTTATTGATTTCTATTCATTTATTACTCATCATTCATCATAAAGAGATATCATCAAAGCTCTTAGAACTGTTAATCCTTCATAGGCCATCTACAGCCTAACGCTTTAGCTCGACCTCTAGGCTCATCATAGGATAGCTCGAGGCCCCATTCTCAGCCATTCGGTTTTCATAGTATACTATCTTCAAGATCCTATCTTCTTTTCTAGTCTCACACTTAGCATCTATTGTCTAACAATTACCGTTAAAATAAATCAGGTATTTTTAGAACCACAAAATCAAATCTAATTGTAATTACTATTTTTAAAGTAAACAGAAATCACAATGATGTTTTGGATGTTGTTACCCTCAAGCAGTATGGCTATGATGAGATCAAGGCTAGAGGACCCACATGATCTACCATTCTTCCTAGGAGAAATAGGGTTGCAGAACTCAACAAGATGTTGGAGTTGGATGTTGAAGAGAATGCTAAGCTTCGTGAAGACAATAATGAACACAGGAAACTAAACAACTTTGGGAAGAGCTCCGAAGAGATAGGGATGCCCATGCTCGATAGATTACTACCCTTGTGAAAGTCTTGACCCCTTCTGCCTCTTACCCTTGAACCTGTTCCTTTCTAGTGTCCTTAGTTCATTTGTCTTTCTAGTGATGTCTTATCTTTTTTTTTATTTGTACTGAGTTGTCTGCAGTATACTTAGTTTATTTTGTTCTAATGATGAAGACAAGTCCCTGGGATTCTTTTAGCACTACTTAATATCTCACATTACTCTATTTTACTTATTTGCACTCTTTTGGATCATCAGTTTAGTATATTTGTCTATTTTTATGCTTGTGTTGTCACTTGATAGGCTTTGAATCTTACATTCTATGTTTACTATCCAACATCAATTTGTGTTTTTTCAATGATGCCAAAAGGGGGGAGATAAGGTAGGGACATTTATGTACTTGATGTGATCACCTGGTTCTTTGATGGAATTGCTGGTTCGGGGTACAGAGTTTGTCATTATCAAAAAAGAGGAATTTATTAAGTATTGAAGTTTTGATGATTAACAAAATGTAGCTACTCAAAGAACCATGTCCTTAATGTAGATACGTAACCGTAGTGAAAAAACCAGCTTCTCAGATTAAAGGATCAGCTCCTCATGATTGATACTTGTATCTTTATACAAGAGAACTTTATCTCAAAGTTCCACGTTCGATTTTGGTGGAAGATGATTGCTACATGTAATATGGGTCGTTGCTCAAGAAGATATGGATAAGTCAGTCAGAGTCAAAAGTCTCAAAGCTTCTGGAATTCTTGGAACAATAGGAATCTTTCAAAGATAAAGCTGACTAGGTTTTATGTTCCACCTCTCAGGGCACAGCATTCTCTCCACTGGAATCAGGTCCGAAGTTCTAATTCGAACGAAACGGATCATCCACCCTCTGTTCCTAACCTCGTTAGTACAAGTAAAAAGGTATCTCGAGGCCCCATATTAGAGCTTAATCAGGCCCCTACGAAAGAGTCAGGGACTGTACATTCTGATCAGGTGGTCGAGGGTGAAGGGCATCCCCTAAATCATGTTCGCATAATATTTCGTCAGGTAAACAATACGCCAAAACGACAAATGAATTTTGCCGAGATTGACTTGATATCGTTCACAAAAGTCGAGGATCACTGGTTCTATTGAAGGCAGGTACGGATCTACCTGGGCAAGAGTAAATGGATTGGTATACACATTAAGGAAGTTGGCCTTGTATGTCGTTATATCCTCCTCCCGAGAGGGAATCTCCTCTAGCCCTACGTTCTCCCAGGGGCAGTCGGTCTTCAGCTTCTCAGCATCTGCTACTAAACTAATATATCGGGATATAGGTTCACATCATCCTGACTTTGAATAAGGTTTGTCGATCTTAAAATCGTAGGTCGTTTCAAAGGCTCCTGGTATGTATTCCCCAATATGAGGGGGTACTGTTGCTTTGCCCTTAGGCGAGCGTGAAAAAGAGGAAGGCACATCTTCCTGAGGGTTAGAGGTAGTAGTTTTTGCCATTCTTGTTAAAAGACTTCAGAGGAGAGAAGAAATTGTAATTAGAGATAACACAAGGGAGAAGTAGGAAGAACTCTTTTGACGGCTTGACAATACAGTGAAAAATAAGGGGCGGAAGAAGGAGTATTTATATAGGCCAAGTGTGTACGGGCCAAAAGATGGTCAACCGCTGTAATTAATTCAAAAACTTTTTAAGGGCTGTACAGATGCGACCTTTAGGCACCTTATTAGTCACATCAATCGCTCGATAGGGCATAACTGATGTCGTGATAGGAGTATCGAATAAGCAAGAATCCAAGACCACTTCTCATCATTTCCACTCTAAAAATGAGGGGACTATCTATATACAGCTAAAATTAGAGATTCCAATTTTATGATTATTGTGACATTCTGTAGCTTCATCTGGAAAGATCGAGGTACAGCTCGAGGTTCAACTCTGAGGGTCCACAATGTTCAATCTTGTGGCAACACAAATCGATGGCTATCATGAACAAGCGGGAAATTCCCTTGGCGTGTGGTTAAAGCTGACAATGCCTACAAGAATAGCACTAGTCTGTACCGAACTGTTAAGTAGCTATAACAGCTACGTTTCTTTATAATAATTGTACATGTACCATGTTCCCCCCCCCCCCCCCGCCAAAAAGGGTCCCTTGTTATTTCTAGCACATATGATATTCAATACAAGAACAAGAACATTCTCTGCTCTCTAACTTAAAACATATTCTCCCTTAATTTTATTACTTATATTTATTACATTTTATTGATTTCTATTCATTTATTACTCATCATTCATCATAAAGAGATATCATCAAAGCTCTTAGAACTGTTAATCCTTCATAGGCCATCTACAGCCTAACGCTTTAGCTCGACCTCTAGGCTCATCATAGGATAGCTCGAGGCCCCATTCTCAGCCATTCGGTTTTCATAGTATACTATCTTCAAGATCCTATCTTCTTTTCTAGTCTCACACTTAGCATCTATTGTCTAACAATTACCGTTAAAATAAATCAGGTATTTTTAGAACCACAAAATCAAATCTAATTGTAATTACTATTTTTAAAGTAAACAGAAATCACAATGATGTTTTGGATGTTGTTACCCTCAAGCAGTATGGCTATGATGAGATCAAGGCTAGAGGACCCACATGATCTACCATTCTTCCTAGGAGAAATAGGATTGCAGAACTCAGCAAGATGTTGGAGTTGGATGTTGAAGAGAATGCTAAGCTTCGTGAAGACAATAATGAACACAGGAAACTAAACAACTTTGGGAAGAGCTCCGAAGAGATAGGGATGCCCATGCTCGATAGATTACCACCCTTGTGAAAGTCTTGACCCCTTCTGCCTCTTACCCTTGAACCTGTTCCTTTCTAGTGTCCTTAGTTCATTTGTCTTTCTAGTGATGTCTTATCTTTTTTTTTATTTGTACTTAGTTGTCTGCAGTATACTTAGTTTATTTTGTTCTAATGATGAAGACAAGTCCCTGGGATTCTTTTAGCACTACTTAATATCTCACATTACTCTATTTTACTTATTTGCACTCTTTTGGATCATCAGTTTAGTATATTTGTCTATTTTTATGCTTGTGTTGTCACTTGATAGGCTTTGAATCTTACATTCTATGTTTACTATCCAACATCAATTTGTGTCTTTTCAATGATGCCAAAAGGGGGGAGATAAGGTAGGGACATTTATGTACTTGATGTGATCACCTGGTTCTTTGATGGAATTGCTGGTTCGGGGTACAGAGTTTGTCATTATCAAAAAAGAGGAATTTATTAAGTATTGAAGTTTTGATGATTAACAAGATGTAGCTACTCAAAGAACCATGTCCTTAATGTAGATACGTAACCGTAGTGAAAAAACCAGCTTCTCAGATTAAAGGATCAGCTCCTCATGATTGATACTTGTATCTTTATACAAGAGAACTTTATCTCAAAGTTCCACGTTCGATTTTGGTGGAAGATGATTGCTACATGTAATATGGGTCGTTGCTCAAGAAGATATGGATAAGTCAGTCAGAGTCAAAAGTCTCAAAGCTTCTGGAATTCTTGGAACAATAGGAATCTTTCAAAGATAAAGCTGACTATCAGTAGGACTCCTAGAAGATCTCAAACGGTGTTTAAATAGGATTGAGTTTGGACTTCTGAAATATCATTTCACATATCAACAATAGAGTCATAAAGTGGTTCACTTGTGTTGAGTATTTGTCTTGTACTCTTTCCGAGTTACTCTAGTAAATATTTAGGAAATTAAGTTGTAATCCAGTATAATAATCAGTTAGTGTGTTGGGGTGAGTCTTTCGTTTTGCAAATTATAGTTACTTGTGAATCAAATATGAGTAGTAGGAGTACTGGAGAGTTTTTAATTATAATATTGTAATTAATACATTTTGGCTCATTATTCTAGTGGAGTTGGAGCTGAAAATCTTACTTGGTAGGTCGTGGTTTTTGCACCTTTTGAGTCGGATGATTTTTCACGTAAAAATCATTATGTTCATTTTATTGCTTATTTACTTTTTGCTTAAGGAAAACGGTAAAGAACCAAATTTTTTAGTAATTCATATGGGCATTCAAACTAACATTTTTGATTCAATTATTCGTTGTATATCATTATTAAATTTATTAGAATAATCAGTGGCACCGATTTATTAACTCTCATAATAGTTACTCCCTTTCGTAAAGTTGAAATTTCGCCAAATTCTTCATTCTTCTTCTTTTTTCCTATCCTGAACCTCTCCCACCCCACAAAGAAATGGGAAAAAGGGAGAATCTAAGAAAGAAACATATACATGTGAAATGGGCTTGGCTATGGATTAAACTTTATCTTTTTACTTAGACTAAAAGCCCATAAGTTTCCTTAGCTTGCCTCTCATGCTCAAGATAACTAATAGCATGTCTAGCAAAGCTTTCTTTTTGGGCCGAAGTGCTTTTTTGGCCTAAAGTGTTTTTGATCAAAAATTAAAATGTTTGGCCAAGCTTTTAGAAGGAAAAAAAAGTGCTCTTGAGGAAAAGCAGAAGCAGTTTTTGAGAAGCAAAAAAAATTGCTTCTCTCCAAGAGCAATTTTAAGAAAAATACACATAGAAATAATTTTCAAAAGCTTGGCCAAACACTAATTACTGCTCAAAAGTATTTTTCAAATTAATTATCTAAATACAAACTACTTCTTATCAAAAATACTTTTTTTTAAAGTACTTTTAAAAAAATATTTCTTAAATAAGCTGATTTTAAAAGTTTGGTCAAATAGGCTATAAGTTACGACTATAAAAAGACAAAGGGGAAAAAAAGGATATTCCCAAAAGCTTAAAATAATTGACATGAAAGTCAGCAGCAAGGATTAACGTCAGCACCAAGGAGTAGTCCCTTCCGCTCTTGCCCTATTTGTTCTCCTACGGTTAGGGGCGTAAATGATTATTTAAAAATTGATTAAATCGATCGACCTGTGTCGTACCGATTTAATTTTTAGGTTTCTTCTAATAAAATCATAGATATTTATATAAATCTATAATTGTATCAAAAATTAGGGTAGATTTTTTATTTTATGAAAATAAACCGAAAAAATATTGAACCATACCGAATAAATTTACAAATTATATGTTAATTTTAAAAATAACAATGTATTAAAAAATTTCTTGGGCCTTGGAATTATGAAATATGTACAAGCCAAAAGTAATTAAACTCAAAATCATAATTCTCAAACCTATTATGCTACTTCTATTGAAACTAAATTATTCAGCATATTCACTAGCAAGACACAAGGTATTGTAGCGATTAGGAGTAGCAACCAACAATCTATTGAATATACTTCCTTTCATATGAATTACATCTATCTTTTTAAAATGTTTAATCTTCTATGGACTTTACTCTTGAATTCCAACTTGGTTAATATCTTTTCACTCGTGTGATTTATATTTTCTTTGTATTTGCTTAGTATTATTTACGTTGTTGTAGAATATTTGATGGATCTATATTATATCCATCTTTTATATTTTCTTAATTCATCATCTTTTAAACTGTAAAAATATCTAGAGATTTTTGCTAAGTGATATAAAAGTCCGTATGTTATTGCATTCTACTTCTACTAGTGACTTTATATAATATTTAAAAAAAATATAAAAATTTACCGAACTATACCGATACCGAAGAGAACCCGACATGATTGGGACGGTTTCAAAAGTCTAATTTTGATTAGACATAATAGAATAACAAAAAATTAGTATAATATAAAATTTATAAAATAACTAGCCGAACCGATTTGCATTCTCTCGACATAATGGAGCTTGATCTTCTCTCTTTGGATTCTGTTGCACGATTTGCAGAAGCATGGAATGCCCGCTTGGCACCATTACATGTTCTCATCAATAATGCTGGCATATTTTCAATAGGGGGTTAGTGCTATTGTAGTTTCTTCTTATTAATTGATGTTAACCAAAATGTCCACTCTTTTTGTGCGATACTGGAGTTATGATAAATTGAGAACAACTATTAGGTTTCAGCTGTATCATTAAAATTTTTGTTACTTGATATCCAGTTTTAATCTTTTCAAATACTATAGCTTGTTTGCATCTTTCAGAAGTTTCATCATGTGGTCAAGTTTTTTGTTCGTTGTCTTAGTTTAGAAGTTTATGGTCTATGTGGTGCATTTATAAAGATCTGTTTGAAAAGCAAGGCACTATATCTGTAAATGTGATAAATCATTGTATATCAAATTCTCGTGACACCAAACATATTTTTCTAGAATGTTTCTAGAGTTGAGATGATAATGAATCTTAATGGGCCATTACTAGCTTCAGACAGGTCTACAATTTGAATTCGCTAGGGCTACCTGGTAAATACGAAAAAAGCTGGTTTATGATTTATGTAAAATAAGAACTGCATAAAGCTTTGTTTTTGACTCTCGTCTTTGGATGGGATATTCTAGAGAGACCCTGAATGAGAAATTCTATTTGATTAGTTACTTGGTTGATTTGGATAAAATGAGAGGATGTCTCATATATAATTCTGAAGTGGGAAGAGCCAGTAGCAGCGGCATCTGGGTCTTTAACTGGATAATCATTTTCTAATACTTAGTCCTCTCTTGTTTGCCTTGGCGATGGATACTCTTACCCGACATATTCAAGGGAATGTGCTTTGGTGTATGCTATTTGCTGATGATATAGTCTTGATAGACGAGACGAGGGTCGGTGTTAATGAGAGGTTAGAGGTATGGAGACAGACTCTCGAGTCTAAGGTTTCAAAATAAGCAGATCTAAGAGGTATTGGGGAGAAGTGAATAGGCATGACATGGCTATCTAAGATAGAATACCTGGAGTGCAAGTTTATCGCCGAGCCGCGCGAAGTAGGCAGGGACGTGATGATTGGATCTCAGGTCATCGCCAAGAGGGACAGTGTCAGATATCTTGGGTCGGTGATTCAGGGGGACGGAGAGATTGACGGGGACGTCACTCATGGTATAGGAGCGGGGTGATCAAAGTGGAGGCTTGCATCAGGAGTCCTGTGTGACAAGAAAGTTCCACAGAAACTCAAGGGGAAATTTTATAGAGTTGTGGTTAGACCGGCCATGTTGTATGGGGCGGAGTGCTGGCCAGTGAAGAACTCTCATGTTCAGAGGATGAAGGTTGCGGAGATTAGAATGCTCGGGTGGATGTGCGGGCTCACCAGGTTAGATAAGATTAAGAATGAAGTTATTCGAGAGAAGGTGAGAGTGGCCCCGGTGGATGAGAAGATGTGAGAAGCGAGGCTGAGGTGGTTCGGGCATGTACGGAGGAGAAGTCCTGATGCCCCGGTGAGGAGTCGTGAGCGGCTGGCGATGGTGGGAGCACGGCGAGGCAGAGGGAGGCCTAAGAGGTATTGATGAGAGGTGATTAGGCATGACATGGCTAGAATGCGGGTTTCTGAGGACATGGCCCTTGATAGGAACGTCTGGAGGTCTAGTATCAGGGTTGTAGGATAGTGGCCCCTAGAGTTTTTCGTACTCCTCACCCGGGGTTGGGTGAGGCTTGGCAGGGCTATCCATAAATGATTTGTGTTTTGGATTGTGTCTCCCTTATGGTAGTTATTTATGGTAGTTACTGTATGATATTATTGCATGCTATTTTATTTACGGTTCTTATATTTAGATAATTATTTACGCTATTTCTGCTGGACATACTAATGCTCTTTTGTTTTTATTTTTGTTTTTGTTTTTCCTTTCCTTCACTGAGCCGAGGGTCGATTGGAAACTGCCTCTCTGCCCTTTCGGGTAGGGGTAAGGCTCGTCTACATATTACCCTCCCCAGACAAAGTGGGACTATACTGGATAGTTGTTGTTGTTGTAACTAGCCGAACCGAACCATTGACACCCCTACCTACAGTCCTATTTAATAAATAAAGTTGTTTCTTGGTATTTCAAGCTTTTTTGTACTTGTTTACCACTATTTTTAGTTCGTGTAGGTTTTGGTCAGCAAAGTACTGCTTTATAAATAAGATTAACATCCACACATTGGCAATGATTTTTTTTAAAAAACGTTATTAGGTTAACTAAAAGATAATTTTATGAAATTATTTACAAAAGGTGAGATGAGTTACCTGAAAATACAGTGACAGGTCCAGCAAAGTGCAGAAGGCCAAGCATTAAAAGTACATTACAAGTCTGGACTCAAAACCTTGCTTAACTGATGTGTGATTTTCCCCATGAGATAGTTGCATGGACCACATTGGATCATTTACTAGTTTTTGTGGGCCTAAAATTGGCCCGAAGTTAAATTTTCATGACTGAGATTTTACACATTCGTACATTCCATGTGGATGGAGTACGAGAAATGTGTTTAGGCTTTTACTTGGATCTACATATATGTCATTGTTATATATGTCGCTGTTACAAGTTGCTTGAAAACAACTGAAGTGTCTCCAAGATTTGAGACATGGCTTTAACAACACTGGAACAATGACACTACGTTATACATTATTTTGTTACCAATCTGACTGCTCTAACATTCATGGTACTCTACTGCTAAAAATTATTGGAGTATTTTATTGGTCAAATATTTTTTTCTAGTTGTTGAATCAGCAGAGTCTCATTATATCAATACTTAGAAAGCTTATTCTAAGTTAATTGGCTAGATACCAATTAAACACACTTGAATATATATATATATATATATATATATATATATATATATATCGCATTTACTAGGAACATGACTATTGTTAAGAGGGTGTAAAGAGCGGAAATTAAGATAGTAAATTAGTAAGTAATTGAACGGATTTCTTTTCCAACGTACTTCTTTTTCATAGTTGTAGTACTAGTGTGATCCTCGTGTTCCCTATGTTTAGATTATTATTAGTACCTGATTTTCTTTACTTCAATAATATTTTTTTCTGCTTTTTGTTACTATTTCTCTTTTCGTAGTCTGCCGAAAATAGAATCTATATCTTCACAAAGTAGGGATAAAATTTACGTACATATTATTATTCATATACCCCATTTGTGAAAAAACAATTGTTGTTATATTATATTGTTACACCCCATGTCTTCGTACGTAAAAGTACGTCATAAGTCAATTAATGTAAGCTCAAAAGGGAATCATCTTTGAAAATTTTATAATGTTAGTTCATAATGTTTACGTGGAGGTTACAAATATATAAGATCATTCATACCAAGTAGCAAGATGATTTAAAGGCTTAGAAGCTAAACGAATTGAAGAAAATAACTTTCATCGAAAGTCGACAAGTTATAACATGTACTTTAAGGTGAGACTAGGATAACATGATAAGAAAGCTATGATGTGAGTTATTTTAGTCATATGATAGTCATTTGCTATGTTTTGAGGGCAAGCATGTTGTGGAACAAAAGTTAGCAAAGGTCATCACAAGTTACATTCATAAATATGCTGAAATTTAGGTCAAATGTAGCTGCACTTTTCTCCCAATATACTTGGAATCAAAGGATTATCTATATATCAAACAAATATATACGAGTGTAGTTTCTAATAGTAAACCCTTTGTCGATACGATATCGGACTAGAGAGATATTCGCGTTTTCGCGAGACTGTGCAAGCAGCTCCCATGGGACCCACAAAGTCGGTTTAAACTTCAGCTTGTATTTCAATCATTTATATGTCGTTTGGATTCATTTTTTCACATCCACAACAGTTCCTAAACCCTCATAAATGCTCTTCAAGGGTTCCTCCATGATTCTATGGTGAAAACCTAACATAAAAACATGAATATGATGCTAGAAATCCCATGGTGCTTGTTAGATCGTAGTTCTTCATCTTGTGGCAGTTTTGGAGGGTTCTTCAAAGGTAAGTAACCTCAGATTTCATGTTGTTCTTTATGATTAGTCTAAGAATCGGTAACTCCTTCATGTATATTAGAGTTTCTAGGCGAAATACAAGTATTTACACACCAACATGAACACAAAAATATATTAAAGAAGAGAATACAACTCCTATAGTGTTGTGGTGTGATTGAGGGTTGTTGTTAACTACACCATCTAGGGATTTCAAGTTGTATCTACTGCATAAGGTAAGTAAATCATGTTCTTTGTTGTGCTTAAGGTCAATCGTGTATTGGTTGAGTTGTTTGAGTGAAAACCTACAATATAGTAATTGATATGGTATAAGGAATCGTTATCATTTTTATGGGTTGTATTGAGACTATACATATGGTTTGTTGTGGCTGGAAATTGTTATAAATAGTTTTATTATGTAATGGATGTTGTTGTTAAGCTTATCTAAGTGCTAATTCAGTGGATTGAAGAATATAACATGAAAAATAATATGTTGACGATAAAGGTTAAGGTGCAGAAAGGTTTATCTACAATTTCTGCAATATGTCTTCTTCTTCTTCTTCGAGTTTCAATCTGAAATTCAGCAAAAATCAAGTCTAAATCTTCACCAAAAACCCCTCAAAATTGAGATATAAACTCCAAAACATACTCCCCATTATTTACAACAACACTCAATCAAAACAAATAATAATTTTTGAAAATCCAAATTTGAATTCTTTCGTATTTGGATCTCTTATCTCTGCAGCATATCTACTCCATGGCCTTCTCCTTATGCCTAAGTAAATGCAATTGTTCTGTTGTTTCTCTGCATTTTGAGTACTACTTATATTGCTACCATTCTTTCTTGGTTTTGTGCTCTTGTTATTTGAAGAAGTGGATGATTTGATCATATTCATATTCAAATTCATTAACTTGGGGTATGGGTTTAGGAGAGAGGAACGTGGGGGGCGTAGGGATTTGGAGGAATATACAGTAGCGTTAATTAAGGAGTGATATATGGTACATTAATTGTACAGTTAAAACACAGTATGGTATAGAATTGGTCCGAGGAAAGAAAAGGACTGCCTTTGAAAAAAAGAAGGAACTCGCTAGGCCTTCAGAACAAAAGCGATTGTGTTCATGCTTCAGACGATCTATAATTAGGTATACTAAAAAATGTAATTAAATCAAACATTAAACGTTGAGGGTAATATAGTTTCCTATATGGAATAGGAATGTAAAATCTCCTTCGTTAATACCTTCTTGGCTTGGGCTCCAATTGAATATTGCTCAGATATATCTCTATTTTTTTTGTTTTTTTTTTCGCAAAAGCTGAAATTTATCGTTAGAAAACAAAAATTGTATCGATGGAGATCATAGATATGTGCAACGCGCATATTTAAAGACTAACAAAATAAAATACAGTAAACTTTTTGAAGTTAAGCAAAAATTAGTACACTGACTATCCTTTTTTTCTCGCTATGTTAAGAAAATAAACACTGTATCTGTTTATACAAGAAAAAAGACAATTATTTTTGTACTTCTAACTTACATTCAGGTAGCTCCAAATTACGTACGGGAAATTTTGCAGCAGGGGGGATGCGCTTTAATTTGCAAAATGGGTTTTAGGCCCCCCCATTTAATTTTGTTAATTCACGAGTCAGAGGGTCACATTTCCTTGTCTATATTTTAAATTCCTTTTCACATTCACCCATTTTAGACGATTTTGCCAATCTCACCTTTGTTTCCTAGTAAAAAAGAAATGGAAAAGATATTGATTTGGCAAAAAAAAAAAAGGGAAAGAAATATATTTCTTTTAGGGAGGTCTTTATTGGAATACTATTTTTGCGTATGCCCTTGAATCTTGGAGCCCGTTTGGTCATAGATTATGGCTACTTTTTTTTATAAAAATTTTGAAAACGTCGTTTGTTCGTAAAATATGGTCATATTTGGAGTATGATCATATTTTGAGAAAAAACTTCGAATTTTTTTTCAAGTTCCCAAAAAATTAGTTTAGGATATTTTTTGAATGAAATATTATTTTCCCTCACAAAACTTTAATATTTTTTCAAATAAAATACATGTCTAAACACAACTTCAACTTCCAAAAACTATTTTTCTATACACCTTTAAATCTGTTATAAATAGAATTTTATTTAAGATAAATGTCTGTATTTTAAAGAGTTTTTAGGGATTATTACTAAGTGGCTAAGTTGCTCTTTCCCTATAAATAGAGGGGTTCTATTATATTGTAATTCATCCCCAATCGATAAGAATTTTGTCTCTTTACGTTTCTCTGCAATACTCTTCTTCTTCTTTTATTGTTTTATAACACATTATTAGCCCCAGAATTTAACCAATTGAATAGAGGCTTGGGGATACATACATGGAGCTCAACTTGTATATAATACTGAGCAATTATCAATTATTCCATGAATTTCCTTAAGGAATAAGTTCTGCATTAAGGTACGTATTTTACCTTATTTTTCTCTTTTAAATTCATGAAACTCTATAATTTGATTTTAAATACAAGCAAAGATAATAAATTTTGATTATAACTCTAATAGAGGTTGTGAGTAATTATAATCATCCGAAGTGGTAAACTTTCTATGTCTTGCCATGATCAAATTCGTGTATAATTATGAGCACAAGAAGTGAAAACTCGTCCCAATGACTTTGCTTCATTCTCATTCCCCGAAGGGAATGTGATAGCAGAATGTGATAAGTCTAAAAGAAGATAAAATTATTACTATGAAGGTACCAATGGATGTGAACGTGGCAATAGACCAAATTATAATCATCATCATTGTGGTAATGAGAGTAATAAGGATTCTCAAAATAATTCTTAACTCTATGAAAGTAATATGTCATCGAATTGACATTATAACGACCCGGTCAGTCATTTCGAGAATTTAACGCCCTGATCCCCTATTAACTGATTTCCCCATGTCTTTTTCTACAATTGTGATTTTTTGGGATGATTCATTGTGAGTTTCGGAATATGTTGGGACACTTCATTCCTAAATAAGAGTTTAAATCATAGTGGAAACATATGAAAATGGCTTTGGAATAAAAGTTTGTCGATCATGTTAACTCTGTTGGGTGATTTCGGACTTAGGGGCGTGTTCGAATTGTGTTTTTTAGGTTTGTAGCTCAGTTAGGCTTGAAATGGCAAAAGTCTAATTTTTGGAGTTTCGGGCCGATAAATGAATTTTAATATTGGGGTCGAAATTCGATTATGGGAGTTGGAGTAGGTCCATTGTGTTGAATATGACTTATGTGTAAAATTTGGGGCCAATCGGACATGGTTTGGCCGGGTTCGGCATCTGATTGTAGAATTTTGAAATTTCAAGTTTCAGTAAATTTGGATTGGAGAGTGATTCGTGATTTTTTGCATTGTTTGATGTAATTTGAAGGCTCGACTAAGTTCGTATGGTATTTTAGGATTGGTTGGTATATTTTTTTTTTTTTGCAATCCACTAGGCAAGCGCCTAGGGCTAGTTTTTTATTAATAACTGAAAAGAAAATTACAACAAATAGGAAAAGTACAAATAAGGGGGACAGTAGCACCGGTGTTGTTAAACACAAACCGTGCTAACCTTACCATGCTAATCCTATTGAGGCTTGGCAACCTTACTTATAAACAGGAATGCATAAAATAAGAACTTGACAGGACTAAATATTTTATGATCATCACAGAGTTTATAACATACGCTGTGATGAGATTACAAATGAGGATACTAATAAAATTGTAGAATAATATGTAGTACCCAGTTGATTGTTGTCCCTTATTTTCCAATCTTGTAAAACCTTCAAGTTGTACTTCTATTTCATTCTCTTCTAACTTGTTCAAGAAGTATTCTAAAATCATCTTTTATTTTTTGAACGGTTGGACTTCGATGACGTAGTTGTAGCAGCCTGCTTTTGTTTGGCTGCTCTCATTGGAATTTGCCTAACATTTGGTTTCTTGTCGGACCATGTTGCATTTTTCATCAAGATAGTACCTGACTTACTCATTCCAATGTGGCCATCCACGGTGTTTGGTGGTGTATCTAGGAAGTGAATGTATGTGCAACAAGGAGGCATACTTGGAATGAAATCGGGGGCCTCCCACTTGGTCTTTAACTTTCCAGTTAAAGTGTTTTCAGAAGATGGAATTTGAGTTGCATCCTTGATTACTCTTTCCACTCGATGATTTACGAAATGAAAGCGTTGTTTAAGCGTATTTTACCGCTCCCTTTTCAAGTTTGTGCAAAACTCTCGTTGAATGACCATCTCCCTCATCTTAGCAATCGAGGGAGCATTTTGATCCTTTGCCTGCAATGATGTCCAATTGTCCTTAGAAATATGTTGTCCAGCTTTCCTTGTGTGTTGTGTAGCATGCTTGAGATTTGATCTGTCATATTTAGCCCATTCTAAAGCAACCTCACCTTGTATTAAGTCAGCATTAGAGACATCGACAGCAGCTATACCTTCAGCAGTAGTCACACTGTGTTGTGTTAGAACCATATGAGGCTTTGGTGTTCTTTGAAGCATTTCATTCACAATATCCTGGTAATCACATCCAGTTACATGTCGATCATCAGGACAGCTAGGAACTGCAGCAATTGCCTGTGTTGACTTCTCATGTGGTTCAACTTATACAACAATTATTTCTGTAGTAGACAAAGTATCAGAAGCCTTCAAGTTTGTAAAATTTCTCTGCCCAAACAATGCACTATTTTCCTTCAATTTAAAGGTTGGAGAAATCTTATTCTTGGCCATGTGCAGGTTCTGTCCAGTGCAAATTCCATCCTCATATTTACATTGGAGGGTGCAGCAAATGAGTTTGAAGAAGTATGAGTAGCTGGTTGAACTAGTCTGCACAGTGCTGTAAGACTAGTTGTCGACTTGCTATAGGCTTGGCCATATGGTTCTGTAAGACTTGTTGTCGACTTCTCCCCTGGTTGACAAAACAGTATGATCTGTAACATTGTTGAAATTATCTGAGGCTTTCAACTTAGTTCCATTTGCTTGACCAATCAGAGTAGATTTTTTATTGTTAGTAATGTGCATTATCTGCTGCTGCTCGATCATCTTCTCTTTATTGGACTATGCATTGTCTTGTTCTGACATAGTACATGGATTTGTAGGTTTCGGAATTGATACTATCTTTTCTTGTACAACAATGGCAGAATCATTTGTATTACCCTTTGGCCTTGGAAGATTTTTTGCAGATGTTGCATTTGTAACAGAAACTTTTTTTTGAGCTCCTAACTGTTGCACATTGCATCTGTGATGCTGTCCATCAAGTTCACACACCTGCCCAGCCTGTGCACTAGAAGTACTGTGATTTGCAGAGGACTGCATTGTCCCAACAGTATCCAAGTTTGATACCATGTTTTCACTTACAACCTTCAGTGGAGTAGTATGTTGCATTTTACATAACTGGGCAGAATCCCCCTTTGTCCTTGGAAGAGCTTCTGCAGATGTGACATATGTAGCATAAACATTTTTTTGAGTGCCTAGCTGATGCACATTGCATCTGTGATGTTTTCCATTAAGATCAAACAACTGCCAAGCCTGTGTACTAGTATTAATGTGATCTGCAGAGGTCTGCCTTGTCCCAGCATTACCCAAATTTGATACCATCTTTTCATTTACAGCCTTCAATGGAACAGTGTTATGCATTTTACTAAACTTTGCAGAATCACCCTTTGGCAGAGCTTCTGCAGATGTGACTTTTGTGTCAGAGACATTTGATTGAGTTCCTAACTGCTGCACTTTGCAGCTGTGATGCTGTCCATCAATATCAGCCACCTGCCCAGCCTGTGCACTAGTAGTACTATGATCTGCAGAAGTATGCATTGTCCCAACAGTATCCACATACGATCGATCATGAATTGTAGAAGCAGTTACATCTGTAGAGAGCATCGGAGGTCCTTTATCCAATGTCAATACCTCCTCCATAGACTTCACTGGAACTGCTACATTTGGTGCATCTGATACACCAGCAACCACAGCAGTTGTAGGCACTACTTGTTGATTTGCATCACCCCTATCATTCACTGCATATTTTGTAGTTTAGAATCAGCATTCTGTTTTGTAAAATCTTTTACAAAACCATGTTGTACAACTGAATCAATTTGACCAACAACCTCTTTCAAGCCATATTTGCAATGTACATCGTTAGCACCTTGTTTAGCTTTTTTATCATTTAGATAGTCCCTTGCATCCCCTTGTAATTTGTCAACATCATCCCCATCATTACCAGGCAGATCACTGACCATATTATCCTCTGTCACCTTCTCTGCTCCAGCTTTATATTTTTTAATTCTACAGGCGTTCTCATCGTGACCTTGATGTTTGCAATAAGCACAATACTTAGGAATGTTGTCGTACAGTATTTCTTGATGGAACTCGACAGATTTACCCGAAATTGAATCCAATATCTGCAGCATAACCTTTTTAGGATGTTTATCCAAAAGATCAACTATAACCTTCACTCTTGCCGCGCTAGGTCTCGTTCTATCATGTGTCGCCTTGTCAACAGCAAGAGGTTTTCCAACATCTGAGGCTATAGACATTAACGATCTCTTAGCAAAGAAATTTGGTGGCAGACCTGGAAGAGAAATCCACACGACTGCCATCGACGTCTCCTCCTTCGAATTGAATCCCAAAGACCATGGGAATGTTCTGAAGAAATATTCATCCCTTTGGATTTAAGATATTCAGTCGACTTTGAAAGGAAGTGAGCATAATCATTGAAGAGATAAAACTTGATTAACAGATGACGAAATTCCAGATGCCCAACGTTACAATGACCCTAAACATCAAATTGCGACGAAAATATTTTTTGCACTTCCGAGTTATAACATATACTTTAAGGTGAGACTAGGATAACATGATAAGAAAGCTATGATATGAGTTATTTTAGTCATATGATAGTCATTTGCTATGTTTTGAGGGCAAGCATGTTGTGGAACAAAAGTTAGCAAAGGTCATCACAAGTTACACTCATAAATGTGCTGAAACTTAGGTCAAATGTAGCTGCACTTTTCTCCAAATATACTTGGAATCAAAGGATTATCTATATATCAAACTAAATATATACGAGTCTAGTTTCTAATAGTAAACTCTTTGTCGATACGATATCGGACTAGAGAGATATTTGCGTTTGCGCGAGACTGTGCAAGCAGCTCCCATGGGACCCACAAAGTCGGTTTAAACTTCAGCTTGTATTTCAATCATTTATATGTCGTTTGGATTCATTTTTTCACATCCACAACAGTTCCTAAACCCTCATAAATGATCTTCAAGGGTTCCTCCATGATTCTATGGTGAAAACCTAAGATAAAAACATGAATATGATGCTAGAAATCCCATGGTGCTTGTTAGATCGTAGTTCTTCATCTTATGGCAGTTTTGGAGGGTTCTTCAAAGGTAAGTAACCTTAGATTTCATGTTGTTCTTTATGATTAGTCTAAGAATCGGTACCTCCTTCATGTATATTAGAGTTTCAAGGCGAAATACAAGTATTTACACACCAACATGAACACAAAAATTGATTAAAGAAGAGAATACAACTCCTATAGTGTTGTGGTGTGATTGAGGGTTGTTGTTAACTACACCAGCTGAGGATTTCAAGTTGTATCTACTGCATATGGTAATTAAATCATGTTCTTTGTTGTGCTTAAGGTCAATCATGTATTGGTTGCGTTGTTTGAGTGAAAATCTACAAGATAGTAATTAATATGGTATAAGGAATCGTTATCATTTTTATGGGTTGTATTGAGACTATACATATGGTTTGTTGTGGCTGAAAATTATTATAAATAGTTTTATTATGTAGTGGATGTTGTTGTTAAGCTTATCTAAGTGCTAATTTAGTGGATTGAAGAATATAACATGAAAAATAATATGTTGACGATAAAGGTTAAGGTGCAGAAAGGTTTATCTACAATTTCGGCAATATGTCTTCTTCTTCTTCTTCGAGTTTCAATCTGAAATTCAGCAAAAATCAAGTCTAAATCATCACCAAAAACCCCTAAAAATTGTGATATAAACTCCAAAACATATTCCCCATTATTTACAACAACACCCAATCAAAACAAATAATGATTTTTGAAAATCCAAATTTGAATTCTTTCGTATTTGGATCTCTTATCTCTGCAGCATATCTACCCCACGGCCTTCTCCTTATGCCTAAGAATCTGCAATTGTTCTGTTGTTTCTCTGCATTTTGAGTACTATTTATATTGCTACCATTCTTTCTTGGTTTTGTGCTCTTGTTATTTGAAGAAGTGGATGATTTGATGATATTCATATTCAAATTCATTAACTTGGGGTATAGGTATATGAGAGAGGAACGTGGGAGGGGGGGGGGGGCGTAGGGATTTGGAGGAATATACAGTAGCGTTAATTAAGGAGTAATATATGGTACATTAATTGTACAGTTAAAACACAGTATGGTATAGAATTGGTCCGAGGAAAGAAAAGGACCGCCTTTGAAAAAAAAAAAAAGAACTCGCTAGGCCTTCAGAACAAAAGCGATTGTGTTCATGCTTCAGACGTTCTATA
Organism: Nicotiana benthamiana; assembly: GCA_034376525.1. Lineage (NCBI taxonomy): Eukaryota > Viridiplantae > Streptophyta > Magnoliopsida > Solanales > Solanaceae > Nicotiana > Nicotiana benthamiana. The sequence continues at coordinate 9,503,269 of CM067324.1, forward strand.
ATTAGGTATACTAAAAAATGCAATTAAATCAAACATTAAACGTTGAGGGTAATATAGTTTCCTATATGGAATAGGAATGTAAAAATCTCCTTCGTTAATACCTTCTTGGCTTGGGCTCCAATTGAATATTGCTCAAATATATCTCTATTTTTTTTGTTTTTCTTTTTTTTGCAAAAGCTGGAATTTATCGTTAGAAAACAAAAATTGTATCGATGGAGATCATAGATATGTGCAACGCGCATATTTAAAGACTAACAAAATAAAATACAGTAAACTTTTTGAAGTTAAGCAAAAATTAGTACACTGACTATCCTTTTTTTCTCGCTATGTTAAGAAAATAAACACTGTATCTGTTTATACAAGAAAAAAGACAATTATTTTTGTACTTCTAACTTACATTAAGGTTATTTTAGGATATTTTTTGAATGAAATATTATTTTCACTCACAAAACTTTAATATTTTTTCAAATAAAATACATGTCTAAACACAACTTCAACTTCCAAAAACTATTTTTCTATACACCTTTAAATCTGTTATAAATAGAATTTTATTTAAGGTAAATGTCTATATTTTAGAGAGATTTTAGGGATTATTACTAAGTGGCTAAGTCGCCATTTCCCTATAAATAGAGGGGTTCTATTCTATTGTAATTCATCCTCAATCGATAAGAATTTTGTCTCCTTTACGTTTCTCTACAATGCTCTTCTTCTTCTTTTATTGTTTTATAACACATTATTAGCCCCAGACTTTAACCAATTGAATAGAGGCTTGGGGATACATACATGGAGCTCAACTTGTATATAATACTGAGCAATTATCAATTATTCCATGAATTTCCTTCAGGAATAACTTCTGCATTAAGGTAAGTATTTTACCTTATTTTTCTCTTTTAAATTCATGAAATACCTTAAATCTAAGAAGCCGAGTTATAATTTGATTTTAAATACAAGCAACGACAATTAATTTTGATTATAACTCTAATAGAGGTTGTGAGAAATTATAATCATCCGAAGTGGTAAACTTTCTATGTCTTGCCACGATCAAATTCGTGTATAATTATGAGCACAAGAAGTGAAAACTCGTCCCAATGGCTTTGCTTCATTCTCATTCCCTGTAGGGAATGTGATAGCAGAATGTGATAAGTCTAAAAGAAGATAAAATTATTACTACGAAGGTACCAATGGATGTGGACGTGGCATTAGACCAAATTATAATCATCATCATTGTGGTAATGAGAATAATAAGGATTCTCAAAATAATTCTTAACTCTATGAAAGTAATATGTCATTGAATTGACATTGTAACGACCCGGCCGGTCATTTTGAGAATTTAACGCCCCGATCCCCTATTAACTTATTTCCCCATGTCTTTTTCTACAATTGTGATTTTTCGGGATGATTCATTGTGAGTTTCGAAATATTTTGGGACACTTACTCCCTAAATAAGAGTTTAAATCTTAGAAATTTGGACCATAGTGGAAACATATGAAGATGGCTTCAGAATAAAAGTTTGTCAATCATGTTAGCTCTGTTGGGTGATTTTGGACTTAGGGCGTGTTCGAATTGTGTTTTTGAGGTTTGTAGCTCAGTTAGGCTTGAAATGGCAAAAGTCTAATTTTTGGAGTTTCGGGCCGATAAATGTAATTTTAATATTGGGGTCGAAATTCGATTATGGGAGTTGGAGTAGGTCCATTGTGTTGAATATGACTTATGTGTAAAATTTGGGGTCAATCGGACATGGTTTAGCCGGGTTCGGCATCCGATTGTAGAATTTTGAAATTTCAAGTTCATCAAATTTGGATTGAAGAGTGATTTGTGATTTTTTTGCGTTGTTTGATGTAATTTTAAGGCTCGACTAAGTTCGTAGGGTATTTTAGGATTGGTTGGTATGTTTTTTTTTTTTGCATTCCACTAGGCAAGCGCCTAGGGCTAGATTTTTATTAATAACTGAAAAGAAAATTACAACAAATAGGAAAAGTACAAATAAGGGGGACAGTAGTACCGGTGTTGTTAAACACAAACCGTGCTAACCTTACCATGCTAATCCTATTGAGGCTTGGCAACCTTACTTGTAAACAGGAATGCATAAAATAAGAACTTGACACGACTAAATATTTTATGATTATCACAGAGTTTATAACATACTCTGTGATGAGATTACAAATGAGGATACTAATAAAATGGTAAAATAATATGCAGTACCCAGTTGATTGTTGTCCCTTATTTTCCAATATTGTATAACCTTCAAGTTGTACTTCTATTTCATTCTCTTCTAACTTGTTCAAGAAGTATTCAAAAATCATCTTCTATTTTTTGAACGGTTGGACTTCGATGACGTAGTTGTAGCAGCCTGCTTTTGTTTGGCCGCTCTCATTGGAATTTGCCTAACATTTGGTTTCTTGTCGGACCATGTTGCATTTTTCATCAAGATAGCACATGACTTGCTCGTTCCAATGTGGCCATCCACAGTGTTTGGTGGTGTATCTAGGAAGTGAGTGCATGTGCAACAAGGAGGCTTACTTGGAATGAAATCGGGGGCCTCCCACATGGTCTTCAACTTTCCAGTTAAAGTGTTTTCAGAAGATGGAATTTGAGTTGCATCCTTGATTACTCTTTCCACTCGATGATTTACGAAATGAAAGCGTTGTTTAAGCGTATTTTCCTGCTCCCTTTTCAAGTTTGTGCAAAACTCTCGTTGAATGACCATCTCCCTCATCTTAGCAATCGAGGGAGCATTTTGATCCTTTGCCTGCAATGACGTCCAATTGTCCTTAGCAATATATTGTCCATCTTTCCTTGTGTGTTGTGTAGCATGCTTGAGATTTGATCAGTCATATTCAGCCCCTTCTAAAGAATCCTCACCTTGTATTAAGTCAGTATTAGAGACATCGACAGCAGCTATACCTTTAGTAGTAGTCACACTGTGTTGTGTTAGAACCATATGAGGCTTTGGTGTTCTTTGAAGCATTTCATTCACAGTATCCTGGTAATCGCATCCAGTTACATGTCGATCATCAGGACAGCTAGGAACTACAGCAATTTCCTGTGTTGACTTCTCATGTGGTTCAACTTATACAACAATTATTTCTGTAGTAGACAAAGTATCAGAAGCCTTCAAGTTTGTAAAATTTCTCTGCCCAAACAATGCACTGTTTTCCTTCAATTTAAAGGTTGGAGAAATCTAATTCTTGGCCATGTGCAGGTTCTGTCCAGTGCAAATTCCATCCTCAATATTGACATTGGAGGGTGCAGCAAATGAGTTTGAAGAAGTATGAGTAGCTGGTTGAACTAGTCTGCACAGTGGTGTAAGACTTGTTGTCGACTTGCTGTAGGCTTGGCCATATGGTTCTGTAAGACTTTCTGTCGACTTCTCCCCTGGTTGAACTGACAAAATAGTATGATATGTAACATTGTTGAAATTATCCGAGGCTTTCAACTTAGTTCCATTTGCTTGACCAATCAGAGTAGAGTTTTTATTGAGGGTAATGTGCATTATCTGCTGCTGCTCGATCATCTTCTCTTTATTGGACTATGCATGCTCATTTTCTGACATAGTATATGGATATGTAGGTTTCAGAATTGATACTATCTTTTCTTTTACAACAATGGCAGAATCATTTGTATCACCCTTTGGCCTTGGAAGATCTTTTGCAGATGTAGCATTTGTAACAGAAACATTTTTTTGAGCTCCTAATTGTTGCACATTGCACCTGTGATGCTATCTATCAAGTTCACACACCTGCCCAGTCTGTGCACTAGAAGTACTGTGATCTGCAGAAAACTGCATTGTCCCAACAGTATCCAAGTTTGATACCATGTTTTCACTTACAACCTTCAGTGGAGTAATATGTTGCATTTTACATAACTGGGAAGAATCCCCCTTTGTCCTTGGAAGACCTTCTGCAGAAGTAACATATGTAGCATAAAAAAAATTTTGAGTGCCTAGCTGATGCACATTGCATCTGTGATGTTGTCCATTAAAATCAAACACCTGCCAAGCCTGTGTACTAGCATTAATGTGATCAGCAGAGGTCTGCCTTGTCCCAGCATTACCCAAATTTGATACCATCTTTTCATTTACAGCCTTCAATGGAACAGTGTTATGCATTTTACTAAACTTTGCAGAATCACCCTTTGGCAAAGCTTCTGCAGATGTGACTTTTGTATCAGAGACATTTGATTGAGTTCCTAACTGCTGCACTTTGCAGCTGTGATGCTGTCCATCAATATCAGCCACTTGCCCAGCCTGTGCACTAGTAGTACTATGATCTGCAGAAGTGTGCATTGTCCCAACAGTATCCACATACGATCGATCATGAATTGTAGAAGCAGATACATCTTTAGAGAGCATAGGAGGTCCTTTATCCAATGTCAATACCTCCTCCATAGACTTCACTTAAACTGCTACATTTGGTGCACCTGATACACCAGCAACCACAGCACTCGTAGGCACTACTTGTTGATTTGCATCACCCCTATCATTCACTGCATATTTTGTAGTATTAGAATCAGCATTCTGTTTTGTAAAATCTTTTGCGAAACCATGTTGTACAACTGAATCAATTTGACCAACAACCTCTTTCAAGCCATATTTGCAATGTACATCGTTAGCACCTTGTTTAGCTCTTTTATCATTTAGATAGTCCCTTGCATCCCCTTGTAATTTGTCAACATCATCCCCATCATTACCAGGCAGATCACTAACCAGATTATCCTCTGTCACCTTCTCTGCTCCAGCTTTATATTTTTTAATTCTACAGGCGTTCTCATTGTGACCTTAATGTTCGCAATAAGCACAATACTTAGGAATGTTGTCGTACAGTATTTCTTGATGGAACTCGACAGATTTACCCGAAATTGAATCTAATATCTGCAGCATAACCTTTTTAGGATGTTTATCCAAAATATCAACAATAACCTTCACTCTTGCCGTGCTAGGTCTCGTTCTATCATGTGTCGCCTTGTCAACAGCAAGAGGTTTTCCAACATCTGAGGCTATAGACATTAACGATCTCTTAGCAAAGAAATTTGGTGGCAGACCTGGAAGAAAAATCCACACGACTGCCATTGACGTCTCCTTTTTCGGATTGAATCCCAAAGACCATGGGAATGTTCTGAAGAAATATTCATCGCCTTTGGATTTAAGTTATCCATTCGACTTTGAAAGGAAGTGAGCATAATCATTGAAGAGATTAAACTTGATTAACAGATGACGAAATTCCAGATGCCCAACGTTACAATGACCTTGAACATCGAATTGCAACGAAATATTTTTTGCACTTCCGAGAGATCAGGTCTGCCATAAGAAAATTTTAACATAACTGGCTGATGCAATCCTTCTTCCCTAACAAAGTTGTTAACATCTTCCATTGTGAATTGACTTACAGGTTCACCATGATCGTAGTTAACTAGACACAGCTCTATATTGGTCGGAGCATTCTGTTTTGCTTGTAAAGTTGAAGCATACGATTGCTTTGAACTTTCTTTTGGATCATATTTAATATGGTTTCGATTTACCTCTCCCATAGCCAAAAGCTGAGGAGAGATCAACGCATCCATAGCTTCCAAGCTCTCAAAACGTCGACACGATCCTAGAGATTGAACAAGGACTCATCCATTGTTCTATACAACCGAGAATAACAAAACTTGATGAAGAAAATAAAAAAAATTCTTCACGCTATAGTGATTTGAAAAATCAAATTAAGATCTTGAAGAAATGGTTAAGCATTTGGAAAAGAAAACAATTGGGGATTGATCGTAATGAGAACGGGGTTATTTTGACACCACGATTGCTACCATCCACCGCCGGATTCCGGAAATAAGCCCGATGAATAGTGTCAGAATCACTATTCACCTTTCTTCCTAGAGAGAATTTTTTCCTAGCCCACCGTATGGTTGGTATGTTTGGTTGAGGTCCCGAGGGCCTCGGGTGCTTAATGTATGGGTTTGGGACTTATGACTTTGCTAAACTTTGCTGACCCTGTGGATTTTAGACCGCAGATGTGATGCCCAGAAGAGGCTAGGGAGCCGCAGAAGCGAATATGGACCTTGCTAGATGATACCACAAGTATGGCTCGGGGACTACAGAAGTAGGCTCGCAGATACGGCCCATTTCCTGCAGATGCGGCCCCAGCCTAGTTAGTGGATTTTGCATCTGCGATGATTCTTTTCGTAGGTGCAAGACCGTAGAAATGGTCCAATGAGCGCAGAAATGGATACCGTTGGGCAGAAAAGGGAATTTCAAGAGTTTGAAATTTCATAACACAAAATTCAAGTTGGAGCTTAGTGGAGGGTGATTTTTCGAGGGATTTTGAAGGAGAGCTATAGCGTAACTAATCATAACTATATTTTGATCATATTACATTAATCTATTGTTGTATTCTTCATCTAATTAAAACAATTGAGGGTGAAGTTTGGAAAATGGGAGAAAATTTCCCTAATAAAAAATATGACATCTAAATAGGAATTACACATCGGTTTTGGATGATTTTTTTATGAGTGAGTGGGTGTTCAAAATTTATGACTTTTACTCGATTCCGAGATGTGAGCCCAAGAAGGATTTTTTGGTGTTTTTCTATTTTCTTACCCTAGCTTTGATTTTATTAGCTAAATTAGTTGTTTGTAGCTATATTTACGCTATGTAATTGATCTGATTAGATTTGGGTCACTCGGAGTTGGATACTCGTGGAAAGAGCGTGATTTCGGGTTGATTTTTGAGCTTGGTTCGAGGTAAGTGGCTTGCCTAACCTTATGTGGGAGAACACCCATTAGGATTTGGTATTGTTGTTATATGAATATCGCGCGCGTGAGATGACGAGTGCATACACGTGCTAATTATTGAAAAACGCAATTTTCATTAAGTAAATATCTATATTTTCCTTTAATTGAGTAATACAAGTATATGTAACTATCATGTTTAGCTTAGGAAAGCATGTTCGTGTGCCTTAATTGTTTAATTGCCATAACTACACTAATGACCCGATCAATCATTCTGAGCTTTTGTACTTTGATCGGTAGTTATCGGGAATGACTTGCCCCATGTAATATGTTATGACCGATGCAGATCATTGATTTTGGTTTTCAGTAAAAGCTGGAATGAATTTGAAAGCACAGCTTAAGTTGAAAGCTTTGAATTTGAGAGGTTTGACCAAGAGTTTACTTATTTATATATGAGCTCGAATCAAAGTTTTTATGGTTTGGTTAGCTTCTTTGGGTGACTTATGACTTAGGAGCTTGATCAGAATTAGTTTTCGAGGTCTGAAGTAGAATTAGGCTTGAATTGACGAAGTTGAGAATTTGGCGATTTCGGTTGGTAGGTGAGATTTTTATTCGGGAGTCAGAATAGAATTTTTAGAGTTGTTGTAGCTTCGTTATGTGATTTGGGATGTGTGTGTACAATTTCAGGTCATTCAGAGGTAACTTGGTTGGGTTTTTTATCAAATGTGTCTTTCGAAAGTTTTAGAAAAACTAAGGATTGAATTCGATGTAATTTGATGGTTTTGGTTTTGTTGGAAATAACGCTTTACGCTAGAGGGGGGGTGAATAGCGTTTTAAAAATATTAAGCGTTTTAGTGCGGAATTTAAAAACTTTGCAGAAATTAAAACAAGTGCAGTAAAATAAACTTACACAATGATGTATCCTGGTTGGCCACAAACGTGGTTAGTCCAGTCCCCGAGAGACTCTCTCGAGATTTCCACTAAACTTGTCAAGCTTACGGGTGCTTAACAAACCGTTACAGCTGAGGACACAAGCCTCACCTAGGTGCTCGGGGATCACATTCCCAAAGACTTCAATTGCTCGGGGATACCAATCCCAAAGACTTCAATTGCTCGGGGATAACAATCCCAAAGACTTCAATTGCTCGGGGATAACAATCCCAAAGACTTCAACTGCTCGGGGATAACAATCCCAAAGACTTCAACTGCTCGGGGATAACAATCCCAAAGACTTCAACTGAGGAATCACAAGTTCCTCAACAAACGAGAATCGCAATTCTCTTACAAACACAAAACAAACTCACTTTACAAAGTACTCCTCAATGAGTAGATATGAGTAGAAATAGTACGCTCAAGATCACAACAACTTAGCTCAATAGAATGGCTCTTCAAAAAGCTTTATGGATGAATGAAAATGATGATCAATGTAAGAAAGCTTTTAGCAATGAAAATACTTAAATTGTATATGTTGTTGTTATGAAAACACTGAGTTAAGCCTGTATTTATAGGTGAAAAACTCAGTCTTACCGTTGTCTAATTGCCAATTAAGGATTGCTGAAATTACTCAGTGACAATCGATTGTCAAGACTAAACAATCGATTGTTTGCCTATCAGATCAAAAATTCAATCCCAGATTTTACGTCAACAATCGATTACTTCAAATCAATAATCGATTATTTATAACGTTAAAAAATCCTTTCCAATTTTTGGCATAAAACATCGATTATCAGGAAATCAACAATCGATTATTTTAACAACGTTCAGAAAATCTTTTCCAGATTTTACGCAAAACATCGATTGTTAAATATCAACAATCGATTACCTGAAGGTAATTTGAAAATTTATGACAACGGTTAGTTCCAACAATCGATTATCAAATAGAACAATCGATTATAAATTAATTTCAAAACTTACTGTCTCATATATAATCGATTATCAAAAGCCATAATCGATTATTAATTAATTTCAAAACTTTCTGTCTCATATATAATCGATTATCAAAAGCCACAATCGATTATTAATTTATTTAAGAACACTGGGAGACATTTTTCTCATTCTAATCGATTACCATTAGTTCATAATCGATTTTTCTGAGTTTTGAAAGCTTTGCCTCAGTTAACAATCGATTATCAAAAGTACACAATCGATTGTTATGCAGTTTGCAAAAACCTGATGTTAACTGACTTACTCACAATCGATTATCATTAATTCACAATCGATTGTCATGCAGTCTTGGCTTAGAGATACTCGATTATCATAAGTACATAATCGATTATCTTAGCCCAGATTTTTGAGGCATGTTTGAAAAACATTTTAACAAATATAAATATGCATAGTTTAAAATCATTTGACACTTAAGTTAGATATGCATGATTTTGGAAAAATAATTTTAGTAGAGAAGCCATGTTATGAGCCAAGATTGAGGAATCAAGATCACAATTAATATTGACTCAATTATAACATTTCTAAACTTTGTCTTGAGCTTCTTGTAATGCATCCATTTTGTGCTTGTCCTTGAGCACTGCTATATATCGCTTATTGCTTTGTTTGACATTCATCAAAACCTACAAAAGAACACACGTTTAGTATATTGCATTTGAAACGTGTTTCCAACAATTTCCCCCTTTTTGATAATGGCAAACATAAGCGGGATATATGCAATAATTATTTTGATAATCCAAGACAAGAGTAAAGTATGCAATTTGATGTTCCCCCTCAATTCATGTTCCCCCTCACTTTAAGCATGAATGAAGTTGAGAGTGATATAGCATACTTCTTGATATCCCGTTTCTTCCCCCTTTTGCCATTAGCAAAAATTTACACAAGGGAAGAATATGAAAAAAATGTGAAATAAACACAAGTTTATTTATTGGAAAATTAAGATAGAGGAAGTAATCGATTATTGATACAGTAATCGATTATTTGACGGCGATTTTCCTGTAGAATACTTGAGTATTTTGCGTCATGCTTTTTTTTGTGATCCCCTTTTCTTTAGGGTGATACCTGAAAAAAAAATGTTAGACGCCTCCGACGCTCAAGTTAGAAATTATGTAAGAAATAAAATGCAATGCATGACTTAGATCAACGTGGAGTCAAGGATTCCGAGTTCACTACGAATTCGGAAGAAGGACTCTTTATCTAAGGGCTTTGTAAAGATGTCTGCCAATTGGCTTTTTGTTTCAACAAATTCAATTTCGACATCGCCTTTTAGAACGTGATCTCTAATAAAATGATGTCTAATTTCAATGTGTTTTGTTCGCGAGTGAAGAATGGGATTCTTCGTCAAGCATATGGCACTAGTGTTGTCACATCTAAGAGGAATGTGATCAAGACGTAGGCCATAGTCCAAGAGTTGTTGTTTCATCCATAGGATTTGAGCGCAACAACTCCCCGCGGCTACATATTCAGCCTCGGTTGTGGACAACGCAACACTAACTTGCTTCTTACTAAACCAAGAAACTAAAGCGCTACCGAGCAAGTGGCAAGTGCCGCTAGTGCTCTTGCGATCCAATTTGCATCCAGCAAAATCGGAGTCGGAATAGCCAATAAGTTGGCATGAAGAACCTTTGGGGTACCATAGACCCACATTGGTAGTACCGACAAGATACCTTAGAATCCGCTTTACCGCAGTAAGGTGAGACTCTTTTGGACATGATTGATAACGGGCACAGACGCACACGCTAAACATGATGTCCGGACGACTAGCAGTAAGATAAAGAAGAGAGCCAATCATACCTCGGTACTTTTTGATGTCGACTTCCTTACCTTTTTCATCTTTGTCGAGATGATCGGATGTGCTCATGGGAGTTGCTATTTCCTTTGCATTGTTCAAGTCAAAACGTTTAAGCAGTTCTTTGCAATACTTGCTTTGACAAATGAATGTACCTTCCTTCATTTGTTTTACTTGTAATCCCAAAAAGAATTGTAACTCACCCATCATGGACATCTCAAATTCGCTAGTCATTAAGTTTGAAAATTCCTTTCCTCCAACGTCGCCTATTACCTGATCGAGAGGATGGTCTTTGACTGTCCTCCATTCTGTTTGCTCTTTTGGTTCATTTTCCGATTGAGGAGCTTCTTCAATTTGTTGTTCCACCGTTTTGTCAATTTCTTTCCTTGGTGGTTCTTCTTGAATTTTGTCCTTTAGGCTTTCCAGAATACCTGAAAGATCAAGACCACAATCCTTTCTCGCCAAGCGAGTATTATCTTCGGAAAATACAATATGAGGAGATTCCTCTACAACTTGGGTTCTTTTATTAAAAACCCTATAAGCTTTACTACGAGAAGAATAGCCAATGAAGATACCTTCATCCGACTTTGCATCAAATTTTCCTAGTTGGTCCTTTCCATTGTTATGCACAAAACATTTACAACCAAAAACACGTAAATGTGAAATGTCAGGTTTTCTACCTTTGTAGAGTTCATATGGGGTTTTTAAGAGTATCGGCCGAATTGCTACTCTATTCAAAACATAGCATGCGGTACTCACGGTGTCTGCCCAAAAGTGTTTGGGAATCTTAGCTTCGTCGAGCATGGTTCTAGCCATCTCTTCGAGACTCCTATTTTTCCTTTCCACCACCCCGTTTTGTTGTGGTGTACGTGGAGCGGAAAAGGTATGCTCGATTCCGAGTTCATCACAAAAATCCGCAAAGAGATTGTGATCAAACTCTCCCCCATGATCACTTCTAATGGAAGTGACAGTTGATTCCTTTTCATTTTGAACTCTTTTAAGAAAAAGCTTGAAGCTAAGAAATGCATCACTTTTATGTGCAAGAAATAATGTCCATGTAAATCTAGAGAAGTCATCAACAATTACAAAAGCATATCTATTTCTTCCTAGACTTTCGATGCGGGATGGTCCGAATAAATCCATATGCAATAGTTGTAAAGGTCTAGAGGTTGAAACAACATTTTTGGATTTAAAAGATGCTCTTGTTTGCTTCCCCTTCTGACATGAGTCACAAATAGTATCACTTTCAAATTTTAAGTTAGGAAGGCCAATCACTAGATTTTGAGAAATTAATTTATTTAAAAGATGCATGTTCATATGAGCTACTCTACGATGCCACAACCACACATTATCATCTTTGCTCAACAAACAATCAACATACTCGGATGAGGAGTTTTCAAGATCAACCATGTAAATATTGTCAACTCTAAAACCACGTAGAATAATCTTGAAATCACTACGTCTAAACACTAGACACTCATCTGAATCAAACAACGCAAGATTTCCCTTGTCACATAATTGACTTATGCTCAAGAGATTATGCTTTAAACCTTCGACAAGTAATATATGCTTTATAGAGGATTTTTCATTCTTACCGACCGATCCGATGCCAATAATTTGTCCTTTATTGTTGTCACCGAATACAAAGCTTCCTCCTTCTTTGTGCTCTAGTTGAAGGAATTTGGATTCGTCTCCTGTCATGTGTCTGGAGCATCCACTGTCAAGGTACCATAGTACACTTGATCCCTTCAAGCACACCTACAAGGCAAATTAATATTCTTTAGGTACCCATACCATTTTGGGTCCTTGGGGGTTAGGCAAATAACGACCATAATAATATGAAGAATCTCTATGCTTTGTAAAACACATAGGTGCAATATGACCTATACGATTGCAGTAATGACATACTACGTTCGGGTTGTGTTGATGCCTAGGTTGAGCCAACAAAGTTCTAGGCGAATGAAAATGATTAACACTAGATATATTGTTCCCATTTCTAGTATAATATCTAGATGGTCTAAAGTCATTAGTGCTAGACTTGTTGAAGGACCTAGTGTCATGTCTAGGTGGTCTAAGCTCGTTCCTAGAGTTATTTCTTGGTTGCCGAAAATTACTATTTGTAGGCTTGTTTGCAAGAATCCTAGATTTGGATCTAGGTTGTCTAAAGATATTAGTTCTACCCTTATTTTCATACATTCTAGCATAATGTCTAGGTGGTGTAGTGGAGTTTTTGTTTTTATGCCGTTGATTTTTCTTAGGCGATTCTTTTTCACCAACTTTAAGAACTTCTTTACTACGAGTTTCTAAAGTTTTCCTAAGTTCTGTGTTTTCTAGTTTTAAGGACTCACAAGTAGTACAAGTAAAACAATTATCAACACAAGAGGCTTCATGCATGGTCTTGATGACTTGTCTAAGTTCTATACTATCATTTAACAAAAATTGATTTTCATTTGCAAGATTCTCGTTATCACGAGACAGATTTTCAACCCCTTTTTGAGCTAAAGAAAGACGTTCTTCGAAGTCCTTGTCTTTTAAAAAGAGTTGTTTTTGAAAATCCTCTCCTTGTAGAGAAAGAGTCCTTTGTAAATCTTTAATAGTCTTAGAAGCATTTACCAACTCATCATGCAGTTTGTTATAAGCAATTTGTATATCGTTAGATGTACTTACCTCGTCTTTTTCGTCTGCCATGAGGCACTGACCAGTTGATTCATCGTTTGTGCTGACCGCTTTTTGAGGCGTGTTTTCGTGCAATTCCTCAAGTTTGTCCCACATTTCCTTAGCAGTTTTATAGTGGGAGATTTTTCGCCAAAGTTCCTGATTCAAGGCGTTATGAAATATATTCATAGCTTTAGTGTTGTATTCACTTACCTTATCTTTCCCGACTTTTGTCGTCAGTTGATCACTGTGTTTAATAGCTTGCCATAGATACAAATCGTTTGCCATTGTAAAAACTTGCATCCGATATTTCCAGACTGAGTAGTCGTTTTCGTCTAATATTGGAGGTGACATGCTGCATTCTCCTTCACCTATTCCTGCAAAGAAATTTAGAGTAGAAGCCATGGATGGTTCTCTCAAACGGTGAGGTTTTTCAGAGAGTATGGCTCTGATACCAATTGTTGGAAATAACGCTTTACGCTAGAGGGGGGGGGGGTGAATAGCGTTTTAAAAATATTAAGCGTTTTAGTGCGGAATTTAAAAACTTTGCAGAAATTAAAACAAGTGCAGTAAAATAAACTTACACAATGATGTATCCTGGTTGGCCACAAACGTGGTTAGTCCAGTCCCCGAGAGACTCTCTCGAGATTTCCACTAAACTTGTCAAGCTTATGGGTGCTTAACAAACCGTTACAACTGAGGACACAAGCCTCACCTAGGTGCTCGGGGATCACAATCCCAAAGACTTCAATTGCTCGGGGATACCAATCCCAAAGACTTCAATTGCTCGGGGATAACAATCCCAAAGACTTCAATTGCTCGGGGATAACAATCCCAAAGACTTCAACTGCTCGGGGATAACAATCCCAAAGACTTCAACTGCTCGGGGATAACAATCCCAAAGACTTCAACTGAGGAATCACAAGTTCCTCAACAAACGAGAATCGCAATTCTCTTACAAACACAAAACAAACTCACTTTACAAAGTACTCCTCAATGAGTAGATATGAGTAGAAATAGTACGCTCAAGATCACAACAACTTAGCTCAATAGAATGGCTCTTCAAAAAGCTTTATGGATGAATGAAAATGATGATCAATGTAAGAAAGCTTTTAGCAATGAAAATACTTAAATTGTATATGTTGTTGTTATGAAAACACTGAGTTAAGCCTGTATTTATAGGTGAAAAACTCAGTCTTACCGTTGTCTAATTGCCAATTAAGGATTGCTGAAATTACTCAGTGACAATCGATTGTCAAGACTAAACAATCGATTGTTTGCCTATCAGATCAAAAATTCAATCCCAGATTTTACGTCAACAATCGATTACTTCAAATCAATAATCGATTATTTATAACGTTAAAAAATCCTTTCCAATTTTTGGCATAAAACATCGATTATCAGGAAATCAACAATCGATTATTTTAACAACGTTCAGAAAATCTTTTCCAGATTTTACGCAAAACATCGATTGTTAAATATCAACAATCGATTACCTGAAGGTAATTTGAAAATTTATGACAACGGTTAGTTCCAACAATCGATTATCAAATAGAACAATCGATTATAAATTAATTTCAAAACTTACTGTCTCATATATAATCGATTATCAAAAGCCATAATCGATTATTAATTAATTTCAAAACTTTCTGTCTCATATATAATCGATTATCAAAAGCCACAATCGATTATTAATTTATTTAAGAACACTGGGAGACATTTTTCTCATTCTAATCGATTACCATTAGTTCATAATCGATTTTTCTGAGTTTTGAAAGCTTTGCCTCAGTTAACAATCGATTATCAAAAGTACACAATCGATTGTTATGCAGTTTGCAAAAACCTGATGTTAACTGACTTACTCACAATCGATTATCATTAATTCACAATCGATTGTCATGCAGTCTTGGCTTAGAGATACTCGATTATCATAAGTACATAATCGATTATCTTAGCCCAGATTTTTGAGGCATGTTTGAAAAACATTTTAACAAATATAAATATGCATAGTTTAAAATCATTTGACACTTAAGTTAGATATGCATGATTTTGGAAAAATAATTTTAGTAGAGAAGCCATGTTATGAGCCAAGATTGAGGAATCAAGATCACAATTAATATTGACTCAATTATAACATTTCTAAACTTTGTCTTGAGCTTCTTGTAATGCATCCATTTTGTGCTTGTCCTTGAGCACTGCTATATATCGCTTATTGCTTTGTTTGACATTCATCAAAACCTACAAAAGAACACACGTTTAGTATATTGCATTTGAAACGTGTTTCCAACAGGTTTTGTTTGAGGTTTTGTGATGATTGGAACAAGTTAGAATGATGTATTAGGAGAAGTTGGTGTTTTTGGTTGAGATCCTGGGGGCCTCGGGATGAATTCAGATGGTTATCGGGAAGTTTTGAACTTGGAGGAAATTGCAGAAATGCAGTAGGTGCAGGCCTCATTTGGCCTTTGTATTCGCGAGCCTGGGGCCGCGTTCACGTAGCATGACTTTGGTAGGGTAGGATTTTTCTCTTCGTGTTAGCATTCGTGGAGGATGAGCTCTTCGTGCTTCACGTTCGCAGGGAGCGGTTCGCGTTCGCATAGGAGAATTTGAGGACCTACATATTTGTTCTTCGCGTTCGCGGCATGGAGCTCGCGTTCGCGCAGTTGAGGTAGTATAAGCTTCACATTCATGGGTAAGGTACCGCGTTTGCGAAGGGTAATTTTGGTCAATGAAATATTTGTGCATCTCGAACGCGGGAATTTGACCGCGTTCGCGTAGAAGGGATTCCAGAAGTTGGGCAGGAGGTCATTAATCATTTCATACATTGGTTGGAGCTTATTTTCACTCCATTGTTGGCAATTTTTAAAAGCTTTTGAAGGAAATTGAAGAGGGATTCGAGGGAAATCGATTGGAGTTAAGATTTATGAACCTAAAACTCGTTTTTATTGTGAAAACCACCTAGAAATTCATGGAAACAGAGCCTAAAATTGAAGAGCAAGGGCTTGAAAATTTGTATTTTTAAATTGAGATTTGACGGACCATCTAAGGTCGGATTTTAGAACTTTTGGTATGTATGAACTCGTGGGAGGGTAAGGAACCCGTTGATGTAAAAATTTATGAGTTTTGAGAAATAGGCTCGAGGCTCAGGTTTTGGTCATTTCGGGATTTATGCCCGTTATTGATTGTTTTCTCTTGGGTTTTGTTCCCTTAGCATATTGTGATGTATTCGCTCTAATTTTGATTAGATTCAATGCACGTGAGGTCTACTTAAGGGGAAAAGGCATCGCGAACTAGAGATTTTGCTGGTTCAAGGTGAGTAATGATTATAAATGATATCCTGAGGGTTTGAAACTCCGGATGTGCACATCATAGTGCTATATTGAGGTCAGACACGCGCCTGATGATGAGCGTGGGTCGTTTATTATTAGGGATTGTAACTTGGTCCATTCCGATTGATGCTTTTACCGCATATTTGATTAAAACTTATGTGCTATCATCATTATTTGGACCGATTGCCTTGATTGCGCTTCGTGCCAACTATTTTAAAACTCCGGGGATTTTTATCACTATTTCCTCACTGTTTGACTTACTACTTGAACTCAATCGTACAGTTGTCTACTATTTTACTAACTCAGCCACCTTTACTCAGATTTGAAACGTAAATGATATTTCTAAATGATGTTTTGGGCTAAGAACTACTATTTCACTAATGCCCGAGGGGCATATGTGATTTCTGGATTGAGTATGGCCGAGGGCTAGATGTGAGGATACTATGGGATCGGGCTGTGTGCTGCAACGGCCTTATACTGATACTGAGGGATCACTATTTCCTCACAGTTTGACTTACTACTTGAACTCAATCATATAGTTTTCTACTATTTTACAAACTCAGCCATCATTACTCAGATTTGAAACATAAATGATATTCCTAAATGATATTTTGGGCTGAGAACTATTGTATTACTAATGCTCGGGGTCTTATGTGATTTCAGTATTGAGTATGGCCGAGGGCTAGTAATGAGGATACTATGGGACCGGGCTGCGTGCTGCAACAATGTTATACTGATACTGATATGAGGCCGAATGCCTAGATTTGATGCCACGAGATGGTTTGAGCGCTTGGGCCGTAAGGGGCCCCTCCCGGAGTCTGCACACCCCTAGTGGGTGCCTTCGATGATAAATGGATCGGGCTGCACGCCGTAGCAATATATGGATCAGGTCGCATGCCGCAGCGGTACCAATACTGTTTTATGTTTTTACTTATTTATTTATCTGCCATTATCTGTTGTTGTGCTATTTCATGTTCTATTTACCTGATTTCCTAGCATTTTCTATTGAGTGAGTGTTACGTCCGAGGGCGTATTTCTGTGCTTATCTGCATAAATTCTTTTGCATTCATTTGCAAAACTGTTTGAAAAGGTCATTTTCAAAAGAGGTTTAAACTGGGTTAAGACATTTTCTAAAGATTTAACAACTTCATTGCTTTTCTCAAGGGGTTTTATACTACTTCTATACAGCATGATGATTTGCCTTACGTGATTCTCTTACTGCTCAGTTATTATTTACCTTTATTACTCACTGAGTTGGAGTACTCTCTTTATTCCCTGCACCTCGTGTGCGGATATAGGTATTTGTTCACTCGATAGTGGGTTTTACGCTGATCGGAGGCTAAGTTATCGGAGTTTGGTGAGGTGACTGTCAGCGTTCACAACACCGTATTTCTTCCTTTGTTTATCAGTCCCATTTTGTATATTTCAGACTTCGTAGTTGTATTCATATATTCATAGATGCTCGTGACTTGTGACACCCCGGTTTGGGTTGTGCCAGGTTGTACTTCAGGGGCCTTAGCTATGCCGAAAAATGCCGCAGATTGAGTGGCGATGTTCGATGGATTATATCCTATTAGGGATTTTATATTTCGAAGACCTAGCAAACAGCTGGGAAGGATTGTTCTTCTTACTTAGGCTCTAATAATGAGTGCCAATGCTGAGGCCCCTGATATTGATTCAGTTCCGGTGTTGAGGGACTTTTAGGATTTTTTTCTTATGGTCGGGCATGTCGTCGAGCGAGGTTATAGATTTCGGTATCGATTTGGTGTCGGGCACTGCGTCGTATTGCACTGGAAGAAGTTATAGTAGTGGAAGGAACAACTTCAGGATTTCCTTGATAAAAGATCTCATTGTTAGGCCAATTTATATGCGTGTTCTAGCTTGAGTCGGCTTGGTTGGTCCTGAATTATATTATTGAGGGATAGGGTGATTCGATTGTTATCGATCTTGTTGGTGATCTGGGAGATATAGGAGTGGCATGTCTATGTTGCGAGGCATTATGATTTTTTTGTTATGGGCACATATGGTGTGGTTCTATTGTGTTTCATAGTGGAAGTCAGACGGGAAAGGTAATTGGTTGCTCGGTGGATGGCGTATTGGTTATGTCCTATCGGGTCTACGTGGTATATGTTACTTGTTTCGCCGTAGGTGTAGTTATTTGCTTTGGTTCCAGGTATCAAATTTTGCACGGTTGATCATTTCTAGCATAGTGACCTGAGGTGTTTCATGTGGAACAGTGCTTGGACAGGATCGCGTAATTGCAGCGAAGCTATATGGAGATATGACCTTGCGGGTTAGATTCGTGTGTTCTATTTCTATGATGTGAGATGAGTTCTCGGCCGTGTGTTGTGATGATACTGGTGAGCTTGAGGTACAGCTCTTTCATTGAGTCAGTTTCATGATATGAGTAAGTTCGGATTGTTGCTCACTGGTGCGCGAAATGCGCAAGTTGTGGCCTTAGCCGGTCTTGGTGTGTCATGTCACTAGAGTAATTGTATTGAATTAGATGAGGTCGTTGGGGGTTTATAATGAATACAAACGGATTCGATTTCAGCATGTTATGTATAAATATCGAGGTTCGATTCAAAAATTGCTATGGTCCTTGCCAAAGGAGAAGTAACCTTATGGATGGTTGATATGAGGAATGGTTATGGCTTATTGCGTGTTTCATTTATCATTAGCAGTATATGGAAGTGTTGGAATGAGACTTTAGTTGATAAGAGGTTTTCTACCGAAATTCGAATGTTGTGTGCAGCTGCTGTGAATGGAAGTTACCACTACACGTGTTTGAGTTACGTGGTATATCATATAATTGCACTTGAGGTTGCAGGCAGGGGTTATTGCAGCTGGTTTGGGCCTATTCAGTGTGTAGGTGTGAGGTTTTAATCGTATTGATGGTTTTAGAAGCGAAAATGTGGCTCTATGACTTATGGGCTAGACTGGGTTTTGTAATTTTAGT
This sequence comes from Nicotiana benthamiana, assembly GCA_034376525.1. Lineage (NCBI taxonomy): Eukaryota > Viridiplantae > Streptophyta > Magnoliopsida > Solanales > Solanaceae > Nicotiana > Nicotiana benthamiana. The sequence goes on from CM067324.1 coordinate 9,522,656, forward strand.
TAAAAATATGTTATCAGACCTATATGAGATAGGGTGACGTGGGATCACCCTCGGGTATATGCATGGTAAAGTTATTCAGCGATTGGTTGGCTTTTAGAACAGCTCTGGGTACGTTCAAGGACGATCGTGTGTTTAAGTAGGGGAGGATGTAACAACCCGACCGGTCGTTCTGAGCTTTTGCACTTTGATCGCCAGTTCTCGGGCACGCCTTGCCCCGTATAATGTGTTATGACTGATGTAGATCGTTTGTTTTGGTATTTAGGAGCTGGAATGAATTTGAAAGCACAGTTTATGTTGAAAGCTTTGAGTTTGAAAGATTTGACCAAGATTTGACTTATTTTTATATGAGCTCGGATCGGAATTTTTATGATTTGGCTAACTTCTTTGGGTGACCTATGACTTAGTAGCGTGATCGGAATTGTGTTTTGGAGGTCCGGAGTAAAATTAGGCTTGATCGGAATTGGTTTTTGACAGCTTTTGAAGGAAATTGAAGAGCGATTCGAGGGCAATCGATTGGAGGTAAGATTTATGAACCTAAAACTCGTTTTTATTTTGAAATCCACCTAGAAATTCATAGAAACTGAGCCTAAAATTGAAGAGCTAGGGCTTGAGAAATTGGATTTTTAAATTGAGATTTGACGGTTTGAGGTCGGGTTTAGAACTTTTGGTATGTATGAACTCGTGGGAGGGTAAGGAACTCGTTGATGTAAAAATTTCTGAATTTTGAGAAGTGGGCCTAGGCTTGAGTTTTGGTAATTTCGGGATTTATGCCCGTTATTAATTGTTTTGGCTTGAGCTTTGTTCCCTTAGCTTATGTTGATGTATTCGCTCTGATTTTGGATAGATTCGACGCGCGTAGAGGCCGACTTGAGGGCAAAGGCGTCGTGAGCTAGAGATTTCACCGGTTCGAGGTGTAATGATTGTAAATGATATCCTGAGGGTTTGAAACCCCAAATCTGCACATTGTAGTGCTATATTGAGGTGAGATACGCGCCTAATGATAAGCGTGGGGTCGTTTACTATTGGGGATTGTGACTTGGTCTATCCCGATTGATGCTTTTATCGCGTATTTGATTGAAACTTATGTGCTATCATCATTATTTGTACTGATTGCCTTGATTGGGCTTCGTGCCGACTATTTGAAACCTCCAGGGACTTTTATCACTATTTCCTCACTGTTTTACTTACTACTTGAACTCAATCGTATAGTTTTCTATTATTTTACAAACTCAACCATCTTTACTCATATTTGAAATGTAAATGATATTCCTAAATGATGTTTTGGGCTGAGAACTACTGTTTTACTAATGCCTGGGGCTTATGTGATTTCTGGATTGAGTATGGTCGAGGTCTAGATGTGAGGATACTATGGGAACGGGCTGCGTGCCGCAACGGTATAATACTAATACTGATATGAGGCCGAAGGCCTATATTTGATGCTATGAGATGGTTTGAGCGCTTGGGCCGTAAGGGGCCCCTACCGGAGTCTGCACACCCCTAGTGGGTGTCGTCGATGATAAATGGATCGGGTTGCACGCCGCAGCGATATATGGATCAGGCGGCACGCCGCAGGGGTACCAATATTGTTATATGTTTTTACTTATTTATTTAACTGCCATTATCTGTTGTTGTGCTATTTCATGTGCTATCTACCTAATTGCCTAGCATTTTCTATTGAGTGAGTGTTGCTCCCGAGGGGTGTATTTCTGTGCTTATCTGCATAAATTGTTTTACATTCATTTGCATAACTGTTTGAAAAGGTCATTTTCAAAAGAGGTTTAAACTGGGTTAAGACGTTTTCTAAAGATTTAACAACTTCATTACTTTTCTCAAGGGGTTTTATACTACTTCTATACATCATGATGATTTGCCTTACGTGATTCTCTTATTATTCAGTTATTATTTACCTTTATTATTCACTGAGTTGGAGTACTCACTTTATTCCCTGCACCACGTGTGCAGATATGGGTATTTGTTCACCCGATAGCGGGTTTTGCGCTGATCGGAGGCTAAGTTATCGGAGTTTAGTGAGGTGACTGCCAGAGTTCGCAACACCGCATTTCTTCCTTTGTTTATCAGTCCCATTTTGTATATTTCAAACTTTGTAGTTGTATTCATATATTCATAGATGCTCGTGACTTGTGACACCCCGGTTTGGGTTGTGTCGGGTTGTACTTCCGTTAGTTAATATCATTAGATCATATTTAAATTGCGTATAAATGGTTTAACTGCTTAAAAGAGGTGTTCTGTAATGGTCTGGCTGGCCTTGTCTTCACGAGAGGCAGCATCATGACCAGAGCGGGGTTTGGGTCGTGGCACTTCCTACCTGGTCTCTATACTGCATGTTTAGAATAAGAATTTCCCGTATTCTTTGATATGAATTTAATCTAAACTGTATAATTTCGTGTTGTAATTTTTACTTACATTGATTGATCTGTATGTTTACTTGAAACTACGGATTGGTATTCCGGGAGATCCCGTTGTGTATTTACTTTGGGACTACGGATTAGTATTCCGGGAGATCTTCCTGCATATTTACTTTGGTACTACGGAACGGTATTCCCGGAGATCCTCTTGCATATTTATGTTTGGCGGTACGGGACGGTATCCCTGGAGACCCCTGTATATTACGTTGGGACTACAGGAAGGTATCTCGGGAGATCCCGTTGTTGCTAGCTCTGCGTACTGAGTTGTGGTTTTTCTGTGATTTCATTTTGTTGACTGTTAGTAATTAATTTTATTGCGATATTTCTTACTGTTTTACCTTATTATATATATAAACCAGTAAGTCCCTGACCTGATCTCATCACTAAGGTTGTTCATAAAAATTCCAAAAATCGAACCAAACTGAAAACCAAACCAAATCGGCCAAAAAAACTGATACTTTTTGGTTTGGTTTGGTTTGGTTTTGAAATTTAAAAATCAAGTAAAATCAAATATAGCAGTAGCTATATCAAATTTATTATTACACATATATGTATGTATGATTTTATACAAAGCTTTAAAAATTTTATAGTAAATGTTAATTCTTTGCGCTTTTAGTAAAGTTCTTTACCTTTATATTCTAGTTTAATTGGTAGTATTCTTTTGTTAAGTGTAAGAATCTATTTCATGTTAAAAATAATATATTTTTAATTGAGTCCTTAAATTACTCATCACTATTTAATTCAATTATCATCAATATATCTTGGTAAATAATAGATTTCTCAAAGGGCAATTGATTTGATAGTATTATGTTGAAAATATGATCGCCGAAATATGTATTTGGTAGTGTATGTCTTCTATTTTAAAAAAAAATTGAAAAATAACCGAAAAAATCGAAAAACTGACATAAACCGAATCGAGAAAGAACCAACTTAATTACTTTGGTTTGGTTCTAATATTTGAAAAATCGACTTACTTGGTTTGGTTTCTTTTTAGGGAAAAATCGATCCAAACCGACCCATGAACACCCCTACTCGTCACTACTCGATCGAGGTTAGGCTTGACACTTACTGGGTACCACTGTAGTGTAATCATTCCTTTCCTGCACATGCTTTTCGTGTGTAGATCCAGGTTCATCGTACCAGCCTTATCACTAGATGCAGTAGTTACTGCCTGTTAGAGACTTCAAGGTACATCTGCCCGCGCCTGTAGATCCTCGGATTCCCCCTCTATCCCCTTATGTTAATTTCTCTTTCTTTGTGTAAAGATGGTGTATAGAACAGTTAGAATATCTTAGTAGCTTGTGACTTGCGAGTTTCCGGGTTTTGGGTATTATTCAGTACTTTCTTGAAGTGATACTGTATATGTCGAGTGACATTTAGTTGCTTAATGGATATTTGTGTTGTCAATAGTTAATATTTATGCTTTTGTTTTTATTTTCTCAATGTGTTTGGCTTACCTAGACGTAGAGACTGGGTGCAGCCACGACAATTCATGGAGGGAGGAATTGGATTGTGATAGACATGAAATTTATAGATGATTATGGTTCATTCATGATGTTAATGTGACAACATGTGATTTATAAATACATATTTATTTTTGGAAGAATATGAACGTGCTAGTGGTAGTAAGTATGTGACACTCACCTCTAGAAAGATATTTGAGATATAATAAGAAAATAATGTCATTATTATGGCATGAATGATCATTGATCATGCACCTATTATGATTACACTAAAATATTTTGGTGATGCGATTATTAAATGATAATGATAATGCAAGAAACTAGGAGTGGCAAACGTGCGGGTCGGATATGGTTCGGATCGAAAATGGGTAATGAAAAAATGAATAAATTTTTCAACCGAATCCATATTTAATACGGATAAAAACGGGCTAACCGACATATAATATGGGTAAAATAATCCATATTTAATACGGATAAAAAATAGGTTAACTGGCGGATAATATGGTTACCCATATTATCCATGGCTTCTTGCATATGATCACTTTTGGGAGAATTCTTAGTCTACCTAACTTGAGAAACTCTTAATTTAGGCTTTACAAATGAAAAAGTTAGACTCATTGCTTATCCATTTTTTAAATGGATAATATGGTTCTTATCCATATTTGACCCATTTTAAAAAAATTTAGTATCCAACCCATTATTTAGTGAATAATATAGGTGATTAACTGTTTTCTTTTAACTATTTTACCACCCCTACAAGAAACAGATCTTGCACATAATTTTGACTGTGACCATAATGATATAACTTTCTCTTTAAAGATGTTTACCATATAGATGTTAATGAATATATGGTAATACAAGATTGATTGAGATCTATGAAAGAGTCCATTATTAATATTTTGAGGAATAAAATTGATTATCAATAACGCATTGTGTTGTAGTAAATCTCAAAGAAGCTTATTGGGTTTCTAAAGTATTCGCGAAAGTGGTTGATTATATTGAGACTAAATAATAAGAAGATTTAATATCTTTATATTACTACAACTGTAGCAAGGTAATTATATATATATATATATATATATATATATATATATATATATATATATATATATACATATATCATGATACAGTAAACTGGATGCTTGTTGATATATTGTACGCATGTCATAATAAACTTGGAGTTTATTGATAATTGCACACATCATGGTGTAGACCTAAAGTTTATCAATATTGATAATTTATCCAGTTGGCATACTTGGTTTAGCCATGTTAATTTAAACATGTTAATCCATAATAAAAGAGAAATCACATTGGTATATATTAAAGAACTAGAAAGTTCTTTACGAATTCTCTAATATTGCATGTCCTTATTATAATTAATATGCCAATTAAAATTGGGATTGAATCCCATGAAATGCTGAAAATATCAAAAGTGAATAGGGACAATTCACCTGCCATGTATACCTCATAACGCTCATTTATAAAATAGTTACGTGTGCGGTTATTATTAACCCGCAGTATGATATATGCCAGATAACTTGCTTACTAATCTAATTTAGAGCATATTCTAGATTTTCTATTCAAGATAGTGCTTCTTAATAAATTTGGTTTACAACACAATTGATTTAGCAAAATGATTTATTGAGTATCTCCCATTAATAGTTAAACTATTGCTTATAAGAAAAAAGTTATCTATATCAGTTAGATATATGTTATATACGAAAGTATATTACATTCTTTCTTATACAAGTGGTTCAGGTTCAGGAACCAAATAATTTTATTTTATTATTATTAATGTGCGGGGTATATTTTTATTAACACCATAATGCACAAAGTTGAGTTTCCAAAGTTGAGGAAGCAACTTAGTTTTTCTAACATAAGGGGGGGAATGAATAAACAATTGAGAAAAGTTACTTGAAATGAATTATCACTTGTACATATAGCTCCTCGAATAAGGTAATATGAACGTGAAGTTCATAAAAAGATAATTCAGTTCCAGTATATTGCAAAGCATGCCTCACACATTTGCTGGCTTAAAGAAAGTAACTATATTCTCACTGCAAATGCTCTTATTAAAATAAGTCCTAGAAGGACAAAGTCTCTGGTACGCTTAAAGCGTACAGACAAATCGGCTTCAAATAAAATTCTTGATAAAGAAAATGAGTAAATGATAAAAATTATCATAATAAGGAGGCAAGTGATCTAGAAGATCACATGACTTAACACTTCATAAAATCTCAAGAGAGATTCAGGTACCTGAATAAATGAATGAAGAGATCTCTATGTTATTATGTCTTTATGGGAAAAAAGAGGTTGGAACCGATATAAAATGTTCGTCGACTACATCATGATAGGGGTAAGTATAGATGGGGATCTTAAGTCTGTGAATACAGACACTATTGGCCAAATGGAAGAGACATAATTCGAATAGAATTGGTTTCATATGAAGGACAAATAGTTTTGGACATGTAGTTCAAACACTTGAAAGTATAAAGTCAATAGAATGTGCAATCACTTTTATCTATCTTATATGCCTAGCATGGCATAAATTTGATATGCATCTAAAGTCTATTTATATGGCTTATATGACTTAACTTATATGATAATCCCTAGAGATTTAAATTGATTAAAGCATATAGAATTTTTGGTCGTAAAGTACTAAATTCTAAGTGCAGTTTGTACACATATATATCATGCTATAACTATAAGCATGATAATATGATAGCGAGAATCTCTATGGAGATATTGTAAAGGACATTCCACGGCATTTTATGAAGACATTATCTCTCAAGGATGATAATTCCAATGTGCAACGTATTCATTCAAGTTAACATGATTGATTTGTTTATCAAATCGTTACCACGATCTTTTGAAGATGGTGTACAAGATTGGAATGCGAAGACTCAAAGATGTGAATTCATTGCCTCATCAGGGGAAGTTAATACGAGTTGTGCTCTTTTTCCCTTACAAGATTTTGTCCCGTTAAATTTTCCATATAAAGTTTTTAACGAGGCAATCAAAAGGCGTATTGTTATATGTGTACTCTTTTTCCTTCTCTAGAATTGTTTTCACCCTGAGTTTTATTTTAGTTAAGGTTTTAACGATGCACATTATCTGTTGAATAGACATTCAATGGGGAATATTATAAATAGAATTTTATTTAAAGTGAATATATATATATATATATATATATATATATATATATATATATATATATATATATATATATATATATATATATATATATATATATATATATATATATATATATATATATATATATTAGAGAGGGGTTCTATTCTCTTGTAATTTATCACAAATCAATAAAAAATTTATTTTCTACTTTTTTCTGCAATATTTTTTTCCTCTTTTTATTTTATAACAACATCAAAAAATTCAAGCTTGAATTAAATTTATGTCGAAACGCTAGCCAAATCTTTTGGATATTTGGTCGTTCGGTTATGTCATGTCTTTCCACTAAAGGACGATTATTGTTATTTTGCTGTCTATATAGATAATACATACGCACAACTAATGTGGAAAATGACACAATTTCACTAATTAGGATAAAATCACTAAACAAATTATTTGATGAGACAAGAAAGATATTCAGGTAGTATATAATAAATTCTCGAAAAAACTTTTGCGTGCATATCTTTTTGGTTTTCGCTTCCTATCACACTCTTGTAATTAATGTAATAATAGTAATTATTTGTCCTATAAAAGAATTTTAGCTTAAGTTGAGTAAAAGTATATTATATAACTTTTTAATAACACCAGTACTAATAAATTACGTATAACAATGTGCCCTTTTATTTGAGATCGACATATAATAAGTGAATTCTGAAGTGGCTAAAGTCCTACTAATCTTCTATCTTTTGAACAACAATAGATACTTATTGTGTTCTGAACAATAGTAATTAGTCGTGTAACAAATTGTATTTTATGTTCACAAATGTTTCGTTACATATGGTTGGTAAATAAAGTCTCATATTAATAGCAAAAAAGATTAGAAGTTTACATGTAAAGTGTAAGAATCTTTTAATCGTGTAAGATCTTTTGAATATATCGTACGAACTTGGTCCAAAACATATAATATCATACTAAGTTAAGAGTATCTTTGGACTAGTTACTCATTCTTTCATCATTCACCAACATTAGATTATCACATTTGAAATCATTATTTCTTATTAATTTTCTTGAAGGAAGTTCAGACATTGGGTTAAAACAAATGGTGAACTCATGTGGGCAAAACACAAACATGTATCATTATGATGGAACTTATTTAGGTGGAATTCATTGTATCAAAATTTAAACCATAGAGCAATAAAGCTACTAGTTAATTGAGTTATATGCCTCTATTTTCTGTTACATGACAAAAACTTTGCAATGATGGTGTCAAAGGTTGAAAATGAACAAACATTTAATTAAGAGACATTTTTGGGAACGTGGCTGATATAAAATGGTAACTCGTATTTGGTGTTTAGGTACGAATATGGCATGCTTGCTACTGATTTAACCAAACTTAATGTTTTGTACCAAAAAAATTTTATTATTGTAAAAAATTACAAAAAGTTCAACAAATATATTAAAGGTCGAACACCCTAACCTATCAAATTTAATTTTTGTCGTTTCTCTCAATATTTATATTAAATTAATAAATGCAAAAAATATATGTCTTTCGTATGCACATTTGTCACTTAATGTCTATCCATATTTATAGCATTAAGTTTAACTCATAGATGCATCGTTGATGGTATTTATATCAAATTAATAAATATAAAATATATATTATTATTTAATTATGATTAATAGCTTATTCAGCCAAATTTTATTAAAAATTAGTTTATTTTGAGAAGTGTTATTTTTCAAAAGTACTTTTGATGAAAAGAAATTTGTAATTGACTAATTAATTATAAAAGCACTTATGAGTAGCAATTATTGTTTTGGTCAAGCTTTTAAAAAGTGCTTTTAAGTATATTTTTCTCTAAAATTCTTTTCAAAAAGTACTTTCAGGAGAAACTATCTTTTTTTTTTCTCTAACAATGCTTTTGCTTTTCATCAAAAGTACTTTTTTCTTTTGAAAACTTGACCCAACACTTCAACTTTGCAAAAAAATACTTTTACAAAATGTGCTTTCGGCTTTGGAAAAATTTGGCCAAATAAGCTATAAGTAATATGTATTCTCACTTTAATAGTCTGTTTGGCCAAGCTGCAAAAATCAGCTTATTTTGAGAAATCCTTTTTTTCAAAAGTGTTTTTCTCAAAAGTACTTTTCATGAGAAGCGGTTTGTGTTTGGCTAATTAGTTTGAAAAGCACTTCTGAGTAGCAATTAGTATTTGACCAAGCTTTAAAAAACTGCTTCTAAGTATATTTTTCTCTAAAACTGCTTTTGATTTTTCTCAAAAGTACTTTTTTCTTTCCAAAAGCCTGGCTAAACACCTCAATTTTTGGCCAAAAATACTTTTGGCCAAAATAAAAGTACCTTTAGCCAAAAAGAATCTTGGCCCAACATGCTATAATTTTAATTGCTATAATTAAATTACTAAATTTGGTGTAAATAAATAATACTCTAATTAGTTATGATTTTGTTATTTGAAATCTCTAACTTTTGGAATATCACTCCGCCTCTATGATTAGACTAACTGTTTTAAGATATTGATATACGCTGGATTACAATTTAGGGGATTGAAGACATGTGCGGCTTTCTCATTTTACTAACACGAAAAAGTACAATGTTGGTTTTGGGGGAATTTTTATTTATATCCGTTTTTGGGTTACGTTTTAATTTATGCTCGTTTTGTAAAAAAAAAAGAAAGAATTGTAAGCATATTCATTTTTTCACGTAACTTCAGCCTCATGGCTGAAGTAGCAAAGGCAATCACGCAAAACTTTAGTATTCTAGTAGACAGGCCTGATATAGCAAGGGCAATATACTGAAGTTCTTTTGCCCTGGATAAGATGCTAAAGTTATTTAGTTCATTTATAAAACTTTAAATACTAAAAGAGCTGAAGTTTTTTTGTCCTGGATTCATTAGTTTTGTCATAAAACTTTTTCAAACTCTTCACTGGAAGATGTTGAAGTTATTTAGTTCATTTGTAAAAACTTAAGCACTAAAATAGCTGGAGTTTTTTTATCCTGGATAAGCTTTTTCAAAAACTTCAGCAGAAGATGCTGAAGTTATTTAGTTCTTGTAAAAACTTCAGGCTATATAAGCTGAAGTTTTCTTTGTATTGGATTCAGTAGTTTTGTCATAAAGCTTTTTTAAAAACTTCAGCAAAAGATGCTGAAATTATTTAGTTTATTTGTAAAAACTCCACCACTATATAAGCTGAAGTTTTTGAAAAAGCTTTCTAATATACTAGATAAATAATCACCTTATTATTTCATAGTGTATTACTACTATAAAATAATCAGATTGCCAACAATATCTAAATCATAAATTTTGAAAATAATAAATGTGAAAAGAACATAATTACGTGGAAATATACAAATTAGTATCTAATAACGTAATTATTTATAATTTACTTTTAAATAATCTAATAAATATGCTTATGGCAATCATCCCATGAACTGAAGTTTCATAGCAGCACCAACAACAGAAGAAAGAAGAAGAAAAAGAGAAAGACATGAATGATGAGAAAGGGGCTGAAAATATTTAAAAAGTAGGTATATGTTAAAACTTTTTAAAAAAAATGAGTATAGATTACTTATTTTTCCTATCTTATTTTCCCTTTACCAATCACCAGTTCACCACCAATATCTCTTTCCATCAGAGCCGTCAATTGGGCTTGGCCCGTTGGGAGGGCCCACCCCAGCCCATGATTGAGCATGGCTGTATTAGAATTTTTTTGAGCCCAAAAAACGAGGCTTCTAAGTTTGACCTGAGCAAGCCTTTGGCCCGTGAGGCTTGCATGATGCTTGGTTGAGCTGGCTCGTAGGTCTAGTAAAAAAATATATATTTAAAATATATAAAATATAAAAAGTATGACACAAAAAATAATAAGAAGAGTATCCAAAACTTAAAGTTTATTAAGCTCATCATATTAAAAGATCATGATCTTAAAACGTTAATTAGTTTTAAAAATTTATAATTATTCTTAATATTTAACTCATTAATATTGCAAATGAATTGTAAATGTATATGAAAGTGAAGATGTTAAGGCAACCTTCTCACAAGCAGGCGTTTGATGAAGATAATGTGTTGGATACCCCATAAATGTCGTTCTCTTGAATAGTTTATTTTGAGTTTTGACTTTTAGTGAGTGAAATAATCTTGTCTTTTACTTTTTTAGTGTTTATTACGCCCTTTATTCCAATTTATATGAACCTATTTGACTTGACACGAGTTTAAGAAAAAAATAAAGACTTTGAAATTTGTGATTCTAAACAAGTCAAAAAGGAGTCCAGAGTATTTGTGTTGTTATAAAAGTTTCTCATTAAGGATAAAATTAGAAGTTTAAGCTAAATTATTTCCAAATTTAGAAAGGGTTACTCTTTTTGGAACAGACCAAAAAGAAAAAAAATTTACATAAACGGAAACAAATGGAATATAATATATTGGAACAATATAAAATATTATTAAGTTTGTGAAAAATTTTCAATAAGACTTTTTTAACTTTTAAATATTTATCTTTTTTATGTTAGAACTTAAAGAAAAATATAAAAAATATATTTTAAAAAATAATGGATCGGCCCATCTGGGCCCGCAACCCACATAGGGCAGGGGTGAGTTGACCATTATAAGTCCCATCAAAATGGTGGGCTAGCCTAGCTCAGCCCGTCAACTGCTAAAGCCCATATGGGCTGGGTTGGGTTAGCCCGGCCCGCCTATATTGACAGCTCTACTTTCCCGCCCCCCTCTCCCCCCCCCCCCCCCAAACAAATAATCCTTATATCAGCAAAATGACCACAATATAATTATTAATACAACAATAATAGTAATATATCAAGTGTAATTTTAAAATATAAAATCTAGAAAGATAATGTATACACATATGGGTCGGATTGGTGCAGTTTTTATCAAAACTAAATCAACCAACTATATTGGGTTGGATTGGTTTTATTTGTCGGATTTTTTTAGATTTTTCGAATATTTTCTTTTTATATGAATATTATTTCAATTTTACTTTGTTAAAGTTATAGACAAAGTTTTGATAAGTAAGTATAAGTTTAGCAAAAAAAAGACAAACATCTATTAAAATATTTTTATGGGATAGTTTTTTTAGTAACACATAATACCTATTTTCTTAGTCGTCTAACAATAATTTTTCATTGGTGTATGCTTTCAAGGTTAACCAAATTTAATAGTTAAACATCAAAATCAATATGATATGTTCTATTGAATTCTAAATTGTCAAAATACAATTCTAAATTTGAAAAAGACATAAGAAATTTTGACGAGATATTTGATTTACTTCAATAACACTTGATAAGAAAATGATACAACTTATCATTTAAGTAAATAAAAATGAAGAAACTTTATAGTTCTATTAAATGTTACATGAGAGAATCTCAAATATTCATTTCATAAAGAAAACTCTATATAAAGTCTTAAAAGTATATATGAAAATTATATATTTATATGTTTATTTACTCAATACCAAATCTAATCTGGTTGGTTTGACTTTTCAGTTTAGTGTGATTCTTTTATTTGATTTAAATACTTCTACGTATATTTTACTCCTACCTTGTGAAGGTAGAAATATTGTTTCCGGTAGAGTCTCGCCTCAAACAATAATATATAGTCAAACCTTTCTATACCAATCTTGTTTGTTCCAAAATCTTTTGGCTGCTAAGTGAAGTATTGTTATAGATGAAATATATTATAACACAATATAATATTTGGTTCCAAAAAGACTCAATTTTTATAAATGATTATTAAATAGGAATATTGTTATAAAAAATTCTGACAGTATATAAATCATTATAATTATAATGGCTAAAGTCCACCATGACTCTTAGAAAACTAACCAAATGTATATTTTTTTCTACCAACAATATACGATTTAAATGAAGGAAACTGGAAATCCTTCATGGCCTATCATGCACAACAATAGCATGTGTTCACTGCAACGGTAAAGTAAGCATATAATTGAAGAAGACGTGAGAGAAAATGGGACCAAAGGCCAAAAAGGGGACACGAATAAGGGAAAATCACACTGCGGGCGCAATATAATGCGTAGCCCCCACACCTCCTCCTTAAATTTCTATTGTAATTGAATCCCTCCACCCCACGCGCTAAACTCATTTTAAAAAAAAAATTAGATCCCCTATATTGCCTGCTTGAGCTAAACTCATTAGTCTCTTTTCTTTTATTTAAAAAAAAAATGAGCACACGAAAAAATAGATCTAAGCTTGATACATTTCACTTGAAAAATCTCTCAAAAAGTTATTCTTACTATCTCATTCATTTCAATGTCAATAAAATTAGAAATCTATATAGGTTGTAGCATCAATTATTAAAATGAGAGTTTTTCTTATATGATATTTGCATATGAACATGATCATTCTTATCTCATGAATATAATTTTGATTGATAACACGTCTAAAAAACATATATTTAGACAAATACTTTATAATCTTAAATATACTACTATTTAAGAAGATATTTGTAAATTAGGTAGTTAAATTATTTAATTTAAAAATCAAACTTTGAAATTATTATCATACATTTATTTGGTAGCTCATTAAATAGGAAAATAGCAACAAAAAAATATTTATATAAGGGAACACATTATTTACTGTACGAATAATGTAATTTTACGAAAATAGCAACCATGATACTTCAACCGTACACGTATTTAACCTTGTGCGTACACAATAGTGCCATTAATTCAGCAAGATCAGATAATATTTAACAAAAATACAAAAATAAAATAATAAACATAAAAATTCTCCCTATAGAGAACTTGAATGGTCATGGACTTCAAAAGTCATATATAATGTAACATTCGACCGGACGTTCTGCTTTCTAGAACCTCGTTCTCTTAAATAAGACTCTCTATATGTGCTTCTACTATTTTATGATTTGCGGGGGACGATTAGTTCGGGATTTGAAAAAGTTCGGATTGAAATAGGAACGCTTGGTTCATTAAGGTTGGCAAAACGGGCTAAGTTTGGTTTTGATCAACGTTTTGAGTAAACGATCTCGAAATCGGGATAAAATGGTTCTAATAGGTTCATATAATAATTTCGGACTTGCATATATGTACGGATCGGGGTTTGGATAACCCGGGGCATTTTGGCACCTAAAAGGGAAAGTTGGCTCTTTGAATGTTTTAAAGTTATTTAAATTTGGTTTGGAGTAAGGTTTGGTGTTATCGAGGTCCAATTGGGATCATGAGATCGGAAATAGTCATGTATGATGATTTAAGACTTCCACGAAAAATTTGGTGTCATTCCGAATTGTTTAAGTGGCGCGTTCAGAGTAAGTTTGAAGAACTTGAAGTTCTTAGATTGATTCAATTCGGTTTGGGGTGTGATTATTAGTTTTGTTGATGTTTTATGCATTCAGAGGGTGCGAGTGAGTTGTTTTATAATTTCAAACTTGTTGATATATTCGGGCGAGGCCTCGGGGGCCTGGGGTACTAATCGTACGAGGCTCGGACCAAGTTAGAACTTGGGAGCAACAACTGAAGCTCCCAGCTTCTGGTGCATCGCACCTGCCCTTGGCCAGCCGCATGTGTGTGCCCGCAGGTGCGAGCTCTTGGCTATAGAAGCGGCTTTGGACGTTTGGCAAGTGGTATGCGGAAGCAAAGAAGCCTCCACGAACGGGGGACGCTGTCTGCAGATGCGGAGCTAACCAGCCTGTGCTAGGACGCACCCGCGATGTCTTTCCGCAGATACGGTGCCGCAGATGCGGCTCCGGGTACGCAGATGCGGGAATCAGTAGAAGCAGAACCTCATTTAATATGGGATTTAGGCATTTTTGGCTCATTTCTTATACTTCTTGAGGCGATTTTAGAGCTGGTTAAAGAGGGATTTTCACTAGCTAACTGAGGTAAGTAATATTTATCTAATGTGGGTTAAATTTATAAATGAGTAGATTTTAATATGTAAATTAGTAAAATCATGAGTTTATATGAAAACCTAGCTTTTTGGTAAAAATGGAATTCAACCACTAAAATAGTTATGGAATTTAGTGAAAATCATATATTTGAGTTCATGAGGTTATGGGCAACAACTTTCTTCGAAAATTTCCAAAATTCGGGTACGTGGGTCTGGGAGTCAATTTTAGGAATTCTTTAATTGGGATTAGGTAATCACTTTAATAGTTAAGATATGAACTCTTGAACATGTATTGACTATTTTATAAAATATTTGACTAGTTTTGAGACGTTTGGCACCAAATGCAGGGTTTAAAGCACAATAGTGGACTGAAAAGTAAGCTTTAAGACGAAGTAAGTCTCTTTTCTAACCTTGTAAGAGGGAACTAGCCCCATAGGTGAATTGATTTAATTTGTACTCATACTAGTGGGGGCTATGTGTGCACGAGGTCACAAGAGTCCCTACGTAATTACTAATTATGCTTATGTTCGTATAGTTTATGACCTAAATCATGTGATACTTGCGATATTTTCACCCTACTTGCTAGTTTAAATGCATAAGTCAAATCGGAAAAAGAAATTTTAAATGGTCAAATTTCATCTACTTGAGTTTTGGACGGGTTACTTGATTGTTAATGAGATTTCATGTTTCCTTGAATATTAGCCTTTTAATAATCTTTGAATTAGTTATTTAATAAGTATTTTCTCTTCTTGTGGAGCGTGTCGAATGCCTTTGTAATAGAATAGATGCATCTATGGTTCGTGTGTTCGACCTTTGGCAGAACTCAATTTATATATTTGTATGCGGGATCGGGCCGTATGACCTCGGCATAATTTGTGCATAATAATTTTTGAAGCCCAACTTTAATTGATATTGTTTCATTGGCTTGTGAGATTAATTTGCTAAATGATAGAAATTAATTGGGACTTTCTATTAGTGAAAGAATTATTTATTTGTTCTTGTTATTGTATTTTCAGTTGTATTTATATAGTATATGCTTAGTTATAATTCTATTATTTTATTGTTAGCCCATAGTAAGTATCGAAGTTGACCCATTGTCACTACTTCTTTGAGGTTAGATTTGATACTTACTAGATATATGTTGTTTATGTACTCACGTTACTCTGCACTAATCGTGCAGGATCTGAGGCAGGTGCATCTGGATGTCAGTCTGGCACCCATTCTTGATTACTACAAGAATTAGCAATGAGCTGTCTTCCGAACCCGTTCTGCAGCAACCGAAGTCTTTCTTTTACTTTATTTCCTGTCTATTCCGTTCCAGACAGTAGTGTAGCATTCTTTTGTATATATCCTACTAGTAGCTCATACACTTGTGATACCATATCTTAGAGATTTTCTAGTAAATACTTGTTGATTTTTGAGTAATTACTTCATCCCATTGCTTTTAAAATTGCTTACTTTCTCGTTTTTCTATCACTTATTGAATTCAAAATTATTAAAAATCAAAATTTTCAAAGACAAGATCACAAATTTAGTTCATTGTTGGCTTGCCTAGCGACAGCATTGGGCGCTATCCACCCCTACCAGTAACTTTTCTACACGCTCTTTTAGCAGCACTAAACATATTGTAAAAATGAAAGTATAAGCTAAAATTAAATATGCAATTAAAATATTAAATAAGAGAAAGAGTTGGAGGGAGTGCACCGAATTCGACTATAAATTGAACATTTGATTACGCAAATCCGGTGTTACCACGAACAAACGTCAAGCAAGTATTTCAATTTTGAACTTCAAGCTTCAAATTCCGAATGACAAATTGCGATAAATTAAATTCGGAAAAAGAGAGACAAATAAAATTATAAAATTAGAATATGAAATCTTGCAAATTGAAGGGAGGAGAGAGATTGATAATTTGAGAATTGAGATTGAGATAAGAAATTTGAGTGAAGAAATGAAGAAGAGGGAAGGGTATTTATAGATTTTAAGAAGGGTTAATATTGTAAATTAATAAATACAAAAAAATAACCAAAAATGGCCATTTTTGCAAAATTATCCCTTGGCCAACGGATCTGGACCGTTGCCAACGGTAATGTGGGCCCCAAAAATTCAAAAATTCAAAAAATCAAAAAAATTGTTACCGTTGAACCGGGCCGGTCCAACCGGTTCACGGTACTGTTTAGTCAAACCGGGCTGGTCCGGTTCCAACCCCAAAAATCCCAAACGGACCAACCCCCTCCCCCCCTCGAACCCAGCTCACCCGGCCCCTTAGTAACCAGGTCGGTCCGGTCCCAATTTATACCGGTCCGACCCGGCCCGGTTGACACCCCTAAGCACGACATAACTTACCTACCATGAACTGCCATTAAGTGGCAACTGCTCACCGACTTCATCGCTGACTTCAGCACCGAAATATTGCCGGAGGTAGAATAGGAAGCATTCCGCGCTTCCACACATACTGACCTCTGGGTCCTCTACACTGTCGCTGACTCTAATGCCTCGGGATCGGGACTTGTCCTCGAGGTCCTTACAGGCGAAATAATTCGCTAGTCCATACGATGCCCCGAGATGACTAACAACGAGGTCGAGTATGAAGCTACGATTGCAGGTTTAAAGTTATCCCTCAAATATGGCGCTTGACAAATCGTTCTCCACTGTGACTCTTAACTCGTGGTGGACCAAGTTACCGGGACTTTCCAAATCAAAGAGCAGAGACTATAAAGATACCAGTCTGAAATCCACATACTACTGCCAGAGTTTGACCAATGCTGCTACGACCAAGTACCTAGGGCACAGAATATCAAAGTAAAAGGCCTCGCGAAACTAGTTGCAGCTACCAAGAATATCAAAAAGGAGAACATGGTCCCCCTCTTTCATTCCGCAATAGACCACGTCAAGGTACACTCTATAAACATAACTTGGGATTGGCGTAACCGCTTCATAGCCTATTTGCAGGATGGAATGCTCTCGCAAGATAAAAAAGAAGCCAAAAAATTCTAGGTGCAGGCAGCCCGATACATCCTAGTAAATGGTGATCTCTACAAAAAAACATTCAGCGCCCCCTTAGCCAAATGTCTTGGGCCACATCAAACAAGGCGAGTACTGGAAGAAGTAATCGAAGGGCACTGCGGTGCCTATATGGGAAACTGCACCGTTATTTGATGCCTCATCCGTGCCAGGTACCACTGGCCCACCATGAAAAAATAAGCCGTTGATTATGTCAGGAGATGTGAACAATGTCAAAACTACGCCCATATAACACATCAAGTAGGGGAACTCCTTCATTCTGACATTTCACCATGGCCATTCATAAAGTGGGGAATGGAAATAGTCGGACCCCTCCCAGCAGGACGAGATAAGGTATGCTTCATTTTGGTTCTAACTGATTACTTTTCTAAATGAGTGAAAGCATGTGCCTACACTCAGATACGTAAACAGGAGGTCATCACATTCATAGTGAAAAACATCATATGATATTTTGGCATCCCCAAAGAAACCAGCTGAAACAAGGAACCTTAGTTCATCGGAAAGAGACAACTGAGTTTTTCGAAAAATAGCACATCGAACGAATACTCTCCATGTCGTATCACCCTGCTGTCAATGGTCAAGCCAAATCCTCCAATAAAGTAATATTGAATATATTGAGAAAGAAGCTTAAGGATGCTAAAGGGATATGACTTGAACTGCTACCAGAAGTGTTATGGGTGTACCACACTACTCCAAAAACCAGCACGGGAGAAATGCCATATTCACTAGTCTATGGGACTGACGCAGTTATTCCCGTCGAGGTCGAAGAACCCAGTTTGAGGTACTCCAACGAGGGCGGACCAGCAACAACGAAAGTAGGCTACAAGATCTGGATAAAGTCGAAGAAAGGAGAGACATGTCCCACATAAGAATGGTAGCCTAGAAGCAACAAGTAGAAAGATACTACAACAAGAGAGCCAAGATGCGACCGCTCAAAGTTGGAGACGATGTCCTCAAGGCTAAAACACAAGCATCAAAAGAACCTAATGAGGGTAAATAGGGGGAAAACTGGGACGTACTATACAAAATCATAGCTACACCAAACAAAGTAGCATTCTAGTTAGAAACAATAGAGGGAAGCCACTCCAAAACAACTAGAACGTCGCTCACCTCAAGTACTTCCATTTCTAAAAGAAGGCGTCAACTAAGTCGAACTCTTTTTCCCTCACCTGGGTTTTGTCCAAATCGGGTTTTTTGGGGAGGTTTTTAACAAGGTGGAAAGGGAGACGCCTCAAGGGTCTACGAGTTGTTCATTACCTCGACCCGTCGATGTAATATACGAAGCAAAGTAATGAAGGGACTACATATAGATAATCAGATTCCATTGCATGTACAAAATCAAATCTCCATTATATCTACAGAATCAAATCTCCATTGTATGTACAGAATAAAATCACCATCGTATGTGCAGAATCAAATCTCCAATGTAAGCGCAGAACCAAATCTCCATTAGTTGACATATGACATCTTCCTACGGGAACACGATCAGATCTCCAAAAAATGTCCAAGGCCATCGATGAAAAATATGTTCGACCTCGTTCGAACTATGACAGGATATCACTTTGACAATAGTTCGAAGCAACACCCTAATGGCCTAGGCCATCGACAAAAAAATGAGTTCGACCTCGTTTGAACTACGACGGGATCTCACTTCAATGACAGTTCGAAGCAACATCCCAATGACCAAGGCCATTGACGACAAAATGAGTTCTACTTCATTTGGACTACAACGAGATCTCACTTTGACGACAGTTCGAAGCAACATCCCAATGGCCAAGGCCATCGACGACAAAATGAGTTCGACCTCGTTCGAACTACGTTGGGATCTCGTTTCCACAATAGATCGAAGCAATATCCCAATGGCCATGGCCATCAACGACAAAATGAGTTCGACTTCGTTCGAACTACGACGAACTCTCACTTCGACAATATTTCGAAGCAACATCCCAATGTATAAGGCTATTGATGACAAAATGAGTTTGACCTTATTTGAACTACGACATGATCTCACCTCGACGACAGTTTGAAGTACTATCCCAATGGCCAAGGCCACTGATGACAAAATGAGTTCGACATTGTTCAAAAGTACGATGGAATCCTACTTTGATGACAGTTCGAAGCAACATCCCGATGGCCAAAGCTATCGATGACAAAATGAGTTTGACCTCATTTGAACTACGACGGGATCCTACTTCGACGATAGTTTGAAGCAACATCCCAATGGACAAAGCTATCAACGACAAAATGAATTTGGCCTTATTTGAACTACGACGAGATCCTACTTCGACGACAGTTTGAAGCAACATCCCCGTGGACAGGGCCATTAAACAAAAAATGAGTTCGACCTCACCCAAATTATGACGGGATCTTACTTCGACGTTGTCGTCGAAGTAACATCCCAACGGACTAAGCCATCAATGAGTAACCCAATATCATAAACATTTCAAAGAAGAGCAAATCGACAAAATATATTTTTATATTTCATCAAAGCAATATTTATAATATTTACAAATGGGCTCAAGTACACCATCTACAACAATCCCAAAATAAAAGCAAAAACAAGCGAAGACTACACATCATCCCTGCTAGGATAAACATTTTTGTACCATGAGTCCGAGGCTAAATGATTCGCGTCATCGAAATTGATGTCACCCCCGTCAAGTGTATGGGGTCGTACCAGCAAGCTTCACGAGCCGCACGAGCTGCGGTATGCATGGCTTGAAGCTCCGCTTCAGTCACCCTTCCCTCGACGTGAAATGCCCTGTACACATCTGTTAGAAACTACGCTTTACGCTAGAGGGGGGGTGAATAGCGTATTAATAGAATTTAGCGTTTTCTTGCGGAATTTAAACTTTGCAGGAAGTAAAATAAATGCAGAAAAATAAACTTACACAAAGATGTATACTGGTTGGCCACCAACGTGGTTAGTCCAGTCCCCGAGAGACTCTCTCGAGATTTTTCACTATCTTGTTAAGCTTAAGGGTGCTCAAAAAACCGTTACACACTTGAGGACACAAGCCTCAAACAGTTGCTCGGAGATCGCAATCTCAAAGACTTCACCCAAGGAAGCGCAAGTTCCTTGAAACAAGAGAATCGCAATTCTCTTACAAGTATATCAAATACTTGGACACTCACTTAACTAAAGTACTCCTTATTGAGTAGATATGAGTAAAAGAATATGTTCAAGATCACAACAACTTTAAGCAATAATATGGCTCTCAAAAGCTTTATGAAATGAGTAGAAAATGAAGAACAATTGAATGAAAGCTTATAGCAATGTAATGATCAGTTTGTGTATGTTGTTGTTTTTAAAACACTGAAATGAAGCTGTATTTATAGTTGAAAAACTTGGTTCAACCGTTGTCTAATTGCCAATTAAGAGTTGCTGATTTTACTCACTGACAATCGATTGTCAAACCCCAACAATCGATTGTCTGCCAGTCAGATCAAAATTCAATCCCAGATTTTACGCTTCACAATCGATTATACATAATCTATAATCGATTACTGGCAATATTCAAAATCAGATAATCGATTACACTAAGTTCATAATCGATTACTTTAGCAACGTTCTAAAAATCATTTCCGGATTTTAAGCAAAACATCGATTATATAAAATCTATAATCGATTACTTCAGCAACGCTCTAAAAATCATTTCCGGATTTTAAGCAAAACATCGATTATATAAAATCAATAATCGATTACTTCATGGAATTTGAAAATCATTTGACAACGGACAGCTTCAACAATCGATTGTCCTTTGCAACAATCGATTACTTGTTATTTTCTGAAAATCATAAAACTTACTGTCTCAGTGATAATCGATTATCTAAAGACATAATCGATTACTTAATTAAATTTAAAATCACTGGAAGACATCAACTCAACACAATCGATCACCATTAGTTCATAATCGATTATTTTGAGTATTGAAAAACTTTACCTCAACAACAATCGATTGTCATTTGTGCACAATCGATTATCATGCAGATTTGGAAAAACCTGATGTTCACTGTCTTACTCACAATCGATTACCATTAATTCATAATCGATTGTCATGCAGTCTTGGCTCAGAAACAATCGATTATCATAAGTACATAATCGATTATTTTAGCCCAGATTTTTTAGGCATGTTTAGAAAACATTTTGTCTAATGTAAATATGCATGATTTAAAATCTTTTTGACACAGAATTAAATATGCATGATTTTGGAAAATAGTTTTATGAGAGAGGCCATACTATGAGTCAAGTTATAGGATCTAGATTACAATTTAGAACAACTCAATAACAATTAAAAGCTATATCTTGAACTTCAATCTTATTCGCAACCATTGTGCGCTTGTACTTGAATTCCGTCATATATCAATTTTTGCTTCGTTTGTCATTCATCAAAACCTACAAAAGAGTACACGTTTAGTATATTGCATTGAGAACGTGTTTCTAACAATTTCCCCCTTTTTTGATAATGGCAAACATTAAGCGGGATATGCAATTTAGGCAAAAGATATTGACAATTCAAGACAAGTAACAATTATGCAATTTTGTTCTTGTTCCCCCTCAATTTAAGAGTTCCCCCTCAATTTTAGCTTATAAGCAATCAATGAATTAAGAGGTGGTGCATACCCGATATCCCGTTTTCTTCCCCCTTTTGCCATTAGCAAAAAAAATAGTAAGGAAAGATGCAAAAAGATGAAATAAACAAGGTTTATTTATTGAAAAAAAAAAGAGGGTACAACAATGAGAACCAAAGAGAACAACAGCAAAAACCACACAAAACACAAAAAATTTATTCATTTCCGTCGTTGTCCGCCTCGTTATCCGGCGCTGCTTCAAAAGGAACGAGAGCTGCATATGGATAATTGACATGATGAAAGTATCCATGGATCTCATGAGTGAGTTGAGCAAGCTGGTCGGATATGGTTTGGAGAGTAGGCTCTTGGGACGAACGAGCACGACGGGGTGGACGACTTGAAGAATGAGCTGGAGCATGATCACCATCATGATGGAAAGAAGACTCCGAGATTTCACAAATTTTGGTACTCCTTTTGAGAGGACCATTTTCCGTGACAAATCCGGATGCTTCAAGGAAGTTCATAATGAGGAGGGCATAAGGAAGAGGCATGTCATCACCGATGGCATCGAGCATATGAATTCTGATGAGCCGACACCAATTTATTTTGGCTCCGGTGACAATGGCATGCAGAAGTTTGGTATCCTCCTGGGAGATGGTGGTGTGATTGTGCCGTCTAGGCTTGAGGACTCGGGTGATGAAGTAAAGAATCAACCGGAAGTTTGGATCCATTCCCGTTATGGTAGGACGACGGGTAGAGATGATGGATCATAGGAGGTTATACCGGCTTGGTGGAGAAGGATGGTTTCATCAAAGAGAGCCCCGGCCTTATCAATATACTGGTAAAGGTCTTCACCTTCATTTGGAAGGCGGGCAATGGTGTGGAGATTCTCTTCAGAGAGAAGAATTTGAACCCCATTAATGGAGGTGACAAGTTCGCCATCTTCATCTTTATGGAGGTTTGAGTAAAAAGCTTGAACGAGAGTTGTGTTTATGTGAGGATGAGTGAGAAGCAAGAAGTCATATAGTTGACACTCCTTTAACATATTTGCGGCAGGGGTGAAAGGCTCAAGGAGTTTACTATTTGAGAACCGAGGAGGAAGAATGGTGCGTTTCTCAAATTTTGATAGGAACCTTGTGAGTTCATTTTCAGTTTCAAAGAACAAGACGGAACCGTCTTGGTATGGAAAATTTAAAGGAGGAGGGGCGGTTGAGGCTGATGCGCCATGTTTGGATCGGGAACGTTTTGAAGATCGTCCAGACATGTTAGGAGAAAGACTGCTGGAATTTGGCAAAGAAAATAGAAGAGATTTAGCTTTTGAATACTAGAGATAGTGCTTGAGTGGGTGAATGTGAGCTCTTATGATGCCTACTTATAGAGGAAAGGATTATCAAGCATTTAATGGAGACATTTGCTGAGATTTTGGTTTAGGAGCAGTCAAAAAACGGTAAGAATTAAAATTACTGACTGTTAGATAATCGATTATTGAACTGAAATAATCGATTGTATTTACTGTTTGATTGAGATTTTGAATCTGACAAATCGATTCTTGAGTCAAACGGTAAAAAAAAATTTGAATGAAATAATCGATTGAGGAGCCAAACGGTAACAAGAAATTAATATGAAGTAATCGATTGTCAGTTCTTGGTAATCGATTATTTAGGGAACTAATTTGATACAGTGAACTTGGAGAATATCAGAATTTGTCAAATAATCGATTGTATGAAAAAATAATCGATTGTTGTAGAAAGCATTGCTGAATGACTGAGGCGGAAATCGATTATGCAATTTAGGAAGTAAAGAATTAAACACAGATGCATAATAGTAATAATCAGTCATAAACAATCGATTATTGATACTGATAATCGATGTACTGCACAGAAAATAATCGATTAATGGCTTGAAATAGTCGATTATTTTGTGCTAAAACTTCATAATTCCCCTTACCTTTGGGGTGGTACCTGCAAAATAGATTTAAACGTCTCCGACGCTCAAGTTAGTAATTTATAGCGAAATTAATAAATTACACTAGTGTTAACAAGTAATGCCGTGAATCTTAAGAATTGTGTCCTAGAGTGTTCTTAAGAGAGTTTCGGATACTTACCTTTTCTCCAACATCGCCAATTACCTGTTCGAGAGGATGATCCTTGATCGTTCTCCACTCGTTAGGCGTATTTATTCCTTTTTCTAATTGTGGCGCTTCTTCCGTTGGTTGTTCCCCAATTTCATTTTTGTTCTCCTTTGAAGGTTCTTCTTGGATTTTATCTTTCAAGCTATCCAAGATACCTGCAAGATCAAAACCGGATTCCTTTCTCGCTAAGTGAGTATTATCTTCGGAAAACACAACATGAGGGGATTCCTCCACAATTTGGGTTCTTTTGTTAAAGATCCTATATGCTTTGCTACGTGAGGAATAACCAATGAAAATACCTTCATCCGATTTAGCATCAAACTTACCCAATTGGTCCTTGCCATTATTATGAACAAAACATTTACAACCAAAAACACGTAAATGAGAAATGTTGGGTTTTCTACCCTTATAAAGTTCATATGGGGTTTTCATGAGTATCGGCCGAATTGCTACTCTATTTAAAACATAGCAAGCGGTACTCACGGCGTCCGCCCAAAAGTATTTGGGAATCTTAGCTTCGTCAAGCATGGTTCTTGCCATCTCTTCGAGACACCTATTTTTCCTTTCCACCACCCCATTCTGTTGTGGTGTCCGTGGAGCGGAAAAGGTGTGTTCGATTCCGAGTTCGTCACAAAAATCCGCAAAAAGATTGTGATCAAACTCTCCCCCATGATCACTTCTAATCGAAGTGACGGTCGATTCCTTTTCGTTTTGAACACGCTTAAAGAAATACTTGAAATTTTGAAAAGCATCACTTTTATTTGCAAGAAATAGAGTCCAAGTAAATCTAGAAAAGTCATCAACAATTACAAAAACATATTTATTTTTACCAAGACTTTCAATACGAGAGGGACCAAATAAATCCATGTGAAGTAATTGCAAAGGTCTGGACGTTGAAACAATATTCTTGGATTTAAAAGATGCTTTGGTTTGCTTCCCTTTTTGACAAGAATCGCAAATAGAATCATTTTCAAGCTTTAAACTGGGAAGACCAACTACTAAGTTTTGAGAAAGAAGCTTGTCCAAAAGATGCATGTTCATGTGTGCTACTCTACGATGCCATAGCCAAGAGTTATCCTCTTTGCTTATTAAACAATCAACATATTCGGGTGAGGAGTTTGCAAGATCAACCATATAGATATTATCAATTCTAAAACCACGAAGTATGATCTTGAAATCACTACGTCTAAATACAAGACATTCATCCGAATCAAATAGAGCAAGATTTCCCTTGTCACATAATTGGCTTATGCTCAAGAGATTATGCTTCAAACCTTTCACAAGTAGTATATGTTTAATAGAGGAGTTTTCGTCCTTACCGACCGAACTAATGCCGATGATTTTTCCTTTATTGTTATCACCAAATATGACACTTCCTCCTTCTTTGTGCTCTAGTTGAAGGAATTTGGATTCATCTCCCGTCATGTGTTTGGAGCATCCACTATCAAGGTACCATAGTACACTTGATCCCTTCAAGCACACCTACAAAACAAATTAATGTTCTTTAGGTACCCATGCCATCTGGGTCCTTGAGGGTTAGGCATGTTATAATGATGCAATTGATTTATATGTCTATGACGAGTAAAGCAAGCGGGAGCAATATGACCAATACGTCTACAATAATGACAAGTCACGTTGGGATTATGCATTTTTCTAGGTACATAGTAACTAGATGAATGAAGGTTGCTTACTCTACTTTGAACACCATTGTTTCTCCTATTATGAGCTCTAGGAGGTTCACAAGTTTGTCTAAAATATGCATCATTTCTAGAATATCTATTTCTAGGCGGAGGGTCATTTCTTGGTCTTCTAAATTGTTCAAGGGTTGGCCTAAAATATGCATCATTTCTAGGTCTTCTAGCATTTTCACTATTTGGTCTAACATGCAAGTTATTTCTAGGATTTCTACTTCTAGGATAAGCATTTCGGTTATTAGTCCTAGGTTGAGCTCTAGGTTGTTGTGGTTTAGCACCAACCTTTTCTTCATTCTTGAATCCTATTCCATGTTTAGTTGATTTTAGATTAACAAGCACATCATTCAAGTTTTTATGCGAAGAATTAAACTTATCTAATGTGCCTTTAAGTCTAGCTACTTCATTCTTAAGAAGCACACAAGAAGAACAGTTTCTAGTAGAACCTTCAGGTTTATCAGCACTTCTTTTTCCATAAAACTTGTTTTCCTCTTTTAGCTTCTCATTTTCGAAAACCAGTTTTTCTAATTCTTTTTCTTTTAATGAAAGTTGTGTTTGAAAATCTTTTTCTTTTAGAGAAGCGCTTTCTTTAACACTTTTGACAGTTTTTGAAGCTTTGATAAATTCAGCATATAGTTCATCAAAAGCATTTCTCATTTCATCAAGAGTAAAGAAATTTTGAGAAGAGATTTGACTTACCTCATCTTTGCCGTCTTCTTGAGCCATGAGACATAAATTTGCTGCTTCATCGTCTTCTTCTTCGCTTGCTTCATCTCCGGAATCTCCTCCCCAAGAGATGTATGCACGTTGCTTTTTGAAGGGTTTCTTCTCCTTTTTGATGTTAGGGCAATTTGATTTTATGTGCCCGGTTTCTCCGCATTCATAGCATTTTAGTTGATCGCCTTGCTTTTTGTTCTTGCGTTCATACTCTTTGCGCATGAATTTTTGAAACCTTTTGATAACGAGTCCAAACTCGTTGTCACCTTCCTCATCAATTTGTGGTTGGCTAGCCTTTAGAGCAATCCTTTGCCTTCTTTGATCATCAACAAACGGGTTAAGTATAGTTGATTCATAGGTTTTGAGATTACCTCTTAATGCGTCAATTGTGACACTTGTGATGCCAATGGATTCTTGGATTGCATCGGCCTTTGATCGCCATGCCGGAGTGAGACTTCTGATGATCTTCCGGACAAGTTCTCTATCCGTAAACGTTTTTTTGAGAGCGTGTAGATCATTCACGATCATTGAGAATCGCTCAAACATTTCATCTACTTTCTCTCCTTCCTTCATGTGGAATAGTTCATAAGAGTGAGTTAAGAAATCAATTTTAGCTTCTCGTACCTGGTCGGTTCCTTCGTATGTCACTTCAAGCTTATCCCACATTTCTTTTGCTGTTTTGCAACATGATATCTTCCTGTAGTCGTTAGCATTAACAGCACAATATAATAAATTTATAGCTTTGGCATTATTTTGAACCTTACGAATATCCTCCGCGGTATATTCCTCTTCGGTCTTTGGAACCCATTCGTCTTCCACCTTCTTGGTTGGAATTTGGTTTCCATTGGTGAATACTTTCCACAAATGAAAGCTATTTGATAGTACAAAGATTTGCATTCTCTCCTTCCAGTATGAGTAGTTTGTGCCGTTGAATAGAGGAGGTCGTGTAGAGCATTGTCCTTCTTCAATTCCTGCAAAAGAGTCAAGAGTAGAAGCCATGGATGGTTCTCTCAAACGGTTAAGTTTTCAGAGAGTTGGGCTCTAATACCAATTGTTAGAAACTACGTTTTACGCTAGAGGGGGGGTGAATAGCGTATTAATAGAATTTAGCATTTTCTTGCGGAATTTAAACTTTGCAGGAAGTAAAATAAATGCAGAAAAATAAACTTACACAAAGATGTATACTGGTTGGCCACCAACGTGGTTAGTCCAGTCCCCGAGAGACTCTCTCGAGATTTTTCACTATCTTGTTAAGCTTAAGGGTGCTCAACAAACCGTTACACACTTGAGGACACAAGCCTCAAACAGTTGCTCGGAGATCGCAATCTCAAAGACTTCACCCAAGGAAACGCAAGTTCCTTGAAACAAGAGAATCGCAATTCTCTTACAAGTATATCAAATACTTGGACACTCACTTAACTAAAGTACTCCTTATTGAGTAGATATGAGTAAAAGAATATGTTCAAGATCACAACAACTTTAAGCAATAATATGGCTCTCAAAAGCTTTATGAAATGAGTAGAAAATGAAGAACAATTGAATGAAAGCTTATAGCAATGTAATGATCAGTTTGTGTATGTTGTTATTTTTAAAACACTGAAATGAAGCTGTATTTATAGTTGAAAAACTTGGTTCAACCGTTGTCTAATTGCCAATTAAGAGTTGCTGATTTTACTCACTGACAATCGATTAACCCCAACAATTGATTGTCTGCCAGTCAGATCAAAATTCAATCCCAGATTTTACGCTTCACAATCGATTATACATAATCTATAATTGATTACTGGCAATATTCAAAATCAGATAATCGATTACACTAAGTTCATAATCGATTACTTTAGCAACGTTCTAAAAATCATTTCCGGATTTTAAGCAAAACATCGATTATATAAAATCTATAATCGATTACTTCAGCAACGTTCTAAAAATCATTTCCGGATTTTAAGCAAAACATCGATTATATAAAATCAATAATCGATTACTTCATGGAATTTGAAAATCATTTGACAACGGACAGCTTCAACAATCGATTGTCCTTTGCAACAATCGATTACTTGTTATTTTCTGAAAATCATAAAACTTACTGTCTCAGTGATAATCGATTATCTAAAGACATAATCGATTACTTAATTAAATTTAAAATCACTGGAAGACATCAACTCAACACAATCGATCACCATTAGTTCATAATCGATTATTTTGAGTATTGAAAAACTTTACCTCAACAACAATCGATTGTCATTTGTTTACAATCGATTATCATGCAGATTTGGAAAAACCTGATGTTCACTGTCTTACTCACAATCGATTACCATTAATTCATAATCGATTGTCATGCAGTCTTGGCTCAGAAACAATCGATTATCATAAGTACATAATCGATTATTTTAGCCCAGATTTTTGAGGCATGTTTAGAAAACATTTTGTCTAATGTAAATATGCATGATTTAAAATCTTTTTGACACAGAATTAAATATGCATGATTTTGGAAAATAGTTTTATGAGAGAGGCCATACTATGAGTCAAGTTATAGGATCGAGATTACAATTTAGAACAACTCAATAACAATTAAAAGCTATATCTTGAACTTCAATCTTATTCGCAACCATTGTGCGCTTGTACTTGAATTCCGTCATATATCAATTTTTGCTTCGTTTGTCATTCATCAAAACCTACAAAAGAGTACACGTTTAGTATATTGCATTGAGAACGTGTTTCTAACAACATCTAGTCGAGCCTCATCATAGACCCACAACTCATATAAATGATGAGGCACGACCAGATCGGTTGATGCATGAGATGTAGAATGCTATGAACGTTAAGTTACATACTCTGCCCTCAATGAGGCCACCAGCTCATTTAGTGTAGATAGCTCCGCCTCCAACACTTTAACACGCCCTTAGAGCGCTGCAACATTAAGGTTAGAGGCCTCCCTCTCCCTAACCAAATCCAACCTAGAAATACAGAGGGCATCTTAAAATGATACCGACTCAGAAATAGTCGCCGCCAGCTTATCAGTACTAACGTCCAGCTCACCCCTAAGCTCTTTAATCTCCGCTGTTGTAGCACTTAACTGAGCGGTCAAGTCGGCCACCTTCGCCTACAAAACGGCATTCTTAGCTATCAACCTCTTGCTCAACTTGAGCTCATCCTCCTTCACCTTAAGAGAGACCTCCAGCTCAGTACTGCGGGCAACAATCCTCATAAGCTTCTCATCCCTCTCCCTTAGTTCTTCAACCTGGCACTCTAATTGGCCCTCCCGCTACTTAAGCCCCTCGCGAAACACCTGGAATGTGGGGTCCTGATGATAGATGTCGGCCATTACCTAATGCTTAGCACGATACTGTTGATTTGGATGAAATGTTCTCATAAAGGCATGTCCTCCTCCTCTCTCGTCTCTCTCTCTCTCAACCTCCAAGATGAGGGTCTCGCAAAAAAAAGAGAGAGAAGGGGAAAAGTTAGAAACAAAATGCAGAACGACGATCACTGCATAAATCTAATGACGAAAAGAGAAGGAAAGGCACCTACCTGCATGGCCATACTGGTGAACTTCTGAGACAACTCTACGTCGCTCAATGCACCAAGAATCTCACTTTCAAGAGCAGCACATAGAGGAGATAGAGTAAAGGAAACTTGCTCGTTGTTCAGCAGCAAGTTGTAGTCCCCCTAGATGACTATATGACGGTCAGATCCGTCCATTCTAACCTCCATATGGGTATGATGACAACAAGAACTCATTCGCATCTTATGGGTCAATTTTAGAACCCAAGCTGTCACCCTCGAGATGATTCCCTCCAACGTTGGACGATGCACCACCCTCAACAGCGCATATCAAGCCGGCTCCTGGATAAACTAATTCCACTCGGGGAGATCTGCCCGATAAAACGGTGTCAGCCATAAAAACAGGCTCAAGGGCTGTCTGCGATGCCTTGGTCCTATCAGCGTTAGTGACCACGCCCTTCCCAAGTTCTAGCCTATGTCCTTTTCTCGATAACGGCTCGTCCCCATTAGAAGAGGCCAGCACCGAAGAAGCCTCTTCCCTCACGGCCACAACTTGAGACGGGCCTTCAAATCGAATAGGTTGAGGGCGACCCTCTATAATAGACTCGCTCAAAATAAATTGCGTATCTACAGTAGCGATGGCTTGACAAAAGGCGGGGACTGGCGCCCTTCACATGGAAGATCCTTGAGCTGTCATCACAAAGGGTCGTACCATTAAATTAGGTCTCACTACCAACGAAGTAGTAAGGGAAACATTTACCTAAAGGGGACTCTAGGGCCGTATCGCTTTATGAAGATGGGTCAATCCCGAGTCTCTGCTGCATGAGGCAATATATGGGCCTCCCAATCCCCGATACCCATAATAGAGCAAGGTGGACGTCCCATAGCTGCAAACAGATAGCATGCAAACTTTATAATAAATACAAAGGGAGGAAGAGTGAAACGAGTGGCGACACTTACGAGCTCCATTCCATCGTTCCGGAAACCTGGTGGCGTCGAAAACGACATGCTTGATTTTGACAAAGAAATACTTGTGCCAAAACTTATGACTTGCCCGGTCATCAGTCCTGACCACCATCCCCTTTGTACCATGGAGCCTCAAGTGCACCATGGTACCTCTGTGAAATCCGGGCGTGAACAAATGCAAAAGATAGTGGACGAAAATGTCACACTCTGCCAATTTTGCATACTTGGTCAGTCGCAGAAGTACCTTGAGCGTATATGGTGAAAGCTACACCGGAAAAATTTGGTAAAATTTATGAAAAAATTTCGCCAATGGAAAACGAGGAAAAGTATAATCGATCATGAAAGGGTACTCATAGAAGGCACATTACTCTGGTCTATGAAATACGTAGTCTCCCATGCCGGGACCATCTCTACCCGAGCAAGGATGTCGTACTTCACACGAAGAGCATCGATATGAATCTGCTTCATCTCAGAGTATACAGGGACCAGAGTAGGAAGAGGATTTTTAAGGAAGTCTCTTCAAGACAATGGATGTCTTGGCAACAGCTCCTCCACTGTGGGAAAGCCACCGCTCTCCTCCTCCACCGTTTCATCACTGCTACAAGGAGGCGCCGTAGATAATAGGTGGCCTTAGTAACTTCCTTATGAGAACGATGAGACTTTGACACGATATCGTTCGAAGGGATATCAACACAGATTGAAGAAGGAAGAATAAGCTTCAAACGAAGAACGTAAGAAGGAACAAAGGGATATAAGAGCAAATGAGGAGGGTGAAAGAAGTTATCAAGAGTGAAATGTCTAAAGTTTTTCGGAAAAACAAAGCCTTCACCTATTTATAGGTTTGGGTGGCTCCAGAATCGAGGCTGCATGTCACAAAGCAGCACAAAAATCGAAGCATCAAGCCGTCAATCCTTGCCTAAAAAACCTGCATCATGATGATGCACATAAAGCTGACATCATTTCCTAGTAAAGTATATCACTTAGTGTTTTGTTGAACACGTTGACCATCTCTCATTGGCCACACCGTAACGTTTCAACAGATCAAATTTCTCCATAAGAAAGCATGAAGTCCACTCATCGAGGACGCATTCGATCGCAACCCAGAGAAATGGAGGGACTATCTGTATGGGTCCAAATTTGACCGACCACGACCTACGATGAAATACGACAAACGACTGGGCATCTTTGAGCCGACGTTTCGAAGGGAACGACCTTAAGGCAAAAGAAGAAACTGTGCGACACATGTAATAGTGTAAGCCCTTTAGGGGATATTAGGAATATTCCGTCGAATATTCTTTGCATTTTGTTTTCTTACAATTTAGAAGAGTTTCTCTCTTGTATAAAAGGGGATAGTAACCTTGTAATAGGGGAAAAAATCTGGAAAAATCACTATTTAAGAATGGAAGAAACTTATTAACGATCATCTCTTTATCTATTACTTCTTCTAGAAATTATTATATTTAGCTAAGATTTACCCCTTCATCTTTGATTGATTTGTTAAAAAGTATTTTAATATCTTTTGAGTCAAATAATATTGTATTCAATTAGTTATAGAAATAAAGTATTTATAAAAGTCACGTTTTCGATTTTATTAAGAACTAATTTTCTCATATATTTTGGTTTTAAGGACATTTCATTTGATTTCAGGAAAACTAAGTCTATTTTTTTACTTACATTTATTTGGTTTATGAAAGTTTTTCAAATCCAAGATCCCAAGAGAAGACCACCAACAAATAAGAATGTATCCGGTTCCGGTTCTGGGTCTATTTGGGTCTGTGGTTCCGGTTATGGCAGTTCCGGAGGTGGAACTGGCCCGTGACGGTTCCGGGTACCATCCGGTTCCGGTTCTGGCAGTTCCGATTCCGGCGGTTCTGGCGGTTCCCGGCGGTTCTGAATTTTTTTTTTTTAAAATCAATATCTTGTATAGTAGTCATTAGTATATTGTACAATATATTTTATATGGTGTACTATGTGATTAGTATAGTATATATCGTGTTTGGTAATTAGTATATAATGTGTATAAGTAGTGTATATTTTGTATATAAGTAGTATATATTGTATTTAAGTAGTATATATTGTATATAAGTAGTGTATATTGTGTTGTAGTTAGTAATTAGTATAAATCGTATATAAGTAGTATATATTGATAAAAGAATGTTGTCATTAGTATATTGTGTTGTATGTTATATATTGTATGTTATATAAATATTCAATGATTGATATAGAAGTAAAGACAAAGTAATATTGAGACAAAATGATATTCAAGGATATGATAAAGAGCATATTTATTGACGAAAATGGCATATCTTTCTTAGTCTTCCTTCCCCCAATGGAATGAGCACAACATGGTACTAATACCACCATTAATAGGAAAAAAAACTAAAAGAAGACGTGCCAATGTACAAGTTACATAATAATTTATGCATTATTTCTAACAAATCTCATAAAACCTTCAAGGTTTGGAGGTGGTTGTGTTGGCGGTGGTGTAAATGAAGCTTGTTCATCACCACTTCCGGGTGAAGTTGCTTCCTGAGAAAGTTCTGCTATCATTTCTTCATAGCACTCATCTATTTCTAGTTGTGATTCAGCTAGGCCAAAGTTCCTTCTTTCTGCGCGGATCCAATCTCGAAAAAGCACTGATTTTTCCAAGCTGTCCCGCATCGACGCTCTGTGATCACCTATTTGTAGTCTTGCTTGACTAAAAGCGCTCTCTGATGCAACAATTGACGCTTGAATCGACAGAACATCCCGAGCCATCCTTGCAAGAACGGGAAAATGCTTTTCCCTTGTCTTCCACCAATCCAAAAGGTGGAAAGAGCCGTCTGGATTCTCATTCTCTAGTCCCTGCGGCAAATAAACTTGAAGCTCATTTAGATGGGAAATTTCATCTAAATTATCCCCTTGAGTACACCTGAACTCCGTCCACGATTTAAGAGTTGTTAAGCCAGCAGCTCTTTTAGACGACTGTGATGTAGACGAAGTAGGGGTTGGAATATTAGGCCTAGCATGCTCTAACGCCTGTTTATAAGCATTATAAACAGTTTGAGCATTAACTTTAATTGATGCTTTCGCATCAGCTAGTGTAGCAATTTCTACTTCTGAAAGATCTAAAGATTGATAAATAGTAGAATACCAAAAGTGAGGACCTCCTAATTTCATAGTTGGATTTAACATAGCAGACACACCAAATATAGGAGGGATTGGAAAAAAATATTTTTTAAACTTCTTTTTCATTTCAGTTATTGCAATTTCATAAATGTCCCCTCCCTCCCTAAATCAACAAACAAATTAGCAAGTGCGGCAATATAAACTAAACAGTTAGAAATAGTTGGATAATATTGTCCAGATAAAGCATTTGTAGCCACATGAAAATGTTCTAAAAAATCTAAAAGAATTTTAACGTTAGTCCAATCTTGTGTAGTTAGCATGTCATTATCTTCCTCACCACAATCCCGAGAATTATACGTAGCGTTAATTGGGTTTCGATATTTGTACACTACTACTAAACTTTCGTACATGTAATTCCACCTAGTCGGGCAAGGTTTAGGAATCTTTCTTTCTCTAAGGCCATATTCGTCACACTTTTTAAAATATTCTCTAAGTCTACTTCTACGGTTGGAATAAAATAATAGCCAATTAAGAGCCATTTTAACCTTTTCAATTTCTAAGTTTAATATTCTCATACCATCACCAACGATTAAATGATAAATAT
This sequence comes from Nicotiana benthamiana, assembly GCA_034376525.1. NCBI lineage: Eukaryota > Viridiplantae > Streptophyta > Magnoliopsida > Solanales > Solanaceae > Nicotiana > Nicotiana benthamiana. Next base: position 9,557,871 of record CM067324.1, read on the forward strand.
GACATATACATCTAACATGGAAAATATTAGTAAAAGCAGGATTAAGTATTCTAGTTAGCATACCTATTGCACTAGTGTTGCTAGAAGCGTTATCCATAGAAATTGACATTATTTTATCACTAAAACAAAAATATCTGCATACATCTGAAACAGTGTTAGCAATAAACCTACCCGTGTGCCGTGAATTAATTATCCTATATGCAATAATGCGTTTTTGCATTGTCCAGTCTTCGTCTATCCAATGACTGGTTACGGTTAGATAATCACAATCATTATTACTTCTACCATTATCAGTTGTAATAGACATACGATTAGTTATATGGGTAAATAAATAGCGCAAGTATTTTTCATATTCATGCTTGTATTTATAAATATCGGCCTTAACTGTTGCGCGAGGCCAACCTTTATACGTAGGATTAAATACTCTTCTAATATAATGAATCCATGCAGGATTAGAAGCAAAAGAATAAGGCAAACACATAACAGTAATCATTTTTGCTAATTCTTCACGATCCTTATTTGGATCGTAATATAATATACCTCCGGTGACTGTGTTTATTCCTGGTTGAACTAGATTTGAATCAGTACTTGGGTTAACTGTAGAATCAGCACTTGTCCTCCCCTCTTGTTGCGCTAACTGTAGAATCAGCACTTGTCCTCCCCTCTTGTTGCGCTTTCAATTGCAAATATCTAGCCTTATCGCTAGGGTGTAATCTTATATGCTTAACTAAACTACCCGTGCCGCTACGATCTCCAGTATACCTATGAACAAGTAATTTCCCACAAGATTTACACTTAGCCTTATTTTGTTCTCTTAGTTGAAAATTGCCAAAATAATGATGTTTCTGTACGTTTAGGAGGCTGTCTACTAAAAGTGGGAGTTTGTACGGGTGGGTGTGCCGGTTCATCACCTAAGTTATGAGCAGGACTAGTAGGTGTATCATCTAAATCTACTGGAGCTTGGGTTTCATCATCCTCATTTCCCTCTAAGATATGTGCATTAGGATAAAGAGCATTCATAATATCATCGCTATTCTATCACCAACTGCTACATCATGTAGAAAATCAATATCGCTAAATTGAAAACAAGGGTGATCACTATCAAGGATTCCGAAGGGTTCATTAGGATTTCTAGGTTAGCTACTACTTTGAACTTGCTTATCTTTTCTAGGTCGGGGAGCCGGGGGAGGGGTAGTATTTTGGCCACTACTTTCGCCGGTTTTAGCTTTTCCTTTACCGAACATATTTTTCAACGAAAATGCCATAATAATTATAATTAAGCAAACTAACAACACAAAAAAATACTATTAGCACGTAAGAGTTGAAACGAGTTTACCGGATTGACGAACAACTTCTTGAAAATTGAAAATCGTTTAAATTGAACACTTGAAAACCTCAATTCAACAACTTCACAATGTTTCACGAATTTGCAACAATAAATTAAGCACTTGCACTAGAAATATTGAAAGAGAGCTTGAGAGATATTGATGAATTGGTGAATAAAAATGAAAGAATGAGGGGTATTTATAGTTGAGAAATGGGAAATAGTGTAATTATATAAAGTTTGGGGGTCAAATGGCTATTTTCTAAACTTCCAAACGGCTACTTTTTGCAAAGAGCCGTTTGGAAATTATTTTAAATTTTTTTTTTTTTGAAAAATGCCCGTTAGAGAACCGGTGGAACAGTTTGGAACCGCCAGAACCGGTCCGGTTCCGGTTCTGGCGGTTCCAACGGGTAGAACCGCCCCGCAACGGTTTCTGGGACCCGCTAGAATCGGAACCGCCGGAATCGGGCCTCCGGAACCGGCAGGGCCGCGGTTCCGGTCCGGTTCCGGTTCCGGTTCGGAACCGCCAATTTTACAGCCTTACCAACAAAGCCAAACACTTCGGGTAGCGACTAGCGCGTGATATAAGTGCGACTGAAAGGAGAAAAGAGAAATTTACTCAAAAACTGGTCTTTAAATTTGACTGTCCAAAATTTCTCCAAAAAAAGCACAATCTTTTTGTCCGAGAGCTACTCCTTCCTCCGCTCTTTTTCATATCCCCAAGTTCTGCTCCTTTCTCACTTCTTCTATTTGCTTTTGGTTTTTATTTACTGCGTATACAAAATACAGGTTGATTTATTTTCTTGTTTTTATTGCTTGTTTTTAAATCTCAATTTATCTTCAATTATATGGGGTTCAAATTTTCTTTCTAGCTTCTGCTGAGTGTAACTTGTTCTTGATTTGTTTTAATTGTTGTTTAGATCTATTTGATTTTGCAAGATTCCAACTTTAGGCACTAATCAGTGGTTTTGTCTGTTCTCTGGTGACTCATTTGCATTTTGGAATAGGACTTTTATGCATTTTGTCTTTTTTATCTCCTTTAAATGGACTGCTCCCTCTGCTTGTAGTGATTAATGCATCAAGGTACAAGTGGAACTGGGTTCTTTAAGCGTTTTACCTTTTGATATTTTTACTTTAAGTTTAGTATAATTTGTAATTGAACGGTTGACGAAGGAAATGACTTGATTGTGGAACTTGTCTAAGAAATGGTAAATGTGAAAATACACTGGGGTTTTTAGGTTTAATTTTCACATTTCTAGCTCCATTTGTGATGTGGTAGGTCAATTTACTTCTCATTTGGTTATTTTGGACTAATGCCCTATCATATGTGGATCTACTGTTGCCCTAAGCAAATTTAGCAGGAGGGGTGATGAAGCACCAAATTCACGAGTTTATTGGCAAAGGTTGATGACTTGTGTCTTTGGTCATAGGTTCGAGCCCTGCACCTAGCAAACCAACTCTGGTATTTAAGCGGAGAAGGGTAGAGGGGCAGGCCCATCATCCCCGAGTTTCGAAAGCTGCAGTTGGCCCAAAGGTTCAGCCCCAGACAGATTTATCGGCCATAAAAAAATATACAAATTTTTTTTTTGTGCCAAGTCTCTAACTTGACATGTTGCCGGTGACTAATGGAAGAGTATCAAAGTTCTTATGTTATGCACATTTGTTGACTTCTTACTGTTCATGTGGTTTGTGGTGCAAAATGCTTCTCAGAACTTACAAATGCAATCCAACATTATCTTTGCAGGTACTGTTGCATATAAAAGGTGGATCAAAAAGTGAATTCTGGCTCTTTCGGTCGAATGAGCATGGAGAAAGCTTCTGCTGACTGTCCGTATCCTGGATGCTTCTTCTGTGTTGTGAAGGAAGCAAACCCAAGCAAGCGCCGAGCAAGTATATTGAAGTTCTTCCGAGAACTTCCCTCACAGGATGATGATGGTCAAGTCCTTCCTATCAGTGGCCTATGGAATACTGCCATGGCGCATCCTAATGATCTGGAGTTTATTGAATTGGGGATATTTGAATGCATGTCAGCACTTATTTGGAAAGGTTTAAAGAACCGCCGCTGGCTTTCACATGACCAAAATGTATATATTCCTTATTATGCGGCACATATAATTGGGTCGTACACCATGAATATGGAAGAGTTTGCTGAAAGAGCTGTGCATGCTGGAGTCGTCCCTCCTTTAGTTGAACTTTTGAGAGGTAGGCTAACTTGGGTGGAACAGAGAGTTGCAGTGAGAGCGTTAGGACATTTAGCTACCTATGCCAGCACCTTTCCAACTGTTGCAAGTCACGGTGAGATTCTAGAGCTCTCCATCCAACTTGCGATGAGTTCACTTGAAATTGTTTACTCCCATTTTTACCAGTATGTTGATAGAAGACTTAGTTATCATTGTGACCTTCTTACGCGCGGCATGGGGGGAGTTGAAATGGAGTCCAGAAAAGCAGAAGAATGGGCCAGTCAGCTACAGTGTTGGTCCCTTCTGCTTATTAATTGCTTTGCTTTCAAACCTGAATTTCTTCCTACTATATGCAAGCCGGAATTTCTGGCAAAGCTTCCAGGAATGTGGGGTGGACTTGTTAATGAAAATTCCCCTGCTGGAATTGGTCTATTGAGGACAATTTGTCATCACAAGCTTGGTCGAGGGCCTGTTGCTGCATGTCCTGGTATTATAGAGGCATTGTGCAATATAGCTCGCTCATCCGATGACTGGCAGTATATGGCAATTGACTGTCTTTTGTGGTTGCTCCAGGATCCTAGTACCTGTCATAAGGTAATAATGTGCTTTAAAACTATTCTGCTGAAGCTAAAAGCTGGAATATTTTATTCGGTATTGGTATTAGGTTCAATAGAATCAGGTGGTGGAATAGGGTACTACTGTGGCAGGAATACTTTATTCAGTAGTTTGGTTTTAGGTTCAATTGAATCAGGTGGTGGAACAGGGAAGTTCTATGCTAATTACAACAATAACATACCTAGTGTAATCTCACAAGTGGAGTCTGGGGTACTGTATATGCAGATCTTACCCCTACTTTGCGATTATAGGGAGGCTATTTCCGAAGACCCTCGGCTCAAGGAAAATGAAAAAAAGGGGCAGAAATCAACAAGCAGTAACATATCAACAAGATAATAAGCTAACTGAAGAGAAGGAAACAACATGTAACAATAGAACTCTAAGAATACGAGAGTACAAGACTAATACTACTACCTACTAGTACAACATAGAAAGACGCTCGACTACCAACTAATCTCCTATCTTAATTTCCAACTTCCACACCCTGCTATCATAGCAAGGGTCATGTCCTCAGTAAGTTAAAATTGTGTCATATCTTGCCTAATCACCTCTCCCTAATATTTCTTAGGCCTACCTTACCTCTCGTCGGACCCATTAAGGCCAACCTCTCACACCTCACAGGGGCATCTGCACCCCTCCTTTTTACATGCCCGAACCATCTCAGCTTTGGCAAATGAATTTATCTTCTCTTTTACTTCTTGGAGCTTAACTTTGATCACATAAGTTCATCCATTAAATGTGGAAGTGCTCCATTCATTTTCCTATGTTCATGTTCGCCTCCAGAACTTGTTAGTCAAAAATAGGTATACATATCACTCATTGGGTGCCTCTTTTCTTAGTTCACAATATAGATATCTCATCATAGATGTTTAACTGATCTTTGGAGTCAATCTTGTTCATACAACTCTAATTCAGAGAGGTTGGGTCATTCAAAACGTGCAAGAATTCATATTTGGGAGCATGTACGTGTAAGTCCATAAGTTGTAGAGAGAAGAAGGAAGCAAAAGATGAGGGTTATAGTTATGGGAATTCTGTGTAAACTTTAAAGTATGCTATTGGTATGGGCATAAACGATCACCTTCATAAGAAACCTTCTGTCTTAAAAGCAATGTTCCGCTGTACTTATCCAAAAAAGAAAAAGTGAAATGTCCACAGAATAGGTTTGGAATACTTTTCTAGTATTCTGCTACTTAGCTTGGGATATTCAGCTCCATTTGATGAAGTCTATGTATACTAGATACGTATTCAAAAAACGTCTATTAATACTAGAATAAGTATTGAAGATAAACATGTAACACCTGAAAGGTGTAATATCTAATGAGATGTTATTAGTAAAAAATTAAAAAGAAATAGAAATGAAGAAAAGAATCAATCAGTAAATAGAAGAGTTCACATACTTTCAACACCACACTTAGTTTCACGCTTTACATATACTCTTGAGAATTTCTGCCTTTGAGAACCTGAGTTCTGAAGTGTGATGTATACCCTCTCAATCACTTGAACAATTGGAAAGCTTTGTCAACTACCAACACCACCAGCCCCCAATTCTTCTCCCCAACACTAGCGTGTGCACGTGCTATGGATGACAGTTTATGTTAATGTATTAGAAGGACGGACATAAAGCAAAACTGTCGTCTGAGGACGTTAGTCATGTTTGCTTGCAAGAATTTCATTTTCCTATCCTATTGAGCCTGATTTGCTCTATTGTTACTAGCTTTGGTGCCAATCTGTCTTGAAGGTGTTTGGCTTTGCTTTGTCAAAAAGGTTAAAAATGAGCATCTTGTTTGGTTGATCTACTTCTGCATTTAGATGGAGAATTTTTAAAAAGAAATTATTGTTGTCTCTTTTCGTCTTTTTCGTTTATTGAATGTAGGGTCTATCCAGGGTTGTAAATAGCGCTCGCCTCAGCGCTAATAGCGTGAGGCGAGGTGATGCGAGCTGCCATCGCTATTTTACAGTGTGGCGTAGCGTTTTCAAAAAGGCGAGCGCCTCTGCCTTTGTAGCGTGAGGCGACTTGTAGCGTGAGGCGAGCTGTAGCGTCGCTTTTTGCACGCTATCTGACGATCAGAAATCGAGACTTTGTTTCATGCTTAAGTTGAATGCTGTTTTTTAATTCATGCATGCTGGACAAGATTTTCGGCAAGCGCAGTGTTTTGGATAGCGCGTGGCGACAAATAGCGACGAGGGCTCGCTTCAGTGAGGCGAGAGGCGCGCAGCGAAGCACTCGCCTTTTTGACGTGAGGCGACAATTTATAAAAAAAATAAAATATTATATATATATGACTAAAAACCCAATGACAATCATATGTTAATAAATATATCAATTTAAAAATTAAAAACCCAATAGATAGTCATAGACTCATAATAGATTCATAAATTAAAGACTAATAGATACTCATTCGAATAAAAAATGTAATATTCACTTGTCTCGAAAATCCTTAGAGTATGGACTCCAGTTGTGTAAGCATTCAGCATGCAAGACTGCTGCATAACATCAGAATCGAGCAAAAATCTGGCTGGAAACGCCAGAAAGGAGCATGCTGGTTACTGTGCATGATGGCCCATGAGATAAATTTAAAAAATACCAAGCTTCACGCTTGCCGAAAATCTTGTCCAGCATGCATGAATTAAAAAACAGCTTCACGCTTGTCGAAAATCTTGTCCAGCATGCATGAATTAAAAAACAGCTTCACGCTTGCCGAAAATCTTGTCCAGCATGCATGAATTAAAAAACAGCTTCACGCTTGCCGAAAATCTTGTCCAACATGCATGAATTAAAAAACAACATTCAACTTAACCATGAAACAAAGTCTCGATTTCTGATCCTCAGGCAGCGTGCAAAAAGCGACGCTACAGCTCGCCTCACGCTACAAAGACAGAGGCGCTCGCCTTTTTGAAAACGCTACGCCACACTGTAAAATAGCGATGGCAGCTCGCATCGCCTCGCCTCACGCTATTAGCGCTGAGGCGAGCGCTATATACAACCCTGGGCAAGCGTGAAGCTGTTTTTTAATTCATGCATGCTGGACAAGATTTTCCGCAAGCGTGAAGCTGTTTTTTAATTCATGCATGCTGGACAAGATTTTCGGTTAATTCATGCATGCTGGACAAGATTTTCGGAAGCGTGAAGCTTGGTATTTTTTAAATTATCTCATGGGCCATCATGCACAGTAACCGGCATGCTCCTTTCTGGCGTTTCCAGCCAGATTTTTGCTCGATTCTGTTGTTATGCAGCAGTCTTGCACGCTGCCTGCTTACACAACTGGAGTCCATATTCTAAGGATTTTCGAGACAAGTGAATATTACATTTTTTATTCGAATGAGTATCTATTAGTCTTTAGTTTATGAGTCTATGACTATCTATTGAGTTTTTAATTTTTAAATTGATATATTTATTAACATATTATTGTTATTGGGTTTTTAGTCATATATATAATATTTTATTTTTTTTATAAATTGTTGCCTCACGTCAAAAAGGCGAGCGCTTCGCTGCGCGCCTCTCGCCTCACTGAAGCGAGCCCTAGTCGCTATTTGTCGCCACGCGCTATCCAAAACACTGGGTTTATCGGAAACAGCCTCTTTACTCCATCGGAGTAGGGGTAAGATTTGCATACACACTACCCTCCCCAGACCCTTCACCTGTGGGATTTTAATGGGTTGTTGTTGCTGTTCTGTTGTTAACAAAGACAACTCTTTCTTGTTGTTGAGATGCACCAAATCAGCAGAGCCGTACAATTATGGCTGGAAGCATTCTTGTGAATCACTAAGAAGGTTTTGTTTTGCCCAACACCTATTTTCAAGCAGAATCTGGGAATCTATTTGAGGTGAAATGACGCAATGTGATGGAATTATATTAGTTTATCCTCTGGAGCAACCTGCTTAGGACCTTTTGCACATATAGCAAAAATCTACTTGCACAATGAGAATTAACTCCAGCTGTCATGAGAAGAAAATTATTTTAATTTACTTGCACCATTACACATTAGGTATTGGACACACTCAAAGTCTTTCTCATTGTCCTTTATGAAAGTCTTTCTCATCTTCTAGTTTTAAGAGAGAAATGAATATTGTAGCTACTTTGACTTGAGAAGAGAATACAACAACTACTAAGCCTCAGTTCCTAACAAGTTAAGGTTGGCTATATGGATCCTCATTGACCACGTTTCTCCATTTAGATTCATCTAAGGTACAAAACTAAATAAGTACTTGAAGTTCTTTATATTTCTGTTGGCATAAGAATTTCTAATAGGACCTAAAGACTCCTAGAAAGCATAAGATCTAAAGTAAATGTACTAACATGTGTAAAACATATTTCTAACTAACTAGTATCGTCTATATAGATATTCTAATTCTATTGTGCCCTATCCTAAGCTAATGTTGCATTGATTCAAGGAAAGCATGTCTTTATAGACAACTTCCTTTCATGTGATTTTAGGTCTACCTCCTCCGTTTTAACAGGTTAACTCACCATAGTTTCGCACTTATAGGCTGGTGCATCGGGAGGTCGATGCAAGAGATGACCAAATCATCTTAATAGACTTCTCATTTTATCCTCCGCCTGTGCTACTTGCACCTTCTGGCAAATGTTAATTCTTAATCTTTTTTAGTCTTGTATGACCGTACATTTATGTTAGCATCCACATCTTTGCAACACTCATTTTATGGATGTGTTTAACTTTAGCAGCCCAAAATTTATTCCCATGTAACATTGTTGGTCTTATAACTATCCTGTGTAACTTACTTTTCACTACGGTAGGCATCTCCACATCACATAACACCCCAATATCACTTTTATGTTTCAGCCATCCGATTTTGATTCTGTGTAACATTCTTTTCTATCATTTCATTCTCCTGGAACAATGACCCTAAATATCTGAATTATTTGTATTTAGGCACCACAATCACGTCTAATTTCACCTCAATTTCACTCTTCTCATTCTCATTAACTTGCAGTGCATATATTCGGCCTTACTTCTGCTTATCCTAAACTCTTTAGTGCTTCTCCATAGCCCAAGCTTTTGGTTGACACCTTTGCACAATAATGTCAGCAAATAGCATACACCATGGAATCTAATCTTGTATGTGTTGGTTAGCTCATCAATAACTAGGATAAACAAGTATAAGCTCAATGTCGATCCATTGAGTAAACCCGCGGTAATGGGAAACGCCATTGTATCTCTGTCTACTATTCTCACGCTAATGATGGCACCTTCGTACATGTCCTTTATCAAATTTATATTTTGACCGAGAAGAAAAGGCTTAACATATTTGATAGATTCAAGACACTTCTCGAACTTAGGACTAATTACTTTGAGTAGCCTATACGGTTAACTGCTTGCAAAGTCCTTACGCTATAAATACTTTTGAGACCCCTTGTCTTATCAATTATATGAATTTGACTTATCAAATATATTTTAGAGAGGCCATGTCAGCGTTATGACTTACACTGTGATTAGAGTGCAACTCGAGGAAGATGAAAACGTCAAATAAAGAACAGATATGTCCATGCATGCTATTGATCTGTACTTTGTTTCAACAATGTACATTTTTAATTGCTCAAAGTTCAAGAATTTTTGGTGCCTTTTGATAATTCTGTTATTCATATCGCTCCTAATATTAATATCATTATAAACTACTGCAACCATTTTCATCTCTAGCCTTCAGGTCCTGGATTGTACTGCTATGATCCATTAACATTTAAAGTTCTCCTTTTATTAGAATTTTAGTTTTTGTTTACATATATTAGACGTTGAGGAGAAAAGAGGGGTTGCTCTGATGGTAAGAAACCCCCACTTCCAACCGAGAGGTTGTGAGTTCGAGTCTCCCCAAGAGCAAGGTGGGAAGTTCTTTGAGGGAAGGATGCCGAGGGTTTATTTGGAAACAGCCTCTCTACCCCAGGGTAGGGGTAAGGTCTGCGTACACACTACCCTCCCAAGACTCCACTAAGTGGGATTATACTGGGTTGTTGTTGTTGTTGTTGTACATTAGACGTTGAGGAACTCGAGGGCCGATGTGGGGATAAGAGGTTGTTCAGGTTAGCCAAGGTGCGTGACTTGGACCAAATGAAGTACATCAATGACGAAGAAGGTAGAGTTTGGTTGGATGAGGGGCTTATCCTTCGGAGATGGCAGACTTACTTCCATAGTCTCTTGAACAAGGAGGGGGACATGAGCATTGTACTAGGTGATTTGAAACTCTTCGGGAGTCGTTGTGACTTTGGGTATTGTAGGCGGATTAGAGTTAATTGAAGTTGAGGGGGGGCTATGTGTAAGATGAGCAGGGACAAAGCGACTGGGCCATTGGAGTTTTGGAAGAGTGCGGGCAAGACAGGCTTGGAGTGGCTCACTAGGTTATTTAATGTCATTTTTAGAACGAAAAAGATGCCCAAAGAGTGGATGGAGCACGATGGTTCCTATATAGTAGAATAAGGGTGATATCTAAAAATACACATTACTATCGAGATATCAAGCTACTTAGCCATAGTATGAAAGTTTGGGAGAGAGTGATACAGCTAAGGGTGAGGAGGAGTGTGTCTTTTTTCGAGAACCAGTTCAGATTTATGCTAGGGCGTCCTACTACAAAAGCCATTCACCTTGTTAGGAGATTGATGGAGCAGTATAGAGAGAGAAAGAAGGACTTGCATATGGTGTTCGTCGATTTTAAAAAGGCGCAAGATAAAGTTCCAAATGAGGTTTGTGGAGATGTTTGGAGGCTAGAGGTGTACTTGTTGTCTATGTTAGGTTGATTAAAGATATGTATGATGGAGCAAAGATCCGAGTGAGGACGGTGGGTGGGGACTCAGACCATTTTTCAGTTATGATGGGGTTGCATAAGGGTCGACACTTAGCCTTTTTTGTTTGCTCTGGCGATGGACTTACTGACGTGCCATATCTAAAATGAGGTGTCGTGGTGCATGCTACTTGCAGATGATATTGTATTGATTGACGAAACCCGAGACGGTGTGAACGCGCAATTAGAGGTATGGAGGCAAACACTGGAGTGTAAAGGTTTCAAGTTGAGCAGGACCAAGACAAAATACTTGGAGTGTAAGTTAAATGGCAAGACTCAAGGAGGGGAAGGGGAGGCGAGGCTGGACTCACATGTCATTCCTAGGATAGGAAGTTTTTAAGTACCTTTGGTCTATTACTCAGGGGATGGGGAGATTGATGAAGATGTCACACATCATATTAAGGCGGGATGGATGAAATGGAGACTCGCTTCCGGTGTTTTGTGTGACAAGAAGGTGCCAACGAAATTTAAAGGTAAGTTCTATAGAGTGGTGGTCAGGCCAACGATGTTGGTATGGGGCTAAGAGTTGGCCATGCAAGATCGCTCATGTGCAGAAGATGAAGGTAGCAGAGATGGATGTGCAGGCACACCAGGTTAGATAAGATCAGAAATGAGGTTATTCACGATAATGTGGGTGTGGCCCTTATTGAGGACAAGATGCGGGATGCGCGGCTTAGGTGGTTTTGGTCATGTGAGGAGGAGGAACACAGACGCCCTGGTGAAGTGTGAGAAGTTGACATTAGAGGGTCTGCGGAGAGGTAGAGGTAGGCCAAAGAAGAGGTGAGGAGAGGTAATTGGGCAAGACATGGCACAACTTCAACTGACCGAGGATATGACCCTTGATAGGAAGGTTTGGAGGTCGAGGATTAGGGTAGTAGAGTAGGTAGTCTAGAGTGTTCATAATAGTAATATTGGTACGCAGTCTCGCATTCTGTTGGTGTGGTTATTCACGATAAGATCAAAAATGAGGTTATTCACGATAGTGTGGGTGTGGCCCTTATTGAGTACAAGATGTGGGATGCGCGGCTTAGGTGGGTTTGGTCATGTGAGGAGGAGGAACACATACGCCCTGGTGAGGAGGTGTGAGAAGTTGACATTAGAGGGTCTATGGAGAGGTAGAGGTAGGCCAAAGAAGAGGCGAGGAGAGGTAATTAGGCATGACATGGTACAACTTCAGCTGACCGAGGATATGACCCTTGATAGGAAGGTATGGAGGTCGAGGATTAGGGTAGTAGAGTAGGTAATCTAGAGTGTTCATAATAGTAGTATTGGTACGCAGTCTCGCATTCTGTTGGTAATAAATTTTTATGACTAATTGTTGTTTTCCTTCATTGTTGATCACCTTATTATCTTGTTGTTTTTATTCTACTTTTTGGTACTATCCCGTCTTATCTATATTTTTTATTAATGTGGTGCTCATGCTTTCTTGAGCCGAGGGTCTATTGGAAACAACCTCTCTATCCTCACAAGGTAGGGATAAGATTTGCGTACACTACCATTTCCAGACCCCCAAGGTGTGGGATAATACTGGGTATGTTGTTGTTTAGATATATTAGAATTTTAGTTTTTGTTTCCTGAGCCGAGGGTCTACCAGAAACAACCTCTCTGCCTTCTTAAAGGTAGGGGTAAGGTCTACGTACACACAATCCTTCCCAGATCCCACTTGTGGGATTATACTGGATTTTTTGTTTTTTGTTGTTTACATATATTAAAGAAAGCGTAAATACAAAAAGTAAAAGTAACAAGGAGTTGTAATTCAGCATCTTCGTAATGCCCTTTCAATGATATCATCTTATTTCGTTAAAAAAAAAAGAAGTAAAAGTAATAAGGAAGACTAGGAGTTTTTTAAGGAATTTAACTCCAGTCTGCAGACTGGCCTTTCTTAGCAACTGGATCTATGAGTTAAATCAAATCGGATGTGGTATCAATTGAATAGAAATGGAAGCCTTTAGACGTGAGCTCTCTATGGTTTCATAGTCAAGAGGTGCCCAGAGGATGAGATGGTCCCCGGCCTTCTCCTATTTTCTCTTTGATAGCAATTTACAATATTATATTATAGCCATAAGCTGAATCTTAAGAAGTCATTGCATGCAGTATCTTAACCATATATCTGGACACCTTTAAAAATGTTGAAGTTCTTATTTACTATTTTTCTGTAGGTGATTGAAAAGACTGTACCTGCACTTGTGGATCTTGCAGAGATATCATCCCTTGGTGATCATAAGAAGCTTGGAGACTCTATAGTCAATGTTCTTCAGGAATGTATTGAATCACAAGGGACAGGTCGTACTCAAATCAATAGCCATGTAAAAGAAGAAGTTGAAGAACTACTGAATTCCAAACAGAGAATAAAATGGGAGAAAAATATGCCTAAAGAGGACCTTCATATCAAACAGGCAGCAGCACTGGTGGTAAAACTAGAAGGAAATTCCCTGTTTTCATCCGGAAATATTACCGGGGCTGCAGCTAAGTACTCAGAAGCATTGGCATTATGCCCAATTAGGTCAAAGAAAGAGAGAGTGGTACTATACAGCAATCGCGCTCAGTGTCATCTTTTGTTGCAACAACCCTTGGCTGCTATAGGTGATACTACTCGTGCATTGTGTCTCCATAATCCTGTGAATCGTCATGCCAAAAGCCTTTGGAGAAGAGCACAGGCGTACGACATGCTTGGTTTAGCCAAGGAGAGCTTATTAGATGCTATTCTGTTTATAAATGAGTGTTCTCAATCAAATGATCCTGATCTGTCTTTGAGACAAAACAAGGTTCCTGATTATGCTGAGCGTTTAGTAAAAAAGCAGATGCGTGCAGCTTGGTTGTTTAGAGAGGCAGCTATTAAACATGGTGGAGTTCACTGTGAGGGTGATGCTGGAGACATGTGTGGCCAGGAAACTGATGATTCTGAATGGGAGACAGCAAGTGAAAGTGAAATAGGAAATGAGGAGAGGGATGAAATTGGTGATGACATTTGTGGATGGGAAAATGAGGTTGAAAGGAAGGATAAGTACAAAAAGGCTTCAATCAAAGGTAATTTGATTCCTCATTTCTAATGTTTAACTGCACCTATCACTCTAAGCTTATAGCATTGGTGATTTATGAATCTTGACAATATAAGCTATACAGTGTATGTGTTAACTTGACTGAAGTTATGATTTTTATCGTCCTTGCTTAATTAATCTTGTATTCAGTATAGATTTCATAACAATGAAAAAAACTTGTATTCCGTGTAGAGTGGGTGGATCTTTCACACCCTTCGTTTTGCCTCAAATGATTCCATCTCCAACTCTTTCAGAGTACATAGACCATTTTGGTGAACGCAATAATTGTCTATGATGTTAAACAGTTGAGAGCAACTGTCAATGCATGTATCCTGATTTTTCTGGAAATCATATTTAACATGTTCAGTACCAGATTTTTCAGATAACAGTCCCTCGTTCACCCAAAAAAATAAATCTGATGACTGTCCTTTTAAATAGTTTTCCATATATCATTTATTTGTATTTCTCAGATTTTTCAGATTACTGCATTCTAGACTTTACCAAGGCAGTAGAGCGCTGTTCTTTTACCCATCTTTACTTTCATCATTCATGATAGTGATTTGTGAGAATGCGTATGTTCAAAAAGGGTTAATTTTAATCCATCATATGTATTTCTATAGCTTCAAATAAATGATCATACCACCACTATTTTCGGGGAGTGATTGAAATCTTGAACAATGATATATAAAGTGAGAAATGAATAAACAACTTTCTTAACTCAGTTAAATGCTGGACTACCAGTGGTGTTATTCATTGTGGTTACTTCCTGAAGAGAGGGGAGCAAGCTGGACATGAAGTAATTGTTTAATTAAAAAAGCCAGTGAAGCAAGACATGACTTCCTTAAAATAGTAAAAGATTAGAATGACGAAACAAATATCTAATAAGTACTACTCTTGGACACTTACTATGAAATTCAACAACAACAACAACTACCCAGTACATACCCACTTTATTTTCTAGCAGTGTCAAATGTTTTTTTAACATTTTCTTCCAGGATTCTTCATGTTATTTTCTACAGCTTTAAACTTAGCCTTATCTAAATGCCAATGAGTTATCCTGCTGATCCTTGTCTAGACATTTTTATTGTTTAAACAGTAATGCTTAAAGATTGGCATCGTTGGGGTCACTGTTAGTTGTGGGATCCCGATATTTTGCCTATGAGTTCGTGGTGGCTGGGCGTGTTGAGCAAGTGCAGAATTAGCTGTAAGACCATGGTTCATATGTCCAACCATAACATAAAGGGGAATGTTAACTATGTCTGCCCTTCTTTCCTTATGTTTCTTTTTTTTTTCTCTTTGTTTCGTTTGTACAACATACCCAGTCTTTATCCCACATCGTGGGGTCTGGGGAGGGTAGTGTGTATGCAGACCTTACCCCCTACTTGCGTTAATTGTTTCTCACCCATCCCAATAAAATTTTATTACTTTCCTTTTTTTTCCTGTCTCTCCAAATTATGGTCCACTCTTAAAGCTTAATATGCATAGAATACCAAGTGTATCTTTCCAGTGGGGTCCGCAATAATTCATGTCAAAGCCTAGAAGAGCAAGGGAAAATGACAACGTAAAGATCAAAGAGTTCCTGGATATAAAATGGTCCAAAACTTCCTGAGACTGACAAGAAAAAGAAAGAGCAGCTAAAAAATTGGCATAGAGGCAGGGGCGGATGCACGCTTCCTCAAGTGGCGTCATGCGACACTGCTTAATCTGAAAATTTTACTATATATATGTATTAATACTGTACGGAAACGTATAAGGAGGAAAAAATGACACTAGTTAACATGAATTGTATTTTGGTTTGTTGGATTTGTGTTTGATTTTGCTTCAAGAGGTCAAAAGTTCAAACCTCAACTAGCACATTTTTCTTTTGTAAATATAAATATTTGAAAGAGCCTTTGTATTTAAAAATTGTGATGAAGTAGAATTGAACTCAAAATCTTTTTTAACTTAAGACTCAACAAAATCAATAAATTAAGGTTATTTCTTGTCTAAAAAAGTATGATAATCAAAGTAATATTCTAGTTCTTCTATAAATTATGACGCCGCTTACAAAAATTCATGCGTATGCCCATAGAGGGAGTGCAAGGTGTTTTAACTTACTTTTGTTGGCATACCTAATCAAACTAAGATCTAAGTGGATGAGAGTTCTAGCCTTGTTTCTAAGCAAATTTTTGGAATGCACATTGTTGTACATGAAAGTTTATAATTGTTCTGATTTCTTTAAACATTTATTGTTCCTGTTGAAATTGGTATACATTTACTGTCCCTGTCTAGCGGTGTTTCTGAATTTAAATTGTGATGCATCTTATTCTTGAATTTGACCCAACTTTTACACTGATGCAGAGATAAAACACGGATACAATGTGCAGCTTACTGAAGACGTGTAAATTTTCACTAATTAACCCTGTTCTGGGGTACTTAGCATCCATTAGCTTGAGAATCTAAGTGTCTCTCTTGCTGTGTCTACTCTGCACAAAGGCCAGAGGTGTTCATTGTTGTTTTTGCTTGTCGCATCGCTGAATAATCTCTCCCTCTCCCTCACTCTTTTACATATAGTTTAAATAGAGCTAGAGGAAAAGAAAAAGGATTGTTAGTGTGTGTATTTTTCAAGTTTTCCTTTTTGCTTTGGTTTGTTTCCAAGTCATTCTTTGAGAAATCAGCAAAAGTGAAAAATGATTTCTGTACATAAACTCTTTGGTATCTCTTTGGCTAATTCAGGCAAAATGCAGTTGTGAGTCATCTCCATTGCTGTGATTGCGTCCAAAATGATTTTTTGGGTATTTATTGTATGGACCATAATTTATTAAAGCAGTTAGCAGAAGGCTAGAAGGGCTTAAATTGTGTTAGCCTAGAGGTTGTGTTTGAAATTGACTACTAAGTTTATTGCTGTTTCTTGCCAACTTACCTGCAAATATTCGATACTTCTGGCCACTGGCCAAGTTGAGCTCTCAAGATTTTAGTGTTGCTGTCTGGAAGTCATGCCGAGAGTCTGTCGGAAACAGCTTCTCTCTGCCCTTTTAGGGTAAGGATAAGGCTGTGTATATCTTACTCTCTCCAAACTTATGGGAAATTACTGGGTTTTTTGTTGTTGTCTGAAGTCATCTCTATGGTTTGAGCTGGCCATTGCTTCCTACACTATTAGTGTAGTAATTTAACGTGTTATAACATATTATTTATAACTTATAAGATTTTATTTTCTCACCAATCAGGACTTCCTATATAGGGCTACTATTGCTATTCCAGAGACCTGATTATGTAAATATTTCTTGCACTATCCGCGAATAACTAATATGTTTAGTTGGAATAACTGAAAAGAAAAAAATATGATTATAACAGTAAACAAATTAATAATCTCTTTTGCCTTTTTATTTCTCCTCCCAATCCTTTTAAGTTTCGCTTGAACTGCATTCTGAGCTAGCCTAATCAACATAAACCAAATTTCTCGTCTCAAATTATTTGTCATGTTTCTCTTTTATACTACACTTAAAGAAACATTAATTAGAAGGGATTTGTTATTATCTTATCCTTATTTATGTTTTAAGATATAATTTCTCTTTATTTAATATTTGTTCTATTTATGCGGCATCTCCATCTTCAAGAATAATTATTCTTAAAGGTGAAATGAAAAAATAATAATTAATTTTATCTTAAACTTCTAAAATGATAAATAATTTGAGATAACTAATTTTAGAAATCACGAAAGATAATTGAGGTAGAGGAAATACTTAATAAATACTAAGTAAATTTCCTTGCTACCTACTTTAATTTCGTGAAAGAAGATGTGGATCAGCAGTTTCTCATTAGTTGTCAACGTATCATTTCCATTTTGATACAAGTGCATTTACAGTCGTCTTATTTATTAAAAATAGTGTGAATGCTATTGCGTACCTTGCGACTGTTGTGTCTAACATCTAGACTTAACTATCTATCATTTATGATCCCTTCTACCAAACGGCGTGTGGTCGATGGCTTGGGAGTACCTATTGATGGACATATCGCACTTTCGCTCGAGTCGAGGCTTACACTCCGTCCTAAGACGGATCAAAGAAGAGCGGGAACCTCTCGCTGGTTTTTGGAATTCGACATCAGGAAGTGTTTTCACGGATTCCAAAAGTGAAAGTCAATTACTCAGTTTTGGAGTAATTTCCTTTTCGTTCTGTGAATATATGTGCATGTCCAGAACTTTACATTTTTTGCGACATCTTTTTCTTGTATCGTCTTTGTTGCTTATAATTTGTTCTATGTTATTAAAACAGAAGGGAAAAAAATTGTCCATATATATATATATATATATATATATATAGTGTCAATGCTTTTGTTAGACATATTAAGTATGACTCGACTATTGTGGTTTGCCTACTAAAATATGTGACATCAAGTGTGCTGCGCTAATTATAAAACTTGTGTAGACTTTTTATCCTGCATTTAGCTAATAACGTTCTGTCACTTTCATTATTTTATATCCAACCCCATTTCCTTTTGTGAGTGAGCATAAAGTTTGCAGTTGTATTCAAAGGTAAACTTGAATTTTTCTTCTTCCTTTCTATTTTTTTGTTCTTTTTTTGGAAGGGTTGCATACGTGAATAAGGAAACGAAAAGGAAGAAAGGAAAAAACTTTGACGAAATTTGAACTTTACATCTTAAATATGAATCTCGTAAATTTGAAAATAAAAATTCTACTTTTTTCATGCATTAACGTATTGTAATGTAATATTGATAAAAGAGGTGCGATAACGTCATCAAACTCGAGCATTATTTTAAAAAAACAAGCGCATAAGTCGGGATGTTTTACTTAATACAGGCGAGGCGAAAACCTCGAAACATGGGACTTAAGCCCCACGAACGTTTATTTTTAAAATTATGAATTAATAATATAGCATAGTGTAAAAAATGTAAAGGATACATTAAAAGTTCAAGAAAACAAAAAAAAAACAAAAAATACTCATATAAAATAAAACATATTTGACGAGTATAAATAATGCCGTACTGTTAAAGTTACTAGGAAATATAAACAATTAAAAGTCATAATTTCTTACAAAATATTATGGCACCGCATGTTTTATCTCCTGAAAAGTATAAACTCAATAAATTTTATCAATACTCTAGTTTAAAATATTACTCCTTCATGATTAAATATAAATAAATATTTTTAGAATATTAAAATAATAAATGTATTATAATTTGAGAGACATAGAACTAAGACATAAAAATCTATCAAGTAAAGATATACATTTTGGTTATCTATTTTTAGAAGAAATACCAAAATGATATTCATCCTCGCGATTAGGGATGTGCAAAGGAAACCGACAAATAGCAGCAATCCGATAATCCGATTCAAACCGAGAAAAAAATCAGACTATGGTTCGGTTTGATTTGGTTTGGTGGTGAAAAAAAATTCAACCACAATTGGTTCGGTGTGTTTAACTAAAAAAGTCAAACGGAAATCAAACTAATCTGGCAATACATATAGAAATTTTAGATATATTTAATATATAAATATACTTCTAGTGATGTAATTCATAAATATTTCTTAAACTTTTTCATAATTTTGTCTTTTAAGTTATTATTTCAATGTTGGACTCGGAACTTGTTAATGTTCCAATAAGTTTTATAACCATTAATATTGGGGCATTTGCATCTATACCCGCTTTTTGGGTCAAAAATTATAAGTGTACCCACTTTTTCGTGTAACTTCAATATCACGACCCCGGTTCACCCTCCATGAACCATCATGACGGCACTTAGTCTCTACGACTAGGTAAGCCTATATTGCGGAAGAAAAACCAAATTGCGAAAATAAAATAATTTAAAAACAGAAATAAAGTAATAAACAACGTTTAAAAGTACCGCTCGGCATACACATTATTTAACTCTCAAAACCAATACATATTTCCAAGACCCGAAAAACTCACGAATCACAAGCTAAGGATACAACATAGCTCTAATTCCAGAATGTCTAACAAAGAACAGAAATACATAAGGGCTAATACTTAAAAACGAGAATAGAAAGGGACTCCTCGGTCTGCGAACGCGGCAGATATACCTCGAAGTCTCTGGAGCAGTTGCCTCGTCTCAAGGGTGATAGGACTAAGTCGAATTACCTGGATCTGCACATGAAAACATGCGCAAAAAGGGCATGACTACACCACATCGGTACTAAGTAAGTGTTAAGCCTAACCTCGATCGGATAGTGACGAGGAAGGTCAGAGTCCTACTGAAATAAGATAAAAATATAAGTTATGACATAATAAGATAAGCAAAACAGTTGAAAGCTAACAATAAGAATTTAAAGTAAGAAACGCAATAACCGAAAAGGAGGCTAAAACGAACACAAGGATAGTAACCAAGGATATTTCAGTATCCCAAGGATATCTTAGTATCCTCAATCTGTACTAGGGATCTCTTGATATCGCGAGGATCTCTTGGTATCCTCAATATATGCTAGGGGATCTCTTGGTATCCCGAGGATCTCTTGGTATCCTGAATATATGCTAGGGATCTCCTTGTATCTCGAGGATCTCTCGATATCCTCAATATATACAAGGGATCTCTTGGTATCCCTAGGATCTCTCGGTATCCTCAATATATGCTAGGGATATCTTGGTATTCCTAGGATCTCTTGGTATCCTCAATATATGCTAGGAATCTCTCGGTATCCTCAATATATACTAGGGATCTCTTGATATCCTTGATATACATGCCAAGGATCTCTGGTATCCCGCATCTCAGCTCAATCATAAATTCGTTCAGAGGGTCTCCCAGGATGCCTCCCCGTAGTCCCAAAATAAAACACACAATAATAGCAAAAAGGAATACTCAATTACGCTAAACTTCATGCCAAAGCAATAAAAATAATTTCTAACCTAGCATGCTTTACGTAATAAAAATAAGGTAGCTAAAGCAAATAGAGTAGTTTAGTCAATTTGACATGCTTCTCTAGGCTAACATCAAGCTTAAATTCCAAGTCGTGTAAGCAAGCAAGTTTGGCGACGAGCCGAGTGGGGTAGGCAGGGAAGTGATGCTTGGTTCTCAGGCCATCGCCAAGAGGGACAGTGTCCGATATCTTGGGTCTATGATTCAGGGGGACGGAGAGATTGACGGGGACGTCACCCATCGGATAGGAGCGGGGTGGTCAAAGTGAAGGCTTGCTTCAGGGGTCCTGTGCGACAAGAAAATTCCACACAAACTCAAGGGGAAATTCTACAGAGCCGTGGTTAGATCTGCGATGTTGTATGGGGCGGAGTGCTGGCCCGTGAAGAACTCTCATGTTCAGAGAATGAAGGTTGCGGAGATGAGGATGCTTAGGTGGATGTGTGGGCACACCAGGCTAGATAAGATTAAGAATGAAGTTATTCGTCAGAAGGTAGGGGTGGCCCCGGTGGACGAGAAGATGCGGGAAGCGAGGCTGAGGTGGTTCCGGCATGTACGGAGGAGGGGTCCCGATGCCCCGGTGAGGAGCTGCGAGCGGCTGGAGATTGTTGGTGGTCGGTGAGGGAGAGGGAGGCCTAAGAAGCATTGGGGAGAGGTGATTTGGCAGGACATGACTAGTATGCAGGTAACCGAGGACATGACCCTTGATAGGGGAGTCTGGAGGTCTAGAATCAGGGTTGGAGGCTAAGGGCTCATAGAGTTCTTCGTACGCCCCTCTCGGAGCTGGGTGTGGGATAGTAGGGTTACCCATAGATGATTAGTGTTTTAGCTTATGTCCCCTTATGGTTGTTAGTATGGTAGTTACTGCTTGTTATTATTGCATGCGACTGTATTTATGTTTCCTATGTTTTCATAATTATTTACGTTATTTCTGCGGGATTACTTATGCTTTATTATTTTGTTTTGTCTTGCTTTTGTTTCTAATTTTGTCTTTGTTTTGATGCAGCTTTTCATTTTAGCCTATGCGCCGAGGGTCGATTGGAAACAGCCTCTGCCCTTTCGGGTAGGGGTAAGGCTCGTCTACATATTACCCTCCCCAGACCCCATCTGGTGGGAATATACTGGGTAGTTGTTGTTGTTGTTGTGTTAGCAAGAAAGTAAAAAAAAATACAATTAATGTTATTTTAATGAAAATAACATTTTCAATAATTAGCACAAGTACGCACTCGTCACCTCGCGTACAAGGCATTTCAATTATCACAATACCAATCCTAAGAGAAGAGTCCCTCACACAAGGTTAGACAAGTCACTTACCTTGAACCGGCTCAAAATTAAAACGAGACCACGTTCTTGCCACGAGTATTTGAAATTAGGTAACTCATTCTGCAATTAAATTCTAAGCTAATATGTGAAATTAGGTAAAATAACAAAAACTCCCTCGGGCCCACATCTCATAATCACGTAATATTTACATTTTAAGAATCCTCATACTCTCACGAGTCTAAACATACCAAAATTATCCAATTTCGATACCATTTGGTCCTTCAAATCATCATTTTATATTTTTGAAAGATTTTACAATTTTCTTAGAAAATTCCATCCCAAATCACGAATTAAATGATGAGTTTAATGATAGATTCATGTATTCTAACCAAATCCGAGTTAGAATAACTTACCCCAACGAATTTCTTGAAAAAAACTTCGAAACATCGCCAAAATCCGAGCTCTCTAGGTCAACATATAAAATAAAATCCTAAACCTCGTACTTATAGTGCATCTCCAGGATTTCCACCACTGGTGACTGCACAAAAACCATCGCTGACCACAGTGGAGCATCACTGACCACACAAAAACCAGTGTTGTACGTGGTGGATTTGACTGCAGTGACAAACTTTAGTATTTTGGCCATAACTTTCCCTAAAATGTCTAAATTATGATTTCTTTACCTTTCTGGAAACTAGACACGAAGATCTACAACTTTCGTTGTTAAATCATCTTAAATTTTTTTGTAGATCAAAAGATATAAGCTTCCAAAATCTGACTAGTGAAACTTCCCTCATCGCGGACTGCACTGGATTTTGTGCGGCCGCAAAGCCACCACCGCAGCAGCAATAAATCCCGTCGGACCGCACTGGTGGATTCAGAGATATGCAACTCCTCTGGACCTACAACAGCTATGATTTTAGGCCTAAAACATCCCGGAACCTACCAAAACTCACCCGAGCCCCCACTTCAAACCAAACGTACCAATAATCCCATGACACCATTCAAATTTGTTCAAAACTTTGGAGCGCTCATAACAACAAATCACCAATTAAACATAGGATTCATGCCTAAGAACTCCAAGAACTCTTATATTATGCTTTCGATCAAAAAGTCTATCAAATCTCGTTTGAATGACCTTAAATTTTGCAGGCACATCACATTAAACACTACTCCAAATTTTGAAATTTCATTTTGACCCTTAGATCCAAATCTCACTATCGGACCGGAAACATCAAAAATTCAACTTTCGGCATTTCAAGCCTAAATTAGCTACGAACCTCCAAAATACAATCTGATCATGCCTCTAAGCCCGAAATCACCCAACGGAGCTAACATAACCATCTGATTCCCATCCCGAGACCGTATTCATATTGTTAAAACTACGATCAACTTTCCAACATATAAGCTCTTATTTAGGGACTAAGTATCCCAAAACTCTCTGAAACTCAAAACAGAACATCCCGGCAAATCAAAATAGCAGAAATAAACTCGAAAAAAGTAGTTAATAGGGATCAGGGCGTTAATTCTTAAGACAACTGTCATGGTCGTCACATTGAATATACGGGGCTGAAGTAGCAAAGGCAATAACGTAAAATTTCAATATTCTAGTAGACGGACCTGAAGTAGCAAGTGTGCTGAACCAAGTGCGCTCAAGTTTTTGTTTGTAATTGTTGAACTTAAGCATAGTAGCTAAAGTTTTGTTCTTTATTTGCTGAAGTTTTTGTTTGTAATTGTTAAACTTAAGCATAGTAGTTGAAGTTTTGTTCTCTATTTGCTGAAGTTTTTGTTTGTAATTGCACTAAATAAGTTGAAGTTTTTTGTCATGGATTCATTAGATTTGTCATTAAGCTTTTCAAAAACTTCAGCAGAAGACGCTGAAGTTATTTAGTTCATTTATAAAAATTTCAGCACTAAATAAGTTGAATTTTTTTGGTCCTGGATAAGCTTTTTCAAAAATTTCAGCAGAAGATGGTGAAGTTATTTAGTTCATTTGTAAAAATTTTAGCATTAAAAGCTGAAGTTTTTTTGTCCTAGATTCATTAGTTTTGTCATAAAGCTTTTTCGAAAACTTCAGCATAAGATACTGAAATTATTTAGTTCATTTGTAAAAGCTTCAGCATTATATAAGCTGAAGTTTTTGAAAAAAATCTTCTATCATACTAGATAAATAATTAGATTGTCAATAGTATCTGAATCATAAATTTTGAAAACAATAAACGTGAAAAGAATATAATTATACTTACGTACGTGAAAATATTTACAAATTATTGTCTACTAACTTAGATAATTATTTATAATTTACTTTTAAATAATTTGATAAACATATTTATGGCAATCATCCCATGAACTGGAGTTTCATAGCAGAACCAACAACAGAAGAAGAAGAAGAAGAAGAAGAAGAAGAAAAATGAGGAGGAGGAGGAGGAGAAATGGGTCTGAAGTTGTTTAAAAAGTGGGTATAAGTTAAAACGTTTAAAAAAATGATATAGGTTAAATGGGGCACCTTAATTTTTACATTAATATTAGTAACTCAAATAATGCTAACAATAGCCCAAACCAAAATCAACCAATACTAATTCTAACAAAAGATATTTAATTTAATATTAGAAATGACAATGTATTGAATATCTATTTTTTGTTTTGCAATTATTTAGATAAAAATACATAACCTATTTTTATTTTTATTTAGCGTTTATTCATAATTAATACTCCCTTATTAGTACACTTAGTTTAGTGTGACTTAATACTTTTAGATAACATTTATTTCTATTATTGCTTTTTAATTAGTAATGTTTATATTACGTGATTTTATTGTCTATATTCTTGAATATTTAGGATATTATCATGACACATCTAATATTTTGTATTATTTTCTTAGAAAATACCTTATATAATTGTATATTTAGGATTATAACCAAATTCCGATTGAAATAAAATCTTTTAGGATAAATCAATGCAATTTAGGAGGAATCAATGAGGGGACATTAATTCAAATCCTGAATTTTCGAATTGAGAGAGATATTGAGAATGTTCAGTTAGGGGCATTGCAGGACTAATTAAAATTTCAAAGCTATAAGTCCTAGACCGGAAAGGAGATTTGCTTGGTGTTAAGTCAACTTTACTAGATGCAGTAAAAAAAATATTTGAAGCACAAGTTATATGTTTTGTGCTACGAATACTTTACTGGAAAATAAAGCGGACAATATAGCTACTTGAACTGATCGTTATTCACAAGTAACAGTAGTCGTATGTGGTAGAGTTAAAATTCTCACTTATATATATGCATATTTGCACCCTTATTATTAGGGGTGCAATGCCTAGAAAATTATAATATCTTGACTCGTCATGTAAATATATTATAATTTTCAAGGCATTTCGCCGTAGCAGTGCAAACGAAAATGGCATTTCTTTCATATTATCTTATGGTGGTTATAAATGATACGTTGTTTAATTCTTAGAAATTTTTATTTACTCCGTTTACATAAAATGAAAACTTGAAAATCTTTTAGAGAATCCAGTATATGCAATTGCTTTATGATTTTACAAATCTTATTGGAAGTATATTTAATTTCAAAATAAAAAATTTCAGTACTAATTATGTGACAAATATACTCATTCCTCAGTTTGTGTTTACGACTATATATGTCATGCATCAACTTTTTCTTCTTTTTATTTAATATTTTTTTTCTTTAACTATATAAATAAATGTTATTTTCTTAAATTTTTAAATCAGTTAACATGAAGTTTTACATACAAAACATGTGTTCAGAACTAGTCTTAAAAATAAAGACAAAGGTTGAAAATTTAGAGGGTGAGATGCATATTAGAAAAGTTATTATATTATACTTAAGATAGTAGGACGAGTATATGTTGTTTTTAAAGTTTGAGGGAGAAATTAATTGTTACATTAAAATTAGATGAAAAATAATAATTTTCCCCAATATTAGATGATAACAAGTGTATAATTCTTCACACGTTACACGTAAGCACAATAGAGCCAACAAATCATTGCTTCGTCATATCCTTTGAACCAAATATCAGTTTTGCGCCTAACGAGGCAAATACCTTCCCGTTTCAGTCCCCCATGACCCCACTTGTCTTTACTCTTATTTTCTCTCTCTTCATATTTATCAAAAAACTTAAAAAAAGATTTTACTTAAAGCTATTTTATAAGAGTTTGTATTCTTGCTGAAAATTTAAATACCATAATAATCTTACACTTCACTAGTCGAGTTGTTACCAAGTCAAAATAGTGGCTCCTATTGATATTTGTGTTCTTGTCATTTTATATGTTGGTCTTGTTTATAATTTTGCATTAAAAAATGTTAATTCGTATTTTCTCCATTCTACTTTAATTAATTTTTGGTATTTTTTATAATTCACAATATTTGATCTTTTAAAATATTAAAAAAAATTAGTTTTTTCCCCCTTTTTTTTTGGTAATTAAATTTTATTAATCACCAAAAGGTTGCCTTACAAAATCATAGGACAGTTTAATCTCAACTGCCTATCAAAACTGGAACATGAAGTATCAATGCTACTCTAATCATTCAGCATTTATAACATGAAATGCTGAATATATGAACTAAGTCTAGGAGGAGCTCGAACATTACAGATATAGGCTATACTACTTAGGAGTTTATCACAATTACAATAAATATTTTCAAAGATTCTCGCATTCCTTTCTAACCATAAACTATACAACATTTCTGTAATTGTCATCTTGAATGTGTGAGCTCGGAGAGATTTCCCTTTGGACTGTATGATGATCCAGTGGCAGAATTGTGTCCAAACTTGTCCAGTGAAGTCTTCAATTCCCAGCCATTGCATTGTTTGATATCTCAACTGGGAAGCATAGGTGCAATGCAGAAATAGATGATCTCTAGTTTCCAATTCTTGTTGGCACATAACACAGATGCCTGATATGTTCAAATTCTATTGCAGCAGTCTGTTCTTGGTAGGAAGTCTATCCTGCAGTAACAACCACAAGCTGAAGATAGCTTTAGGTCTAGCAGCATTTTACATTACCAGATTCTTCCATGAAACTCTAGTTGATTCTCCAAACAGTTGCAAGTATACTTTCCTTATGGTGCAGTCAGTGTTATCTAGCAATTGGTGCTGATGTAGTAGCTTAGCTCCCTCCACAATTTTCCTTACCATCCAGCTAGCATTAGCTGGGATAGTAAGGTTCTCCAACTGGTGATGTTTGATATAAACAGTATGGATCCATTTCACCCACAACAAGTCTTTCTTATGAGCTAAATCC
Source organism: Nicotiana benthamiana (assembly GCA_034376525.1). Lineage (NCBI taxonomy): Eukaryota > Viridiplantae > Streptophyta > Magnoliopsida > Solanales > Solanaceae > Nicotiana > Nicotiana benthamiana. Next base: position 9,585,216 of record CM067324.1, read on the forward strand.
CAACTTAGTTTAGCTATGGCAGCTCTATTCCACAATGAGATATTTGTTAAGTTCAAACCTCCAACAGACTTAGGCATACAAACTTTCTCCCAAGCCACATAGGCTTTCTTTGTGATATTAACAGACTCTGACCAGATATAAGTTCTGCATATAGTCTCCAGCAGTTTAACAACTTTTGATGGCATGATAAACAATTGAGCCCAATAAGCTTGAACTCCAAATATGACTGACTGAACCAACTGGCATTTGCCTGCATAAGACAGGTATCTTGCTGTCCAGGAAGTAATTCTTGCAGAAATCTTATAAACCAGAGGTTGCCATTGAGCAACTGACAGCTTTTTGGTAGTTAAAGGGACTCCCAAATATTTGAAAGGGAGGTCCCCTTTAACATAACCAAGATGATCAAGAATTTGTTGTTGAATCTCAATTGACACCCCACCAAAATACACAACACTTTTGTGTAAATTAGCCTTAAGACCAGTAGCAACAAGGAATTGAGAAAAGAATAAGAACATGGAACTTACTGATTGAAGCTCCCTTTTGACAAATAATAGCAAGTCATCAGCAAAGCTCAAATGAGTGATTCCCAACTTCTTACAACCAGGATGATATATGAAGCTTTTAGTATGTTTCAACTCTGCCAAAGATCTACTAAGATATTTCATTATAATAGCAAACAGAAAGGGAGATATTGGATCTCCTTGTCTCAATCCTTTGGCAGCTTGAAAAGGCTCAGTTGTTTCTCCATTAACCACAACAGTATAGCTAACAGTTTGGACACATTCCATGATCCATCTAATAAATCTGCTAGGAAAATCCAGTTCTTTCATAATCTGTTGCAAACTGCACCATTCCACTGAATTATAAGCTTTTTGAAGATCAATCTTGATCATACATCTGGTAGAGATATGTGATCTGGAATACTATTTTATTAGCTCATGAGCTAATATAACATTATCTGCTACTCTTCTTCCTGGTATAAATCCAGCTTGAGAATTACATATAATGCTACTCATAACTTTCTGGAGTCTGTTAGCCAACAACTTGGAAATAATCTTATACAAGACTGAGCAACAAGCTATAGGCCTGAATCTTTAACTGTCTGAGGATTGGATACCTTAGGCAGCAAAGTGAGTGTGGCACAATTAGTAGGTCTGTACATCTTGGAGGTCTGAAAGAAATTCCTGACAGCTAGTATAACCTGGTTACCAATGATATGCCAAGATTGTTTGAAGAACATGGCATTAAATCCATCAATCCCTGGAGCTTTATCATTTCCAATACCCTTCAAACTGTCAAGTATCTCTGTGTCAGTAATATCAGCAACTAGATCCATCCTTTGGAGTTGAGATAGCTTTGGTCCATTCCTCATGTGCATCTTGTTCACATCTGGTTGTGAATTGGCTGTAGTTCCCATTAGAGCTTGATAGAAATCCCTAATCTCCTTCTTCAATTCTGCATGATCAGTTATCTTTAGTCCTCCTTCTGTAGAGAGTTCAATAATCTTCTTATACTGGCTCCTCTCCTTCATGACTGCTGAAAAGTATTTATTGTTGGAATCCCTAGTTTGATCCATTTAGCTCTTGACTTTTGCTGCAAAGCTGACTCTTCAATTAATGACCATTTCTCTAGCTGTTGTACCAGATATTTGCTCTTTGCTGAAGTGTGTCTGAATAAGAGATAGCCATTTGATGATGCACATCTTCCAGTTCTTTCCTACTGCTTTCAATCTTTTGAGAAATATTCTTAAAATCTCTAATATTAAGGGATTTTAAGGGAGGTTTGAGAGACTTAAGATTATTCCATACTCCTTGAAGAGTATTCTGCTCCTTGCTTTTCCAGTAAGTTGAAAGAATAGCCTGAAATTCCTTATGCTGGATCCAAGCATTAAAGAATCTGAATGGTGTTTTCCTTGTAGATGTATCTGTTGTCAGAGTTAGTAACATGGGATTATGATCAGATATGAGGGGATGGCCATATACAGTATGCACATGGTTCCACTTCATCTGCCATTCAAAATTACCAAACACTCTATCCAGTCTACTACATACTCTATCATTACCACTTTGTTGATTAGACCAGGTAAAATAATTTCCCTCCCATGGCAGCTCAACTAGTCCTGATTGCTGAATGCAATTATTGAAATCAACAAGGTCCCTTTGCTTCACTTGTTGGCAGGATTGTCTTTCCTTGCTGGACAGAATTGCATTGAAATCCCCTGCAATTATCCAATGATCAGTAATACCAGCTGATAAATTTAGGATAGAATTCCACAGCATCCTCCTTTGGTCACAGTCATTAAATCCATAAACTACTGAAAGCCAGCAGATAGTATCACCAGTGATATATTGAACTTGGCAATGAATGATCTGAGCTTCCTCAAGATATCCAGTAACCACCACTTTTGTAGGATCCCACAGAATCCAAATCCTCCCATTTACAGCACTACTATAGTTAGTTATCATGTTCCAGTTAGGCAACAAAAAACTAGCTATTCTACTAGCATTGTGTTGTTTAACCTTAGTCTCTACAAGTCCTACAAGGTCAAACTTATTATTTCTAAAGTAATTTTGAGCTTCTTTTTGTTTAAACCTTTTATTTACACCCCTAATATTCCAAAAGATCCACTTCATTGAGTTTTACTAGTTCCCCCTTCATCCAGGGGATGATCAGCCCACCTAACTGTCCCTACTTCAAATCTGTTAGACATCACAAGAGGAGTTAAAGGAGGAAAATTAGCAATGTTGAAGACTGGAGAGTCTTGAACAACCTGCTTCTGTCTGTTCCCAATATAAGCTGTAACTGTAATGCTTGGCTCCTTATACCTCTTGACACTGGATGTGAGGCATCTGGTTGTTTTGGACTGCTGTACCTGGTGCTTTCACTCTCTATTCTTTTGTCACCTTACTTTTCTGTGTGTTGAGCAGTTTTAGTTAAACAGTTGTGTCCAACCTCCAAACATTTCTCACAATACATAGGTTTCCACTCATAAATCAATGGAACAGTAATCGCAACAGGATTTAATGGAACAGTAGTACCTACCATCGGTACAATGGTAACAGCTTTTGGGAAAACTACATCACTCGCATAAATTGGTACTAATTCTTTTCTTGGGCGACCTCTCCTCCTTGCCATAACAACCTCTGCCAGGTTTACTTACCTATGCATAGTGGAGAAGAAGACGATGAAACAGTGAAGAAGATGATGAGAAAGTTAGAGAGAAGGCAGAGCTTCTCTCTCTAGCATTTTTTTGCTTTTAATTTTTTCCCCTTAAAGTTGTCCTTAGAGTAAAGAACCTACCTAAGAATATTTGTTGTATTTTCAATGAATTATTCGAACTACTTTCATTAATAGCACACTATTAAAAATATAATATAAAAGATTAGCATTGATTAGTGATTAATAAATATGACAGTAAAAATATTTATACATATAACAGATTTAATTAAATTCAAATCAGAAAGAATCAAGCTGTTTAAAAAGGCAGTCCAAGTATTTAATATATTTCCCTATTTTTTCTCTTCATTCCATACCATGTTTTATATTTTTTTAGAAACCAATCTATTCCATAATAAACTTTTTCTTTTCATACATGTACCTTTTTATATAATGTAATATACCAAATTATATATTTGTATATTCCAATAGGATAAAATACATATATTTCGTGAAAAAAAAAATGTATGTTTATGGTATATGATAAATCATGTATTTTTAGGAAAAATTATGTATATATGCACATGTTATTTATACACTTATTTATATTTAATAGATATTATAAGTATGCCATTTATATTTTGCACTAATATAACATGCATATTTGTACAAATTATCCATATATAAATAGTATATGTGTCATATTTTTTTCTTCTATATATATATTAGTGGCATATTAATATTTTCGATTAAATTTTATGTAAGGTATATGCTAGCAATATACTTTGAATAATATCGATATAACAATGTAGTATAATGTATATATAAGTTATATATATACACACACTATATATATATATATAGTGTGTGTATATATATATACATATATATGGAATATTTATATTGTAAATTATCACAATATAATATATTTGAAGTATGCTAAATGCATATTTTTAGTTAAAATAAAATTATATAGAAAAAAGTTTAAAACTAAAAAAATAAAAAAATACTAAAATTTTCATTGTGTAAAGAGAATTATCTTTGAAATATTTTTTTCTTTGAGAATCTTTGATATATTTGGGTAAGTGTTATTTATGACAGAGAAAAAAGAAGTTGTAGAAGAGTGAGGGGAAAAGAAAATGTAGTAAAAAGTGTATTAATACAGATAGATCCCTTAGTTAATGGAATTATCAAAATGAAGGTGCTAAAAAGTAAAAAAAAAGTGCTGTTTTTAGAATAAAACAAAGCCAACTATCATTTATGGTAATAATGTTTAAAAAGGGACCAAGCACGTAAACATCTCTAAATAATAGAAGTTGATATAATTAATTATATTATTAATTATGCTAAGAAGGTGGTTTGTGTGAAAAAACTAAAAAATTATTTAGAGCCCGTTTGGATTAGCTGATTTGGAGTAGTGATTAGCATTAGGTGCTGAAAAATACTTTTAACTGCTGAAACCGATTTAATACTTGAGGCGGTGATTATAGATGTGAGAATTTTATTCTAAAAAGAAATATTTTAAGGATAAAATAGTAAAAGTTTTGGTCAAACTTAAAAGTGTTTATAAGTTAAAAATTTATAAGCTGTAGATGACCATCTTATGACTTTTGACTTATTTTTAACTTATATATTTGACTTATAAGCATTTTTAATTTTACCAAACATATAAATATACTAAAAAATACTTATAAATTAATTTGACCAACTTAAAACTTAACCAAACACCCTCTTGAAATGGACCGAAAGAAGTATCAACTATTTTCAAATGCCAATAACTTATGACGGCTTGTCGTCTTTCGACAACCGAAAAAAATACATTCTTCGTGAGGAAAATCAACTCCCAATTCTAAAAAGTACACTAAAAAAAGTATTATATGCAGACAAAACTACAACCAAGATTCAAAGTTATCCTATGGCTAGCATTGTACAGAAGACTGGCAATAGTGAAGAGACTAATGCAACTTGGAATACAAATTCCAAAACAGTGTGTATTTTATAGGCAAGTAGATGAATCTTTTGACCATCTATTTTTGGCTTGCCCGATATCTTTGGAGCTATGAAATAGACTGCTAATATGGCTGGGACATCAGAGGTCCATTTGTGACTGGAACAATGAAGTAGAATGGGTCAGCAAAATTGCAAGAAGGAGAAATGGATATGCTGAACTAACAGCCAGTGTGTTTGGGATTCCAAGGAGGAAGAATCAATATCAATGATATATGCAAAGAGATAGCAGTTCACATACATATACAGGGGACCTCAATTAAACACTGGAAGGATGTTTTGCGAAGGCTGGATCACTACCCCTAGATATGGAATTAAAGTAATAGTTTGAGCTTAAGTAATATGTTTGTATTGATGTATGTATAACTTACGGGAGTGAATCTCTTTAGACCCGGTAGAGAGCAGCTGCTTTTGTAATGTTTTTGTTTCGATGAAATGAAGTATACTGTTTATAAAAGAAAAAAAGTCAACTCCCAATTGACAAAGCAACATAAAAGAGAGATAATGGGTATTTCTCTTAATTCTGTTTTAACTTGATTGTAAATGAATATTTATTGCTTAAAAGAACTTCATTTACAGCCTTATAATTTCTCTTTTCACTAATTTTAGACTAAGATGATTACAGCAACAGTTATAAAATATTTAACAAAATCAATTTGGTAATTCAGAGATTACACATTGTAATCTATTAAAAAAAGTAATTCATCTATTATATCTCTTAAAATAATTTCTTTAACATATACACACATACCTAATTAAAAAATAAATATTCTTTAAAAAAGATACTAACAATTATTAATCTGGTTCAATCAATTTATTTTTTTTATTTTGATGCAACAACAAACGGCGCTGAAAAAACCCCAAAAAATTACCTGAGAAATCAGAAAAGCCACCTCACTTTTTTTTAATAATTTTTTTTATGTAATCATCATCTTCTTCTTCTTACGGCTGCTCCAATCTAGGAGTAGTATTTATTACTTACAGAACTCTGATTCTCCCTTTTCTCTCACTCCCAACGTTTGAGGAAGTTTGTTACTTCTCGGTTGTTGCAACTTCTCTATATTTTTCTTTTTCATTTATTTTTTCCTGGATGTTATTTATTAGAAAAAGACTAGATTTTTTTGTGTATAATAAAAGACTCTAGGGCTTGACCAGTTGATTCTAGAATCGTGGGTTTTTAGTGGTCTTGCCAATCGTCAATTGGATAGCTCTTGTCTCTGCCGAGTTTTGCTTGCTTCGAGATTTCAGGTTATTTATTTATTTACTGCTGTTTTTTTAGTGATTCTGTATTGTGGATTCAATAAAGTGAAAACAATTGGATTGTGGGTTTATCTTTTCTTGAAGTATATGTTTAGCTTGTGTGAGTGTTTCTGAAATCTTTGATTAAATATCAAGAAACAGTTCAAGAATGGGAAATTTGATACATGGGAATTAAAAAGATGGTTTCTTTAATACTTAATAAGAAATAAGTTGGTTGCTTTGATTCTGTTTAATTTTTAAAGAATTAAATGTAGGTTGTTGCTGTTGTTTTTTAATAATTTTGAGAGCTCTTTTACATATACTGAGGTATTTCTGATGTATGCTAGAGGTGTATAAAAGAAGCTCTTCTCCTTTGTTATAATTCCACTTGCCCCGACTATCCTGTTTTGGAATTCAATCTTTTTGTGGAAGTTGATAGCGAATATACAATATGGGCAATATGATCCTTAACGAAAATTAAAGGTGGAATGTTGTACGAGGACCTTTGTTTTGACGATTGTGTCAAAACTTTAACGAATGTGATGCCTTGTTAATAAGTTTTGTTTGTTTACTCGACATTAATAAGTAATCTGTCGTCACGTGAAAGTTTGGCCTTACATTTATTAATTAGTGCTTTCTCATAGGAACAAAGTTGTCACTAAATGTGTAAAACTGCACGCCCAACTTTTCAGTTTCAATATTGTATTGATGGTGTCAGCAATGACGGGGGTTGGGTTGGTGGTGAAAGCTTAAAACATGTAAACTCTGGATTATTTATGTCTTAGATGGCAAAATTACTCCAAAGAGTCATGTTCTTCTTGGCGTTAAGCAGAATTTCATCAGATATAGGAATTGAGAGTATCAAAGTAGAGACAGCATCAATGAAGGAGTAAACGAGAAGATTTTGAAACCATGTACGGTTGATTCACAACATTCTTTTTAGAATGGTAGACTGGGACTCGAGTTAAGCAGCTGTGTTGTCCTGTTCAGTCAATTGAATTAAGTGGCAGTTTCTTTAGATCAAACAAGTCTCATTAATTCAAATTTGATACCAGCTTCTTCTTTTTTGATAACATTGGTGTTCGTGATAACTTGTGTGCATCTCAACTAATTCCACGGGATACCTGATACCTCCCACCAGCAATAGGTACCAAATAACTCTATCCATCAAGGCTTGGACGGCTTGGACAGATGAGAAGAAATCACTTAGTGTTTAATCACTCTTTTAGTCTCATCATTATTGTAAGTATAATCTCAAAGTTACTTAGGGCTTGCTTCATTACTGCATTTTGGTTTCATTGTCAACTCAAAATGTAGGCTATGATATTGTTGGGTCATTCTTGGGTGAAGGAGGTTTCTAAGACCCACCCTACATGATGATGCCAAGTGTGAGGGGTGAATTACTGAGGAATATAGTGCAGGGGTTGGGGAATGATGTTGATCATTTAATGAGGGCTGGTCTACGCTCGGGAATTGGATCAAACATTTCTTCCTCCTATGGAGTCAAGGCATGCGTGAGATAAACAATTTGCTTAATATTATTTTGTCAATATATGTGTGATCCGAAAGCAATGAATTGTGATTTTGTAATGGGATCAAGTTCATATGATTATTAGCCGTTACTCGTTTTGGGCCATACATGGTGTTAATTGATCTACTACTTCCGCGCTGTGTTGCAACCATCAATGTTCCATGTCTTGACTTCAATGCGCTCAATATGTTATTGTATGTGACTCAATTCATTTGACTAGACCTAGTTTTAGTTTACAGTTACAGCTGTCCGATGGCTTTGAGACTTTGATCCCTGCTGGAGACAAGTTGCACAATATTACGTATGGTAGTCTGTCCAATGATCTGAAGTAGATCCTTCAAAATCCCCTTTCAAGAACTATGTTCATATACCGGTTTCTTTATTTGACGGGGCTTGGTTAGCTTTTTCCCCACTTCTGGAAGGTAGCTTTCTATCACCATCTTTAGGTGATTTCTTTATTCCTGCAGTGCATTTACGTGTATACTGGTCTAATTTGATAGTCATCTGTTGGAATTTTGAATAAAGTCCCATATAGATTTCATGAGTTACATGATCAGGACTTTGATTCCTTTGTGTACATGCATCTCGTCATGCTTTTATTTGCCTGTCACAGTTCAATGCTAGGAAGATTGAGAAGAACAAACCGAATTGCTATAGAAAATCGAATGAGTCCTAGCGAAGTTGCCCATTAATTTGATAAATTACCTGCGCATATATTTATGATAAATTACATGTGCATATGCTATCTATGCTAAAAAGAACCTGGTTCTGGGTATCTAAAGGGAGTAGCAAAGGTGAACTTCATTAGGAAAGAAGACGAAACCATTGGACTAGCTGCTGGGAGTTGGAGATCCGGCAGATTACATAACAGAGTAAAGATAAGAGAGATAGAATAGAATCGAGACAAAACTGAACCAATCTAGGTCCTATTGAGCTAGCAAAGAAATGGAAAAGAATAGAGTGAAAGTAGGATTAACGGTATCAGGTACTTGGTGGAATAGTCGAGGTGCATGCTAAGTTGGGCTGGACACCACGTTCTGTTAAAAAAAAAGGTAAAGAAAATTCTTTATTATGTTCATCTCAAAATTTTGCTGTCAAAGGGAACTTTTCTAATTTAAATAATCCAAATCCATATCCCCGATCTATAAACTTGCTGTATCTACCACATTCGCACTGTAAAATGCTCATGAATGTCAAAATGCAAATAAATGTAACATGGCACACTAGTAACTAGCCGATAATAGGATGCTGGCTGGATATCAAAACATGCATATTTCAGTATTTGCTGGTATTTGGATTCTCTTTTGCATTTCGTTTGCTTTTCTTTTCTTCTTCCCCCACACCCTTTTAGAAATTTTTGAGAGGGTTGGGGAAGCTGTTGGAAGGTTGATATAGGTGTTTAAACTTCTTCTGCTCCTTGATATGCTATCATTTTCATGAGGCAGTAGTTTCATATCTAGTTTTGGTGTATAAATACAGTAATATCCTCTACTTTTCATTCATTTGTTCTTCTGATTTCCATGAGTTTATATTTCTTCGTCTCCCACATTACTAACATAAACACGCTATTCATACAGGTATCAGGAATTTTTAGCGGCTAAAGTCTGTTGGTCTTAAAGGTTTGTATTCAGAAATGCCTTCTCTTCAACTTCTGCAGTTGACTGAACATGGGCGAGGCCTTCTGGCTTCTAAGAGGTATATATCCTTTCTCCATTTTGTGTTGCTAGTTCATATCTCATTTCACTTGTCAATGCATGTCTAGTTTTGAAATATCAAAAAGAATAGCCAAAAAGAAACAGAAAATTACACAAAGATGCTGAGGTTAGTGCAATGTTCTATATCTTTTTCTTTTGATAAGTACAGAAACTTTACTTTTGAAAAGCAGGGTGGACATGGTAGAAATTTACAAGTAAAAGTTCCTTCCAACAAAATTCATCCGGTGATCCGACAAATGAAGAGCTTAGTATGAGAGTTTTAACAAAATGGATATATGGTCAGGCTTAATAGGACGTAGAATGTGCAAAGCTCACTAACGGTTACCTTCTGTTTTTAGGAAATATGCATCTGATTGATTATGATAGAAAAATACTATTCCAGAAATTTCTGAAGCTGGATTTCCTAGGCATGCTGTCGTTGGGGAGTTCTGGCAGGATTCATGAACAGAAGAATTGATTTTCCTGGATATTTCCGGAAAATCTTCAATAGAATGAACCAATGTTTTAAAAGACAAAAGTACAAGTCCATGCGAAGACCTTTTGGTGTTTATAGTAACCTGTGGATTAAAGAAATAAAAGTGAGGTTCGATTCTTTAAAAAAAAATAAAATAAAAATGAGATAGAGGAAAAGTTCAGGAAGACATAGAACATTCACTAAATGGAGTCACTTATGCAAATTTTTTTATTAGATGAAATGAGAGATGCTATAAAAATTGAAGTTAAGACACTCAGGAAGTGCAGGAAAGGGAAAAAGGAGCAAACTACAAGAGTTAGAGGATCTACAAGAGATATCAAACATATAAATAATGAACAAAAGATTCAATAGTATACCTGGGAAGGAGTTATGTGTAAATATGTCAATGCACGAAAAGGGTGAGAATTTATATTAGCTGCGTGTAGTTTAATTTGATATTTTTAACTGTACCTATTTCTGGTTTTTCCATACTTACTGAAGTTCAAGTAACCTGTGGTCCAACTTCATGTTCACGTGTTCTTACATGCATTACTATCTTCCGACAGTGTTTTGAAAACTGAGCATCAATAGATTTGCTCCTACATGCACTAGTATTCTTAAATCTTTACTCTAATTTACAGGAAAGCTCTGCTGCTTGCTACGGGTGTAATTGTTGCTGGTGGAACAGCGGCCGCATACATGCAGTCACGGAGAACGTACAAGGAGCATGATTCTACTCAATGCAATGGACTGGATGATAGTAAAATAGAGCCAAATAAGATGACCGGGAAGGGCAATAATGTGAAGAAAAGCAGGCAAAAGAAAGGAGGTTTGAAGTCCGTAAAAGTTTTAGCTGCCATTCTGCTATCTAGAATGGGCAAAATGGGAACACGAGATCTGTTGGCTCTGATAGCTACAGTGGTAAGATTTTTTACTTAAGCATATACTTCTTGTCTAATTAAAAACATACATTTTACTATTCAACCGCATCTTGGATTTGATAAAAATATGGAGTATCTAGTAATGTCTAGGAGGTATGCTGTAGTATCCAGAAGAGATACATAAGATTAGGACTTCTTAAAAAAATATAAGAAAAAGCTCGAGCATTATAAAGACTTCACAAGTTAATCACATATGCAGATACTACTGCTGGATTTTGGTATTTTTGCTTTAGATGTTTGGCTTTACAATAAGTGGGGTAAGTGGGGTATTTTTGCTTTAGATGTTTGGTATTTTTGCTTTAGATGTTTGGTATCATGATCACCTTACTCCAGGCCGCTTTTTCTTGCCTATAAATTGCATTTTGGTCGAAGAGGTGAAAGTTGGGACAAAAGTTACCTTAGTGGTTTTGCAATTGTGCTTGGTGTATCTCTATTCAAGCTGCTTTGGTTATAGGACATTTGATGTTCAGAAAATTGAAGTTCAGTGATCTGAGTTGTATGTCTGGGTTAGATCAAGCAAAATACTTACTGAATAATGGCTCTGTTACGCTCTTGATCATGTGAAATCAGAATCAAGTTCAGACCAAAAGTAGATGCAAATACTCCAGCACTGGCATATTCTCATGATTGGAGTTACTTCTGAAGAGCGCATGAGCTTTACCGCTTTCTGTTTAGTGTTTAGTTCTTCTTTATTTTCTCATTGTGGGCATGTTTGCATTATTTTCTAAGTTCAATTTCTTATGCTTGGCTGGCATGCTCTTATTTGATATTTTCCACTTACCTTTTTAATCATTGATTCTTTTATAGACATAACTGACCTTTAAACAACTGCAGGTGTTACGAACTGCTGTAAGCAACAGATTGGCAAAAGTACAGGGGTTTCTTTTTCGTGCTGCCTTCCTCCGGCGTGTGCCAGTGTTTTTCCGCCTCATACTTGAAAATATTTTGTTGTGTTTCCTCCAGTCAACATTGCATTCGACCTCGAAATATATAACTGGGACCTTGAGTTTACGCTTCCGGAATATTTTAACAAGGCTTATTCATGCACAATATTTTCAGGTAAAGATTTACTTGTGACATCTTCCGACAGTATGTTTTATGTTTCATGTTTGGTCTTTGGGGCGCTGAGATGCTATTTGTAATTTGAAAGGAGAGTGTGCAAGAGCATCTTTGACCAAAACCCTCACGTTGATGGCTTCCTAATGCCAATTGGCACATATGTATAATTGTTCAATGGTCTTACAAGTTGTGCTGGAATTTGTTTGCCAAAATACTTGTTGTGGTGTGTGTCCAGATAGGAAGGAAACAGTGGAAGTTTGTTACTTATCATTGTGTTTTTTGTTCATTATCATTGTTTAACAAATCTTTATGATGTTAGGATATGGTGTACTATAAACTGTCCCATGTTGATGGACGGATAACAAATCCAGAACAGAGAATTGCTAGTGATGTACCCAGATTCTCTTCGGAGCTGAGTGATCTGATACAAGAGGATCTTGTAGCTGTCACTGATGGGCTTCTCTATACTTGGCGTCTGTGTTCTTATGCGAGTCCGAAGTATCTTTTCTGGATTTTGGTAACTATTTTGTTAAATTATTCCAACTCGTCAGTCTTTAACATATGAGTGTTGATTCCATCACATGCCTATTTATGGTTAATTCCTATTTTCTGCTCTGAAATTTCAATTGGGAACTCGTCTGTCTAGTGGGTTTTCTCATGTGATGTTATTTTCCAGGCCTATGTTTTGGGGGCAGGGGTTATTGTTAGAAACTTCTCACCTCCATTTGGGAAACTAATGTCAAAAGAACAGCAGCTGGAAGGGGAATACAGGCAGCTTCACTCACGATTAAGGACCCATGCAGAAAGCATAGCATTTTATGGCGGTGAAACCAGAGAAGATTTCCACATCCAGCACAAGTTTAAGAGTCTGGTTCGTCATATGAAGGTCGTTCTTCATGATCACTGGTGGTTTGGGATGATTCAGGATTTCTTGCACAAGTATCTTGGTGCTACAGTTGCTGTTGTCCTAATTATTGAGCCCTTCTTCTCTGGCCATTTGAGACCTGAGGCATCCACATTGGGACGAGCAGAGATGTTGAGTAACTTGAGATATCACACCAGTGTCATAATATCCTTATTCCAGGCATTGGGAACCCTTGCCATTAGTTCAAGACGACTTAATCGTCTAAGGTATTTTTATTGCCTTTGATCACATACACCTTTCAAGTTCTCTGTCAAATTAAACTTGCTAAGTGATTTAGCCTCTCTCTATATAAATGCTTTTTGCATCTCTTGCTACTTTGTTAACTGCATCTGTATTGCTGCAGCCACAATGAAGTCCCCTATCTACATAGCAAGATTGTCTAATTCAGGCCTATGGTTCTGCATCTTTCTTGAACTTAACTCTGGTTACAGAACCAGGCATTGCAGATACCCGGAGCTAAAGGAAAATAAAAGATACATACGAGGGATATGACATGATAAACTTTACAGCTCTTTTATTACTCATCTATAATAGATTGATAGCAAGGGAACCATTTAAGATGTGTAACTCTTATCAGCAAATAAAATGAATGATTGATGAATGAAAGACTCTGCTAGATTTGTTTCTGTTGATTCAATGGAGATTATTAGTTTATCAATTTGTGGATACTATTTCTTAGCTGCAAATCATTGTTGTAGTCACTGGAAGACACTATTTTTGCTTCTCTTTTTTTGTTAAGAACATTGGCCTTGTGTGGACTCAACCAAATAACTAGTTCAAGTAGTGAGGATAGTCCAATGCCAAATAAGAGAACAATAGCCTATAAATTCTCTCCCTTGCACGCCAGTGCATGATGTAACATAACGCGGGTGGCATAATATTAGTAGCCTAACATCAGAGTTCTGGCTCTAGCTCTAATAACATGTAAAGTAGAGATTGAGCAACACTAGTCACCATCATATTATTATTGGCGACAAGAGGGGTTGCTCTGATGGTAAGCAACCCCCACTTCCAACCAAGAGGTCGTGAGTTCGAGTCTCCCCAAGAGCAAGGTGGGAAGTTCTTGGAGGAAGGATGCCGGGGGTCTATTTGGAAACAACCTCTCTACCCTAGGGTAGGGGTAAGGTCTGCGTACACACTACCCTCCCCAAACCCCACTAAGTGGGATTATACTGGGTTGTTGTTGTTGTAGAGTTGTACTACACGATTTCATTTGCATTTCTACTGTATACTTGAGATAATCCTGTTTCTTTTTCTGAACTTATTTTGGCATTTGCAGTGGCTATGCAGATCGTATTCATGAGCTCATGATTATTTCTAGAGAATTAGGTGGACGTAATGCCTCTTCCATGCACTCTAACGGAAGTAGCAATTACGTTACTGAGGCAAATTACATTGAGTTCGATGGGGTTAAGGTGATAGATCATCTCTTTGTTTTGATTTTATTACCGTCCATATTTGGGTTGTGATCCTAGATCTTTGGTGCTTTCAGGTAGTTACTCCAACTGGTAATGTTTTGGTAGAGGACTTGACCCTAAGGGTTGAATCAGGGTCTAATCTTTTGATAACAGGTATGTTAACGTTTTTATGTATTTTCTTTTGATTGGCTGCTCACTTTGTGCTCAGAGCACGATGCCTTTGGCTCAGTTATGTCAGAGAAGAACTGAAGGTTCTCATGTAGTTATTAGGCTGAGTTGCGAAATATCCTCAACTGTAGATGGAGGCCAAGCGCCAGTTACTTGAAAGGAAGTAGAAGTGCATGGGTGCGCACTCCACTACATTTTTTCAACTGCTTTGAAATTGGATAGGAAAGATGGAATTGATATCTATTGCATCCTTCATATTCTACCTAACAACTAAGGGAGGCTAGACCTCCTAGGAGCAAGAAAAATCATATTATCTCCTTTCTCCCTTGCCTTCAACAACAACAACTACCCAGTATATTCCCACCAGGTGGGGTCTGGGGAGGGTAATATGTAGACGAGCCTTACCCCTACCCGAAGGGGCAGAGAGGCTGTTTCCAATCGACCCTCGGCGCACAGGATAAAATGAAAAGCTGCATTAAAACAAAGACAAAATTAGAAACCAAAGCAAGACAAAACGAAATAATAAAGCATAAGTAATCCCGCAGAGATAACGTAAATAATTATGTAAACCTAAGAAACATAAATACAGTCGCATGCAATAGTAACGAGCAGTAACTACCATACTAACACCATAAGGGGACATAAGCTAAAACACTAGTCAACTATGGGTAACCCTACTATCCCACACCCAACTCCGGGTGAGGCGTACGAAGGACTCTATGAGCCCCTAGCCTACAACCCTGATTCTAGACCTCCAGACTCCCCTAACAAGGGTCATGTCCTCGGTAACCTGCATTCTAGTCATGTCCTGCCTAATCACCTCTCCCCAATGCTTCTTAGGCCTCCCTCTACCTCGCCGACCTCCAACAATCTCCAGCCGCTCGCAGCTCCTCACCGGGGCATCAGGACCCCTCCTCTGAACATGCCCGAACCACCTCAGCCTCGCTTCCCGCATCGTCTCGTCCACCGGGGCCACCCCTACCTTCTGTCGAATAACTTCATTCTTAATCTTATCTAGCCTGGTGTGCCCACACATCCACCTAAGCATCCTCATCTCCGCAACCTTCATTCTCTGAACATGAGAGTTCTTCACGGGCCAGCACTCCGCCCCATACAACATCGCAGGTCTAACCACGGCTCTGTAGAATTTCCCCTTAAGTTTGTGTGGAATTTTCTTGTCACACAGGACTCCTGAAGCAAGCCTCCACTTCGACCACCCCGCTCCTATCTGATGGGTGACGTCCCCGTCAATCTCTCCGTCCCCCTGAATCACAGACCCAAGGTATTGGACACTGTCCCTCTTGGCGATGGCCTGAGAACCAAGCATCACTTCCCTGCCTACCCCACTCGGCTCGTCGCCAAATTTGCACTCCAGATATTCTGTCTTAGCTCTGCTTATTTTGAAACCCTTAGACTCGAGGGTCTGTCTCCATACCTCTAATCTTTCACTTAACACCGGCCCTCGTCTCGTCTATCAATATTATATCATCAGCAAAGAGCATACACCAAGGAACATCCCCTTGGATATGTCGGGTTAGAGCATCATCTATCACTAAGGCGAACAACAGGGGGCTCAGCGCCGAACCTTGATGGAGCCCCATTACCACAGGAAAATGGTCTGGTTCGCCACCCACCGTCCTAACCCTAGTCTTAGCTCCATTGTACATGTCCTTAATTACTCTGATATAGGCTTCTGGCACACTCTTCGCCTCCAAGCACCTCCATAGCACCTCCCTCGGGACCTTGTCATACGCCTTCTCCAAGTCGATAAGCACCATATGAAGGTCCTTCTTCTTATCCCTAAATTGTTCCGCCAGCCGCCTGACTAGGTGAATAGCCTCTGTGGTGGAGCGGCCCGGCATGAAACCGAACTGGTTCCCAGATATAGTTGATGCCTCCCTCACCCGCGCCTCAATCACCCTCTCCCAAACCTATGTGGTGTTATGGAGATGAATTGTCCTTGTGTTGATTGTCGAATTCTCGAATTTCCAGGGATCAACAACTACTATGAATCAATCCCAAGCTAGTTGGGGTCGGTTATATAAACTCTCAATATCTTTATCGCTCCATTCAGGCTCGTCTCAATCTAATATTAAAATTTTTAGGTTCTCTGACACTATAAATTATTTATATTGTCTATTGGCATAAAAATCTTTAACAAGATCAACAGATTCTTGGAGAACATTTGACCTAAAGTAAGCGTACTAACATGATTCCTTAATCCTAGGTCCTAACTAATCGATATCACTTATGGATCTTTCTCAACCATTGTCCTTTATTTCTTGCTAAGTTTGCATGGAGCCCACAAGATAGGTCTTTCGTGGCGACTTTCTTCTATGTGATTTTAGGTCTCTGCCTCATGCCCTTTGTTAACCTTCAATCACCATGGTTTCAAGTTATGCATTGGAGGTTGATGTAGGACATGATCAAACCATCTCAAGCGACTTTCTCTTAATTTATTCCCTATATGTGCTATCTGCACTGTCGAATATTGTCATTTCTAATCTTGCCTAATTTTGTACGACCGCACCTCCATGTTAACATTTGCATTTCTCTGCAACTGTCATGTTGTGGATGTGTTGGACATTTGCGTTCATTTTTTAGGCAAATAAGCATTTTTTGATCTGTCATAATGGTGGGAGCATTTTTCCTGCGGGTTTGCCACAAATGTAATTTTTCCTCTGAGATGTCTTTGTTTTGTTATTTGGAAAGGAAATATTTTTAGCTATTCTGCCGTGCTATTAAAGAAAAGAAAAAAATTTATTTATTGGGAAAATTTTCACTTGATTATGCTCTCGTGCTCTGGAAATTAATTACAGTTTATAAATATCCAAAATAGGAAAATGACATAATTACAAGCATATAATCCTAATTAGTGTGACTAATTCTTCCCAATCAAAGGCATGATTAATAGGATAGAGATTGTCAATTGTTATGTTGGAACATGGTGAAATAGGACCAATGTGGACAGTATGGAGAGAGATAATGAAGGAGTAGATAACAGTTTTGTACACTTGAGGTGGAGGAGTTGCCACTCCTATTTATATAGAAGATTGGGTGGCTTTTGTAGAAACCATATCTTTTTGTAAGGTTTTCTACTTTTTGGCATACTACCCGTGCACGGTTGTTTTGCGCTCTTCATTAATAAAATTTTATTACTTTATCTAGAAAGAATGTTGGAAAATTGTGAACAAACTTTTAGCTATTTAAAGTTTATGTTGGAGCATGGTGAACAAATGTTTTGGCGACGGGTTCTTCAGCATAGTTATTTTGCCCATAGGGGTGCATAGAATTTGATTCTCAGAGTTTGCTGGGTTCATTTTGAAGGTCCAAATGGTAGTGGCAAAAGCTCACTTTTTCGAGTCCTCGGTGGCCTTTGGCCACTTGTGTCTGGCCATATTGTAAAGCCTGGAGTTGGTTCTGATCTGAATAAGGAGATCTTTTATGTGCCCCAACGTCCATATACAGCTATCGGAACACTACGTGACCAGATTATATATCCTTTGACTGCTGATCAAGAGGTTGAACCGCTGACGCGAAGTGGTATGGTTGAACTTCTTAAAAATGTAAGTTCCCATAATTAATCTCTGCAACCTACGCATTCACTTACCTATTACTAATCTATCATGTATTCAAGGATTGGAACTGCTAATGTCATTCATTTTGGTATAATGCGGTAAATACTTCATTGACATGCTAGGTTGATCTTGAGTATCTTCTGGATCGCTATCCTCCTGAAAAGGAGGTTAACTGGGGTGATGAATTATCTCTGGGAGAGCAGCAAAGATTGGGGATGGCTAGACTTTTCTACCATAAACCAAAATTTGCCATTCTGGATGAGTGTACCAGTGCTGTGACAACCGATATGGAGGAACGGTTTTGTTCAAAAGTAAGAGCGATGGGAACATCATGTATCACTATTTCTCACCGACCTGCTCTGGTTGCATTTCATGATGTCGTCTTATCTTTGGATGGTGAAGGAGGCTGGAGAGTTCACTATAAGAGGTACGAAGCTGAAGTAATAAATCTTTTAACACATTCTCAGCGTAAGCAGATACTTATTACTTGTTTGTTCTACAAAATCTCCAGGGCAGATGCTCCTAGTCTCACTGACTCTGAGTTCAATAAAAACCAGGATTCTGAGACAGATCGCCAATGTGATGCAATGACTGTACAACGTGCATTTGCAAATGCAAAAAAGGTTTGGAATAATCATATGCTGCTCAAGCTTGTTTCCAGAGACTTTTTCTGCTTCAACTAACTCTTCTACTTTGGCATCACCTACAGGGCTCAGAATTCGCCAAGTCAGAGGCCGAATTGTATTTTTCGGAGTTAATATTGGCATCTCCATCTGAAGCTGATGATTCCCCTTTACCAGTCTTTCCACAGCTTAAGAGTGTTACAAGGATACTTCCACTTAGAATTGCAGCCATGTCTAAAATTTTGGTGAGTGTTTTTTTTGATGAAGTAAGGAGAATTCATTAAAAGTATCCAGCGGATGCAGGCAAAAGATTACAATTGAGAGAGATTGTATCTGCTCATATACACAAAAAAACTATTCTATCACTAAGGAGCAGACACAATCCAAAAATTGAACATAACTAGTTACAGGGGCCTGATTTAGCCAACTAAACAAATTCAATAAGCATTTTGCTTTGACTACATGGATCGGAGTTGAGATTCCATCAAAACATCTACGGTTCCTTTCCTTCCAGATGCACCAACAGATAGCAGCAGGTATCATTACCCAAATTTTTTTGATGGATTTACCAACTCTCCATGAACACCAACATTCATATGCTTCCTTGATGCTGTTAGGCTTGACCCAGGCTTGTCCAAAAATAGAGAAGAACATGTTCCAAATATCACATGCTAAAGGACAATGCAAAAAGAGATGTCTAACACTTTCAGAATCCAAATTGCACATGTAGCACCTATTCACCAGTGGTATACTCCTTCTGATGAGGTTTTCTTGTGAGACATCCTTCATTTAAGGCAACCCAACTGAAACAAATCACTTTAGGAGGTAGTTTTGTTCTCCAAATTAGTTTCCATGGCCAATTGTTTATCAGATCATTGTTGGAGCATAGGCGTGCATATGATTTCTTCACTGTAAATTTCCCGTCCCCCCATTCCAGTTTGTCCTTCAGCTGGGGTTTGACTGCAGTCTGTGCTAGTTTGGCCAGCAATTCCATTAGGTCATTTATCTCCCAATCATGAAAATGTTTCCTGAATTGAGGGTCCCAAGAGCTGTTTTGCCAACATTGTTCTACAGTGGATTCTTGATCTACTGCCAGTAGGTACAAATTTGGAAATTCATCTTTTAGTGCCATTGTTCCCAACCACTTGTCTTTCCTAAACTTGATGAGTGGTCCACTTCCTAACTTGAGTTTTGAGTTAAGTTGGAACTCATCCCATAAACTGGATGTGTTTCCATAGGCCTGCACCATGAGGTGATCTGCTATGTCTTGTGCACCAGTTGTTCCTCACAACATGTTTAGCATTAATCACTGATTTCCACAAACCAGGGTACTCCAAATTATACCTCCAATGCCATTTCATTAGCATACTCTTATTATGTAATGCCAAATCTTTAACACCCAATCCTCCATGCTCCTTTGGTAAAATAACCTTTGGCCATCTAACCAAATGAAATTTGTGACTTTGACTGTTGCCTTCCCATAAGAAGTTTCTTCTAATTTGATCTAGTCTCTTCTTCACTTTAACTGGAATTGGGAATAATGACATAAAATAGGTAGGAATACTATCCAACACACTGTTAATAAGCGTTAATCTACCCCCCATAGAGAGGTACTGCATTTTCCAGGAGGCCATTCTTTTCTCAAACTTCTCAATAACCCCACTCCAGATTCCTTGTGATTTCTATGATGCTCCCAATGGTAGGCCTAGGTATGTAGTGGGGAAGGATCTCACACTACAACACATTATATCAGATAGATCCTCCAGACCAGGGACATCATTGACAGGAAAAATTGTGCTTTTTGACATGTTCATTTGTAAACCTGATATGGCTTCAAAATCATAAGTGTGAGATTCAGGTACATTACTTCTGATCTCTCGGCCCCACAAAATATGAGAATGTCATCTGCATACTATGACTGCCAGCTCGGTCCTTTTTAGTTGGCCAGTTTCCAATTTGCTCTCACGATACTTCGCTTTTCATTTGTTGTCAAATCAAAACAAAATAAATACTATTAACTTTTTGCATAAGGACAGGTTATTCTATTGTGATTTACATGTAACATTTACTGAGTTTGGCTTAAAAGGCATTGCAGAAAAGTAATTGTATGGTTAGAAAGTGGTAAGGCAGGTTTGAGTGGGTGCGACTAGTAAGTCGTGAATTATGATTTTACTTAATTTATATTTAACTGGGTCCAAAGTCAAGATAAATTACTCTCTAATATATCTGATCACCACCTTTCTTTTTTGTAAAGAGCTGATTGCCATTTTTTAATAAGGAGCTGGCCACTATATCTGCATGGAGGGAGTTGATGTTATTGAGAACCATCTTCTTCACTTATAGCTCTGGTGCTTGTTTTAGGTACCCACACTGCTAGATAAACAGGGGGCGCAATTCCTTGCGGTCGCTTTACTCGTGGTGTCCAGAACGTGGGTTTCTGATCGCATTGCCTCTTTAAATGGTACTTCTCTAT
Organism: Nicotiana benthamiana; assembly: GCA_034376525.1. Classification (NCBI taxonomy): domain Eukaryota; kingdom Viridiplantae; phylum Streptophyta; class Magnoliopsida; order Solanales; family Solanaceae; genus Nicotiana; species Nicotiana benthamiana. The sequence continues at coordinate 9,606,503 of CM067324.1, forward strand.
TTCTCTTTTAGTTGTTATGCTTCTTCATCTGGAGTGAGGGATTTCACTGGACTCTTTATAATACATCTGTTTACATAGGAACAACTGTGAAATTTGTGCTGGAGCAGGATAAGGTGGCCTTCCTACGTTTGATTGGTGTTAGTGTCCTTCAGAGTGCTGCATCCTCTTTTATTGCGCCGTCTCTGAGGTGAGTTTTAAATCTGGAAAGACTACACACCTTTCCTTACTTGAAACATGCTTGCATCAACTAGTTTTAAAATTTATACCTGGAAGGTTCGGCAGAAAAATAAAATTTAGGTTACTAGGTTTCTTTTCCCGATCAACAAATCCGTGATTCAGTTATTATAAAGAGCTATTAGGAGTGCAACCTTTAAAGCGATGCAGAAAAGGAAAATATTCTCGGATACATATATCATCGATTCTGTGTACATCGAATTTGTGTTTAGAGCTCCATAAGATAAAAATTATCTTCTTTTTCAATGAAGTAAGATTAATTTCCAGTGTTCTATTTGATGAATATTCACACATAAATAACATACAGACACTAATTCTTTTTCCAGGAAGTAAGATTAGTTTCCAGTGCTCTATTTGGTGAAAATGTCTTCTTTTTCAATGAAGTAAAGATTAATTTCCAGTGTTCTATTTGATGAATACTCGCACATAAATAACATACAGACACTAATTTTTTTTCAGGAAGTAAGATTAGTTTCCGGTGTTCTATTTGGTGAATAACGCCCATAAATAACATATGGACACTAATTCTGAGGTTCAAACACACTACGTCTTAGTCTAACTACACTCCTTGGTTCAAATGCTATAGTTAACCTATATCTGTTTTCTATTTTTATTATCTTTGACAAGGTTATATGTTTATTAATTTTATTTTTTAAAGAAAACAAGAATTGAAGAGCAAATTCAGCCAGGTGGTTTTTTCCCAACATTATCCTGGAACTTTTTTTTTCTCGACTTTGGGTTTAATAGTGTGGACAACTAGATACCATTATAGCCAAGCAGCGTAAGATCTCTCTTTGTATGCTGATTCAGGATTCTAGAAAGGTTGGACTTGATGTGGTTTATTTACGCTAGCTCCTCTAAATTAAAATTTCTGTTTTGTAGGTTTTAAGTTTCACTAGATTGCTGCTTTGGTTGCATATTGTATGGGCAAACTGTGTTATATCATTTCATTTAGTGCCATATATTGTTTGCTATTATCTGCCTCTGAATCTTGCAGTGTTTCGGACTGTTTTATTTCATATTAGCATTTTTGTTGTGTATGTTCTTTGCTGTTCTTTGTCCTTTTTTTGTTGAGATCAAACTTTTCTTCCTTCTTTCATACAGGAACTTGACAGCGACATTGGCACTTGGATGGAGGATCCGTTTGACCAAGCATTTGTTGAAGAACTACTTAAGAAAGAATGCTTACTATAAGGTACTAAATTGTTTGGCAAGATATTAGCACTCTTTAGTTCCGTCACATTACACTGTTGCTTCATTATCATTCACTCCGTCTTACTCATAAAGGTATCTTGGATGTGCTGTTCAGTAAACCCTACGCTTTCCTATGCCTTTGTGAAAGTTCAACACTTGAATATCTTTCACTTACTCATAAGGGAATAAGGGAATCTTAAATGGATTATTTTTTATGCTACTCTACAACAACTACCCAGTATACTCCCACCAGGTGGGGTCTGGGGAAGGTAATATGTAGACAGCCTTACCCCTACCCAAAAGGGCAGAGAGGCTGCTTCCAAGCGACCCTCGGCGCATAGGACAGAATGAAAAGCTGCATTGGAAAACAAAGATAAAGTTAGGAACCAAGACAAGACAAAACACAATAACAAAACAAAGCATAAGTAATCCTGCAGAAATAACGTAAATGATTATGTAAACATAAGAAACATAAATACCGCCGCATGCGACAATAACAAGCGACAACTATCATATTACCAACCAAGAGGGGACCTACGCTAAAACACTAGTCATCTACGGATAACCCTACTATCCCACACCCAACCCCGGGTGGGGCGAACGAAGGACTCTAAGAGCCCCTAGCCTGCAACCCTGATTCTAGACCTCCAGACTCCCCTATCAAGGGTCAAGTCCTCGGTAACCTGCATACTAGTCATGTCCTGCCTAATCACCTCTCCCCAATGCTTCCTAGGCCTCCCTCTACCCCGCCGACCACCAACAATCTCCAGCCGCTCGCAGCTCCTCACCGGGGCATCGGGACCCCTCCTCCGTACTTGCTCGAACCACCTCAGCGTCGCTTCCCGCATCTTCTCGTCCACCGGGGCCACCTCTACCTTCTGTCGAATAACTTCATTCTTAATCTTATCTAGCCTGGTGTGCCCACACATCCACCTAAGCATCCTCATCTCAGCAACCTTCATTCTCTGAACATGGGAGTTCTTCACGGGCCAGCACTCTGCCCCATACAACATCGCAGGTCTAACCACGGCTCTGTAGAATTTCCCCTTGAGTTTGTGTGGGATAAGTTTCCACTTTTAGAGGTCAACCGGGGCTTTGGTCAGCATCTATATCACTATATTTCTTAACTTCTTTATGAAAAAAAAAATTCAACTACATGAAAAAACTACCATGTGGAAGGTTTAGGAACTCCTTGACGTTTATGAATTTAGCTAAAATGCTGGAAGTCGAATTTGATATTGAAAAGCCAACATGGACAACTCTTTAACAGCTTGTCTATTTTAGTCCTGTTCTACGCCGTTTTTTCATTTGTTTGAATAGTGGGAGAACTTCTGTATAACAGTTGCAACTTCTTTGATCATAATATTTTTTCGTCATCCTTGATCAAAGGATAACTAATGTTGAAGTACTATACTTCACTTCCCAAGCAGAACTCTGATATAATATTCAAATATCTTGGAGAAATAATTTTGAAGGATGGATTGTAGGTATTTAACATGGCGGGTGTCAACATGGATGCGGATCAGAGATTAACTCAGGATCTGGAGAAGCTTACCGCTGACTTGTCTAGTCTGGTAACTGGAATGGTGAAGCCAATAGTTGACATTCTATGGTAAGTTCACTAGATGGTGCCAACCTGGTGTTTTAACACTATGTTTTCAAGGCTTTAGAGAAGTACTAATGAAATGCAGGTTCACTTGGAGAATGAAACTGCTAACTGGACAGAGAGGAGTTGCTATATTATATGCTTACATGTTATTAGGCCTGGGTTTCCTGAGATGTGTTACTCCTGACTTTGGTGACCTGGCGAGTCGAGAACAACAGCTTGAAGGAACTTTCAGGTTACATGATGTTTTGCTTACTTTCTTGCATTATTGTGTTTGGATTGGCTACTGTTACACCTGAATATCTATTATCAGGTTCATGCATGAAAGGTTGCGGACACATGCTGAATCTGTTGCTTTCTTTGGAGGTGGTACTCGTGAGAAAGAGGTAACATTATTTAGCAGCATTATTTTATCAGCAGCGCAACCTTACAGAAATATGATATAGATTTGCATTTGTGTGTTTATTAGTATATGATAAGAATGGACATTGGGCCTAACTCAACCCTAAAAGCTATCTTATGAGGTGAGGATTGCCCAAGCCATACTAGGAGACCAAGGACCTCAAATCCCTCCGATGTGGTACAACTCAACTCCCCCCTTCACGCCCAGATCTCTGGAGCGTGGACAACATAAATGGGGGCCCAACATCGGTAACAATAATTGGGATGGGCCTGGCTCTGATACCATGATAAGAATGGACATTGGGCCTAATTCAACCCCAAAAGCTAGCTTATGAGGTGAGGATTGCCCAAGCCATATTAGGAGACCAAGGACCTCAAATCCCTCCGATGTGGGACAACTCAACAGTATACATGCATATACATTCTGGCGATCTTCTTCTGTGACGTACTATATATTTTGCTGCTACAGTAAATTTCTTCCAATTTTCGTCAATCCTATTTGGAAATCAGAAGGGGTAAATCAGCTGTTAAGTTTTAAGAAGTTGTCATCTCTTTGTATCAAGTGCTACAGATTACATCAAGACCTCCACTGTTCTTGTAAAAAATAAATATTGGCCCAAAATTTGGCTAAGATATTACGTATAAGGACTACCTTCCTTGTGTCTGGATTTATCCGTAATACAGGTAAAGCTTAAAAGCCCAGGAAGTGGATTGAGGCACTGAAGTATAGAAGAGATATATTTGTACGATGTCTATCCAGTACATATCGTTGGGGTTTTGAGTAGTTTTTGGTGTGTTTTATCTAGACCTGCAAAGTCTGCACCAACAAAATAAGTTATAACTAATGAGTAGCTCGAACTGGGGTCAGAGAGCATTTAAGGAATGATTAGCTCGAACTAGGGTCCATCATGATCGGGAGTAGCTTAAAACTAATCCATGTGATCCTTATAAAAATTTGGGAAGGTTTTGAATTCCAGAAATTCCTGATCTTCTATTGAACAGGTACATGATGCACTGACTTGTACAATTTTCACCTTTGACTGATATTAGTAATTTGTAAAACTATTCGGTCTTATGGAGGGCATGGATAAAATTCAGATCAAGAGCATCCATACGAAATTGAACTATATGCCCAGACTTCTTAATGTATACACACTTTAGTACAAGGGGAGGTATGTGATGCACCGACTGAAAAGTTTCATGATATCTTCTGGTGAAATCAACAAACTACGCCATTGATGTATCTTCTGACGACAGAGCAATGCAATGAGAAGAAACCTGCTTCAGTGGTGTAGTGTTGATGGAATGTGGTGTTGTCTCCTTATATGCTCTTGAGAAGTCTTCACCTCATGAGTTTTTAGGGTTGAGTTAGGCCCAATGTCTATTTTTTTTATACTAATTATGAACCTTAAATGCAAGACTTCTTTTATTTTCCATTAATCAGCCTATGATTCATAATGGGAAAATAAAGAACAACCTGAGAAGTGAACAGACAAGAAAAGAAGTGTCACTACTCAAAATCTACCAAGGGTCGTGATGGCGCCGGACACTACTGTCAACTTCGAAGATAAAGTTTACCCATGAACTCACGAACTCAAATATATGATTTTCTCTTAATTCCATGTCGAAAAATCGTGGTTAAATTCAAAAAATATCATTTTTCTAGGTTTTTCCTCAAACCCCAAGTTTTCTACAAATTTCTTTGTCTAAATCCATATATAAACATTATATTTACTCAAAACTAGCATAAATTCATGCCGGGCCGCTCCACCACTGAAGCTATTCACCTAGTCAGGCGGCTGGCGGAACAATTCAGGGATAAGAAGAAGGACCTGCATATGGTGCTTATCGACTTGGAGAAGGCGTATGACAAGGTCCCGAGGGAGGTGCTATGGAGGTGCTTGGAGGCGAAGAGTGTGCCAGAAGCCTATATCAGAGTTATCAAGGACATGTACGATGGGGCTAAGACTAGGGTGAGGACGGTGGGTGGCGATTCAGACCATTTTCCTGTGGTAATGGGGCTCCATCAAGGATCGGCGCTGAGCCCCCTGTTGTTCGCCTTAGTGATTGATGCTCTAACCCGTCATATCCAAGGGGATGTGCCTTGGTGTATGCTCTTTGCTGATGATATAATATTGATAGACGAGACGAGCGCCGGTGTTAGTGAAAGGTTAGAGGTATGGAGACAGACCCTCGAGTCTAAAGGTTTCAGAATAAGCAGATCTAAGACAGAATATCTGCAAGTTCAGCGACGAGCCGAGTGGGGTGGGCAGGGATGTGATGCTTGGTTCTCAGGCCATCGCCAAGAGGGACAGTGTCCGATATCTTGGGTCTGTGATTCAGGGGAACGGAGAGATTGACGGGGACGTCACCCATCGGATAGGAGCAGGGTGGTCGAAGTGGAGGCTGGCTTCTGGGGTCCTGTGTGACAAGAAAATCCCACACAAACTCAAGGGGAAATTCTACAGAGCCGTGGTTAGACCTGCGATGTTGTATGGGGCAGAGTGCTGGCCCGTGAAGAACTCCCATGTTCAGAGAATGAAGGTTGCTGAGATGAGGATGCTTAGGTGGATGTGTGGGCACACCAGGCTAGATAAGATTAAGAATGAAGTTATTCGACAGAAGGTAGAGGTGGCCCCGGTGGACGAGAAGATGCGGGAAGCGAGGCTGAGGTGGTTCGGGCATGTAAGGAGGAGGGGTCCCGATGCCCCGGTGAGGAGCTGCGAGCGGCTGGAGATTGTTGGTGGTCGGCGGGGTAGAGGGAGGCCTAGGAAGCATTGGGGAGAGGTGATTAGGCAGGACATGACTAGTATGCAGGTTACCGAGGACTTGACCCTTGATAGGGGAGTCTGGAGGTCTAGAATCAGGGTTGCAGGCTAGGGGCTCTTAGAGTCCTTCGTTCGCCCCACCCGGGGTTGGGTGTGGGATAGTAGGGTTACCCGTAGATGACTAGTGTTTTAGCGTAGGTCCCCTCTTGGTTGGTAATATGATAGTTGTCGCGTGTTATTGTCGCATGCGACGGTATTTATGTTTCTTATGTTTACACAATCATTTACGTTATTTCTGCAGGATTACTTATGCTTTGTTTTGTTATTGTGTTTTGTCTTGTCTTGGTTCCTAACTTTATCTTTGTTTTCCAATGCAGCTTTTCATTCTGTCCTATGCGCCGAGGGTCGCTTGGAAGCAGCCTCTCTGCCCTTTTGGGTAGGGGTAAGGCTGTCTACATATTACCTTCTCCAGACCCCACCTGGTGGGAGTATACTGGGTAGTTGTTGTTGTTGTAGCATAAATTACTTACCTCATGGTGAATGACAAAACCCCCTCTTCAAAAGCTCCAAAAATCGCCCAAGCCATGAGAAAAATGGGTGAAATGAACTCAAACCCCGATTTTAAACATTCTGCCCAGTCCAGGTTCGCCCTTCTTCGCGTTTGCGGCCTGTTGATCGCGTTCGCGAGGGCCAGTTACCCGGCCCCTTCGCATTCGCATACCAGGCCAATGATCTTAGGCCCGACTTTTCCTTCTATGCGTTCGCGATCTCCTCCTCGCGTTCGCGGCCTACGCCTCGCGTTCACGAAGGCTAAACAGCAGCCTCCCACCTTCTTCTTCGCGAACGCGAAACTCCCTTCGCGTTCGCGGAAAAGGAAACCAGAAACAAAAATCTGCAGCAACAAGACAATCCGAAATGATCCGAAACTACCCCGAAACACACCCAGGCCCCCGGGACCCTGACCAATCATGCCAACCTTCCCCAAAACACATTATGGACCCTATCAAATCACGTCGGATTGATCCCAAATTTTGCACACTAGTCATATTTGACTTTACGGACCTGATGCAACTTCCGGAATCGGATCCGGCCCCGATATCAAAAAGTCAACTTCCGGTCAAACTCTTTAAAGACCTCCCACTTCTATCTTTAGCCAAATGTCTCCTAAATGACCCACGAACCCCAGAATTCACTTTTGATCGCGCTCCCAACTCCAGAATCACCATACGAAGCTACTCTCAACCTCTGAATCCCAAACGAACATCGATAACATTGAAATGCACTTTAACCCAAGCTTATGAGATTTCTTCCAAAATGCTAACTTCCACTATAGGCGCCAAAACGCTCCCCGGTCATCCAAAATCCAATCCGGGCATACACCCAAGTTCGAAATCATCATACGAACCTACTGGAATCACCAGATCCCGATTTCGAGGTTGTTTACTCTGAAATCCAATTGTAGTCAGTTCTTTCAGCTTAAAGCTTTCGAAATGAGAGTTCTCTTTCCGAATCAATTCTGAACTTCTCGAAATTCAATTCCAACCACGCGTACGAGTCATATTACCTGAAGTGAAGCTGCTCATGACCTCAAACTGCTGAATGGCGCGCTAGAGCTCGAAACGACCGGTTGGGTCGTTACATTCTCTCCCGCTTAAACATATGTTCGTCCTCGAACGTGCTAAGCTCTAGCTGGAGTTGTCCGAATTCACTGTTTAACACCTCGTGCTCTTACCCATGCCACCACAACCCAATTGAGCACATTAGCTCTATCAGTTTTGAAGATATCCCCTTTCTATTTAAGAAAATAAGCTTAGAGCCTAATTCCAACATCCAGAATTCTCTGCCAGGCCTGCTTCCAATAAATGAACATATCAATAACTACATGCAGCAGCAAAACATGAGTGCATACCTTAGCTGAATTCATCACCCTTGCACCACTTTACTCACCAAACCATAATGAAATTCTCTGATCAAATAAACCAAAATTTCACGAACTTGATTCTCCCATTGGACCTCACGACGTACTTAGGTCTTGCTCTAACTCTACCAATACCGCCACGACAGATGAGATGTGTAGAAATTCATAACCACTGCTGAACCAACAATTCATTGGGTCTATACTCCTAGCAAGAACTATCACCCCATTCTGAACCAAATAATGGTCTTAGCTCCTTAATATACTTCATATAATCAGATTGCACTGATCCCGAATTTAATGATCTCGTCTCACCCAGTGCGAACTGCTCTGGCAATAAGCCACCCCGGACATGAACAAAAGTTTCATATATGTGCCAATAGGCTACCAATTCGAACGCGATACAAAAGGAAAACGAACTCTGGAAAGGAAATCCAATTACACCGGTCGCGAATCATACATGCGACGCGGGAGATTTCCTTTCAAAAATAGGAAACCAAACACATAAAAACGAACACGGGGAACTGTACTCGGTGTCACTCTGCTGCGGTGCGCAACTCGATCCAAGCAACATAACCATGGCGACGTCCCACCCGATCAACACATAGATCTCACATAAGGAAATATACATCGAGCTAAATTGCTCATCACAATAAGATACCGAATATCGGTCACCAGCACGCTAAGTGCCTAATACCATCCTTGGGGAGACATATATCGTCATAAGCTACAGAACTTAAGCACAACCAAGGTGCGATATACGATCTGAATCTCAAGAGCCATCCTGCTCGTATAATCTCACCTCTATGAGGAACCTCAACACATAAGAAATTCACCAAGCCGTCTCACAACTCATACATCGCAATATATCATTACATGAAATAGCTGACAAAGAAATAACAGTCCGACTACTCTTCCATAAGGAGCACATTGCTGAAATGAACACATCCGTACCAACTAGGCCAATAACCTTTCAAAGGTCCATACTAACTTCCCTTTTCTCCCATAACACATAAGAACAACCATCATAATCGGAGTAATCATCCACAGTCCACAACTCAATAAGTCATGTACCCTCCAGTCACCAATCCTCAATTTAGCGATATCACCACAATCTTCATACTTGGTTTAAATCTTTAATCAATCAAGTGACTACATGCCACACTTATATAATCTTCCTGCGGGACATGCTCACTATAACAAATAACTGGGTTGTACCTCCAAACCACCGGCCGCACTAATGCTTAAAAGCGATCAAGAATCATTAACCAGTATGCAAAGCCTTTTTTTTTTCACAAAACATCGATCTCTGGTGACACTGAAGACAATACCAACTTTCCTTAAACATCGAAACTCCTTTCCTGCTCATCCGAGCACGTGACCTCCTTGACAACGCCGAGCTGCAACTTTGATCTTCATTTCAAATTCCATACCACTCACTGCACCCAACATGCCAATATACGATAGAACACGTTCTTCATCCTAGCTTTGGAACCACTGTTAGATTGACATTTCATCATATAAAGTTTTCCACTAAACTCACTTCAGGAGAACCATAGCAACATACAGGCGAATTTTCATAACCATAGGATATGCAAATCCCTAAGTAGCGGTCTAAGCCACCATAATCCTTCCCGGATCCGCCTACACATAACAGGCCGTAACGGTGGAATACTCCTGAATAACATCAATTACAGCGGCCGACAAGCCTAACTGATCACTACCAGCAATATGCTAATTCGACTGTGGCTAACCAATCCATCTTCTTCCAATTTATCCTTGATTGCCATAGAAACAATAATAACTTCATTAAACACTTAACACACTCCGTCCGTACTCATCCTGAGTGACCTTGAACCATGAGACCATGCCGTCTCAAATTCCACGAACCATTTTATACCTTCCAATTGCTACACTACAAGTCAAAATATCATAGAGCATTCTGGGCCCTTCTCATAAGCTGCTACAAGGCTCGATTCTTAACCGTACCTATAAGCTCGAAATCATTAGGCACCACACCTTACCTCTTTGAATCCACTAGGACCATTGCCGAGAGCCGCCCGCTCTGACTTGGCCCGAATATAATCAATTCCATGATTCTTCTAGTACAAGCACACCTTCTCGACGGAGCACCCGACATAATCATTCCCCGAGTCTGAATATGAGCCAACAAAGCCAACCATAGCACACCTTTAGCAATCCCTTTGCTTAAATTACCACTTATGTCCTTTTCCCGTAGCTGAAATAACCCATCACTATGCTAATAACCAGAAACCTCGCAATTAGTTAACCATGCAACCCAATCATAGGATGTGGGACTCTCCCACTTAGCTCCAGGCCGCTGCTATAAGACTATGGAATTCACCAGGATTTTTAGTCTCTTATTGACATAACCTTGCGCAATCAACCGCCAAAATCCTCGGAATCTTTCTGTGAAACCCCCTTTTATACTCCGAATCATCAACCACATTCGCGTGACTGACCTCTTCGCTGTATAACCAATAGTATTCTTCGCAGAAGCCTCGCTAACCACGCGACCGCTAATCTGCGCACATGAGATACCCACCTGTGGAAATCACTCCCCGACATCTTCCAACACTGCTGCGCGGGGTACAATCACTATGACATCAGTAACCCATCCAGAGTCTGAGCTCACTCTCTAGCTGTACAAGTCCATTCACCCCTCGTGGACATCAATCAATGTGCGGCAACATCCTTCCAATTCATGTTATGTTGTATCCTTTTTCATTTCGAGCAGCTCCTTCCCGTTATATCAAATCTTCTGCCGCATAATGGCCCATGCTTTAAGTTAACTCCGTAGGACCCAACCACTAATCTCTGAAATTCCCGAATCATTCCAAACTCTCCTTAAGGTGCATATTCATCCTACCACAACGCTCATATGCAACTCCGCCACTTTCCCACTTTGGCGGAACTCATCCCTTTAATCAACTACTCGTCCTTTGCTTCTTATACTCGGCCTTCCAGAAATTTTAGCCACCCCCGAGACCTCCCACATGTCCTTCCTCATCCTTTGCTGCTCAGTTGTAGCCTTTGATAAAATCTATCTTTGCAGCACTTGAACGCACAAACCGTTACTAACTTTAAACCTTTTCGGAGATCATCTTTTCGAGCTGTCAACATTAGAAACACCTATTCAATCCTGAACCACCGCACCCCGCGATATCTAACAGTCGCTTCGTCAATACTGACTTGCATTAACATGCTCCAAAGGCGAATTGTAGAAGATCATAACACCGACGAACTTAACATATACAATCGAGGATGACGATACCACGTCGTAGATGAAAATTCCACTGACACTTGAAAACACCAAGTCTCGTTACTTCATTGATCCAAATCTGGACATTCATAGGACAATTGCTTTTCCCCTGCCGGGAATAAAATGCCGAATCCTTAGATCATGCACCGAGTAAACCCCCTTTCAAGTCATGCACTGCCCCGACACGTAGGCAAACATCCTACCACCATATCAATACTTCGGAACCATCGTTCATAAGTATCATGACAACTTGTGCCTAGCCTCAGAGCTCTCAGAAGTAACGCTACTGAGCTAAAACAATAGAATATCCTTCCACAAGGCGACGATAATAGCTCAAACAACCCCTCACCACATTCGTAATATCATTACAATCCTTCAATTCTCACTTTTAACCAACGGTTTGCGTCGCGTAAGATTGAGTATGAAGGAAACAAGGGCATAAGCTACGAGGAATCAAGAAGGGAAGTACTCCTAACAGCCTGTAGCCTCCCGAAGATAAGTACGGATGTCTCCGTACCGATTCCCGAGACTGTACTAGACTTCCTCATGATTCGTGAGAACTAAGAGAACCTAGTGCTCTGATACCATGTTGGCACGACCCAAAATCCACTAAGTGTCGTGATGGTGCCGGACATTGCTGTCACGCAAGCCAACCAAATTACTTGATTATTAAGCTCTCATTTTAAAAATTTTAAAAACCAAGTTTTTCCTTCAATTTCACTAGTAAAAGGCAATCCGTACAATGTAAATAAAAGAGTGTTGGAAGTAAATACAAGATACTTAATAACCATCCCAGAACCCGGTGTCACAAGTGCATGAGCAGTTTCTAGGAAATAATATAATACAACAACCGTCCAGAATACAATATTGGACAGAAAATAAATACAAATAACTGAAAGAGATACTGCTGGTTGCGGGTCGCCTCGAGAAGTGTAGCTCACCTAAGTCTCCGTATCGACCATGCTGCTATGCGAGTAGGCGAAAATATGCATGTGCAAAAAAAATGCACAGAAGTGTAGTATGAGTACGAAAACGTGTACTCAATGAGTATCCCGTCTAATCTCGAAGGAGTGGAGACGAGAGGACTGACTTCGACACTTACTAGTGGTCCAAAAATGATATATTATTAATGCGAATAATAAAAAATTTATTAAGAATGACAGTAAATTTCAAGTAAGTCATGAACATGTGAAAGTTCCTTTTATTATTACAAGTCTCCGGATTCATAATCCAATAGTTTCCAATTATCTCAAGTCGGGGAGAGCAAATATCAATCTCAAATAATCTCAAGGCAAGCAATACAAGCATGCACAAATCATGCCGAGGTCGTACGACCTGATCCAATAGAAATGTAAAATGTGCACTGCCGATGGTCGAATGGCACGAATCATAGATTAATCTATTACCCTGCTCGCCTATCATACATGCGACGCAGTCAATATTAAATAAAAAAATATCCCGCTCGTGAATCATACATGCTGTGCGGGTACACATAGATACACACAGTCAAACAACCAATTAAGAGTTTATCGGAAAACGTATATTCCAATAAAGCCAATTTTCTTTTAATGATTTAAGAAAAATGAAGTTTATTCCTTTTTGAAATTCATTTACCAATTCGATGTGATTGAAGCAATTCAAATTGTCTATAAGTTTACAACTGATCCAAGTACAACATGCTTTTGGGTCCTAGACTACCCGAACAATAGCATAATAGTAGCTACGCACGGACTCTCGTCACCTCGTGCGTACGTAGCCTCCGCAAATAGGAGCACATAACCAATTAACTCACACATGGGGACAGTTTCCTGTTACAAGGATAGAAAGGAGACTCGCCTCGCTCCGAAGATCCATAACCGGCATTCCACGCCCTTTCGAAGACTCAAATTGATGCAAAATGTTCTGAAACTAGCCAATAATTATGAAAAACCATTAATATAGGTTCAATTACTCATTACAATCCAATTCATAACAATTCCTAACGCCGATCGAGAAGTTGACAAAATTGCCCTCGGGTCCGGAATGCGAAATTTTTCGAAGATAAAGTTTACTCATGAACTCACAAACTCAAATATATGATTTTCTCTTAATTCCATACCCAAAATCGTGTTCAAATTCCAAGAATATCATTTTTCTAGGTTTTCCTCAAACCCCAAGTTTTCTACAAATTTCTTTGTCTAAATCCATATATAAATATTATATTTACTCAAAATTAGCATAAATTACTTACCTCATGGTGAATGACGGAATCCTATCTTCAAAAGCTCCAAAAAGCGCCCAAGCCAAGAGAAAAATGGGTGAAAACAACAAACAACAACAACTACCCAGTATATTCCCACCAGGTGGGGTCTGGGGAGGGTAATATGTAGACGAGCCTTACCCCTACTCGAAAGGGCAGAGAGGCTGTTTACAGTCGACCCTCGGAAGAACTCAAATCCCAATTTTAAACATTATGCCCAGCCCAGGTCCGCCCTTCTTCGCGTTCGCGGCCCGTTGATCCAGTGTTTCTGAGAGCGGGAATCGCAATAAGGGACAGGGGCTCGCCTCGCTTCAATAGCGAAGTGCACGATTCATTGAAGTGAAGCGCAATTGTGAAAATACATATAATATATATATAATAATTAATTTATAAACTGAAATAGACATTAAAAAAATCAAATAAACTAAAATATAATATATATATATATATATATATATATATATATATATATATATATATATATATATATATATATATATATATATATATATATATATATATATATATATATTAATTTTCTAAACTGAAGTACATATAAAATTAATAAAACTGAAAATATAACATATAAATAATAATTATTTTATAAACTGAAATACACATTAAAAAAAAATAAAATATATATATATATATATATATATATATATATATATATATATATATATATCTTAATTTTCTACTGAAATACATATAAAATTAATTGAATAAATTGAAAACATATCATATATATAATAATTTATTGTATATACTAAACTATACACTAAAATGAGAAGGAAAAAGAAGGAGAAAATAGGGAATCTGTTCTGGACTTGAGAAAGAAGAAAAAGAAAGAAAAAGAAGAAGCAGAAGCAGAAACAGAAGCAGAAGAAGAAGAAGAAGAAGAAGATGCAAAAGAAGCAGCAGCAGAAGCAGCAGAAGAAGTAGAAGAAAGAAAAAAAATGGCGAAGCAGTGGTCGAGCTTGACCGGAGGAGAAGAAATGAAGAAGAAAGGAGAAAGAAATTACCGGGACTGGGTCAACAATTGTCTCTGTTTTTGTGAGGGTCTGTTGTGACTATTTTGGGGTCTTTTTTGTATAATTAAAAAGCAGACCCCAAGTTTTTTTTAAAAAAACGGGTTCGGTGCGCTTTTGTAAAAGAAGCGATCGCTTCGTCGATTTCCTCGCTTTGTCACTTCAGCTAGTGAAGCGCGCGCTTTTCAAGATCGCACGCCTCAGGCAGCCAGAAGCGATACATTGTCGCTTCGCATCGTTTCGCTCTTAAAGTGACGAAGTGATCACTTTTCTAAACAGTTTGTTGATCGCGTTTGCGAAGGCCAGTTACTCAGCCCCTTCGTGTTCACATGCCAGGCCTCACGTTCGCGTAGGCCAATGACCTCAGGCCCAACTTTTCCTTCTAGGTGTTCGCGATCTCCTCCTCCCATTCGTGTAGTAACCAACTCACTCCTTCGCGTTTGCGACCTACGCCTCGCGTTTGCGAAGGCTAAAACCAGCAGCCTCCCACCTTCCTCTTCGCGAACGCAGAACTCCCTTTGCGTTCGCGAAGAAGGAAACCAGAAATAGAAATATGCAGCAACAACACAACCCAAAATGATTCGAAACTACCCCGAAACACACCTGAATCCCCTTGGGACCTCGGTCAATCATGCCAACTAGTCCCAAAACACATTACAGACTCGCTCGAGGCCTCAAATCACATCAAACAACATCGAAATCATGAATTGACCTCCAATCCAAGCTTTATGAATTTTAGAGCTTCGAACTTCTACTCTCGATGTTTAAACCAATCAAATCACGTCCGATTGACCCCAAATTTTGCACACAAGTCATATTTGACGTTACGGACCTGCTCCAACTTCCGGAGTCAGATCCCGACCCCGATATCAAAAAGTCAACTTCTGGCCAAACTCTTTAAAAACCTCCAACTTCTATCTTTTGCCAAATGGCTCCAACATGACCCACAGACCTCCAAATTTACTTCCGATCGCGCTTCCAACTCCAGAATTACCATACTGAGCTACTCCCGGCCTCGAAATCTCAAACAGACATCGATAATACTGAAATGCACTTCAACTCAAACTTATGAGATCTCTTCCAAAATGCTAACTTCCACAATAGGCACCAAAAGCTCCCCGGTCATCCAAAACCCAATCCAGGCATAC
Source organism: Nicotiana benthamiana (assembly GCA_034376525.1). NCBI lineage: Eukaryota > Viridiplantae > Streptophyta > Magnoliopsida > Solanales > Solanaceae > Nicotiana > Nicotiana benthamiana. The sequence goes on from CM067324.1 coordinate 9,622,320, forward strand.
CTCCAAGTCCGAAATCATCATACGAACCTACTGGAACCTCCAGATACCGATTCCAAGGTCGTTTACTCTGAAATCCAATCGTAGTCAATTCTTTCAGCTTAAAGCTTTCGAAATGAGAATTCTCTTTCCAAATTAACTCCGAAGTTCCTGAAATTCAATTTTGACCACACGTACAAGTCATAATACCTGAAGTGAAGTTGCTCATGGCCTCAAACTGTTGAACGGCGCGCTAGAGCTCAAAACGACTAGTCGGGTCGTTACAAGAAGAAAATAGAATTGCTGCAAGAGAGAGAACAATAGTTGAATAGGCCTCGCATACTAGAAGAAAAAAAGGAAAGAATGTTGAAAAGCAAAAGAAGAATAAGAAGCAAATCAAGAGATGCGTAAAAGTAAGAAAAATAGAAGAATCATTGGAGAAATATGATGGACCTCAAATAGCAGAAGGCCATATTTTTACTCTTTTTCTTTTAACGTTCTTCTAAGGTCAACAACAAATCCTAGCCCCGCTTCACACTTGGATTGCTTTGCATCCACTGCTTGATACACTCGCTTCTCTGAAGTCACATTGCGTAGTCTCTAATGCAATACTGATGCACGTTATGCATGGCAGATGGTTGAAGCAAGGTTTAAAGAACTTCTTCATCACTCTTCTTTGCTTCTCAAGAAGAAATGGTTATTTGGCATAATAGATGAGTTTATCACGAAGCAGCTTCCTCACAATGTTACTTGGGGATTAAGCCTGTTGTATGCTATGGAGCACAAGGGTGACCGGGCTTTGACTTCAACTCAAGGTGATACCAAGGCAAATTATGAATTTGTTTATTCTTGTACTGTTGTGATTTTGTGTTCAAATTATCACTTGTTATTTCTTTGTCCCATTTCTTAGGTGAATTGGCTCATGCACTGCGCTTTTTAGCATCTGTTGTGTCTCAGAGCTTTTTAGCTTTTGGTGACATCCTGGAGCTCCACAAAAAATTTGTCGAGCTTTCTGGTGGTATCAATAGAATTTTTGAGTTGGAAGAGTTTCTTGATGCTGCTCAATATGGTGGGTGTGATTTTTGACATTTTCATTTCTCTTGTTTCTGTTTCTTCCAAATTTCAAATCCTTCACACTGGTTGTAAAGCTTCAATGACATTTATACAGAAGTTAACAGTTCAGGTCAAGCTTTATGTTATGAAGCCTTTGAGTTAACCTTATTCAGAAGGCAAGAGATGTGGTCCAGTACGTATGATAGGTCTGTTTGAGTCCATTGCAATAGTGCTGTAGATGTCACAATTTGTGGGTAATGGAGAGGCTATCATAGTATCATGAACATGGTAATGAAACTGAAGATTGATAGATGTACTATTAGGTTGTTTGTGATAGTAGATATGCAGAAAACACTTGGCAGCGGCGCTGATTGCTTGGGATGATAGTATTCATGTTGAAGATGCTGCAACTAGGTTATGCGAATGAATTTTAGCTATAAGATTGAAATAGCAAAATCAAATAGCTGACGCTAAAGCTAGTTTTTGCTTCTGATAAAAATTATCCACCAGTGCTGACTGCTCAGGACTGTCCCATTCAAATGTTAACATTACAAGATAGTGATATTTCCTTTTCAAATTGCTTTTTGCTAGAAACTGCTTGACCAGTCTGCTGGTGTTAGTATAGTTATATGGTAGTGATGTTTCCAGTATGCATGCAGAAGTACCTGTGGGCGTTTCTTCATCACCTTCCTCCAAGGATGTAATATCTTTCTCTGAAATGGACATCATTACACCCGGACAAAAAACCTTGGCAAGGAAGCTGACATGTGATATAGTGCAGGGAAAAAGCCTTCTTGTTACTGGTTAGTGGCCCAATGACCTCTATTTATATACTTTAATATAGAGTGATGCTTATTTGCTCATTATTTCCTCTCTGAAGGCCCTAATGGAAGTGGAAAGAGTTCAATCTTCAGAGTGCTTCGTGGTTTATGGCCAGTTGTTAGTGGAAGACTAGTCAAACCATGTCAAACGCTTAACTCAAAATTGGGAAGTGACATCTTCTATGTACCGCAACGACCATATACCTGCTTAGGGACCCTACGGGATCAAATCATATATCCTCTCTCGCGTGAAGTGGCAGAACAAAGGGTACTGGCTTGTTTCAGAGAAGGTAATTTTCTGGGTATATTGTATTCCTCAGTTCTTTTTATGAATTGACTTGCTATTAATCTGTTACAATCTGTGCTTGAGGTAAACTCGTTGAAAATCATACAGCTAACATAGGGAAGCGGATTTCTAATTGACGGGTTTATGTGAGTTCCATATTAACTTCTCCCGATGTATATAGGTGGTACAAAAATTTACTTTGATATGGAGTTCTATCAGTGTGCCCTGTTTTATTTAAAAAAAGGATCCCAATGTAGAGGACTGTTTGAGGGGTATGCATACAAGTTTGTTGTGGTTGTGATTTCATACTTGGTTTTCCTTAAGCAGTTGCAAAAACTCTGTTTGTAGCTGTTAACTCATAGGAGTAGGAGTTATTATTATGTATAAGACATTCAGAAATGGAGATGAAACTGGTTTTGAACCATCCAAGTTTGTATTTGTGTTTCTCCTCTTTCACGGCATTGCTCGGAAAACCTGCCGGTATAGAGTAAGTGGGTTGAGCAACAGAGTAGCAACTCTTAAGAGAACAGAGCAAGATTTAATTGAAAATTAAGAAAATTATTGATCATCTCACATTGGTCCCGAATATGTAATTTTCAACTCGTATTTAACAAAGGGTCATAATTTTGCTGATGTAAGCCTCCGGTATCAGGCCATAAATCCGGTGTCTGTGCTTTATAGATTATTGAACAACAAAAAGTTGGATTAATAGGAATAGGTGGGAGACAGAAAAGCACAAATTTCTGTGAAAATATACATATACCAGTACGAATTTAGGCATTTGGCGCAAAATTCTACTTTTACTTTTAAGCATGGGTGGCTTTTGTTTGTGTTCCAGTTCTCATTGTTTTAGCAGTTACCGGTTTTGATGCCAACATAATTGCCTTTCTCTGATGAATACAGGTCAGAAACCTCTAGGGTCTGCTAACACTTTGGATTCACATCTGCAAACAATTCTCGAGAATGTGAAATTGGTTTACCTTTTAGAAAGAGAAGGTGGCTGGGATGCCAACCAGAACTGGGAAGACATTTTATCTCTTGGAGAACAACAGCGATTAGGAATGGTGAGCATAATATGACCCAACAACTTTACTGAGAAATATAGTTTTCATTTTTTATTGCGTTTATACTAACTGATTCGCAATTCTACTTATGACAAGGCACGCTTATTTTTTCACAAGCCACGGTTTGGAATCCTTGACGAATGTACGAAGTAAGTAAACAGGAGCTTAGTGTCTTCCAATTTTACGAAAAGATTTTCTATACCTGACCTGACATTTCCCCTTCCATTCGCAGTGCTACTAGTGTTGACGTTGAAGAGCACCTTTATAGGCTTGCTACAGATGCTGGGATAACTGTTGTTACATCCTCACAGGTTTGCATCTGTTCCTCTTATTTTGATTGTTCTTTCTCATAGCGCTACCACTCCAAATCTTATCCAACTCTTTTGTGGCTATATTTTTCCTCAGCGCCCTGCTTTAATCCCATTCCATTCTGTGGAATTACGGCTGATTGATGGTGAAGGCAAGTGGGAGCTCCGTTCAATTAAGACAGATGAGTGAGAAGGCGAACCAAATGACATTCTTTTCAAGCGGTAGTTGGCAAAGGTCTATTAAATTACACAACAATTGTGACTATGATTATGTATTCCAATGTTGTGAAAACGTACTCGGACGGGTATAGAGGCAATAATGAATCAACTTTTGCATGTATTACATTGCAGTTAGATTGAAGCTAGGAAAGTATACAGTTTAGGGTATACAAATATTAAATTATTTCTTGTAATATTTCATATAGGAAAACGAGGTTCTGTATAGGCAGTTGTTCTGATTAAGCCTTTGTCCCGTCGTTGTAAAAGGTTTACACCTGATCAGCCCCCATGAATAAATATGGCAGGTAGAATTTCGGCTGATGGTTTTTATTCAATATTTAACGTTATATTATATATTTATCGGCAGGCCAAAGGTGTACCCATATTTTTCTGTTCTGGAATTTATGATGTTTATGCATACACTTGTTGCCAGTGGCGGATGCAGTGCATTGTCAACGGGTTCAAATTGAACCCATAACTTTCGATGTGGAGCAAAGATTTATGTGTAAAAGTTTATTAAAATACAAAAATAGTAGATATGAATCCGTAACTTTAAATATATCATGGGTTCAGTGTTAAAAACTTCAAAAGTTGAACGCTCGGGATTTAAATCCTGGATTCGCTTCTGCTTGTTGCAAGCATTGGGATTTCGGTAGTAGGCTCCTTTCTTAGTTTTGAGTAGGCGGAACTATTCTATTTTCGTTCCTTAGCGGGTGGTCAAGTAATTTTCCAATTTCTGTTTATGATTTTCACTTTTTTTTGGGGGTGGGGGGTTGAGTATGATTACTGGATATTTTGTGTCTCGTACTTGGTCTAGACCCATGGTTATGATATCTAGCCAATCTATATGCAGCCATTGCGGTCTTGGATTTGTCCATACAGTTAGAAGCATGAAATTTGAGTAGTTGGAACAGACTATAGAATCCAATCCTATATATCAAAATGCATATATAGTGTTCTACAAAAGGCAAACCCGATTAAATTTTTAACAAGAGGGCATGGAGTCCATGAATATGACGATGGAGAATAACAGAGTTTTATTAAAACTGAAAAGACACAAAAAGAGAAACCAAAAACAAAAACTTGAAGGATCATTTTGTTCGGGGAGACGAAGGATCCTTGTTATGAAATTTCTTGCACCAATCATTTCTCCTTTTCTATTTTTATTTTTACATTTCTTTGCGACGCGTAATTGAAGTGAAAAATATATATTAAAATAATATCTCACAAAAAAAAGGACATTAGACAAAAATAAACATATTTTGAGCAGGAAAGGAGGTATTTTATAATGTTAAGAAGGAAAGTAGGAAATCATGGAGTCATTGTGTGGATAGAAGCATATATAAGACGGATGAGAAATCTTAAATGGAAAATGAGGACATAATTAGATTATTAAAATAGAATTTGCAGTGATGTTATACTTTATTGACATCTTTCTGGAGGGGGTCATATATAGGTGATGCCAGTTTCATTTTGTTTTCCTTTAAATTATGGGTAGGAAATCTGCAAAATCTTATAAATAAAAATTAAATTCGTAACTAAGTGAATTAAAAGAGTTGCGGTGTCTACACTTTATATATAGGTGGTTTATACTGCTACTTGACCGTGGCCTAACTTGCTATAGCTTTTTATACCAAAAGAACGTACGAGTAACTATTTTGGAGATTAAATTGACAGATACGATTTGTATTTAGGTTCATCTAGTGTTGTTAATTAAATGATCTTTTTTCACTTTATACTTTATTTTTACGGCTGTCAATTGACATAATTAATCTTTCTTTGTTGAGTGTAGAAGGTTTGGATTGCTGCACTTCCCATTTATTCATCAGCTTTAAGATAGTAACAGGAAGATTATCTTTTCGCCTAAACATGCGTTTGTGCCCGTGTTTAACGTAAAAATTGCACGGGGCGGCCTATTTAACATATACCTATTTTTTTAAAAATTTTTTAAGTTGTATCTACTTTTTAAATAACTTCAGACTCATTTCTTCGCCTCTTTCTCCTCCTTCATTTTTTTCTTCTTCTTTCTTCTGCTGGAGCTACTATGAATATACAGTAATACAAATATATATTGAATCCTGATGACTCATACATCAAGTTCATGAGGGTTTTATAAAGCTTCTCGCTCTCTCTTTCTTCTTCTCTTTGCTTTATGTATTGTATCTTTCCCTTTCTCAGTTGCTCATCCTTTATCTGTTTTTACAATATAGCTTCTGCACCAGCAGGGTATAAACACCATACTAATCCCGTGTTGAGAAAATTGAACCATGAGTTACTATTGTTTCAATCTGGCTAGTATGTTAGAAAGCTTTTTAAAAACTTCAGCTAATATAGTGCTGAAGTTTTTACATATGAATTAAATAACTTCAGCATCTTCTGTTGAAGTTTTTGAAAAAGTTTTATGATAAAACTAATTAATCTAGGACAAAATATTTCAGCTTATTTAGTGTTGAAGTTTTTACAAATGAACTAAATAAATTCAGCATCTTTGCAGAAGTTTTTAAAAAAGCTTATCCAGGATAAAAAACCTTCAGCTTATTTAGTACTGAAGTTTTTATAAATGAACTAAATAACTTCATAATCTTCTGCTGAAATTTTTGAAAAAGCTTAATGATAAAACTAATGGATCTAGGACAAAAAACTCTAGATTATTTAGTGCAATTACAAACAAAAACTTCAGCAAATAGAGAATAAAACTTCAGTTACTATGCGTAAGTTCAACAATTACAAACAAAGTTAAGTCTAAGCCCCAAACCTCTCGGTGCACGTTATTGAACCTCTCGGCGCATGATAGCAAGGTCGCAATTGTGCCCAGAAAATGGCTCGCCGCCGGAGGAATGTGGCTGTCACTACTGCTCAGATTGTTACCCCAGCTCATGGTGTTACAAAGGAGTTAGAACCGCTGACATTTGGTAATTTCCTCCCCCAAAAGTTCCAATCGAGTGAGGCGATTCATGAAGATGGTTGTGCTAAGAATGTAATACCACCTCAGATGAGTAAAATTGAAGCTAATACTAGTCTAGCTGTGAGACGCTTACAATTCTCAGATGCTAGTGGGTATGATAAATCTATTCCGTCTGCTGCCGAGGTTGTGCGAGGTAATCGCAGTGCTCAAATGGGTAATCCACTTTCGTTTGTGCCTCATACTGACAGAGATGGTAAGAAGATTGTCAAAATAAGCGAAGATGATTTGAAATCTCAGGTTGATTTTTGGAATACTTCCTTATTTGGTTACATAATTGGAGAGAGCCCCTATGAGAAAGCTATGGAAAATTTTGTGTTGCATGTGTGGAACTTCGTCTCTAAACCTCAGATTTTGATCCATTCTGAGGGCTATTGCATCTTCCGATTTAATAGTATAGAAGACAGAGATCAAGTCATTCAATCTGGACCTTATTCATACAGGAATAAACCTATGGTATTGAAGCCTTGGGAAATTGATTTCTCCTTTCAGAATGATATACTGAGTACTATTCCTGTGTGGATTAGATTTCCTGGGCTACCTGTAGGCTATGGTCAATTGAAGAATTGAGTAAGATGGCTAGTGCAGTGGGTAAACCATTGTACACAGACAAGTTTACAGCTCACTATGAGAAAATATCTTTTGCTCGTGTTCTAGAGGAGGTTGATGCTGCCCATCCTCTCCCTGATCAGATAGAGATTGAGACTCCATTTGGTCCTAAGATTCAATTGATTGAATGTGGTTGGAAGCCTCTCTTCTGAAATCACTGTCTGAAATTTGGACATGATTCTATTGATTGTTGGTATAATGCTAACAATGGTGAAGAACAGGAAATGGAGGAAGAGGGTAAGCCAAGGAGACAGAGGACCAGATTGAAACAGCAGGCAAAAGTTGTAAAGCAAGAGTGGCTTGTTAAACAGCCTCTAGCTAGTACATAATCACAGGAGAACTTGCCAGCGCAATCAGATCATAACAAGGAGAATGAGAGGTTAGGGAATACCACTACGCGTATGGTGATTACTCAATAGGATGCACAGCAAGGCCCTGACATTCAAGAAAGGAATGAGATAGTAAACAAGGAACCTAATGGCAGCATTGAAGTTATGGTAGGTAAATGCAATAAGGGTAAGGCAATTGTTGATGTGTTAGATGCTGGCAGAAGGGGACAACAGATTGATCCTGGGCCTTCTCAGAACCTATTTCCTAAGGTACTATGATTATTGTCATTTGGAACATTAGGGGGCTAAACCTAGCCCATAAACAGAAAGAGTTGAAGACTTTTCTTGCTGTAAATAAAGTAGATGTTATGTGATGTCTTGAGACTAGAGTGAAGGAACATAAAGCAAAGAAGATTCAAGGAAAGATTGCAAAGGGATGGAATGTCCACTGCAACTATTCTAAGGCTGTAAATGGGAGGATTTGGCTACTCTGGAAACCTCACATCCAGGTTTAAATTTCCTGTGTGACTGACCAGTTCATTTAGTGCTTCTTAGAAGACTCTAAAAGTCAAGTCAAAACTCACTTAAGTGTCATCTATGCTCAGAAAACTGTTTACCAAAGAGACCAGCTGTGGAGTGATCTTAGGAAAATATATGTACCCAGTTAAGAAACTTGGTTGTTGAGTGGGGATTTTAACTCTGTCTTATGCTCTGAAGATAGAATTGGATCTCCTGTTACTGATACTGAAGTTAAAGGTTTTAAAGATGTTATTGCTGACCTTCAACTCACTCCTCTTAGAGCTAATGGGTGGCGCTACACTTGGACTAATAAACATAATACTACAACTAGGGTGTATAGCAAGATTGACTGGGCATTGGGCAACTACCAGTGGATACAACACTATGGGCATCTAGAAGCTGACTTCATGAATCCATCAGTTTCTGACCACTCTCCAGTTCTTATCAAATGTGGAGATCAAAAACTGTTACATCCTAAGCCTTTTAGTCTTTATCTTAATATTATGGAGAGTCCTCAGTTCCAAACCATACTTCAACATGTCTGGAGACAGGAATATGAAGGAGCACCTATGCAACAGATATGGAATAAAATGAAGACCATGAAACAGCAATTAAAGGAGACAAATGTTCACATGGCTTCATATAAGCAAAAACTTGTACAGGCTAGGGAGACACTGGGTATTATCCAAACTCAGTTGCAGCACTGTCCACTATCACAACCTCTGTTTAATGAGGAAAAAGCAACATTAGAAGAAATTGAGAAATGGAGTTGTATGGAGGAACAAATTATGAGACAGAAATCCAAGGATTGCTGGATTGAATGTGGTGATGCCAATACAAAATATTTCCATGCCCATTGGAACATCAGAACTTGCCAGAATAGCATAACATCTATTTACACTGATATAGGTCTGAAACTCACAGACCCCTTATCTGTGGAACATGAGTTTATAAAGGTTTTCCAATCATTGATGGGAGATTGTGCTAAGGAGCTACCTTGTGTCAACACTGCTATTATTAAAGGAGGAAAGTGTCTAACTTTATCACAGCAAAACTGTTGATCCAGGAGGTTACTATGGAAGAGATTGCAGAAGCACTAAAAGAGATGCCAAAGGACAAAGCACCAGGTGTGGATGGATTCCCTATGGAGTTCTATACTAGAAACTGGGAGATAGTAAAGGATGATATACTAGCTGTTACAAAGGAATTCTTATCTACAAGCAGAATGCCTCACATGATCAATACCACTGCTATTGCACTTGTACCTAAAGTCAAAGCTCCTACAACTGTTAAAGATTACATGCCCATAGCTTGCTGCACTACTTTGTATAAGATCATCTCCAAAGTCATTACTAGGAGAATGAAAACTGTGATTGGTGATTTAGTTGGGCAGGCTCAATCAGCTTTTATTGAAGGGAGAAGCATTGTTGATAACATTTTGCTCATCCATGAAATCTTCAAAGGTTATTCTAGGAAAGGAATATCTCCTAGATGTGTCTTGAAGGTGGATCTGAGGAAGGCTTATGATACTCTGGAATGGAGGTTTCTTAAACAGATCTTCATTGATCTTGGGTTTCCTGCTAAATTTGTTCACTGGATAATGGCATGTGTCACATCTGTTTCATGCTCCCTAGTTCTGAATGGTGGATTAACAAAACCCTTCACTGCTTAGAGAGGTATTAGACAAGGTGATCCTATGTCACCATATCTATTTGTGCTGGCTATGGAATACCTGAATAGGGAACTAAGACATTTGCACAGGAATGGGGATTTCAATTTTCACCATAAATGCAGAAAGCTTAATTGTACTCATGTATGTTTTGCTGATGATCTATTAATGTTCTGTCGAGCTGATCTTGTTTCCATCCAGATTTTAAAGGAGGCTTTCCAAAAATTCTTTGAAGCATCTGGATTGCAAGCTAATATTAGCAAAAGTGCAATATACTTGACTGGAGTGCAGCAGAGTACTAGAGAAGACATTCTGGAGGCATTGGGGTTTACTGAGGGCCACCTTCCATTCAAATACGGGGATACCTCTTGACTCCAAAAAGCTTGCTATCCATCACTACCTACCTTTGGTAGAGAAGATTACAACTATGATTACATGTTGGTCAGCTAAACTGCTCTCTTATGCAGGGAGATGTCAACTGATCAAAGCTGTCATCTTTGGCATCCAAACATACTGATCCCAAGTTTTCATTATGCCAAAAAAGTGTTGGAAGCTATTGAAACAATCTGCAGAATCTTTTTGTGGACTGGAACTGCTAATCTCTCTAAAAGAGCTCTAGTTGCTTGGGAAAGGATTTGCAGACCAGTAACAGCTGGAGGTCTCAACATATTAGATATGACTGTATGAAATAAAGCAGCTATTAGTAAGCATCTCTGGGATTTAGCATGAAAGAAAGATTGCCTTTGAATAAAATGGGTGCACTGTTACTATATCAAGCGTCCTATGCGCCGAGGGTCGCATGGAAACAGCCTCTCTGCCCTTTTGGGTAGGGGTAAGACTGCCTACATATTACCCTCCCCAGACCCCACCTGGTGGGAGTATACTGGGTAGTTGTTGTTGTTGTTGTTGTTGTTACTATATCAAGCAGGTTGACATTGAAACAATGACCATTCCTAAGTCAGCCTATTGGGTTGTGAGGAAAATACTGGATAGCAGAACTGCTATCATGGGGAATCAGGTGCTTCAAGGGAACCTTCTTGGCAGATTGAAAGGAGTTTGCAAACTGGATCATTTCCAGATTCAGCAGCTATATCTAACAATGATTCCCAGCTTCAGCAAGGTTGAATGGAAGAATCTGATGATGACTGCAAATGTTCACCCTCGGCATAGATTCACTATGTGGTTAGCTGCACAACAAAGGCTACCAACAGTGGACAGATTGCAGAAATTTGGCATACAAGTTCCTGTAACTTGTGTGTTTTGTAATCAGAGTACATAAGCCTTTAATCATTTGTTCTTTGAATGTTCAATTACAAGGAGTCTGTGGTCCATACTCTGTCTCTGGCTGGGGCACCATAGATCCGTTGGTGATTGGGAAACATAGTTGAAATGGATTTGCAGCACTGCAAAGAGTAGAATGTGGCTTAATGCTATAACAACATGTGTATTTCTCAACACTGTTGCACTTATCTAGAGGGAGAGGAATAACATCAGATTTGACAGAAAAGTCTATGGTGGAGAATCAGATATGCAAAGAAATTATACTACTTATTCATATTCGAGGCATGAACTGTAGTCGATGGCAAAATGGCTTGCGGCAACTTAATAGTTTTCCATAGCTATACTCTATATTAGATGTCCCTATACTGAGTTGTAATTAATGCATATTGGTAGTTTTCTTAGTATAGATGATTGCATGTAAATGCGTAGTAGTTAGCCAAAGCTACTACTAAAACTTCACCTTGTACATTTTTTCATATTAATGAAATATAAATGTTTGAACCAAGAAAATAAAATTGAAAAAAAAAAAATTACAAACAAAAATTTCAGCAAATAGATAACAAAACTTCAGCTACTATGCTTAAGTTCAACAATTACAAACAAAAACTTCAGCACACTTGATTCAATACACTTGCTGCTTCATGCCTCTCTACTAGAATGCTGAAGTTTTGCGTGATTGCCTTTGCTACTTCAGCCCCGTATGCTGAAGTTGCGCGAAAATGCTGAAACACTTGCAAGTTCTTTTCAAAGCGGACACAAATTAAAACGTGACCCAAAAAGCGGGTATAGATGCAAATACATGTTTAACAACCAAAAGGTTTTTGATTTGTAAAGCCAAAATCCTTATTTAGTTCTTTCCTTTTCCTATTAAAAATTGCAACTTAAAAAAGTGACCAAAGTCCAAATATATTGAAAAAACAATGGAAATCAAGTGTAGGTAAATATTCTTTATGATACGTGTTTATTAATAACTCTCTCTCAAAAGAATTCTTGAAACAATATCTTCAAAATATGGATCCCCCATTAATCAAACCAAATATTCTATTGGAACCTCCGGATAAGCACAACCAAATGGATGTAAAATTAATTCAACCAACCCACTCCTATAAGAAAATGCTCTTGGACAAACCGGAGAGCCATCAAACTAATTACTACGAAGTTAACTCCCATCCAAATTCAGATATCGATAAAGAGAAACACATAGAAGGCTTAATCCCCCTTTCCCATGATGATAAAAAGCACCTCTACCTTCCATGGTGTTACTCCGAGATCATCAAGGACTTCAAGCGAAAGATGCCACACCATTTCCTTCGTTCGAAACTTATTGAACTATGAAGCTATCCGAACATTTAATCTTTATTGACCTAGTATGAGACTTATACATAGTCAAGTTTAGTTTACAAAAGAGTATGGTTAAGGCACTCCACCTTGGGCCTTGGTTCATCTCCTGAAATTTCTTGTCTATGCAGAAATAGGAACCTAAATTCGTTCCTCAAGAAGCCACCCTTACTTCTACTACCATATGGATCCGGCTTCCACAATTACCAACAGAATTATATGATAATGATATCCTAGAAAAGGTTGGAAGAAAACTGGGCAAACTATTAAAAATCGACCAATGCACTTCCTCTACTCTTTAGGGGACGATATGCCCATATTTGTATTCAAGTGCCACTAGAAAACCCAATGGAAACATCGGTCATAATAGTAGACCAGAAACATGCAGTGATCTATTAAGGTAAGGGACTTTGTGCACCTCTTGCGGTAGAATTGGGCACATTGCAGTAGGTTGCAATTATCGGGACGCCACACCCAAACCAACCCATGAACTACAGGAAACACTGCAGAGGAAGGTTGTGCAGACAAAGGAGAGTGAGTCGAAAACTGTCACCTTCCCAAGAATGAAGCAAGGCTAGTAAAATCAACTAATAAAAATGAAGCAGGATTGAATAGTCCACACCAAGCTCCACATTTCGGACTATATACAAGTAAATTTGTTTGATGCTAACTCAGGTAAATTCCTTCTAACTCTATCTCTGTGTTACAACTCAAAAAAGTCAACCTATCCCAAATTGCTAAAAAAGGCCCAATGGCCCAATGAACAATGCAAGCCCTACCAAGCCACAATACCAACAACGACCATAATTCAGTACGTAGGCCCAACCCAGTACAAGCTCCAAACGGAAGGTAGGATCGGGGCCTGACGACTACACTGACCCCAATCATGAACCCCTCGTTTAAGGTACCACTTTGAGCCCAACTTCTGATATCTCTCATCTCAAAGATGGAGAGATACCCAATGGGGCTGATCTCTCTTCTTTATATGGGTACCACTCCTAATCTGCAATTGTCAGCCTATCTAACCCCCCAAATACACTCACTTATGCTTCCCCTACCAATATTTCTGATACAATCTCAAATGGGGAAGTATCTAAAGTCGCCACCAACAATCAAGTGCCCCATCTCCAGATGGAAATGTCAAATCCAATAGATCCTAAATTAATGACCAATCCACCCCTAGTTCCGATTTCTGGTAACCCCTCCACTGACTGATATTTAACACTGAAGAGAGTATTGATATAATGCCAGTCCCTTAAGATCACCCCTTTCATTACCCAAAGTAGTAATGCCAAGAAAAACAAAAATGGAATACAAAATGCTACCAACTATCATCACCTCGCTACCGCCACCACCGGACCACCAACCAACTTCTTGGTTAGAGGTTGCTCTTCTGGGCCAGGGCCTCTCCTATAATTTCATCCTGTGCAATCAGAAGGTGACCTTGATTGTACAAAACCCAGCTCACCTAGCCAAAGTCACAGTGGAAGCATGAGAAAAGCCCTAGTGGTCCTTGGGCCTATCTTATGGTAGTCGATGGTCAATAGAGATGGCAACTCACTGATAACCGACCCCAAAACACTCAAAAGCCACACGCTGTAAAGATTTCAAACCCTATCATTCTTCCTAGATCTGCCAAAGGAGGATCTATCGGCAGAGCCGGTCTTCGTAATGATCGACCATCAAACTCAACAAAGGCCATCATCTTCTGCACCAAGAGAGAAGAGCACTTCACCCCCTCCACAACATCAAAAAAGAAATCTCCAAAGCGCTAGAAATCCTTATGAATAAAAGCACGCCAGAGGAAGAGGAAGCTACCTATGGCACACCATGAACAGACTCGTTCCTTCTGGACTCAGTGAGAGTGCTAGATTTCAACACAGAAACCGGCAAGGTGATTGTTATTCTTTGTTCCAGAGCGATGGTCAAGTGCGGAATGAGTCTGATCTCCATCTAAACCAACAGTCCCATCAAACCCCTGCTGAACCTAACTCCAGTGCTGAGTCCTTAAGAGGAAATCCCCCTCACCTCTAACAAAGTGTCTGCAAGGACCAAGGAACCCTCAAGAAGGACCTCATCAACCACTCCCAACTCCACTGATGGATTACATCATATGGAATGCTAGGGGAGGGAACAATTCCAAATTCAAGAGGCATTGTTTAGAAATGGTGAAGATGCACAAGCCATCCATGTTTTCTGCTTGAAACTAAGATGGTAGACCACCAGAAGTTGGCAAGCTATGCTGGTTCTGTAGAGTAATGGCCGCGCAACAACGAGAGAGAGAGAGAGAGAGGCAGGCTTGGAGACAGACCGAAAAAGCTCCAATTTGATATGATTATCCAGTCACCAACAGTAGGGCTCTTTGGGGAAATAATGTTCACGTGTAAAGAAGAGTATATGGCAGTCGAAGAGGTGGACACTACTCCCCTAAGACATCCATTCAATGGTAAAGGCGAGTCCTAATTACCCTCCATGGCTCTTTTCTACTATCTAAGCTAGTAATATTTTAGCTAATAGGAAGCTTCTATGGGAGAACCTAATCAAAATAGCAAAGAACCTCACAACTAAATGGCTTGTGGGAGGAGACTTCAATGAAGTCTTAAAGGCCACAGATAAATTTGGGGGCCACACCATAACCCTCGGCCAAAGCAATCTGTTTTGGCATTGTATAAGTGAATGTAACCTTTTAGACATAGGCTATAATGGAAGTAAATACACTTGGTCTAATAAAAAGTACAATAATAGAACTTCGCTAATTCTGGGAAGAATAGATAGGTGCTTTGCCAATGAAGGCTGGATCTAGCAGTACCCGAAGCAACTGTACTGCACCTCCCTAGGACCCACTCATTCCACTCTCCCTTAAAATTAATTTGGTAGGGTTTCCAAACAAAATAACCTACCAAGGCCCTTCAGGTTTGGGTAAATGTGGGCTAGCCACCCATCCTTTCCTAATATCGTCAATAGGGCATTCTCAGATCATTTCAACCTCCTCCAATCCACTGATTCCTTCAAGACACTGGTCACTAAGTGGAACAAAGAAACTTTTGGAAACATCTTCCACCAAAGAGAAGAATCCTAGCAAGAATTTTTGTTATCCAGAGATCTCCTAACTACCAGTTCAATAGTTACTTGTTACACCTTAAGACTAATTTGACTACTGAGCTTAACTTAATCCTAAAAAATGAAGAGGATTTCTAGAAGCTCAAATCTAGGATAAATTGGCTTAACGAGGGTGATGCTAGTACTAGATTCTTTCACACCTCTACCATCAATAGAAGAAGAAGGAACAAAATCCTCTCTCTTAAAGAAGAGAATGAAAACTAGATCCATTACCAGAAAGATATCCAAGCAACCATATTGGTCCTCTTCACTAATCTATATAACACATTCCACTCCCAAGCCTCTTTGGCTTTCATCAATCACTCCACCATGTCCCTTATTCTATCTGAAGGCCAAAAAGCTTTCTTGGTCAGACCTCTTGAATCGAGTGAGATAAAAAGGGTAGTCTTCTCTCACAAACCCTTTAAATCTCCTGGCCCTGACGGCCTCCACCCCTTCTTCTACCAAAAATACTGGGACATAGTTGGTGACACTGTCACAAACTTCTGTAAAAAATTCTTTTCTTCAAGTTCTATGGATGACACCATGAACCAAACTCTATTGTGACTAATCCCAAAATGCCCCTAAGATTCAATGTTAAAAAGTTTTAGGCCAATAGGACTGTGTAACACTATTTACAAGTCAGTCACAAAAATCATAGTGAACAGAATAAAGCATATCTTGCGTCTCATTGGGCAAAGCCAAGCCAGTTTTCTTTCCAATAGGAGAGCCTATAATAATGCCATCATTTTCCAAGAGTATATCACTCACTTTAGAAAAATAAAAGGGACAAATGGCAATGTGATCCTTTCTGCTTTCAACTTTCCCTAGGGTTTATCCAAACTCATTATGTCCTGCATCAGTTCATCCTCCATCTCAATTCTTGTCAATGGAGGGAAACTAAACCCTTTAAACCTTAAAGAGATATAAGGCAGTGTCTCCCTACCTATTCATAATGTGCATGGAAAGATTATCAAGATAAATTGATAAGGCTGTCCTGGATAACCAATGGAAACCCATAAGTATAAGCATATCTAGCCCAAAAATATCCCATCTTTTCTTTACAGATGACATAACTCTATTTGCTAAAGCTAATGACAGGAACCGTAACACCATACTTTCCATTATGCAGAATTTCAATGAACAGCTAGGCCAGGAAATAAATCTTGCAAAGTCATGGGCCCTGTTTTCCCCAAACACCACAAGACTCCATACAAAATCTCACCAACTCTCTATCCATCCATCACACCACCACTTTTGGAAAATACCTTGGTTCCCCATTTTCTATAAAAAGCAAACCAGTGTAGACTTTCAGTTCATCATTGATTACATGCAATCCAAACCGGTAGGTTGGAAAACAAACAACGTAACTATGGCTGTCAGAACTGTACTGTCCAAAACCTCTTTAAACCATTCCTAACCATGTCATACAATACATCAACCTGTACACTGAAGTTACCAATCAGATTGACAAAATCCAAAGTAACTTTTGTTGGGGCACCACTCATGAAAAGAAGAAGCTCCACCTAATCAAGTGGGAGGTGGTCACAAAGAGCAAGGTTGATGGTGGTCTAGGACTCCAAAAGGCTAGTCTTAAGAACAAAACTTCTCTTACAAAGCTTGCCTGGAGGACTTACAAAAATACCAACAGTCTATGGGCAAGAGTTCTAATTTATAAACAATGTAACATGTCCAACAATGATAAGTTACTTAGAGCCTCTAGATATCCTAGAAACCGAAAATCAACAACCTGGTGGTGCATCCTAAGGGGTTGGGATAATTACTATAAAGCAAGTTGATAGGTAGTTTACAAGGAAAACAAGGCCAGCTTCTTAAATGATGTATGGATCCCCAATCAGCCAGCAATCAGACAGTTGACAGAGGGTCCTTTAAACCAAAAATGACCTCAATGCTAAGGTTAGCTCAATCCACAACCTAGGAACTTGGGACACATCCTTTTTGTTTATTGCTCTTCACCCAAGTATTCTCAATCTGTTAAACTCCGTGTTTATTCGCCTAGTTCCAACTAAGGAAGACAACCTCATATGGAACTTGACTCCGAATGGCTAATTCTCAAGTAGTTCTACTTATTCCTTCCTAAGCAAGACTGATACTGGCCTTCATTCTAGTAAGGAAGGCTCCTTCAAATGGGTCTAGAAGCTGCAAGCTCCCAACAAAATCAAGAATTTTAGTTGGCTCCTCACCCATAGGAGACTCCCAACTAGGAGCTACCTCCGTAGGATTGGGATCAACTGTGACCCCAATGTCCTTATTGTAACAATGGCCAGGAACTTATTGACCACGTCTTCTTTGAGTGACCTAATGCTGTCCACTTCTGGAATGAAATACTGTCTAAATCTACTAGAGACAGTTCACAACAGACTCCGATATTCAATGGCCATCAGTGTCCATAAACCTAGAACTCAATCAGAAATGTCCATTTCAACAACTATGTCCTTTGGGGTAACCTCATCCCCTTCTACTTCTGCCGATTCTGGCTAACTAGAAACAACAATTTATTCAATAACAAGAAGGATCACATCAACTCCACAAACACAATCTCTAAAGCTAATGAATACCTTGTGCTTACAACAAATGGCTCTAGCAAAATAACTCATCAAATTGTAATAAAATGAGAGCCCCCAAGCAGAGACTTCTACAAGCTAAACACGGATGGAGCAGCAAGGAAAACCCAAGGATTGAAGGATCAATACGAGTATTTAGGAATTATAATGGTGACTGGATAATGGGGGTACATGGATAACATCTCAAACAACAAACACCAGGGCAGAACTACAGGCACTCCTAAGGGGTCTACTACTTGCGAAACAAAATAACTTGGCTCTTCTGGAGATAAATTCTGACTCCACTGATATTATCAATATGCTAATGAATGGAACGCTTATTTATGATCTCTTAATTTGTGAATGTAGGTCTCTACTTCACATGATGGACTTGATGGTAGTAAAGCACACTTATCGGGAGCAGAACAGAGTAGCTGATGCATTGATAAAGGAGGAAGCAAAAGAAGTCTTTTTGAACATGTTTAGGATATTATTTGTTCCTCCGATGTTTGTCAATGATATATTTTGGGCGGTCCTAAAAACTGGATTGGTTAGAACTTTTGTGGATTGTAATATTTAAGGCAGATACAATCATGCATAACATTTCTATTATGGGGATATACTACAATACCCTAGCAATGATTCTGCTGTATTATCTTTCATTATTTGGCATATATAATATAATATTCCTTTTAACCAAAAAAACAAACAATGGAAATCACAGTAGAGTTAAACAAAATAATTACTTAATAAGAGACATAAATAACAAAGTCCACTATTCAATATCCCATAATTAAGTTCACGTTTTAAATTTTGTTTTTACAATTTTATAAGGTAGGGCATTACTATAAATTAAATTACACTTTGGCTTGGCCCTCTCTCTTATACTACTCCAAGACAGTGACCCGGTCTCTCTCTCTTTTTCTTTTTCTTTCTTTCTAATGTGGTTAGGTTGTCTCTTAGGACACTTACCTAAAACTATACTAGTATATTTCCATAGTGGAAGGTATAGTAGTCATCCAAATTGATACGCAGGAATCCAGAAATTTAAGTTCAAGCATTATTAAATTAATTATATTTCTCTATGACTTTATCGTCTTCTTTTTCGTAATTTATCATATATTTCTTTTTATGTTTCGTTTATTTTAATTATAAATTTAAGATCATAGATCTACTTGACAACTAGTTGATATGAATATTTATCTATGTGATTGTGCGTATATAAATATAACTATATAAGAGCTTCTGAGTTGTAAAAAGAGTCAGAATCTTATCAAAGATTCAAAGATAGTGCCTGGAATCCCAATCTTGTTGGTGTGTTTAATGAACATCCCATTTATAAATTCACATGTTTATTGTAGCTAGTGTAGCTCAACCCTAAAGCAACTAAAGCACTGTTTTACGCCTCAAAAATTAAAATTCATTATATATTTAATAATGTATATAATATAAATCATTACATATTTATTTTAGTGACTTTTTTTTGCAATCCTATGTTGTCAATTGTTGTTGACTACTACATCCATATTTTCAAAGTTTATATCATGTACTATTTTAAAGTATGTAATGTTATTACGGTTGAAAATAGTATGCAATTAATTTTGTAGCTACTTGTTATCTTAAAGTTGTCTGATGAATTTGAACTTGAATCATTCTTGTTTATAACTTAGATGTTGTAAGAATTTTTTCAATTCTTTGAATATCTTTCTAAATATTTTCAAGCTACTAACTAGATTATTAAACAATTGAATTAGAAAATATGTTGTCTTATAGCTAGCCTGTTTCCTCCTAAAAGCTTGACCAAATATCTCAACATTTTAAAAATAATATTTTTTTGGGAGGAAAAATATGTTGGCCCGTGGAGAAGCTTGGCCAAATAAGCAACTAATCTTGAATATTTTTTAAGGCATGTTGATCTACGAAATTGATGATTTTACCAATTTTTGGAGTTAAAAAAGATATAAATTATACAAGTAAAAGATGATACTCTGAATTGCATATGTGAAGTCTTAATTATTCTCTAAAAAATTTCTATTGCTTATAGAATAACATCAATATTTTTTCTAGCAGTTCCCTCAATTGAAAAAAAGTTTGTAGACTAAAATCAATAAGATCTAACTTAATATACAATGTCTGATGAGAAGTACATGTAATGATCATACTAGACAAGTTACAAGTACTTTGGTTAAAAGTACTTTACTTTATATTTTGATGATCTAACAAATTTACTATTCAGAACCAGATAAGGAATCTATTATACATTTACAAGACCTCAAGATCACAAGATCCCAAGATGGGATTTAACGGAGAATATGATTCAACTCTTCAGAAGTGGAAGGAACAACTGATGGACCAAGTCCCTATCAGTTACCGAGGAGACAGCACGAAGTCAACTTTCCAGTTGGAAAGTTGCTGCACGCTACTATGCAGAATAATCGGCTTTTCAGGAAAGACTTTTTACCTACCTTGCTTGCATCATTATAAGTGATGTCACTCATGTATATATGCATGCAAGGAGGTAAAACAAAACACTTGAACATTTGACAAGCTTATTATCATGACTATCCAGCAAGCAAGTATCAAGTGCTTCAAGAACAAAGAACAAAACGACTACGGACCAGTTCCCACATGGAGGTATTGTATGTCCTTAGTTGAGTTGTAACTTTGAAATAGTTCTTTAACTGTATCTCTTATCTAGCTTGTTCAGAAGAATTCTATAGGAACCCATTTGTAATCCTTAAACCAATGTGTTTGAGTCTTGGCTAGAGTTAGTCATGTTGTAAAGTCTTTGTAATAGAGTTATTATAAAGTGGATTGTAATAGAGTATTACAAGTTAGTGAGAGATTAAGAAGTTAATTCCTAGGTTGCATAGGTTGTAATCTAAAAGTTTCTCGGTGGTGAAGTTGAAATCCTAAAAGGGTAGGTCATACTTTTTAATCCCGTTGAGCTTGAAATTTTTCACGTAAAATTCCTCTTGCCATTTAACTACTGTTGCTTGCGTGTGTACTGTTAGACCTGATAGAGAACTTGGTTCTATATAGATTTTGGTGGACCTTTATATTCAACCAATTGGTATCGGAGCAGGTTCTTTCTATCAGGTTAACAATTAGAAAGAATCCTCATGGCTGCTCCTCCAAACTTCGAAGAAGGCCAGTCTACTGACAAACCACCTAGGTTCAGTGGACACTATTATGGATGGTGAAAAATTAGAATGCATGACTTCATCATGGATGAAGATTCTGAGCTATGTGATGTCATATATGATGGACCATTTGTTCCTACCAAAAACTTTGGTGAGCCACTAGTAGACATTCCCAAGACAAGGAAAGAATTCAACGATGTAGATCAAAAGAACATAGAGAAGAACTTTTGTGCTAAGAAATTCTGATATGTGGTATTTGAACAGGATGAATACAATATGATATCAGCATGTCAGTCTGCCAAAGAAATCTGGGAAGCACTATAGACAGCTCATGAAGGAAAAACACAGGTCAAGTAATCCAAAATTGACATGCTAACAACTGAATATGAGCTCTTCAGGATGCAAGACAATGAATCTGTCCAAGAAATGCATATGGGGTTCACCTCCATCATTAATAAGCTCCACTCCCTTGGTGGAACTTTTAAAAGAAACAAACTGGTTAGAAATATCCTAAGCATACTACCAAACTCTTAGGAAAGTAAAGTCAACGCCATTACAGAGGCAAAGGACAGTGATAGAAGAGAGCCAAGCAGGACAAGAACCTTGTTCTCAAAACAAAAAACAACGAGTCAAGTGGTGAAGATGGTGATATGGCATACCTAACAAAAAGATTTTAGAAGATGGTTCCCAGGATTTGAGGCATTTTAAAAAGGAGAAGTTCTAGAAAGCCAAAGAATTATGATCTCTGTCATAAACGTGGCAAGCTAGGACATTTAATCAATGATTGCCTTCTCCTAAAGTAGGATCAGTACAAGAACAACTCTGAAAAAGCAGCCAAAAGGAACCTGGTTCCTGACAGACGCTTCAATAGAAAAAAACTGCTGATAATATTGTGAGACAAGCTCTTGCCGCATGAGGAGATTCATCAAGAGAATATAGAAAAGAGGATGAACCATGTAACAACTCTATGGTAGCAGTAGAAAGTGAATCAACCGAGTATGATTCAATTTGTTCTTTGATGGCTCGCCTGATGATGAATATGACGATGATGATGAGGTAAATTTTCTGGATGTTCAAAGAAATCTGAAATCTTATTCCTCTAAGAAACTCACGTCGTTGACAAATGTGCTAATCGACAGTTATCATAGTCTTGTAAATAACAGAGATGTCTTAACATTTGAATTAGGAGAAGCAGAACAGTCTAGAGATGACCTAGTAATAGTCACAATCAATCTAAGAGAGTCAATTCAAAACCTGAAGAAAGAAAGAAATGTCTTAAAGAAAAGGATTGAAAACGTAGAACAAGAAAAAGATGACCTTCTAGTGGTAGTAGTTGACTTGAAGAAAACCATTGGGAAACCTACAATGAAAAGTATGGCTGAAAATTATCAAAAAGGAAATAAAGATAGAAGTGAGACACACATTAAGCTTGAAAATGAGCTAATGTCAGTATAGTTTAGTCTGTGTGCCGAGCTTGAAAAAATAAATAATTTCAGGAAGAACTAGGTAAAATGAAGAGTGGTCTTGAAAAATAACTCAAGTGGACCTGGTCCTCTGAAGCTATCACTGCCATGCACTCCAACAATGGGGGAAACATTTAGGGGATTGAGTTTCAAAGGGAAAATACCCCTAGCAACCCTCATAGCTAGTACGTTAATGTACCTGACAATTTGCTTTGGACCCACTGCGATAACAATAGGCACCTTAAAGAAAAACGTATGGCCAGATGTCAGTTACAACATGAAAAAAGCCGTTGCTGAAAAAGTAACTACTAGTAGAGAACCTGGTACTTCATTTAAAAACCGCATAATGCTTGCATGGACCAAAACATCTGTTATTCACCCATTTCCTCATTACAAGGGACCCAAATTGGCTTGGGTTCGTAAATCTAACTCCTAATCTTCTTGTGCAGGGAACAATGAAAGGAAGTAGCCTATAATGTACATGGATAGTGACTGCTCAAAGCATATGACTAGAAGTACGAATGATTTCCTTTCACTAAACGCCTTACAAGGAGGGAGTGTATCCTTTGGGAATGGCGAGAAGAGATATATTTTGGGAGTTGGAAGGATTGGGAAGTCTCTCTCTCACTCAATTGAAAATGTGTACTACATGAACGGATTGAAGTACAACTTACTAAGCGTATTCCAAATCTATGACATTGGAAACAAGGTTGAGTTTGTTTCAAAAATCTGTATAGTGACGAACCCTATTTATGGGTGAGGTGGTGCTAGTGGAAAAACGATTCAAGAATATCTATGTAGCTAATTTTGAGTCGCTGAATAACGACGATTTAAGATGCCTAGGCTCTGTTGATGATGATACTGAGCTATGGCACAGGAGGCTAGGTCACACAAGCTTCATGTTACTGAACAAATTAGTAAGGAAGGACATGGTTCATAGACTACCCAAATCAATCTTCAAGGATCACAAAGTGTGTGATGCATGTGTAAAAGGGAGGCAAGTCAGATCTTTGTTCAAGCCCAAAAAGGAAGTCAGCTGTGATGACCCAAAAGGTCATTTCTTGTTTAGAAATCAAATATGTGTTCTGTGGCCTTAAAAACCTTCTTTCGTATCTCCTCAATTTGCGTGCATAATCCTGGTGTATATTCGAAAAGCCCTTATGTGAAATTTTTTAAGAAATATGAATTTTAGCTTAAAAGATGATTTTAGTCGACTTTGGTCAATATTTTTGGTAAACAAACTCAGACCCGGACCCGAACTCGTGATTTGATGGTCTCTTAGGGTCCATAGTAAAATACGAGACTTGGGCGTATGCCCGGAATCAAATTCTGAGATCCCTAGCCCGAGAACTAAATTTTTGAAGAAAGTTATTTGCTGGAATATATAAGGATTTTAGAAATGGAATAGTGAGTGATTTATTGGTATCGGGCCCTATATTTCGGTTTTGGGGCCCTGTACAGGTCTGTCATGGTAATTAGACCTTATATGTGAAATTTTGTGAAAAACGGAAGAGATTTAATGTAATTCGGACCCTCGGTTGAGAAAATAGAAATTTGAACTATCTTGTGAAATTCATGAATTTTGGTATTAAATTCGTTGTTTAAGATGTTATTTTGGCGATCTGATCGTACAAATAAGTCCGTATGATATTTTTAGACTCATATACTTATTTGATTTAGATTCTCGAGGGCTCGGGTGAGTTTTTGATAGGACACGGAGTGAGTTTGGACTTAGAAAAATCTGCTGTTGATCTGGTATTTGTTGGAGGCCTCTGATCTCGCGATTGCAAGATTAGGCTTCACAAGCTTGGCAAATTGCGAGGGTTTTATCGCAATTGAAAAGAAGCCCTGGGCCAACATAGTTCATATTTGCGAACAAACCTTCACATTTGCAAAGTCATCAGGGAGGAGTAACCTTCGCAATTGCGACCAAAGGTTCACAATTGCGATAGTAGCAGAGATGCCGCAGGTTCGCAATTGTGGCACCTATCTCGCATTTGCGACTTCACAGTTGCGAAGCTCTTGTCGCAATTGCGACATCGCAACTGTTCAAAATGAAACTTGGATGGTATTTTCACCCATTGTTCACATCTCTCAAATTCTAAAACCCTAGAGGCAATTCTCCCAGGACTAAATCTTCCCCAAACCTTTGTTAAGCGATCCTAATCCACTTTCTTTCAGTTTCCTATCACATTTCATGAATTTCAAACAAAAAATCTAAGATTTTTATGGTAAAAATTGGGGATTTGGGTAGAATTAGGAATTTTTACAAATTGGGGATTTAGACCTCAAATTCAGGTCATACTCTAAAACCAATTGCATATCCGGGCTTGGGGGTGAATAAGCAATCGAGTTTTGGTCCGAATTTTGAGTTTGGAGCAAGCAGGCAGGGGTCGAGTTTTTGACTTTTTGAAAAAATGTGAGAAAACCTATAATTATGCATTGGAGTTGAATTATTGAGCATTTATTGATGTTATTAAGTTAGTTATGATTAGATACAAGCGGATTAGAAATGGAACTGAGAGGTAAAGTGGTAATTGAGGTTTGATTATGGCCGTAAAATCTAGGTAAGCATTATGGCTAACCTTAGCTTGAGGGGATTATGTATTGTTTGCCCTATTTTCTACTTGTTAGTGTTTAGTATGACGTATAAGTGTGGTGACAAGTATCTCTACGTTGTTGTCGGGTCATAGCATGTGAGTGCTCTATACTTGTGACAGTTGTGTTTTCTTTAAACGTATATTTCTTGATTAAGCTAGTTATTGATCATGTTAACAAGTTTTACTATGTTGTTCTTGATTTTGATATTGGGTGAGTATTGGATCAAGTTGAGATTTCTATTGTGAAATTAAATGATGAAACAAAGTTGTTTGATTGTGATGCCTTTGTCTTGTTGTTTTTGTTTCCGTTGTTGTTATGGTGAGGAAAAGTGATAAAGCACAAATGGTGATGCCGTGCACATTCATTCTAATGCATATGGTGAGTAAAAGTAATAAATCACGAAGGGTGATGCCGTGCACATTTACATTTATATTGTTGCATATGGTGAGGAAGGGAGATAAAGCATGAAGGGTGATGCCGTGCACATTTCTATTATTCATATGATGAGGAAGAGTGATAAAGCACAAAGGGTGATGCGGTGCACATTTACATTATTGATTGCATGGTAGGAATTGAGAGTAAAACACAAAGGGTGATGCTGTGCCTTTTCTGTTTGCTGTGATTATTTGTTGTTATCGGTTCTAATGCATTAATTGTTTAATTTCTGTTATTATTGTGATTCCTTATTCTGGTACCCCCATAGCACGTTACCCCATCCCGTTAATTTCTGTTAGCTTCTATTATTGTTATTATGTTAATATGTTGTTTAACTGCACAAGTTTATGTTGGTTGTCATGTCTTAGCCTCGTTACTACTTCGTGGAGGTTAGGCTCAACACTTACCAGTATATGGGATCGGTTGTACTAATTCTGCACTCTACACTTTCTGTGCAGATTTCAGTGACGGGCCTCGTGAGTAAAGTTTGGGTGGATGTCTTCAGTCCATCGGAGATCCAAGGTAGTCCTGTAGGTATCCGTAGGCCCTAACATCCCCTCCTATCCTATTTTATTTTGGTTTTATCTACTTTCGAGACATAGGTATATTCCTTTGTTCAGATCATTATTTGTAGTATACGTAGACTATTCATGAGTTGTCACACAAGTTCTGGGTGGATTTTTATTACGATATTTATTATTGGCATAAAGATAATCTTCTAAACTGTGTTCTTACGTATTTATTTCTGCTGATTCACTTTTGTTAAATTTTAATTCTTAAAAGATGAAGGAAGAATGTGGAATATCTTGTAATGTTGGCTTGACTAGCGAGTACAATATTAGCTGCCATCACGGCCCCGACGGCAGGAAATTCGGGCCATGACATTAGCACCGCAAGGCCACTCGATCTCATTCACATGAATTTATGTGGACCTATGATGGTGCCAAGCAGAGGAGGAAAGAAGTACATCTTTGTAATAGTCGATGACTATTCCAGATTCACTTGGACCTTGTTCCTTTAGGACTAAGAATGAAACCTTTGAAGTATTTGTTGCCTTTGTAAAAAGATCCAAGTGAAGATGGGTAATAAAGTAGCCTGCATCAGGTCTGATCATGGGATAGAGTAACCGAGTTCGATGAATTTTGCATTGAAAATGGCATCACTTATAATTTTTCTGCTCCAAGAACACCTTTGTGTTGTAGAGTGGAAGAATATTACTCTTGGAGACATGGCAAGAACAATGCTAATTAACAGTGGGATCGCAAAATATTTCTGGGAAGAAGTTATTAATACTGCATGCTACTTGGTAAACATGTGCGTGATCCAGTCCCTTTTGAACATAGCTCCATATGAACTGATGAATTTAAGGAAGCCCAAGCTGACATATCTAAGAAATTTTGGGTGTACATTCTTTGTTAATGACAATGAAAAGGAATATCTTAGGGAGTTTGATGCCAAAAGTGATGAAGGAATCTTCCTGGGATACTCATCTCTAAGCAAAGCTTACAAGGTCTACAACAAAAGGACTCAATGTGTAGAAGAAAGCATTCATGTGATCTTTGATGAAGCTCACATCTCATGTGAAAAGGACAGACATGTTGATCAAGACGAAGAGACCTTATCTGCTCTAGGTAAAGTAATTGACATAGCAAAATAGACAAAATGAGCCATGTCAAGGAATCCAGTGAAGAAGATGCAAATACATCTCCGTCGGAGAGGAACCTGGTCGCCCAATTACAACAGAAGCTAAAAACTGAGTTGTTGATACAGTCCAAGGAACCCCACTCTGCCAAGTAAGAAATGCTCAAGAATCCTAGTCAGATGTGCCTGGTTCCTCTACCAGTGAGACTCAGGCACCAAATTGGAGGTTCAAAAGTTCACATCCTCTTGACAACATAATCACTCCCCTTGACTCAAGAGTTCAAACCATATCAAAATCAAGGAACTCACTTTCCTTCTTAGGTTTTCTTTCCCAAATAGAGCCCAAAAATATAAAAAAGTGCTAAAAGATGTTTAATGGATCATAACCATGTAAGAGAAGCTGATTTAATTTGTAAGGAACATGGTATGGCACCTAGTTCCTCGATCTGCTGATCGAACCATTATAAGAACCAAGTGGCTATTGAGAAACAAGCTTGATAAGTTTCGAAGATACAACAAGAAAAAAAGAAAGGCTTATGGTTCAAGCCTATCATTAGGAAGAAGGGATTGATTATGATGAAACATTCGCCCCTATAGCTCGAATGGAAGCCATTAGAATTTTGATTGCCTTTGCATCACATATGGAGTTCACTCTTTTCCAAATAGATGTCAAAAATGCATTTCTAAATGGCTATTTAAACGAAAGAAGTCTATGTCAAGCAGCGTCCTAGTTTTGAGTGTCAAGAACACCCTGATCATGTGTTTAAACTAGAAGGCATTGTACAGGTTAAAACAGGCTCCCAAGGCTTGGTATGAAAGATTGTCAAAATTCCTTCTGGAAACTGTCTTTGCAAGGGGGAAGATTAGCAACACTCTTTTCCTAATAAACGAGTAAGTAATCTACTCATTGTTCAGGTATATGTCGATGATATAATCTTTGGAGCCACAACTAACTCTCTCTGCAAAGAATTTGCTAAACTCATGGGGAGTGAATTTTAGATGAGTATGATGGGAGAATTGAATTTTTTCCTAAGAGTTCAAGTGAATCAATCTAAGAAGGGAACATTGATAAGTCAACAAAAGTACATCAATGAGCTGTTGAAAAGGTTTGATATGGAAGCCTAAAAAGTTATTGACGGACCCATTGCAACAACTACTCATGTTGGGGTATCTCAAAGGAACACAAGACCTGGTCCTCTTTTGTCCTTCAGAAGACAGTTTTGATCTTACTGGGTATGTTGACGCTGATTATGCTAGATATTCGGTGGACAGGAAAAGCACTCCGGGGATGGTACACTCCCTGGGTTCCTTCTTAATCTCATGGGGTACAAGGAAGCAGAATTCTGTGGCACTTTCAACTGCAAAAGCTGAATATGTAGCACCTGCCTCTTGCTATGCTCATATTTTGTGGATCAAGAAACAATTGGAAGATTTTGGAGTATTCTCAGATTGTGTGCCTCTCTTATGTGATAATACTAATGCACTCAACATGGCAAAAAGTCCAGTTCAACATAAGAGGACAAAGGACATTGATGTATGTCCCCATTTCCTTAGAGACAATGTTGAGAAATGGCTTATATGCATGAAATTCTGCAACAGTGAAGACCAAATTGTAGATATATTTACCAAGTCCCTGAGTAGAGAACACTTCGAGCAAAATCGTCTGGCGTTAGGGTTGATAAAACCTAATTGAGAACCCGGCCCCTCAATGATTGACTATGAAAGAAAGGTTCAGGTAAACTTAGCTAAAAGGTGTCTTCCGGTAAAGTCTAACTCATGTCTATACCATTACAGGTAGACACATTTGATGATTACAGAGCAAATAAGCATTTGAAGTTGTACACACTGGTAAAAAGATCAAAGCTTACAGATAAGAGATCAGTCAGGGAACCTGGTTCTCCTGACCCAGGTTAGTAGTTTCAATGTTCTCTAATGCATAATTCTGAACAATCAAAACAAGTTCCACATCATCAGCATGTTAGCTTTTAGTTTTGCATCTTTTAAACCCAAACGCCTCACCAGTTATAAGATCGACCCATCTCCCTAAAACCTGTTGCATTTTTCTAACCAATCCCTCTATCATCATAAATACATCTATCTCTGTCACCACACTTCACACATCAACACTTCCAAACCTGTTCCCTATCCACTCTCTCTTCAAGTAACCAAATCTTCTCCTCTTCTCACCATGATCGAAGATCAAATAATCTCTAGTACTATCGAGTCCTCACCAGTGTAACACCAGCACCGATCATTCTCCTCACACCACTGATAACCAAAACACTAGAACACAATCACCTCCACCATCCATCTCCTCTCCTACCCATTCAAGTTCCTTCTATCTCAAGCATCACCTAGCATCAAGTCTCGCATGAGGTGTTTCCCAGAGCCCATCTCTTACCTCGCCTGAAAAGAGGGATGTTACCAATATTTCTAAGAATGAAGAAAATCAAACAATCTTTGAGGGAAATAAAGTCATAAACTCAATAGATATTGCTCCCAAACCTCAGTCCACATGTGCCTCTTCTATTTCTCCTAAGCCTCTCATGAATCTGCAAGAAAATGAAACAATCGAAAATATGCCGTCCATTGCAAATAAAAGGGGTCTTTTGTCGGAGGAAGTGAGGATGGTCTTAAGACTCAGGGGGAAGCATCTGAGCATGTTTAGGAGGAAAGTGAGTGTGCCTATTGATCTTTCAGCACAAGAAGGTACTACTGGGAAACCTGTTGAAGGACTTGATCCGCCTTCGGAAGATACAACTCCAGGTCCTACTCAAGAACCCCAGGTTACTACTATCCCTGCTCCCTCTTCTCGTTTAGACGTTTAGCCTCTGAATGTAATCATGCCTAAGACAGGTCCTGCGTCTGACTATCAAAGGATCCGATTTGTAATCTTTAAACCTGTGTGTTTGAGTCTTGACTAGAGTTAGTCATGTTGTAAAGTCATTGTAATAGAGTTATTACAAAGTGACTTGTAATAGAGTATTAACGTTAATGAGGGATTAAGAGGTTGATTCTTAGGCTGCATAGATTGTAATCTAAATTTTTCTTAGTAGTGAAGTTGAAATCCTACAAGGGCATATCGTGATTTTTAATCCCATTGAATTGGAAATTTTTCACGTAAAATTTCTCTTGCCATTTAACTACTGCTCTCTGTGTATGTACTGTTGGACCTGATAAAGAACTTGATTCTCTATAGAGTTTGGTGGACTCTTATATTCTATCAATTTATTTAGACAAAAATTGTTTATTCCAAACTTCCTTGCATTTTATAAAGCTATAGAAACAAACATCAAATACAATATGTAAATTATTTACTTAAAAATTTTAGGGCCACTTTTAAGTTTTTGCTTTAGGCCACGTATTAAATTGAGCCGCCACTCCCAGATTAGATTTTCATATGCATATGATTTAAGAATAGATTTTTAGGGTTTTTTTTAGGTTTTGTTTTAGGGGTGGAACTTTTATTATGCCAAGATAAACATGGGCCCCACGAAAAAGTTGACTAGCTTTCCACTAGCCATTTCCTCGGCCATCCAGCTGCATGAGTGGTATTTAATTTATGTGGGTCGTGACGTCCAAGCATATTAATGCATAAACTGTACATGAATTACTCCTAGTTAAGCTTAATTAGAATTTTCTACTAGTTTCAACCTAGTTACAAAAGTTTCAACTTTCAATATTCTATATGACTGTCATAATATATATAATTTCTATGAGATGGAAAAAAAATTGAAAGCCCTATTATACGTAGAAATTTCATTATACATTAAAATATTATATTCTATGTCTACGAACGCACATAATAAACTTTAAAGCTAACGAATAAAAAGGGTTACTACACGTATTTATCTACTTCAGCTCTCAGTTATGACATTAAGTTGGGATATATAATCTAAAGATTTTGGGTCGTGAATGTTATGTGTTTGTCCTGGTTTTTTTTATCATATTTAGTTTTTCTATCTCTTAAAGAAAAAGAGCAATATAATTACCTTAATTGGATTTCTTTTTGTAGAAGGAAATTATAATTCTCTAATATTTGGCTAGTCCCTTTTCTTGTAGGAAAATGTTTAGAGTTGTATAAATTGAAAATCTGTCATTCTCATTCCGTAACATCTAAATATAGTCATATGAGGTTTGAGAGTCGTGTTTAGGGGGAGAACTTTACAGGATAAGTGTTAGTGTGTCACTTGTGTTTGCCTCTTCATGAGGTTGTTTTCTCGATATTTTATACTCTCTTTTTTCTTATAGTGGATTGCTCATCTCTGACGTGGACGTAGATCAGCTGGCCGAACCACGTTAAATGTGTGTATATCTTTTGGTGTATTTCTCTTTTATTATAAAATTTATCGTTGTTTAAAATTTATTTTGCGAACTTTCGCATGACACCTAATTTTTCCGGTCCTAACCACAAATTTCACTTGAACCCTAGACAAGTAAAAATTCATGAATATAGTCATATGTCAAAATGAGTGCATGCCATATTTTAGCAGCTGATTGACATTTCGGATAAACCCACTAAACCTCCACAACCACAAACATTCTACCTCAATAATTTATCCTAAGAGTCGTTTCACACATTTTTTAACCTATGAAGATCATTCTGAAGAGCTTTGTCTTGAATTCTTCATAATGACAATATCTTTCAATGATTCACTTCAACTCCATATAAAATCCTTTGGAGATTAGCACTAATTCTCATTTCATGTGTGGTTTAGTTATTCATATTTTATAGTATAAGGATAATTATATTCTAGATAACTAGTTGCTCCTCCATAAATAAAGTTACACCACTTTAATTTCCTTCCACTGCACAAAGTGAAGCATTTTCCAACTATAAATAACCCCGCTAACTAAATGTTTCCTATCACCAAAACAAACCATCTCTCAAAGAAAAACCACTGGTATTTTTTCAATGACCGAGAATACTAAAAATTGTTCAACTATTAGTCGTGAAATACAAATCACAAGGGCAAGAAACATAGAAAAAAGCTATTTAGGGGAAAACAGCTTGTTTGTTAGATGTTATCTTCCAGCAGGAAACAACCAAAGAGTTCAACTAAACAGCCAAGAAATCTCATCATCAAAATGTGATAGTAACTTGTTTTGGAATGAATCTTTCTCATTGAATTGCATGGGAACTCAAGACTCCATTAACATGCTGAAGCAAGGAACAGTCATTTTCGAGCTTCGGTCAAGAAAATGTCTGCAACTTTTTGGGAAAAATATTGGTGGATCACAACTCTTGGGGAGAGCTGAAATTCCATGGAAAAGAGTATTTGAGTCAACACAAATGGAGATAGAGGAATGGGCAATATTCATTGCTACTACTTGTAAGAATAATAATAAGGGTGTGCATAATGAAGATGTAAAACCTCCAGCAGTGAAGATTGCGATGAAGGTTAAAGTAAAAGAGGCATATAAAATTAGTAATACAAATGAGAGGTTGAGAAGATCTTGGGATGAGTCGTGTGCATGCAAGGGTTACAGTGGGTGCAATGGTTGTAGCATTTTCAGTGCTGATGATTATGAAATATTTGCACTTGGAGTTGCCCTTTAATTTAAGGCCAGAAATGGGCCAACCACTACTGAATTGGATTGATTAACTATATGCGTCATTTTCCGCTTTAATTGTAGTGTTAAGAAATTTCATTGCTTTGATAGATCAATACAAGGCTTTTTATCTTTTCATAAAAATTGTTCTTTCTTGGTTACCTTTAGTTCCCTTAAAGTTAAAGTGAATCTTGCCTCTTTTCTTTTCAGTATCAGCAACACACTGAAATGATAATTGCCACACCATATAACAGTTAATTAATTATATAAATCAAGATCTAAACCAAATGACCAAGCTAATTGAACCAAAGGCCTGAACACATATGTGAAATCTACATGCGCGCGTTACAAGTTGACTAGGGTGACGAACAGCGTAAGAGATAAGTATCATGACAAATACAACAAATAGTGGTGTTTCATAAATTTATACGCGCATTTGACGAATCGACTTATTTAGTTAATGACTATTTTTCTTATTTTGACCCCATTAAAAAATGTTTTAAACAATAGTCCCGTATCAATATTTTAAGACACACTTGTCAGAATTTTAAAGCAAGAAATCCAGATGATCACTAAAACTTCCACGGGAATCACTACCAAGAATTCGGCCAATCAACCTATGTCGGTCAATTAAAAAAACGATCAAAGTCGATCGATTTTTCAAAATATTAACCGAGTGAATTGGTCGGTTTTTTTGGCATAAAAATACGAAAATGTTGTGAAATAATATAAGAACAAGAACAATAGAGAGAAAAGTAGAGAGAGGAGTATTCTTATTAATACTTTTGGGGGTGATTTACATTAGGATAAGACCCCTCTATTTATAGGAAGAGAAAAGACTTAGCCTCAAAGTAAAACTCTTCTATAAGATAGACATACACTCTAATTAGAGTTCTATTTATAACACTCCCCCTTGAATGTCTATTCAATAATGTGCCTCGTTAAAACCTTAATTAAAACAAAACCCAATGGGAAAAAAATTATAGAAAAGGAAAAAGAGTACACATGTTTGAATATGCGCCTATTGGTTGCCTCGTTAAAAACCTTGCAAGGAAAACCCAGTGGGACAAAACCTTGTAAGGGAAAAAGAGTGCAACGTGCATTAACTCCCCCTGAAAAGAGCATCAATTCACATCCTTGAGCATTTGCATTCCAATCTTGTGCACCATCTTGAAATTATCATTCTTGATAGATATGAACATCTTCATATAATGTCGTGGAATGACTCTTCAATATCTTCATAGAGGTATTCTCGATGCCATCATGCTTATAGTTATAGCAAGATACATATGTACACAAGTTGCACTTAGGATGTGGTACTTCAGGACCAAGAATTGTACATGCTTCAAGCAACTTCAATCTTTCATGGATTGACATATAAGTTAAGTCATATAAGCCATATAATAGACTTTAGATGCATATCAAGTTTTCATGTCATGCTAAACAAATAAGATAGCGAAAACTGATTACACATACCATTGACTTTATACTTTCATGTATTTGAACTACATGTCCAAAACTACATGTCTTTCATATGGAATCAATTCTGCTTGAATTGTATCTCTTCCATTTAGCCAATATTTTGTTTGTATTTGACAAACATAAGATCCTCATCGATATTTAGCGCTATCATAGATGTCTTCGAC
This sequence comes from Nicotiana benthamiana, assembly GCA_034376525.1. Classification (NCBI taxonomy): domain Eukaryota; kingdom Viridiplantae; phylum Streptophyta; class Magnoliopsida; order Solanales; family Solanaceae; genus Nicotiana; species Nicotiana benthamiana. The sequence continues at coordinate 9,656,899 of CM067324.1, forward strand.
GAACAGTTCATATCGGTTCCAATAAATTATCATAAAGACATAACATGGAGATCTCTTTATTCATATATTCAGGTACCTGAATCTCTCATGAGATTTTATGAAGTGTTATGTCATGTGATCTTCTAGATCACTTGCCTCCTTATTATGATCACATTGATCATTTGCTCACCTTCTTTATTAAGAAGTTCCTTTTGAGACCGATTTGTCTATACGCCTTAAGCGTATCAAAGACTTTGTCCTTCTAGGACTTAATATGAGCATTTGCAGTGAGAATATAGTTACTTTCTTTGGTCAGCAAATGCGTATAGCACGCTTTGCAATATTTTGCAATTGAATTATCCTTTTATGAACTTCAGGTTCATATTATGATATTCGAGGATCTATATATACAAATGATAATTCATCCCATGTAACCTTTTCTCAAGTGTTTATCATGTCTCCCCCTCATGTTAGAAAAGCTAACTTGTTTCCTCAACTTTGAGAGTCCATCTTTGTGCATTATGGTGTTAATGAAAATATACACCGCACATCAATAATAATAAGATGAAATTATTTGGTTCCTGACCCTGAACCACTTGTGAGGGGAGAATATAATATTCTCTCGTATACAACGTATATCAAACTGATATATATAACTTTGTTCTCATAAGAAACAGTTTAGCTATTAAGTGGAGGCACTCAATAATTATCTTGCTAAACCAACTATGATATAAACCAATCTTATCAAGATGAACTATCTTGAATAGAAAAACTGGAAATTATGCTCGAAGTTATATTACTGAGCAATTTACCTCGCAAGCACCGACCAGGCTGCGGGTTAATAACAATCGCACATGTAACCATATCGTAGATGCATCATATTTGGTATACATGGCAGGTGAATGGGCCCATATTCACCTTTGATATTTCTAGAATTTATGGGATTCAACCCGAACTCTTTAGTTGGTCAATCAATTAATGAGAACAAGTAATATAAGAGAATCCGTAAAGAACTTTCTAGTTCTTCAATATTTACCCATGTGAATTCTCTATTACTGCACATCATACTTAAAATGAGATGGCTAACCCGAATGCCAACTGAATAAATTATCAATAATGATAAACTTCAAATTTACACCATGACGTGTGCAATTATCAATAAACTTCAAGTTTATTATGGTATGGGGTTTTATACCAATAAATATCCACTTTATTGTGGCATTCTTTTGTTTGTGTAGTACAAACTGGAGAATAAAGCGGGTAGCTTTTCATATACAAATTATCCCGCTACAAGTTGTAGTAATAGAAGATATCAAATCTTTCCTTTATTTACAGTCTCAATATAATCAATCGCTTTCGCATATACTTTGAAAACTGAATAAGTTTCTTTGAGACTTACTACCACACAATACCTTATTGGTAATCAATTGCGTTTCTCCAACATAGTAATAATTGGCTCTTCTAGAGCTCTCAATTAATTTTGTACTACCACAGATTCATCAACATCCATGTGGTGAATATCTCTTTTAAAGAGAAAGTTATACCATTATGGTCATGGTCAAAATTATATGCAAGATATGTTTCTTGCATTATCGTTGTCCTTTAATAGTCATATTTCCAAAATATTTTGGCGTACAATAGGTACGTGACCAACGATCATTCATGCCATAACAATGACATTATTTTCATATATCATCTCAAACCTCCTTCTAGGGGTGAGTGTGGTATATTCAATACCAATGCGTCTGGCATTCGATTTGCTATTCTTTGCAAATGGATAATATTTTGCACCTCTTTTTCACAAATAGAGGTATGTGGATCAAGATGAGATAATGATGCATTTTTCCACAAAATTTCCTGTTTGGTTTCACCAACTTCTCCCCCTAATTTTTGGAAAAGTGTCTCATCGAATTGACAGTCTGCAAATCGTGCAGTGAACAAATCCCCTGTCAATGTTTCGAGGTAGCGAATAATGGAGGGCGATTCAAACTCAACATATATTCCTAACCTTCTTTGCAAACCCATTTTGGTGCAATATGGCGGTGCTACAGGCACATATACTGCACATCCACAAATTCTTATGTGGGATATATTAGGTTCATGACCCAAAACTAATTGCAACGGGGAATATTTGTGATAATTCGTCAGTCAGAGACGAACTAGCATTGCTACATGCAAAATGGCGTGACCCCAAACCGAAGTGGGCAGCCTCGTTTTCATGAGTAAATGAGGTATTCAAAATTATACTCATGTATTGTCTCAATCTGATATCCATTTTGAATGATATCTTTAAAACTCAACAAGTTTCTCTTAGACTTGGAGGAGAACATTGCATTCTCTATGATAAACATTGTTCCCCTAGGCAGAGTTATAGTTGCTCTTCCGGAGCCTTCAATCAATTTACTACTACCAGAGATTGTAGTAACATCTGCCTTACACATACTTAGTTGAGAGAAATATTTCTTTTCTTTGAGTATCATATGTGTAGTACATGAATCAACTAAACAAATATTTGATCCAAGTTTGCTTTGTGAGATATCCATATTTGCTTTCCCATGGTTTGACATACAAAAGAAAATACATGAACATGAGAATAAACAAATTCAATCCGTTTGTTTCACATTTAAACAATATTTTCAAAATCTGCTGAGGTTAGTTGACTAACTAAATCAGATAGTCGATTATATGTTTTCCATAATCGATTACTTTGCAGTTTGAAAATTTCAGTTTAAGCACTGTCTCAATGTAATCGATTGTTAAACATACATAATCGATTATTTGCTATTTTGAAAAACTTCAGATCACACTGATCGATTGTTAAACATACATAATCGATTATTTGCTTATTTTGAAAAACTTCAGATCACACTGATCGATTGTTAAACATACATAATCGATTATTTGCTTATTTTGAAAAACTTCAGATCACACTGTCTTAATATAATCGATTGTTAAACATACATAATCGATTATTTGCTATTTTGAAAAACTTCAGATCACACTGTCTTAATATAATCGATTGTTAAACATACATAATCGATTATTTGCTTATTTTGAAAAACTTCAGATCACACTGTCTTAATATAATCGATTGTTAAACATACATAATCGATTATTTGCTATTTTGAAAAACTTCAGATCATACTGTCTTAATATAATCGATTGTTAACAAGTATATAATCGATTGTTTTGCAGTTTTAATGCGAAATATTAGATAATCGATTAACTGTTAGGTTAGTCGATTAACTCTACTGAAAAATAAAAATATCTTTGAAATTTAAGCATATTGAAACATTCTAAAGAACTAATACTAACATTATATCATAAACTAACTAATACGAGCTGATACTAATGACTATTAGTTTATTCACTAACTAATACAAATAAAATCAAACAATTCCATCTTCCTACATTACAGATCCATCACCGATTAAGCGGTCTATTTTCCCCTCAGGGTGCTCAAAGAAGTCTGCCACATCCAGGTGGGTGATGTCAAAATTGTCGTCAGATACAGAATTAGTTTCAGGGCATTTACCTTTTAGAGATGCTTGATAAAGCTCAACCAAATGTCTTGGTACACGGCAAATTTTCGCCCAGTGCCCTTTTTCACCGCAACGATAATATATAGTTTATGAACTATTTGCTTTTGGATTCTCATCGCATCGTGCTTGTGGCAGAGTGACCAACTTCAGGTTTTCATATCTCTCATTTGAGCCATTCCACAAGATAGGTGGATCTTTGACTGTGATATATTCAATTTTCAAACCTTCATCAAGGTGATGGCGCAAGAAAATCAAGGCCTTAGCATAGTCTTGGGTGGATGCATTATTTCTGTCTTTAATGGCGTCTCCAAGACCCATTGCATCCAAATGGATTTTAGCATCCAACACCCATGTCATATAGTTCTTGCCCGAATTTCAAGGGCAACGAACTTTCTTTTCATAATGTCAGACATGAAACAAAATTACATCAAGAGCGTGTTCATACTTATGGGCTTTATTATCACATTCACTTCAGGGAATGGATTATAATCATCTGTATGTGTTATATACTATCTCATGTCAAATATTACTTTCATATAGTGAAAGATTATTTTGAGAATCTTTATTATTCTCATTATCACAATGATGACGATTATAATTCCGTCTATTGCCTCGTCCACATTCATTGATACCTTCATGGTAATAATTTTGTCTTTTCAGACTTATCACATACTGCTACCACATTCTCTAAAGGGAATGGAGCAAATTCAGTTGGACGGATTTTGTCTTCTTTCAGACTTATCACATATTGCTACCACATTCTCTAAAGGGAATGGAGCAAATTCAATTGGACGGATTTTTTTTTTTAATTCTTTGCCCACAATCATACATGAATTTTATCATGGTAAGGCATAGAAATTTTACCACTTCATGTGAGTGTAATTTCTTACAAACTCCATTAGAGTTATAATCAAACTTTGTTGTCTTTGTTTGTATATGAAATCAAATCGTAGAATTTCAAGAATTTGAAAGAGAAAATTAAAATACTTACCTTTAAGGTATACCAATAAATGTTGTGATATCAAATATACCTCTTGGGTTTCCATCCCGTTGCATTACTTTATGATGATACCATCTCTTCTATTTTTCCGTATAGAAATTCGTCAAATCGCTAGACTTTGCGTTCTCACTGCTTCGTTTATTCTCCTTTGTGTAACTTGTGAATTCTGTACAACACCTTTGGTTGCCGTGGATGCTTGACTTCTAGGTCATACCCATACTCCCAACCACATTCATCTTACTGGTGCCAACAGTCCTAATGCACTAGCTACCTCCAATTCCTGCAGTAGCCTTCAAGACCACATTTGAGGATACATGACCATTGATTCTTCGAGAAATAAGAGGTTTTTCCAATTGGTTAGAGACTCGTGCTGATAACGTGTTATGAAATAATATAAGAACAAGAACAATAGAGAGAAAAGTAGAGAGAGGAGTATTCTTATTAATACTTTTGGGGGTGATTTACAATGGGGTAAGACCCCTGTATTTATAGGAAGAGAAAAGACTTAGCCTCAAAGTAAAACTCTTCTATAAGATAGACACTCACTCTAATTAGAGTTCTATTTATAACAAAAAATCTATTTTAACATTCTGCAAAATTTATTTTTTAAGAAACCGATTAAAATCAGTCGGGTTTTCATATAAAATAAACTAGAATTAATATTTACCCCCCCTCCCAAATCGTCATTTATTTCAGTCAGTCATTTCTAAAAAACCTATCGACTTCGATCGGTAATTTTATATTTTAATAAAATCGATTGAGATCAATCAGTTAATTTCGCGTGAAAATGCGATTAAAGAGTACAAATAAATAGAAAGAAACTCTTAAACCAAAATGTACCAATGTTCTAGTGGTAGAATAATATTATTAATTTTTTAAAAGATGAAACAATAAAAAGATTAAAAGTATTGATTGAAAAAGTTTCTCAATAACTTTATTAAGCACAACAAGGCTTTAAATAGCCAACTTAAAACTAAAATCTGCAGGAAAATATGCATAAATGAGGGAAATAAAGCTAAGTCTCGCATTAAAAGTTGTTGCACAGGTCGCAGGTGACCTTGTTTGCAAATGTAAAGTCAAAAATGCGACAAAACGATCGCAAATGAGACTATTGGCATCTCTATCATGGTCGCAAACGCGACCAAAAACTTCGCAAATGCGACAAAAAACTATGCAAATGCGAAAAAGGCAGTTTGCAAAAGCGACAAAAATCTTCGCAAATGCGATCTCCATAGTTCCTTCACATCTTTGCAAATGCGAAATTTTTTCACAAGTGCGAGCTCGAAAATGTGATAAAGACTTTGCATTTGCGAGACCTGCAACACCAGCCCAGAAACCAGGAAAAACTGAAGTCATTCCACCCCTCCGAACGCGTTCGACACTCACCTGATCCCTCATGGCTCCATATTAAACATCCACAAAAATCTAAAAAATCAAACGAACTCGCTCACGCGATAGAAATACCGAAATAACATTTAAAATCACGAATCGAATGCTAAATGCATGAATTAACTCGTGAAACTCAAAAACTTCTAAAAATATTTCAGCATGCCCGATTCCTATCAAATCACATCCGATTGACCTCAAATTTTGCACATAAGTCCTAAATGACATTATAGACCTACTTCAACTTTCAAAATTAGAATCTGAATCCGATATCAAAAGGTTAACTCTAGGTCAAACTTCCCAAAAACCTTCAAATTTCTAATCTTTTCCAAATGACCCCGAAACGACCTACGGACCTCCAAATTCACATTTGGTCGTGCTCCTAAGTTTAGAATCACCACACGGAGCTATTCGCAGGCTTATAATCCCAAAAGGACGTCTATAACATAAAAATCCACTGCAACCCAAACTTATGAAATTCACCCAAAATGCTAACTTTCACTATTAGGCGCCGAAATGCTTCCGGATTTTTCAAAACCCGATCCGAATAAAATCTAGATTATGAGATTGTTTACTCATAACCTAATAAAATTTCATTGAAGAGGACAGTGTGTGTATATATATATATATATATATATATATATATATATATATATATATATATATATATATAAAACACTGTGCATATTAATGTAATGGCTTTTGAGCTGTAAAAGATTCAGAATTTTCTCCGTGACTCAAAGATATTGTTTAGGATCTTAATCTTGTTTGTGTGTTTTAATGTACATACCATTAACAAGTACATTATTTTAGGAATTATGATAGAATGCTAAGATTAGATTTTCATATACATTTACATTTAAAAATAGATTCTCGGGAATAGCTTTATTGCTGGAACTGGATTATGCCAAAAGGAGAATAGCCCCTCACAAAAGTGGGATTACCTTATTTTCTAAGTTTTTAGAAAAATTAAGTATTTTTAAAGAATAGCAATAAATTTAAAAAATAGTTATTTCTAGAATTGCTTTTTGAAAGTTAGGTGAATGACAAATTATTGATCTAATATTGCTAATAGTGTTTTTTAAACTGATCAATTAAATACAAACTGTTATGCTTTAAAAGTATTTTTAAAAATAAACTCATTGAAATTTATTTTTTTAAATTTGACCAAATAATTTATATGCTGTGACTAACATTCTCGAATCTGCTCACCATAGGAGTCTCGAATCTGCTCAATGATGCACACCCGACTGATAGCTAGAGGCATCTGTCTCAAACCATGTACAATTAAGTACAGAAGTTTAGTATGAGTACATAAACACTATGTACCCAGTAAGTATCCCATCTAATCTCGAAGAAGTAGAGACGAGAGATCGACATGATACCTACTAGGGTCAAATAAAGTGAGAGGAGTTCATAATAAACATGGATTTCATAAGTTATTAAGCGTTTATAAGCATAGAATAAAAGTTCCTTTCCAAATATTACTGTTCGCATCTAAATAGTTATTAAGCGTTTATAAGCATAGAAATATTTTTTTTATAAGAAAAGCGACAAATAAGTGACCAAAGTTGGCCTCTTTTCTTGGTATAATTTTTGCAAAAACTGGCTGTTTTGGCAACTACATCACCTACCTATATACCAAATTCCCTATTACAAGCAACAACAATAACAATACCAATAACAACAACAATAACAACAACAACAACAACATTAACAACAACATTAAAACCAACAAATTATAATGTTCAATAGAACTAATACGTTAAGCTAACAAAACTTAGTTAACACTTATTACAAGCCCATTCGAAAACCGATTTTATTGTCTAGTTCAAAGTATACAAAATACTCAAGGAGTGTTCTTTCTGCATCCTCGTCCGAAAGTTGGAATGCTTCGCCTGACTCATTAGGTGGCTGACTACGTATGAATTCCTCTACGTCAGCTGTGAAGAGAACCTATAACAAAAATTACATGAATTAGTATTTGAAAATTTATATAAAAGTAAATCAAAGTACTTAACGAAAAGTAAAAAACTTACATGTATAGTCGAGGTACCCACCTTCCTAGATCAGTCTCTTTCTTTTTCTTCACAATTCGAGTCCTATTGAATAACTCATCTTGCTTCGTTGGCATCATAAAGCTATCTGGTGGCTTTGGTGATTATCCTCATAGTATTATTGCTCGGAATGAACTTAAATACAAAGAATAACTTGGATAAAGTACCTGACAGGGTATGTCTTTGATCAATTGTTATTCTCATTAGCGACAATGATGATGAGAATGAAATGACATGTGTTTCCAACGGTGATGCTTTAGGTAGGAATTGAACATTCCTAAGCAGATAAAAGAAGAGGTTATTGAGGAATTCTCTTCTTCATGTTCCAAGAGGAAAATAAGTTTAATTGAGAGTGAGAAGGTTGATGGTAATGGAAAATTTTCCATAGCCCATGGTAGTTTGCATAAAACGGGGATCATAAGACTCAGTGATGACAAAGATGAAAGGAAGTTTTATTCTTAACTTTCTTCCAAGTCTGATCCGTACAAGCTTAATAGGATTGGTGACATTTCTTCGGATTCAAACAATGATTTGAGTGACAAAAGTATGAAAATGCTAATCAAAGGAATTAAAGATAAAATATTTTTCTTGGAAGAGAAGGATGATGAACTCTGCATGAACGTGATATGTGCACTTTATAGGCAGCAGATTTTTCCAAACTTCTCTTCCTTAAAGAAGCGTTTTACCTTTATTCTTTTAATTAGAATTTTCATACTTTTGACACTCAAAACATTATCTGAACCCGAAGAAATATCACCAATAACATTAAGCTTTTATGAATCAGACTAGGAAGAAAGTTGAGAATAGAACTTTCTTTCGCCTTTGACATCAAAAAGTCTTATGATCCCTGTTTTCTAAGAACTGCCATAAGCAATGAACAACTTTTCATTGCCATCAAACTTGTCACTCTACACTAAACTTATTTTCCTCTTGGAAAATGAAGTAGAGAATTCCTATATAACCTCTTCTTTTATCTACTTAGAAAATATTAAATTCCTACCTACACCATCACTGTTTAAAAAATATGCTATTGCATTCTCATCATTGTTGCTAATGAGAACAACAATTAAAGACACACTCTGCCACGCATTGTGTCTAAGTTGTTTTTGGTGAAAGTTCTGTTGTATGTCTAATAATTCATCAACCCCTTCTATAAAAATCCTCCCTCAATCCTAAATTTCAATTCGTATCCTAATGGCTCAATTTAAATATTAAAATTTCAATTCATACACAAAATTTTTAATTCAAATCGTAAAGGTTCAACTCATAACCACAAACGTTCAATCATATCCTAAAATTTATTTAATAAACTAAAATTCTAATGCAAAAAATAAAAGTCCAATACATATCCTAAAAGTTCAATTCATATCCTAAAATTTTAATTTATAAACTAAAATTCTAATACATAAATTAAAATTCGAATTCATACCCTAAAGGATCAATTCATATCCTAAAGGTTCAACACATATCCACAAAAGTTCAATTCATATCCTAAAATTTCAGTTTATAAACTAAAAGTCCAATTCATATCCTAAACGTTTAATTCATATCTTAAAGGTTCAACTCATATCCCCAAAAGTTTAATTCATATCCTAAAATTTCAATTTATAAACTAAAATTCCAATACATAAACAAAAGGTCCAATTCATATCCTAAAGGCTCAATTAATTCCTAAAAGTTCAATTAATAAACTAATATTTCAATACATAAACTAAAAGTCTAATTCCTATCCTAAAGGTTCAATTCATATCCTGAAGGTTTAATTTACACACTAAAATTCCAATACATAAACTAAAAGCCAAAATCATATCCACAAAAGTTCAATTCATATCCTAAAAATTAAATTTATAAACTAAAATTCCAATACATAAACAAAAAGTCCAATTCATAGCCTAAATGTTCAATTCATATCCTAAATGTTCAACTCATATCCACAAAAGTTCAATTCATATCCTAAAATTTCAATTTATAAACTAGGGAAAAGGGTCAGAACTGCCCCTAACGTATTGCCTCCAGTTTAAAAATGCCCTCCGTTAACCTATTTTGAAAAAAATGCCCCTACCGTTAATAATTTGGCATATTTGTGCCCCTAAGTCTAACAACGGACTGTACTTATATTAAAAACGGTAGGGGCATTTTTTCAAAATAGGTTAACGGTAGGGGCATTTCTAAACTGGAGTCAATACATTAGGGGTATAAATATGTCAGAATTTTAACGGTAGGGGCATTTTTTTCAAAATACGTTAACGGAGGGCATTTTTATACTGTCGTCAATACGTTAGGGCAGTTCTGACCCTTTTCCGTATAAACTAAAATTACAAATTCATATCTTAAAAGTCCAATCCATATCCTAAAGACTCAATTAGTTTGTAAAAGATTAATTTATAAACTAAAATTCCAATACTTAAACTAAATGTCCATTCATAGCCTAAAGGTTAAATTCATATCCTAAAGGTTCAATACATATCCTCAAAAGTTCAATTCATATCCCAAAATTTAAATTTATAAACGAAAATTACAATACATAAACTAAAAGTCCAATTCATATCATAGAGGTTCAATTCATATCCTAAAGATTCAACTCATATCCACAAAAGTCCAATTCATATCCTGAAATTTTAATTTATAAGCAAAAATTCCAATATATAAACTAAAAGTCCAATTATATCCTAAAGGCTAAATTCATTCCTAATAGTTTAGTTTAAAAACTAAAACTTCAATACATAAACTAAAAGTCCAATTCATATCCCAAAGGTTCAATTCATATCCTTAAGGTTCAACTCATATCCACAAAAGTTCAATTCATATACTAAAATTTCAATATATAAACTAAAATTCCAATATATAAAAAAAAGTCGAATTCATATCCGAAGGTTAAATTCATATCCTAAAGGTTCAACTCATATCCACAAAAGTTCAATTCATATCCTAAAATTTCAATATATAAAATAAAATTCCAATATAAATAAAAAGTCCAATTCATATCCTAAAGGTTCAATTCATATACTAAAGGATCAACTCATATCTACAAAATTTCAATTCATATCCTAAAATTTTAATTTATAAACTAAAATTCCAATACATAAGCTAAAAGTCCAATTCAAATCCTAAAGGCTCAATTCATTCCTAAAAGTTTAGTTTATAAACTAAAATTCTAATACATAAACTAAAAGTCCGACTCATATCCACAAAAGTTCTATTCATATCCTAACATTTTAATTTATAAACTAAAATTCCAATACATAAACTAAAAGTCTAATACTTATCCTAAAGATTTAAGTTTCCTTAGTTTACTTGGTTGTGTTTGTTTAGTCTACTAGTTGTTCCTATACTGTGATGTACTTAGAGCTAGTTAGAGTTTAGTATAGAAGATTGATGTAAATGAGTAGGAGTAGTCCAAACTCTTACTGAAGCTCCAACTTGTAAATACCTTTTGATATTAATGGATAGAATGTTTACCAAAAAAAAAAAGTTCATTTCATATCCTAAAATTTTAATTTTGTCACGACTCAAACTGGAGGGCCATGACTAGCACCCGACCATACTTGCCGAGCACCAATGTACATTTTATCTAACCTTCTTTATTATATTTATCAACATAAATGGTAGACATGGATCATGGAAAACCAACAATAAAATATGATGCTAACATACATAACATGGGATAACCGGACAATCAAGAAACTATATATAAGGTACTAGCTACCATGAAAGACTATACAACAAACACCATCCGACAAGGCATACCATACTATACATGAGTTGACACCTGTATATGAGCCTCTAAAAGAACATAAGTGTTGCCACGTTGGCGGAAAAGGGCCCCGATATACCCATAATGACTATAACAAAAATGCATACCAAGACTAGGGCAACTCCGGGGAAGGGATCTTGCCAATCACCGCTGAATTTGACAGCCTACTGTGGTGGGGGAGTTGGACCTACCTATCTATCAGTACCTACAATAGGACATGCATCATCCACAAATAAAATAACGTCAGCAGGAATAAAGTACTAAATATGTAAGGTAGGGAACCATTAATAGGAACAGTAATGTAAGTAGTGATAGGGAATATAATACTTGTAACATCTGAATACCTTTGAGGACTATTGACATGAAATGCATGATACATATATATGAATACATAGACTTTTAAAACATACACCTCTGTGGGCATCAACATCATCACATCGTACCCGACCGTAATAAGCTCGATAAAAACGTACCCGGCTATCATAAGGCTCAATAGAATCATACCCGGCCAATAGAGCTCGGTATACCCAACTGATCAGTGGATGCACAATAGGTGACGTACCTGGCCAGCTATAGCGTAGCTTGGTAGAGTAAAATAGATACATATATATAATGCATGTTTGATTCATAGAATCACGTTCTAAGCCTTTAGGAGTGACGTAAGGTCGGTATCCTCTGTACACGTTATTAGGACTAACTCTTCACAATGAACCTTATAATAATCAGGAAGTACCAACAATATTGATAACATAAGAATAAGAGAAGCAACATCCACATCAATCGTTCCATAAGAGGGGAAACAATGTAAGTACTGCTAGCTTCTAAGAGTAAAGTATCTTTAGAAGTTCGTTCATTACATTGTGTACAATTGGAGTCGTTCAAAATAAGGAAAGGGATAGCCTCACATACCTTGTATATACTGCCCCATTCTCAAGCTATGCAATTGTTACAACTCCTTAGTATACAATAATAGAAACGACACTATCATTAACATTTAAGTGTCATAACTGTTATGTATCAATCACAACCTATTTTTTTGATAAAATGGACAACACCTACCCTATATATATTACTTCACACCATTCAAAACAATCAGTAAATAGCCCAAACAACATTAATAATAAACATATTGAGCCTCCCAAAACAGTCCATGCACAACCTATTAACTTCATACATACGACGACCACCATAGTCGTGTCAAACGACTTGTAAATGTAATGAATAACTATCAACCCACAAACCTAATTCTATATGGTGTTTCTCCATACTATTACTCTGTCAAAACTCCATGAAACAGTAGTAAAATACACAGCCCCATAGCAACACAAAACTATCGACAAAATAGTCCGCTACAAGTGAATAACTCAAACTCACGACTTCCGATCATCGTTCCTTGAGTTCTTACATGTATAGAAGGAAATACCATGAAATAACAGCAGAATAAATGTATGAAAGAAGGAAGTAAACTTACCTGAATTGTTGGATAACTCAGCCCTTCCTTTGTTTCTTCAAACTCTAGGTTTTACCGCCAATAGAGCTTGAAAGAGAGGAAATATTTATTAAGGTTTGTGTGGGATTTTTGTGGAGGAGATGAAGGCGTTAAATTTGGTTTTGAAGGTCTGAAATATGGGCGATAAAACTGAGATTATAAACACTTAAAATTCCTCTCTTGGCCGACTTGGGTCTTTTATTTTTGTTCTACCATTTTGGCAAGTAGGTGATGCACCTACTTGTCATCTACCAATCTACGCAGGCTCACAAAAATATGAATATCTCTATACTCCGAGATCGTATTTACAAACGGTTTAATGAGTTTGAAACTAGACTCATAGATATTTGATCTGATAGGTAGATCACCCCATAATTCCTTGTAAATTGGGATAAAAGCTTAGAAACATTTGACCTAATGTTCAACTAAATTATGAACCTAAGTCGCGACAACATTTGTCGACTATTGTTTCATAACTTGTTAGACTTCAACACATGATATGGATATTATATGATTCAAATACCTTAATACATTACCTTTTGAGTTTGTTAAGCACCTATAGGTTTACCTGAAAATACGAGTTACAACATCCTTGATTCGTTTAACTTCTAATACTTGTTAATCACCCTTATACACCCTTGTATCACTTAAGACCAATAGGATTTATTTTTTTATCATCTCAAGGATAATTTATTCTTTGATTTATGTTAATATATGGCATGAACTAACACATGTGGATATGGGTTGTAACACCCTCCCCCTTTAGAAACATTCATCCTCAAATGTAAGGGTTCATGGAGAGTCTAAATCATCGTGGATTCCAACCAAGCTTCTCCCATAAATAGAGGACGAACTTGCAAGAAGTTAACTCAATGTATGGCCTTACAAGAGTATGCCAAGAATTATGGACATGTACATTATATACATACCACCATTTTGTATTAAGAAAGAGTATTATCAAGCTATTGCTTACCTCATAGAGTTGTTCCACCTTCTAATGGATCTTGTGTTCCCCTAGCATCCTTGTTATCTTTATATTGGAAAAGGTAAGGGTATTTAGACTTCATGTCCTCTTCTTCTTCCCATGTCATTTCTTCCATATTCTTGTTCCTCCACAATACTTTGATGGAAGCTACATCTTTTGTTCTCAACTTGTGTACTTGTCGATCTAATATAGCCACTGGAACTTCTTCATATAACAGATGCTCTATAACTTGTACATCTTTGACAGGGACGACTCAAGAATGGTCTCCAATACATTTCCTCAACATAGATATAAGAAATACCAGATGGAGAAATTCCTATTCGGATGGAAATTCTAACTCATAAGCAATATGTCTAATTCGTTGAAGAATTTTATACGGACCGATATACCTTGGACTTAGCTTATCTTTCTTCTCAAAACGCATAACAACCTTCATTAGTAAGATCCTTTGGAAAACCCAATCACCAACCTCAAACTCCAAATCACGACGTTAGACATCGGAATAAGACTTTTGCCTACTTTGTGCCATTCTCAATTGTTCCTGTATCACCTTCACCTTCTCAATGGCTTGGTGAATCAAATCTGGCCCATATAATTCTGTTTCACCAACTTCAAACCATCCAATTAGTAATCTACATCTCCTCCCGTATTGTGCCTCGTATGGGGCCATTTTAATACTATAATGGTAGCTATTATTGTAGGCGAATTCTATGAGTGAAAGATGTTCATCCCAATTTCCCTTAAAATCTAGAACACATACTTGTAGCACATCTTTCAGTGTCTGAATGGTACGTTCAACCTGTCAGTCAGTCTGCGGATGAAATGCAATGCTGAGATGTACTTGTGTGCCTAAACCTTTCTTAAAAGACCTCCAAAAGGTAGCCGTAAGTTGAGCTCCTCGGTCTGATATAATAGATACCGGCACACCATGACGCCTAATAATCTCCTTGATATACAACTTCGCATAATCTTCAGCTGCGTAAGTTGTCCTAACTGGCAAAAAATGGGCACATTTTGTAAGTCGATCACCATTCACCCAGATGGTGTCAAACTTATGATAAGAGCGAGGTAATCCAATAACAAAGTCCATATTAATCACCTGCCATTTCCAGGTCAGAATCTCTATATTATGAAGCAATCTACCGGGATTCTGATGTTCTATATTTACTTATTGACAATTGAGACATTGGGCTGCAAATTCTGCAATAGGCTTCTTCATGTTATTCCACAATATTGCTCCTTGTTATCATGATAAATCTTTGTCGAGCCGGGATGGATGGAATATCGGGATTGATGAATCTCATTTATAATCTTTTATCGCAACCCTACCATATTAGACACACATAATCGTCCTTGGTATCTCAGTTCCCCATCTCCTCCGATCTCAAAAGCCTTAATTTTACACTGCTGAATGCTCTCATTCAATTGTACTAAGATAGGATCTTCATATTGCTGGGCTTTTACCTCGGCTACCAAAGATGATTTTAATGTATTATGTACAGTAACACCTCCATCATCAGAGTCTAATAATCGGATTCTCATATTGGCTTGCTGATGAAGCTCTTTAGTCAACCCCCATCTACCTGCCTAAATATGTACTAAGCTTCCTATTGACTTATGGCTGAGAGCGTCTGCCACAACATTGGCTTTACCGGGACGATACAATATCTTGACATCATTGTCTTTAGATAATTCAATCCATCTACACTGAATCAAATTCAACTCTTTTTGCTTGAAGATGTATTGTAAACTCTTGTGATCTGTGTAGACGTAAACATGGATGTCGTACAAGTAGTGCTGCCATATCTTCAGACATATATTACTGCAGCCGATTCGAAATCATGGGTTGGATAATTCTTTTCATGCTTCTTCAATTGTCTTGATGCATAAGCAATCACCTTCCCACGCTGCATCAATACGCACCCCAAACCTATACCTGAGGCATCACAATATACCATGTAATCTTCTGTTCCTTCAGGGAGAGTGAGAACTGGTGCGGATTTCAATCAATTCTTATGCTCCTAAAAACTACGTTCACAAGTGTCAGACCACAGGAACTTGGTATCTTTCTGTGTTAACTTAGTCAACAGTGCTGATATAAAGGAAAACCCTTCTACAAACTGCCTGTAATATCCTACTAGCGCCAGGAAGTTGCGGACTTCTAATTGTGTTGTAGGTCTCAGCCAATTATTTACTGCATTGATTTCTAAGTTTCGACACTAATACCCTCGTCAAATATAACATGGCCAAGGAATACTACTGAGTTTAGCCAAAATTCACATTTAGAGAGCTTAGCATATAACTTACGATCCTGAAGTGTCTATCATACTATCTGCAAGTGGCTTGCATGTTCCACCTCCGAATGACAATATACCAGAATGTCATCAATGAATACAATCATGAACACATCAAGATAGGGACTGAATACACTATTCATGAGATCCATAAAAGTATCTAGGGTATTTGTTAGCCCGAACGACATAACCAAGAACTCAAAGTGCCCATATCTTGTCCGTAAGCCCGTTTTTGAAATATCATTTTCCTTAACCCTCACCTGATGATTTCCTGAATGTAAGTTAATCTTGGAGAAATACTTGGCACCCTGGAGTTGGTCAAACAGGTCGTCAATTCTTGGAAGTGGATACTTGTTCTGTATAGTAATTTTATTCAATTGTCGATAGTTGATACACATCCGTAACGACCTATCTTCCGCACGAATAGGACTGGCGCACCTCAAGGTGAAGTGCAAGGCCTAATGAAGCCCTTGTGCAGCAAGTCCTTCAAATGTGCCTTTAACTGTCGCAACTCTGCCAGGGGCCATTCTGTAAGGAGGGATAGAGATCGGTTGAGTGACAGGCTATGTAATGCTAAACTTAATCACCCTTTCAGGAGGAAGGCCTGGGAGTTCATATGGAAATTCGTTGACTAAGGGGATTGATTGTAGAGTGGGCGGAGTCACCTCCGCATCCATAACGTGAATGAGATGATAATTGTAACTCTTTTGAGATCATTTTCCTTGCCTTTAGATAGGAAATAAACCTACCTTTTGGTGTAGCAATGTTCCCCTTCCATTCAATGAAGGGTTCACCAGGAAATTGAAACCTAACCATCTTCGTACGATAGAAATCATTTTCATAGCATGAGGCCAACCAGTCCATTCCCATTATCACATCAAAACAACAATTTCTAACTCAAATAAATTTGCTGAGGTTTGATGACTGCAGATCATCACTCATCACAGTGCAAATTCTATATACCCTTCTAGTAATCATAGAATCTCCTATCGGCGTAGATACCACAAGGGGTTTACTTATCAATTTAGGTTCAAGCCAAACTTATTAGTCACAAAGGGTGCACGATCTGATAGTGTAGATCCCGGATCGATCAATGCATATACATCATAAAAAACACAGACAATATACCTATAACAACATCTAGAGATGACTCGAGATCATGTTGACCTACTAGAGCATAGGTTCGATTTTGAGAACCACCCGAACTCGGCACTGCACCTCTACCTCAACCACGACGTGTCGACTGTTGAAAACTTGTGCTAGAGGTCAAACTGATGAGGAAGAACCAGAAATAGATCCAGTCAGCTGAGCCATACCATCACCTCTCATATTAGGATAATCTCGCATCATATGGCCAGGTTGTCCGCAAGAATAACATACATCAGAACCTCGATGGCACAATCCAAAGTAAGCTTGCCACACTAACCACAACATGGTGTTTTATGTCTCGTCTGACTAGTATCCATGTGATGTTTCCAGCCATACACCCACAAACTCTGACCTGGACAAAAATAGGTAAATTAATCATATCGAGGCCTCTAAACTGTGGAGGAGTACTAACTACAGGTGGCGCCGAACTCCTCAAATACTGGGGCCTGACACTATTTTTGAAATCATCAAAATAACTTTCAAATCTCGCCCTCTTATGTTGGCCCCTATCCTGCTCCCTATCTACCCTCTACTGGTGCTTATGATCCTCTAGGGTCTGTGCATAAGCCTGAATAGAGGAAATATCCATGCCCTCCACCAAGGAGGCTATCGAGCACTCATTTATCAGATGTTGTCCCAACCCATTCACAATAATATGCACCCTATCACTCATCTTGGCCACCATATAAGAGCACCTTATCTAAGGTTCAAGAACTTATCAACTCTATCTTGTCGTATCTCAACTGGCAAGTAGTGATGAAGAAAGGCCTTAGAGAATTCCTTCCATATAGCTGGAGGAGCGTTCAGACCCCTGGATCTCTCCCAACTATCATACTAGAGAACGCTAAATCCCCTAGCTGATAAGAAGACAACTCTACTGCCTCTGTATCACTTACATGTATAACTCGTAGTGTACGATGAACCTGGCCAATAAAAGTCTGCGGATCCTCCTTGAGGTCTGATCCGGTAAACACTGGAGGGCCTAAGTTAATAAAATCACAAACCCTCATACTAACTAGTTTATCAGCAACACCTGTATTCTGCCTCTGAGCCTGAGCAGTTACCAAGCTAGTCAATAACTGTAAAGCACTCCATATCCTGGTCTGTAGTGCTAGACGAACGAACTGGAGGTGTTGGGTGCTTCCTAATAACCTCTGGGCGAGACAAAGTAGATGAGGTATGAGACGACATCTCACTTTGAGCCTAACTTTGGCCTACTATAGCTTGGGGCACCTGACTGGTACCCTCTCCCACAGCTGTACCAAGCCGTCTACTAATTGTTTGCTTCCTAGTCAAAGGCATCGCAACACTTATGACTAAACTCTACGCACAATCTAGATTCAGGAAGAAGGTAACAACCCTAGATGTCATGTAGCCTCCTTACTATAAATGTGGCGTGCTACACATCCATAACAATTACTCTAGTATACATGACTCAAAGACAATCCCTAGGACATACTTGCTCTGATACCAAGTTTTTCACGACATAAACTAGAGGGCCATCTCTAGCACCCGACCATACTTACCGAACACCAACGTACATTTTATCTAACCTTCTTTGTTAACCTTTACAGCTGCTGAAATTTATATAAATGGTAGACATGGATTATGGAAAACCAACAATAAAATATGATGACATGAACATATATAACATGGAATGACCATACAATCAAGAAACTATATAAGTTACGAGCTACCACGCTACCATGAAAGACTATACAACAAAAACCAGCCGACAAGGCATACCAAACTATATATGAGTCGACACCTGTCTATGAGCCTCTAAAGGAACATTAGTGTTGCAACACAGCCAGAATAGGGCCCCGACATACCTATAATGTCTATAACAAAAATGCATACCAACACCAGGGCAAGTCCGAAGAAGGGATCTCGCCAATCACGCTGAATTGGATATCCTACTGGGGTGGGGGAGTTGCACCTACCTGTCTATCATGACCTGCAGAAGGACATGCAACATCCACAAATAAAAGGACATCAGTACGAGTAAAGTACTGAGTATGTAAGGCAGGGAACTATGAATATGATCAGTAATGTAAGTAGGGATAGAGAATATACAACCTGTAACATCTGAGTACCTCTGAGGGCTGCAGACATGAAATGCATGATAAATATGTATAAATACATAAACTTTTAAAGCATAATCCTCTATGAGGCTTGGCAAAAACGTACTTGTCCATCATAAGGCTCGGTAGAATCGCACCCGGCCACAAGAAGCTCGGTAAAAATCAACTGATCCGTGGTTGCACAATTGATGCCATACCCGGCTGATTATAGTATGGCTCAGTAGAGTAAAATAGATACATATATATATAATGAACGCTCCACTCATGGAATCACGTTATAAACCTTTCGGAGTGACATAAGGTCGGTATCCTCTGTACACATTATTAGGATTAACTCTTCACTATGAACCTTATAAGAATCAGGAAGCACCAACAACATTGATAACATAAGAATAAGAGAAGCAATATTAACATCAATCATTCCATAAGAGGGGAAACAATGTAAGTACTTCTAGCTTCTAAGAGTAGAGTATCTTTAGAAGTTCGTTCATTACATTGTGTACAATCGGAGTTGTGCAAAAGAAGGAAAGGGATAGCCTCACATACCTTGTATATACTGCCCCAATCTCAAGCTATTCAATTGTCACAACTCCTTAGTCTACAATAATAGAAACGATACTATCATTATCATTTAAGCATTATAACTATTATGTATCGATCACAACCTATTTTACGATGAAACGGATAGCACCTACCCTATATATATGACTTCACACCATTCAAAACAATCACAAAACAACCCAAAACATCAATAATAAACATATTGAGCCTCTCAAAACAGTCCAAGCATTAACCTAATAACTTTATACATACGACGGCCATCGTAGTCGTGTCAAACGACTCGAAAATGTTACGAATAACTATCATCCCACAAACCTACATCTATAGGATGTTTTTCCACACCCTTCCTCCACCAAAACTCCACAAAACAGTAGTAAAATATGCTGCCCAACAGCTACACAAAACTGTTGACAAAACAGTCTGCTACAAGTGAATAACTCGAACTCACGGCTTCTGATCACCATCTCGTGAGTTCTTACAAGTATAGAAGGAATTAACATGAGTTTACAGCAGAAAAACGTATGAAAGAGGGCAGTAAACTTACCTTACATCTTCAAAATCTAGGATTTACCCCCAATTAGAACTTGAAAGAGAGAAAAAATCAATCAGGGTTTGTGTGGAATTTTTGGGGAGGAGTTGCAGGGGTTAACTGTGGTTTTGAAGGTCTGAAATATGGGTAAAATAACTGACATTATAACACCTTAATAGAACTCTCTTGGCCGACTTGGGTCTTTTAATTTTGTTCTATACTTTTGGCAAGTAGGTGATGCACCTACTTGTCATCTACCAATCTGCGTAGGCTTGCGTAAATATGAATATCTCTATACTCCGAGATCGTATTGATAAATAGTTTATTCTGTTAGAAATTAGACTCATAGATATTTAATCTGGTGGATTGATCACCCCATAATTCTTTGTAAATTGGGATAAAAAATTAGAAAAAATTGACCTAATGTTTAAGTAAAATTATGAACCTAAGTTGCGACAACTTTTGTTTCATAACTCGTTTGAATTCAAGACTTATGATATGGATATTATATGATTCAAATACCTTAATACATGACCTCTTGAGTGTATTAAGCACCTCTAGGTTTACCTAAAAATACGAGTTACAACATCCTTGATTCGTTTAACTTCTAATACTTGTTAATCACCCTTATACACCCGTGTATCACTTAAGACCAATAATATGAACTTCTTATCATCTCAAAGATAATTCCTTCTTGGATTTATGTAAACTAATATATTGCATGAACTAACACGTGTGGATATGGGTTGTAACAAATTTATAAATAATACATAAACTGGAAGTCCAATTCTTATCCTAAAGACTCAATCCATTCCTAAAAGTTCAATTTATAAACTTAAATTTCATTACATAAACTAAAAGTCCAATTCATATCCTAAAGGTTCAATTCATATCATAAAGGTTCAAGTCATATCCACAAAAGTTCAACTAATATCCTAATATTTCAATTGATAAACTAAAATTCTAATACATAAACTAAAAGTTCAATTCATATCCTAAAGGTTCAACTTATATCCTAAAGGTTCAACGCATATCCATAAAAGTTCAATTCATATCCTAACCCCTAGATTCTCACTGAACTATCAAGAAAATATAAAATATAAATCAAATATAACTAAACTAAATTCAACACTAATTAAATGTCACGACCCCAGTTCGCCGTCCGTGAACATGTCGTGATGGCACCTAGTCCCTATGACAAGGTAAGCCTAACAATGCGGAAGATAAAGCATAAAATTGCGGAAAAATAATTAAAAATAATTTATAAGAATAACCGTGTGTTGAAGGTGCCGCTTGGCACATACAATAACAATTCTTGAAGCTAACAAAATTTTCCAAAACTCGAAATCTCACAAATCACAAGCTAAAGGATGCATACGAGGCTCTGACTCTAGAATATCTATATAAAGGAGAAATACTGAAAGAGCTGCACTTATTACAAAAAGCTGGAAAGGGACTCCTCCGTCTACAGATGTAGCAGACATACCTCGAAGTCCCTATCGATACGCCTCTTCCAAGGCTGACATAACTGAGTAGGAGTACCTGTATCTGCACAACAAAAATGTGTAGAAGAGTAGCATAGCACACCACGACAATGCCTAGTAAGTATCAAGACTAACCTCGGTGGAGTAGTGACGAGGAACAGTCAAGGCACCTACCGGTCAAATAACATTATAACCATAGGGACATCGGGAATGATATATAAATATGTAATGACTGCACGAAATGACCAACAATGCAACAATTCACAATAAGAGATAGTAAAAACAAGTAACAACGGAAAAATAATAAATGATGATACATAGCCAAAGTAAATCACAATCCAAATCCTAAGGTCACAACACAGTAAGGGAAAAGCAAGTCCATAACTCATATTCTACAAGGATGTTCACATATAGTCTGATTCACTCTTTCATAAATTTCACCAAGTCTCGGACGAACACACAACTCATGAAAATCCAACATCTGAAATCTAACACTTGGCATCTTGTGCTCCATTAATCCCTCAGTTATGCTGACCACTAACCGGCTAACCATGGCCACTCTCACATATATAATGGATAAATGAGGGTGTACCTCCCTCATTAACAAAACATGAGCAATTTACCTCTAACGGGAGTATAAAACTACATGTATGCTTTTGCAAGTGTTCTTAACAAGAATTCTACCAACTAGTAACATGAATAGGAGAACGGACCATAGTACGATGTTTCCTCACAACTCCCGAGCGATAAGCTCATACAAGTAAGCAACCCATACTCACAATAAAAGAAAACTAGAAATGCCTCCACAGGGCATCACATTTAATTGCAATCAACCCCTGACATATCCCACCTTATTTCGCCACGTGTGCAACAATAATATAATGAGTACCGCCTTATTTCGCCACACGTGCATCACAATTTTCCCACCTTATTCTGTCACATGCACAACACATATATAAGCATATAACATATCCCGCCTTATTACGCCGTATGTGCAAAATAGCAATAGCACGCAAAGACCTCGTGCAACCCCTCATCATCAACCGCACGGTAGAAACCTCGTGCATCATAATAACAACGGTAGCATGACAGAAACCTCATGCATAACCATATCAAGTACCACAACATTAAATACAATATATACATGAGCGAAGCAAAAGAATCACTCAGGTATTTCCGTTTATCAAAAGGCAGTACAACTAACTCACAATGAATAATATAAGAACAATAATTCCATAATACTCCGTTCAAAAACAAGGAATTTAACATGAACCAAACGGTTACAGTTAAAGAAATATGAACTAAACATAGAATATCTATCGTCCTTTCAATTAAGAAAAATTAATTAAACAAGAGACAGAAATAATGCTTTCCAAATAAAGACGAGAAATTAGGGATGACAAGGTGACTATAGAAGGGTAAGGGTCCACAGTTAATCTACTAAAGTCTATTAGGCAACAATAACAAACCCAAGAGGGAAAATCAATTCCAAGTATGATATGTATAGGTGAAACTAGTAACAGGAAACTCAATCGTATTAAGAACAACTCAATCCGAGCACGCACTCGTCACCTCGCGTACAAGGAATATAAGCAACACAGAACACTGAAAATCCTAAGTTAAAGGTCCTTACACAAGGTTAGGCAGGAGATTTACCTCAAACTGGCTCACATTTAACTTGAAACCACACGTTTTCCACGAGTATCTGACTCCAAATGGCCCAAATCTATTCACTTCAATTACATCTCATAAGTAACATCTCAAAATTTTATTCCAATATTTAATTTATAGCTAAAATGAAATTTTTAGGTAAAATGACCAAATGCCCCTCGGGACAACGTGGTGAAAACTCAAGGTTCGAACTAAATTAGGTTACCCATCTCCCCACGAATCCAATTATGTTATTAGTCTTGAAATCGGACCTCGAATTGAGGTCCAACCACCAATTTTAGCAAAACCCTAGGTCCTACCCAATATACCCTAATTTTTCCATTAAAATCTTCGATTTGATGTTGAAATAATGCTAAAAGGTGTTAAGGAGTGAAGAAAATAAGTTAGAAACCACTTACCAATTGTTTTGAAGAAGAAGTATTGCTTAGAAAATCGCCTCTTATGTTTTGGGTTTTTGATAAGTGAGAAATAATTGAAAAATCCCGTGTATTTATACTCTATGAACCTCCAGCGCGGACCGCGCAAGGACGACTGCAGCTGCGCGGCTCGCACCACGGGCCACGCTAAGGCGGCCGCAGCCGTGCTGGTGGAGCTGATAGTTGCTGGTCCCTTAAAGTTGGCAGCGCGGACAGCGAGAGGATTACCACAGCTGCACGGCGGACCACGCGATCACGAGCGCGGCCGCACGCTGGAACCAGAAGCTTGCACTTGACCTGCAGTATCTGGTGTTCTAAGTCTAAGATCTCCCGGAACCTATCGAAACTATCCCGAACCCTCGGGCTCCAAACTACGCATACACACCACTTCAAAAACATCCTACGGACATGTGCATGCAATCAATTCGCCAAAATAACATCATATTCATCGAATCGAGCCTCAAAACTCATGATTTCTTCAAAAAAATTCATATGACATAAAATTCCTATTTCGGGTCTGAAACACGTCAAACGAGGTCCGTTTTCAACCAAACTTTACAGAAAGTACTCCAATCATATATAAGACTTGTACCGGGAAGCAGAACAAAAGTATGGGCTTGATACCCTAGTCTTCTAATCACATTTCGTTTCCATTTTCTTTAAATATTTCTAGAAAATAATTTCACATAAAAATTCATTTCTCGGACATGGGACCCCGGAATCTGATTCCAGGCATACGCTCAAATCCCATATTTTCCTATGGACCCTCTGGGACCGTCAAATCATGGGTCCCGGTCCGTTTACCCAAAAGGTTGACCGAATGCAAATTGGTTCAATTTAATATAAAAAAATCACTATTTTTCTCCCATAATCCATATCTAAGCTTTTCAGCTACGTGC
Organism: Nicotiana benthamiana; assembly: GCA_034376525.1. Taxonomy (NCBI): domain Eukaryota; kingdom Viridiplantae; phylum Streptophyta; class Magnoliopsida; order Solanales; family Solanaceae; genus Nicotiana; species Nicotiana benthamiana. The sequence goes on from CM067324.1 coordinate 9,682,178, forward strand.
CGGTACTGCACACGCAAATCAGGGCAACCCGAGAGGAGGTTTTAAGGCCTTGGAAGTACAAAAAAGAAAATAAATAAGTGATGAACCCATTGGGTCATCACAACCTCCACCACTAAAACAACTTTTTCTCCTCGAACGGAGAAAAGAATGAAGTACCTGAGTTCGGAAATAGGTGAGGATAACGGCTCCGCATATTGGACTCGGACTCCCTAGTATATGCCTCAGGAGGCTGACCTCTCCATTGGACATAAATAGAGGGAAATCTGTTGGACCTCAACTGACGAACCTGCTGGTCTAGAATGGCTACCGGCTCCTCCTTATAGGACAAGTTCTCATCCAACTGGACAGTGCTGAAATCTAACACGTAGGTTGGATCTCCATGATAACTCAAATAATCAAATCTCAGCCAACACCAACATGTACTCCCCCCCCCCCCCCCGCAAAGTTAAAACTCAAGAAGTATAGAATGGAAATGACTGATTATAAGAAAGGAAAGGAAACACATAAGGGAACTAACAAATAAATAAACTAGCACGAATTCCTCTAAAACACAAATTGACATACATCTAATAGGGAGGAATGAAAGCATATAAAAGGGCTCACAATGATCTTATATTGATATAACTTGCACCGCAATACATAGCCCCGTCTCAACATATCAAATCACCTAAAATCACGAGGGTGCTACTCTCAACACTGAATCACAAGCAGGGCACACATCAACCAGTCTAGAGACTCTTCCAAGATCAATTCCGCCTATAATTTACAGTATAAACTGGCTCCCACACCGGTGGAGCATAGAAATCACAGCACGTAACCAAGAATACATAGAAATCACATCAAACTTTTCGAAACGAATAACAGGAATTTATTATTAAGCTCATAACTCTTGACAATAGCTAGAAATAGATTTTAGACACGGCTATCACTCATAGAACCTCCCAGCAGGATAATCACATAGACAGAGCGCAAATCGTAAAACGTACCCATAAATAGAAAAATAAATCGGAGAACACATCCCAATAAGTAGGACTATAATGAACTACAGATGGTGCTCCATTATTACAAACTGGGGCATACCTGAATGACATCACCCGGCATAGAGAATTTAAGCCCTCTGTACAAAACACATCAGCAGGTTGGCCTCCTCTCCTAGACGTCCTCTACCTGCCTGAATACCTTGCTGGGACACATCGGTCCGAAGTCTGGGACAATCTCTCACCATGTGTCTAGTATCTCCACACTCGAAGCACCCTCTCTACTGACGAGGCGTTGGGAATTGTGCAATACGGGTACTCCGAGATCCCTGAACAGCTAAATCCCCATGCATAGCTGGAAGCACAAACTAAACTGGCTGACAAACAAAACCTCTACCATGACGCACCCTACCTCCAAAATAAGGACCAACGTATCTCCCTAATCTTCGAGGGCTCCTCGTCTCCTCAAACTCTCTCTACTGACCTCGTCTGCTTTCTCCCTCGTGACCCTGCCAGCCATCTCTCTCTTTGGAATGCATACCATCTATCCTCCTAGAAATATTTACCGCATGCTGATATGGGATATCCATCTCTAACTCGTGAGCCATATTTGACCTGCTGCTGGGAGTAAGCCCTTCAATGAACCGGCGAACCTTATCGCGAACAGTAGAAAAAGGCTGGGGCATGTCTAGCCAAACTGGTGTAATAGACAACATACTCCGAGATGCTCATAACACCTTGGTGCAATTGCTGAAACTCAGCGCGCCATGAATCCCTGAGGCTCTGAGGAACAAACTCTCTCAGGAACATATCTGAGAACTGGGGCCACGTCAGTGAAACTAACATGTCTGAGCTGTCTACCAATCATAGGCGGTTCCTTGAAGCTAGAAAGTAGTGAAAGAAACCCCGCTCGATCCAGAGATACCCATAGTGCGGAGAATGCGGTGACACTCATCAAGAAACCCCAAGGCATCATCTGATGCTAATCCACTGAATACCGGAGGATAATACTTCTTAAACCTCTCTAGTCTCATTTGCTCCTGCTCGGAAGCCGCTGCCATGCCCTCGGGCTGAACTGGTGCTACAAGTGGCTCAGGAATAATCTCAAGGACCTGCTCAACATTCGCTCGCTACTCGGGAGTAAGAGCGGCGGGAATCTGGGCTCCTCCCCCGGCGAAGGATGTAGCTGCAGCGAGGGGAAGCAATCCTGCCTAAGCCAAAATGATATACATGCTCATGAACTGTGCCAAAGTCTCCTTAAGGGCTAGAGTAGTAGTAGCAGTAGGCGTGTCATGAGCCTGCACTCCGAATGAATATGTTGATGGTACATCAGCGGCCGCTCGTGCAGGTGCTCTTGCTGCATCATGTGCATGTCCTAGAACTCTATCCCAGACCCGACCTCCGAGGGCTGCAGCAAGGGGCGTGGGTGCCTAATCCCCTCGGGTAGTACGTGTCCTCATCATCTGTGAGAGAGTTGAAGATAGAGGTTTGAGATTGTGAATGCCAAATATCGCAAGACAGGGAAATCAAATAAAGTGAAATTTTCCTACCGGTTACATAGCCTCTCCCAGATAAGTACACACGTCTCCGTACCAATCCACGAGACTCAATAAACCGGCTTGTGATTTGTGACTCCTATAAATCTAGAGCTCTAATACCAACTTGTCACGACCCTAGTTTGCCCTCCGTGAACATGCTGTGATGGCACCTAGTCCCTACGACTACGTAAGCCTAGCAATGCAGAAGATAAACCATAAAATTGCGGAAAAATAATTAAAACTGATTTAAAAGAATAACCGTGTGTTTAAGGTGCCACTTGGCACATACAATAACAATTGTTGAAGCTAACAAAATTTTTCAAAACCCGGAATCTGACAAACCACAAGCGAAGGGATACATATGAGGTTCTGACTCAAGAATATCTTTCTAAAAGGAGAAATACTGAAAGAGATACACTTATTACAGAAAGCTGGAAAGGGACTCTTCGATCTGCGGACGTAGAAGATATACCTCGAAGTCTCTATCGGTACTTCTCCTTCCAAGGCTGACAGAACTGAGTGGGAGTACCTGTATCTGCAAAATAAAAACGTGCAGAAGAGTAGCATGAGCACACCATGACGGTGCCCGGTAGGTATTAAGACTAACCTCGGTAGAGTAGTGACGAGGAATAGTCAAGGAACCTACCGGTCAAATAACACTATAATCATAGGGACAACGGGAATGATATATAAATATGTAATGATTGTACGAAATGACCAATAATGCTACAATTCACAATAAGGGTAAGGAACAACAAGTAACAACGGGAAAATAATAAATGATGATGCATAACGATGAAAAATCCCAATCCAAATCCTAAGGTCACAACACAAAAAGGGAAAAGTAAGTCCATAACCCATATCCTACAAGGATGTTCACATAAAGTCTGATTCACTCTTTCCGAAATTTTACGAAGTCTCAGACGAAAACATGACTCACAAAAATCCAACATTTGAAATCAAACACTTGGCATGTTGTACCCCATCAGTCTCTCAGTCATGTTGACCACTAACCGGCTAACCATGGCCACTCTCACATATATAATGGATAAACGAGGGTGTACCTCCCTCATTAGCAAAATAGGAGAAATTTACCTCTAACGGGAGTGTACAACTACATGTATGCTTGTGCAAGTGTTCCTAACAAGAATTTTATCAACTAGTAACATGAATAGGAGAACGAACCGTACGTACGATGTTTCCTCACAACTCCCGAGTGATAAAGCTCATACAGGTAAGCAACCCACAGTCACAATAATAAAAAAAATAGAAATGCCTCCATAGGCCATCACAATTCATTACAATCAACCCTCTAACATAGCCCACCTTATTTCATCACGTGTGCGATAATAATATAATGAGCACCGCCTTATTTTGCCACACGTACATCACAATGTTCCCACCTTATTCCACCATATGCACAACCCACATATAAGTATATAACATATCCAACCTTATAACGCCGCATGTGCAAAACATCAATAACACCAATAGTACGGTAAAGACCTCGTGTAACCCCTCAGCAACAACCGCACGACAGAATCATCGTGCATCACAATATCAACCGTAGCAGGAAGAAACCTTGTGCATCACCATATCAAGTACCAATGCAAAAAATACAATATATATACAGGAGCAAAGCAAAAGAATCACTCAGGTATTTCCATTTATCAAAAGGCAATACAACTAACTCACAAGGAATAACGATAAGAACAACGATTCCATAATACTCAGTTCAACAACAAGGAAGTTAACATGAACCAAATGGTTACAATTAAGGAAATATCAACTAAACATATAATATCTAGCTTCTTTTTAATTAAGACCAATTAATTACACAAGAGACAGAAATAATGCTTTGTAAATAAAGACGAGCAGTTAGGGATGATAAGATAACTATAGAACGGTAAGGGTCCACAGTTAATCAAGTAAAGTCGATTAGGAGACAAAAACAAACCCAAGAGGGAAAATCAATTCCAAGTAAGACATGTAGAGGTGAAACTAGTAATTAGAAACTCAATCGTATCAAGAACAACTTCATATTCGGTGATTACAAGGCTCTAAGGGCCTACAAGGGGCAAATTGTTTGCGAATAAATCCGAGCACGCACTCGTCACCTTGCATATAAGGAATACAAGCAACACATAATACACCAAATCCTAAGGGGAAGTCTACCACACAAGGTTAGGCAAGACACTTACCTCAAACCGGCTCCAAGTCAACTTGAAACCACACGTTTGCCATGAGTATCCTACTCCAAATGGCCCAAATCTATTTATTTCAATTACATCTCGTAAATAACATCTCAAAAACGGATTCCACTATTTAATTAATACCTAATACAATTTTTTTGGTAAAATGACCAAAACGCCTCTCGAGCCAACGTGCTCAAAACTCGAGGTTCGAACTAAATCCGGTTACCCACCCCCCACGAATCCAATTATGTGAAATCGGATCTCGAATTGAGGTCCAACCCCCAATTTTAGAAAAACCCTAGGTTCCTACCCAATATACCCAAAATTTTCCATTAAAATCTTCGATTTGATGTTGAAATTATGCTAAAAGGTGTTAATGAGTGAAGAAAATGATATAGAAACCACTTACCACTCGTTTTGAAGAAGAAGTATTGCTTAGAAAATCGCATCTTAGGTTTTGGGTTTTTGAAAAGTATGAAATAACTGAAAAATCCCGTGTATTTATACTCTCTGAACCTCTAGCGCGGACCGCGCGAGGATGATCACGGGTGCGCGGCTCACACCATGGACCGTGCTAAGGCAGTCGCGGCCGCGCTGGTGGAGCTAAAAGTTGCTGGTCCTCTTAAGCTGGTAGCGCGGACCGCGCGAGGTTGACCGAGGCCGCACATCTTACTCCACGGATCGCGCATTCACGACTGCGGCCGCGCGCTGGAACCTTTAGCTTGCACCTGACCTGTAGTATTTGGTCTTTTAAGTCTAAGATCTCCCGGAACCTATTTAAAACGCACCTGAGCCCTCAGGCTCCAAAACCAAACATACATACCACTTCAAAAACATCCTACAGACTTGTCCGTGCAATAAATTCGCCAAAATAACATCATTTTCATTGGATAGAGCCTCAAAACTCATGATTTCTTCCAAATTTTTCATAAGACATAAAATTCCCATTTCGGGTCCGAAACACGTCAAATGACGTCCGTTTTCAACCAAACTTTACAGAAAGTACTCCAATTATATTTACGATTTGTACTGGGCACCAGAACCAAAATATGTGCCGATACCCAGTTTTCTAATCACAATTTGTTTCCATTTTCTTTAATTATTTCCAGAAAATAATTTCACATAAAGTTTATTTCTCAGACTTGTGACCCTGGAATTTGATTCCAGGTAAACGCTCAAATCCCACATAGTCCTACAGACCCTCCGGGACTGTCAAATCACAGGTCTGAGTCTGTTTTCCCAAACCATTGACCAAAGTTGAATTTGTTCAATTTAATATTCAAAATTAGCATTTTTCTCCAGAATCCATATCTAAGATTCCTGGCTACGCGCCGGGATTGGACATGCAAATCGGAGCAACTTGAGAGGAGGTTTTAAGGCCTCGAAAGTACAGAACGGAAAATAAATAAGTGATAACCCCATTGGGTCATCACATTAAACTAATTAGTTAATAAAATTAATTAACAAAGCTAACTAAAACTAGACCTAAACCCTAATCCTCTATAAAATAAAATGTTAAGAGAATTTAAAAGCTAATTCATATCCTTAAAGTACAATATTAAAATAATTGAAACAAAAACTAGAAATAACAAAGATTCAAGTTTATAATTCAAACCTAGGTTTCTTTTAGGTGGAGAACGAGAGAAAGAGGCAGCGACAGCGGTGGCAGTGACGGCTCTAGCGGTGGCTTAGGCAGTCATAGTTGTAGTGCGGGGTGGGGGAATTGATTTGTGTAAAGGAAATAGAGAAGGGGAAGGGAATGTGTAGAGAGAGAGTTTAGGGAAATTTGTGGAAGAAAATAAAAGATGGGGAAGGGGGAACCCGTTTTTGACTCTAGATTTAAAAAAGCGACCAACATTGGTCGCTATTACTAAAAAAAAGTTAAATAAGCTTTTTATACTTTGGTTTATATATATATATATATATATATATATATATATATATATATATATATATATATATATATATATATATATATATATATATATATATATATATTTGATATTAAATATTGAATATTAAAATTTAGGATTTTAATTCAATTTAAAATTATGTACATATATAGTGTAGTGTGTGTCTGTGCATATATATATATATATAAGAGCTATGTTTTGATATCATATTAGTTAATGCACAAATACTTAGTGTAATATCAATCTATAAGTTAATTACAACTAATACAGTTACTAATTACTTTAAGCGACTAAAAATGTTTGTCGATATATATATATATATATATATATATATATATATATATATATATATATATATATATACACACACACACACACTAAAACTTGTTAATATGTTAGTGTATATATATACACATACGCACACACACACATACACTTTACTATAATGCTATAATGTTTATATAACTTGTTATAGTATATGTTAGTGTGTGTATAGGTATAACACACACACTTCGTGCTACTTTAACTACATATATAGCATGTTATAGTACATGAAACTATATTCATTATTTATATTGAAACAGAGTTAATAAATTATATTCATTCATCACTAGGTTATAAGTCGATGAATCAATTATAATATATTAATTGATATAAGTCAAGACTTTTTGTTTTTAATATTCAACGATGCATCTGAGTAGGTGTGTGTGTCTATATATATATATATATATATATATATATATATATATATATATATATATATATATATATATATATATATATATATCTATATATTCTTGTACTACTTTAATTGCATATATAACATGTTAGAGTATATTTTAATGTATTCATCGCTTGTATTACAAAAGAGTTAAAGGATTATATTTATATTATTTAGATAGTAAAAACAAAAGTAATTTTTAATTTTGACAATGTTTGACATGAAAAGAGACCAACTTTGGTCGCTAATTATCCAGAAATTCAAATTAGCGAGAAAATTAAAATTAGCGACCAACGTTGGTCGTTAAATTTAAATAATATTTCTTTATATTTAATATAACATTTAAAATAATAATATAATTGTTAAACATTAGAACTGGGTCTCAGATTAGCGACCAAAGTTAGTCTCTATCTATTTTTACTTTAGTCGCTAACTTGAAATTATTACATTTATTTATATTTTATAATTTTTTTAAAAATAATATAACTATTAAAATTGTAACGAACCGATCGGTCCTTTCGAGTTCTAGCGCGTCGTTCAGCAGTCTCAGACCATGAGCAGCCTCATTTTAGGTATTATGACTTGTACACGTGGTCGGGATTGGATCTAGGGAAGTTGAGAGTTGACTTCGAACGAGAATTCTCATTATTGGAAGCTTAAAGTTGAAGGATTGACTATGATTGGATTTTTTAGTAAATGACCTCGGAATTGGAATTTAACGGTTCCAACAAGTTCGTATGATTCTTTTAGACTTGGGCGTATGTCCGGATCAGGTTTTGGAAGACCAGGGAATGTTTCGACGCCCGTTGTAGAAGTTAGTATTTTGGAAAAAATTTCATAAGTTTGGCTTAAAGTTCATTTTAGTTTTATCGATGTTTGTTTGGGATTCTGAGTTTGGGAGTAGCTCCTTATGGTGAATCTAGAGCTGGTAGCGCATTCTGACGTGAATTCGGAGGTCCATAGTCATTTTGGAGCCATTTGGCTAAAGATAAAAAATTGAAGGTTTTTGGAGAAGTTTGACCGGAAGTGGACCTTTTGATATCGGGGTCGGACTTGCTTCTGAAAGTTGGAGTAGGTCCATAATGTCAAATTTAAATTTTGTGCAAAATTTGAAGTCAATTTGACATGATTTGATAGGTTTCGATATCGAAAGTAGAAGTTTGAAGTTCTAAATTTCATAAAGCTTGAATTGGAGGTTGATTCATGATTTTAGCGTTGCTTGGTATGATATGACGCCTTGAGCAGGTCCGTGTTATGTTATGGAGTGGGTTGTGTAATTGTATGGGGTCTTAGGGGCCTCAGGTGTGTTTCGGGTTGTATCGCGCTCTTATTTGATGTTTCAAGGTCATTTCTTTGTACATAAAGGGTACCATATTAAGAAAATGAGCTCCAAATTAATTTTTTATTGAAACATTTGATCTGTATCGATATTATTGACTCATAGAAAAAAAAGAATCGTCGAATTTAGACATTGTATGATGGAGTTATGCTCATTTTCGTGTCGGAAAAAATTGCTGGTTTCTCTCATAACCGTAGATGCAGCCATTTTTCTGTAGATGCGGTCATTTTTGTGCAGATAAGGACCGCAGATGTGGTTATTTTTCTGCGGATGCGGAAAGTTGGAGGCAGTGGGGTTCTTTTAAAAATCAATGTTTGGCTTATTTTCACTTCATTTCTTCCATGAGAGCCGATTTTGGAGAAACTTTGGAGTGTCATTTTCATCACCAAGCATCAGTTAAGTGATGCCTACTAGTTTTGAGTATATACAAGGTTTATATATGGATTTAGACATGAAAAGTTGTAGAAAACTTGGGGTTTGAGGGAAAACCTAGAAAACTAGTATTCTTGGATTTGACCACGTTTTGGGTATCGAATTTAGAGAAAATCATATATTTGAGTTCGTGAGACTATGGGTAAACTTTATCTTAAAAAAGTATCGGATTCCGGACATGTGGGCTCGAGGGCATTTTTGTCAACTTTTCGATCGGAGTTAGGAATTGTTATAAATTGGATTATAATGAGTGTCTTAGCATATATTAATGGTTTTACATAATTATTGGCTAGTTTTGGAGCACTGTGCAGCGATTTAAGTCATCCAAAGGTCGTGGAATGCCGGTTATGGATCTTCGGAGTGAGGTGAGTCTCCTTTCTAACCTTGTAAGAAGAAATTGTCCCCATATGTGAATTAATTGGTGATATGCTCCTATTTGTGGGGGCTATGTATACACGAGGTGACGAGAGTTCGCGCGTAGCTACTATTATGCTATTGTCCTGGTAGTCTAGGACCCAAAAGCATGCTATACTTGGAATATTTGCCATCTTATTGGCATCTTGTATTGCTTAAATCCCATCGAATTATTAAATGAAGTCGTAAAAAGATTTATACTTCATTTTCTTAAATTACTAAAGAGATTTGGATTTTCCTTGGATAATTGCTCCGTGTTGACTTCTTGATTCGTTGTCTATCAGTGTGTGTTTATATTTTGGAACGGGCCGACTACCTCGGTAGATTAAATAGATGTATCTATAGGCGCGCCGTCGACTCTCGGCAACTGCACAATTTATTTCTGTTGGATCGGGCCATCACCTCGGCATAATATACGCATACTTGCATTGCTTACCTTGAAACTTATTGAAGTTAATATTGTTTTTATGGCCGCTATAAACTAATAAAGATAATGAAAAGTGAATCTTGGAAGTTTCTTTATTATTGGAGGAGGTGTTACTTGTTTCCATTCTTTATGAGTTAAAATGGATAGATAAATTCATGTTTCCTCACATCTTCACCATATTAATATTTGCCACCAGCAACTGTTGAAGTCAACCTCTCGTCTTTACTTCTTCGAGATTAGACGGGATACTTGCTGAGTACACGTTATTTTCGTACTCATACTATACTTGTCGTGCATTTTTGTTGCACAGATTTATGTGTGGCTAGTAGCTTGGTGGCATAGTGGTATGGTTGATACGGAGACTTAGGTGAGTTGTATTTGTAGAGACGATCACAATCAGCAGAGTCTTTCAGAGTATTGTATTGTATTTCCATTTTTGTCCACTTGTATTCCGAATAGTTATTGTACTTTATTTGATTCCTTTGTTTTCTCGTATAGTTGTGATTTCGGGTTCTGGGATGTATTTGGGTTACTTCAGAAATTTTAAATATTGTTTAAATATTTCATTATTCATTCGGAGGAATGTACTAAGTATTTTTTAATCGTATGAACAAAGTGTTTTCAAAATTATTAAAATAAGAATTTAATTAAGTATTTCAGTTGTCTTGTCTGATAGTGGTGTACGTCGCCACCACGATCCTTAGTAGATTTTGGGTTGTGACAACATGGTATCAAAGCAATAGTTCCCGTAGGCCTCACGAGTCATAGTCTACTAGAGTCTCGCGGATCGGTACAGAAACATTTGTACTTGTCTTCAAGAGGCTACATGGCTGTTAGGAGTACTTCCCTTCTTGATTCCTTATCATGCGATTTGATTCCTGTAAGGCTTACACCGTTGTTTCTTTCCTACTCAATCTTATGTGACGCGAAGCGATTGTTATAAATCGAGAATTGAAGAATTGTAATAGCACTACGAATATGATGTGGGTGTTTCTCCATATGGGTTTATTGAGCTATTATCGTCACCTTGTGGAAGGATATTCTGTTGTTTCGGCTCAGTAGCGGTACTTCTAAGTGCTATGAGGTTAGGCACACGTTGCCATGATGCTTATAAACAATTGTTTCGCAATATTGTTATGACTGTAGGATGTTTTCTTACGTGTTGGGGCAGTGAATCACTTGAAGGGAGGTTTATTTAGTGCATGATCTAGAGATTCAGTATTTTATTCCCGATAGGGGAAATACAATCAGGCTAAGAATGTTCAGGTTTGGTTTGATGGGGGAACGAGACTTGGTATTTTCAAATGTGGTGGAGTTTTCATCGACGATGTGATGTCGTAGTGCTCGATTGAATATTTTAAGTTGTCGGTGTTGCGGTTCTCTATGATTGCCTTTAGGGCGGGATATTGCGGGTTAGTTTCGAAGAAGCGACGTTCAGAGATCATGGGGTACGGTGGTTCAGGATGGACTCGGTGTTCCTAGTGTTGACCATTCGAGAAAGAAGATCTTTAGAAAGTTTTAAAGTCTGTAATGGTGTGTGGGTTCAAGTGCTACAAAGATAGATTTTAATTAAGGCAACAATTGAGCAGCAAAGTATGAGGAAGGACATGTGGGAATTGTCCGGCAGTGTTTCAAACTTCTAGATGCCAGGTATAAGAAGCGCATGACAATTGGTCGATCAAAGAATCGAGTTTGCCCGAAGTCGGAGAGTGGCGAATGTTGCATATGGGTTTGGTAGTAGGAAAATTATGCGCCTTAAGGAGAGTTTGGGTCGATTTGGAAATTTTAGTGATTGGTGATTAGGATCTACGGGTCAAATTTGAAGTATGGTTTATATCATGAAGGAGATTTGATGTAACCAAATGAGCTGCTTAAAAGGAAGAAGGATACACCATAACTTCGAATTGGAAGGTTGTTACCGCATATTTAAGTGATGTCCATGAGGGATGACAGGACTTGTGCAGCTAGAGAGTGAGCTTGGACTCTGGATGGGTTATTGATATCATAGCGATTGTTTTCTTTGAAGCACCATTGGAAGATGTCGGGAAGTGATTTCCACAGGTGGGTTATTTCCTGTGAGCAGGTTAGCGGTCCCGTGGTTGGCGAGGCTTCTGTGAAGGATTCTATTGGTTATACAACAAAAGGATCAGTCATATGAATGTTGTTGATGATTTAGAGTATAAAAAGGGGGTTAACAGAAAGATTTCGAGAATTTTGGCGGGTGATTGTGCAAGGTTATGTCAATATGAGATTAAAAATCTTGGTGGATTCCAAAGTTATGTAATAGTGGCTTCAAGCTAAGTGGGAGAGTCCCACCGCTTATGATCGGGTTGCATGATTAACTACTTACGAGGTTTCTAGTTATTAGCATATTAACGGGTTATTACAAATACAGGAAAATACCATAAGTTGTAATTTGAGCAAATGAATTGTTGAAAGCATGCTATGGTTGGCCCTATTGGCTCATGTTTAGACTTGGGGAAGGATTCAGGATTTATGCCTTGAATGGATGCAGGTTTCAAATGAAGTGGTTTTGTTGGGTGCTTCATTGAGAGGGCGTTCTTATGTTAAAAGATTCATGTATTTGGTTATATTCGGGGCTAAGTTAGAGCAGGTGGCTCTCAACAACGGTCCTAATAGATTCAAAAGGGGTAAAGCGTGGCGCCTAGTAATTTCAAGCCTATAGGTGCAGTTGAGAATCAAGCTTTTGCAGCATCTTATGAGTGGAGACTCAGAATGTTCTATAATATTTGACTTGCAGTGTAGCACTTGAGAGGAAAATGAGAGAATACTTCGGATTCGTATAAGGATTTGCAGAATGGGCATGTCAGTTGAGCGTGCGAATGTGCACGCGAGGAAGGTGTGAAATGGTTTGTTGGATTTGGTACAGCATGGTCTCTTGATTCAAGGTCACTCGAGGTGAGTGCAGATGAAGTATGTTATGTGTTGAATGGAGTAAGTATTATTTCTAATTCAATCACAGATAAATTGGAAGAAGATAGACGGATTGGCCATAGATGAATTGGCATATTGGTGTCAGTGATTAGTTCCATCACAGTGAACAAGTTATGTAAGTGATTTGGTCTTATATGTGTGAGGCCTTTCGCCTGCCGTAATTGATGTTATTCAGAGATATTATACCATTTTAGCATGTTATGTGTGGGCAGATCCAGGAAGGGTTATGGTGGATTAGACCACTACTTAAGGATTTGAATGTTCTACGATTATGAGGATTCACATGTGTGTTGCCATGGTTCTCCTGAAGTGATTCAAGTGAAAAGTTTTATATAATGAAGTGTTTATATATTAGTGGTTCTTGAGTTATTATAAAGAGTAATGTTCGATCGTATATTGGCATATTGGGTGCAGTAAGTGATATGGAATTTGAAGTGAGGATCAAGGTTGCAGTTTGTTGGTGGCAAGGATGTCACGAGCTTGGATGGATAGGACGGGGGTTTAGATGTTCAAAGTAATGTTGTATTTTCTTCAGCTTTACCTGAGATCGATGTTTGGTAAAGAGGCTTTTCGTCCTGGTTAAGTAATTCTTGACCGCTTTCCAGCATTAGTGCGGTCGGTAGTTTTGGTGTACAGACCTGTTAATTGTTATGATAAGTGGTGGGGGCATGTCTCATTGGAAGATTTTATGTGTGGCAGGTACTCACTTGATTGGTTAAAGATATAAACAAAGTATGAGGATCATGGTGATATTGTCAATTTGAGAATTGATGCTTGGAGGGCACATGGCTTACTGAGTTGTGGACTGTGGATGCGTACTCTGGTTATGATGGTTGTTTTGTGTGTTATGAGAAGAGGGAAGCTATTATAGACCTTTGAAAGGTTTTTGGCCTAGTTAGTACGATCAGGATTGACTCGAGGTCGGTAGATGGATTTAAATGTGAATATGGGCTCTATGTCAAGCCAGTTGTGTTCATTTCAGCAAAGCGCTCCTTATGGAAGAATAGTCGGGGTGTTATTTTGTCGTCAGCTATTTCATGTTATGATATATTGCACCGTATGAGTTGCGAGACAACATGGTAATTTTCTTATTGTTGTGGTTCCGCATAGAGATGATGTTATATGAGCAGGATGGCTCTTGAGATTCAAATCGTGTATCGCACCTCGATTGTTCTTGAGTTTTGTAGCTTATAGTGTTATATGTTCCCTCTGGTATAGTATATGCACCAAGTGTGCTTATGACCAATATTCGGTATTTTGTTGTAATGAGCAATCTAGCTCGGTATGTATCTCCGTAGGTGAGTGCTATGTTATTTGGATTGGGTTGTGCGCCATGACAATGTGATGTTGAGTATAGTTTTCCTATATGTTATTTTTGTATGCCTTGTTTCCTATTTTCTAGGGAATGTCCATATTAGTGTGTGAATTGAGTAGTTCCTTCTAGAGTTCGTCTTCCTTCTATAATGCGTTCGAATTAGCAGCCTATTGGCGCATTGTGGCGTCATGTGAGAATTTTGATCATGTTCGAGGGGCTCATTGCCTAAGTAGTTCATACTAGCTGAGACGAGATTATTGGATTTAAGATCCGCTCAATCCGAGTATATGAATTACATTAAGGAGCTAAGGCCATTATTCGATTCAGAATGCAGTGATGGTTCTTGACAGGAGTATAGCCCTAATGAATTGTTTATTCGGCAGTTGGTTATGAATTTCTACACATCTCTTCTGTTGTGGCGATATTGTTAGAGTTAGAGTAAGACCTATGTATGTTATGAGGTGCAATGTGAGCCTCATGTTCGTTGAGTTTTGACTAAGTTGATCAGAAAGTGTTATTGTGGTCCGAAGAGTAAAGTGATGAAAGGTGAGAATTCAACAAAATTGTGCAATCATGTTTGGGTACAATATGTAGTGATTGATATGGTGATGGTATGTTGGAAATAGGCTTGGAAGAGAATTCCAGATGTTTGAAATGGACTCTAAGGTTTATTTGCTTAAGTGAAAAAAAAATATCTTCAGTGTGGTCGAGCTAAGGTTCCCAACTGAGTTGTGGTACCACGAGAAGGTGCATGATGTGTTAACAGTGGTTTCAATCTACTTCAGTGTAGTTCTCATCATGTACGAGGACGAACATATGTTTAAGCGGGACATAATGTAATGACCCGATCGGTCGTTTTGAGCTCTAGCATCTCGTTAAACTGTCTGGGGCCATGAGCATCCTCATTTCATGTATTATGACTTGTACGCGTGGTCGGTATTGGATCTCGGGAAGTTCAAAGTTGACTTGGAAAGAGAACTCTCTTTTTTGAAGCTTAAAGTTGAAGAATTGACTAAGATTGGATTTTTGAGTAAACAAGCTCTGAATCAGGTTTGAAGGTTCCAAAAAGTTTGTATGATGATTTTCGACTTAGGCATATGTCCGGATCGGGTTTTGGAAGACCCCGAAATGTTTCGGCGCCCATTGTGGAAGTTAACATTTTGCATGAAATTTCATTAGTTTGGCTTGAAGTGCATTTTAGTGTTATCAATGTCCGTTTGGAATTCTGAGTCTTGGAGTAGCTTCGTGTGGTGATTTTGGAGTTTGGAGTGTGATCGAAAGTGAATTCGGGGTTCATAGGTCATTTTGAAGCCATTTGGCTAAATATAGAAAATTGAAAGTTTTCGGAGAAGTTTGACTGGAAGTGGACTTTTTTGTTCGGGTTTCGATTCTGAAAGTTGGAGTAGGTCTGTAATGTTAAATATGACTTGTGTGCAAAATTTGAAGTCAATCGAACGTGATTTGAAAGGTTGCAGCATCGAAAGTCGAAGTTTGAAGTTCTTTAAGTTCATAAAGCTTGAATTGGAGGTTGATTCATGATTTTAGCGATGTTTGGTATCATTTAAGTTCTGGAGCTGTCACACCTCCTTTTAGCTTACATGTGGTTACCCGGAAAGATGACACGTGTATAGGCGTTTTTCCAATTAAAGTGACATTATTCGATATGGGATTAATTATTTATTTCAAGAGTCGCCACTTGGGATAGGTTTGGCTTTTGGAGTCCTTAGTCACCGGTTTATTTAAAATCCCAAATCGAGGAAATTTCGACTACCCAATTGGAGTCTGCAAACCACAAATTTTAGAGTAAGGAATTCTGTTAACCCGAGGGAAGGTGTTAGGCACCCTCGGATCCCGTGGTTCTAGCAGGGTCTCTCAAACTTATTATAAGTGGCTAGAGATCTGATTTCCTATACCTGTTTAAACCTATAATGCCATTTTGTATTATTAACCGCTTTTAATATCTTTTAGGAAGATTGCAATGTCGTTAAAATACGTCGGGAACCACGTCACATAAATGCGCACGCAATTTTAGACATATTCTGACTCCACTGAGATTTGGATTTTGGTCGCATAAATGCGCACCCGAGTTTAGGAAGGTATTTTATTAATAACTCCGCGCCTATAGCAACTACGTCTTTAAAATTTGTGGAAAGCCATGAAATTCGCTAAATGACACTTCCAATTTTTCTAAATATTTTTATCAATTTATGGAGCCTCGTGGTGTTTGATTAGATGAACGCGGCTCATTTTATTTTAAAGGATAGCCTAAGGGATATATAATTCTCTATCATTGCTGATGTTTAAATACTCTAATTATTTATATATAGGTAGTGTATTCTAGGAAATTAGTACTTGTATTTCAACCTCATTCATGGTTGATTATACACGCTGGGCCTTAAATCTTGGTCAGCCCAGACACTTTCTTTGTATCCGGCCACTGCTGGGCCTTTCAATTAGGCCCAAAAATAATTTGAACGATGGAGTCCATTATACATAGATCTCAGTAATGTTTCTTTTAGTTTGAAATTATATACAAGACTAGCTATTAAATATATCAACCATGTTCAATGAGAATATACCAATGATTATTTTATATCAATTTTAACTTTAAATTTGAACTAAATGATTCATATACTCGTGAGTCAAAGTATACGAATTCAGCTTCCAAACTTCAATTATAATTTGGTTACGTGTTAGATAAATCGAAACGAGTTAATACTAAGCATATGTAAATTTAAACGAACTAAAATACTACACAAATGTTTTGATTTTCAAATAATTATCATGCTAATATTTTCTAAATCAACCATTTTTGAGCAAAACAGGAAAGCAAACACTTGAAATAGCCTTATCACTAGCTAATCTCACTACCAATTACACATGTCTAAAATAGTAGTCAAAATATCCATATATTACAAAGTAAACCAGTCCCAAATGTTCAGTTATTACAAAAAATGAACCAGTTCAAACGTATAAGTACAACAAGATGGTTATCTTATCATTATATATATTCGAACTAGAAAGGGGGAAACGGGGTGAGGGTTCAGAATAAAAATGACGAACTCAGATATTCACACTTAGGAATACATTATACTTTAGCTTCAATACATCAATTAACATTGAATGTACCTATAATTCAGCAGAGAATGGAAGCCTATGAGTAAATGCAATTAATCAGCCAAGCAAAACAGTAACCAATCAAACAGTGTACCCGGGATTTCAGCAGATTTTTGAGAAAAATTAAAATCTCAAAGGAATAAAAGCAGCACTGATTATTTATCACAAATATAGGAAGATATATGTATTGTTATCTCTAGAATTCAAAAGAAAGGTTTCAGATCCTTCAAAAAATGCTCAGATGGTTTCTTTTATAGTGGAGCATTAAGGTATTAGTTTTTCATTTAGTCCCTGAGTTAAATTTCAGTTTTTCTTAAATAATCCCTCACTTCCTGACTTGTGCCTCAAGTTTGAGGCAGAAATTGTGTTTTAGCCCCTCACTAGAATGTTCAGGAGGTGATTATCAGATTCTTTTTAAAGCTCAAATCCCTCTTATAACCCTGAAGTTTTAACCTTAGTTATTCCTTGACCCTGGTCGATTTTGTTTGGGTTATGGGCCAAGGTTTGGTCTGGATTAATAGGTCCATTGGATCCATACAACTAAGTGTCCTAATATGGGTTGGCTTATCAATTATTATAACTTAGAATCATGAACATTCAGGTATCTTTGTATTCAAACCAATCGATCACTATCAACCAGAAAACCAATCAACTAATACTTATTATAAGAAAATGCTAATTAAATCACTTAATAAAAACTTGACACAAAGATTGAAATGAGTAACATGGATTGCACAATAAGTTTACGAACAAAATCAGGAAGCAATTAAAGATTCAGCAAGAAAGAATAGTCTAATATGTACAAGTATTGAAAATTAAAGTTATTGTGAGATGAAAATTAAACACTTAGTGGCACAAACACCTACCAGACTAATCCAAATATCAAGGAGTAAAACAAATGAAGATCATGAGATGAATGTCAACAAAACATAGGATCATACTACTGAAGAATTAACAAACTAGGCTTTCCAGAATCAGGAGGCTAATGATATCAAAATTACTCAAGAGATGAAGAGATTTCAGATTAATGACAACCAAAGGCATATGACTATTTAAACCTATTTTCAGATGAGATTGTGGACAAATAAACAATTATTCAAAAGAAATCAAAGCATCTAACAAGCAATAGAAAAGAAGAAAATATATACAGAAAAAGACAGAGTACTTAGCTTTTGTTTTTCACATGCACATCCACTTGAGACCATTTCATTGGCTCCTAACCCCTTCTATTGAGGTTCTTTAACCTTCTAGGGCTATAGGCCTTGTGGATAACAGGTGCAGGATTTTATAACAAGGAACTGGTGATTCTGAGACCCTGTAAGGTCTCAGATTTGAGTTTTCTCAGTGATTGGTGGTATTAGGGGGTTGTGGGGGGTATGGTTGGGGAAAGAAATAGACGGGGACTGTCCGAGATGAACTTGACCAAATTCCGACAATGTTAAGGTTTAGGGTTTAACTTTAACTTAATGTTCATAGCGTTCTGAATGGATTCAAAGGGTGTAACACATATGGTTGGAAAGAGGATGTTGAGTTGTTTCAGGGGTGTAAGTTTGGAGAGGTTTGGAGATGGGGCTCCGACGGCTTTTTTGTGAAGATTTGAGACGATGGTGGGTCGTTACAAAGGAATGGACTACAGGATGGGGAAGGGGAGGTTCTGATCGTCCTACGGTGTAAAGTTGGGGAGGTTTGGAACAGGGTCGCTGGAGACGGTGGTTCCGACGACCTTACTTTGAATATTCGAGACGGAGGAGACTTATTCGACGGAAACTAGTCACAGTATGGAAAAGAGGAGGTTGTGACAGTTTGATGGTGTAAATATGGGGAGGTTTGGTGACCGACCGCACTTGTGAGGTGATTTCCGGCGGCGCCGTTAGGGTGGTAGACGGGTGGTCAATGGTGGTCAAGGGGAGGTCAAGGGTGGTGTTACATTGGGGGTAGGTGGTACGAGTAAGAAGAGGGGTTTGGTCTCTAATGTATAAAGGCGTTTGGACATATGTATATGTTTTTGGGGGAAAGCTTCATGGCTGTTGGATGATCAAATGATCAACGGCTGGGATGCCTGGTCTTTGATTGGTGGTTGTTCTTTATGTGGACCGGATCAAGGTTGATGTTTAGACTGGGTCTGTAGGTTTTAGGGGTTTAATTTTTTGGGCCACTCAGGTCTGGCCCAATTGTGGCCAGCCTGAGTTGCTGTGCATATATGCATATATATATTTTTGTATTTTATTTTATTTTATTTTATTTTATTCCAAATTTTATTTAAAACAAAAATTTCTAATTAACACAAATAAAAATGCAACAAGTCGAAATTAAATAAAAAATAATTAAAAATGCCAGAAATACTACTTGCACACATATATTTTTATATTCTAATTTGTAAAAATAAACCTATTTAACACTTAAAAAACAAATAGTAAATCCTTCGAAACATGATACTTCTATTTTTTTTCCGAAGGATTTACTATTCGCTTTTAATATTATTTTAATTTATATATATGAGTATTGGGTCGGGTGAGCCAGATCGAGTTGAGCCATTCCTATTTTAATTAGATTATTATTTACTAGGCTGCAAATAAGAAAATAAAAATCTATAAAATAATAAATACTAGTGAAAAAATATAATTTTCAATCATTATGATTTTTGTGTGAGTTAGAAAAAGTTTTATGATTTTTGTATGAGAAATATATATATGATTTTGGTTTAAAAAATTATAGTTATATGATTTTTATGTGAAAAAATAAAGTTATATGATTTTAGTGAAAAAAAGCAGTCATGGTTATACGATTTTTATGTGAGAAACAAAGTTATATGAATTTAATGAAAAATGTCATAGTTATATGGCTTTTGTGAGAGAAAATAAAGTTATATAACTTTTATAGAAAAATTCATAATTATATGACCATTTGTGAAATTAACCCCTTAAATTTGTAACCCATGTGTCTTTAAATGTCAAAGTTCCTGTTTTGGTTTGTCTAAATCGCGAGCATACTACTAAAAGATCTTTGTTACTAAGTACTCACTCTGCCGACTTTATGTAACATTCTTTCTTTTACGATCTGTTTTAAGAAAAATAATATCTTTCTATAATTAGAAACAATTTAATTTTGGAAATATATGGATTAAAAACTACCATAATTATATGTGGGCCTAGTTGAAATTAAGGAAGCCCTCCAAAGCTGCCACGTGTCTTCGATTTAGTTTCAAAAGGTCGAAGTCATGAGGTCGAGGAGGTTCAGCAGAGGACCAAGACAAGCATTCCCTTTAGTAGAGTAGTAACGGTTGGTTTTAGAAATAAGGTCCGCCAGAGAATATTCCAGCAAATATTCCTCCCAACTGTACTATTTAGGGTTTTATGGCCCATGTAATCTTATAAATAGAAAGATATGTAGTTATATAAGGGATTGGTCACTCATTATAAAAAATAATACATTGACATTCTCTGAATATTCTTACTTTATCATACACATATAAAATCCACATTTTTAGATTTTTATCTATCTTTTGTCCCACGATTCAAGGAGGATCCGATTATTCAAAGGCTTATTACCATCTATCTTTGTCAGAAGGAATATTAAGGAATCTCTCCCTTTTCGGGTGACCCACATCCATTTATTTAATTTAGTGCCTCCAACTACCATTTACTACTATTTATTACTATCCTCCATATTCTTGGATCATTGATTATAACACTCTTATTGTTATTGCAGCTCAAATAACACACGTGAGATCTTACTACAAAGATATTTCGCCTATCTTTTGGATATTAGTATTGGCTAAGATTAACCCAACTTTAATATAAAATTCGATTGTATAAGCCTAGATCTAAATTTTGGGTCATACAGTTTGGCGCCGTTTATGGAAATTTCTTCAACCAATTTTTTAGTTTCCACTAGATCCACAACTCGCGTGGCTTGTTAACCTAACAAACCACCAAGTTTATCTCTTTTCTCTATATGTACAAAAGTCTCCATGGCAGGTAACCAAGGAAACATAACCAAGGCGACATATAATGTACCCCTCAACCTCATGAGTGCTATCAACGAAGACTATGACACCCATGATGAGGAGATAATACCCATGACCTCTCCCATAAGAAAAAGGTCGCCTCCACCTTTATGTAGCAACAACAAAACCAAACGAGAAATGGGCCTCAACGTCCATGGGAGAGGGGTACCACCCGCTTTGGAGAAGCTCCTAAAAGCATGGCTAATTGGTACTCTAGTAAGCATGCTTAGTAAACAAGCCTCATGCATGACCCCAGAAATCATGAGAGTCCATGCAACATAATGCGGGAACGAACAGGATGACCAACCAAACCCTTCGACTTCAGTTAAAACTCATACTATTACCGATAATGCGGGTGACAATGTCCTCACCATCGTGTTGAAAAGAATGGAGGAAATGGAAAAAAGAGAGCAAGGCGCTTAAGGACCAAATGAAAGAACACCAGGAATGGGTAGACAAATTACTAGGTGCTCCTAAATTATTACCAAAAGAAGATACTGGCAGGTTTGTGGAACAACTGTATGGGGAAGAAGCAGGCCCTCACGTCATACTGAAGACCTTCAAGAATTCCACATATCTCAAAATTTATCTTGGGACGTTTGATCTCAAAGATCGTGTAACCCACTCTATCACCGCTATGAAAGGCAACGACCTCATGAAAGATCAGGTTCCTCCATCTTGCTAAAAAAGCTTGATGAGACTGTCACTAGAGGAGATTTGACGTGGTACTCACAGCTGCTAGCTTATTCCATAAAATCTTTCGAAGAAATGACCGATAAGTTCATAGCGGCACAGGCCGAGGCCAAGAAAGCTGAATGAATGAATCAAATGTTTCACTTTTAGCCTTGTTACAAAGTGTTGAGAAACACAGGAATTTTAACAATCTGATTTTCTTGTATATGAAGTGTGGAGAAGTATTGCAACTATAGTAAGCGTGTTTAAAGCTTTTCAGAATTCCTTTTTTTTGTAGCAATCATCTCCAAGAACTTGGAAATCAGGAGCAAAGTACAATTGAAGTACTATAGTGTACTGCCATTGTTGATACTTGCATTGTTGCGTACAATCGGCTCATTAAGAACTCACATATTCAAAAGGGAAAGTAGCGTAAATGAGGATGTTGAGATACATGTGCGCACACACTAGGATAGATAAGATTAGGAATGAAAATATTCAGGAGAAGGATAGACGTGGCTCCCATGAATGACAAGATGCGGAAGCGAGGCTCAGATGGTTCAGACACGTACAGAGTAGAAGCCCAAATGCACCGGTAAGAAGTTGCGAGTGGTTGGCATTGGTGGGTCCGAGAAAAGGTAGATTCTGGCCTAAGAAGTATTGGGGGGAGGTAATCAGACAAGATATGACGAGGCTTCAGATCTTTGAGGACATGACACTCGATAGAAATTGTGTAGGCCGAGTATTAAGGTGGTAGGTTAGGAGATGGTGAGCACACTTCTAATTCGTACCAGTGTGAGGCTAGTTTGATAGGATGTTGTCTTAGATTGCTAACAGTCAATGTTGTGTTCACATTACTCTTTATTTTTCATAGTGTCAGCCTTATATGCTAGTTATTGTTTTTGCTTTCCATCCATTTAGTGGTGCCTGTGATGTTGTTATTATTTATATATATGATATTTGTTAATGGTACTGATATATTGTCTCTTTTCGTCTTCTTGAGCTGAGGGTCTATTGGAAACAACATCTCTACTCTCTCAAAGTAGAGGTAAGGTTTGCGTACACACTAGCCTTCCCAGATCCTACTTGTGAGCTTTTACTGCAATGTTATTGTTGTAGTTGTTTGATCTCAAGGAACATATTTTCTTGCAATAATTATTTCGGACTCGACTCCTCTTTATTTATTTCTGGGAAACTTATACAAATGTCCCAAATAAATCTTAACTTACCAACTTCTAGCCATTAGTCATAGACTTACCAAAACTAGCCAACAAAAATTGAAAACCTAAATAATAGGGTTCTTTCTATCAAAGAATCACATGGAAAAATCACATTCCATATTTTTAAGCGTGATTAGCAACATTAGATACTAGATGGAAAGGAAATTTCATAGACGGGGTAGCAAATAAGGTGATGAAATACAAAAATCTATACAATATTCCAAAAATCTAAACAAAAAGGGAATTTTTTCTATGAGTATAGATGAAATTCATTGAATATATATAGATAAGTCAATATACAAAATTTGAGGAAGATTGGAGGTGATTTGGACTGGTTTTGTATTAAAATTCATAATTAAATCGAGTTCGAAAAAGTCCTCTGCGACACATACATCAAACATGTATCAGGCATGTATCTCACATACAAGTATACATGGATATACATGTGATACACAATTGATACATGTGTGATACACAAATGATATATTACACAGTGTGATACACATATCATTTTTTTTCATGTTCAGCTTTTACTTCGAATTTTCAATTCAAACCACCTTAAAACTTTACCAAAACTGATATTCAAGCTTGTTAAGTTGTGCCCAATCTATTCTAATAACATCCACTCAACACAAAGATATTTTTTTGCTACAAATAGCTAATTGGCTAATTTAGCTAATATTAGTAATATTTTATCAATTGGCCAATTTTTTGTAATGAGCTATTTATAAATTGACATAGCTGATAATTTCCTTTCTTTTTTTGTTTGTTTCCACATATTTTTATTTGTACTTTTACGCTGGTCTATTAGAAATAAATCAAAATTATAATTGATCCTTCTTGAAAAATTAGATTGTCTTACTGAACATAGGTTCAGATTTAATGTGTCTAAGCTCAACAAGCATACTATTACAAAATCTCTTTCCATATTCCACCGTAGCTCAGTTATTGGTTTCAACCAATTCTCTTTTTTACTTATTTGCAAAATTTAGAAGCAAATATTGGCGAACCTTGGATCAAAGAGGAAAATTGCTTACCTAGCTGGCAGTAGTATTATTATGAAAGTCATATTCCGACAAAATCGGTTCTAAGATAATCAAAGCGTGGATCTCAATGACTTTTTCAATTCCAAAAATTGTCCGAAACCGCTTTAATTTCCTACCAATTTCGATTTTCCACCTACCAAAAACACGTTTATACTATTCTTCACTTTGTACATATACGGGGACTGAATCATAGATCATCAGCTCAACAAAACATCCACAATTCTCCACGGTAGAAGAAAACAAAATAAATGGCGAGTCTTAAAGTTCCCACTTCAGTTCCAGAACCTTATGAAGATGCTGAGCAACTCAAAAAAGCTTTTTCAGGTTTCTTTTGATCATTTTGTCCGAGTTTGAATATATTCAGATCCCTATTATTGTATGTGTCATTGGAATTTTTATCTTAGAACATGATCGTGGAAATTTTACTCATTTACATTTGGATTTGCCCTTTTTTTTATTGATCACTCAAGACCAGTTCGACTTTGAGGTTCGCGTTTACTTTTTTGGATTTTCATAGTTCGATTGTTATACATATTCCAATTTCTTTTTTGATCTGTTCAGTAATTGGAGGATAAGATGGAAATTGATTATCTTCGCCTGTAGCCATTTTGGTCTAGCTGTCTTGTTGTTTAGTTGCATCTAGCTTCGGCAGTGCTTATTAATTTGTTGATAAAAGGATCTTGCATAATTTATTTGGCTGTTTAATAGAGGTGATTTCCATCTTGTGGTTATAATTGAATTTCGTAGTAATTTTGGAAAAGCTAATTAGCCCGTCAAGGGGGCTGGTGGAATGGTAAAGGTTACTTTATTCTTAACAAGATGTCTCAAGTTCGAGAGCTGGGAATAGAGTCCTTTTTGGTAGAGAGCGCTAAAACCCCCTATATTGGGCTTTCTATGGAGCGAACACAGATTAGTCAGGCCAATAAGTTCTGGACCACCAGATGGTTAAACAAAAAAATACACACCAAAAAGAAAAGGAAAAGCTCATGAGACAATGTTTGTTTTGATTTAGTGGGCTTGCAGGGAAGGAGACAAATTTTGTCTTCCATAGTAGATGAGAACTGATTATGTCTGATGATTGTTAAATGTTATGCAGGATGGGGTACAAATGAGGCACTTATTATTCAGATTTTGGCACATAGGAATGCAGCACAGCGCAAGTTAATCCGAGAAACTTATGCTGCAGCGTATGGAGAGGATCTTCTCAAGGATTTGGATGCTGAACTGTCAAGTGATTTCCAGGTCGGGCTCAGTTTTCCCTTGTGCAAAATTGTATTGAAATACCCCATCTATGAATCATTGAAGCGTATTGAATGTTTAAAGATGTGCTTTGGCTTTCATTACTAACCTATGGCAAAGATTGCTTTGACTAGAATATAATTTGATTCACATGTCATTGCAGCGTGCAGTGCTTCTGTGGACTTTGAGTCCTGCTGAGCGCGATGCCTACTTGCTTAATGAAGCTACCAAACGTCTGACTTCTAGCAATTGGGTTATCTTGGAAATTGCTTGTACAAGGTCTTCTGATGATCTCGTTAAGGCGAGGCAGGCCTACCATGCTCGATACAAGAAATCACTTGAAGAAGATGTTGCTTATCACACAACTGGGGATTTCCGTAAGGTACTTCATTAGATCTGGGGTGCCGGAATTAATTCATTGCTATTCTACTGCTAGTCAACTTAGTCTGACTATTTATTCATTTTAGGATCAGTATATCCTTAGCCAAATCAAGCTCATTAACTCTTTTCTTTGCTTACTGTGATTTATGAGGGATGAATCATGAATGATAAATGGTGACAACGGATGGATAGCCTAGGGGTAACAACCATCCACCCCCGCCTAAATGTTGGGAATTCAGATCACCAACGGGACAAAGTGGATAAGATTACCGTTGGGCTTCTGAGCAGGGGAAATTGGGGGTAGAGTTTACTGTGTCCAGAAAAAAGAAAAGGTTGAATGATAAACAGTCTGAGATAACATTTTCAAAAGTTAGATAATCACCTTAACCTTCACGTTGTTTGTCTTTGTTCCAGTGAATAATGAGAATACACGCAACAAATAAGTCTTACAATCACCGTCCTTGATCTGTTCATTTCGCTGTAAACTAATCCCTGGACAGCTTTTGGTTCCTCTTGTAACTGCATTCAGATACGAAGGAGAAGAGGTGAACATGACATTGGCAAGAAAGGAGGCAAATATACTACACGAGAAAATCTCTGACAAGGCTTACAATGATGAGGAGCTCATCCGAATTATTTCTACTAGGAGTAAAGCACAGCTGAATGCAACATTCAACCACTACCTTGACCAGCATGGCAATGAAATCAACAAGGTAGAACTCAAACATTACAAAGACTTGCAATTTGATTATATGCCATTGTTTACAAGTGATGTATTTGCTATCCCATCTTTGAAATTCTATTTGCTTACTTTGAATTATTGCTTCAATATATTCATATTGATTCTTAATTGGCACCTCATATCAAATACAACTATTTATTGTATTGGGAACGGATGCAGGATCTGGAAACTGATTCTGATGATGAGTACCTGAAAATACTCAGCGCAGCAATAGAATGCTTGAAAACCCCTGAGAAATACTTTGAGAAAGTTCTTCGGTTGGGTATCAAGGGTGCAGGTACAGACGAATGGGACCTTACTAGAGTTGTCACTACTCGGGCTGAAGTCGACATGGAGCGTATCAAAGAAGAGTACCAGAAGAGGAACAGTGTTCCGTTGGACCGTGCAATTGCTGGGGACACTTCAGGAGACTATGAAAGGATGCTTCTGGCTTTGATTGGGCATGGAGATGCTTGAATGGAAAATGTGTTATTTGATAAGAAACTATTTCCTAATGCCTGAAGTTTGAATTTGTTTGATGATGTGTGGTATGCATGCCCAGAGTTTGGTTTGCATTATATGGACATAAATAATCCAGGTGTTGTGTTTTGTTTTTTTTTTTTCCTTCACTTGTCATGGTTCTTTATATTCGGACTTCCTCAACCAGTGATCTTATTGTTTATCTTCTATGTCAGCATACACAAAGTGCCAATTATTTTTTCCAATCAACTAATTGAGCTTCCCAAAAAAGTGGTTTGAATTGCCAAACAATTCTTAACTATCAACATACAACTCCCTTCTTCATGAAAATCACATAGACAAACCTTATTCACTCTACTAGTTTTGCTCTTCTCAAGAAAATGAAATTGGAGAGCCCCCCCCCCCCCCCCCCCCACGCACCTTTCTTAATCGAGTTAATTGATTCTTCTCTTTGCTAAAAAGAGAAGGAAATGTAACCACCCCCCCCCCCCCCCCGCCCTCCCTCCCCCAAATGAATGAGATTCTTCTTTTTGTTAAAAGGAGAAGGTAAAGAGGCTGCTTCACTTTTTTTAAAAAATGTTCTGACGACGATAGAAGACTGCCTCTTATTTCGGAGAATTCACGATCACATATGGTGTGTTTGGTATGCACTTATTTTCTCTTATTTGGTCGGTGAGTTAAAAAATTTTGCTGAAAAATATTTTTTATAAAAATAATCTTTTATGTTACTCTCCTTACCCTCCCCCCAATATCTAATATTTTTATGACTTTATTTTCTCCAGGTATTAAATTATTCTTCTAAAAATTCCTACAAGCCCAAAGGCACTAATGTATTGCTTTACTTTTTTACGCAAAAACAACATTGAAATTTGTGATCCATAACTAAAAAAATATTAGTATATGTTTTTTGTTGAAAAAGAAAGTACTATTTCTAGACATGAAATAAAATATCATTTAGCTGAAATAGAAAAAATACTTTTCCTACATGAAATAAAATACATTTTGTTGAAATGAAAGAATACTTTTTTCACATCATGAAAATAAAATACTCTTTTTATTGAAATAGAGAAAATACTCCCTCCGGTCCAAAATATGTGATTTTTTATATTTTCACACAAATTAAGAAATTTATCTTTTAGCACTAATTAGCAATGGAATTGACTATATTAACATTTATTATCTCACATAAACACTCCTACCACATATTCTAACACTATTTACTCCAAGGACAGTGTAGGAAAAAAAATTAATTCATTCTTGAAATTTAAAAAAATCACTTATTTTGGACCACAAGAAAAGGGCCAAAAAATCACTAATTTTAGACCGGAGGGAGTACTTTTTACTACATCATTTTGTTGAAATTAAACAAAAAAAATACTTTTTTTATTAAAATGAACAAAAAACCTTTTTTTTATATCGTGAAAAGAAAATAGTCGTTTGTTGAAATGAAAAAAAAAATCTATTTGAACATGAAAAGAAAATACAATTAATAATATTTTTATTTTAGGATGGGGTGTGAGATGGGGTGAGGCGGGGAAGGGGGCAGGAGTGGGTGGAGTTGGGGTGTGGGGGTGGATTGATGGGGATGGAGAATGGGAGGAAGGTTGGAAAAGTGTTTTGGGATATGTTTTCTTTTCTCTTAATAGGAAAAACATTTGGAAGAAAATATTTGTAGAAAAATATTTTCCAAAATATTTAAGCCAATTAGCCAATCAAACAAAATATCATTCTTCCTACCAAACACCCATAAACTTTTGCTTTTCCTTCCCTGCCTTACTTTTATTTCACAAAATACCTATCCGAGACCATAGTTCTACCTTTGCTCTCGCTCTTTCGTTCACACTCAACGGCTCAAGCTAGAATTCAATCTGCTAATTAGGCATGATAATTGCAGATGGAACCGGAAACGATGCAAGCCGTTTCAATTTGTAGTCAAAGTGTTTGCCTTTTCAAGAGAACTAATATTCTCATATATTCAATATAATCACCAAGGTGGTCTCAAGAAGAATAACATAACAGGCTCGGAATAGCAGTGTGTGGCGGCATCAGACAATTTGCCATAAGCATAAGGATGTGGAAAAATAAACCAACTAATCAGGCCCGTGAGGACCAAGTTTATGGTTAAGTGCTTCCCAGATCACTATAATCTACAAGAAAGACAACATATTAATTCAAACATGAAGAGCAATATCTGTGGAAATACTCTGTTAGACTAATAATCCTCCAAATTGATGTAAATTAGATTTCGGAAATTGTTCGTAAAGGTTAACACATCAAAGTCTACAACCCTCAGTCCTAATTCCATGAAATACTAAAAGCATCACTAGTGAGCAGCTGAAATGTTGCAGGAACAATACAAGTTAACATAAAAGCAGTTTCATGGCGTTTATCTAAACTAGTGCAATGCTGCTCTCTCCACCTGGTGGTTTGCGCACGCCACCAAAGTAATCTCTGGATTCAACTTTGCCATCAGAAAAAATATCATTGCCATTCATTTCTCTCAGCTTCGCTCTGCTCAGCGGCTTTTCTGCAGATCCAGGAGGGACATCTCCCTTGAAAATGTCATTGCCGGTCAACTCTGCAAACTTCTGGTCATGTATTTTCTTTACTGTGTTGACAACAGGTTCATCACCAAACAAGATATTGCTTTGACCACCAGCAGGCTACAGAATAACACAGCTACATGAGAGCTCATAACAGCTAATAAGCCAAAATAAGGAGAAACCCCAATTGTGGAAAAGAAAGAAAAAAAAGATTCTCAAGAAATACAGTTGTTTTAGACATAGAGGAAGTACAAAAAATGTATTAGCTGTTTGATAGATTTCTTCCAGTTCCATGGTGTATTGAGAAGCACCTCACTGAACTCCTACTCGTTTTCCTTCAACTTTCAATCTGCCTGACGCTTTAAATTTAAATCCTTTTACATATTTTATGCCAGTTTTTCAGTAAATTACCAAATATCTACTTGATCCTAATCTTTGTTCAAGTTAAAATCAAAATGAGGCCAGGCAAGCCTCTTGTTTCTCCCAACACCTACTCAAATATTACCATATTGAATATCTTGGCTTCATTTGAGAAAAAAGATAGTTCAGTGGACTGTAGACAGATATTGGAAAAAGAAAAAAGAAAACAAGTCTAATACACAACTTACATTAGAAACCTTAACAGACGTCCGTACAGCTCGTGGAGCAGGTTCACCCATGTCCTTGCTTTCTTTTGATTCCATGGATCGGGCAGCAGCCAAAGATCTAGGAGGAATTTCTGCAGGAGGGCCAAAGATGTCATTTCCACTGAGTTCCTTGCTCTTTGCATTTGATAGCTGCTTCTTCACTTTGCTATCTGACTCACTTTCTAGTGTTCCACTCAACTCTCTCTGCTTTGCCACTTCAGTCAGAGTGCTAGGTTTCTTGGGAGAGATCCTTTCTTCAGTACTGAATGAAATCTGGCTTATCCCGTTCGCAGCTTGCTACAATGAAATACAAAACCTTAGGCGAAATTTCAATATACTAGATTATTTTGTAGCATGCTCAAATTGCTATCCACACAAGAACACATGCCATAAAGAAGAAAATAGTACCTGAACTATGCGGACAGATGTCCGGTTGTTAAAGTTACCATTAACAGTTCCAGATTCTGAGGCGTCATCTTCACCATCAGCATAGAAAATATTGCTACCACTCATCTCCTTCAGTTTATACCCTGAACAAGGTTTCCTGAAGACAGCATGTTTCAAGCAGGGTTAGGACCAGAGCACATTCACTTAGAGACCATTAAGGTCACTGGACCCTTCTTTTCTTGTCCAAACATTGGAACCTCTTGATTCAATGAAACTATGAGTTATTACCCAAAAATATATTCCAGGTCTCCATGCATAGATTTTGATTCCATTAGTTGCAAGTGGTGGAGAAGAAAAAAACTCTCAACTTTACGCGTACTTTGACAGAAAAGTTTCACTGAACTTGGACGCTTTTCATTTTTACATCTACTAAATTAGGTTTCCAGCCTAAAAGCAAGCATGTATTGCATTAGCCGACTTAATACGGTTCTTATGGTGAAAATAGCACGGGCCAACCAATTTTCGGATTGGTAATTGAAAAATAGCCAGCGTTTGCAAAGTCATTAAAAAATAGCCACTATTTTGCTGCAAGACAGAAAGTTTCAGCATAATATACTGTAGATTGGTGCACCAGTGTATGAACTTCCAACATATTATGTTGGAACTCCAGTACACCAAAAGTTCCAGCATACAACAACAACAACAACAACTACCCAGTATAGTCCCACAAAGTGGGGTCTGGGGAAGGTAATATGTAGACGAGCCTTACCCCTACCCGAAAGGGCAGAGACGTTGTTTCCAATCGACCCTCGGCTGAGTGAAGGAAAGGAAAAACAAAAACAAAAACAAAAAGTTCCAGCATAATATTGGTATTATGCAGGAAGTTCGTATATAAAAATTCGAACTCTAGTATAATATGCTAGAATATTTTCCGGATTTTGAGCCGTATTTTCGTTTAGAAACTTGAAACTTGAAGACAAGCCTTTGATTCCCAGCTGAGGCATCCATCCAAATACAAGAGAGAGAGTCATATAGAATTGTAAACCACTTATTTCTCTCATCGACTACCTTCACAACAATGCCCCACCATTGGTCTCTGGATGCTAAATGATTGTCAGTAAGAAACTAAAGGAAGGACATGAGATCAGCCATGAAACTCTTAACTATGAACTCTCCCTAACTATGGATAGAAACTTTTTTGGTCGGATTGGTTAGGTTTTTGGTTTAG
The DNA here is from genome assembly GCA_034376525.1 of Nicotiana benthamiana. NCBI lineage: Eukaryota > Viridiplantae > Streptophyta > Magnoliopsida > Solanales > Solanaceae > Nicotiana > Nicotiana benthamiana. The sequence goes on from CM067324.1 coordinate 9,714,070, forward strand.
TTTGATTTTTCGGGTTTTTATGAACACCCCCTAACTATGGATATCCTACCTATTTAATGAACATCAATAGAGCAGCAGATTGAAATGTCGAGAGATGCTGATCCTCTCAGAAACAAGCAACTCAAAATCATGGGACCTGCTGTGTCAACAGAATTTACATAATAGTAGTGTTATGATATCAAGCAAAGTTTTCGCCGAAGTGAAGTACTGAATAGCAGACTCTGAGCTTTCCGTAACTCCTGATATGTAAGAAGCAGAATTACTAAAATTTTGAGGGAAAATATAAACACATCTGAAATTTAAAAAGAACCACCATGCACCCCACTTTTGCAGATTTTCAAATATTGATTCCCTTTCTTCTCTCCTTCATCTTCTTCTGTGTTTCACTAGAAAAAAAAAAAGCACCCAACAGACACTTGCTGGAACTAAAAACAAGAAGACATGGAACAAGCTCATTTGGCCACTTTACCACGTGTAAACCAGAACCCCGAGCAGCGCAACCAGAAAATGCATTACCAGATCTAAGAAATCATCGAAGCTTAGGAAAGAAAAGAGAAAATTCGGACATTTCAAGTAAAGATCTAAACTTTTTGAAATCGAAACCACGAGCATCACGAAAAAGCATATAAGAAAATTCACTACATATATCTTTTTAAAAACGTACAAACGAAAAAATAAAAATAACAATAAGAAAGACACATTGCAATCACTTTATCCTCAGATCGCGTATATACTTACCGTTTGTTCAAGCTCTCAGCTTCCTCATCAGTGATTTGACCTCCAAACAGCGTCTTACTGATTCCATCAGAAGGCTAAAAAAAAAAAGTGATTAATAATAATAAATAAATCAATCAATCACTAACGAATCATATGAGGAAATAACACAAATGGGAAATGACGATGTTCTACCTGATGAGAACGCGTGCCGGATCGAGAGGCATTGCCGGAGGCGACGGAAGAGGCGGATGAGTTGTTTGCCGGCGGAGCTTCCGACCAGGAAAGCAGATCGGCAGTATTGGTGTGGGGTTTCCGGACAGGTGTTGCTCTCTCCATTGTTTGAGTGTGTAAAGCTAAGCTGAAAGAGTGTTGAGTGTTTTTGAAAATGCAGTCTTTGATTGAGCTTGATTTATCCAAGAAGAAATTTGAATTTAAATTAATTTGAGGAAGTTTGCTAAGGTTACAGGTCAAGTGGATAGTTGGAAGCGTCACTGAGATTTGAATCTGCGGCATGTGGGAGTAGGACCCAAGTTTCGCACGTGCATCGTAAAAGCTGCTGAAAAACTTAGAGCAAATTATATTATATACCCATAAAAGATAAAATATTTACCCGTATCTACCCATATTCATTTTATATTACATTTTATACCTATGTGGCACATTTATTTTACTCGCTTTGCCCATTCTTATTTTTGCCATTGCTTAGCATGAAACTTATATTGTCAGATTTATATGCACCTTTATTATATCTTTTAAGTGCACCGTATTTTACTAATATATTTTATATCTTATCATAATAATACTAATTAAAAATAATATAGTATAATATTTATTGAATGATATATAAAGTTATAAAAATATATGAACTTGGAGAGCACAAAAATATACTACTATTATTATTAATATTTTGAAAATTTATTATTTGATTTGATGTGGGTGCTATAAAATATAGTTTATAGTATCTTCGAGTAAGCTTCCCAGGTATTTGAATATCCACCATTGTTGGGCTTGAAGTTCAATTTTATTTTTGAAGATTTCTTATTTGATTCAAAGTGGGTGCTGTTAAATATTGCTAATAGTACCTTCTAGAAATTCATACTGAAATTTGATAGCATTTGGAGCTGTGATTGAGATCGAAATTATCAGTTGAAAATCGAAGAACACAGCTACAATATACCGCTATGGTATACAATATGATGTAAGATTATATAACTATATTGCTAAACTATACTATTATAGTTTACAAAACAGTATACTGCAACATTATACTATTATGGTATACAATATATTGGTATGGTATATTGTAATAATATGCAAGATATTGTAACATTATGTTGTAATAGTACATAATATACTATAATAGTATACTTATTACCCGTAAATTCACTTATCTTTTCCCTTTTAATTTGTTTTAAGCTTTTATCCAACGTGAGAGGCTAATTGATAATGCAATTATATATATAATGTAACGGTATACTCTTACAATTAGATCCTTTTAGTATTTTTTAAAATTTTTTGAGAACTGATATCATTTCATTTTAATAATTGAATTAAAATTGTTTTAACTCTTTGCGTACAATTGCATACCATATTAGTATAGCTATATACTATAACGACATTATATGTTTTTTGTTATATTAACTATATTTAATTGGTTCACAATTTAATTTTTTTAGTAATAATATTAAAAAGAATAATAAAAATAATAAAAACAGTAAATGAATTAGATTATGAAGAGAAAAAGAATATAAAAAACAGAAGTTAAATGAAATTATAAAGGAAAAAAAAAGAAGAAAATAAAAGAAGAAAATGAGAAAAAAGGATAAACGAATAAAGAAAAAAAAAAGAAGCATAGAAATAAAAAAGAATTAGAGGATTAAAAAAAACTTTCCCACAAAACCTACTACGGGTAGGAAATATAATTAGTTTATGGGTAAGAAAACAAATGGGTAGACAAGGGTAAATAGTTTTATTTTTGTGGGTAACTGTGCCAGAACCCTAAAAATTATTGCACTCAGTGAGACATTAAACCTGTTTGGGTGGGCTTGTTTTAAAGGGAGAAATTCAAAATATTTAAATTTACACTTGGTTGTTCAAAAATAGTCCAATTTCAAAAATAATTAAAATTTAGTCACTTTTTATCTAAAGATAAATGTCAGCGAAAATACTGTTCAAAACCCAAAAATACTCCAGTCTATTATGCCGAAGTTCCCAGCATAAATATACTTGAACTCCATCATATTATACTCGAGTTTCATGATACGTATGCCGGAACTCTATCATATTATGATGGCGTTCCAGTATAAGTACACTAGAATTTCAGCATAATATACTGGAGTTCCACCAAATATACTGGTCCAATATAATATACTGGAGAGTCTCGAGTATATTGTATTGGAGCCAGCAAAGTGCTCCAGTCTCGTATATTATATTGGAGCCAGCAAAGTATACCAGTCCAGCATAATATGTTGGAGTTCATATACAGGTGCACCGAACTCCAGTATATTATGCCGGACCGGTCTCTATTGCAGCAAAGTATTGGCTGTTTTTTATTGACTTGGTAATCTGGATATTTTTGAACGACCAGCCCGAAAACTGGCTATATCGTGCTATTTTTACTGCTTTAAGTGACTTTTAAGCCAAAATAGCTTTTAAGCCATAAGTTATAAATTCTAACTTTTGACTTTTGGTTTTTTTTGTCATTTTAGCTTAAAAATTAGTGTTTAAAAGTACTTTTTTTTACTTTATCCGAACACTACAAATGGTTTAAAAGCTATTTTAGCTTAAAAGCACTTAAAACAAGTCAATCCAAAAACGGGCTCAGTGTGTAATGTCATGGGCGGCTTTCCAGACATGCCCATGACCCCTTGAGCGCTCCCCCCCCCCCATGGCATCTTAGCAAGACTCCCAATGCCTAGTGCCATGGAAGATCCCATGGTCTTGGTCGCGCCAAGTGACAAGCGTGTTTGCCGCTAGTGCCCAGCCGCGGGCAGATGCCAACAGCGCCGCATGCGCAGACAACGTCGCACGCGTAGACTGTGATGCCAAAGACAATATTGTTGTCAACGGACCTGTTGTTGCCTCATAGAAAACTAAGTCCTTTTCATTGTAAATATATATTAGCTTTTTTTCATGTACTTCCATTATGTTTTTCTAGCTTAGTCAAGTATAGTCTTGTAGCTTTGAATTTTTTTAAAGCATTACTAGGGGGATCAAGCAATCAAACTTTCTAGCAAGCATACAATTCTCTGTGCTGGTGTTTCTCCTCTTTGACACCGTATTATTTTCTGTAATAGATTTTATTAATGCAATCAAGCTTTCTTTCATTCTCAATTCTCATTTGTTTCTCTCAATTGCTCTTGATATTGGCTTTCCCACATGGCACTAACAATCTCGTCTAGTGTACGGAGGAGACTTCAGTTGGCAGATACTAACTGCACTGACATCATTTGTTTAGCCTTACGTCACCCTTCAAGGACTATTAGGAAGACGCTGCATAACAGTTGGTATCATAGCCTAGGCTCGACATCAGCCGAGGGAACTCATTGACATTACCACCATTCCTGATCATGGCGAATCATGGGAACAACATTTTGGCCCTTGAAGAGACAATTGACGTATTACAGCTCATACCGGATATGATGCCTGAACTAAGAACCAGCCTAGTACTAAGGTTGGACGACTTGGATCGCAGAGTACTCCAAGCCGAAGTTGACATAGAAAATATTAGTCGCGACTCCGAGGGAGATTGGCAAACGGCAGCCACAGAGGCAGCTGAATTTTTTGGCAAATTCGAGGACTGTAATAGGAGCGTACCGAGGATCTAGCCTACAAGGCACAAGAGGCAGACAGTGTAACTGCCATGCAACAAACTATTGACAACTTGATAGACAAGCTCAATGTTGTCAATGCTGGTTTACAGGACCTGCTTTGAGGAGGTAGAAACCAAATTGGGGGCATTGTGAACCCTGCTTCCGCGACACAAAAATTGAAAATTCTTGAGCCAAAGCCATACAGTGATGGTAGGAATACCGAGGAAGTGAAAAAGTTCATCTTTGACATCGAACAGTACTTCGATGCTGTGGGGGGCCTAGAAGAAGCTAAGAAGGTAGCAATTGCTTCCATGTATCTTCAAGGTGATGCTAAAATCTGGTGGCGGGTGAAGTACGAAGCCATCGGGGCCGGTAAAGATGCTTGAAACATGTGCAGAACTGAAGGCAATAATACGCCAACAGTTCTTCCCCAAAAATGTTAAACACAACACAAGGAGAAAGTTATGGGAGCTCCGACAGACCAAATCAGTGCGGGACTACGTGCGGGAATTCTCCGCACTCATGCTAAACATACATGACATGGGGTACAAAGACAAAATCTTCACCTTCTTGGAAAGGTTGAAACCCTATGCTCGTATGGAGATACAAAGACAAATGGTAGATACCTTACCCAAGGCGATCCAAGCAGCTGAATGCCTTGGGGACTATCACGTGGAAGCACGGAAGGACAAACCTTAACCACCTGCTCGAGTGGGATTCAAAGGGGCTAGCCTTGAAATGGTGGCCCTAGCAGAAGTGGGGGAAGATCGGATTGCATCCAAATCTAAGGCTCCCTTCTCAGACAGCAATAGTGTTGCGTCAAACAATAGTGATTGGAGGAGAAAGCCTCCTTCAGGATGCTATCATTGCGACGGAATACATTGGAAAAAATTGTGCCTATATGCACAGATGAATTCCCATAAGGCCTTTGATGATGAGACTAACAATGAGTTAGATGATGCGGATCAGACTGAACCAGTAGGTGACTTCAATGCAATTATGGCTCTATTTATGAGGCATTAGCGGAGACCACTACTGGTATCCGTTAGAAGAAGGACCTAGGTCCAATCACCAAGAAAGGGAAAAAGAAGGTGGATAAGGGAACTCCTCTTAAACAAGAGAGGGCCTTGATGTTCATAGACATGAAGGTGAATGCCAAGCCCATTCGGGCTATGATAACAGGGGTGCTAGCACAACTACTTGGCCTCGACTCAGGTAGAGCACCTTGGTCTAGTTGTAGGAAAAGGTAGATATCTTGTTAAGGCTATCAAATCACCTCCTCGGCCAGTGGGTGGAATAGCCAAAGAGATACTGGTGAAACTTGGCCCTTACGAAGGAAAATTCAGCCTGCGAGTGGTGATCATATATGATTTCTAGTTGATAGTTGGGTTGGAATCTTAAGGCAAACCAACACCATGCCCGTACCATATGCATACATGCTACTAATGATGGAAACAATTGGGGCCAAGACCTGCATTATCTCATGTATGCCCATGAAGATGGCTGTTGAGAACATTTTGCCCTTGTAGTTGAAGAAGGGGGTCAAAAGACATGAATCTACATTCTTAGTAACCCTCTGCATTGAAGATATAGAACGCTCCTCGGGTCCCCTCCCAACACCCCTGAAGGAGCTACTATTGGAATTTGAAGATGTCATACCACAAGACATACCAAAGCGACTATCGCCTAGGCGCACTGTGGACTATGAAACTGAGCTGGTGCCGGATGTGAAGCCACCTGCCCGGGCGCCCTTCAGAATATCACAACCCAAACTCATCGAACTTCAGAGATAATTGATGTAAATGCTAGATACAGGGATCATTGTGCCCTCCAAGTCCCTATACGGGTCCCATGTTCTATTCTAAAAGAAACCTAATGGCAGCCTGTGACTCTGTATGGATTATTCGATTATAAATAAAATCACGGGGAAGAACAAGTACCCTATTCCGCTAATGGCATACTTGTTTGATAGATTGGATGGTGCAACTGTGTTTTCCAAGATATACTTAAAGACAAGTTATTGGCAAGTTCGGATTGCAGAGAGTGATGAACACAAGACGGCATGTGTGACAAGATATGGGTCGTGCGAATTCCTAGTCATGCTATTCGGCTTGACTAACGCCCCGGCTACAGTTTTCATTCTGATGAACCAAGTCTTCTGAGAATACATTGACGAATTCATGGTGGTCTACTTGGATGACATTGTGGTGTATAGCCAAACATTGGAAGAACATCTAGTGCACTTGCAGAAGGTCAGAGCTAGATTGCGGGAGCATGAACTATATGTGAAGCTATCCAAGTGCTCGTTTAATTAAAAGTAAATTAATTTCCTCAGACATGTCATCAAGGAAGGGCGGATCAAGATTGACCAACAAAAGATCAGGCAACCACAGATTGTCCGCTACCCAAGAGTATCCATGCCTTGAGGGCATTCCTTGGCATATGCAACTTCCACCGGCGATTGACAAAAATCCTCAAAAAGGACACACCCTAGGATTGGGGACCAAGACAAAAGGAGGCCTTCAACACCTTAAAAGTGGCTTGTCTAATAGCCTCGTCTTGGCCCTCCCTAACTTGGCCAAGCCATTCGAGGTACAAACAGATGCATCGGACTATGCCCTCAGCGAAGTCTTGCTACAAGAAAGGCATCCTATAGTGTACGAGAGACGAAAACTGAAGGATGCAGAGCAGCACTATGCCGGCCATGAGAAAGAATTATTGGTGTTCGTCCACTACTTTCACCTTTGGAGGCACTATCTGCTGGGAACCCCATTCGTGGTCAAAACAGACAACACGGCTGTTAGCCATTTCATGACCCAACCGAAGCTGAATAGTCGACATGCCATGTGGTAGGAACTCCTAGCTGAAATCCATTTCAACCTGAAGTGCCAAAGTGGAAATACCAATCATGTTGCTGATTCTCTCAGTCGAATAGCTAATCTAGCATCGATGTGCTACTCGCCACCCTAAAGGGGAGCGAAGTAGACACCTCCATCAAGGACCAGATACAAGATCTACTCATCAAAGATCCTACTGCTCAGTATTTGGTTGACTTAGTAGGACATGGCAAGACTCTCTAGTTCTACATGGAAGATTGTTTTTTTGAAAGTGAAAGGGAACCGGCTTTATGTTCCTAAATGAGGAGATCTGTGAAGGGCTCTTCTAGCGGAATGTCATGATAGTTTGTGGGCCGGCCATCCCGGTGAAGAACACACCATGCCGTTACTTCATTGTGCATATTATTGGTGATATCACTTAGAATGTGAAGACTTGTCTAGTATACTATAAGGACAAGTGGGACCGCTTGACACAAACGAGACTCTTGGAACCACTAGCTGTCCCAAAGAGACCTCGGGAAAGCGTTTCTTAGGATTTTATCACTGGATTGCCCAAGGTCGGAGATCTCACAACTATCTTGGTTGTTGTGGATCGGTTTTTCAATTATGCTACCTTTATTCCAGCCCCACAATACATATCAATAAAAGATACAACTCAACTCTTCTTCTCTCATGTCGTCAAATATTGGGGCATGCCCAAAAATATTGTTAGTGATCGCGACTCATACTTCACTAACAACTTTTGGACCCAACTCTTTAAGTGCCTTGGGTTAAAATTGAGTCACAACTCAAGTTTTCATCTACAATCTGATGGCCAGACAGATCGGTTCAATGGTATGTCAGAGGAATATCTCTGCCACTTTGTAACCGAATCGCAGAAGAATTGAGTGAAGCTTCTGGATGGTGCTCAACTGTGTTTTAATTAACAAAAGAGCTCTAGTACAAACAAAAGCACTTTTGAAAAATTGTTACCAGACGTAAACCAATACTCCCACACATTGTGAATTCCCCAAACACATCAAAATATCCTCGAGCTGCTAGCTTCTCAAAAGAGTCGAAGTGGAATTTGGAGATAGTGCACATCTATCTTGACAAAGCTCAAAAGCGGATGTAGAGGCATGCTGATCAAAATCCTCGCTTTGTTGAATACCAAGTAAGAGACAAAGTGATGGTCAAAATTCCAAAGCGGTACTTATTTGTGGGGGTCCATGACCCTCGCCTATTGCAAAAATACATTAGACCCTTATCCATTGAAACGCGCATTGGGAAAGTTGCATACCGGGTGGATACCCTAGCTTGGTGGAAAATTCATCTTGTCTTCCGTGTCAGTCTCCTGAAACCTTTTTGGAATGAGATGGAGGATCCTTCATGGAGCCAGCTCACAATACCCAGTATTCGAGATGCCAGTGCAACCGAAAAAGGGCGTGTTAAAGTTATCCTTGATGACAGAGTGATTCATGCCTCAAGGAAAGATCACCAATAATTCTTGGTGAAATAGCAAGGCTGTGATGCAGAGGAAAATACTTGGGAGAAGGAAAAAAACCTCAAAGCCTACAAGAGCCTAATTGAGGATTATCTTACAAGTAAGGCTCCGAGGACATCGCCATCTCTGGTGGGGGAGATATCATGGGCGGCTTTCTACATATGCCCCATGACACCTTGGGCGCGCCCGTGGCATCCTAGCAAGCTTCCCAATGCCTAGCGCCACAAATGGCCCCATGGTCTTGTCCATGCCAAGTGACAAGCACGCGCGTGCCTCTGTCACCCCATTGATATCCCTCTCCAGCGCCCAGCAGCAGGCAGATGCCGACAACACTGTGCACGCAGTCCGTGATGCCAAAGACAATGCTACTACAACAGACCTGTTGTTGCCTTATAGAAAACTAAGTCCTTTCCATTGTAATACAGAGTAGCTTTATTTCATGTACTTCCATTATATTCCTCTAGCTTAGTCAAGTCTAGTCTTGTAGCTTTGGATTATTTTTTTAAGCATTATTATGGGGAATCAAGCAATCAAACTTTCTAGCAAGCAAAAAATTCTCTATGCTGGTGCCATCCCCTTCGACACCATGTTGCGTTTCTGTAATAGCTTTCATTAATGTAATCAAGCTTTGTTTCATTCTCAATTCTCATTTCTGTTCTCTCAATTGCTCTTGACATTGGTTTTTCCATACGACACTGACAATCTCGTCTAGCGTACGGAGGGGACCTCAGTTGGCGGACAGTAACTGCAGTAACATCAGTTTCTTAGCCTTATGTCTCACTTCCAAGGAATCTCAGGAAGGCGCCACATAACAGTAAGTATGCACCAGACCCAACTAAAATGTTATGAGGAGCCGTTTAATTTGGAAATTAATCCTAATTCCTAGCATAAGATAATAGTACTACTACTTTTATTTGATTGTAGGGATAATGAAAAATTACTACATAACTAATACAACATTTATTTGGTTGCATAAAATATTAGATTCCTCATATTTGATGCGGCGTTTGGTTAGCGGTATTAATAAAATGGGATAGTAAATTATACTTGATTTTATGTAGTAGTTTGCATGGGAAAAAAGACAGGAGTAAAAATACGAGCATTAGCAACGGAGAAATAAAAATATGTAAAGATAAAGGTATCCTCAAATTGAATAATTCTTTCAAATCGTTCATATATTATCAATGTTGCGTAACATTCCTCACATTTTATTCTTCTCCTAATAATATGATTGTTTATTTAATATTATTATTATTATTATTATTATTATTAAAATTATTATTATTTACTGTATAAAAAATCCCTATATTATAATTTTGTATAACTAATATATGAACCAAACGAATCCTAACTATATGTCAAGCGACTTCTATTTAACTTTGTTACTGTTATGAAATAGAAGATTCTTACACTTCTATTTAAGGTGAATGTCTTTAATGTATTTAATTAGAGAGATTTTAGAGTCCTATTATTGGTAGCAAGATCTTCCTCCTCCCTATAAATAGAGGTGCTCTCTACCATTGTAATTCACCCCTCTCAACTCAATAAGAAGAACTCTCTCTACTCTTCTCTCTATTGCTATTGTTCTTGTTCTATTGTTCTTGTCTTTTGCTTTAGTTTATAACACGTTATCAGCACGAGACTCTACCGTCTCAAGTATCATTCTCGAAAATCCAAGGTATTTTCCCTCTTCCTAATTTAATTTTCGAGTATGTCTGACATTATGAAAAGAAAGTTCGTTGCCCTTGAAATTTCGGGCAAGAACTATATGACATGGGTGTTGGATGCTGAAATCCACCTAGATGCTATGGGTCTCGGAGACACCCTCAAAGATAAAGAAAAAGCATCAACCCAAGATTGTGCGAAGGCCTTGATTTTCTTGCGCCACCACCTTGACGAAGGTTTGAAGATTGAATATCTCACCGTCAAGGATCCACTCGTTTTGTGGAACAGCTTAAAGGAGAGATATGACAACCTGAAGTTGGTCACCCTGCCACAAGCACGATATGATTGGGCCCATCTGAGGCTACAGGACTTTAAGTCCGTTTCTGAATATAATTCTGCTATGTTCAGAATTACTTCTAAACTGAAGCTATGTGGAGATAACATCTCCGATTATGATATGCTTGAGAAAACGTTTACAACGTTTCATGCCTCCAATATGGTACTGCAGCAACAGTACCGAGAGAAAGGCTTTACGAAGTACTCTGAACTGATTTCTCTCTTACTAGTGGCTGAGCGAAATAATGATCTGCTCATGAGAAATCACGAAAATAGACCAACTGGGTCTACACCACTGCCTGAAGCAGATATGGTGCACTCGCATTATGCCAAACATAAAAGGGACCATGATCACGGTCATAAACGGGGTCAAAGCCAAGGACGTGGACAAGGAAGAAATTCCAAAGAAGTCCGTCACCCCCCAAAGAGAGATAACCACCGAAAGTAGAAACGGGGTCCAGAAGATCCTAAGGCAAATAGTTCAGAAACTATATGTTATCGTTGCGGTGGAAATGGGCACTGGTCTAGGATTTGCCGTATACCAAGACACTTGGTTGACCTTTATCAAGCATCTCGAAAGAGAAAAGGCCCTGAAACAAATTTTGTCTATGACGACAATGAGGATATCACCCACCTGGATGTGGCAGACTTCTTTGAGCAACCCGATGGAAAAATAGACCACCTAATCGGCGATGGATCCGTGATGAAGAGTTATTTGATTTTGTTCTACTTATTTGTATTAGTTAGTGAATAAACTAATAGTCATTAGCATTAGCTCGTATTAGTTAGTTCATAAAGCAATGTTAGCAGTAGTTCTTTAGAATATCTTCAATATGATCAAATATCAATAAAACTTTTATTTTCCAGTGGGGGTAATCGACTAGCCTGAAAAACTAGTCGATTATCAACTATTTTCGCATTAAAGTTGAAAAACAATTGATCAACAATCGATTGTCTTTGGCTAACAATCGATTGTCTTGAAACAGTGTGTTCTGGAATTTTTCAAAAATAGCCAACAATCGATTGTCTTTGTCTAACAATCGATTGTCTTGAAACAGTGAGGTCTGGAATTTTTCAAAAATCACCCACAATCGATTGTCTATATCTAACAATCGATTGTCGTTAGGCAGTGTAATCTGGAATTTATCAAAAATCATCCAGAATCGATTGTCTATGTTTAACAATCGATTGTCTTAAACAGTGTGATCTGAAGTTTTTCAAAAATAACAAATAATCGATTGTGTGTGTTTAACAATCGATTGTCTATGTTCCAACAATCGATTGTGTGTGTTTAATAATCGATTGTCTTATGAAAAACGCTGAAATTTTCAAACTGCATAGTAATTGATTATGGACAACATATCTGATTTTGTTAGTCAACTGTTAGTAGCAGATCTTGAAAATATTATGTGACACAAAAGAATTGAACTTGTTTATTCTTATGGTCATGTATTCCTTTTGTATGTCATACCATGGGAAGTAAATTGATTGAAAGGCTCCGGAAGAGCAAATGTAACTCTGCCCAAAGGCATGACGTTTATCTTAGAGAATGCAATATTCTCCTCCAAGTGTAAGAAGAAACTTGTTGAGTTTTAAAGATGTACGCCGGAATGGCTACAATATTGAGACAATGGATGAAGATAATCTTGAATATCTCATCCTCACTTTAAAGAATGTCTCCGGCCAAAAGAGGGTTATTGAGAAATTCCCGTCTTTATCTTGTGGCCTGTATTGGACAAGAATTAGTGCAATTGAGGCACATTCAACAGTAAATCTAAAGAATACTGAGTCCAATACATTTGTACTTTGGCATGATCGACTGGGTCACCCAGGATCAACCATGATGAGACGGATTATAGAAAGCTCATATGGGCATCCGTTAAAGAATTTCAAAATTCTTTCAAGTAATGAATATCCTTGCACTTCGTGTTATCAAGGCAAGCTGATTATCAGACCATCCCCAACAAAGGTTGGGACTGAGTCACCCCAGTTTCTGGAACGTATACAAGGGGACATTTGTGGACCTATTCACCCACCTAGTGGGTAGTTTAGGTATTTCATGGTCTTGATAGACGCATCCTGTAGATGGTCTAATGTGTGCTTGTTGCCATCACGCAACCTTGCGTTTGCAAAGTTAATGGATAATAGATGAGAATAATCTTGAATTCTTCATGAAAACGAGGCTGCCCATTTCGGTTTGGGTTCACGCCATTTCGCATGCAGCAATGCTAGTTCGTCTCTAACTGACGAATTATCACAAATATTCCCTATTGCAATTGGTTTTGGGTCATGAACCTAATATATCCCATTTAAGAAGCTTTGGATGCGCAGTATAGGTGCCTGTAGCACCGCCATCCCGCACCAAAATGGGTTTGCAAAGAAGGTTAGGAATATATGTTGAGTATGAATCGTCCTCCATTATTCGCTACCTCGAAACATTGACAGGAGATTTGTTCACTGCACTATTTGCAGACTGTCAATTTGATGAGACACTTTTCCCAAAATTAGGGGGAGAAGTCGGTGAAACCAAATGGGAAACTTTGTGGAAAAATGTATCATTATCTCATCTTGATCCACATACCTCTATTTGAAAGAAAGAGGTACAAAAGACTATCCATTTGCAAAGAATAGCAAATCAAATGCCTGACGCATTTACGGACTTGAAGAGGATAACGAAATCCCACATTCACGCGGAAAATGTTCCGATCCGTATTGAAGTCCCTATTGGACAAATATCTAGTGTCATATCCAATGAGTCAAATGCACGCCAGAAGCGTGGCAGACCATTAGGTTCCAAAGATCGAAATCCTAGAAAGAGGAAAAAGAACGATCTAAATGACACTATGAAAGAATCACATGAGGACGCTCATGATTTGATTAATTCCGAGATTCACGAAGAATCTATTGAGCCTGAGACTCTTGAAAATACGGAATGCAAGAATGTTAGGATCTCGAACCTCAGTCTGTGGTAGTACAAAATTAATTGAGAGCTCTCGAAGAGCCAATTATTACTATGTTGGAGAAACACAATTGAGTATTGTGCTGTAGTAAGTCTCAAAGAAACTTATTCAGTTTCCAAAGTACACGCGAAAGCGATTGATTATATTGAGACTATAATAAAGGAAGGCTTTGATTCTCCTATTACTACAACTTGTAGCGGGGTAATTTGTATATGAAAAGCTACCCGCTTTGTTCTCCAGTTTGTACTACACAAACGAAAGAATGCCACAATAAAGTGGATATCTATTGGTATAAAACCCATGTCATAATAAACCCGAAGTTTATTGATAAGTGCACATGTCATGGTGTAAATTTGAAGTTTACTAATATTGATAATTTATTCAGTTGGCATTCATGTTAGCCATCTCATTTTAAGTATGATGTGCAAATTCACATAGGTGAATATTAAAGAACTAGAAAGTTCTTTACGAATGCTCTTGTATCACTTGTTCTCATTAATGAACTGACCAACTAAAGAGTTCGGGTTGAAGCCCATAAATTCTGGAAATATGAAAGGTGAATATGGGCCCATTCACCTGCCATGTATACCACATATGATGCATCTATGAAATGGTTACATGCGCAATTGTTATTAACCCGCAGCCTGGCCGGTGCTTGCGAGGTAAATCGCTCAGTAATCTAACTTCGAGCACAGTTTCCAGATTCTCTACTCAAGACAGTTCATCTTGATAAGTTGGTTTATATCAAAGTTGGTTTAGCAAGATAATTATTGAGTGCTTCCACTTAATAGCTAAACTGTTTCTTATGAGAACAAAAGTTGTATATATCAGTTTGATATGAGTTGTATATGAGAGTATATTCTCCCCTCACAAGTGGTTCAGGGTCAGGAACCAAATAATTTCATCTTATTATTAAGGTGTTGTGTATATTGACATAATGCACAAAGATGATTTTCCAAAGTTGAGGAAACATGTTAGTTTTACTAACATGAGGGGGAGACATGATAAACACTTGAGAAAATGTTACATGGGATGAATTCTCATTTGTATATGTATATCCCCGAATATCATGATATGAACCTGTAGTTCATAAAAGGGAAATGCAATTGCAACATATTGCAAAGCATGCTATACGCATTTGCTGACTCAAAGAAAGCAACTAAATGGAAGAGATACAATTCAAGAAGAATTGATTCCATATGAAAGACATGTAGCTTTGAACCTATAGTTCATATGCTTGAAAGTATAAAGTCAAAGGTATGTATAATCAGTTTTCGATATCTTATTTGTTTAGCATGACATGAAACTTTGATATGCAGCTAAAGTCTATTATGCGACTTATATGACTTAACTTGAAAGATTTAAGTTGCTTGAAGCATATGCAATTCTTGGTCCTGAAGTACCGCATCCTAAGTACAATTTGTGTACATATGAATCTTGCCATAACTATAAGCATGATGGATTTGAGAATGCATCTATGGAGATATTGAAGAGCTATTCCACGACATTATATGAAGATGTTTATATCCATCAAGAATGATGATTTCAAGGTGCGGAATATTTATTCAAGTCAATATGGTTGATTTATTCATCAAGCATCTACCAAAGATCGTTTTGAAGATGATGCACAAGATTGGAATGCAAATGCTCAAGGATATAAATCGATGTACTCATTAGGGGGAGTCAATGCGCGTTGCACTCTTTTTTCCTTACAAGGTTTTGTCCCACTGGGTTTTCCTTGCAAGGTTTTTAACGAGGCAACCAATAGGCGCATATTCAAACATGTGTACTCTTTCCTTACTTTAATTTTTCCCATTGGGTTTTGTTTTAAGGTTTTAACGAGGCACATCATTGAATAGACATTCAAGGGGGAGTGTTATGAAATAGAAGATTCTTACACTTCTATTTAAGGTGAATGTCTTTAATGTATTTAATTAGAGAGATTTTAGAGTCCTATTATTGGTAGCAAGATCTTCCTCCTCCCTATAAATAGAGGTGCTCTCTACCATTGTAATTCACCCCTCTCAACTCAATAAGAAGAACTCTCTCTACTCTTCTCTCTATTGCTATTGTTCTTGTTCTATTGTTCTTGTCTTTTGCTTTAGTTTATAACAGTTACTTATTTATAGTCAATTATTATGTATATTATTAATATTTAGCAGTTAATTATAATGAATTATTATAATTTACTTGTGCAACAATTCAAATAATTTCTTTCGTAACCCATGTGATTGTAGGAGTTCACGTTAACATATCTAGAAAGATTTTCGGTAACAGCTCTCTCACCACATTATCACTTCAAATCGCGATAACTTGGTAACCACCAACAATTATTAATAATTGGATTAATTTATTTCTTTCACGGTATTCAGACAAAATTCATTGTTTATCTTAAATATACTTATCCTCGTCAAGTTGTTGCGACCTTTAAAACGATAACATCTCTTAATTTGAACTTAAGAAAGAAGAGTTACCTCAAAGGAATATCATTGAGAGTACGTAACAGTATATATAAATTATACATGTTTAACGGGTCGGGTTGACCTATTTTTGGATCGGCCCAGATCAGTTGTGATTCGGACCGGCTCGGACCCGTAGTTAGGGCACCAGGTAGGCTGGGTTAGGGGGTTAGTGTTAGAACGCAAAAGCAAGTATACAATTCAGGCATCAAATACACGTAAACTAGACAACGCAATAATAATAAGATTAGAAGCACTAACCTCTTGAAATAGTTACAAAATCTTCCAAACAACACGAATCCATGGCCGCAATTTTCTACTATTTGCTTAATAAAACCTTGGACGATTTTGCTTTTAAGAGGGCAAGAACAATACAACTCTAAAAAGTAAGTTATTGGGTAAAATTAGTCTTCCTTTAGTGGAGTTATTTTTGGCCGAAAATACTCCTCCAAAAATGTGTTGGATTCTGCCTTTTGCAAGTAGAATCCTACTTCAACTCTACTAGATGAATTTTCTCCCAAGTTATTTTTTACCCAAGTCTTGTCAAGGTTTTTACTATATATAGCAGGGACCACAAAAATACTAAGAGACTATCAATTATATCATTAATTCAAAATTAACATGAATTAATTCTTACAATAATTAATTGTAATTTATTCTACTAAAAAGGTGCACTTGAACTCCTCAATATGAATTTCAAAATTCAATAAAACTTATTTTAACTCCCCATTTTAAGATCTCAAATACCAGTTAATTAAATTAAATCATAAAAATTGTTATGAAATAATGTAAAAGACAAGAACAATAACTCAAGAACAAGAGCAAATAGAGAGAGAATAGGGAGAGAGAGAAGTATTCTTATTAATACTTGGGGTGATTTACAATGGGTAAGACCCCTCTATTTATAGGAAGAGGAATGACTTAGCTTCAAGCTAAAACTCTTAGACATTCACTCTAAATAGACTTCTATTTTATAACACTCCCCCTTGAATGTCTATTCAATAATGTGCCTCATAAAACCTTAAAACCAAAACCCATTGGGAAAAATTAAAGAAAGGAAAAAGAGTACACATGTTTGAATATGCGCCTATTGGTTGCCTCGTTAAAAACCTCGCAAGGAAAACCCGGTGGGACAAAACCTTGTAAGGGAAAAAGAGTGCAACGCGCATTAAACTCCCCCTAATGAGTACATCAATTTATATCCTTGAGCATTTGCATTCCAATCTTGTGCATCATCTTCAAAACGATCTTTGATAGAGATTTGATAAATAAATCAACCATATTGACTTAAATAAATATTCCGCACCTTGAAATCATCATTCTTGATAGATATGAACATCTTCATATAATGTCGCGGAATGACTCTTCAATATCTTCATAGATGTATTCTCAATGCCATCATGCTTATAGTTATAGCAAGATACATATGTACACAAATTGCACTTAGGATGTGGTACTTCAGGACCACGAATTGCATATGCTTCAAGCAACTTAAATCTTTCAAGTTAAGTCATATAAGTCACATAATAGACTTTAGATGCATATCAAGTTTTCACGTCATGCTAGACAAATAAGATATCGAAAACTGACTATACATACCTTTGACTTTATACTTTCAAGCATTTGAACTATAGGTTCAAAACTACATGTCTTTCATATGGAATCAATTCTTCTTGAATTGTATCTCTTCCATTTAGTTACTTTCTTTGTGTCAGCAAATGCGTATAGCATGCTTTGCAATATGTTGCAATTGAATTATCCCTTTTATGAACTTCAGGTTCATATCATGATATTCGGGGATATACATATACAAATGATAATTCATCCCATGTAACCTTTTCTCAAGTGTTTATCATGTCTCCCCCTCATGTTAGTAAAGCTAACTTGTTTCCTCAATTTTGGGAAATCATCTTTGTGCATTATCATGTCAATATACACGGCACATTAATAATAAGATGAAATTATTTGGTTCCTGACCCTGAACCACTTGTGAGGGGAGAATATAATATACTCTCGTATACAACGTATATCAAACTGATATATATAACTTTGTTCTCATAAGAAACAGTTTAGCTATTAAGTGGAAGCACTCAATAATTATCTTGCTAAACCAACTTTGATATAAACCAACTTATCAAGATGAACTGTCTTGAGTAGAGAATCTGGAAATTATGCTCGAAGTTAGATTACTGAGCAATTTACCTCGCAAGCACCGGCCAGGCTGCGGGTTAATAACAATTGTGCATGTAACCATTTCATAGATGCATCATATGTGGTATACATGGCAGGTGAATGGGCCCATATTCACCTTTGATATTTCCAGAATTTATGGGCATCAACCCGAATTCTTTAGTTGGTCAGTTCATTAATGAGAACAAGTGATACAAGAGAACTCGTAAAGAACTTTCTAGTTCTTTATTATTCACCTATGTAAATTTGCACATCATACATAAAATGAGATGGCTAACACGAATGCCAACTGAATAAATTATCAATATTGGTAACCATGACATGTGCACTTATCAATAAACTTCAGGTTTATTATGACATGGGTTTTATACCAATAGATATTCACTTTATTGTGGCATTATTTCGTTTGTGTAGTACAAACTGGAGAACAAAGCGGGTAGCTTTTCATATGCAAATTACCCCGCTACAAGTTGTAGTAATAGGAGATATCAAAGCCTTCCTTTATTTATAGTCTCAATATAATCAATCGCTTTCGCGTGTACTTTGGAAACTGAATAAGTTTCTTTGAGACTTACTACAGCACAATACTCAATTGTGTTTCTCCAACATAGTAATAATTGGCTCTTCTAGAGCTCTCAATTAATTTTGTACTACCACAGATTCATCAACATCCATGTGGTGAATATCTTTCTTAAAGAGAAAGTTATACCATTATGGTCATGTCAAACTTATATGCAAGATATGTTTCTTGCATTATCGTTGTCCTTTAATAGTCATATTTCAAAATACTTTGGCCTACAATATGTACGTGACCAACGATCATTCATGCCATATATCATCTCAAAACCTCCTTCTAGGGGCGAGTGTGGTATCATCTCAAACCTCCTTCTAGGGGTGAGTGTGGTATATTTAATACAAATTTCATGTTCATATTCTTCCAATAATGAATATGTATTCGTAAATCAAATGTTGTCACATTCACTTCGAGGATATGTGATTTTGTTATCCTTTTCAAATCTATAAATGCGTCAGGCATTTGATTTGCTATTCTTTGCAAATGGATAATCTTTTGTGCCTCTTTCTCACAAATAGAGGTGTGTGGATCAAGATGAGATAATGATGCATTTTTCCACAAAATTTCCCGTTTGGTTTCACCAACTTCTCCCCCTAATTTTGGGAAAAGTGTCTCATCAAATTGACAGTCTGCAAATCGTGCAGTGAACAAATCTCCTGTCAATGTTTCGAGGTAGCGAATAATGGAGGGCGATTCAACCTCAACATATATTCCTAACCTTCTTTGCAGACCCATTTTGGTGCGGGATGGCGGTGCTAAAGGCACATATACTGCGCATCCAAAAATTCTTAAATGGGATATATTGGGTCCATGACCCAAAACCAATTGCAACGGGGAATATTTGTGTCAATTCGTCAGTCAGAGACGAACTAGCATTGCTGTATGCAAAATGGCGTGACCCCAAACCGAAGTGGGCAGCCGACAAACTAAAATGCTGCATGCAAAATGGCATGAACCCAAACCAAAGTGGGCAGCCGACTAACTAGCATTGCTGCATGCAAAATGGCGTGAACCCAAACCGAAATGGGCAGCCTCATTTTCATGAAGAATTCAAGATTATTCTCATCTATTGTCTCAATATGATATCCATTTTGAATGATATCTTTAAAACTCAACAAGTTCCTTTTAGACTTGGAGGAGAACATTGCGATTGATATCATTAAAACTCAACAAGTTCTTCTTATACTTGGAGGAGAATATTGCATTCTCTAAGATAAACGTCATGCCTTTGGGCAGAGTTACATTTGCTCTTCCGAAGCCTTCAATCAATTTACTTCCCATGGTTTGACATATAAAAGAAAATATACGAACATGAGAATAAACAACTTCAATTCGTTTGTGTCATATAATATTTTCAAAATCTGCTGCTAACAGTTGACTAACAAAATCAGATAGTCGATTATATGTTTTCCATAATCGATTACTATGCAGTTTGAAAATTTCAGTTTAAACGTTTTCATAAAACAATCGATTGTTAAACACTCACAATCAATTGTTGAGCATTGACAATCGATTGTTAAACATAGACAATCGATTATTTGCTATTTTTGAAAAACTTCAAATCACACTATCTTAAGACAATCGATTGTTAGACATAGACAATCGATTGTCGGTTATTTTTGAAAAACTTCAGATCACACTGTCTTAAGACAATCGATTGTTAGACATAGACAATCGATTGTTGGTTATTTTTGAAAAATTCCAGACCTCACTGTATAACGACAATCGATTGTTAGACATAGACAATCGATTGTTGGTTATTTTTGAAAAATTCCAGACCTCACTGTATAACGACAATCGATTGTTAGACATAGACAATCGATTGTGGATGATTTTTGAAAAATTCCAGATTACACTGTCTAACGACAATCGATTGTTAAACATTGACAATCGATTGTTGACTGTTTTTGAAAAATTCCAGTACACTGTTTTAAAGACAATCGATTGTTAATCATAGACAATCGATTGTTGACTGTTTTTGTAAAATTCCAGATCACACTGTTTTAAAGACAATCGATTGTTGATCATTGACAATCGATTGTTTTGCAGTTTTTATGCGAAATATGAGATAACCGACTAGTTTTTCAGGTTAGTCGATTACCTCTACTGGAAAGTAAAAATATTATTGATATTTGAGCATATTGAAGATATTCTAAAGAACTACTGCTAACATTGCATCATGAACTAACTAATACGAGCTAATACTAATGACTATTAGTTTATTCACTAACTAATACAAATAAGTAGAACAAAATCAAATAACTCCATCTTCTTTCATCACGGATCCATCGCCGATTAGGTGGTCTATTTTCCCATCGGGTTGCTCAAAGAAGTCTGCCACATCCAGGTGGGTGATGTCCTCATCGTCGTCATAGACAAAATTTGTTTCAGGGCCTTTTCTCTTTCGAGATGCTTGATAAAGGTCAACCAAGTGTCTTGGTATACGGCAAGTCTTTGACCAGTGCCCTTTCCCACCGCAACGATAACATATAGTTTCTGAACTATTTGCCTTAGGATCTTCATGACCTCGTTTCTGCTTTCGGTGGTTATCTCTCTTCGGGGGGTGACGGACTTCATTGGAATTTCTTCCTTGTCTACGTCCCTGGCTATGACCCCGTTTACGACCATGACCATGGTCCTTTTCATGTTTGGCATAATGAGAGTGCACCTTATCTGCTTCAGGCAGTGGTGTAGACCCAGTGGGTCGATTTTCATGATTTCTCATGAGTAGGTCATTATTTCGCTCAGCCACTAGTAGAAGAGAAATCAGTTCAGAGTACTTTGTTAAGCCTTTCTCTCTGTACTGTTGTTGCAGTACTATATTGGAGGCATGAAACGTTGTAAACGTTTTCTCAAGCATATCATAATCGGAGATATTATCCCCGCATAGCTTCAATTTAGAAGTAATTCTGAACATAGCAGAATTATATTCAGAAACGGACTTAAAGTCCTGGAGCCTCAGATGAGCCCAATCATATCGTGCTTGTGGCAGAGTGACCAACTTCAGGTTGTCATATCTCTCCTTTAAGCCGTTCCACAAGACGAGTGGATCCTTGACGGTGAGATATTCAATCTTCAAACCTTCATCAAGGTGGTGGCGCAAGAAAATCAAGGCCTTCGCACATTCTTGGGTGGATGCTTTTTCTCTATCTTTGATGGTGTCTCCGAGACCCATAGCATCTAAGTGGATTTCAGCATCCAACACCCATGTTATATAGTTCTTGCCCGAAATTTCAAGGGCAACGAACTGTCTTTTCGTAATGTCAGACATAATCGAAAATTAAATTAGGAAGAGGGAAATACCTTAGATTTCTCGAGAATGGTTCTTGAGACGGTAGAGTCTCATGCTGATAACGTGTTATGAAATAATGTAAAAGACAAGAACAATAACTCAAGAACAAGAGCAAATAGAGAGAGAATAGGGAGAGAGAGAAGTATTCTTATTAATACTTGGGGTGATTTACAATGGGGTAAGACCCCTCTATTTATAGGAAGAGGAATGACTTATCTTCAAGCTAAAACTCTTAGACATTCACTCTAAATAGACTTCTATTTTATAACAAAAATTTAATTCAATCAACTAATTAAATCCTTTACAATTTCGCTTAAATTATTTCATATGACGGATACAAAATTCACCTGCCGGGTTTTCACATGAAAATTTATAGGCTTACATAAAGGGTTATCATCAAACTCAAAACCAAGTCGTGTATTTTATCAACTAATTTTTATTCACAAATATTATTTGTTGTCCAATCTTTTGGGCATACAATAACTGTGAATAGAGTCATACCATTTGATAAATTAAAATAATAAACAAATTATATTGATCATAATAATTATATCGAGATTAGGAGTATAAGCTCATTTTATGAATTAGAAAAAATATTTTATATATTCAGTACAAAAATATCTTTTCTCTACTTGGTCTGTTCAATATAGACTGCGTACACTAGCACAAGAAGTTGAAATAAAACTACTCCTATAATCAAGATAAATTATACTATAATCTTGTGCTACAATCATCAAGATATTTTGTCCAACAACATCTTTGATTGTGAACATAGTTTATTAATTATGAGAACCAACAATTTTTTTTTTGCATGAGCTAAGACTCCATGCACTAAATTATCTACTACATAACTAAAAAACACACATATACCAAATGATCTATTTAAAATAGTACTTTATCGAATTGAATAAATTAAATAAATAATTATTACATAAAGAATAAAATATAATACTATATTTAACCGCATGATTAATAGTATATCTCAAGAATCTCCCACTTAGACTCATAACTATGCGTCTGCTTCTCTAACGCCCATTCTTTCTATATGCTTGTCAAAAATCTTCGGTGTCAAGCTCTTTGTAAACGGGTTTGCCAAATTATGCTCTGACGTAATCTTCAACACTCTTGCATTACCTCTCTGAGTTATGTCCCTAATTAAGTGATATTTAAGCTTAATAATCATACTCATTTTACGGCTTCTTGGTTCCTTCGAGTCGCAACTACACCACTATTGTCACAATAAAGTACAATTGGTGCTTGAACCGAAGGACCCACATTAAGCTCATTGAGAAAGTTCCTAAGCCTAACAGCCTCTTTAGCTGCCTCAGATACAGCCACGTATTCAACTTTCATGGTGGAATTGGAAACATATGATTGCTTGATGCTCCTCCAACTTATGACTCCATCAACTTATGACTCCATCTCCTAAGGTAAAAGCATATCCTGGGGTAGTTTTCTAGAGTCCCTATCTAACTGAAAATCTGAATCAGTATAGCCAATGGCTACAAGATCACCTGAGTTATACACCAATATATAATCCCTAGTCCTTTTAAGGTACTTGATTATATGCTTAACAACAATCGGGTGTTCTTAACTGGGGTTAGACTAAAATCTGCTAACCATGCCAACAACAAAGCAGATGTCAGGTCTAGTACATATTATAGCATACATAGACTCCTTATAGCAGAAGCATAAGGGATAGCCTTCATCTTTTCTATCACATCAGTCGTTTTCGGGGACTGATCTTTCAATAGAGAGATTCCATGTCTAAAAGGGAGGAACCCTTTCTTGAAATCTTGTATGCTAAACATGGATAGATAGTATCAATATAAAGTGCTTCGGACAACCTAATATCCTTTTCTTGCGATCTCGCATAAGCTTAATCCCAAGGATATGTGCTTCATGTCCCAAGTCTTTCATATCAAAACGTGAGGAGAACCATTCCTTTACTGAATTCAACATTCTCACATTATTTCCTATGAGCAAAATATTATCTATGTACAAAACCAAAAATGTAACTTTATCTCCATTATCTCCATTCCACTTCTTATAGACACAAGACTCATTTTTACATTAATCAAAATCGAAAGTTTTAATTGATGTGTCAGAACAAGTGTCCCATGCCCTAGAAGCCTCTTTCAATCCATAAACGGATTTCTTTAATTTACACAACATGTGCTTATTGCCACTTTTTATGAAACCAACTGGTTGTTCCATATAGATGCACTTATCAAGACTTCTATTTAGAAAAATGGTCTTGACATCTATTTGCCAGATCTCATACTCGTAATGAGCAGTAATGAATAAGAGAATCTTAATGGATTTAAGCATGGCTACTGGCGAGAGGATTTCCTCATAATCGATTCCTTCTTTTTTGAGTAAACCAATTTGCAACAAGCCTAGCTTTAAAAGTTTTCACTTTTTCATCCACTCCTCTTTTTTTCTTATACATCCATCTAACACATATGGGTTTGACTCCAGTAGGTGGTTTTACAAGATCCCAGACTTGATTGGAGTACATGGACTCCATTTCAGATTTCATAGCATCAACCCATTATCAGCATCTGTATCCTGTAGTGCTTCGTCATAATTAATAGGTTCTGTATTAGGCTCTTGAGGGATTCTATAATAAGATTCTCCCAAGAGCACAGGCCAGAGAGGTTTTCTAATAATTCTCCCACTAAGACTAGTCACTATAGGTGGAGGATGATTTTGTTGTTGAATTACAACATCATTTTCTGGAACTGAAATCTCAATGTTATCCTCCACACCTTGCGGTGCTGGGATATCATTAACTTCTTTCTAGAGTGCAGGTTGCATAACAATTTCAGGCTGTTCAACAATCTGAGGTTGCTCAACATTACTCCCACTAGTTTGGGGTGATGAGGCATCGGGTAATTGCTCTTGTGCAATCTGCTGCCTATTGACATTTTCCCCACTACAATAATCCAGTGTTATGTCAACACTGGCTTTCGGGATACATTCTAGAGATGAGTCTTTAGTTACTCCATTATTTAATGCATGTACAACTAGTTTACTTCTAGGAATATGGTTCGTTAGATAGTCCTCTTCTAAAAATCTGGCATTTGTCATAATAATTACCTTCTTTTCTTTGGGACAATCAAACAAACCTCCTTTAGCTCCTTTTGGATATCCAATAAAAAATGCATACTTATATCCTTGATTCCAATTTATTCGCTTTTCCTTTCAATACATGTGTTGGACGATCCCAAACCCGAGTTTGACGTAAAATTGGCTTGCGTCCAATCCGTAATTCTACTGGAGTTGAAGGTACTAACTTTGAAGGAACCAAATTTAGAATGTAATTTGCTATTTCTAAAGCATATCCCTAAAAGGAAGAAGGCAAATTGGAATAACTTAACATTGATCTAACTATTTTCATAAGGGTCTTATTTCTTCTTCTACCATACTATTTTGTTGTGGTGTTCATGGGGTAGATAATTGAGATGTAGTTCCACTATCTAATAAGTATTTATGAATTATGCAGAAAGGTATTCACCACAACGATCAGATCACAATGTTTTGATATATTTCTCATGTCGTTTCTTCGTTTCTGTCTTAAATTCATTGATCTCTCAAAGCATTCAGACTTATGTAACAAAATATAAATTCATATTTTGAGTATTCATTTGTAAAAGTCACAAAATACTCAAAACCACCTCTTGCTTGTATATTCGTAGGATCACACAAATCAGAGTGAATTAATTCTAGCTTATCGCTGGCTCTATTTCCTTTTGAGGGAAATGTTGCTTGGTCATTTTACCTTCCAAATAGGATTCACACGTTGGTAGTGACTCCACTCTCAATGACTCAAAGGTCCATCAGAAACCAATCTCGAAATCCCATTTAGATTTATATGGCCTAGACGTAAGTGCCACAAATAAGTTTGACTCAATTCAGAAATACGTTTTCTTTTAAGTGGCATATTAATGTTATTTAATTCTTTTGGTTGCTGTAGAACATGAGGAGATATATCAAGAATAAAAACGTCATGTAATCTAGAAGCAGTGTAGATAAAACATTTATTGACTTAATAATAATAGAGTTATTAGTAAAATAAATATTATAACCAGTATCCATTATTTTTGAATCAAAATCTAATTTCTTATAATAGAAGGTACATAGAGAATATCTTTTAAAACTAAACTCTATCACTACTAAACGAAACTATAATATCTCCAAAACCTTATGCTGATGTTTGCTCGCCATTGGCTTGAAAAACATAAACTTCATTCTTACTTAGCCGCCGCATTTCCTGAAACCCCTAAAAAGTAGTGCAGATGTGATCAGTGGCTCCCGAATCTACACACCAAAATATGGTAGAAATAGACGCTAAACATATTTTAACGACATTTAAATTTGAATTACCTTGCTTATTCAATTTTTCCAGATAGGTAGGGCATGATGCCCAGGTTGTTTGCAATGACATAACTTGCCTTTGGGTTTTTTCACACCAGCCACACCACCATGTGCCAAAACTTTTTGAGCTTTCTTCTTTTTCTTACTGCCTCTCGGCTTAGAAACCGAAGCTTTCTCAACATTGAGTGCCACAATTGGAGCTTGTTGTTTGATAATAGATTCTGCCACTTGCAGTTCATTCAACAATTTTACTAGTGGCAAATCCATTTTTCTTTCATATTCTAGTTCAAGCGAAATTGTTGAAAACTGTTAGGCAGAGCTTGCAGGAACATCTCAACTTGAGACTCCTTATCAATCACAACTCCAAGGACCTCCAGTTTATTCAGAAGACTCATCATCTTCAGAACATGGTCCCTGACCAATGATCCTTCAGCCATCTTAGTGTTCAAAAGGGATTTCATGGTTGTCTGCTTAGCCGCACGATTTTTCTCACCGAACATCCCTTTGAGACTTTTGAACATATCATAAGCAGGCCCCCATAGACTAACTCTGATGTTGCAAAACATTCTCCATAGAGGCAAGAATGTAACATTGTGCCATCTTATCAGCCTTAGCCCATTTTCATAGGCTGTAAACTGATCATTAGTAGCATTTTCAGGGTTTTCTGGGCACTCCTTAGTGATTAGAAATTTGTAACCTTCAGCAGTTAGGATAATATCAAAGTTCCTTTCCAGTCAATATAATTCGGTCCTTCTAACTTGTTTTGATTCAAAATTGAGGTAAGTGAGTTCAATGAAGAAATGGTTAATCTGAGAGGTATTCACATTAAATAGATCATTAGTTATGTATTTAGAATAATTAAGCACATTACACATATAAACATGATAATTAGATTCGTTAGGGAAACTTAACTATTCATGCAAAATATATGAGTGATGTAAGATATTAACCCCATAAATTCAAACAGGTCCAACTCAGATAGAGAGTAGCTGTTAATTTAAGATAGGTAAATATCACCTTTATAAACTCTAGTTATATTGAATCAACATGTAACTTAATTGGAGAGTTAATGCAAGTAATCAAATAACTAGAAGCAAAACTATAGTAATCATCTATAATGAATTTATCCCATGTGGAAGGAGACATATCTCAACATATAAATTCATTATATTACTGTAAAACATGATCGAAAATAATGGGAATTGAACACTACCATCACATATTTCTTTTAAAACAAATTTCTTTTATTAAAAAAATTTCTATAAAAAAGAAAAATGGCCAAAACCCATCTAAAAACCCATGAATGCCCAAAAAATGACGTACATCATGAGCAAAGCTCAACTGTATTTTTCACTGGGCTATTTAAGATGAACATACCAAATTTAAGGTCAATCGGAGTTCGACAAAATTTTTGAATTTTAAAATCAAGACCTATTTCTAGAATTCTATTTTGGCGTTTTTTAGGGTTTTTATTATTTTGACTTGTTCAAATCACTGATGCATGTTAAAATATGATTTCAGAACTCAAAAGAATATTTTTAATTATTTAAGAAAAATGTGTTTAGATAAAATTGTAAACAGTATGTTTTTTCATAGTTCAGAAACACCAGTATTCATAAGTCTGTTTATTAATCCAAAATAACAGAACTAATATCATACAAAACAGTCAAATTTTTATTAATATAGAAATGTGATTATGGATAGAACACAATTAAAACAGATTAATGGTATATATATATATATATATATATATATATATATATATATATATATATATATATATATATATATATATATATATATATATATATATATATATATATATATATATATTAATCCAAAACTACAGAATTAATAACATTCAAAAACAGTCACGTTTCTATAAACAATATTGCTATTCATCAAAAACATAATTTAAATAGACCGTCATTAAATATAATACCATTATTTATACATCTCTATATTAATTCATAATTTTAGAATTAAAGAACTACGATTCTAATAAATACAATCATGTTATTGACATAGAATAATCATCCCAAATATGTATCAATAAACAACACATTTTAATATTACTCTATGCATCTTGTATTACATTATCTAGTTAGACGTAAGACGACATTTGATACCAATTGTCAGAACATGCGCAGTGAAAGCAAGCATACAATTCAAGCATCAAATACATGTAAACTAGAAAACGCAATAATAACAAGATTAGAAGCACCGACATCTTGAAATAGTTGCCTAAATCTTCCAAACAACAAGAATCCAATGTTGTAATCTTCTGCTATTTGCCTAGTAAAACCTTGAACGATTTTGCTTTTGCGTGGGCAAGAACAATACAACTCTAAAAGGTGAGTTATTGGGTGAAATTAGTCTTTCTTTAATAGAGTTATTCTTGGCCAAAAAATACTCCTCAAAAAACGTGCAGGATTCTGCCTTTTACAAGTAGAATTCTACTCCAACTTTACTAGATGACTTTTCTCCCAAGCTACTTTTTACCCAAGTCTTTTCCAAATTTTTACTAGGTATAGTAGGGACCACAGAAAAAATAAGAGGCTACCAATTATAGCATTAATTCAAAATTAGCATGAGTTAATTCTTACAATAATTAATTATAATTTATTCTACTAAAAAAGTGCACTTGAGCTCCTCAATTTGAATTTCAAAAATTCAATAAAACTTTTGTTAACTCCCCATTTTAAGATCACAAATACCAGTTAATTAAATTAAATCACTAAAAAATTAATTTAATCAACTAATTAAATCATTTACAATTTCACTTAAATTATTTTATTTGACGGATACAAAATCCACCGACCGGGTTTTCACATGAAAACTTATAAGGTTACATAAAGGGGTATCATCAAACTCAAAACCGAGTCATGGATTCTGTCAACTAATTTTTATTCACAAATGTTATTTATTGTCCAATCTTTTGGGCATACAATAACTCTGAATAGAGTCATACCTTTTGATAAATCAAAATAATAAACAAATTATATTGATTATAATAATTATATCAAGATTATGAGTATAAGCTCATTTAATGAATTAGAGAAAATATTTTATTTATTCAGTACCAAAATATCTTTTCTCTACTCGATCCGTTCAATATACATCGAGTATACTAGAATAAGAAGTTGGAGTAAAACAACTTCCATAATCAAGAAAAATTATACTATAATCTTGTGCTATAATCATCAAGATAATTTTTTCCAACAATATCTTTGATTATGAACGTAATTTATTGATTATGAGAACCAATAATTTAATCTACTGTGCATGTGCTAAGACTCCATATATTAAATTGTCTACTACAAAACTAAAATGACACACATATAACAAATGATCTTTTTAAAATAGTACTTTATTGAATTGAACAAATTAAATAAATAACTATTCCATAAAGAATAAAATATAGTACAATGTCTAAACATGGTGGTTAATAGTATATCCCAACAATCTCCCACTTAGACTCATAACCATACCTCTACTACTCTAACGTCCATTCTTTCTACATGCTTGTCAAAAATCTTCCGTGTCAAGCTCTTTGTAAACGGGTCTGCCAAATTGTTCTCTAATGTAATCTTCAATACTTTTGCATCACCTCTCTGAGTTATGTCCCGAAATAAGTGATATTCACACTCAATAATCTTACTCCTTTTATGGCGTCTTGGTTCTTTCGACTTTGCGACTGCATCGATATTGTCACAATAAAGTACAATCGGTGCTTGAACCGAAAGAACCACATTAAGCTCTTTCAGGAAGTTCCTAAGCCAAACAACCTCTTTAGCTACCTCAGATGCAGCCACAAATTCGGCATCCATTGTGGAATCAGCAACACATGATTGCTTGACGCTCCTCCAACTTATGGCTCCACCTTCTAAGGTAAAATATATCATGAGGTAGATTTTCTAGAGTCTCTATCTTACTGGAAGTCTGAATCAGTAAATCCAATGGGTGCAAGATCACCGGAGTGATACACCAACATATAATCCCTAGTCCATTTCAAGTACTTGATTAATACGCTTAAGCGCAATCTAGTGTTCTCGACCAGGGTTAGATTGAAATCTACTAACCATCCCAACAACAAAGCAGATGTCATGTCTAGTACATAGCATAGCATATATACGACTCCTTACAACAGAAGCATAAGGGACCGCTTTCATCTTTTCTATCTCATTAGTCATTTTTTTGGGACTAATCTTTCGACAGAGAGATTCTATGTCTAAAAAGGAGAAACCTCTTCGTTGGATCTTCCATGATAAACCTGGTGAGAATAGTATTAACATAAAGTGCTTGGGACAAGCCTAATAGGCTTGCGATCTCGCATAAGCTTGATCCTAAGGATATGTGCTGCCTGTCCTAAGTCTTTCATATCGAAATGTGAGGACAACCATTCATTTACTGAATTCAAGATTTTCACATTATTTCCTATGAGCAAAATATCATCTACATACAAAACTAAAAATGTAACTTTATCTCCATTCTACTTTTTATAGACACAAGACTCATTACCGGTCTATGTATGAAACAAATAGAGTGAGAATACTCTAAGAAAGTTAGCTTATTGTAGTAAGAAAGTTTTCTGAGTTATGAACAGCTAATGTTGGTTATCGTTCAAAAGTTTTCTGAGTTGTGTAGCTTGGCAAGCCGTCCCTTATGGATTGTTCGACTATAAACAAATTAACTTTTTGTGTAGCTTGGCAAGCCGTCCCTTATGGGTTGTTGAAGCCATCCCCTTTGTAGGAAAACTTTTGTATCTATGGTTTAGTTTGCTTTCTTGGAGTCTCTTCCTCTATTCATCAATACTGTGGTATCAGAGCCAACCCATCCTTTCGGAGGGTGGAACAATTTTACTTAATATGTTTGAGTCATTTCCATCATCCTCTCCCCTTGTAAAAATGAATATGTCCCCTGCTCTATATAAAACCTTGTCCTAAAATATGATTACCTCTATGAAGTAGATATACTACCTGATGAACAAAAGTATCTTCCACCGAACTACCCCTCATAAATCCTTACTCTGCTTTTGCCAAAAATCCTTTTGCACCATGGACCCCAATTCGTTCCTTAGTCCAACACAGACCAAAAGGAGTCAAAGAATATGTTGCTGCCTCAAAACTTGACCAACATCCTATTCTTTCCACTCAAGAGGAACAATTTATCACCCTTCAAATACCAAATGATTTTCCTAGACAATGGAGAGATCATGGTTTTTACCCATATCCATTTTGGTGCTATCCGAATCACTTTAACATATCATGGAAGAAAAGGTCAACCTGTTGTAGCTCGACTTTCTCTTCTAGATACAAGGTATTTGGAGTACCAATATGCAAATTTGGGTGCTGCCAAAGTTACCCTGAATGCTGGAACTGTCGTCATAACTATTTTTCCAAATTTCAACATGTCCTTTTATGACCCATATCTAATCTAAGCTCTAAAAATCCAAGTCCAAATCCAGGGAGCCCCACAAGCCAAAGATTCCATTGAAGCGACCCTTCACCACCAAATTTCATAGAGAGTCCAAAATCATGCCATGGATCTTTGCCTACCTGGAGGAGAAAATGCCTTACTCTTAAATATTGATGCTACCAAAGTAAACACCATGTGCACCCAAATACCCAGACAGATTCCCAGAGATAAGCTTGTAAAAATCCTTCCTGATTCCGGATCACAAATTACGAGAAGCTAAGAGAATCGGAGGAATCCTTGCAATTTGATGAACCAACTTTTACCAAAAGAAGTGACAAAACTGTTTCCATAAGCTTTGACCATTCCCATCTCAAAAAACCCAATAAAACCATCTTCTCTTGTCATAGATTCAACCCAAAGATACAACGTACACATACCCTAAACCTGACGGAGAGTTTTTCTGGAATATACAAAGCATCATGGAAGAACATGACTGGTGTCAATATTTTGACAAAGAAGGAAAAAGAGTTTGGTAGTTCAAATGCCCCTTCACCGGACAGTGCCCATGTGATCTTGATTGCGACTGCCAAGACTGTTTGGAAGATCCAATTAGAGAATATAATGAACACCACCAGCGTCATTGGGAAATGTTTGGCCTCAACAAAACAAAACCAAAATTCAAGAAAAAGGGGAAAGACACTGAAAACCAATTCTGAGCCAAATATGAAAATAAGGATCCTTCAATTGGCTCATTATGCCGTCCAAGTAAATATGAATTTTTTGTCAGTTACAAACCCCAAGAATGGCCAAAATTACCAGAAAAATTCACTCCAAGTTGGGGGGGAGGGGGTAGTGAAACAACCCCCAAATCCAAACCAACATCACCTCATTCCCCAGAATCCAAAAAGCCACCTGAACCTACAAGTCATTCAACCTAAAAGTCCACACACCCACAAATATTCATGATGAGCCCTACAAGCTCCAGCCACTCCCAAGATTTTCCTCCACTTCAACCTTTTGTAAAGGAGGGTATCCGTTATGCTCTAAAAATCCCCAAAAAGAACATAGTACTACCTTTTTGGAGAAAAACCCCCAACAAGTGACATTGAAGCAACAATGAACTAGCAATATGAAAATTCCATATACCAAAACAAAGTGCTAAACAACATTGGCAACACCATAAGGAACGTGGCTCATACACAGAACAAAATGATGAGCAAAGTAGAAAAGATTGAGAAGAAGATAGAGCAGACATCGTCTCATCATGCAGGACTAATCGGAGCCTTGGAAATAAGATTGGCAAATTTACAATATGAGATTTGTCTGCTAGGAACATCACTTATCCAATTTTTCCAACAACAACAAAAGGAGGCGATTTCCATCAAGGAACAAATTCAACTTTTGAGAAATGAGAACTTTGAACTGCAAAAACCCCAGTTTTCCCTTCAAAACCTACCTTCTTCCCTATGTCTCCACAAGCATATTCCCCACTTAAATTAGACTACACTTTTTCTACCTTTCCATCTACCTCACAAAATCCAATCTCTTTCACCCAACCACAAAAAGAGGAAAATGATTTTGATATCGTAAAAATGGTTTGGTAAAGGAAAGATGCACTTGCAGCAAAGAAACAAACCTAGCAAAGACGAGACCAAGGAGAAAGTTCAATAGGATCAAATCCCAAAAATCTGATGATTTCAAACCAAAAGGCTCCAGACCTTTATGTTTCCCAACCAAGATACATGTCAGAAGAAGATACACCATGGTCGGAATCTCTAATCATCAGAAGATGAAACAATGGAAGATAGCTCTCAATCAAGCAATGAATCCACAACAAACTCTGTTGAGGAAAATGATCCCCCAATATTTGTAAACCATCCAAAAGACCCAAAAATATCTGAAGTAGATGAGGAACAAGAAGGCATGACTGATGAACCAATTCCAGAAAGAAGATATGAGCCCATGGAGTCAAAACCAGTTGGAACTGGTTTCCATACTTTCACCTCAGATGATGTCAAGGTTTCAAAATGGCCTCAAAGGATTCAAGACTTCTATACTTGGATGGTGACCAAAAATTTTGGTGGAACGAGAAAAGTTTATCATGCTATCAGAACTAACTTCCCGGTTCTCAGGAATCCTCAGAGACTGGTGGAACTCACTTGGAATTCAAGACGAAAATACTTTTCTTACTTCTCAAGATTTTACCTTCAACATCAGGATCCTACCTGAAGTTTTCTCAGAGATATTGGCCAAAGACAGGACAAAATGCAAATACAACTCTTCGAGATGAAGTGTGTGTCATTCGACAGAAATGAAATTGATAGACATTTTCAAAAATGGCAAAGATATACTTCGAGATCGGAGGAGACATCAATCTGAAGCAAGCCTTTGTATCTTCCCTTCCAAAGTTGCTTTGTAAGTCGAACCAGACCATCATTGAAGAAAAGTTTTAGTCAATAACAATCGCATTAATTGGTTACATCAGGAAAGCTATTTTTGTTGCATTGGATGATATTTGCACAAAGCGCTCTACCCTAAAACAAATTATTAAACACAATCCAGCGCTTGACAAAGCATGCCGAAAATTTGATCTAATCACCAGATCAGGATGTTCCTGCCACACATCTAGGAGAAGGAGAGATTTCAAGAGGTTCAAATGGCCAAGAATTCCATATGGGAAATGTAGGTCCAAGAGACGTACAAAATAATTCAGACGAAGAAGGCCAAAAAAATTTTACAAGAAAATAGGTGTTTTATTTGCCACACGGTTGGACATTTCGCAAAAAACTGTCCACAATCAAGAAATTCTGTCAAGCTCATTGAAGAAATTGAAGCTACACTGGCATACAGATTGGAAAAGAGGAGGACCTTGAATCTATATTCTCTGTGGATGATGAACCTAATGAAGAAACGTTATTCTCTGTTAATATCTATGAAGATCAAGACAGTGATCACTACCAAATTTTAGAACCAGTGATCGAAGCTCGGGATGAGATCAATGCTCTCGCAGTTGTTCCTCAAGTAGAACTCAAAGTCAATTCATCCAAATGGGATAAACCAACTAGAGTTATTGCTTTCATCGACAACAAAGCTGCTTCCTCACTCATAAATCCTGTTATTCTCCCTGAAGATCAATAGATGCCGTAATTTAAGGATTTCAACACTGCATCAAATGCAATCTTAACCACAACTGTCATTACAAAGCAGTCCGTCACAATTGAGTTCTTTCCAGGATTGAAGTACAGAACGAAGTTGCTAGGATCTGATGTGCTAGGAAAGGATCTTATTATTGAATTCGACATTTACAGCCAATTTAGAGATCAACTCCAGATAAAGGCTAATGGGATAGCTTTCAACAAGTAGTTCAGACCTTATTCTGAGATTCCGAGGCTATTCCAAGTCACCAATGACAAACAAACCAAAGAATTGAGCGATCTCATTGGACATTCATGTGCTGAATCACACAAGGATTTTATGAAGAAAGGGAAACACCCGTTATGGAAAAATGAAGAGTTTTTTATCAAGCTCCCTTTCAAAAAGAATGAAAATTTCAATCTGACAAAAGCCATTCATTCAGGGATGAATCCAGATCATCTTCAACTTGTAAAGAAAGAATGTGAGGAACTTTTGGAATTTTATCTGATAGAGCCATCTGATTCTCAATGGGCATGCGAAGCATTTTATGTCAACAAAAGAGCTGACCAGACAAGAGGAAAACATAGTCCAGGACCACATATATGTCAAGAATTACTCAAATTTCTAGATACAAACCTCAAAACAAAGCAGATCCAACAATTATTGGGTATCGTAAATTATGTGAGAGATTTTATCCCGAATATCTCTACATACATTTCGCCACTCATAGAGATGCTCAAGAAAAATACTCCATCATGGGGAAAGAAGCAAGATGATGCAGTCAAGGAAATAAAGGAGATTTCCAAAAATGTCAACTCTCTCTATATCCTTTTAGACGGTAAAAAGATATTGCAAACTGACGCCAGCAATGAATATTGGAGTGCTGTTCTGTTTGAAGAAAAAGATGGCCATAGGAAGATATGCGGAGACGCTAGTGGAAAGTTCAAAGATCCGAGCAACATTATCACTCCACTTTCAAAGAAATTCTTGCAGTAAAGAATGGAATCAAGACATTTATTTTCTTCATTATTCATACAGAATTTCTAAGAGAAATGGATATGAAGGCCTTCCCAAAGATGATTCAGCTAAATGCAAAAATTATTCGCAATCCTCAGATTCTCAGGTGGGCTCAATTGTTCTCTCAATATTAGCTTCAAGTAAGGCACCTAAAAGGAAAAGATAATATTCTCGTGGATTTTCTGTCTCGACCGGAACAATTCTCAAAGAGATTTTTCCCAACAAAAGTGAAGTCAAAGCAACAGATAATCAGCAACATCTTCATGCTCTCAAGTATGCCAGGAACAAGTTTATCACAGGAAACATATCATTGACCAGAGTTATTCAACCTCATGGATCCGTTTGATCCGTCAATTATTATGGAAAGAAGAACTTATTATGAGCTCCAAGTTTTCTGGCAACATAGAGGATCCAATCATAAGCCATATGGGGTCAATCCAGAATATTTTTTCTATAATATATTCATAGCTCAAGCCAAGAATTTTCCACAAGAATTATTATGGTTTTTTTGGTACCTGTGCCATCAGTATTATATTTTTATGGAATTCAAATGCAGCGTCTTCAAGGATTTTGATAACATTGCACCAACTCTTAAAGTATTTTTTCTATGGTTCAAACCTAGAAGATATTGGTTAAACTGCTTCAACGATTCCTACTCGGCAAAGGTATTTATGTTTCATTGGCCAGTAAAGATTATTAATGGAAAAGTTTAGGTGAAAGCAGAGGCATCATTCTGGTGGAAATTTCCAGTGTCAATTTTATCAATGGAAGAAGAATATAGTGAGGCACAAAGCATCCTTTTCCAACAAAATAGGTGCATCCCAAGAGAGATATGGCCAAAAGATTGGGCAAGCTGGAATTACACAAGCAATCATCCTCACTGGGAAAGAATCCGAGAAGCAGCAAAAGAATATCAAACGCCATACGAAATCATCTGAGAAAAGATCATCGAAGATATTTCCATACTAAGGTTGCGGATTACATCTCTCAATCCAGAGGAGAAAGATCATAGCAAAGAAGGGCCGTTAAATTCCAGGCATTACTACACGAGGTCCTTAAAAGATGCTTAGCAGACAACCCTAGAATCAATGAAGGATAGTTACCTAAATCCCTGCTAAACACAGCATAACCCTAGATTATCCACCCAAAAACCTTAAAAAAAATATCCTATTCATACCAAGACAAATTTCCACATCTTTCTATACTATCCGGGCCCCTCTTCAACTTGTTGTCACATGCTTCCACATGCTTTGTCACATGCAACTCCATACTTTCACATGGAATCACATGCTCCAACATGCTGTCAACTGCTAATCCAGGTATATTTTACCCTTTGTTACATGTTTAAACTGAGTCTGATTCCACTTCTTTCCTTTCCTTTAGCAAGTAATTCATCTATCTATTTGACTCTCTCAGTTGGTTAGCTAGTGTCATTGTCCTTCTGCTTGGGTAATTCGTTACTGCTGGACCCTCCGCATAATCTTTGATTATTGACTTCTCCGTAATCGAACCTGCCATCCACTAACCTCTTCCCATGAACTTTTTTTTAGTTGTTTTGCCTAAAGTCCTCTTCACATGCTTAGAAGGACCCACCTGTAAGATAAGTTTGTCATGTAAAATAGATTTATTTTATCATGTATGTTTGTCTTGTAATGACCTCCTAGCCCTATATAAAGGAGGCCTTGCAGTAGTTGTAGGATCATCTTTCAATCTTCTTGTAACCTTTGTAAATCTCTTGTGATATACTACATATGAGTGCTTTCTAAATTTCTCCCTTGTTCTTTCTTTATGTTTGTCTTGTAATGACCTCCTAGCCTATATAAAGGAGGCCTTGCAGTAGTTGTAAGATCATCTTTCAATCTTCTTGTAACCTTTGTAAATCTCTTGTGATATACTACATATGAGTTCTTTCTAAATTTCTCCCTTGTTCTTTCTTTCAAATGGATGGAAAGGCCGGTCCATGTATGAATAAATAGAGTAAGAATACTCTAAGAAAGTTAGCTTATTGTAGTATGAAAGTTTTTTGAGTTATAAACAACTAATGTTGGTTAAAAGTTTTCTGAGTTGTGTAGCTTGGCAAGCCGTCCCTTATGGGTTGTTGAAGCCAGCCCCTTTTTGTAGGAAACCTTTTGCGACTATTAAACAAATTAACTGTTTGTGTAGCTTGGAAAGCCGTCCCATATAGGTTGTTGAAGCCAGCCCCCTTTGTTGGAAAACTTTCGTATCTATGACTTAGTTTGCTTTCTTGGAGTCTCTTCCTCTTTCTTGGTGTGTTTTGCAGGGATTTAGGTAATTATCCTCCATTAATTCTTGCTTTCTTGAAGTCTCTTCCTCTGTTTGCTACACAAACAGTTAATTTGTTTATAGTCACAAAAGTTTTCCTACAAAAAGGGGCTGGCTTCAACAACCCATAAGGGGCGGTTTTCCAAGCTACACAACTCAGAAAACTTTTATACTATAACCAACGTTAGTTGTTTATAACTCAGAAAACTCCCGTACTACAATAAGCTAACTTTATTAGAGTATTCTTACTCTATCTATTCATACATGAACTAACCTTTCCATCCATTCGAAAGAAAGAACAAGGGAGAAATTTAGAAAGCACCCATATGTAGTATATCACAAGAGATTCACGAAGGATACAAGATGATTGACAGATGATCCAACAACTACTACAAGGCCTCCTTTATATAGGTCTAGGAGGTCATTACAGGACAAACTTACACGATAAAATAAATCTATCTTACATGGCAGACTTATCTTACAAGTGGGTCCTTCTAAGCATGTGAAGGAATTTAGGAAAAACAACTAAAAACACCTGAAAACATGTGACAAAGGGTAAATTATACATGGTTTAACATGTGAAAGCGTGTGGGAGCATGTGGCGCCATGTGAAAGGAGGGAGTTTCATGTGACAAAGCATGTGGAAGCATGTGACAACAAGTTGAAGTGGGGACCGAATAGTAAAGAAAGAAGTGGAAATTTATCTTGGTATGGGTAGGATATTTTTTAGGGTTTTTTGGTGGCTAATGTAGGATTATGGTGTGTTTATCAGGGATTTAGGTAATTATCCTTCATTGATTCTACGGTTGTCTGCTAGGCATCTTTTTCAAGGACCTCGTGTAGTAACGCCTGGAATTTAACGGCCCTTCTTTACTGTGTTCTTTCTCCTCTGGATTGAGAGATGTAATCCGCAAACTTAGTCTGGAAATATCTTCAATGATCTTTTCTAAGATGACTTCGTATGGCATTTGATATTCTTTTACTGTTTCTCGGACTCTTTCCCAGTGAGGATAATTGCTTGTGTAATTCCAGCTTGCCCAATCTTTTGGCCATATCTCTCTTGGAATGCACCTATTTTGTTGGAAAAGGATTCTTTGTGCCTCACTATGTTCATCTTCCATTGATAAAATTGACACTGGAAATTTCCACCAGAATGATGCCTCTGCTTTCACCTAAACTTTTCCATTAATAATCTTTACTGGCCAATGAAACATAAATACCTTTGCCGAGTAGGAATCGTTGAAGCAGTTTAACCAATATCTTCTAGGTTTAAACCATAGAAAAAATACTTTAAGAGTTGGTGCAATGTTATCAAAATCCTTGAAGACGCTGCATTTGAATTCCATAAAAATGTAATACTGATGGCACAGGTACCAAAAAAACCATAATAATTCTTGCGGAAATTCTTGGCTTGAGCTATGAATATATTGTAGAAAAAATATTCTGGATTGACCCCATATGGCTTATGATTGGATCCTCCATGTTGCCAAAAAACTTGGAGCTCATAATAAGTTCTTCTTTCTAAAATAATTTACGGGTCAAATGGATCCATGAGGTTGAATAAATCTGGTGGATGATCTGTTTGTTGTGATGAACTTGTTCCTGGCATACTTGAGAGTATGAAGATGTTGCAGATTATCTGTTGCTTTGGCTTCACTTTTACTAGGGAAAATATCTTTGAGAATTCTTATGGTCGAGATAGAAAATCCGCGAGAACATTGTCTTTTCCTTTTAGGTGCCTGACTTGAAACTTACATGGAGAGAACCATTGAGCCCACCCGAGAATCTGAGGATTGAGAATAATTTTTGCATTTAGATGAATCATCTTTGGGAAGGCCGTCATATTCATTTCTATCAGAAATTCTGTATGAATAAGGAAGAAATTAAATTTCTTGATTCCATTCTTTACTGTAAGAGTTTCTTTGAAAGTGGAGTGATAATGTTGCTCGGCATCTTTGATCTTTCCACTAGCGTATCCACATATCTTCCTATGGCCATCTTTTTGTTGAAACAGAACAGCACTCCAATATTCATTGCTAGCTTCAGTTTGCAATATTTTCTTACCGTCTGAAGGGATATAGAGAGACTTGACATTTTGGAAATCTCTTTTATTTCCTTGACTGCATCATCTTGCTTCTTTCCCCACGATGGAGTAGTTTTCTTGAGCATCTCTGTGAGTGGAGAAATGTATGTAGAGACGTTCGGGATAAAATCTCTCACATAATTTACTATACCCAAGAATTTTTAGATATGCTTTGTTGTGAGGTTGGTATCCAAAAATTTGAGTAATTCTTGACATATATGTGTTCCTAGACTGTACTCACCTTAGACAAAATGCATTCCATGAAAATCAATTTCCTTTTGAGCAAGAACCATCTTTTTTGCTGAGAGCATGATTACGTACTGTGT
This sequence comes from Nicotiana benthamiana, assembly GCA_034376525.1. NCBI lineage: Eukaryota > Viridiplantae > Streptophyta > Magnoliopsida > Solanales > Solanaceae > Nicotiana > Nicotiana benthamiana. The sequence goes on from CM067324.1 coordinate 9,755,037, forward strand.
TACCAATGCCTCAAATTGACGAAGCAAGTTGATATGTTCCTCTAATGTATGACTAAATAACAGGATGTCATCTATGTAAACTAAAGAGGTATGGAGGATGGGTTGGAATATTTTTATCATGGCTTTTTGGAACATGGAAGGTGCAATTTTTAACCCAAAGGGCATGACTTTCCACTGGAAATGATGATCGGGGATGCAAAATCCCGTTTTGGGTCTTTTTCTTCAGGGTGGATTCCCAATTGCCAAAATCCAATCTTGAAATCAAACTTAGAAAAATATCTGGCCTTGGCTAAGTGGGAGAAAAGAGTGAGTTTATTTGGGATATGGAATTTATCATCTTGGAAGAAATGGTTAAGTGGCTGATAATTGATGACTAACATGAGTTTCCTCTTGTCTGCTTAGCTATTTTGTTGACATAAAAGGCTTCGCATGCCCATTGAGAATTAGATGGTTCTATCAGATCAAATTCCAAAAGTTCTACACATTCTTTCTTTGCAAGTTGAAGATGACCTGGATTCATCCCTGAATGACTGGCTTTTGTCAGATTGATATTTTCATTCTTTTCGTAAGGGATCTTGATAAAGAACTCTTTATTTTTCCATAACAGGCGTTTCCCTTTCTTCATGAAATCCTTGTGTGTTCAGCACGTGAATGTTCAATGAGACGTTGCTTAATCTCTTTGATTTGTTCATCATTTGTGATTCGGAATAACCTCAGAATCTCAAAATAAGGTCTGAACTTCTTTTTGAAAGCTATCCCGTTAGCCTTGATCTGGAGTTGATCTCTAAGTTGTCTGTAAATGTCGAATCCAATAATATGATCTTTTCCTAGTACATCAGATCCCAGCAGCTTCGTTCTGTACTTCAATCCTGGAAAGAACTCATTTGTGACGGGGTGCTTTGTAATGACAGTTATGGTCAAGATTGCATTTGATGTAGTGTTGAAATCCTTAAAATACGACATCCATGATCTTCTGGAAGAACAACAGGATCGATGAGTGAGGAAGTAAATTCGGTGTCGATGAAAACAATAACTCTAGTTGGTTTATCCCATTTGGATGAATAGACTTTAAGTTCTACTTGAGAAACGACTGCGAGAGCGTTGATCTCATCTCGAGCTTTGATCACTGGTTCTGAAATTTGGTAGTGATTGCCGCCTTGATCTTCATAGATATCAAGAGAGAATAACGTTTCTTCATTAGGTTCATCATGGATAGAGAATATGGATTCAAGGTCCTCCTCATTTCCAAGATGTATGCTAGTGTTGTCTTTGATTTCTTCAATGAGTTTGACAGATCGTCTTGATTGTGGAAAATTTTTTGCAAAATGACCAATCTTATGGCAAATAAAACACCTATTTTTCTTGTATACAACATCTTGCCCAGCCCAGCAATGGGTCCCTGACCCAATCCACACGTTACGCCCCAAAACAACACCGTTTTGGGCAGGCTATCCCAACCGTCAGATACAACCCATCCAATGGCCCTAACAACTTCCCTCAAAACAAATAAAAGTGCCCAAAAACACCTGTGATAACCCCAGAGACCACAACTCCCCTCCTCTTACAGTTCAGAGATGGAATGTCACCACCGCCTATGAACCGTCACAGAACCACCATCCGCAGCCGGCCGGAAATCACCGCTGCCGCCGGCGTAGCCCCAATACCCTCCAAATTTACACCATAAGGGCGTCCCACCCTCATCTTTCCATCCCCATAGGAATCACACCTCAAAGCCTCGCCGGTCTGCTCGAATATTCAATCGAAGTAGAGCAGCCCCACCGTCCACGGCGGCGGCCGGTGATGAAACACCCTCAAAACAACACCAGTAATCCCTCTCACTACCACCACCCTCACCATATCAATATCCACCCTAAACATGGTCCCAACGTTCCAAATATTCATTTGAAGCCGGCTGTACCGCCATGCACAGTGGTGACTGCCGCCCTTTACCACCCAACACCTTCCCCTGCATCCAATACCATGACAACACCATCAATCATCATATAGCCACACCTAAAAAACACTTTGACTCAACAAACATCCTCCAAGCCCTCTTGAGCAGTCCCAGGCCCCTCCAATATTGACAACCACCATTGGATGCATTCACACCACTGTTAGAGGCCTTTCGACTCGAAGTCATTCAGCAGAATTCATAAAAATCCGTAAGTCCATTTAAAAAAGTTCCTTCTGTTTTTCATTTTAAAAAAATGGTTTCATGCTCTTTTAATTAAAAAATGTTATTAGGTTGCGAGCATGTTTGTCTTGTTAAATCAATTTAGCTGAGCCTATTCTATTTGTCCTTAATTCCAATTTGAGATTTGGCATGCGTTTAATGTTCATATGATTACATGAGAACCATTATGAGTCCATTTAGAGATGGTTTGAATTGTTGGAAATCATCTGTTGAGGATTATTAGCATGTGTTTTGTTTAACATCGAATTGGGATTAATTAGGAAGTTTTAGTACTAAGTACGTAGTTTAGATGTGGTACAGGATTGCCCCGCTTATCTTTTGATAATTTTAGACAAGTTAGGGTAATATAGAACTTTCAGTCTAGCTTTGGTAATTTTAGGGACAAATAAGGTTAATGTGGGTAATCCATGAAAGATAGAAGGTGGTAGAAATGTTTAGGCCTTTCTAGAAGGGGGCTTCAACATAAAATCAGAAGATTTACTGCAATTATTTAGGCAACAAGGCAAAAAATGAAGGTTCATATAGATAAAAAGCTAAAATTGAAGGAGGGACTTTCAGCTAAAAACAATAGTAATGTTTCCTTATACATTTGGCTATAAAAAGGGGCGAAAATCACTGAAAAGGGGATCGAAAAAGAGAGAGAGCTGATATATTCAGAAGATTTAGGGTTCTAATTACTGTTTCATCAAACTTCCAGTATTTTTGAAGTTTTGATTCATAAAAAACATTTCCTGAATCATTTAGTGTGAAAATGGACTGAATTCACTGTTCTTTAAGCATTAGTTAGACATTTTGGTTTGTTTCCCCACTCGAGTTGCTTTTGGGTTGCCTAACTCCACTCCTGGGTACAGAAATAATTGTATTCTTGAGTTCTGTTGTTGCTTCTGATGTTCCCTCACCTTCTCTTCTTTTGTTGTCTAAATCTCAAGTACATATCTTCGAACTCTTGCAATGTGATATTCAAATTAGGAATGGAAATTGTGATTAATTTCCTTTGTAATTTTTCCTTTACACTTTTCCTAAAAGAGATGTATACATGTCTTAGAGTCTGAACATGCCTTATTTGGTTAGTAGCTTTTGTATGTAGTTTAGCTTGCTTGTTCAGTTTGGATTTCATATGAAGGACTTCGCTCATTTGTTTCTCTATCTCCTTAAATGTGGGACTGGTACTCTCAGTCCTGATAATGATCTGGGTTTACAATTTCGTTTAAGCTAGGCTTATAAATATGTTCATTTGGCACTATACTGTCTCATTTCAAGATTTGGATTCAGAATCTGCGTGAATAATAGTTTGTGGATCCAGTACATTAGTTGGAGTTTAATTTGCATTATGAATCTTAAAGTGGATGCATGTATGTGCTCTTAGGGAAGTTTTGATTTAATTTAGTTTTTAGTTCAAATGATTCAAACAATGGGTCAGGATTTAAAAAAATGTCAATGTATGTGTTGAACTATGTGAGTTGCTGATGTTCGTTGGTAAAAATCCAAGCAGGAAATAAATCTCACACAATAAGTTATTCAGTATCCCTAATTAAAATCGAGATGTGCAGTCAAATTCGTTCTAACAAAGACTTGCTTGGACCCCTGCTATGCCTCTATGAAGGCTCACCCACCATGCATTGGAGAAACATGAATACTGGCTCTAGCTGGGCCAAGGTTTACAGTCCAAAATGATGGAGCCACACGAGTCTAAGGCAGAATCAGGCCCAAATGCACCAAACTTAGCAAACCCCACCTGTATCATGTAAAATAAATAATTTATAACCCTCCGAAATTCAATTTCAATTCAATACCCTTGAAATCAAGGTGAGACATTTAGTAAAGTTTGATTGCCCTCGCAAAGTTGCAAACGCTTAATTGCTTTAGGTGCGTTAGTCTAATAATTCACTTTCCTAAATTCGGCTACGCATTTATGTGACCTAAATCCCATTCTCAATGGAATTAAAATATGTCAAAAATTGCGGGTGCATTTATGTGACGTGATTTGCGACATATTTTAATAACATTGCAAAATTTCCTGATATGTATATTAAAAACGGTTAATAATTTAAAATTACATTATAGGTTTAAACAGGTATAGCAAATCAGATCTCTAGCCATTTATAATAAGTTGAGGGACCGTGATAGAACCACGGGATTCGAGGGTGCCTAACACCTTCCCGCGGGTCAACAGAATTCCTTACTCAAGAATTTCTAGTTCGCAGACTCTAATTGGGTAGTCTAAAAGTTCCTCGATTTGGGATTCTCAATAAACCGGTGACTTGGGACACCAAAAGCCAAACCTATCCCAAGTGGCGACTCTTAAACAAATGAATACTCCCATCTCGAATAATGTCACTTTAATTGGAAAAACTCCCTATACACGTGTCATCTTTCGGGGTAGCAACGTGTATGTCGAAAAGGAGGTGTGACAGTGACGTGCCAAAACCAACGCTACGGATTGTGCGTGAGTACTGCATAGACAACGGACATAATTTAAATTTCTTGTAGGGATCTGACCTAGATTGGTTCGGTGATCTCAAAAGCTTATGTATCAATTTTTCGAGTTGGTGTTTGCATTGAGATGGTAAGGCTATGATAGCCTGAAAGTGATACCTGGCTAGTTTTAGATCTAAAGGAAACTAAAAATTTGGCTAAGGATCCCCACAGACAGCGCCAAGTTATTTGACCAATAAGTATCAGGCTTTTTGTTAAACTAATTAATGAAGAAAATAGAGGTTAAATCTTAGCCAAGGACAATTAACTCTAGATCTAAGCACGTGGTACCACACCCATAAGTTTTGATAGGCTATATATAGACATAATAGTAGCTACGCATGGACTATCGTCACCTCGTGCGTATGTAGCCCCCACAAATAGGAGCATATAACCAATTAACTCACCAATGGAGACAATTCCCTCTTACAAGGTTAGAAAGGAGACTCACCTCCCTCTGAAGATCCATAACCGGCATTCCACATCCTTCTAAAGAGTCAATTTGATGCACAACGCTCCAAAACTAGTCAATAATTATATAAACCCATTAATATATGCTAAAATACTCATTATAATGAAATTTATAACAATTCCTAACCCCAATCGAAAAGTTAAAAAAACTCCCTCGGGCGCACATGCCCGAAATTTGAAATTTTTCGAAGATAAAGTTTACCCCTAGCCTCACGAACTCAAATATATGATTTTCTCTAAACTTCATATCCAAAATCGTGGTCAAGAAAACTAGTTTCCTAGGTTTTCCCTCAAATCCCAAGTTTTTTTTTACAATTTTTCATATGTAAATCCATATCTAAACCCTGTATATACTCAAAACTAGTAGAGATCACTTACCGCATGCTTGGTGATGAAAATGGCGCTCAATTGTTGCTCCAAAATCGGCTCCCATGGAAGAAATTAAGTGAAAATGAGCTCCAGCACTTTTCGTGTCTACGAAAAAATGACCGTATCTATGGTCTGACATCTGACGAAAAATGACCGCATCTGCAATTACGACAGCAACCAACAATTTTTCTCGACACGACAATGAGTATAACTTCCTCATACAAAGTCCAAATTAGACGATTCTTTTTGACATGGCTGTATAATTGTGATACAGATCTAATGATTCAATAAAAACTTATTTTGGAGCTCATTTTCTTAATATTGAACCTTTTATGTCCAAAGAAATGATATTGAAACATAAAATAAGAGCGCGATACAACACGAAACACACCCGAGGCCCCCGGGACCCCGTCCAATCACAACAGCCCATTCCATAACATAGCAAGGTCCTGCACCTCTGAGCATATGATTTTTACCCTGTTGAAACGGCTCTTACAGGACTCTCAGGATTTTCCCTTTTACATTTTTTTAGGATTTAGTCTTAGAGTTCAATTACGTGTGCCAATGCGTGTTCATTAATGCATGTTTAAAATTGTTTAGGATTTAAGTGTTAAATAGGTTTATTTTTACAAATTAAAATACAAAAATATATGTGTGCAAGTAGTATTTTTGGCATTTTAAATTATTTTTGGTTTAATTCGACTTTTTGCATTTTTATTTGTGTTAATTAGAAATTTTTGTTTTAAATAAGATTAGAATTAATTAAAATAAAAAAAGAAAAGACAAAAAAAAATACATATATGCACAGCCACTCAGGCTGGCCACAATTGGGCCAGACTTGAGTGGCCCAAACAATTTAACCCCTAAAATCCACAGACCCAGCCCAAACATCAACCCTGATCCGATCCACACAAAGACCACCCTAAACGACATCGTTCAAAGACCAGGCATCCCAGCCATTGATCATTTGATTATCCAACAGCCATGAAGCTTTCCCCTAAAAACATATACTTATGTCCAAACGCCTCTATACACTCTGAGACCAAACCCCTCTTCTTCATCGTACCACCTACCCCCGATGTAGCACCACCCTTGACCATCCATCTACCACCCTAATTCCGCTGCCAGAAATCGCCTCACGGCGGCGGCCGGTCACCAAACCTCCCCAGATTTTCACCATCAAACCATCACAACCTCCTCTTTCCCGTCCTGTGACTAGTTTCCGTCGAATAAGTCTCCTCCGTCTCGAATATTCAAAGTAAGGTCGTCGAAACCACCGTCTCCAGCGACCCCGTTCCAAACCTCCCCAACTTTACACCATAGGACCATCTGAACCTCCCTTCCCCATCCTACAATAACGACCACTCATTAGTCTCAAATCTTCACAGAAAGGCTGTCGGAACACCATCTCCGGCGACTCAACTCCAAAGCACTCCAAACTTACACCCTTGAAACAACTCAACCTCCTCTTTCACAACCATGTGTGTTACACTCTTCGAATCCATTTTGAACGCTTCGAACATTAAGTTAAAGTTTAACCCTAAAACTCCACCCTGTCAAACTTTGGTCAAGTTCATCTCGGATAGTCTCCATTTGTTTCTTTCCCCAAACGCCCCCCCCCCCCACAACCCCCAAATACCACCAATCATCGAGAAAACTCAAATTTGAGACCTCACAGGGTCTCAGAATCACCAGTTCCCTGTTATAAAATCCTAAACATGTTATCCAAAAGGCCCATAGCTCTAGAAGGTTAAAGAACCTCTACAGAAGGGGTCAGGAGCCAATGAAATGGTCTGAAGTGGATGTGCATGTGTAAAACAAAAGATAAGTATTCTGTCTTTTTATGTATATATTTGCTTCATTTCTATTGATTGTTAGATGCTTTGGTTGATTTTGAATAATTGTTTGTTTGTCCACAATCTCATCTGAAAATAGGTTTAAATAGTCATATGCCTTTGGTTGTCAATAATCTGAAATCTCTTCATCTCTCGAGTAATTTTGATATCATTAGCCTCCTGATTCTGGAAAGCCTAGTTTGTTAATTCTTCAGTAGTGTAATCCTATGTTTTATTGACCATCATCTTATGATCTTCATTTTTTTTTACTCCTTGATACTCCATGAAATCCTGGGTACACTGTTTGATTGGTTACTGTTTTGCTTGGTTGATTAATTGTATTTACTCGTAGGATTCCATTCTCTGCTGAATTACAGGTACATTAAATTTTTATTGATGTATATAAGCTCAAGTATAATATATTCCTAAGTGTGAACACCTGAGTTCGTTATTTTTATTCTGAACCCTCACCCCGTTTCCCCCTTTCTAGTTCGAATATATGTAATAATAAGATAATCATCTTGTTGTACTTATACATTTGAACTGGTTAATTTTTTGTAATAACCGGACATTTGGGACTAATTTACTTTGTAATACTCTAATATTTGGACTGCTATTTTAGATATGTGTAATTGGTAGTGAGATTAGCTAGTGATAAGGCTATTTCAAGTGTTTGTTTTCCTGTTTTGCTCAAAAATATTGGATTTACAAAATATTAGCTTGATAATTATTCGAAAATCAAAACATTTGTGTTGTATTTTAGTGTGCTTAAATTTCCATACGCTTAGCAATAACTCTTTCCGATTTATCTAACGCTTTGTAGCTAGAATTATAATTGAAGTTTGGAAGCTGAATTCGTATACTCTGACTGACGAGTATATGCATCATTTAGTTCATGTTTAAAGCTAAAAATTGATATAAAATAATCATTGGTATCTTCTCATTGAACATATATTTAATATCCAGTCTTGTATATAATTTCAAACTAAAAGAAACATTACAGAGATCTATGCATAATGGACTCCATCATTCAAATAATTTCTGGGCCTAATTAAAAGGCCCAGCAGTGGCCAGATACAATGAAAGTGTCTGGGCTGACCAAGATTTGAGGCCCAGTATGTATAATCAACCATGAATGAGGTTGAAATACAAGTACTAATTTGCCAGAATACACTACCTATATTAAATAATTAGAGCATTTAAACACCAGCAATGATAGAGAATTTATATGCCTTAGGCTATCCTTTAAAATAAAACGAGCCGCGTTCATCTAATCAAACACCACGAGGCTCCATAAATTGATAAAAATATTAGAAAAATCGGAAGTGACGTCTAGCGAATTTTACGGCTTTCCACGAATTTTAAAGACGTAGTTCCTATAGGCGTGGAGTTATTGATAAAATACCTTCCTAAACTCCCTCAGGCGCACGTGCCCGGAATTTAAAATTTTTCGAAGATAAAGTTTACCCCGCCTGAGGAACTCAAATATATGATTTTCTATAAATTTCATATCAAAAATAGTGGTCAAATCCAAGAAAACTAGTTTCCTAGGTTTTCCCTCAAACCACAAGTTTTTTACAATTTTTCATGTGTAAATCTATATATAAGCCTTGTATATACTCAAAACTAGTAGAGATCACTTACCTCATGCTTAGTGATGAAAATGGCACTCAAATGTTGCTCCAAAATCGGCTCCCACGGAAGAAATGAAGTGAAAATGAGCCAATATTTGATTTTTAAAAGAACCCCATTGCCTCCAGCACTTTCCGCATCTACAGAAAAATGACCATATCTGCGGTCTCACATCTGCCTAAAAATGACCGCATCTGCGGTTATGACAGCAACCAACAATTTTTTTCGGCACGAGAATGAGCATAACTCCCTCATACAAAGTCAAAATTCGACATTTCTTTTTGTCATGGCTGTATAATTGTGATACATATCTAATGGTTCAATAAAAACTTATTTTGGAGCTCATTTGCTTAATATGGAACCCCTTATGTCCAAAGAAACGATGTTGAAACATCAAATAAGAGCGTGATACAACACGAAACACACCCGAGGCCCCCGGGACCCCGTCCAATCACACCAGCCCACTCCATAAAATAACAAGGACATGCTCCTGTGAGCATATGATTTTTACCGTGTTGAAACGGCTCCTACAGGACCCTCAGGATTCTCCCTTTTAATTTAATTTTTTAGGATTTAGTCTTAGAGTTAAATTACGTGTGCCAGTGCGTTTTCATTAATGCGTGTTTAAAATTGTTTAGGATTTAAGTGTTAGATGGGTTTATTTTTATAAATTAAAATACAAAAATATATGTGTGCAAGTAGTATTTCTGACATTTTATATTATTTTTGGTTTAATTTCGACTTCTTGTATTTTATTTGTTCTAATTAGAAAATTTTGTTTTAAATAAGATTAGAATTAATTAAAAAAAAGAAAAGACAAAAAGAATATATACATATATGCACAGCCACTCAGGCTGGCCACAATTGTGCCAAACCTGAGTTGCCCAAGCAATTCAACAGCTAAAACCCACAGACCCAGCCCAAACATCAACCCTGATCCAGTCCACACAAAGACCAACCCAAATGACATCGTTCAAGGACCAGGCATCCCAGCCGTTGATCATTTGATCATCCAACGGCCATGAAGCTTTCCCCCAAAACCATATACATATGTCTGAATGCCTCAATACACTCAGAGGCCAAACCCCTCTTCTTCCTCGTACCACCTACCCCCGATGTAACACCACACTTGACCACCCATTGACCACCCCTTAACCACCATTGACAACCTATCTACCACCCTAACGTCGCTGCGGGAAATCGCCTAACGGCAGTGGCCGGTCACTAAACCTCCCCAGATTTACACCATCAAACCATCACAACCTCCTATTTCCCAACCTGTAACTAGTTTCCATCGAATAAATATCCTCCGTCTCGAATATTCAAAGTAAGGTCGTCGGAACCACCGTCTCCGGCGACCCTGTTCCAAACCTCCCCAACTTTACACCGTAGGACCATCAGAACCTCCCCTTCCCCATCCTACAATCCATTCCTTTCAAACGACCCCCATTAGTCTCAAATCTTCACAGAAAGTCCGTCGGAACCCCATCTCCGGCGACTCAACTCCAAACCCCTCCAAACTTACACCCCCGAAACAACTCAAACTCCTCTTTCTAACCATGTGTGTTACACCCTTCGAATCTATTCATAACGCTTCGAACCTTAAGTTAAAGTTCAACCCTAAAACTCAACCCTGTCAAAATTTGATCAAGTTCATCTCGGACAGTCCCCGTTTATTTCTTTCCAAAACCATCCCCTCACAACCCCCAAATACCACCAATCACCGAGAAAACTCAAATCTGAGAACTCAGAGGGTCTCAGAATCACCAGTTCCCTGTTATAAAATCCTGAACCTGTTATCCACAAGGCCCATAGCCCTAGAAGGTTAAAGAACCTCTACAGAATTGGTCAGGAGCCAATGAAATGGTCTCAAGTGGATGTGCATGTGTAAAACAAAAGCTAAGTATTCTGTCTTTTTCTGTATATATTTGCTTCATTTATATTGATTGTAAGATGCTTTGATTTCTTTTGAATAATTGTTTGTTTGTCCACATTCTCATATGAATATAGGTTTAAACAGTCATATGCCTTTGGTTGTCAATAATCTGAAATCTCTTCATCTCTTGAGTAATTTTGATATCATTAGCCTCCTGATTCTGGAAAGCCTAGTTTTTTAATTCTTCAGTAGTGTGATCCTATATTTTGTTGACCTTCATCTCATGATCTTCATTTATTTTACTCCTTGATATTATGATTAGTTTGGTAGGTGATTGTGCTACTAAGTGTTTGATTTTCATCTTACAATAACTTTAATCTTCAATACTTATGCATATTAGACTATTATTTCTTGTTGAATCTTTAATTGCTTCCTGATTTTGTTCTTAAACTGAGTGTGCAATTCCTGTTACCCATTTCAATCCTTGTGTCAAGTTTTTATTGAGTGATTTAATTATGATTATCTTATAATAAGTATTAGTTGATTGATTTTCTGGTTGATAGTGATCCATTGGTTTTAATACAAAGATACCTGAATGTTTATGATCCTAAGTTATAATAATTGATAAGCCAATCCATATTAGGACACTTAGTTGCATGGATCCAATGGACCTGTTAATCTAGACCAAACCTTGGCCCATAACCCAAACACAATCGACCAGGGTCAAGGAATAACTAAGATTAAAACTTCAGGGGTATAAGAGGGATTTGAGCTTTAAAAGGAATCTGATAATAACCTCCAGAACATTCTAGTGAGGGGTTAAAACACAATTTTTGCCTCAAACTTGAGGCACAAGTCAGGAAGTGAGGGATCATTTAAGAAAATCTGAAATCTAACTCAAGGACTAAAGGAAAAGTTGATGCCCTAAGGCTCCACAATAAAAAAAACCATCTGAGCATTTTTTGAAGGATATGAAACCTTTATTTTGAATTCTAGAGATAAAAATACATATTAGCTCTTCCTATATCTGTGATAAACAATCAGTGCTGCTTTTATTCCGTTGATATTTTAATTTTTCTCAAAAATCTGCTGAAATCCTGGGTACACTGTTTGATTGGTTACTGTTTTGTTTGGATGATTAATTGCATTTACTCATAGGCTTTCATTCTCTGCTGAATTACAGGTACATTCAATGTTTATTGATGTATATAAGCTCAAAAAATGTATTCCTAAGTGTGAAGATCTGAGTTCATTATTTTTGTTATGAACCCTCACCATGTTTCCCCCTTTCTGGTTCGAATATATGTAATGATAAGATAATCATCTTGTTGTACTTATACGTATGAACTGGTTCATTTTTTTTAATAACTGGACATTTGGGACTAATTTACTTTGTAATATTCTGATATATGGATTGCTATTTTAGACATGTGTAATTGGTAGTGAGATTAGCTAGTGATAAGGCTATTTCAAGTGTTTGTTTTCCTGTTTTGCTCAAAATATAGAATCCAAGGGAATAGACTTCCTTGCTGCCGAACTTCTCGGAAGAAGCTGGCTCGTTCTTCCATTTTGAGATCTTTAGATTCGTAAGATCATAATAGAGTCCATTTACTTTCTATTATATTAGTCAAGCGCTAGCGCCCTGTTGGATTTAGAAATATTAGCTTGATAATTATTTGAAAATCAAAACATTTGTGTAGTATTTTAGTTCGTTAAAATTTCCATATGCTTAGCAATAACTCGTTCCGATTTATCTAACACTTTGTAACCATAATTATAATTGAAGTTTGGAAGCTGAATTTGCATACTTGACTGACGAGTGTATGAATCATTTAGTTCAGATTTAATGCTAAAAACTGATATAAAATAATCATTGGAATCTTCTCATTGAACATGGTTGATATATTTAATAGCCGGTCTTGCATATAATTTCAAACTAAAAGAAACATTAGAGAGATCTATGCATAATGGATTCCATCGTTCAAATTATTTCTGGGCTAATTAAAAGGCCCAACAGTGGCCGGATACAATGAAAGTGTCTGGGCTGACCAAAATTTGAGGCCCAGCGTGTATAATCAACCATGAATGAGGTTGAAATACAAGTACTAATTTCCCAGAATACACTACCTATATATAAATTATTAGAGCATTTAAACACCAGCAATGATAGAGAATTCTATACGCCTTAGGCTATCCTTTAAAATAAAACGATCCGCGTTTATCTAATGAAACACCATGAGGCTCCATAAATTGATAAAAATATTCAGAAAAATTGAAATGCCGTCTAGCGAATTTCACGGATTTCCACGAATTTTAAAGACGTAGTTGCTATAGGTGCGAAGTTATTAATAAAATACATTCCTAAACTCAGGTGCGCATTAATGCGACCCAAATCCAAATCTCTATGGAGTTAGAATATGTCTAAAATTGCGTGCACATTTATGTGACGTGGTTCGCGACGTATTTTAACGATATTGCAAACTTCCTAATAGATATTAAAAGCGGTTAATAATTCAAAATTGCATTATAGGTTTAAAGAGGTATAGCAAATTAGATCTCTAGCCACTTATAATAAGTTTGAGCGACCGTGCTAGAACCACGGGATCCGAGGGTGCCTAACACCTTCCCTCGGGTCAACAGGATTCCTTACTCAGACATTTCTGGTTCGCAGACTCCAATTGGTTAGTCAAAATTTCCTCGATTTGGGATTTTAAATAAACCGGTGACTTGGGACACCAAGAGCCAAACCTTTCCCAAGTGGCGACTCTTGAAATAAATAATTAATCCCATATCGAATAATGCCACTTTAATTGGAAAAACTCCTATACACGTGTCATCTTTCGGGGTAACCACGTGTAAGCCAAAAGGAGGTGTGACAACTTTGGCGACTCTGCTGGGGACAGAACCCAGAATCTCTGGTTCTGGATTCCAGAATTCGAGCTTAAAATAACTGTTATATTTGGCTTCTTCTGATTTGCTTACATGTTCTGTGCTAAATGCCATGTGTTTCACCGCTTCGATATTACCTGAATTGCATATATGAACTGCTACGAAACATTTCACTCCTCACCCTTGGAGATGTGCTTACTGGTTGAGACTGCCTATTCTGTTAGGTTTTAATTTCAAACTAAAAAAAACATTAGTGAGATATATGCATAATGGACTCCATCGTTCAAATAAGAAAGAGGTCAGACAAGTTACTAATCCGGAGGGCCTTTTGGTTTCCGGTACGTAGCCCCTTCCTCGACTCGAGTTGTCCGCTCGGGTACAGAGTCTAGACCCTGTACCGAGGTTCTAAGCTTAGTATAACAAAACCTCACGCCGTATCCCTTGTAGGAACGTTTATATGCATCATGCATTTTGACTTAGGGGACTCAACACAGGGGTTGGGTCCGTCTAGGACAGGTGTCCTGAAATAAAAAACCATCCTGATGCATTTTTATGTGCTACTGACGCATTTATTTGCCTTGGATTCGCATGTTGACCGGCCTGTAAACAAAGGGAATAAACTGAGAAAAACAGTAGTGCTAGGGTAATCACCTTTAAAACCAGTGTTCAAATAGCACCGAAGTTGCTGTCGAATTTTCAAAAAAAAACAACAAAAACAACAAACACCAAATTTTGGAGTTCTTCAATAATGTCCGCGGGTTTTGCTAAATTATTTTTGCCGGGTCCAACCCCTTTTTCAAAACTGTCAAAAGTGCCGAGTTTATTCACGTTTTTTGAAATAAGTCGGATGGTGCCATTATTGCGATAGTAGCTGAATGTTGCTACAAGGGACGCCGGAAGGCTGATCTTGCGGAAATGGCCACCTCTGAATTTTATTCTGACGGGTATGCAAGCACAACCTGAAAATCTTCTCGCCGAAGTGTCGAAAGGCCGTATTCGTAAAGCTGGTCCTAGTTTTTAAAATAAATTTCATAAAATGTCAGTTTTACTATTTTGAGAATATCGCCCTAATAAATGTGCAGAATGAGCACGATAATGAACAAAATTCCCTTGGAGCTGCGGTTGTGGTGGAATGATCTCGAGGAAGTAGGATAGAAAAAGGTCAATGCACATCTGGGAGGCCTCACTAGTTTATTGAAAATTAACCCCAAAGGAGACCTCATAAAGGCCTTAATCACCTTCTGGGACCCGGCCCACAACGTCTTTCACTTCTCGGATTTTGAGCTAACCCGGACTTTAGAGGAAGTGACTGGATATATCGGGACCCATACAATCCCTTTGAGACATCAATACTTGATTGCACACAGAGCCCTCGCTGTGCATAAATTCCTAGATTCTTTGAAAATCAGCAGAAAAGACCACAATCCCGACTTATCGGTTGGCTTTTGCACCCTCCGGTTTCTATACCAAAGATATGGCCACATTGGAGGACTCTACAACCCTGAAAACCTTATTTGTAGCAAGGGTAATCGGCTCAAGTGGGAGGAGCATTGATGCTTCACGTTCATGGTGTCTTTCTTGGGTCTTTTAGTATTCCCGCTAAAAGACGCGAACATCGACATACAGATAGCAGGAGGCGTTAGCACTTTGATGACCCAGGCAAAGAGTACTCTTGATCCAACAATTTTGTCTGATAGTTTCCGAGCCCTTACCATGTATAAAGCAGGAGGGTATTTCTTTGAAGGCTGTAACTTGCTGCTACAAATCTGGATGATTGAGCATTTATGTCACAGGCCTCGGTTCATGAATTACGGGCTGCCATGAAAAGGTTGCATAGAAGAATTTTACAGCAGGGTGAATGGGTGTAAATTGCCAGAGGGTGTCACAGAGTGGGTATCGCATCTCAATGTTATTACTGTAAATCAAATAGAATGGACATTTGGTTGGCTCTCTGTGGACAAAATTGTGTATATGCCCGCCACCGGACCTCACTTCCTTTTGATGGGAATCCGAAGCATCCAGCCTTATGCGCCGTATATAGTACTCAGGCAATTGGGTAGATGCCAAATGATTCCCAGAGAAGAGGATATCAGACACCATGTAGTTGAGATAAGCCTGAATGGTCAATTCCCCGAAGTTGTGGTACGCCAAATTTAGAGCGAATGCCAATACTTGACAGCCGATACTCGAATACGTGATGTATCTAAGTGTGAGATTGCACCGGGGTATGTTACTTGGTACAAGAGGGATATAGAGCCTGGGAGGCCAAAAAAAGACCACATCTCTAGAATTTTGTGAGACTTCACAAGACCAGTGGGATTGGTTAGCAAAAGAAAATGAATACTGGGCTACTATAGGAAGGCTAGAAAGGAAAATTCAAGAATTGCAATTCGAAAAAAGTCTGCAAACCGCAGCCAGCGAAGGAGAAAAGAAGGTATTGGTTAAAGAAAACGAGGCCTTGCGAGCCCAGATTCAAAAAATGAAGGCAGCCGCAGAAAATCCTTCGAGGAATACAAAAGATGAAAAGCTCATAGAGAACCTGCGTCGAAAAGTAACGGAATACGGGTTCGACCTGAACAAGGCAGAGGGTGAGCTGTCTAGAGCTCGGAAGCAATTAATTAAGAGTGCAGAAGAAAGGGCCTGCATACTGGATCAGTTAAAAGAAGGCAATGACAATGAAAGCATTGGCTTAAAACAGAGGGTTGTCATAGCTGAAAACAAAATGGCCAAACAAGCCATAGATTTCAAAGCCGAAAGAGAGCATTGCTATGCGGTAATAGCAGGATTGGAAAGAGATTTACGACAGTTTCAAAAGGTAAATCAGGCAATTGAAAGGACATTAGAAGCACGGGCTAAACAAATAGGGCGTCTCCTACAAGAAAAAGGGGTTATCAGAGAAAAGGTGTGGGCAATTGTAGAATATTTTACCACTAAATGCAATCACTATGAGGACATGACGAAATCTACGTCTTTCACGGCCGCCATGACATTTGTCCGTCAAGTAATGGAATATCTCCACTACCTCCAGGGAAGTCTAGCGCGCAAACCTGCAGCAAGGCCGGACGATGCCCCAAAAATATTTGAAGCTTTAATGTACTCATAAATTTCTATTTTTCTGAAAAAAAAGCAAAAAAAGAGTTTATCTGTATGTCCTTTCGAGTCTGTAAGGTTATTAAATCCCAGTCTCGTAGTTTCTTTTTGTTCTATTAGCCTTTGTAATCAAAGTTTATATCTTTGTAAAAGTTGAAAATCCCAAAAAATATTAATAGTTTGCTGTGTACTTAACCTTTGTTTCCATGAACTATGCTCGGTCTGATACATGCAAAGTCATGATACGTAGGCAATATCTGTAGGATTCTACCGTATTATTTAAAAAGCTAAAAAAAGTTAAAAAAGAGAGAAAAATGGGAATAAGAGGTAGGAAACAAAAAGGAAATTGGAGTAAATGTCGGGATGACACATGCACCGTGGCAAGCATATAGAAATCCATAATCTGCATAGGTGCATCATGCCTAACGTGCGATTTCATGTTTGTTATCTACCCTGAACTAACTGCATTTTATAGAGTCTAGTACAGGTGTTTTAAGAATAGTGGTTGGTTTGCTGTAAACTGGCTTCACACAGATACTTCAGTCGGTCAAAGGGAAGTACAGAGATGTCGATTGAAATGACTTTACCAGCCGTCCCTATTCCAGAGGACAACCCAATTATAGGAGTACCAGCCTCTGAATCTGCAGCGGCTGAAGAGAACAGGATCCTGCGGCTAAAGGTCATAGAAATGTGGGATGCCTGGACCACTGGGAAAGAACCTCCCAGTGCTATCCTTGGATTTCTTGAGCTATTTCCAAGGTCAGGGGGTACCTCCACCATCCCTATCAGTCACACAAGTATTCTCCTGGGGCAGCCCACCATATCAACCATATTTGTTGGGGCACCTTCTGGAACCCGCCCTTCGATGTTTACATTTGGGCCAGTTCCCAACATCTTTACGGCCCCTCCGTGCGCAGCTACCACACAGCCTACGATACCAAGGCCTGTATTTGACCCTACATCCTTTACATTCCAAACTCCTAACTACCAAAATGAGCCTCCCCCGTACCCCAGATACAACTACCCTCAGCCAGCATATGAACTTACCCCTTTGCAAGACAAAACCTCCAAAAACGCCCGAGCAAGATCAAATCACAAGGAGAATGAAGAGTCTTGAGCAAAGCCTGAAGAACATGCAAGGACTAAGTGGACAGAAAGTTTATCTTACTCAGACTTGTGCATGTTCTCCCACGTACATCTTCCTTTGGGTTTAAAATGCCGAAATTTGAGAAATACGATAGCCACGGCAACCCCATCGCCCACTTGAAAAAGTATTGCAATCAACTACGTGGAGTCGGTGGGAAGGAAGAAATCCTGATGGCGTTCTTTTGGGAGAGCTTAGCGGGTATTGCATCCAAATGTTACATAGATCAAGACATTACCCGATGGCACATATGGGATGACCTCGCCCAAGACTTTGTAAGACAATTCCAGTACAACATCGACATCACCACGGATAGGAATTCCCTAGCCAACTTGAAGAAGAAACCTGCTGAAAACTTTAGAGTATATGCTACTAAATAGCGAGAGCAAGCCTCGAGAGTAAAACACCCGATGGACGAAACAGAGATGGTCACCATCTTTATGCAAGAACAAGAGGCAGATTACTTTCAGAATATGATGTCGTCCATGGGAAAACCTTTCGTAGAGGCAGTTAAGATTGGTGAGATGGTGGAGAATGGCCTCAAAACAGGGAGGACTCTGAGTCAATCTGCCATAAGAGCAATTTCCCAGGCCATACAAGGAGGGCCGGGAGGGATCCCGAGGAACACGAAAAAAGAAGAAGCATCCATGGCAGCCTCCGGGATGAGGAAACAACATACTTACAGGAATGCATTCTCTGAAAGAGCACCTCAACATTACTATCCTCACAGAGACATGCACTATGTCCTTCAACCATTTGCAATTATGAACGCTCAGCCCTTTATCCGACCTCAACAACAGAACAATAGAAATCAAGCCCCAAGAAATCAGCCTCCTCAGAATCACTACAATCCCCACCCTCAGTAAAATAATTATTGTCCCAGAGATCCACTCAGGAAACAAAACTTCACCCCCAATAAAAGAATAATACGCCAGCCGGTTCCCAAAGTTGGTCCACATGGGTCTCCTCCAGCCTGTATCCCTAAACAGACAGAATCCTGAATCACCTTCTTACCAAAGGGGCATGCGCTGTGCTTAACACTCTGGAAAAGACGGACATGATACTGAAAATTGACCTTAAAACGGGCGGTTGAGGACTTGATAGATCTAAAGAAGATAGTACTAAGGGATGAAGAGCTCCCAAATGTTACTGATAACCCGTTACCGGCGCACAACAATGGGCCGGTCATCGGAATGATCTGTGAGGACAAAGAATTTGATCCCGATCTAAAAGCCATCATAGCCATCGCCGAGGCAAATAAAAAACCAGAAGTCACCCCAAAGAAGATGGAAGTAAAGAAAATGAATGAAGCCAAATGCCCCGAAGCAGAAAAGAAGGCTGAGGTCGAAGCTGAGATGACCCCTACCAAGGAAACAATACTCTACATCCCACGAGAACGTAAAGAAAAGAAACCCACTTTAAGCCCTCCAAAAAGGTTCGAGCTGAACAAAACCATGTATATGCCCAATAAAGCCTATGTGGTACGGGGATCGATTAAACCACCGGTGCTGAATGAACCCGTGGTTATCAGTCGCGCGCAACAGAAGCCCATGACCAACCCCTCTGTCGTCCCTAGGAATTATCAGGAGACCATCATTACATAAGAAGGAAAGAAGTCCTCGGAGAAGCCCAAACGGGGTGTCCCACAAAGAAATACTCAGACATGGAAGAGGTGAACACCGCTACCAAACAGTGGTTTTCTCGTAAGAGGCCAGTAAATTCTAAGGAAGCAGAAGATTTTTTACAAAAAATGAAAATGCCGGAGTACAAAGTGGTGGATCAGCTCCGAAAATCCCCTGAGCAAATTTCTTTGTTGTCACTCTTGATTAAATCTCCTGAGCATCAGCAGGTGTTGGACAAAAATCTGAACGAAGCTTATGTACCAGCTGAGACCTCTGTAGAGCAACTAGAGAAAATGGTGGAGAGATTCTTCGCTATTAACCAGGTATCGTTTAGCAAGAATGACTTACCCTCGGAGGGAGCTCCTCACAACAAGGCTTTACACCTCACTGTCAAGTGTGAGGGATATTATGTCAAAAGAGTGATGGTCGACGGAGGATCCAGAGTAGACATATGCCCACTATCTACCTTGCAGAGAATGGAGATCGGGACAGGGAGGATCTTTCCTAACAACGTATGTGTCCGAGCCTTCGATGGAATCAAAAGGGACACCATAGGTGAAATTGATTTGGTGCTCACTATTGGTCCAGTCGACTAAAAAGTAACATTCCAGGTGTTGGACATGGACACCTCATACAACTACCTCCTAGGAAGGCCGTGGATTCATGCAGCAGGGGCAGTGCCTTCTACCCTGCACCAAATGCTAAAATTTGAGTATGAAAACTAGGAGATCATAGTTCATGGAGAGGACGAACAATTGATTTATCGGGACCACTTTGTTCCCTCTCTAAAAGCCAAGGAAGGGAGTGAACACATAGTCTACAGGCTTTTGAAGTTGTAGTAGCCGATCAGCATGAAGAGGACAAGCCGCTTCCCCAGCCTTTCCTGTCAAATGCTTCAATTATGGTAGCGAAGGAACTGACGCGCCAAGGTTTCAAACCCGGCAAGGGACTCGGAAGCTCCCTACAAGGCATAACCGAGCCGGTCGCCTTACCTGTCGCAGAAAAGTTCTTTGGACTAGGCTTTCACCCAACCTCAGAAGATATCACCTGGGCCAATCTCAGAAAGCGCCAGAGATGGACCTTACCACGACCCCTACCCCACTTGTACAAAACCTTTGTAAAACCAAATTACAGTGAGGAGGAAGAAGAAGAAACCTTCACGGCAGAAGAAATTGATGAGATTTGCGGGGCTATGAGGGAATTGGTCTACGAAGTAAACATGGTCCAACCGGGAGAAGGTTCAAGCACCGCTAAAGTGCATTACATGGGGCCAGATGCCAAACTTCAAAATTGGAAGGCCACACCTTTTCCGGTTAGGCGGGAGACCCGGTAGTCTCGCCTTGCTACCTCTTCCCACATCATGAGCTATTTCAGGGTGTAGCTCGGTTGTTTGTTTTCCTTTTAGCACTTTAAATCTCAATTGTAAACCATGTTATCATTTAAGTTCGAAGAAATAAAATCAATATTTTGTCATTCACACTTCTTATCCTTTCTCTGATTTTTGTCTTTCTTTATGTTTTATCTTTTTTTTTTGTCCCAATAATGTGGTTTTAAATAAAACGACATTCTCGCAGACTTCATGCCACGACCAAACTCGCTACCTGTCTGTCAAATAATGAACCAAGAACCGAAATACAATGAAGAAGAGGCTTTTAGGGAAATCAACCGAGAGTTGGAACACTTTGAGAACAAACCTAAGCCTAACTTAAATGATATTGAACCGGTTAACTTGGGCAATCTCGACGAAATCAAAGAAACTAAAATAAGCATCCACGTGAATAAAGAACTACGGGATTCATTGGTTCAACTCCTGTTAGAATTCAAAGATGTATTTGCGTGGTCCTATGACGACATGCCAGGTTTGAGTATGGATTTGGTGGTTGATAAGTTGCCAACATACCCCGAATGCCCCCTAGTCCAACAAAAGAAAAGAAAGTCAAGCCTGATGTAAACGACAATATCAAAGAGGAGATTACAAAATAGCTTGAAGCATCCGGGTAGTGCGGTACACAACATGGCTGGCCAATGTGGTCCCGGTGCCGAAGAAGGACGGGAAAACTTGAGTGGGTGTGGATTAAAGAGATTTAAACAAGGTGAGTCCCAAGGATAACTTCCCTCTTCCCAACATCCACATCCTTGTCAATAACTGTGCCAAGCATGAGATCCAATCCTTCGTAGATTGCTATGCAGGATACCACCAGGTGTTGATAGATGAGGAAGATGCTGAGAAAACCGCCTTTACCACACCTTGGGAACATATTGTTACAGAGTTACGCCTTTTGGATTGGAAAACGTTGAGGCAACAAACATGAGGGATATGACCACCATCTTCCACGACATGATGCATCGAGAGATAGAGGTGCACGTCAATGACATGATTATCAAATCCAAGACTCAGATGATCATGTAAAAGACCTAAGGAAGTTCTTCGAAAGGCTCCGCAAATATAATTTGAAATTAAATCCAGCAAAGTGCGCTTTTGGGGTCCCGTCGTGCAAACTTCTGGGGTTCATCGTCAGCCGAAGAGGCATCGAATTGGATCTAACCAATATCAAATCCCTTCGGGAGCTGCCCCCGGCAAGGAACAAAAAGGATGTAATGAGTCTATTGGGAATACTGAATTACATCAACCGATTCATCGCCAAGTTGACTTCAACATGTGAGCTTATATTCAAGCTACTGAAGAAGGATGCGACAGTTAAGTGGACGGTCGAGTTTCAGGAAGCTTTTGATAGAATCAAACAATATTTGTCCAATCCACCAGTTTTGGTTCCGCCAGAACCAGGAAGGACATTATTTCTCTATCTAATAGTCTTGGAAGGTTCTTTCGGCTATATTCCCGGGCAGCATGAAGCCACGGGAAAGAAAGAGCATGCCATTTATTATCTGAGCAAAAAGTTACCAGTTACGAGGCCAAGTACACATTGTTAGAAAGAACGTGTTGCGCCTTGACATGGGTAGCTCAGAATCTAGGGCATTATCTGCAAGCTCATACCAAGTACCTCATAACCAGGCTGGATCTACTAAGGTACATATTCCAAAAACCAATGCCCACATGGCGACTAGATAAATGGCAGATCTTGCTCACCGAGTTCGACATTGTTTATGTCACTCGTACTGCGATGAAAGCTCAAGCACTGACAGATCATCTGGCGGAGAACCCTGTTGATGAAGAATATCAGCCTTTAAACACTTACTTCCCTGATGAAGAGTGAACTCATTGGAGATAGCAGCTGATGACACCCATGTCTGGAAAATGTTCTTCGACGGAGCAGAAAACGCAAAGGGCGTAGGAATTGGGGCAATTTTAATCTCACCTACAGACCAGCATTATCCAGCTACAGCCAGACTTCGGTTCTTCTGCACCAATAATACAGGTGAATATGAGGCCTGCATTATGGGCATGAACATGGCTATTAACCAAGATGTCGAAGAGTTTCTAATCATGGGAGATTCCGATCTGATCATCCGACAAGCTCAAGGAGAATGGGAGACAAGGGTCATTAAGCTCCTCCATATAGAGATCATGTAGAAGACCTCACCAAGCGGTTTAGGTCGGTACAGTTCAGGTACATTCCCTGTTGTCGCAATGAGTTAGCAGATGCACTTGCAACCTTGGCCTCCATGTTGCCATACCCCGGGAATGCCTATGTTGATCCTTTGCAAATCCAAATCAAAGAAAGAAAATGTGACCGAAGCAGAGCCCAGCCCACAACCTTGGTATTACGACATCTTGAGATTCATGAAAACACAGGAATACCCTGAGCAAGCCACCGGAGAAGAAAAGAAAACCATCCGACGGCATGCGAGCAATTTCTTCTTAAGTGGTGACACTTTGTATAAAAGGACTCCAGATCTTGATTTTTTGAGATGTGTGGACGCTGAAGAATCTGGGAGAATCATGCACGAAGTACATGCGGGCGTGTGTGGGCCCCATATGAATGGCTATGTACCGGCAAAGAAGATACTCTGAGCTGGCTATTATTGGATGACCATGGAGAAAGACTGCTTCAGCTTTTTTCAGAAATGTCATCAATGCCAGGTGCACAACGATTTGATTCATGCACCACCAAACGAGCTGCATCCTATGTCATCGCCCTGGCCATTTGCCACCTTGTGAATGGACGTCATTGGGCTGATCGAGCCAAAAGCCTCAAATGGGCATAGATTTATATTGGTCGCCATTGATTACTTCACAAAATGGGTTGAGGCCATCACCCTCAAGTCTGTTACCAAGAAAGCGGTAGTGGATTTTGTGCATTCCAACATCATTTGCCGCTTTGGGATTACCGTTGTCATCATTACTAACAATGGAGCTAATCTAAACACTCGGTTGATGGGGAAGATATGTGAACAATTCAAGATAACACATAGAAACTCCACTCCCTACCAGCACAAAGCTAATGGTGCGGTCGAAACAGCCAACAAAAACATCAAGAAGATCTTGAAGAAAATGATTCAAAGCTCTAGGCAATGGCATGAAAAGCTGCCTTTCGCACTGATGGGATATCGTACCACAGTATGTACATCAGTAGGAGCAACCCCCTATTTGCTTGTCTATGGAACTGAGGCTGTTATACCTGCCGAGGTGGAAATCCCTTCGCTCCAAGTGATTGTCGAAGCAGAAATTGAAGATAGCAAATGGATCAAAACCCAATTAGAGCAGTTGAACTTAATTGATGAAAAACGAATGCCTGTGGTATGCCACGGGCAGTTGTACCAACAAATAATGGCCCGTGCCTACAACAAGAAAGTGTGCCCCAGGAATTTCGAAGTTGGGCAGCTAGTTTTGAGACGGATACTTCCCTATCATCAGGAAGCCAAGGGAAAATTCAATCCAAATTCGAAAGGCCCATACATCATCAGAAAGATATTTCATAGAGGAGCATTGTACCTGGGCGACGTTGAAGGAGATGAGCCAATGGCAACAGTAAATGCAGACGCAGTAAAGAGTTATTACGTTTAAATCCCCTGCCACAATGACCCCGGTGGATTGAGATGACGAATGTTTCGCTTTCCCGCTATCCCCTCCCTCTTTGTAACCCAAAAATGTTATCCAAAAAAATAAAAAGAACAAGAAAAGAAAAATGCAAAAAAAAAAAAGCATACAAACAAAATTAGTTTAGGACCAAAGTTTCCTGAACTACGCCTGACTTGATTCCGAAAGGATACGTAGGCAGCCTCTCCCTGAGGTTTAGTCATATAAAAATAAAAACACCATTCACCTACAAAAATCAAAACTGGGGCAGAAATGTATTGGTTCGGTTACAAATCCACCAGAATGGTTATAAAGTTGTAGATCCCCGGGAAGGGAAAAACTGTTGTTGGAGTTCGACATCAATCAAATTTTTGAGAGAAATAAAATGAGAGTCTTATCGGTAAAAACCTCCGGGCACCATAAGGCGACGACAAGCAGGAAAAGGAAGAGAGAGTTCGTTTAGTGAAAACTTGCAAGACCGCTATTGGGCAACGGGAGAAGAGAAACGAGAGAGGCCGATTGGCGAAAACCCGAAAAGGGCGCCATCGTCCGAACTGAGGAAATATTGCTGCCCAGGCCTGAATAAGTTTCTTTGGTTTTAGAAAAGTCGAAGTCAGAAAGCAGAAATGGATTTGGGCCGGGTATCTAGTCCAAGAAGCATGTCATTGCCATTTAAAGCCGACTTATATTTCCAGATAAGTTCCCTCTTTACCCTCAAAAAAACATACCTCTCTAAATTCATGCTTCACTCATTTCTACTTAAATTTTGATGTCCTGACCATTCCTTAAGAAAGGTAGCAGGGCCGGCCTTGTGAGTTTCTCCTGGAAAGAACTAAGGGAATGCCCGACATCGTCAAATGCGCTTAGCCAATCCTGGTTGATCATGACGGTCAATGCCTCAAAAGAAAGGAAATATAATAAAGAAAATTCAAAGCCAAAGTCCCATGAAGGTGAAGCAAAATTGGAGTGTTATAGGCCAGACATGTGTCCTGAAGTAAGCCAAAAATCCAAGTTGGGATAACACTCACGACCCAGGGCCCGAGAAACAAAGACCGATCTGAAATGAGGACCCCCTGACCAATCAACAAAGCAAGGATTGAAAGTCAAGGATTTTTATTTTGAACACAATGGAAGTTGAAATCAAGCGTGACAAGGTCGCAAAACCAATCATTGTTCAAACTAACAGTTTGTTTTGTTTCTGAAGTAAAATAGATGCAGATGCAACCTAGAAAAGCAAAAGGAACATAGGGCAAAAACAACCAAAGGATACGCACAAGGACCAAAGATGGTGGTGTGTCAATGACGAAAGGGAAGTTTTCTTCTCATTTTCCTGCAAACTCGTAAATAAGCATGATAGCACGATATCCCAATCCCTAGTTCCCCTTTGTGCAGATTGTAGATTTCCTAGGCATTACCTAAGGATTGCATTCTACCCCTTCCGGCATAAACCAAGAAGTTTCCCTCCACATCCCCAACATAACTTGAGGATTCCCTCCCTACACTTTCTACTCCACAGCATAGTCTAGGAGTTAACGCTCCCCTACCATTAGCATAACCTAAGGGTTGTTCCTTTCCTCCTCCATCCCTAGCACAGTTAAAAGGATCCCTGTGGCCCTCCACTACCTTGCTTTCCCCTAGCAGAACCCAGGATTTTTCATTCATCCCGGCATAACCCGCGGATTTCCCTAGCATAACCTAGGATTTTTTCATTCATCCCGGCATAACCCGCAGATTCCCCTGGCATAACCCAGGATATTTTTCATTCATCCAGGCATAACCCGCGGATTCCCCTAGCATAACCAGGAGCTCCTTCCAATCACGGTATAACCCGTGGATTTCCCTAGCATAACCTAGGATTTTTTCATTCATCCCGGCATAACCCACGGATTCCCCTGGCATAACCTAGGATTTTTTCATTCATCCCGACATAACCCGTGGATTCCCCTGGCATAACCTAGGATCTCCTTCCAGTCCCGGCATAACCTGCGGATATCCCTAGCATAACCTAGGATTTTTTCATTCATCCCGGCATAACCCAGGATCTCCTTCCAATCCCGGCATAACCCGAGGATTTCCCTAGCATAACCCAGAATTTTTCATTCATCTCGGTATAACCCGCGTATTCCCCTAGAATAACCCAGGATCTCCTTCCAATCCCAGCATAACCCGCAGACTTTCCCTAGCATAACCTAGAATTTTTTCATTCATCCCCGCATAACCCGCGGATTACCCTGGAATAACCCAGGATCTCCTTCCAATCTCGGCATAACCTGCGGATTTCCTTAGCATTACCTAGGAACTTTTTCATTCATCCCGGCATAACCCCCGGATTACCCTGGAATAACCCAGGATCTTCTTCCAATCCCAGCATAACCTGCGAATTTCCCTAGCATTACCTAGGAACTTTTTCATTCATCCCGGCATAACCCGCGGATTCCCCTGGCATAACCCAGGATCTCCTTCTAATACCGACACAACCCGCGGACCTTCCTAGCATAACCTAGGAAGTTTTCATTCATCCCGGCAAAACCCGTGGATCCCTTGGCATAACCCATTAATTTCTTCATAATCCATGACCCTCCTTCTATTCTCAGCAGGATTTTCCTATCCCGGCATAACCCGCGGATCTTATTTCCATTCCCACAAAGACCCTTTTTTATTCCTATCCCGGCATAACTGGTGGATTCTCATCTTATCCCCAGCAGGAACCCTTTCTCTTTTCCAGCATAACCTGGCGATTTTTCCAAGGGATACACAATTTCGATTTTTATTGTTTTCCATAAAGAGTAGCATAGATGTGTGTTGCAAAAAACTCACGAAATTTTCCAGTGAAAACTGGGGCAGAAAAATTTCGTTCGTTTGTGTTGTTTTGCTGTCTAAGCAGGTTTCACCTTAAGGCACAAGATTCGGAATGACTGAAAGCATGAGTGTTAATGCAGAACAAAAGAAAAGAAAAAGGACAAAAGAAGTTAACTCAAAATGATGAAGCGGACGAAGACACGGACTGCTCAAAATATAATTTAAGTCACAAGCTCCGCACGTCCAGCTTTATTTCGAAATTGAAGACTGAGCCTGCAGTTGCAGCTAACGAGCATCAAGATTCAGATCGGAGTCTGCTGCAAAAACTAACCTAGACTCAAGATCAAGCTTTTAGAGACTCATAGATAGGAATCTTGTAACTTGTAGTTGATAGGCTTAGCTAGCTTAGCTTTTGATTTTCCTTTGGTGTAATAAGGAGCTCAGCAAGCAGAAACAATAGTAACATCAACCAATCACAATTTTCCGGTAGTCCCAGCTACCAAAACTTCCAGAACTACACTGACATGATTCCTTTATTACCAAGGCTATGTACGCAACCTTTGAAGCAACGTTCGGTCAAAAGTTTTCAAAATGCTTTACATGGAGTATTCAATCGGACGAAAACGGCTCATATTTGCTCACTTATCTTTGCACGAAAACTCTTCATGTTCCCGCGCAAAGACCCTCACGATTTTCTCTTTTACATTTGTTTTTCTTTGGATTTAGTCATAGAGTTCAATTACGTGTGCCAGTGCGTGTTCATTAATGCATGTTTAAAATTGTTTTTTAAGTGTTAAATTGGGTAGGATGGGCCAGGTCGGATTGAGTCATTCCTATTTAATTGGATTATTATTTATTAGGTTGTTAATAAGAAAATAAAAATCTACAAAATAAGAAAATATTAGTGAAAAACTATATTTTTCGTTCAATTTGATTTTTGTGTGAGTTAGTAAAAATTTTATAATTTTTGTGTGAGAACACATAATTATATGATTCTTGTAAAAAAATACAGTTATATGATTTTTATATGAAAAGACAAAGTTAAATGACTTTAGTGAAACAAATTCATAGTTATATGATTTTTGTGTGAGAAATAAAGTTATATGACTTTAATGAAAAAAAAGTCGTAGTTATATGACTTTTGTGTGAGAAAACAAAGTTATATGACTTTTGTGTGAGAAAATAAAGTTATATAACTTTAATGAAAAAACGTTATAGTTATATGACCATCTGTGAAATTTACCCCAAATTCAAGTAGGAATATGGTAAAATGGAGAGGAGAAAAAATGGATAGGAGTGGGATCCGATAATTATTGCAAGAAGATAGTTGGGATCGTTTTACTGGAAGTGTAATATTTATTGGTGTTTCATAGGATTTAGGACTAAGGTATGTAAATTTTCATCATGTGCTAACCATGTTATATTAACAAATACCAAGTCTAATTTACATCAACATGGAGGATTATTAACCTAACAGTCACATATTATTCTTAGTGATATACGTCACTATTAGTTCATTGTCTTAACTTCAATTTCAAGTCTCGGAACTAAAGATGTCTTATTTGCATAACAACAACAACAACTCAGTATAATCTCAGGTCTGGAGAGGATAGTATATACACAGACCTTACCCCTACCCTTGGGTAGAGAGGCTGTTTCCAAATAGACCATCGGCATCCTTCCCTCCTCCATTTGCATAACGAAAGAGGAAATAACAGCCTAGGAGCCTAAAGTTGCCTATATGAATGCAGTTGATTTATTCAAACAATACAACAATAAAGAATCATGACAAGTGAAAAATGTTTGAGTAAAATCAAATTGGCAGCTAACAAAGAGCTTCGTTCTCAACAACAATTGTGAAACATAGTATACTTCTTCAAATATTAAATTCCAAAATAATCACACTATTAGACAGTAGTTAAATAATCAAATCTGTACCGTTTTTGAGCTATAACTTGTTTGATTGCATTGCCAGAATGGTTAATATTGCATTCAACTGTGCTTTACTTACTCCCAGGAGAAATTAGTGTAGCAAAAAATAAAATTATTCAACTCTGCTGTAATCGAACCCGGAATCTCTGGTTTTGTAGGCTCTACCTTATCCATTGGGCCACAGAGTCCTTTTGATATTGACTTACATAACTTTATTAAAATAAAAATAACTCACATTTTACAGAGACAAAAAGGGTGGTGAGATTGTTGATGATTATCCATGTCTAACCACTGATGAGAAAGAAAAGTCCCTTCCAACACACTCTTTTTCTCCTAATATTCCACCCACTTTCCTTTTTTTTAAAAACAAAAACCAAAAAAAAGTGTTATATTCTGAAGTCTTTTTGCCTTTGAAGGTATTAAAAAATATGGGATGTTAGAGCAGTATCACAAAAGCATAGTGGAGTTTCTTGTCAGCAAAAGGAGAAATTATAAGATTAATAATGGGTAGTGAAAACAAAGAAGAGGAAAATCAAAAGAAGAAGAGTTCATTAAGGAATAAAGCAGCACACTTTGTATCAGATGTTGCCACTGTTATTCTCAACCCCATTTCTGATAAACCCTTAAAACCTCGTCCACCTCCTCTACCCGTAAGTTTAATTATATTTTGCGATTCCAAATTTTTCCTCATATTAATTAATGCTTTCTTTTCTGTGGTTAATAATTTTCAGCGATAAAGATTTACCTTGACTATTGATTGTTGCGTAGTTGTGGTCCGCCTAACTCTTCAGCTACTTTTTCTATGCTAAATTTCAATTCTTTTGGTAAAAAATTCTGACTTCTGCTTACTACAGTAGTAATTTTAATTTTCACCTATTCACTATTGAATCTGAGATTTATGCTTTGGGTCTGTGTAAAATATAATCTGGAATCTTTAGCTGAACTGGGTAATAGCTCAATTTTTTTTCTAATCACAGTTTAAGGCAAGTGACAATTTCTTTTCTTATATATTCTTGTTGGAGTTTAACTAATATCAACCGACCGTCTTTAAACTATCAGGTTAGCTTTACCTAGGTAATCTGCCTAATTTTCAAGATTACAAATTCCATCTTTTTATGGAGGGTTATGTGTAAATATCTTTTGAGTGACCTGATAGTGTAAACATTTCTTTGCACTGTCAGTATACAACAATAACAAAAAAATTCGTGGGTTCTGGGGACGGTAGGGTCGGTAGGGTGTACGCAGCCTTATCCTTATCCTATAAAGGCGAAGAGGCTGTTTCCGGTAGACCTCGGCTCGAGGAACAGTAAAAAGTTACTGTCAGTATAGAGTAAAGTCAGTGTATATAAGTTAAACTCTTTTTGTCGGTTTTCAGCGGGATTCAATTCAGGTAAATTCTATCTAGTTTGTTTCTTGTTGATTTTTCCGCCATAAGTTAATCGTTAGATTGTTTAGGGGTTAGAGAAGTACAAGATATGACTGGGATTGCAGCATCATAAGCATTTTTTAGTATTCACTGCTTGTTATTTTAGAAACATAGATAACATTATTGTTAGATATGTAAATATAGTAGAACTCTAGTTATAGTAGAACTCTAGGTTATTAGTATTATATATAGGGCTCATTGTATTATGTTTAATCTCAGTTATATTCTTCTCCCGTGCTTTCTCACATGGTATCAGAGCTTTGGTGAGATAATTATCGTTGTGCGTCATTCCAACGACATCCGGGAAGAAATAACTCGGTCACCGTGCAATTTTCCGGTGACCTAAGTGACTAATTACGTCAAAGTCACTAATTATCAGTGTTGTGCAAAAACCAACACCACCACAAGACTCGGAATAGAATTCCGACCAAACCCCAGAAATTTCTCCGGCAGACTCCCGTCACGCGCCGCCACGCGCCGCCACAGCTATCGGCGCGTCAGACCACGCGCCGCCACGCGCCGCCAAAATTTTGGTATGAGACTCTAGTAGTGTCTCTCTCATGTTGTCCATATCTTATAGGTTGTGGGGGATCGGAACGGTGCTGTATTTGGTGGCCTTGTTGATGCACCTTTAAGGGCAACTACTAAGAGAAGATATCAGGTAATTTTGAGCTGAAAACTCAAAACATGTCATTGTGTTTGAGTTTCCTTTTTTCTTCTTGATTTTGATTGTGGTATATGACAGGGTACAAATAATTCATTTGTTTTCTCAAATGTATCTGGCCAACCTGTTATATTTCGACCCACAGGTATCTCTTTTTTCCTTATATTTTTACCAGACATTTCATGTTTGGAGCAAATTTCCATTTTTGTTTTTTGTTTGCTGTCCTGTATAAATTTGATTAATACATTGGGATGGGAGTGGATTATTCAGGATCTCATTATCCTTTGTTGTTTGCGAAATATGTGATCAAAAGGAGAACTAAGATAGTGGTTCAGTTGTGGGAGAACATGGGGTTGAAACATTTTTTAATCCATTGGTTACATGATTTACTGTCATTTGAGAGATGAAAACATAAGCATACAAGCTATTGAATATTGTATTCATGGTGTATATCAAAGATGTATCAATTAATTGTTTTACTATTTTCCAGAAGTTAGTCATACTTTCCTCTACGAAATCACGACTGTCTCAATCCTGGCATGACCACATGACTGGAGGGGGAGGATAGGGGATAATAATCCCTGAAAAAATGTGGGATCATTTATCTTGCATTGGTTGAGTTTTTATATTTCGGCATAAGTAATCCCGGGTTTTTTTTTTACCACAAATGTAGTATTTGTATACCACACTTTATGTGGGATAACAATCTCGGATTACTAATTCCCAGAAAAAACCAAAAATGACACACTTGCTCCTCTCGAGAATTTCTCTCCCAAAGTTTTTTAAGAAAGCAACAACAACAACAACAACAACCCAGTATAATTCCACATAGTGGGGTCTGGGGAGGGTAATATGTACGCAGACCTTACCTCTATCCTGGGGTAGAGAGGCTGTTTCCAAATAGACCCCCGACATCCTTCCCTCCAAGAACTTCCCACCTTGCTCTTGGGGGGACTCGAACTCACAACCTCTCGGTTGGAAGTGAGGGTTGCTTACCATCAGAGCAACCCCTCTTGTCTTTTAAGAAAGCCAAGGTTAAAATTCGAGATAAAAATTTATCCAAGTCTATCTAGTGTATTAAGACATATGGTTTATATTATATCCACATATTTCATTTTTAGTCAAATGATCCAAATAAAAAAAAAAAGGCAATTCCGGTGTTCAAAGCATCTCGCATCCACGCAGGGTTCGGGGGAAGGGCCGTACCCAAGGGGGTGTGATGTAGACAGTCTACCCTAATGCAAGCATTAGTGGCTATTTCCACGGCTCGAAAGTGTGACCTATAAGGTCACACGGAAACAACTTTACCGTTGCTCCAAATTATTTATTGGATATATTTTTAATTATCCAAATATCTACCAACCAATAAAGTTATATCCAATAAATAATCCCATCATTATTTAATTTAAACCTCGTTTTATAATCCCAGTATCACAAACCAAATGACCCCGAAATGTCTCTGTTTTTGACTCTTATTATTCAATTCCTTGCTTTTTATGGATATGTTTTTGATCAGCCTTAGGACTGTTTAGAATTCAAATCAATTCTTATGACACTGATACTGGTGCCTAAGTAGGTGTCAATCGCTATTTCACTGTCTGCTCCACGGAGTATTTAGCTTTGGGAGGAGGTGGTCATTTTGCTCTCTACTTAGATGAGGATCTGTAAGATATCTTTCTCCTTTCTTTTCCTCCTTATTTCATTGCTTTATGTTTTTTAGTAAGTAAAGATGAAATCTTATAAATGGTGTAACAACACTAAGATAGTGCATTACAAATTGTGCAAGACCCCCCTCATATCTAACATGGGACTACATCTTAACAAAAGTCAGGTTGCACCGAAGAAGCTAGCCAAAAGATTGTGTTGGCTATGTATGTTTCAACTTATTGAATCTAATGTTGAATTATGTTTGTATGCCTTTTCACCACTTCTCAGTTAGTATCATAATGTCCTCCAATAAAGGGAGAAAAAAGGGATTATTGAATGCCCCACAGCCTCTTGGGAGTTACCTTCTTCGTCCATCCAATTTTAGGTTGTCATGTCAAAATTTGAAATATTAACCTTCTCAATGAACTCAAGGTAGAAACTATCATCATCATCATCATGTACCTCACCTTTTTGACTTAATATATTTACTATGAAATCAAATCTTATGATTTCAGCTTATTTGGGATTAATTCAAGTCGACTTTTTCAGGCTAACAGGTTCAAGTGCAACATCAGAAACTTATGGAAATTCTTGTTTGGCACACACTGAAGACTTTGAAGTTAAGGAAGTTGAGGTAGACTCGCAACTGTATCTTTTTGTGTGTTTGTGTTTGCATACGTGTGTGGGTTGTGGCCTGCCTTGTCTATGTCTGTATATCTAAATGCATGTGTGTGTTAGCCTGTCACAGGGCAGTTTGTTTGCACTTAGCTATCTGAAAATCAACTTTAAGAGTGCAATATACATTTATCATGTCCATGCAGTTATGGGGCTTTGTATATGCTTCCAAGTACGAAGAGATGGTTTCCCTTTTGCGAACAGAGGCACCTGGAATTTGCCGCTGGTAATTACCATTTTTCAGATGCTTCCCTTCCAGTTTAAATGATCGCGTCTGTTGGATGCCTGTGCTTGAGCACCATGTGGAATGCAGGATAGTTTTTGAACATATTTTGTCACATGTTAAGCAACAATGTTACACTTGTATAGATGTGTTCCCTTACATGTATAGCAAACAAGTTTGATAAAATGCTCCTTTCTTCTTATTTGCTTTGGCAAATGAGAATGAATGTGAAAGCCAACTGAAAATATTCTGTTCTCCAGTGACTGAGGCTAATGTGATGTGATTAGAGGCGAAGCCATACTTTGATGTTTATGGGTTTGAGATTCAAGTTCTTGTAAGTTATGGGTTCCAAACTAATATTTTGTACATAATTCAATGAATTTCTTAAGAGAAGTACAGGGTTTGGACCAAAGTTAGTGGTTATGCCGAATCTATAATCTACACTGCTGATGCTGCAGAAGAATTTTTCTTTACTGAATTTAAGATGTAAGTTAGACTTGTTTGAGCAGGTGCTTGGTGTTGTCTATTTACATCCGAAGAGTCGAAATCTTTGACAGTATTATGATATTATGACACTAATACCGATTGAGACACTTCAATATTGAGAATACAAATAGTAAACGAGAGAATGAAAAAGGTAAATATATAAATTATAATGTGTGTGTGTGTATTAGTTGTTAGGATATAAATTAGGCAAAAAATTAGCTACTCTATCCGTGTAAGGAAACTATCCATTAAAAATTATTTCATTTTCTAATTATTACAACGATTCTCACATTAAAATTATTGTACTTTTGCTCCAAGAATTCTTTTAATGTTATGAAATAGAAGATTCTTACACTTCTATTTAAGGTGAATGTCTTTAATGTATTTAATTAGAGAGATTTTAGAGTCCTATTATTGGTAGCAAGTTCTTCCTCCTCCCTATAAATAGAGGTGCTCTCTACCATTGTAATTCACCCCTCTCAACTCAATAAGAAGAACTCTCTCTACTCTTCTCTCTATTGTTCTTGTTCTATTGTTCTTGTCTTTTGCTTTAGTTTATAACACGTTATCAGCACGAGACTCTACCGTCTCAAGTATCATTCTCGAAAATCCAAGGTATTTTCCCTCTTCCTAATTTAATTTTCGAGTATGTCTGACATTATGAAAAGAAAGTTCGTTGCCCTTGAAATTTCGGGCAAGAACTATATGACATGGGTGTTGGATGCTGAAATCCACCTAGATGCTATGGGTCTCGGAGACACCCTCAAAGATAAAGAAAAAGCATCCACCCAAGATTGTGCGAAGGCCTTGATTTTCTTGCGCCACCACCTTGACGAAGGTTTGAAGATTGAATATCTCACCGTCAAGGATCCACTCGTTTTGTGGAACAGCTTAAAGGAGAGATATGACAACCTGAAGTTGGTCACTCTGCCACAAGCACGATATGATTGGGCCCATCTGAGGCTACAGGACTTTAAGTCCGTTTCTGAATATAATTCTGCTATGTTCAGAATTACTTCTAAACTGAAGCTATGTGGAGATAACATCTCCGATTACGATATGCTTGAGAAAACGTTTACAACGTTTCATGCCTCCAATATGGTACTGCAACAACAGTACCGAGAGAAAGGCTTTACGAAGTACTCTGAACTGATTTCTCTCTTACTAGTGGCTGAGCGAAATAATGATCTGCTCATGAGAAATCACGAAAATAGACCAACTGGGTCTACACCACTGCCTGAAGCAGATATGGTGCACTCGCATTATGCCAAACATAAAAGGGACCATGATCACGGTCATAAACGGGGTCAAAGCCAAGGACGTGGACAAGGAAGAAATTCCAAAGAAGTCCGTCACCCCCCAAAGAGAGATAACCACCAAAAGCAGAAACGGGGTCCAGAAGATCCTAAGGCAAATAGTTCAGAAACTATATGTTATCGTTGCGGTGGAAATGGGCACTGGTCTAGGACTTGCCGTATACCAAGACACTTGGTTGACCTTTATCAAGCATCTCGAAAGAGAAAACGCCCTGAAACAAATTTTGTCTCTGACGACAACTTTGACTTCACCCACCTGGATGTGGCAGACTTCTTTGAGCAACCCGAGGGAAAGATAGACCACCTAATCGGTGACGGAACCGTGATGAAAGAAGATGGAGCTGTTTGATTCTACTTGTATTAGTCAATGAATAGATTAATAGTCATTAGCATTAGCTCGTATTAGTTAGTTCATAAAGCAATGTTAGCAGTAGTTCTTTAGAATATCTTCAATATGTTCAAATATCAATAAAACTTTTATTTTCCAGTGGGGGTAATCGACTAGCCTGAAAAACTAGTCGATTATCAACTATTTTCGCATTAAAGTTGAAAAACAATTGATCAACAATCGATTGTCTTTGGCTAACAATCGATTGTCTTGAAACAGTGTGTTCTGGAATTTTTCAAAAATAGCCAACAATCGATTGTCTTTGTCTAACAATCGATTGTCTTGAAACAGTGAGGTCTGGAATTTTTCAAAAATAACAAATAATCGATTGTGTGTGTTTAACAATCGATTGTCTATGTTCCAACAATCGATTGTGTGTTTAATAATCGATTATCTTATGAAAAACGCTGAAATTTTCAAACTGCATAGTAATTGATTATGGACAACATATCTGATTTTGTTAGTCAACTGTTAGTAGCAGATTTTGAAAATATTATGTGACACAAAAGGATTGAACTTGTTTATTCTTATGTTCGTGTATCTCCTTTTTTTTGTATGTCAAACTATGGGAAAGCAAAATGGATATCTCACAAAGCGAACTTGGATCAACATCCAACTGTAAAAGTATTTGCCTAGTTGATTCATGTACTACACATACAATACTCAAAGAAAGGAAGTATTTCTCTCAACTGAATATGTGTAAGGCAAACATTACTACAATCTCTGGAAGTAGTAAAATGATTGAAGGCTCCGGAAGAGCTATTGTAACTCTGCCCAAGGGCACGATGTTAATCATAGAGAATGCAATGTTCTCCTCCAAGTCTATGAGAAACTTGTTGAGCTTTAAAGATGTACGCCGGAATGGCTACAATATTGAGACAATGGATGAAGATAATCTTGAATATCTCGTCCTCACTTCAAAGAATGTCTCCGGCCAAAAGAGGGTTATTGAGAAATTCCCGTCTTTATCTTGTGGCCTGTATTGGACAAGAATTAGTGCAATTGAGGCACATCCAACAGTAAATCTAAAGAATACTGAGTCCAATACATTTGTACTTTGGCATGATCGACTGGGTCACCCAGGATCAACCATGATGAGACGGATTATAGAAAGCTCATATGGGCATCCGTTAAAGAATTTCAAAATTCTCTCAAGTAATGAATATCCTTGCACTTCGTGTTATCAAGGCAAGCTGATTATCAGACCATCCCCAACAAAGGTTGGGACTGAGTCACCCCAGTTTCTGGAACGTATACAAGGGGACATTTGTGGACCTATTCACCCACCTAGTGGGTCGTTTAGGTATTTCATGGTCTTGATAGACGCATCCTGTAGATGGTCTCATGTGTGCCTGTTGTCATCTCGCAACCTGGCGTTTGCGAAGTTAATGGCACAAATCATTCGGCTACGAGCACACTTTCCAGATAATCCAATCAAGTCCATTAGACTGGATAATGCTGCTGAGTTTACATCCCAAGCATTTAATGATTATTGCTTATCAATCGGGATAAAAGTTGAACATTCTGTAGCCCATGTTCACACTCAGAACGGTCTTGCAGAATCGTTAATTAAGCGCTTGCAGTTGATTGCAAGGCCATTACTGATGAGAACGAGGCTGCCCACTTCAGTGTGGGGTCATGCCATATTGCATGCAGCAATGCTAATTCGTCTCAGGCCGACGAATTACCACAAGTATTCTCCGTTGCAATTGGTTTTGGGTCATGAACCCGATATATCCCATTTAAGGATATTTGGATGTGCCGTATATGTGCCTGTAGCACCGCCATCCCGCACCAAAATGGGTGCGCAAAGAAGGTTAGGAATATATGTTGGGTTTGATTCGCCCTCCATCATTCGCTACCTTGAAACATTGACAGGCGACCTGTTTACTGCACGATTTGCAGACTGTCGATTTGATGAAACACTTTTCCCAAAATTAGGGGGAGAAGTTGGTGAAACCAAACGAGAAATTTTGTGGAAAAATGAATCATTATCTCATCTTGATCCACATACCTCTACTTGTGAGAAAGAGGTACAAAAGATTATCCATTTGCAAAGAATAGCAAATCAAATGCCTGACGCATTTACGGACTTGAAGAGGATAACGAAATCCCACATTCCTGCGGAAAATGTTCCGATCCGTATTGAAGTCCCTATTGGACAATTATCTAGTGCCATATCCAATGAGTCAAATGCACGCCAGAAGCGTGGCAGACCATTAGGTTCCAAATATCGAAATCCTAGAAAGAGGAAAAAGAACGATCTAAATGACACTATGAAAGAATCACATGAGGACGCTCATGATTTGATTAATTCCGAGATTCACGAAGAATCTATTGAGCCTGAAGCTCTTGAAAATACGGAACTACTCCCAAATCCAATTAATATTGAGGCAAATATTAATCGAGTGGATGTTGTGGTAGATAATGTATTTGCTTATAATGTAGCATCTAACATTATGAAAGAGTGTGAGGATCTCGAACCTCAATCTGTGAAAGAATGTCGAGAAAGACATGATTGGCCAAAATGGCAAGTAGCAATTCAATCTGAATTGAATTCGCTGGCAAAACGTGAAGTTTTTGGCCCTATAGTTGAAACACCTAATGGTGTTAAGCCCGTTGGCTACAAGTGGGTCTTTGTACGCAAACGAAATGAGAAAAATGAAGTACAAAGATACAAAGCACGACTTGTTGCACAAGGTTTTTCCCAAAGGCCTGGTGTCGATTATGAAGAGACATATTCGCCTGTAATGGATGCGATAACCTTTCGTTATCTCATAAGTTTTGCTGTCCATGAGAAGCTGGACATGCACTTAATGGATGTCGTTACTGCCTATCTTTATGGCTCACTTGATAACGACATATACATGAGAATTCCCGATGGACTCAAGGTGCCAAATGCGCACAATTCCAAATCTCGGGAAATGTTTTCAATCAAGTTGCAAAGGTCCTTGTATGGTCTAAAGCAATCAGGACGAATGTGGTATAATCGTCTAAGTGAGTACTTGTTGAAAGAAGGCTATATAAATGATGCCATTTGCCCATGTGTGTTTATAAAGAAAACAACATCGGGATTTGTTGTACTTGCCGTATATGTTGATGACATAAACCTTATTGGAACCCCTGAAGAACTCCAAAAGGCAATTGATTATCTAAAGGATGAATTCGAGATGAAAGATCTCGGTAAGACTAAACTATGTCTTGGTTTGCAAATTGAATATTTGGCAAACGGAATTTTTGTTCATCAATCTACCTATACAGA
The DNA here is from genome assembly GCA_034376525.1 of Nicotiana benthamiana. NCBI lineage: Eukaryota > Viridiplantae > Streptophyta > Magnoliopsida > Solanales > Solanaceae > Nicotiana > Nicotiana benthamiana. Next base: position 9,794,430 of record CM067324.1, read on the forward strand.
AAAGGTATTGAAACGGTTTTATATGGATAACGCACATCCGTTAAGTACACCGATGGTTGTTCGTTCACTTGAAGTGAACAAAGACCCATTCCGACCTAAAGAACGGAATGAAGAGATACTTGGTCCTGAAGTACCATATCTTAGCGCAATTGGCGCATTAATGTATCTTGCAAATACTACAAGGCCGGACATTTCTTTTTCAGTTAATGTCTTAGCAAGATTTAGCTCGGCTCCTACGAGGAGACATTGGAATGGGATCAAACACATATTGCGGTACCTAAAGGGGACTACCGATTTGGGCCTATTTTATGGAAAGAATTGCAGCCCGGATCTTGTTGGTTATGCTGATGCTGGATATTTGTCTGACCCACACAAGGCTCGGTCTCAAACGGGTTATGTGTTTACCTGCGGAGAAACCGCCATATCTTGGCGATCGACTAAGCAATCAATTGTGGCTACTTCATCTAATCATGCCGAGATAATTGCTATTCATGAAGCAAGTCGGGAGTGTGTGTGGTTAAGGTCGATAATACATCATATCCAAGACAAATGTGGTTTGAAGTGTGATAAACTACCCACAACTTTGTATGAAGACAATGCAGCATGTATAGCTCAATTGAAGGGAGGATTCATAAAAGGAGATAGAACGAAGCATATTTCACCAAAGTTATTCTTCACACATGATCTTCAAAAGAATGGTGATATCAATGTTCAACAGATTCGTTCAAGTGACAATATGGCTGATTTGTTTACAAAATCTCTACCAAAGTCAACCTTCAAGAAGCTAGTTCACAAGATCGGGATGCGAAGACTTAAGGACATAAATTGATGTTCTTATCAGGGGGAGTTAATGCGCGTTGCACTCTTTTTCCCTTACAAGGTTTTGTCCCACTGGGTTTTCCTTGCAAGGTTTTTAACGAGGCAACCAATAGGCGCATATTCAAACATGTGTACTCTTTCCTTACTTTAATTTTTCCCATTGGGTTTTGTTTTAAGGTTTTAACGAGGCACATCATTGAATAGACATTCAAGGGGGAGTGTTATGAAATAGAAGATTCTTACACTTCTATTTAAGGTGAATGTCTTTAATGTATTTAATTAGAGAGATTTTAGAGTCCTATTATTGGTAGCAAGATCTTCCTCCTCCCTATAAATAGAGGTGCTCTCTACCATTGTAATTCACCCCTCTCAACTCAATAAGAAGAACTCTCTCTACTCTTCTCTCTATTGTTCTTGTTCTATTGTTCTTGTCTTTTGCTTTAGTTTATAACATTTAAATTTTAATATATACATTTTTAAATAATATATATGCTATACATTTTTTTTAAAAATTAGGGCCTCAAGCGACTGCTTTGCTGACCTTATAATCGAGCCACCAATGCACTGAACTATATCAGTATGGTTCAATATCCTTCAATAATGACATGGCATTTTCGAATTTAGCCATTACTAATATTCTTTATGCTTCTTTTACTTAAGGGAGATTAGAAAGAATAGATTAGTATGGAGAAGTATTGGGATGTTAAAGGGATATTAGAAAGAATAGATTAGTGGAGACAGAAAAATAAGTTAGTGATTAGGCAATTTTGGCAAAGGAAAAGGTTAGTGGAAACAGAAAATAATGAACTTGTGGAAAAGAATGATAATAATGATTTCTCCATGTAGGTATGGCAAAATAACGTCTATTGGAGAGAGCGAGTTTGATAAGTTTGAAATAGGTTGAATACTCAAAATGATTCGAGTTTCCTAGTTAGATGGCCTTAATGGAGATATTTAAGGGATATGAAAAGGTGTACTACATATTAAAAAGTTAAAAAGTTGTAACAAATTGTATCTTATGTAATTTTCTGAAAGTGGTTGTGATTTTTTAAAATTAGTTGTAAGTAGGTTGTATTTTGCGTAAATTCCTCTATTATTAGTAGGATTTTGGAGCACTCATAGCTACAACTACACTTATTTACAACCTTGAATGCATGATGTGTGGCCAAGTATGTTGGATAAAAGACGTGCATTATTTGAATCGAGTATATGTTTATAGGAGTATGGTTATGTTTTAAGGTCACCCGATATGAAGTTTTCATGAACTGAGGGTGTATTTAACCCCACCTCCAGCCTCAAAATGCTCCGTTTCTGATTCAGGAAATCAGTCATTCACACTCAGGTTCTAAGTCATGCATATATTTGTCACAGTTCATGCATATTTCTTCTAGTAGATTAAACTCGGGTAACTGAGAAACAGGGTATCTATAACCAAAAAACAAAAAGAGAAACCCACAGGGAATAACACCGAAGAATTCAAACTCGTGAAAGAAGTTAAATAAATTGACCGTAAGAACAAGTCATGTTGTCAATATGTTACACCAGGATGAATTTCCCAGCCGAATGAGGATATACAATCAAATAGCTACTGCAGCTTTATCAACTTCAAGTTTCTGAGGGGTATCTGTTGCGACTGTGGTTTTAACCTCTGATGCATCCTCATAAGCAGCTGCATGAACACCGAGTGCAGCTCGACCAGATGGATCTAGATTCTTGGACCAAGCTGCGTCCCATTCTACTGCTTTTGCAGTGCTGCATGCCACACTTGGACCACCTGGAACTGTTTCCCTCGCAGCATTCTGCTCCAAATAATAGTTAACGATGTGATTAACTTTATCAACAAATATGAAGATAGAAGCGACCTTGTTAACAGAAAAAGGAAGAAAAAGAAACATTGTTTGGGACAAAATATCAAAAATTGAACATGAATAACATGGAAAAGAAGACTATGTAAGACCCACCTTGGGGAAATATCGCTCAAAAATAGTTCTATAGTAGTATCCTTCCTTTGTCGTGGGTGTGTTATGCGGGTAAACGAAACTTGCATTCGTTAACATAGAATCAGAAACCTGGACGAAAAATACAAGATTCATTCAACAAAACCACAAAAGGAAGGGATAAAGAATGGAAGAGGAGGGAAGAGAAAACAACTAAAAAGCTCACCAGACTGCTTGCGTGATCCTTCAAACCATCAATCCAACTGTAGCCAACTCCATCACTGAACTGTTCCTTCTGCCTATACAAGATATGCTAAAAACGGAAAGCAGATGAAGATCAACTCCTTGATCATAATGTCTTTTCAAACATCATTTTATTATATATATATATATATATATCACACACACATATATAGGTTTTACACATGCATGTGTTTTACGTGAATATATATGTGAAAGGTGGGAGGAGTGTGTACATATAATATCCTTATATGTGACACATATAATACACATCTCATACATTTGTGCATAAGTGTACACAATGTGTTGGGAGTCTACTGCCTGTTTACGCAAATGAATAAACAAAGATTTTGATTTTGGACCTGATACAAGAAAACAAACAAACCTTTGGCAGATAAGGATTCTGACCATCGTCAAAAGCATTGCGTAGAACCCACTTCTCTATTCTTCCGAGATCAGGTCTTATCTGCAATGTTTCAAGAAAGGTTCTTCAGCATACTATAGTCACCGCAAAGAGATGCATTAATTTGTTATTAAGATTATACTAGATGTACAAATGAGATCAGCACATCAGCAACATTTTAATGAGGTTATGGGTATGAAGCCATTTTCTATCCCATATATCAGACCCATTCAACTAACACTGACTTGTAATATGGAGGTAAAATACTTGAGTGTAACTTCCGTTGTTTTATTTGGCAGATATTCTCTAGACCTAACATCGGTCGCAGCAAGTTTGAGTCTAGAAATAGCTTGCAGAACCTCAAAGGGCCAAACAGAATTAATAAAGATCCAAAAACACTCTTCATCTATCCAGAGATAAACACATGAGAGTCGGTACATCATGAATTCACAGTGGAACAACATTGAAGACTTTCTTATTTTTTTGAATAATGGTGGTTTTGAGTCAGCTCGTGTGCACCTGCACTAATCCACCAGGTACCTGCTAGCTCTAACTAGCTCATATACTAGTTAACTTTGTCCACCAAGGCTTAAACGGATTAGAAGAGTTCACCTAGTGTTTTTTTTAACCTCAGATTTGAACCCCGGTCTCCCTCATGACATTGAAGACTATTTTTTCTGCATAACTTGCAGCTATTCTTGTCATTTTTATGTAAAATGTCATTTTACCCCCTTCTTCCTTGAAGGAAGAAAAGAATCTCCCTTTTCAATTCTTTTTTCTTTTGTGTGTGTGAGGGGGGGTGGGGGGTGAGGAGGAAGCACTGTAGGTTACCATTTTCCACTCTGGATCAATGTTCATCGCAACATTGATAAATTCTTTATCCAAGAAAGGTACACGAGCTTCAACACCCCAAGCTGAAGTAGATTTGTTGGCCCTCAAGCAATCATAAAGATGAAGTGCTTTAATCTGGATTAACATCAAAGCGTCCATCAGAGCTAGAAAGAGTTCAAAGAAGTATTCTAGTAAAAATACAGTTACTTCCAATAATCCTGAATGACTGAAGAAATGACAATGGGATCCACCTTTCTACAAGTTTCTTGGTGAAACTCCTCTTTGTTGGGTGCCTTGTGGAAATATAAATAACCGCCAAAAATTTCATCAGAACCTTCACCAGATAGAACCATTTTCACACCCAAGGACTTTATCTTTCGAGACATGAGAAACATTGGTGTACTGGCTCTGATAGTGGTCACATCATATGTTTCAACATGATAAATGACTTCATCCAGTGCATCAATTCCTTCCTGATGTAGCAATAGAAAGTAGATAGCCAATTTGACTTAAACGGTTATACTCCTATAAGGAAAATCGGCTAAGGATGTCTTTATGAAAAGCTACCTGCACAGTAAAGTGAAACTCATGGTGACGAGTTCCAAGGTAGTCTGCCACCTCTCTGGCAGCTTTCAGATCAGGAGAACCCTAAAGTCGAACATAAGACGACCTTAATTACAATGAAAAAAGCAAAAGAGAAAACAATATAAAAGAAAACAAAATACTACAAGTATAAAAAGATGGATAAATCACTCATCTCCGAACTGCTCAATCACACCAAGTGGCTTTTCAACAAATCTCTAACTTTATTTCTGTCATTTTGGACAATAACATACCTACTGCATAAAGAACACTAAATACTTTCAAGTGCACTAAGGTCTGCCGATTTTGGCATCGATAAGAGGCGTTGGAAGAGCTTAGCACAAGAAATAGTAGTGAAGCTATTAGAGATTTCGAAAGGATGTAGGTTTAAATTTAAGTGTCACATTATATCACAACAATACCTGCTTTTTATAAAATTTTACTAGCAATGGACTGTGATCAGTTCGAATCAATTTGTAAAGTTATACACTTGCAAATTTCAAAATCCTGCATGAATACAAGATAGTAGCACTTTTTCAGGAGGACGTGATAGCAGAAATAAACAAGTCAATATTAACAAACCTTGCAACTGGAGTTAAATTGCATGTCTCGGAGAGTAAGACAAAAGGACAAAGGCATATAATTGCAAAAAGAGAAGGAAAATCTACAATCAAGAGAAGGAAAGCCAGGATGGACCGAATTCATATCAGAATTAATCACAATGTCAAAAGGAAATTTTCGATTTAACTGTAAGATCATTTCCTAAAAAGGCATTCGGTATCTTTAATAAAGAGAAATTCCATTTCCTTGTTACTATTCTCAGAAAATCCATATATATGGAAAAGAAACAGCAATAATGGTCTAGAACTTCCATGTGAATTGGGATGACACATCTAGCAATTCCCTAATCAGAGCAAGTTTACAAAATGGAGCATCACCACCTTCAAGCCTACGCAAAATGTATGCAACTGTGATCCCCATTGTCGCGCAGCTTCGGTATCAGCCAAATACCGGTTGGCCACTGCAGCAACAAGTGAAGAATCTAGTCCGCCTGAGAGAAGCACACCAAATGGTACATCCGTCATAAGTCGCTTGACGACAGCCTGCATAAAGTAAAGGTCGGGAATAGAATTAGCATTTAATGCACCAAATCAGTAGTAATGCACGGATAGGAGAGAGAGGTACATGAAAGGTGAAAATTGCGGGAAAAACTATTGCATATTTCACATACGGTAGTACAATTTGCATGTGAAGGTAAAAAAGAATTGATAAAGATTGAGATAAAATATCATGTAAAGTCTATGTAAAAAAAAGGGCAGCCAGGTGCACTAAGCTCCCGCTATGCGCGGGGTCCGAGGGCCGGACCACAAGAGTCTATTGTATGCAACCTTACCATACATTTCTGCAAGAGGCTGTTTTCACGGCTTGAACCCCTGACCTCCTAGTCACATGGCATCAACTTTACCAGTTATGTCAGGCTCCCCTTCAACATATATGACAAAGTGTTTTTAACATTTTATCATTTTCTTTTGATAAAGAAGATTTACTTATAGGCAAGAGTATTACAAAGAAGAGGACAATCAAAATAAGCACAATACATCAAGAAAATTCATCACTTTGATGAAGTATAAAATACAACAAAGTGGCGCCTAAATATTATATACAACTTAGAAACAAGCGACATCCAAAATAGAATGACCTTCTCAAAAGCTTGCCGTAAGACAAGGTGATCATATGGAGTAGAAGGAATGGTTTCTGAGTACCATGTTGGATTGTACCATCTTCTGAGTCCTCCTGCGCCCATAATATACTTGAGAAATAGCGTGAATAGTTCTTGAATGTAAACACTTGAAAGATGACTTTTTGTAATGACAACAATTTAAATAGTCCCTCCATGCCAAAGACCGAGGTTCACATTTTGTCCATCCAAAAGAAATTTACCTTTTGCCTCAAATGATGAGCTTCCCCATCCCAAACTCCAAGGAATAAGCAAATATAAAAAAATACTCGTTTAATTTTATATGAGGGTATTGAACACACAGTTGAAGATGCTAACATGAGTTGTTTAAGGAAGAAAATATTAAAGTAGTGGAAATAGTTAGTTTAATACATCAAAAAGTTTAGAGTAGGAAGATCAAAAAGTGCTGTCGAACTTTTAAAGCGTTCCAAAATGAAAAAGAAGTTATATAACAGATGAATTGGTGTTCTATTTACGGGATCCCTCTAGATTAACAAAACTCAATAGAGCTTCTCTCCTGTAATGTTTCATTACGCTGATCTTCCTCTATATAGGACAAATAGAACCTCCTTTTAAGGTCGACATGTTCTACACTGCAACATCGAGTTTAAACATTGAAAATGCATTAAAAATGGTGTAATATTGCAGTCTCACAATTTTTTTATGTGTAGAGGGATTAGAAAGTAATATAAAATCTGCTCAGCCAGTACAATAGTACAAAGTCAGAGGATTTTATATTAACCGACATTATCAAAAGTACATCACTCTAGCATCCCAACTATCCTACAAGATTCATTAAGCTCCACTAGTTATCCTAAAAGTCATTTTATTGCAAATTTGTAATAATTACATGTAATTACTCCTTTGGTTGATCAAGAGATAACAATTACACCATCAATAAGGGTTTCAAGACTGTTTCCGACAGGGTCCTAAAGTATCTGAAATAAATATGAAAAGTATGCTGATCGCATAGGAAACATGATCAACTATCAACATAAATGAAGCGCAAGCTCAGAAATGAGCTTCGTATGGGCATACCGTTTTTGCTTGAATAAATGTGACCGGGAAGGAAACTAACAAATCGTTCACAGTCATCGCTTAAGGCTTTCATCTCTGAAGAAAACCACACAGACCCTGCATAAAAAGTAATATTTATTTCAGGTCATTGCTTGCAGCTCTAGCCAAAGTTGTTTAAAACTGAACTTGCGCAGTCAATATTACATGATCGAATAGAAGCTTCTGTTATTTTCTCTATATGCAGAAAGAGCTGAAAGCAAATTGCGGAAAGACAAAAATTATAGACACTTACAATAAAGCAGAATACATCAGCAGTTTTTTAGACTGACTACCAGTGTTTTGGAAAGCGTTAAGCGCAAAAAAGCGACGAGGCCTCGCTTCACAGAAGCGAGAAGCGCGAAGCAAAGGGCGCGCTTTTTTGCTGTGAAGCGCAACTTAACACATAAAAAAAATAAAAAAACAGGCATAGATAAATAGCTAAGAACTCATTAAAAATAACATATTAAGCAAATGTTTCATAATAGATACTAAAACTAGACAGTGAATAATCCTCAAAAGTCATAATATCTTAAGCAAACGCAAAACAAAACCACAAAAGGAGCAACATCCTATTCTTCAACAAGATCTCCAAACTCTTGAAGTGTCATCACGTTCGAGTTATTATATTGGTCATCATCTTCTTCTTCTTCATCAACTTCATCAGTTAGGGTTCTACTTGTACATGTACTTGTATTTGTAGATACTCTTTCTTTGCTCCTTAAAGTACTTCCCTAAAACCATAAACATTCTCTTCAACTCCACTTGCCATAGCAACATGACCAAAAGTGAGACCTTCTCCTTCAAACACTTCTTCTTCTTCATGATTTTCGGGGCCTCCGGTTAACCATTCATTCGCTTCATCAATGTTATCCAATAAAATTGGATCAATGATATTGCGAGCTTTGTAACGACGAGCCAATGTTCTATTATATTTTACAAACACGAGATCATTGAGTTTCTTTCGCACAAGCCTGTTCCTCTTCTTACTATGAATCTGCATAATAAGATGTAGAAAGTAACTAAGAGGAGTACTTAGGACAATTGAGAAACTTTAATTTAGTAATAATGTAATATAGCTTCTTACATGTTCATGAACACTTCAATTTCTCTCGCATCCGGATGAGCTACACGTTAAGCTATGAACTCTAATAGCAAATTGTTGCAAGTTTGGAACTTCATAACCAAACTGCATCCACCATTCAACTGTAGAAGTATTATTTTAGAAGTTAATAACTTGAAAGTTAAAGCTCTAAAGAGGAAAACAATTGAAAAAAGTTGCTCACTTGGTATCAATTTGGTTCCGCCTCTAATGGCCGAAGGTAATCCAAGAATTCCATCGGCTTGCCTATACACACCAAACTCTTCCCCTATTTTGTCTTGCATCGCTTCATCTGGCAACAACTTCGCAACACATGCATGATACCCCTTCCAAACGTTTAAATCTAAAGTCTTGTTCTCATTATTTGTGTAAAACAATCCGGGGTTCAAAATATGCCCCGCTGTATGTAAAGGTTGATGAAGCTGAGCATCCCACCTTTTATCAATGAATTGAAACACTTTCTCATATTTCCTCCTATCATGATCAAATGCTTTCTCAATAGCTTTTTTAGCCCTATCCATGGCTTCATAAATGTATCCCATTGGTGGTTTTTTCTCCCCATCCACCAGACGAAGTACAGTAATCAAAGGATTACCAACTCTAAGTGCTTGAACAGTGTTATTCTAAAAAGCAGGACTAATAGCAAATCTCGCAACTTCTTTCCCAAGAATTTCCTTTGCATAGATACTCTCACTCCATTCGATTGACAAGAACATGGTTCGCAAATTTTGCTTTTGCACGTAAAACTTTGCAAGGTCAAGAGAGCTGTTGCGAATCTTGTCTTGGCTGGTTTCACCAAATTTCTTTCTTTGTGTATCTCCTCATCATGTTCAACAACGGCCTTTGACTAATGTAAGAATATATCTTGACCGCCTTAGCAAAAACTGTAGGAAGTCAAATTTCATAGTTAATAAGTATGAAATATTTAACATGAAGGTTAAAAACTTAAAATAGAAAATAAGAACCACTTGTTCACCTGTAGAATATGGGGCTAACTTGAAAATGTCACCAAAGAACAAGTTGATACAATGTGCAGCACAAGGAGTCCAATAAATACTTGGGAAAACTCCTTTCAACATGTCACCCGCCTTTTCATTCTCACTTGCGTTATCAGTAACAACTTGAACCACATTTTCTGGATCCAACTTTTATTATTGTCTTCTCAAACAAGTTGAACATTTTATTGGAATCGGTTGAGGAGTCACTAGCATCATAAAATTCAAGAAACACACTGCCTCTCGGAGAATTCACCAAAACATAAATGACCATTTTTCCATTTTTTGCGGTCCATTTGTCCATCATAATGGAACAACCATAAACTTTCCATTGTGCCTTATACTCCTCGATAATCTTGTCTATCTTCTCCACCTCCTTTTTTAGACAAGGAACTCAGACTTCGTAATAGGTAGGGGGCTTCATTCCCGGCCATATTGGCAACGGCCTCAATGAATTCCCCAAAACTGTCGGTGTAATTCACACAATTAAAAGGAAACCCTGCATCATACAACCATCTTGCAAAAGCATCTACAACACGCTCTCTCAAACTCTTCCTACAAGATTCTAAGTCAATTTCACCATTTCTCTTTTCATTTGGTTTTTGTGAGAAAAAAATATTAGGAGGACCTTTCACATTGCTACCGTCGGTAGATGATCCACTTCCACTTGTTGAATTCTTTCTTTGAGATTTAGAGGGAGGTGGCCTCATTATATCATTGACTTAATCGTCATCGTCATCGATTTGAGTATCTTCATCAAGAAGATTCATCATAGATGCTCCATGGCTCACTGGATTTTTTAACTCATTTTTTTTCTCAACATAATCTCTCATTTCTTTATTAACAGTAGCCGGAACACTTGGACGTTCTTTGACATCTCTAAAACCACTGATTAGATGTCTTTTGTGACGATGTATTCCGCCGTCATAAATTTTTTGACAAAAGATACATTGCACTCTTGAGTTATTATTGCCAATTGCAACTCCATACGCCCAAGCTGGATCTCTTTTTTGGCTTGAACTTGATGTCATTGAATAATCAAATTAAATTTACTACAATCAACAACCAAAAAAATTAAAAATTAATTCACTACCCTAAACAGAAAATAGAGCATAAGAAAGCAAAAAGCAGAGAATGATAATATAAAAATGCAAAAAACAGAGCACTATAGTTTGGATAAAAAAAATCCTAGCTTTAAAAGCAGAGCCCGTTGCTGAAGTCTGAATAGAGCTTAATCTGGGAGAAAAAAATTGAAAAAAAAACAGAAAATAAGAAGAATAACATAAGAAAGCAAAAGGCAGTGGTCGTTGCTGAACAGAGCTTCATCTAGACAAAAAAAATTGAAAGAATAACAGAAGAAAGAGCATGAAGAAGAAGAAGACCAGAAGAACTGAAGAAGAAGAAGAAGAATAACAGAAGAAGAAGAACAGAAGATACAGAACAGAAGAAGAAGAAGAAACATACCTGGAGCAGCAGTGGTCGTTCGTTGGGCTGGAGAAGAAGCAACAGTATGTCGATATGTTTTGGTAACAGAGCATATAAGTTTATTTTGCCCAAAGTTTTTTTAAAAAACCTAGCTTCAGCCTTCTCGTCGCTTAAGCGAGCTTTTTTACGCTTTTATCGCTTCGTCGCTTCTCGCTTAAGCGAGAAAAGCGTGCGCTTAAATCATGTGAGTCGCTTTATTCACAAAAAAACGTAACCCTATCGCCTCGCCTCGCCTCGCTTCGTCGCTTAAAGCGAGAAGCGAGCGCTTTTAATAACCCTGCTGACTACTAAAACAACTCATCAAAACAAAGCAAACATGTCCGTCCACTTCAATGTGTAAGGATCCAAAGGTCAAGGAGCAGGATTCTACCTTAAGTTTCTCCCTTTTTCCTTTGAAGTGAAATATGTTAACACGAAACACACACAAAATTCTACCTAAGGCATAAAGGAGGAGTTCAGGATCAGTCAGGCTTTGTTGCAATCAGTATGAATACAAAGTGTGGTCCAATAGAGATGGGTTAAGCACACCAGAAAGATGGACAGAACTTGGAAGGACTAACAAATTAAACTCATAAAGAGTGAAGTGCAAGATCTATCAGAAAATGAAATGACATGTGAGCTTGATGTTCATTAACACTCTCACCACCGGAGAGTCACATAACCTCATCCATTAACAGCGAATACAGAAAAATTGCCACAATATAAGGGTCTCCAGTGCAGGCACCCAAGGGTGTGCCCAAGTGGTCAATGAAGTGAGATGAGAACCATGAGGTTACAATGTGAGCTTGATGTTCATTAACACTCTCACCACCGGAGAGTCACATAACCTCATCCATTAACAGCGAATACAGAAAAATTGTCACAATATAAGGGTCTCCAGTGCAGGCACCCAAGGGTGTGCCCAAGTGGTCAATGAAGTGAGATGAGAACCATGAGGTTACAAGTTATTTCTCATTTGAGCTTTCATGCATTTCATCAATCATTTTATTTTGATTCTTACATATAAAAGCTCAAATGAGAAATAACTCTAGCTACTAGATGTGCAATCATTCGTAGCATTTGGAAGAAGAAAATATCAGCACTGTGCAACTTCCGACAACTATCAAATCTGTCCCAAGTTTATTTGTCTTCCTAAGGTGTTGCACTTAACCCAACACCAAACCTAGACACGAAGGCTTCATGCAAACATACCTGAATAAACCGCATCCCTGTCGGAGCTTTCACTCAACCGTACGTGCTTGTGATAGTCATGCTCCCTAACAAGAGGATAGTGTCTCTAATTACATATTCAACGGTGCAACTGGTAAACCTCTTTCCTATCCTCGACTCCATCCACTACCCATTATTTCCTCATAAATCAAAATGAAATCAAAACCTTTGATTCCAACCCCTTTCTCCCTTTGTTTCCAAGTTCCTGACAGCAACCAAAGAAGTCCTCACCTTCCCAACCCTATGATCCCTGTAGTCCTAGTATATTCTTGTCAATAAGACGTTTCTCTATCATATCCATTATAAAATGCCTAGGAACTACAGGAATCACTTGAGTAGCTGGTGGTCTCAAATAGAGACAACTCCCTTCATCAAAACTTGCTCCATATATACTGGCTCCTCCTTTGATACCTCTAACTCAATTGAAACAACCTCCTTTGATTGGTAGGTGACAGTTTGCTATCTGTATCAGCAAGAATTGAAATGTTTTTAAACTGAAAACTGATGTAGTGAGTCTATTAGGTGTCAGCTGTCAACTGGATAAACTCTTTTGATCCATATTCTTCTTTAGTTCCAGTTGTCTCACCGACGCCAAAACCAGAGGTTGTGTCGGGTACAATGTCCAGCCTCCTTTGCATTATCATAATTCTCTTGATTTATCTGGACCGACGAAGTTTTCTGTTGATCTCACTTGAAAGTCAGAGCTTACATGATTTGGCTAGACTCATTACAAGACTAGGTCATTTTTTGTGTTTGAGGCTCTCTCCGCAGGCTCGCTTTTCCTACACCAAACAATCAACCACTTTGTTTAGGCTAGGTGTAGTTTGTTCAAATGTTTGGGCTTCTCCTTCACCTGTTTCTTTGTCAAGTCTTTATTTAGCAAACATTTTGGGGGACCAAAACGAGGCCCGACATTTATTAAAGCATTTTGGACCAATTTAAAATTTGAATCAGATCTGCACTAGCCTTACCGTGCTAAATTTTGCAGATTATCTATTACTCCCTCCGGTTCACAAGAAGTGACCAGTTTACTTTTTCATTTTGGTTCAAAATAAGTGTCCAGTTATGTAATCAAGAAAAAATTCAATTTGTTTCTCTTTTACCTTTATGTGCAAATCCTTAAAAAGTTTTCTCACTCCTCACTATAACTATGTGACCAATATTTAATAAGGGTAGTTTAGTCATACTAGATATTTTTGTATAGAATTTAGTATTTTCTTAATGGGCGCGCTAAAAGGAAATTGGTCACTTATTGTGAATCGGAGGGAGTAGCACTTTAGCAGACATCTTCTAGATTTTGTTCCTGGTTCCTTCTCAGACAACGATTGCTGACGGCTTCACCTTACTTTATTTGAAATAATGAAAAATTCTACCATTGTAACCTTACTTTAGTTCACCTGACGATGGATGGAGATGCCTGGAAGGTTGGGCCAATTCAATTCCCATCTTTGACAAAAGCCATAATGGAACTGTTCATTTCTAGCAAAACTTAGCGCCGGCACCTTCCTTTGATCCTTCAATGTTCTTATCCCCTGACATATCTCTTTGGCCATGATCAATTTCAGGAAATCCTCCACCAGTATCCCAATTCAGGCAACTAGTCCAGGCATCCTGGACGGAAAAGAAAGCCTAGAATACTCACCATTTTAAATCCTTTTCTTCCTCTTCAGCTCTAAACAACCAGTTCTGAATGCCCATATATCAAGTAGTAGAGAGGCCTTTTTTATCCATAGCAACGCTCCCTCAAGAATACAATATGTTTCTGGCTTTAATGACAGTTGCAAAAGCAACAGTGTCTTCCATGCTCAACCCCAACCAGAAACTTCTACATGCTAGGTGCCAAGTCAAAAATTGCACCTGTTGATCCTCTTCATTGAAATTAACATACGACTTCACAAAATTTTCTCCTCTGCTTTTTTAAAATCAATTATTTTTTCTCTTCTCTGTTTCTCCTCCAGCCATTAAAAATGTTCCTCAATCATTGACATTTGCTGTCAAGTGGTAAATCCAGCAAGGTTTCTGTCTCCTTATAGTACTTCAAAACAAACACGGATAAGTTGCTTCCCGTTTCTCCGATCAGGGTTCAGAGTTCCTTAGTCGCACTTCACAATGTTGTATAGCTGGCCTTAGGTAATGTCTACCTAACTCTATATGTGTTATTCACTGGAATGATAGGTAACTGAAGATTAGGTAAAACTAGCTAAGACAGATGTTCTTGGTACATTGTTGATCTACAGCGGCAAGAATATATGTAGGATGCACTATTATACATCATTTGTTTGTAACAACAGCATGAGACCAGCATTATAGTAGGCAAAACAACAGAGATACATCAGTCAAATAAAAAACAAGGAAACAACAAAGGAACTTCACATAACTCACGCGCCATTTATTAAAAGGGCAATATACCAAAAATTAAGAAATGGAACAATTACATACCATCAAGACCCCATCCCATATAAAGGGGTGTAATGCCAATTGCATCCCGAGCAGCAATGAAACTTTTATCACGGGTGTCAAGAAGCACAAAGGAGAACATTCCATCCAACATGTGAACGAAGTCTTCCCCATAGTCTTCATACTGTGATAGGTAGATCTCGGAGTTCAAATACCATAAGAAAGAAATTATGACAAAAAAACCCATTCCCCTACTACAATCCACCTTTTTCTCTTTTGATGAAAAATTTGAGCCATGGTATTTTGAAATCATTCTGCGCACAGAAACTGAGAAGTCATGTATATTTATCTAAATATATTCTGAAAGTACTTACAAGATGTGCAATAACTTCACAGTCACTGCCAGTTCGAAACTGGTGGGACTTCAGCTTTTCCCGTAATTCTCTATGGTTATATATCTCCCCGTTAACCTAAAAGCAAAAGGAATAGGATATCAATATATGGAAGAAGATCAGAATAGTCCAATCAAGAAGGATCCTGAAAAGTATGAATTCGTTTTAGGTATTTGACAAGGGTAGTTTATCTAAACAACAAAATGACAGGATTATATCTTCTGCAAGTTTTTTGCCGGCACATTGGATCTTCTGAATATCAATCCAAACAATGTAATCATGCATATTATTCCTTCAACCTAAAACAACTTACTGTATAAGATTTGAAGTACGAGGATGAAACCATCTAAATGGATGTGCTTTCAGACATCAATTCTTTAAAAACTAAAATATATATTCTGAAACTACATAAATTATACTATAATTCATAGTCAAAGAAAAAGGGTATAAAAAAGATATTGAAAAATTGGTAGTCAAAAGACACACTATTTGACACTCTAAATAGTAATAGTGTCATATCAAATTGGACAGTGTCAGTGCTTAGAAGTTGCTTTAAACACGTTTTATGTTACTGCTACACATCTCCTAGAGAAATTGAGCCATAAATTCTGCTTCTATTTCAAGCATACAAAGGTTATTTGGTCTTCTGTTAAAAGGAAATGAAGTCACTATTTGCAAAAGGGAAGGCCAGAGTCATCCTGGTCAACAAAAAGCACAAGGAAAATACAGGAGAATAAATTTTGGGAAAGCAACCATTTTCAGGAAGTGAACAAAAATTTTTAGAAAAGGAGATGTCCTTCAAAAAGTTCAATCAGATGAATTGACATTATCCTGAAAAATGCGAGAAGCTCACCCAATATATTACTTTCTCTTCAGTCAAACTCACACAATTTACTACTTAATCGTCCACTTCAACAGACTTTGCAGAAGCACAAATGTTTTAGTGTTACACTACTTATTAATATAAATTTGGCTGCAAGGATAGATTCATTCATTCTAGTGTGAATATGTTTTAGGATATAGCAATGAGGATTGAGGGCATCTTATTAGGAAGGGGGATAGCAACTAGACCCAAGATTTCTGTATGCTCTATGTCAAAAATAATATTTTTATGTCTAAGACCCCGTTAGATTGTGTGGCTTCACTTCATATAAAACGATTAATTGCCAGCAGGAAGAAATTTGCCTACTCATGTTTTCTCAACCTACTATTTTCGGAAGACTCTAGGCCTTCCAAGCAGTGTTAAAACACAATAAATTTTGAGATGATGAAAGACATAAAATGCGCAGCAAAAGGCAGCCACATTTCCGAAAGCATTCATCAGCTACACTAATAGTTGAGGGAAAGCATGACCGTTATGGTGCAACACTACCCTAAAGCTTACATTTCTTCCCATAATTCACTTATAACCACTTCAGCAAGGAAAGAAGAAAAGGTCCTCCTCTAAATTCAGTCATCCATTTTTTAGATCTACTATTTCAATATTTTGCTAATTCATATTTCCATTTACTCCATCGACTTTTCAAAAAATATCAAATTAGGCACCCAAACAAGTTTGTGCTCTGTATCTAATACATTGTTGCCGATAAGTCGATTAAAGTACTGCCTAGCCCTTCACCTCAACATTTAAAGGTCATAAAATGGAAAAACAATTTATTTTCGGCATTGCAAAACGTCAAAATATAAAACAAGTCAAGAAAGTGAAACTCATGGGAAGGGGATTTGATTAAGTTGCCTAAATAGTTGTACTGCTAGACGACCCAGGGATCTTTCAAATGAGCTGAGTAAATATTGATAACAGTAGAGGAGATTCTCCGTATTCACCTAGTCAATCGCCTAGTCACTTTACCGCACATGTTTCAAATATGTAAGAACTAAAAATTTCGAAATCACAAATTGTTTATTCCGATTTTCCTGTTAAGATTCATTTAAAGTAGAGGAAATTTATCCTATGAGAAAAGTTTGTACTACAGAAGATCAAAACGCACAAATATTGTCCAAAGTCCATGTACTGGTAAAATACTCAACTATCTAAGAAAAGATATAATAAATATTTCCATACCGCGACAACAATGGTCTTGTCCTCGTTGTAAAGTGGCTGATCTCCAGAAGTTGGGTCTACTATTGCCAACCGTTGATGAGCAAGATAACAGTCATCATGGCTATGCAATCCACTCCAATCAGGTCCTCTGTGGCGTAATCTAAACTTGCCAGACATCACATCAAAGACAAATCATGAAACTTTCATGTCTGTAGCATCGTAGAATATGCTACTGTAGTAAAGCTAACGCTTATCGTACTTCAAAGCAAAGCCCAGAGAATTTGGATTAACAGCCCAACCCAAGATCAACTAAAGAGGCAAAGATAGGCACTTTACAAGATGAGAATTAAGAGTGGAAAAATGTGATACTAAAGATCATGGTTAACACCATGGGTAAGAAGCACACCCCAACAAGAAGAAGATAATTGTCAGCATTTGTTAAAAGGGGATGAACACGTGTCAGTAAGTTGAAAAGCAAGCCAGGTAGAGGCCAAATGGTGATTGCTGGGAATTTCCTTTACATAACCAATTTCTAAGAATTTCTTCAGGAAAAGAAATTGTGGTTCTCAGGAAGTAAAAGTTGTCCAGAGGAAAAGAACTAAGCATGTAGCATCAACTGGGTTCATGACAGATCAAACGAGATGACAGCAACTCATTTTGGAGCGAGTAGCACAAGAAAAGGGGCACACGCTTTTTAAATGAGGAAAATCAAATTGAGAAGATGGGGAACTGAGGATGATGAAACAAAAGCAACAAAGAATAGTGGTTCACAAAAAATAGAGATTGGACAGCAAACAATGCATTACTACAAGGGGGAAAAAATAGTCACCGCATCAGAATACTTGAAAGGCAGTAATAAGCAGATAATTTCAGACACGGAAAAGCAGAAACTAAAGTCTTTTGGGAGGTATTTTGCAGGGTCAGATGAAAAGAAAGCAAGAGAATTGATAACACAATTTGAAAATGCGTGCAAGAAGATAGTGAACTAAGTGAGAGGAAAACCAACCAAGTAGAAGGACAGGAATAAGCAAGAATGCTTATCAGAAATGCTGGAAATGTGAAGTCTATAGTCTATACGCATAGGAAGCAGCTTTTGGAATGCCAGAAATGCAATTTATAGTGCAAAAGAAGTAAAACAAAGAACATGCATTTAAATTGACTTCTAGTTAGTCTACCCCTTGAGTTTGTGCACATACTGACACCTTTTAAGGTTCTTTTAATATCTTCTTATTCCTTCACTGAGCCGAGGGTCGATTGGAAACAGCCTCTCTACCCTTTCGGGTAGGGTTAAGGCCCGTCTACATATTACCCTCCCCATACCCCACCTTGTGGGACTATACTGGATAGTTGTTGTTGTTAATATCTTCTTATCAAACAAATGCAAATTGTTGACCGCCTCATCTAAAAGCTTAAGCTGCCCTAACATGTCAGCCAAGCACGTGGAAATTTTTTATGAAGGGTGGCATGAGATTTGAACTAGGAAAAATTGTCTGCTATATTATCATGATATTTTTTTGTGATTATCTGCTAAGCTAAAGATATTAGAAAGAACACGCTTTTATATACTTAATTATTTTTTTTGAGATGGAAGATTATAGTAGTAAATTTTATATACTTAATTATGCTTTCAACATATTTCATAATTTGGAAACAGTTGGAAAAACCTCATTAGCTAAGTAATTACATAACAATAATAATCATAACAATAATAATGCATGCTTACTACTAAAAGTTGATATTAGAAAGAACATGCTTTTATATACTTAATTATGCTTTCAACACATTTCATAATTTGGAAACAGTTGGAAAAACCTCATTAGCTAAGTAATTACATAACAATAATAATAATAACAATAATAATGCATGCTTACTACTAAAAGTTCTCAAGGCCCTATTCTTTAAAATATAAACTTCTCTTCACTCCTCCCTCTCCTCCACCACTCTAACTCTCATACTCCACCCCCACCCCCTCTCAGATTTCCACAGCTACAAAGGCTTGTTTCGTTGGTGTTATAGCTTACCATCAGAACAATCCTACCCACTCTGAAGCCCTCGCAAAGAAATTCTTTACGAAGCCAAAAAAATAAAGCCCAAAGAGGCAACCTACTTTGTCGAGAGTCATAGCGATCATACTATTAGCTCAGCTTAGCAGCTTGCCTATATGAATGCACATAATGACTGAAGCAATGTTTTTTATGAGAAATGACTGAAACAATTATCTTTCTAGACCTGCCCCCTCCTAGTTCTACTTCTTTCAAGGGTGAAGTTTCCTAGAAGATGCTTAATCGCAGACACTAAAGTAGACTTGGGCCGTGTATGGAAAGACATTTTGTATGGAAAAAGAGAAGTTCTTTAGAGGAAAAAAATGTTCCGTTCTCCCTTTACTAATTGACCAGTAAACGCTTCTCAATTATTGGAAAATTCAGAAAAAACAGGAAGAGCTAACTAGTTAATTATATCACTATATTGTAGGTTGGTTTTTCAAATTTTGAGAAACAACACTAGAAAACAAAAGGAAGACATTTGGTATAATATGCCCCAAAGCAGACTAGATTTTCCTCCACCTATTAACTGAGATGTAAGTGCTATAAAGCTGAGTCTAGTGTGAAAAGGATGGTATTATCATCTTGACGTGACATAAGAGCAGCATATCATGCCTTAAACAACACTTACCACCAATTTCACAGTGACATACTCTCAACAACAACAACAACAACTACCCAGTATAGTCCCACAAAGTGGGATCTGGGAAGGATAATATGTAGACGGGCCTTACCCCTACCCAAAATGGCAGAGAGGCTATTTCCAATCGACCCTCGGCTCAGTGAAGGAAAGGAAAAACAAAAATAAAAACAAAAGAGCATTAGTAACTCCAGCAGAAATAGCGTAAGTAATTATCTAAACATAAAAACCATAAATAAAATAGCATGCAATAATATCAGACAGTAACTAACATAAATAACTACCACAGTGACATATTCTCCTTTGAGATAAAGCTATTTTTTTAGTCAGGTTTTACCCGCGAATGGATGGGGATTCGAGTTTCCAGAGGTATTTCACTTTTATTCTGAATTTGATCGTCTAACAATCTGTTATGTAACAACAACAACAACAATAACAACAACAACCCAGTAAAATCCCACAAGTGGAGTCTGGGGACCTTACCCCTACCCCAAAGGGGTAGAGAGGTTATTTCCAAAAGACCCTAGGCTCAAGATAATAAAAAGACAAAAGGGGAGAACGTTAGAATCACCACAAAGATCATTGGAAAAATATGAACACCAAATGCAGAAGAAAAATGCAAAGCAAAAACGATGGCTAGTAAAAGTATCCTACGTCAAAAATAGAAAATAGTAAGATGCGACATTGTCCCTATCAATCTTAGACAAAACTCTTCAGTACTAGGCTGACAAAGGTACAAAGTAAGGCAAAGTAACGCAAGACTCAACTACCTGCTAGCCTACAACCGTAATATTCGACCTCCACAACTTACTATAAAGTGTCATGTCCTCGGAAATCTGAAGTCTCGCCACATCATGTCTGATCACCTCTCCCCAATACTTCTTAGGCCACCCTCTCCCTCTTCTCGTGCCTTCCACAATCAGCCGCTCACATCTCCTTACTGGAGCATCTGGGCTTCTCCTCTATACATGCCTGAACCATCCGTGCCTCGCTTCTCGCATCTTGTCATCAATGGGAGCCAAGTACACCCCCTCCCAAATATCATCATTCCTGATCTTATCCATACTGGTGTGCCCACACATCCGCCTCAACATCCTCATTTCTGCTACTTTCATCTTTTGGATATGTGAGTTCTGAACAGGCCAACACTCAGCCCCGTACATCATGGCCTGTCTAACCACCGCTTTATAGAACTTACCTTTGAGTATCATTGGCACTCTCTTGTCACACAGGACTCCAGATGCTAACCTCCACTTCATCATCCTACCCCATTCTAGGAGTATCACTAATAGCCATCAATCGTCCTTTAAAGAGATGAAGCGATGCAAAGCGAGGGGGTAATCCCATATCATAAGAACCGTAAAATGCCAAATTTTATCGAGGAAATCAAATGTTATATATTTGAAAGATTCAAAAAAGAAAATTCATAACAAAACACGAGCATAGATTAGCAAAAACAAATCGAAGACCACGACAGAGCGAACAAATCCACGAATAGCAAATCCAGAACACATGCATATCATTGACACCCCCAAAGAATAAGAATGCTGTAGAAAATTGGAATGCAATAAAAATAATTAAAAAGAAGAAACCTTCTGGAAAGTTCGATGATTCGGGAACGCTTGGCCTGAGAGTTATCAATGCAACCAAAAACTGCTAGTATTCCACACATAGCTCTCTCTCTCTGTTCTGAAATGGAGAGAGATAACTGTTGTGACTGCGGTTTGGAATGAAATGAAAGGGGTAGGCTGCTGACTCGGAGCTTAATATATACAGTAGCTGCTGAGCTTGAGTTAATCTGAGCCGTTTTTCTCCGGCCATTTTTGGAAAGATTGGAGCTTTTTATTTAATTTAATTACTATTAGGGTTAAAAGCGCTATTTAAGATTTGTGCTTGCGGGTCCCATGTAGGATCTGCGGCTCCAGACTTTATAAATGATCTATTTGCTTGGTGTAAAAAATAAGAGGGAACTCACTTCCAACCGAGAGGTTGTGAGTTCGAGTCTCCCCAAGAGTAAGGTGGGAAGCTTTTAGAGGGAAGTATATCGGGTTTTTATTTGAAAACAGCCTCTCTACATAGGGGTAAGATCTGTGAATACACTATCCTCCCCAAACCCCACTAAATAAGATTATACTGCGTTGTTGTTGTATTTGCTTTGCCTTGCAATTTGTTTTTATAGCTTATGTTGAAATACAACAACTTATGTTTGTTTCCATAATTTTTGGTTATTATAATAAATAATTATTATACAATTATAATAATGTTTAATATTTAAATATTTTTTAATAAATAGGTAAAAATTATCCCTTCTCACAAAGTACGAATAATATCAGCATATATACTATCTTCCTCAAACCCCATAGTGCAAGATAATATTGAATATATTGTTCTAAATAAAAATTATCTAGAAATCAATTATTTTTTCTTTCTAAATGTTATTTATATAAAAAGTAAGACACTTACTCAAATTTATAATCTCAAAAGATATGCATATTTAACTAGATTGAAGAAAGCTAATACACTATTAATAAATTCATAACTAAAAGTACAAAGATTTACACTCTAAGGCAGACATTTTAAAGTAACATAAAAATAATTTTTTTCAAAATTAATGGAAGAACTTTATAATTGTAGCTTATTTCGTAGATTTCATTATCGTACCATATTGACAAGATAACGCTTGAATTGGCGAATATTTGTAACCAATTTTTCAGAAGCAGGGTATCCAATAACTTTCTCTTAAAGACAATCTAAGAGCTTAACAAGTAAATTTTCTATCTAAATAACTTTTTGCAATTTGTTCAATGAAAAAAAATATCATGTGCAAATCTTCAAATCTTAGATCTTTTGCAAGATAAAAATTTTGTTTAATGAAAAAAATTGGTGCATATTTTTATAATTGTTATTATTAATCTTAAAGATTTTATAGGACTATTATAGAGGGGCAATTTTGAAGAGTATTCTGCTATAAATATGGTTTGTATTGGGAAAAATCGAGTTAACATTTGGAATTAATTATATGCTAACATGTCAGACACGTGGATCAATCAAAAAATGACACCTAGCAAAGAGTATTCAAAAAGACGTGAGCCTTAATAGGTACGGGAAAAGGTTCAAGAAAATAAGAACGAACAGTTACTCGAATCTCTTGATAATTTGAAGAGACATTGGAGGAATAAACCTAGATAGCAAAAAGTACAGATACGTATTATCAGTAATTAATGAGCACAATGATGGAAAAAGTTATAGAATCTGCACGAAACAGTTATGATTGCCAATTATAACGTTATATTAATGTCATTAATTGCTCATAATAGCTCTATTATGAGAGGGAAGAAACATAGTACTTAGAAATAGCTATAATAATAGAGAAATAACATTTGTATGGGGGATACGGATTATTATTGGAATATATTGATTTAATTTGCTTTATTTTGCTTACTCAGCTACTTTTCAATTCAATTTTTCTTTTTTATTACATAATTATTTCTTTGTTTAATTATAGTAACTCGGGTTCTTCTAAAATTAAGCTTTGACCGAAATTCCTATTTTCTGGTTAAATATATTGGTTTCGTTACCGAAAATCTAATAATCTTTTACTTTCTAAATTGACTCTTTTGTCAAATAATCATGTCGAATGTCAACGACAATAACCAACAAAATTTCCAGCACCAAGAAAATCAGTAACATTAGGAGAATCAACAAGATGATAGAACTCCAGTTCCCTCACAACGAAATTCTCCTCAACATCCCGATAGGGACTCATGACAGATCTGAAACAAATATGAATGAGCAACTCGAAAATGATCAAGCAATTGATGAAGCTTTAAAAAAATCGCCCAACAGGTCAGTAATGCTCTTCTATAATGACTCGACCGATCGTTTTGAGCAATTGCACTTCGCTCGATAGTGAATTGTCGGTTTTGGTTTTTAGGTTATTCAGAATTGACTTGGAAGAATGATTCTCAGCTAGAAGCTTTAAATTTGAAAGGTTTGACCAAGTTTTGACTTTTAGAATTTGACCTCGGATTGGATTTCTAATGGTTTCGTTAACTCCGTTGGGTATTTTTTACGTAGGAGCGCGTCCGGATTGTAATTTGGAGATCCGTAGTAGAATTTGGTTTGAAATAGCAAAAGTTGGAATTTTGGAAAGTTTGGCCATGAGTGGATTTTTTATATCGGGGTCGGATTCTGATTCCGAAAGTTGGAGCAGGTCCACAATATCAAATGCAACTTGCGTGCAAAATTTGAGGTCAATCGGACATTATTTGATAGGTTTCAGTATCGATTGTGGAAGTTTGAAGTTTGAAGTTTCAAGTTCATTGATTTCAAATTGAGGTGTTATTCATCGTTTTGATATTGTTATGTATGTTTTGAGGCCTCAAGTAGGTCCGTAATATGACATGAGACTTTTTGGTATGTTCGAACAGGGTCAAGAGGGGCTTGGGTGAGTTTCGGATAGGTTTGGGTTATGTTGCGCTTGTTTTTTATGTTTCGGCGTCGTTTTTCAAGCATAAATAGTACTACATTAATCAAATAAGCTCCAATTTCTATTTTTATTGAAGCATTAGATCCGTATCGTAATTATGGAGCCATGCAAAAAGAATTATCAATTTTGGATGTCGTATTAGGATTTTATGATCATTTTACTAAGAATTGGGTTGCCAGATTTTTCAGATTAATTATGAAATTACCACTGAATTCGTATTTAAAAATTAGTACTATCTTTAAATATTAAAACCAACATATCTCCTTCAATATAATGTCAAATTGAGTGATTCAAGTGCTCAACTTGGCTAAATTTCACAAAAATTCATTAGGGGTATCAAAAGCAAATTTTGGGATTGTTTGGCATGAGAATCTAGGCAGAATAGCTGGCAGAAAAATATACAAAATAAGAGTTTGTTCATTTGGTCATATTTTGAGTTGGGGAGCTCGGATTTGAGCAACTTTGGAGGCATTTTTCATTATATGTATTGGGGTGAGTATTCTCTACTTGGTTTTGGTTATGTTTCATGAATCCATCTATGTTTTTGACATTTGATTGATGATTTCAAAGTGAATTTGGAGGTTTTTGCCTGAAATTTCATAAAATGATCTTTTTAAGTTTTGAACATCGATTCAGAGTCGGAATTGGATGAAACGAGTATGGTTAGACTCATAATTGAATGGGCTACTGGATTTTGTGAGTTTTATCAGGTTTCGAGATGCATGCCCGGGTTGGGATTTTTGGCATTATGGGCTTTTGATTAAAGATTCAGCCTTTTTCAATTGAGATTGGTTCCTTTAGCATTGTTTGATATATTTGAGTTGTTTTTTATTAGTTTCGAGCCATTCGGAGGTCGGAATACGCGAGATGGCATTTTTGGAGCATCGTTTGGCTTGATCGGTTGGAATTGGCTTGTTTAAGGTAAGTAATGATTGTAAATCGAGTCCCGATGGTATGAAACCCTGGATTTCACAATGTTTTACTATTTTGAGGTGACGCACATGCTAGCTGATGGGCGTGCGTTGTTGGAGATCGTGACTTGATCCATCCTATAGCAACTATAAAGTTGTGTATTTGACTTTAATTATATGATACTTATGTGTTTTAGAAAGAATTTCCTATAAATTGGATTGAATGCCATATTTGGGCCTTGTGTAAGAGTTATTTGGAACCTTACGGGTTTTTTCTTATTATCCTCTCACTATTTTGATTTAAGATCTATACTCAGTCATGTTGTATTTATTGATTTCATAACTCAGTCTTTATTACTCCATTTTGACGCATAAATTGATATTTTGGGATAAGCACCCTATTTTATTGATAGCCCGAGTGGCTTGGGAGGTTTCTGACTGAGTGAGGCCGAGGGCCTGTGTTGTGAGGATATTATGGGATTGGTCTGCGCGTCGCAGTAGTGTTGCACCGATTTATGATTATGAGGTCGAGGGGCTGTATATGAGTGATTGTAAGGTTTGCTCGAGGAATTGTTTATGATTCATGTTTGCCCGAAAGTCTATTCACGAGTGATGTCCTGCTGTTCATGAGTGATGTCCGCCAAGGGGCAGTTCTTGATTTATGTTGCCCGACGGGCCGTATATGAGTGAGTTTTGCCTGAGGGGTTGTTTAGATTTTTATCTTTTTACTCACTGTTTCATCACTTTGTTGAAAACTACTAAAAGATATTTTAAATGGTTTTACTGAAACTAGATTTAATTAGCTGAGTTCCTTCAAAAACCTGATTTTAAAAGCATATTGTATTTTACTGAGATTTCATGATATGAATTGTATATGTTTTATTGCTCGTCACTACTGCTCAGTATTTATTTACTTTTATTACTTACTGAGCTGGAGTACTCACATTATATCCTGTACCTTGTGTGCAGATCCAGGTATTTCTGAAACCGATAACATGTATTGATTACTTAGTGGCAGGTCCATCGGAGTTAGTAAGGTAGTTGCCTAGTGATCACAATCCTGCTTTCCTCCCTCCTTATCCTCCCTTAGTTGTATTCAGTTATTTCCAGGTTATGTTAGTATTGATGTTGCAGACGGTTGTAGTAGATACTCATGACTAGTGACACCCCGGTGTCGGGTTTTCTTTCTACACTGTTGTTTTTAGTTAAACTCCTTGTGTAGGTTTATTGTTAAATAGCTTTGATTTTATCTTAAAAATGAAAATATTGATTGGTTTTGGTAGTGTGTCCGCTTGCGTAGTATCCTGTTAGGCGCCATCACAACAGGGTTAGTTTTAGGTCGTATCATCTTCATGCTTTTGCTAACCAATTGCCAGGTGTTGTTCCACCAACAACAACTCCGAACAACAACACCGTGGAAAATCCTCACTCAAGAATTGTTAACTCAAGCAGTGGATGAACTCCCAGCGAATCTCGTCATGGAGGGTCAGGTAACCCGATAAATTCTGATTTACAAAGTTTAATACTAACTTTGCAGAAACGGCTCAAGGAGCAGAGCAATCGCATAGAGAAGATACCTGGAGTGCCGCCCGTAATCAAGGGAATAGATATAGACAAATACTCTCAACAACCATGGAAGCCAAGTGCCGCTCCTTTACCAATTCCAAAGAAATTCAAGATGCCTGATATTCCAAAATACGATGGAACAACTGATCCACGGAATCACGTAGCTGCAATTACAACTGGTATAAACGACAATGATTTAACCAAGCAAGAAATTGAATCAGTATTAGTCAAAATATTTGGAAAAACCCTCACTGTTGATACCTAATTTTTTTTCTGTATATTTTTCATATGCAAAATATCTTTCAAATAGCATATGTATGCACATATAAGTATAACAAAAGGTTTTCTTTTTTTTTTATATTATTTTAAATAAATTTATTCCCTATTTTATCAAGAAAAACCCAACAATTATTCTCAAAATTGTCATTTTGGCAATTCACTAATTATATGATGACAGGTGCGCTAATACCACGTGTGGCCTCTCTTTTGAGGAGTGATTACCGGGTATTGCATTGATGTGATCCATATTTTTAATAAACCTAGGACCCTCTTTATTTATTTCCCTTTTCTTAAAAGCATTGCAACTCCCTATTTATAATCAGCCTTAATTGCTCTTTCAGACCTTTATATGTGAAATCCCTTCTCATTTGAGCCTTATTTGTCTATATGTTATTTGCACCTAAACTCACTATAATTGTCTGATCAGGAACCACACTAGTGAATTCTGAAGGGTGCCTAACACCTTCCCTTAGAATAATTTCAAGCCTTTACCCAATCTCTGGTTCCTCAAATCAAACCCTCTTGGTGTCCGAATGCACCCTAATCATTAGGTGGCGACTCTTCAAATGCAAAGCCAATTGCCAAAAGAAATGAGTTGTCCTCCCAAATATTATAAACCCAATTTTGCGAGAAAACGGGGACGCGATAGCATGGCGACTCTGCTGGAGATTTTTAGGCTTTTACCATTTCAAACTATTATTATGAATTTATTCTTCTTTACACGCAATTATTTATTTATTTCTTTTGAGCATTCAATTTCCTTTTTGATTGCAAAACTAACTTGTCTTTTTGTTTCTTTCCTTTACTGCTTTCCTTCATTACCACATTAAATTATGAAATTGTTGTATTTACTATCATAAACGTGCAAATACATGACAACATGCCTTTAATTGTTGCATAATCACGCTCAACATCATATTCTACTCATGCTAAACAAATCCTATAGCAACGCTTATAATGAGTGGTTGCACTCTTCTAATATTATCACCTCCTAAATTAGAAAAAATATATTTACGGTAAAACCAGTCGATCAACAGTGTAGTCGACGGTTCCATGCCTTTCCCCCTTGAGTTGGTTGCTCAAGAGCACCAGTCTAAAACCCCATAAAAACCTTATTCTGTTTAAATTGTGCATGCATCATGGCCAAACCTAGTCGGGTCAGTTATGTTGTCCACATAATGATCCTTTAAGATAGCCTTGTCCAAAGTCCACTGGATTTTCCCAAAATCCAAACGGACAACACCACGTTCTGTGTATTTATTTGGAGAACTAGATGCTTTATGCTAATTGTTGATATTAAATGGACGAGTTTGGTGGGCGGGGTCTAACCCTTTTGTTTTGCAGAAAATGAGGCATGAGGTCCCCAGTTTAGGTATGATTAGCATGCCCCTACTCTTTCTAGACTGGTAGAGGAGTCTTCCATCGAATGACCAAATCAATGAATGGAAAGAGAAGGCCGCCAAAGCTAGTAAAAAGCTGGAATATCTGGAATACAGTCTGCTGGAATTGGAAGGAAAAGTGAGGAAGAGAGCCACTGATTGTCATAATGCCGAGGGAAATAAAGGAGAACACCTGGCAAAGACATTTTTACTGGTGAACCTACGCGAACATAAAGATTAGATCAGTGAGAGCATTCAATCTAGGGAAGGTCCTTCTGGGACCAAATTAATATGAGTCTTTTTCTTTTTATGAAATGTAATAAGGCCAATATCCATTAGTGACTTTTTTTTCATCCAACTGTCGTATATCATTAATATCAAAATATTTACAATGTATCAAGATCGGCAGTAGTATGGACTAACTACTACACTGCTCTAGTAACTATCAACTAATACTATCTATACACTTGTATGTATCAATGTAATCTCTCTAAGGATAAGAATTAAGTTTGCTCAATCCAAGCTGCCAATGTTTGCATCTTCTGCCTTTAAGGTATAGAAGTGTTGCAATCTCCCGACATGCCATATCTTCTACAAAAGTTGCACCTTCAAAACGTATATGGTTCCTTTCCCTCCAAATGATAGCAGTAGTGTTTACAAAAGCTGCTGCTGTGATAGAATTCTGCCAATGCTTGCTTCTAGCTTTGCTACAAATCCAGTGTACTTCATTGTCCCAGCAGCCAATGGTCCTGGGGTGTCCCAGCCATACACAAATTCTTCTCCATAGTCTGCTGGTGATATCACATTCAAAAAACAGATGCTTAAACTCCTCATCATGCAGTTTACAGAATGCACACAGTGTTGGAATTTGTATGCCCAGAATCTGTAACCTCTCAACTGTGGGAAGCTTATTTTGAGCAGCTAACCAAACAGTAAACTTGTGCTTAGGAAGAGCAGTTGAAATAAGCATTAAGTTCCTCCATGCAGCCTTAGGAAACTTAGGCAGCAAAGCAATATATAGTTTGTGAATCTGAAATTCCCCACCATGCATACACTTTGCAGCCTGCTTGTAAAGTCACCTTGCAGTTGAGTATTGTCCATCACCAATTTTCTACTGTCCAGTATCTTTTTGACCACCCAAGAATAGTTGGTTGGCACAGCAACTGTGTCAATGCTCCTATTCTTGATATAGTAAGAATGCACCCATCTGACCCATAGACAGTCCTTTTCCTAGCCAAATCCCGTAGTAATTTGGCTATGGCTGCTTTATTCCAGACATCCATCCTTAGTATATTAAGACCCCCAGAGGAAATAGGTTGGCATACCTTGTCCCATGCAACAAGTGCTCTCCTGGAGAGTGTAGCTTTACCTGTCCAGAGATAAGTTCTACATATTGCCTCTATAGCCTTCAAGACTTTCTTAGGTATTATAAACACCTGAGCCCAGTAAGTCTGCATTCTAAAAATCACTGACTTGATCAATTGAGTTCTGCCAGCATAGGATAACAATTTGGCTGACCAGCAAGTAACTCTTGCTGTAATCTTCTCAATAAGAGGCAAATAGTGTTGAATAGCTAGCTTCTTTGAATCCAGAGGAACTCCAAGATATCTGAAGGGGAGCTGTCCTTCAGTGAATCCCAGTACTGCAATAATCTCCTCTCTGATTTCCTGTGGCACTCCAGCCAAATAGATTGCACTCTTACTTGCATTAGCATGAAGGCCAGATGCAGCTGAGAATATAAGAAAGGTTCTGTGCAATATCTGGATGGAAATTGTGTCAGCTCTACAGAACATAAGCAAGTCATCAGCAAAACAGACATGGGATATGTTAAGTTTCCTGCATCTAGGATGGAAATTGAAATTCCCATCTTTATGTAGTTGCTGTAGCAATCTGTTCAGATATTCCATGGCCAATACAAAGAGATAAGGTGACATAGGATCCCCCTGTCTTATACCTCTCTTAGCAATGAATGGTTCAGTAAGTCCACCATTCATTACTAATGAGTTTGAGACAGATGAGACACAAGCCATGATCCATGCAGTAAATTTGGCAGGGAATCCCAGTGCTATTAGCATCTGCTTCAGGAATCTCCATTCAAGTGTATCATATGCCTTCCTTAGGTCCACTTTAAGAACACATCTAGGAGAAACACCTTTTCTAGAGTATCCTTTGAATATTTCATGGCTAAGTAGGATGTTATCCATGATACCCCTTCCTTCAATAAATGCAGATTGGGCAGGTCCAATCAGTTCTCCAATCACAGCCTTCATCCTTCTGGTAATGACTTTGGATATGATTTTGTACAGTGGAGTACAGCATGCAATAGGTCTAAAGTCCTTCACAGTGGTAGGAGTTTTGATCTTAGGCACAAGGGCTATTGCAGTGGTATTAATCATATGTGGCATTTGGCATGTTTCAAAGAATTCCTCGGTAGTAGATAGTATATCTTCTTGCACCACCTCCCAGTTCTTTGTAAAGAATTCAATAGGAAAACCATCTACTCCTGGGGCCTTATCCTTTGGCGTTTCAGTTACAGCTGCATTGATCTCCTCCATAGTAACTGGCCTGATAAGAGCTCTCTGCTGATCAAGTGTAAGGCATCTACCCTCCTTCATAATACTGGTATCTACACAGGGAAGTTCAGGAGCATTCCCCTATTAATGATTGGAACACCTTCCAGAATTCCTGTTCCACAGCTAGAGGTCTGTTAGCTTTATACCCGTGTCAGTATAAATAGAAGTGATATTGTTCTGGCCTGTCCTGACCCTCCATTGTGCATGAAAATACTTGGTATTTGCATCACCACATTCAATCCATATAGCTTTGGATTTCTGCCTCATTACTTGTTCCTCCACACTGTTCCATTTCTCAAGTTCTTCTAGTAGGATTCTTTCATCATTTATCAGCTCCTGTGAGAGAGGGTTGCTTTGCATCTGCATCTGTATACTGTCAAGCCTTTCCCTTGCCTGAATAATCTGCTGTTTTTATTTAGCCATGTGGTTATTTATACCTTTTAGCTGCTGCTTCAATGCCTTCAATTTGCTCCAAATCTGCTGCATTGGTGAGCCTAGGTAATCCTTCTCCCAAACTTGTTTAACAATGCCATGAAATTGAACATGTTCCATGACAGTATTATATAGCCTGAAAGGTTTAGGATGCAGTGGTTTATAATCACCAAATTTAACCAGAATAGGGGAATGATCAGATACCAATGGATTCATGTAGTCAGCTTCCAAGTGCCCAAACTGCTGCAGCCATTGATAATTGCCCAAAGTCCAGTCAATCTTGCTATATACTCTAGAACCAGCATCTTTCTTGTTAGTCCAAGTATAATGCCAACCAGTAGCTCTTAAAGTAGTAAGTTGTAAGTCATCCACTGTATCTTTGAAATCTTTTACTTCAGCCTCAGTGATTAGGGAGCCAATTCTATCCTCAGAATTAAGCACACAGTTAAAGTCTCCACTAATAAGCCAAGCATCTAGATTGGGTATATGAAATGTTCTTAGATCATGCCACAGTTGCCCTCTGAGTTGTGCAGTATTGTGACCATATATAACATTAAACTGGAATTTTATTTGTGTTCTTGTATCAGCAATAGAATAGTGTATTAGTTGGTCTGTAATAGAAGAAATATGTATTTGAATATAAGACTTCCATAGTAACCAGATTCTGCCATTGATAGCCTTGGAATAATTGTATTGTACCTTCCAATCCTTGGCCACCTTATACAGTATTTTATTGGCTTTATGCTCCTTTACTCTAGTTTCTACTACTCTCATGACATCCACTTTATTAACAGCAAGGAAATTTTTTAATTCCTTCTGTTTATGGGGCTGGTTGAGGCCCCTAATATTCCATGTGGCTATAATCATGGAAAAGGAGGGGTACCACTGTAAGAGGGTCCTGGATCAATCTGCTGGACTCCACTATTTCCCACAGTCATTGTTGCCTTACCCTTGTCACAGTTATCAGCTATTTGGTCAGTATCACCAATAGTGACAATTACCTCCTGACTCATACATTCATTTAGTGCATTTTGCTGGGATTTAGCTAGGCTCTCATCTGTTTTACTAGATTCCTGCACTAGCTGA
Organism: Nicotiana benthamiana; assembly: GCA_034376525.1. NCBI lineage: Eukaryota > Viridiplantae > Streptophyta > Magnoliopsida > Solanales > Solanaceae > Nicotiana > Nicotiana benthamiana. The sequence continues at coordinate 9,827,051 of CM067324.1, forward strand.
TTTTCCAACACTTTATCTGCTACTGTAACCTTTTGGATTTCCTGCACCTCTGTTATAGCTTGTTTGATCTGCCATTCTGTTTTACCTATCTGCTTGTTCATCCCTTTCTGCTTAGGTATTTTATCCTAAAGCTTCCTTTCCTTATGCTCATTGTTATCAGTAGAATACCAGCATTCAATATAGTCATGCCCAAACTTCAAACAATGGTTGCAAAAGGAAGGTTTCCAGTCATACTCAACTGTCTGAATTTTTGAACCATAAGGAGTTTCAATTTCCAGTTGGTCAGGCAAAGGATAAGCAGCATCCACCTCAACTAAAACTCTGGCAAATGAAATCTTCTCATAATGTGCAGTGTATTTATCAGTATATAATGGCTTTCCTATTGCACTGGCCAATTTACTTAAGACTTCAGCAGACCAGTAGCCCACTGGTAGCCCAGGGAATCTAATCCAAATTGGAACAATGCTAAGAACATCACTATGAAAATCAAAATCGATCTCCCAGGGCTTTAGAACCATCGGTCTATTTCTATATGTGTAGGGTCTAGATTGCAACACCAGATCTCTATCCTCAAGGCTATTAAATTGAAAAATACAGTAACCTTCAACATGCATTAATACCTGAGGTTTAGCAACAAAGTTCCATACATGCATGACAAAGCCTTCCATATTCTTCTCACTGGGATTATCACCTATTACAAATCCAATCAGTGCATTCTGCCAGTATTCTACCTGAGGTTTTAGATCTTCCTCATTAATCTTCACAACTTTTGTCCCATTTCGATCAGAAGGAGGCACAAATGAGAGTACCTTCCCCATTTGTACATCTCTGTTACCTCTGACAACTTCAGCAGCAGTTGGTACTGATTTGGCTGGTTCAGTCTCCTCTGAAAATTGTAATCTCCTCGCAGTCGATTTTATTACCTCTTCATTACCCTTCACAGGAGCATTGTTAGCTTCTTCAACCTCTGCATGTGCATTTACTGGCGGTTGGTACTTCTGTGGAAGGAAGCTCCCAAATGTCAGTGGTTCTAGTGTTATAGAGACACCATGAGCAGGGGTGACGAGTGTAGGTTGTGTTATTGTGGTAGTCGGGGCTGCATTCCGCCGTCGTCTGGCCATTTCCGGCGACAATTTCTCCTTGCTATTGTGCTCCGGGTGGTCTACTGTTCTATTGCTTAAAATGCGCCGAGAGCTCCGCTCATTTTCTTAGTCCTAAACATTTCTTCTCCTTAATACTCTCCATTATTGACTTTTATTTCCTTTTATTTAGTGTCGATTTAGGATTCGTCTTATTTTCTATCAGTAAAATGAGGCATTTAGCATTCTTAGTTCTCCAAATCAACTTGTCGCTAGGACTACCTCGGGCACAAAGAGGCCCCCAAATTAGGACACGCCTTACATTCATGCACTATGTGTTTAAATTATTGCAACATCTTTTTTTCATAATCCTTACTGACTTGTTGCCTTTTTGTTTTTACTTTTTGTTTATTTATTCACCTTCCCAAAGGTTAGTTCATGCACTGTGGCAACATCATCTTATCTCACAAGATCTAGGGGCCCTCCACCCACTCCTCCTCTTAGTCCAGTCAGAAACAAGAACAAAGGAAAAATGGAAGATCTGAACAAAGCCGCTGGTTATGTCACCCATATCCCTGCCATAGCCCCTAAGAACCCTTCTTACTGGGTTAATCCAAACAAATCCTATACATATCAGTCTGGCAAGAAGGGACACACCACCAACGAGTGCTATTTTTTGAAAGACAAGATCCAGGCTTTGATCGACAACTCGATTATTGTGGCGAAAGAGCCAGCTCTGAACGTTCGCAACAACCCTTTTCCAAATCACAAATATGGAGGCGTTAATATGATTGAAATGGAGGATGATTGGGATCCCGAGGGTTCAATCGGGTTTCAAAGAAGCCAATAGTTACGCTGAATCTAATTTTTGTCCAGATTCAACCGTCTGGGGATGCTGAGGTGAACATGTTTGTGCCCCTTGAGTTTGAAGCAACTGCAAAGACACCAGCGCCAATTAAGGTCAAATTTGTGACTCCAGCAAATGCACCTACACCATTTGAGGTTGTAGTGTTGCCTCCCAAAACACATGCTCTGTTCGGAGTAAAAGTGTGCATGCCAATCCCAGTGGCAATGTAAACAATGTCACCATTCCATACCAAGGCTATACCATGGGACTATACAGTTTTGGCAAGGAGGAAAGGCAAGGTTAAGTTCGAAGAAACTGTTGACGTACAAGGTATGACAAGAACCGGTAGGGTTTATACCCCGGTATACTAGCTGAGTCAAGTAAATATGCCTCCAATCGGTCACCCGTCATTGAGACAAGTCCATACGATCTTTGGAGAAAGATACAAGCCAAAGAATACTCAGTCATTGACCAGTTGAAAAACACCAATGCAAATCTCTATCATTGCATTGCTGCAAAATTCTGAGGCACACAAGAATGCTCTGTTGAAGGTGCTGAGCGAAGAGTACATGCCTAGCAACATTACTAGTGGAGAAATGGCCAACATGGTTGGACAGGTATCGGAAAGTCACAAAATTACTTTTCATGAGGATGAACTACCACCTGAAGGGTTGGGTCACAACAAAGAGTTGCACATCACTATGTAATGTGAAAGACTACTTTATCACCAGGATCCTGATTAATGGGGGTTCTAGTCTCAAAATTTGTACATTGGTGACACTGAAGAAATTGGGCAAGGGATTGCACGAGATAAAGGATAGAACTATCAATTTGAAAGCCTTCTACAGTTCCTAAAGGTCCACGATCAGGGAATTAGTCTGTATTTACAAATGAGGCCAACTTGGTTCAATGTTGATTTCTAAGTGATAGACGTGCCAGCATCTTACAATCTACTATTGGGGCGGCTATGGATCCATGCCGCTTGGGCTGTGGCATCAACGCTGCATCAGGTAGTGAAATTTGAATGGAATCATCAAGAGGTGATCATTCACGGCGACGGTAGCAACCCTATATACAGTCGCCAGACAATCCCGTCAATTGAAGGAAAAAAGAAGCTGGGTAGAGAGACTTACTATCACATCAAACTAGTGAATGCCATTGACAAAGACAAATGGTGGGACAACAAGATTGGAAGTATACTGAAATGGTATGGGTACGAACCTTGGAAAGGGCTCGGCAAGAATCTCAAATAAATTTCTAAGCCCATAAAGCTCAAGAAACATGGCACAACTTTTGGTGTGTGATATGAGTACATCTGGGAGGAATTCAACAGCTGGTCGCCACCATGGCATGGTCCTTACTATCCGCTGGAGCAGTCGATACCACATTTGGAGCAGGCTTTCCAACCGACCCATACTATTTATGTGTTAGAAGAAAAAGAAGCACTCGCGGTAGTGAAGAACTTGTTCTTAGAGGATAATGACATGGATTTTGTATTATTCTCGAGGAGGAGGGGGAGGAAGGCCCTTCCATACATGCCGTCAACATAGGAGCCCACCTAAATAACTGGACCATCAGGACAACCAGAGCCCGACGAGCCTCGGGCATTACTAGTACTTGTCTTGATGAACCTATGACTGTGACGTGTAATGGGACAACACAACAAACAGTCATAGATTCAGAGGAAAATGATATACTAGAAGAGATTGGTCGAGAATTTTGAGAACAGACCTAAGTCCAACCTGGATGAAACAAAAATCATTAAGTTGGAAGATGTAGAAAATGTTAAAGAAACACGAATCGGTGTCCACTTATCGCCATAAAAAAAGAAGGAGTACACTGAATTTCTAAGGAAATATGAGGACATATTCGCTTGGTCGTACGATGACATGACTGGTCAGAGTACATCTATTTTGGCTTAAGAACTGGAAACCGACCCAACATGTCCACCGGTAAAGCAAAATCTTAGAAAGTTCAAACGTGATATTAGTCTGAAAATGAAGAAAGAAGTCACTAAGAAAGTCAAAGCTAAAGTTCTCAGGGTAGTAGAGTACCCGACATGGTTAGCCAACATTGTGCCAGTGCCGAAAAAGGATGGGAAGGTCAGAGTCTATGACGACTACCGGGATCTCAACCAGACCAATTTGAAAGATGACTTCCCTTTACCAAATATACACATCCGGATTGGCAATTGTGCCAAACATGAGTTGCAATCATTTTGTAGACTGTTTTGTTGGGTATCATCAGATTTGGATGGATGGAGAAGATGCTGAGAAAATAGCTTTCATGACGTCGTGGGGAATATATTGTTACAAGATCATACCATTTGGGTTAAAGAATGCCGGGGCCACCTACATGAGGGCCATGACTACCATTTTCCATAATATGATACACAAAGAGATTGAAGTATATGTAGATGATGTCATTTTCAAGTCCAAGAAGGCCACTAATTACATGGAAGATTTGAGGAAGTTCTTCAATAGGATGCGAAGGTACAACCTAAAATTGAATCCCGCAAAATGTGCATTTGGGGTTCCTGCCAGAAAACTACTTGGGATTATTTTGAGTCGCCGACGGATAGATCTGAATCCATCAAAGGTCAAAGCTATTTAAGAACTGCCACCGCCAAAGAACAAGAAGGATGTAATGAGTTTTTTGGGAAGACTTAACTATATCAGTCGGTTCATAGCCCAACCTACAGTTATCTATGAGCCAATCTTTAAGATGTTGAAGAAGGATGCCGCTACCAAATGGGCTGATGACTGCCAAATGGCCTTCGACAAAATCAAGGAGTACCTGTCAACACTACCTGTTTTGGTCCCGCCAGAGCTAGGTAGACCTCTATTACTCTACTTTGTGGTATTGGATGGAGCTTTTGGTTGTGTCCTAGGGCAACGTGATAAAACGGTAAAGAAGGAGCAGGTCATCTATTACCTCAGTAAGAAGTTCACCCCGTATGAGGCCCGGTATTCACTATTAAAGAGCACCTGTTGTGCTTTGACTTGCTAGCCCATAGGCTGAGGCACTTCTTCTATGCCTATACTACATATCTCATATCAAGGATGGATCCCTTGAAGTACATCTTTCAGAAGCCCATGCCTACTAGCAAGCTAGCCAAGTGGAAAATCGTGTTGAGTGAATTCGACATTGTCGACATGAGCCAGAAGGAAATCAAAGGACAGGAACTAGCAGATCACCTTTCTGAAAACCCTGTGGATGGAGAATACGAACCCCTGAAAATGTATTTTCCTGATGAAGAGGTATCGTTCATAGGAGAAGACATTGCGAAATCCTATGATCGTTGGAGAATGTTTTTTGATGGAGCAGCAAATTTCAAAGGAGTTAGCATAGGAGCAGTCCTAGTATCAGAAATCAATCATTATCTGGTGTCCACCAAGCTCAGATTTCCGTACGCCAACAACATGGCAAAATATGAATCCTACATAATAGGGCTCAAGATGTCCATTGACATGGACATTCAAGAGTTGCTAGTGATTGGAGATTCAGACCTGCTTATACATCAAGTCCGAGAAGAATGGGTAACCAAGAACTCTAAGATACTCTTGTATCTGCATCATATACATGAATTGAGAAAGAGGTTCCCAAAGATGAAATTCAACATGTTCCTAGAGTCCAGAATGAGTTTACCGATACATTGGATACCTTATCATCCATGATATAACATCTAGAGAAGAACTTCATTGATCCCATTCCTTTGAAGATCCATGATCAGCTAGCTTATTGTGCCCATGTCGAAGAAGAAGTAGACGGAAAGCCTTGGTTTTATGATATCAAGGAATACTTGGCGAAAGGAGAATACCCAAAGCTTACAAATCCTATTCAGAAACACACATTTTGAAGGTTATCCAATAATTTCTTTCACAATGGAGGAATCCTATATAGGATGACTCCTGATTTGGGATTACTAAGGTTTATCGACATGAAAGAAGCATCCAGATTATTAGAGGAAATTTATGCAGAAACTTGCGGTTCACATATGAACAATGTTGTCTTAGCAAAAAAGATACTCCGTGCTGGTTACTTCTGGGTAACTATTGAAATGGACTGCATCCAATATGTCCAGAAATGCCATCGTTGTCAGATACATGCAGACATGATAAAGACACCTCCAAACGAGCTTAATGCAACAAGCTCACTATGGTCATTCGCCGCCTAGGGAATGGATGTTATTGGACCGATTGAACCTACCACATCAAACAACACAGGTTCGTCCTAGTAATCATCGACTATTTTACCAAATGGGTTGAAGCAGTGTCTTACAGAGTAGTAACTAAAAAAGTCATGGTAGACTTTGTTTGCGACTACATCATTTGTCGATTCGGGATTCTAGAGTCAATTATCACTGATAATGGCTCTAATCTCAATAGTGACCTGATGAAAGCTATGTGTGAAACTTTCAGAATCAGAATTCTACAGCCTACAGACATCAGATGAACGAAGCCTTAGAAGCCGCCAGTAAGAACATCAAGAAGATACTAAGAAAAATGATAGAGAAGTATAAGTAGTGGCACGAGAAGCTATCATTCGCTCTGCTGGGTATCACACTATAGTTCGCACATCAACAGGGGCAACCCTCTATATGTTGGTTTATGGTACAGAAGTAGTCATTCCCGCCGAGGTAGAAATTCCCTCCTTAAGGATAATATAGGAAGCAGAACTCAACGATGCAGAGTAAGTGAAGAGTCATTACGAATAGTTGGCTCTTATAGATGGAAAGATTGTGAATGCAGTTTGCCATGGTCATCTTTATTAGAACAAAATTCTAGAGCTTTCAACAAGAGAGTCAAGCCAAGACAGTTGGAAGCATCAACCCAGTAAATTGGGGAAGAATTTTGAGGAGGACCCTCAAAATTCTATAGCAAGAAGGGTTGCAATGTCTTGAACCACATCGCAGTCGTCGATTTATCTAAAGAAAGATATTCTTAATTACGCATTTATTAAATCATGCATGTCTATTCCTGAAATTGCTTTGTTTAGCAACGCTACCCCAATGATACAAGCAATATCAGTAGATCACAATCGAGCAGATCAAGCAGAGCCAGTGGGGATACGAACTAACCTCCCCCTATACAAAACTCATGATTTTTCTTTGGATGTAGGCACTTGAGTTGCAATTCATCAAAATATACTCACGAGACAAACATTGTTCGGGAATACAACTCTCAGAACTGTTCCACTTACTCACAGTTTCTATCCGCACATAACAGTGTCCCTAGTAGACACAATGTCCCCAGTAGCCACAATATCGCAATCAGCTATCAACTAAGAAAACTCTATTACTATATGTCTTTTATTTTTTGCATAAGGCTACCATTCTGCCTTCCGAGGTTAAACTCTACCTCTATCTACATTTTCTGCATCCCATATGGCTACCATTCTACCTTCCGAGGTTAAACTCTACTTCCATCTGCATTTTCTACATTGCATAAGGCTACAATTCTGCCTTCCGAGGTTAAACTCTACCTCTACCGGCATTTTCTGCATAAAAAGCTACCATTCTGCCTTCTGAGGTTAAACTCTACCTCCATCTGCATTTTCTGCATTACATAACGCTACCATTTTGCCTTCCGAGGTTAAGCTCTACCTCTATATGCATTTTCTACATTGCATAAGGCTCTCATTCTGTCTTTCGAGGTTAAGCTCTACCACCACCTGCATTTCTTGCATTGCATAGGGCTACCATTCTGCCTTCCGAGGCTAAGCTCTACCTTCATATGAATGGTTGAAGGATCACCACCTTATTTACACCTGCATGGCGGAAAGATTGCCACCTCACTTGCATGGCTGAAAGATCACCGCTTGATTTACACTTGCATGGTTAAAAGATCGACGCTTTATTTACACTTGCATGGCTGAAAGATCGCCACCTTCTGCATTGCATAGGTTGAAAGATTGCCAAACATTGTATCTCATAGGCTAAAAGATTTCCAAATTATCCGAAGGCGTCATTGTTCGGAGGCACCATTTTTATAGCCCGAGAGCGCCATGCCATGGCCTGAGGAACCCTTTTAATCTTTTGCATATCATTATTCAAAGGAATCATAGTTCGGAGGCATCATTATCATAGCTCGAGAGTGTCATTTCATGGCCTGTGAATCCTCTATCATATGTTTCATGGCCTAGGATGGGTCATCCTAATCATCCAAAGACAACATTCATAGTCCGACGGGAACTTGCATCATGTTTAAATTTCTGCACAATATACACTTATATTTCTTATTTGCAGGTAAATCAGCGAGCAATGTCCATCTCAGCAGGAGCGATCCGCTTCAATTCCCGCAGCCCTATGAGACCTTAACTATTCTTCCCAACCTGAATATTGTGTCCTTTCTTGAAACATCTCCATTGACATACTCCGCCGATTGATTCTGAACTACATATGGCTTAATTACTGTAAATCTAGGGATATGTAGGCATCCTAGGAACTAGAGCACGCCAAACCTATTCAAACCATTTCATTCGGTCAAAATTGGCCATCATATTTTTACCCGACAACTCTTTCATCCTTCCCGGGTAAAGAGGGGCAGCTGTTGATACCCAATTTTTTCTGTATATTTTTCATATGAAAAGTACCTTTCAAATTGCATATATATGCATAATAAGTATGCCCAAGGATTTTCTTATTTTTCATTAATTGTTTAAGATTTTTAAATCAATTTATTGCCCCATTTTATTAAGAAAAGGCCAACAATTATTCCCAAAATTTTCATTTTGGCAATTCACTTATTAGATTCTTATATTTATACCAAAATATTGCTAACCTAATTTTTGCATATTTTTACAAATTTACTTAGTATTTTTAAGCTAAATTGCATATAATTGCAATATTAGCCTATTATAAGATTTAATTGTGTTTATAATTATAAAATTGACTCCAGTATTTTATTTTTAATAATTATATATTATTAATAATTTTAGTACCTTTAATTTGCTTTAAAAAATTATTTTACTATTTTTTATAAAATAATTAAGGAAAAAGTGGTTCTTTTAATACTAGCCCTATTTATTTCAATTGTGGCCTTAAACCAACCCCAAATTAAACCCAATTTCAGATCTCATTACCCAGCCCAGTTAATAAATTACCCGACCCACGACCCTTTAAAATAACCCAGCTCGCTTCCCTTTGATTTCCAGCCGCTAATCTAACAAATCAACGGCTCACACTCTTCCTTTCCTTTCTAATTTCCCAATACCCCCCAAACCCTATTCGTTTCTCACCGGTAGCCGCCCCTGGATTCCCCTATCTCCCAAATTCTCTCTCAGAAACCCTAGCCGTCTCTCTATATTTCCACCCTAAAACCAACAGAATCTATGGCTTCCAAGGCAATTAAAGTCTTATACCGACCTCCTATAACTCCTACACGCCTGGTTATTGAAGATTCAAGGCCTGACCACAAAGAAGCTTGGTCCAAGCTTTATTTAATTCGAGTTATATGGCCGTCTCTGGCCTTGCTCCGACAAACATGGTTGTGAACCTGATCTCGACTTTACCTGCTCAGACCAGCGACTTTCCAAGCCTTTATCACTATTTGGGTTCCTATGAAACCCTAGCTTTTGAGGATATTCTGATTTATTTAGATCCGTTCTAGATCCGTGTTTTCCCTGAGCTTTTAAATGATTTCTCGAGATTTCTTTCAAAAATTATGTTTTCAAACCTTTATCTTTCCGATTTAGGGTTTTGTTAAGATGCTTCTCTGATTTTTGTCAAGTTTCTTATGTGTTTCTTTGAATATTAGTTTCTTCTACTATGTTCTTACGAGTTCTTCTACTGTGTTTCTTACGTGTTTCTTCTACCATGTTCTTATGAGTTCTTCTACTGTGTTTCGCATGTTGTTCATTTACTATGTTTCTCATGAGTTTCTTTTACTAGAAGATGAATGTTAAAGAACTCAATTCCTTTATGAGATTTCTGAACTTATTTCATTAGTATTTCTGCCTGATTTATTTATTTTCGTCTCTACACTCGATTAATGGTAAAAATCCTAGAATTTGGGGGTTCATCCAATTTTTGAGACCATTGGCTATGTGATTTGTTTATTCTTCATCCCTGAATTTGTTTGATTACAGAAACCCTAACTTCTTTGGACCTATTTCGAGTTTTTGAAGATTTTTTCATCTGTTGCTCAACTGATTCTTGAAATCTTTGTTTCAACCTTGGTTTCTTTATATAATTCTGATTCCCTGCTAAACTTTTCTATTCCTTCTACTGGACCCTTTGTATACTATTTGATTCTCTCTCTCCATTGGTGAGTTACCTTGTTTACTATGATCCTATAGTTTACTACTTACTGATTGTGCAATTGTATGACACTTTTTCTTCATCCTAAATTTAGTCTCACATGCCTAATACTTGAGTACTCTTTATATGTGCTAAACTTCCCCTCTAAATGACTTTCAATTTTTTGAATGATTTCAGACTCCCTTTATGTAAATCTGATTGATTTCTTTCCTTGTTTGATGATTTTCCTGTAACTTGGTTTGAGTTGAAAACTTTCCCTAACCTTTCTGACTTGATTTATTCATGGACCACTAATTACAAACCTCTTACTCCTTAATTTACTCTATACTAATTGATTGTTACCTTATTTACTTAACAATGTATTTCAAAATTCTTCCTTTAAGCAAATTCTTATGTATCCACCCCTAATTGCCTACTTTGCAAAAGATGCTTATTTGATTTTTTTCCTTAAATAATTTTTGCTCGTTACCATTTAAGTCTGAATTCCTTAATTAAAGGAAGTCCTATACTAAATGTTTTAATTGATACCCAGTTCCATAATTATTTTTCCTCGCCTTATTTCTGCATGTTTTTCACACTATAAATACACGACTCTTTTATTAACACAACATCCATCACTCGTAGTTTTTCTGAACTTACACTTACACTTAAAAGTATTCTCTTTTGTTGCTTGTCATATGACCTGTTTACAAGACATGTTTCCTGCTTCTCTCTATTTGCTTCTTTGAAACTGGTATGTCTTGATTTGAGTTTTTAGCACCACAACATTGTATTTATTTACTGCTTTTGTATCCATGCATGCTTACTGCTTCAGTATAGTTCAACACTTACACTAAGCATACTAATATCTCTCTGCATGTTCTATTATGAATCCCAAACCTCTACCTCTATGTGTTCATGCTATGGTTTGGGGCATGGCAATACTGCAAATTATTGTCCATGAATCAAACTTGATCCCTTGGGATCTTAGCCTCTGAATAGGGCTTGGGAGTATGCTAGCATCCTCTATTGCTGGGCATGCTTGAAGCCTGCCCTTGCCTAAGCGGTAGGCTCTTTACGATCTTCGTATTCCCCTGAACTCCTTATATGTACTTATTTATAGTTGTTTCCCTCTCATTTCCCCCTTTTTAGCATTTTGTTCTGTACTTGCACACTTTCTTAGTCTTTAAGTTTTGCTCCCCTCTTGTGAGCCTTGCCTTAGGACCCTTTAAGCTTTCTCTGAAGTTGGACACTTGAGGGTTGGTCCTTCCACACTGCACTTATCCCTGTTCTGGTATTACATTTGGGTGTGAGCATTACTCGGTGTCCCATCGAGGCTCTTAGGGAACTTTGATACATTCCAATAGAATAAAGGCTTTGGATCATGATCTCTTAGAGGTTGTTTACCTCATAACTTAGTGAGGAAGTCAGAATCAGGCTTCCTCTAGTTGTACTTTATTTTTCTGGTGTATTCTTATTTTATTCCAGGCTGTAATAATTTTTAATAAACTCTTGGGGATGGTTAGTGGAAAAAGGTGGGTAACTATGTATGTAAAGGGTATATACTATGTTTATAGGTATTCTGAATTCTGCATACTCAAAGGCATATAGAAATCATGCCTATAAGTCGTTCTGAATTCTGCATTCTCATATAGAAACTATGTCTATAGGTATTTTGAATTATGAAATTCCCAACTTAGTACATAATTTATGCCTATAGGATTATTCAATTATGCATATTTAATTACACATAGATATCATGTTCATAAGTCTTAAACAAATTCTGCATCTAGACACCATGTTTATAGATTTTTTTTTTTGCATTTTTTACCATGTCTACAAAAGGTAAAACCAAAAACACATAGAAAGCATGTCTATAAGAGCTTCTAATAATAATTCTAATTCACTCCATGTTAGGCGTAAAATCAGTAACACTGTCAGTGGTAGAACTCGTAACCAATTCGTCTAAAACTTACCTCTCTTTTTAATAACCTGGTTCTCCTCACTTTACGAGTTTAATCAGTATGCATTCAGACGTTTTATCTTAGGCCTTGCTACTTCATTGGTTTCTGAATCCAGTAGATACCATGCCTATATAATCTTTGTCTAACACTTAGGCAAGTCTTAGGGTAAAGTTATAAATTGAATTTGTTTTTGTCAATTTTTACAACCAGCAGGCAAGCCTGATTCTGACTTCTTAGCTGAGTCACACAAAAAACTAAAACTGCTTCAGCAACCGTCCTTATTCATCTATAATAATCAAAATTAAACAGTATGTGTAAGTCATGCTAATTACGTGCTTCTTTGTTTAAGGAGGTATATATGAGCCTCTGCTTATTATGTGTTTTTCCCAACTTGCAATAGGTGTTTTGAATGTCGCCTTAGAGTTTTACCTTTGAAACTATAAATAAGCCTAATACCCCTCCCTTTTAAGATTTATAGTCCTAAATTCCTTCGGAACTGATAGAATTGGGATGGGTAATAGCATGCAATAAGTAAACGAGACCAATTCGCGCTTTAAATACCTTAACAAGGTGGGAAGAATAGATATGGATATGATGACCCGTGCGCTATACCACGTGTATCCCTTCTTTTGAGGAGTGATTATCGGGTATTGCAATGATGTGATCCATATTTTTAATAAACCTAGGACCCCCTTTATTTATTTCCCTTTTTTTAAAAGGCATTGCAACTCCTTGTTAAAAATCAGCCTTAATTGCTCTTTCAGACCTTTATATGTGAAATCCCCTTTCATTTCAGCCTTATTTGTCTATATGTTATTTGCACCTAAACTCACAATAATTGTCTGTCCGGTAACCACACTAGTGGATTCTAAGGGATGCCTAACACCTTCCCCTTAGAATAATTTCAAGCCCGTACCAAATTTCTGGTTACTCAAATCAAACCCTTTTGGTGTCCTAATGCACCCTAATTATTAGGTGGAGACTCTTCAATGCAAAGCCAATTCCCAAAAGGAATGAGTTGTCCTCCCAAATGGCATAAACCCGATTTCAGGTGAAAAAGGGGGCGCGAGACTCACAAAGGAAGCATTGACATGGTACTCTCTTTTACCTAAATATTCTATTGATTGTTTTGCTAAGCAATCTCAGGAGATATGCTTTCATTTATCAAAGCATACTCAGGAGCTCAAAGTTGAAAAGCGAATGGAGGACATTTTCAAAATAAAATAAGGAGATATGGAGTTGCTGAAAGAATTTGTAGACAAATTCTAGTGTGAAAGGATGATGTTGTGACGTGTACCTGATAATTGGGCGACTATGGCTTTTACCAGTAATCTAAATGGAAAAAGCTCAAAATCTAATAGAAGATTCAAAGAAAGCTTATGAGAATTTCTAGCAATGACTTGGAATGATGTTTATAATAGATACAACACAAAGTTTTCGATAGAAGATGATACTATCATTCAGTCTCAGAAAGATGAAAAGGTGAGTTCAAGACGAGTTGAAACTAAAAAAAAGGTTCGTTAAAAGTAGGTATGAGCCTTACATGGGACCAGCAAGAAGAATTCACATTCAAAATGAGAAAACCCAAGGTATGATCCTAGATCAGGAGATAGAGAGTCTGGTTCATCATCAAGGTTCGAAAAAGAATGAAACATGCGATATACACGATATGATGACAGAGGTTCGAAAGCAAATATCGGCAGCTACAATTTAAATGTTAGCACATCCGAGTTGGTGGCTATTTTAAAAAGTATGAGAGACAAGGTACGGTGGCCAAAGGAAATGGGATCAAACCCAAACATGCGAAATCTCGATTTTTAGTGCGAGTTTCACAATGATCACGGTCACAAAACAACGAATTGCAAATTATTACAAGATGAAGTAGAAAATTTATTAAAATAAGAGTATTCAACTGAATTGTTTACTGAAAAGGTAAAGCAAGCATATATGAAGAATAAACAAGAACCGCCAAAACCTCCTTCACTAAAAAAGACGGTTAATGTCATAAATGGAGGGGAAGAGATCAATAGCGTGACATACACGATACCAAAGAAAGTGTCAAAAATTACAATTACCCACGGGAAGCTAGTTCGACAGGTTTTGGAAGAAGATAGTGTTACAATTGATAATGCAGATGGCATGTTGACCCGGCATAATGATGCACTGGTAATATCTTTACTTGTACATAACACTAATGTAAAACGAGTTTTGATTGACCAGGTAGATCTGTGAATATCATTTTATTAAGAGTGATAAACGAGATGCAAGCCGATAATAAGTTGATACCCAGGGCACACACCTTGTCTGGCTTTGAAAACTCGAGCTCGAAACAAAATGGGAGATAATTCACCACATTCGCAAAAGGAGTAGTCAAAGACACCAAATTGTAGGTAGTAGAAATGGATATGGCTTACAATATGATCCTCGGCAGATCATGGATTCACAAAATAAACGTTGTTCCATCTACTTTACATCAAGTTATCATGTTTCCATTACAATGGGGAATATGACAAATCCGTGGTGACCAAAAAAGATTCTCGAAGCATTAACTCAGTGGCATATTCAAGCGCAAAAAATGACAAAAAATAGAAATCATAGAATGTAGTTGAGGATGCAGCCACACGAGCCTCAATTGAAGACTGACAAACAAATGTAGATTCGAGGCCCGCTACTATTCAAGAACCAGAGGAAAATGAAAACATTAAAATAACGATCGAAGAACTGGAAGCTGTGGTATTATTTGTACATTGGCCAGACAGAAAAGTCTACATTGGAACAACCTCAGTCCAGAGATGAGATGCAAGTTGATTGAATTTTTGAAGGCTAACGCAAATTGTTTTGCTTGGCCACATTCAGATATGACAGGTACACCACCATAGGTAATGACCCACAAATTAAATGAAGATCCATCATGCCCACCTGCTAAACAAAAGAAGAGGAAGCAAGGCTCCTTCAAGAATCATCTGATTCAAGATGAGGTGTAAAAGCTTTTAAAAAATCGAGTCCATCCACGAGGTAAAATATCCAGATTGGTTGGCTAATAGTGTAGTAGTGCCCTAAAAAATGGTAAGTGTCGAGTTTGTGTAGATTATACTGATCTAAGTAAAGCTTGCTCTAATGATTCTTTTCCATTACCACACTTAGATCAGCTAATATGCTACTGCATGGCATGAGTTATTAAGTTTTTTAGATGCCTATTCAGGATATAATCAGATTAAAATGGATCCTCTAGATGAAGAGAAAACTTCTTTATCACAGACATGGGGACTTACTGTTACAAAGTTATGTCGTTCGGCTTAAAGAATGTTGTGGAAACATACCAAAGTATAGTGACCAAACACCTAGAAAAAATCATGGAGGTATATATAGATGATATGCTAGTCAAATCACAACAAGCAGAGGATCATATTCAACACTTGCTTGATACATTTACATTTCATATTTTTTTGCAAATTTAACATGAAGTTAAATCCTGAGAAATATGCATTTGACATGCCATCAGGTAAGTTCTTGGGTTTTCTTATTTCTAACTATGACATTGAAGTAAATCTCACAGATTAAATCTATAAAGGAAATCCGGGATATACTTACGAGTAAAAAAGAAGTACAAAGGCTGACAAGAAGAATAACAGCCTTGGGAAGATTTATTTCTAAGTCATCGGAAAAGTGCTTTAAATTCTTTTCAACCTTAATAAGCAAAATAAATTTGAATGGTACGAAGAATGTCAATAAGCGCTTAAAAATTTAAAAGGGTACCTATCAAATCCACCATTTCTAGCCAAACCAAAAGATGGGGAGAAATTATTTATCTATCTTGATGTTTCAGAATTTGCGATAAATGTCGTATTAGTATGGGAGAACCTAGGTAAAAAATATCCTTTTTATTATGTTAGCAAGTCTTTATTAGATGCTGAGACTCGATATCCTTATTTAGAAAAACTTGCACTAGCATTAATTATGCATATAGGAAATTAAGGCCTTATTTCCAGTGCTATCCTATCTTTGTGTTAATTGTCTATCCCTTACGTAATATATTGCATAAACAAGAGTTATCAGGTAGATTAGCTAAGTGGGCTATAGAGCTAAGCGAATATGACATTGCATATCAACCTAGAACTGCAATAAAGTCACAAGTTTTAGCATATTTTGTGGCAGATTTTAGCCAAGGGATACAATTGGAAGCAGAAAAAGAACTGCATGTAATTTAACGGGTCTAACCATGTACTTGGACCTTATTTACTTATGGTTCATCAAATGTAAAAGGAGCAGGTCGAGGCATTGTCCTAGTACCACATGCGGGTGAAACCATACGACATGCCATAAAATGTCATCCTATCACCAATAATGAGACAGAATATGAAGTTGTGATTGTGGGTATAGAATTGGCATGAGAGCTTGGAATAGAGAAGGTCATATTCAAAAGCGATTCACAGCTCGTAGTTAACTAAATGCAGGAGACTTATACAGCTAGAGAGACAAGGATGCAACAATACCTAGAAAAGGCACAAGATTTAGTTAGACAATTCCAAACTTGGAAAATCACGCAGATTCCAAGGGACGATAATGCCGAGGAAGACGCTCTAGTTAATCTTGCATCCGCTATAGAAGTAACAAATGAAGAAAACACTTCCGTGATACATTTGTTTCTTTCAGTTATTGTCAAGATGAGGTAAATTACAATAATCTAACTTGGGATTGGAGAAATGAGATCGTCAATTTTTTGCAGTTTGGAATACTACCCGAATATAAGAAAAAGGCTAATGCACTTCGCCAACTACTGTTTAAATCATGACAATTTATATCAAAAAATGTTTGATGGAACTCTAGAAAGATGTCTCGGGCCTTCTCAAACGTAATATGTGATGAAAGAAATACATAAGGGACATTGTGGAAATCACGCTGGAGGGAGATCTTTGGTAAAAACCATAATTAAAGTTGGCTAGTACTGGCCAAAAATGGAAGACGAGGCGGAAAATGTTGTGGCTAAATGTGACAAGTACCAAAGATATGGCAACAACATACATTGACCAGCTGAATTATTACATCCAGTTGTGGCACCATTGTCATTTATGAAGTGGGGGATGGATATCGTAGGTCCACTACCACAAGCCAAAGGCAAGGTAAGGTTTATGTTAGTACTCGCCGACTATTTTACTAAGTGGGTAGAAGCAGGAGCCTTCAAACATGTACGAGAAAAAGAGGCCAGAGACTTCATCTGGTGAAACATCATATGGCGATGTGGGGTGCCAAATAAGATAGTGTGTGATAATGGCCCACAATTCATAGGTGCACAAATCATAGAATTCTTCCAAAGTTGGAAAATTAAAAAGATTACCTCAACACCTTATCATTCGGTGGGCAATGGACAAGCTGAATCAACAAATAAAGTTATTATCAACGACCTGAAGAAAAGACTAGAAGAATCAAAGCTTAATTGGCTAGAGGTACTACCTGGAGTCTTGTGGGCTTACCTAACAACAACAAAAACAAGTACAGGAGAAACATCATTTTCACTTGTACACAGAGCTGAAGCCTTAATTCCAGTTGAAATAGGGGATCCAAGTACGAGATTTACTCAAGCTAATAAAGAGTTGAATGAAGAAGAGATGTGGGTAAATCTGGATTTACTTGAAGAAAGGAGGGAAACTACTTTAATAAGGATGGCAACACAAAACAAGTTATTGAGCGGTATTACAATTGGAAAGCTCATCTTAAGTACTTCAAGATTGGGGACTACGTACTTATGAAAGTTTTCCAATCCACAAGGGCAGTCAATGTAGGAAAGTTAAGTCCAAATTGGGAAGGGCCTTAAAAGATTCATGGTATCGCAGGAAAAGGTGCATTTGAGCTTGAAACCCTGGATGACAAGATCTTACCTTCAAATTGGAATGTTGTTCATCTGAAGAAGTACTATTTCTAAGGGAAGGAAATACCAATGGTCAGGTATCCCCACTTACGATTTTAGTTTTGAATTGTTAAAGTTGTACTAACAATTTTAGATGATAGGCAAAAAGCTAGCCCACACTAAACACGCGGAAGAAACATGATTCTCGGTCTAGGGTTGTAACTATTCTGATAGAAACAGAACGGGTTAATTAGTCTTCATATAAAATTATACTTCTGAGTCCGGTATGTTTTTCCTGTTCAGGAAAAGGACCGCATGGAAGGAATAATCAAGTGCTCGAGATTTCATACTTTAAAGCTCATACACTTGGGGGACTATATAATATACATATAGTATATGTATAAGGAAGGCAAAAAAGGCTGAAACAATTAAATTTCAAGTTAAGCCTAAAGTTTACTCAACAAATATCAAGTTCAGAGCAAAGTCACGAGCCAAAAATGCAATCATGATTCAAAAACCTTTGAAGAATACACTCGTGGATATAAATTTCAAAATCTTACGAATGTTTAGGTTAAAAGCAGTATTTAGTTGTGGGTCATAAACAAACCCTTGGATTTTCTTTTTTACAATTCCGTTGTAAAGAAAATAGTTACAGAAGAGCAATAGAATATATTTAATACATGTAAGATGTTATTTAAGCTTGACAAAGTTCGAATGAAAACTTTATCAAAGTTATTCCAAGAAACATGTGTGTTCCTATTTTTCGTTTCGTCTGTTTACACCATTATGAAGTTGAGAGGTCTTCTTCATTAAGTGTCGCATATAAAAGGGCCCTCTTTTATAATTCATAAAATTAACTAAGCATTTTTAAATGCAAAAAGTTAAAAGGGTGAAACAAAAACCCACTTATTAAAATTTAAATGGAAGTAAGACCCTTAACTTATAAAGAAACAAGGTAAGGGCAAATCATTAAAAGAGTATAACATAGACTCAAAGTCAAAAGCATTAAGTTGAAGCAAAAACTTCATGATATTAAGTTGAAACTAAGTATGAACTTAGTCCTAACCTTGTCACTATAAATCCCCGAAAAGACCTGGGGATATGTTGTTACCGGAAATATTACCCCTAAACGGGGTAGGGGTAAATCTACCAAATGTTCGACCAACAAAAAGAGAGAGTTGAACTTCACAAGCAAACTTTATAGAAAGGTTTTAAGTAGAATTTAAGATGGAAACATCAGCAACAGAAGGCTCGATTTGATCATAAGGAGCTGGGACATCCACCATACCAGGATTATCTTCAACATTTTTGGGAGTATCGGCCATGGGTGAAGAGAAACTTTGGCTTTGCTAAGTTTTCTCTATTGTTTTCTTAATATTTTCTAACTCAGCATCTAAGTTAAAACCTTTCTGGCTTACCCCATAAGATTATCATGACACGTGTTCAAAATGGCCCAACTTCAACAGCAACCTTGTCCTCAAGAGCCTCGTAATCTCTTTTCCATGATCAATTTCACTCTTGAGCTTATCCCTCTCCGGCAAAGCAACATCGTAAGAAGACTGTAAAGGGGCAAGTGAACTCTCCAAGAACTTGACCTTATCAGAAGACACTTAGAGATCTTCTTAGGTCTGGGTGAGTGTTTAGACAAGCTCGCTAGCATTTACCTCTTTCTCATTCAACATTGCATTTAGACTTCTTATCTCCTTAGTAGCTTTGGAGAGTTGTTCAGCAAAATACAACTCGAGGAGATTTTTACCCTTTCCTGCCTGGTTGGAAGAAACTTTCTCAACTGCTAGCTCTGATGCCATAACTCTTAGTTGTTACTCTAAAGTACATTTGGTTTGTTCTAAAACTTCCATCTCAAGTTGAAGACTTTTATACTACTCATTCATATTATTTGCCTCAATCTGGTAATCATGCATTAATTGCTCTGTACGGGAAACCTTTTTCATCATCTCCGTACCGATGAGATTGATCTACATAAAAAACAGGGGGTAAGAATCTTAACAGAAGGAAAATGGTGTAGAATATGAAAAGAAGTCTATGCCTTCAATGATGATTGCACGATGTCACTCATCCATGTCAAAGAACTTTGACTTTCTAGCTTGGACTTTTCAACCAGCCCAATCAAGGGTTTTAACCATACATCAGCCTGGCCTAACTTCTTCAAAAGATTACCATCGGCAGGAACTTCAATGGTAATTTGTTTCATTACCCTGCTTTCACTTGAAGGACCAATTTCAGTTCAAGAAATATTAGTATAAGGGACTGTAGATGAAGTCATAATGTCTTGAGGCGGAGCAGAAATAGCAGCAGCAAGAACATCAAATAACATTCCATTGGGACCGACATAGGGAAAGAGGCAAGAGGTACTTCCTCAGACACCAAGTCAAAGCATTCATTATCAAACCCATGTAAAAAAGGTGCTCAGTAAAATCACGAGCTGCCATAGGAGTATCTTCGTCAGAACTTACTAAAGTGGCTTCAATGGGCTCGGTCACAGGAACAGAACGAGGAGAGAGAGTAACTTCATCATCCAAAATGACGCGTCTTCTAGCCAGTTGCTTTATAATCAAAGAACTTCCATCCCGCTCCTTTTCGTCTTCAGAATCCTGGGGTTTGTGAGTTTCCTTTTCGATAAAGAACTCAAGATTATCTCTTGAGCTCTTTCAAAAGAAAGTCTAGAAGCTGCGATCTACTCAGCACTTATACCACGAATAGGAAACCTTGATAAAAAGAAGGGTTAAATATATTCTAATGAAAGAATGAATAAAATAGAAGGAAAAGAATAAAAAAATTTACCGTGAGTCTTAACCTTCCAAACATACCTATTTGAGAGGTACTTCCAAGATCTAACTTCCATCGGAGCAACGGTCAACAGTTTCTCTACCCAACCACGAAAATTGGGAATCTATTCAACAACTCCCATAGTTGCTGAAAGAAGGAAATTGAAACAGTCACGAGAAGTACACACTCTTTTTTTTAAAAAAGAGAGTGAAAATGGTATATTTTCTTCACCTACTAACCCTATTGTAGGAGCAGAAACAAATCGAGCATACAAGCCACGATCTTTATCGTCCTCAGTGACCCTCTTACTCCTCACCACCAAAGTTAAGATCCCATGACGAAACAACTTACCAGAGTAGAGGTGGATTAAATGAAAAAAGGTGAAAGGCGACTGAGCTAAATTAGCCAAATACCTTAAACATGAAATATTCCTCCATACAATAGGGCCAATTTGTCGTAAACACACATTGAAAAAGCAGCAAAATTTGATAATGACTGGATCAATCGGGGGTCTAAACTCCAATGTAAAAGGGTACGTATACACAAACGAAAAGCCAGCTTTGAAAGAAGTGATCCTTTGATTTGCATTAAGGATCAGAATTGGGAAATCAAACCTCCAATGAGAATCTCCACGAACAACAGAGATCAAACATTTAATAATCTGTGAAGGGTAAACATCAACACAATCATGAAAGGACATAGAAGAAACCTGTTTTTTAATAGATTCTCTATCAGTATAAAAAGAAAGTTCAGAAGGGATAACTTTGTCTAGTGTAGGTTCATGGACTGGCTCATTAGAATCTCTACTTATGGCAAAAGACCTATGTGGAAGAGAAGCCCTAGTTCTAGAAAATGAGGGAGGGGTGGAACTAGGTAGAGAAGAAGAAGAACCTCTAATAGAAATTGACCCTAAACTGCAGAGCCTACCTCTTATCCTGCTTCTAATAGGAGCAAGAGGAAGTTCATCTACGATAAGAACTTTTTAAGGATCGTGGTTCGAAAAAGACATATCTTTACGAAAGAGAAGAGAAGAATGAATAATCAAAGATGGAAAACTTTTTTATGAAAGAATAGACAAAGGATATATTTATACTCAGAAGCAACCGTCAAACAAAAACGTAATGATGGTAATGTCATAATGCAAAATGTCACTTCATGAATGATGTAACCGTAAAAAAGCCCCAAAAGACGCTGAAGGACTGCAAAACCAATCAAAAGCCACCACGTCACATGTATTAAATGGAAGTGACATGTGAATGGTCAGTTCTGGAGAAGGTATAATGATATGTGGGAATGGCAGCAAAAATTTCCACTTTAATAAAATCCACCTTCCAAATATTTAATTGATGAATAAATGACAAGTGGAGGACTATCAGTATTGGAAAAAATTGAGTTAATATTTAAAATTAATTATGTGCTGACATGTCAAGACACGTGGATCAATGAAAAATGACAGCTCGCAAAGAGTATTCAAAGAGACACAAGCCTTAATAGGTACGAGCAAAGGTTCAAGAAAATAAGAAGTAACGGTTACTCAAGCCTCTTGATAATTTGAAGAGACATCGGAGGATTGAACCTAGATAGCAAAAAGTACAGATACGTATTATTCATAATTAATGAGCATCAATGATGGGGAACGTTATAGAATCTTCACTAAATAGTTACGATTGCAATTATCACATTAATGCCATTAATGGCTCATAATGGCTCTATTATGAAGGAAAGAAACGTAGTACTTAGAAATAGCTATAAAAGGGGAGAAATAATATTTTTATGAGGGACACAAATTGTTATTAGAATATATTGATTTACTTTGCTTTATTTTGCTTACTCAGCTACTTTCAATTCAATTCTTCTTTTTCATTACAAAATTATTTTCTTATTTGATTATCAGTAACTCGAGTTTTTCTAAAATTAAGCTTTGACCGAAATTTTTATTTTCTTGTTAAACATGGTTGTTGTTGTTATAGGTAAAAAAATGTTATAGAGGGATAAAATATAACTTAAAACAGTTCTGAGGAAAACTTAACTTTTATAGTGAATGACTGTTTTATCGTGTTATAAAGAGATAATGTTATAGAGAGATCTAACGATCAAAGACTAAGCTTAGACAGAACAACTAGCCTTGAATGCCATAATCTATTTTTTTTTTTAAATCCTATTCAATTTCTTCATTCGAAATTTATCTATTCCTTTCTATATGTATATTATCTCTATTTATCTGAAATATTTGTACATCGAACTAATAATTGCTTTACTATCTGTCGATAGGGGTGTACTCTGGGCGGGTCCAGGGCCTAAACTGGCCAAACAGTCACGGTCCCAATGGGTGAAATCGGCCCACGGCGGTCCTAATCCCACATGGTCCCGGGCTAAATGGCCGAGCCCATGGGTCTAACAAAAAAATTTTCGTTACGAGCTATTTTTTTTTTGAATTTTTTTATCTAAGGCAATTTCTTGTAAACTATAAATGTATATACTGATATAAATTCCTTATATATATAGCTATATAAATATATATAGTATATATAGTATGTATAGTATGTATATATAAGGGTGTATTGTGTGCATATATTATTATATATTGCTCTATATATATAGTGCCTTATATATATATATATATGTGTGTGTGTGTGTGTGTGTGTATACACACATACACACACACACTCTCTCACACACACACACATATATATATATGTGTATATATATATATATAGTTTATATATACTAGATATATAATATATATACTATATCAAATTTAAACACAAAATAAATTGCAAAGAAATATTCAAGAGAATGTCTTATAATTTTTATTATTACGGTATTAACAAAGAATGGCAATATCTTTCTTAGTCTTCCTCCTCCCAATGAAATGAGCACAATAAGGTACTAATACCACCATTAAAAGAAAAAAAATTAAGGCAAGTTATGCCAAAATACAAGTTACATATTAGTCTATGTATTATATCTAACACATCTCATAAATCCTTTAAGGTTCGGAGGAATTTCCGTTGGTGGTGGTGAAAAGAAGTTTGTTCATCAACACTTCCGGGCGAAGCAGAATCCTGCGCAACTTTCGCTAGCATTTCTTCATAAGCTTCGTCTATCTCCTATTGTGATTTTGCAAGTCCAAAATTTCTTCTTTCCGAACGGATTATCGATTTTTCCAAGCTCTTCCTCATAGACGCTCTATGATCACCAATGTGAGTATCGCTTGACTGAAAGGCTCTCCGGTGCTACTGTTGAATTGAACATTTAAAATATTTCAAGTCATCCTTGAAAGAACCAGATATTATTTTTGTTTGTCCTTACACCATTCCACAAGATCAAAGGTGCCATTTGGATTCTCCTTTTTAAGGCCCTACGACAAATAAACTTGAAGCTTATTTAGTTGTGAACTATCACCAAAATTATCACCTTGAGAACCCCAGAACTCCATCCAAGAACTAAGAGCTTTTAGGCTCGCGGTCCTTTTAGATGATTGCGAACTAGACGAAGTAGGAGTTGGAACATTTGGTTTAACATGAGCTACAGTAAGTTGATAAGCATTATAAATTATTTGAGCATTTATTTTAATTGAGGCTTTTGCATCTCTAAGTGTAGCAAATTCCTCATCTGAAAGTGATAAAGCGTTATACATTTTTTAATACCAAAAGTGAGGACCTCCTAATTTCATTGTAGGATTTACCACTGCAGCAACACCAAAAAAATGGGGGATAGGGAAAAAATATTTTTTTAACTTAGCTTTCATATAATTAATAGCTTCTTGATAAATTACTCCACCCTCTGAAAATTGAGTAAATAAATCTACAAGTGCTACAATATAAACTAAACAGTTAGAAATAGTAGGATAATATTGGACAGATAATTCATTTGTAGCAATATGAATTTGTTCTAAAAAGTCTACAAGCATTTTAACATTACTCCAATCTTGATTTGTAAGGTGCTCATCATCATCATCACCACCATCACCTACACGAGCATTATACGTTGCGCTTATTAGGTTTTTATATTCATATGCAACAACTAAACTTTCATACATTTAATTCCATCTAGTCGGGTTTAGGAACCTTTCTTTCTCTAAGGCCAAATTCGTCACATTTTTTAAAATAGTCTCTATGCCTACACTTTGAATACAAAAACCAATTAAGAGCCATTTTAACCTTTTCAATTTTTACTTTAAAACTTTTATACCAGCACCGATGATTAAATGGTAAATATGACAAATACATCTAACATGAAAGATATTACTAGAAGCAACCCTACAACGTTAGTGTTACTAGAAGCATTATCCATTGAAATCGACATAATTTTATCTCTAATTCAAAAATATCTACAAATATCTGCAACTGTGTTATCAATAAACTTGCATGTGTGGCGTAAATTAATTATTCTATAAGCAATAATCTATTTTTGCATTACCCACTCCTCATCTATCTAATGACTTGTAATAGTTAGATAACCACAATCATTACCACTTCTGCCAATATCAGTAGTAATAGCAATGCGGCAATTGATATGAGTAAATAAATAGCGCAAATATTGTTCAAATATAATGTAGTATATTTGTAGGATTAAAAAACTCTTCTAATATAATGCACAAAATAAGGGTTAGAAGGAAAACTATAGGGTAATCACATATTAATAACTATTTTTGCCAATTCTTCACGATCTTTATTTGGATCATAATATAAATTATCACTGGTAACAATGTTAATTTCCGATTGAACTATATTTGAACATGTACTAGGGTTAACCGTAGTATCTACACTTGTACCCTTTTGCGCGGCTTTTATTTGAAGAAATCTAGCTTTATCTCTAGGGTGAGTCTTTATATGTCTAGTCAAACTACCCGTACCGCTACGATCTCCAGTAAATTTATGAACCAACAAGCCCCACAACTTTTACACTTAGCCTTATTTTGTTCTCTTTGTTGAGTAAAAAGGTGCCAAACAAGTAGGTGTATCATCTAAATCCGGTTACGTTTCATCTAAATCATCATTTTCAAAGATAGTTTCATTAGGATAAAGAGCATTCATAACTTCTTCATTTAATTGTTGATCTGTTGCAGCATCATGATAAGATTGATTATCGAAAAATTAAAAATGAGGGTTATCACTATCAAGAATAACATGTAGAGGAGGACGGGTAACAAGTTAGGATCGGGGAGCCGGGGGAACAGTAGTATCTTCGCGACTAGATTCATTAATTTTAGATTTTTCCTTACCACTAAATATTTCTTTCAAAGAAAATGCCATATTAATTATAATTATACAAGCTAAAACAAACAAAATTATAATATTAAACTTAAGAGTTGAAATGAGTTTATCGAATTGACGAACAACTTCTTGAAAATTGAATATCGTTGAAGACTTGAATACTTCAATTCAGCAACTTCATAATTTTTCACGAAATTGCAATAATAAAGTAAGCAATTATAGAAGAAAATTAGAGAGAGATTGATGAATTTGTGAGTAAAAATGAAAGAATGAGTGGGTATTAATAGTTGAGAATTGGGAAAAAGTGTAATTATAAAAAGTTTGGGTTAAAATAAACTTTGGGGGCCAAATAGCTATTTCTTGAAGTCCCAAACGGTTGAAATTGAAGACCAACAACTAGATTTTAAAAATCTGATCGTTGGTCAATTTTTTTTTTTTTTGAAAATAGTCGTTGGGGCCCCTTAGGCCCATTTGGCCCGATTGAACCGGCCCGAACCCGCCTGCCAGTCCCGGGCTCACGAGCTATTGGGATAGAACCGGCCCGTCATGAGCCTTTGCACCATTTGAGACCGGTCCGTTTGGCCTTTTTTGGCCCGTTTGACTCGCACCCTCCGGTCGATCCCGGGCTGGACCCGGGCCACAATACATCCTTATCTGTCAATGATGGTTGTGATATGAAAGATGTATTGTCTTTATCATCTTACTGGGGTTGGGGGAGTGGGGGGTTCGGAGTGGGGGGGGGGGGTAAGTTCTTGAAATTATGTCTATGTTAAAACTTGTGACGCTCTATTTCCACTTCATAAGTCTTGTTTATTAGGTAATTACGGTTTACATGTCAATTGTCATGCAACATCTGAACAAGTATACTACAACTAACTATCTATTTTAGTGCATCATACGATTTCACACGATATTCTCAGTAGCAAGTTTTATGTTAGGGATTATTTTATGAATATCTTTTTATATTACTCGCTTTACTTTTAAAATTGAGTTTTGATACTTATGCAGTTATGTTGTGATGTTTTAGCAAATTATATTTAACCAAAAATTATACCTTTCGTCAAAGTTTAATTTTAAATGAAATCGGTTTTTTATAATCAAGTTTTGCTTTACTTTCTCCACGATATCAAAGAAAAATAACAAGAATAAATAAAGAAGTAATTGATTGCAAGATCAAAACAAAGAATTTCGAGAAAAGCATAAAAGTAAAAGGTATATTTCAATATTGTCTCAAATATCTCTTTACAAATAATATTATGTGCCCTTTTATATGAATGTACATTAGTAACAGTTTTCCCATAATTTGAGCTAATTATAGGCATTAATAACAGTGATTGCCCATTATTTTGGATTCTCATCATCGTAAATGCCTTACATATGTTATAATATCCTTCCTTCTTTCTTTCTGGTCCATATAGCTTCCCTTTTTTATATCATTTATTCATACTTTGTTAGCTGTTAGGCATGATACTGTTTCGTATGTATTGTTTTCCGTGCTTTTTCTTTTCTTATCAAATAAAATTATCACGTATCGCTAGATATTATTCCACGCATTTTGCTATGTCAGCGGCCTAATATTTTACATGTAACTTTTTTTCCCACTAATACAAAGTATTATTTGAAATAAATATAAGTTATTAATGGATCATTTTTCATAACCATCTCAACATTCGTTTGACGAGCTTGTTACATTTGGTACACATTTGATGAAATTTAGTTATAGCAATCTACTTATTTAACTAAAAAAATTCGATGAAAGCAAAAAAATTATCTACAATCATTACTTATATGAATACACAGTTCACAGTTTACAAGTGAATCTTACGAAAATAATAATTTGTTGCTTCCTTATTTAGTTTTATGATATTTACTAAATTGGCTCTTACTCTCTTTGTTCACTTTTACTTGTCCATTATCTACTTTTTATAGCCCTTAACAAATAATAATTGTAGTATATATTTTGTCGTATAACCAATCATAATGATAGCATTTTAAAGAATCTTTAAAAATTAATTTAGAAATGAGTAATTAATGATAAGGGTAAAATAAGAAAAGAAATTATCTTTCTCTTGATTTGCTAAAATGAACAAATAAAAATAAAAATATATTTTTAATATAGTAGACAAGTAATAGCTAACGAAAGGAATATAAAAAAAGAAGAAAAAAGAAAAATAGAAGAAGATAAAGGGATACATTAATTTGGAAATATTGGAATAAATTTATGTCCGATGAATATGATCAATGTATTTTGTCATTAGATAGAAAGGTTTTTGAATGTTGTATTGTCCCTTGGGTGACTTGCAGGGTCATATAACACACGAGACATTTGGCAATGAGTTCAACATTCAATATCTCAAAAATTCATGATTTGACTGTTCATACATATTTTTCTTAATTTACGTTTCTTCTATCGTCTTATTTTTTTAATGTCTAATCAAACAGAATGATTTAGGAAAAAAAATTATTTTTGCACTTGTAGTTGAAGATTGTCTCCGATTTTAATAACCGTTCAAAAGTGATCTTTTTAAGTTTAATTAAAATTTTCGGATTAAAGGTGTATTTGATATAAAAAAATATTTTCCTAAAAGATATTGTTCCTTGGATGACTTGTATGGTCATATAACACATGAGACAGGACCAATCGTTTATTGGTAATGAGTTCAACAATCAGTACCTCCAAATTTCATGATTTGACTGTTCATACACATTTTTTTCTTAATTTATGTTTCTTCTAGCGTCTTATTTATTATTATTATTATTTATGTCTAATCAAACAGAGTGATTTTTAAAAAAAACTATTTTTGCACTTGTAGTTAAAGATTGTCTTTGATTTAAATAACAGTTCAAAATAGGCCTGTATTGTAGTTCGGGCCTGGCCCGTGACCGGCCCAGAATTACGATTCTAACAAGTCTAGCGGGCCGGTTCTGGTAGGCCTAGGGATATAATGGTATATAAGTCCGTCGTGGGCCGGTTCAACCGAATAAAATTGTGAGACCGGGCCCGTTAAGTCTGGGATCGGCAGGCGGGCCTAGGCCGGTTCAACCGGACCTGGCGGGCTCCAACGGTAATATTTCAAAAGAAAATTATTTAAAAAATGGCCAATAGTCAGATTTTAAAATACTAGCCGTTGGCCTTGTATTTTTATCCGTTGGGAAGTTTCAAAAATAGCCATTTGGCCGCCAAACTTTGTTTTAATCCCAAACTTTTTATAATTATACTTTTTCTAATTCTCAACTATAACTACCCCCCTCCCCATTCTTCTATTTTTAGTTTTTTACTCACAAATTCATCAATCTCTCTCTAATTTTCTTTTTATAATTGCTTACTTTATATTGCAATTTTGTGAAAAATTGTGAAGTTGGTGAATCGAAGTATTCAAGTCTTCAACGATATTCAATTTTCAAGAAGTTGTTTGTCAATTCGGTAAAATAGTTCCAACTCTTAAGTTTAATATTATAATCTTATTTTTTTTAACTTGTATACTTATAATTAATATGGTATTTTCTTTGAAAAAATATTTGGTGGTAAGAGAAAAGCTAATATTGGTGAATCTAGTCGCCAAGATATTACTCTTTTCCCGGCTCCCCGACCTAGACCTGTTACTTGTCCTCCTCCACCTATTATTCTTGATAGTGTAACCCTTGTTTTCAATTTTTCGATAGTCAATTTTGTCATGATGTTGCACCGGGTCAATAATTAAATGAAGAAGTTATAACTGCTCTTTATTCTAATGAAACTATATTTGAAAATGATGAGAAAAATGATGATTTAGATGACACGCAACCGGATTTAGATGATACACCTACTAGTCCGGTTAATAACCCAACCGATGCCCCGCCTGACCCTCATGTAGTAACCCCTACCTTTAATAGACAACCTTCTAAATGGCCCGAAACATCTCTTGTTTGGCACTTTTTTACTCAACTAAGAGAACAAAATAAGGCTAAGTGTAAAACTTGTAGATCTATGTTGGTTCATAAATTTATTGGAGACAGTAGCGGTACGGATAGTTTGACTAGACACATAAATACATACATGAGAGATAAAGCTAAATTTCTTCAAATGAAAGTTGAACAAGAGGGGAGAAGTGTAGATACTACAGTTAACTCTAGTACAGGTTCAAATGTAGTTCAACCGGAAATTAACACTGTTACCGGTAGTATTTTATATTATGATCCAAATAAAGATCGTGAAGAATTGGCTAAAATGGTTACTGTTATGTGCTTATCATATAGTTTTCCTTCTAATCCTCATTTTGTGCATTATATTAGAAGGGGGTTATTCCTACTTATAAAGGATGGCATCGCGCAACTGTAAAGAGCGATATTTATAAATATAAATATAAATATGAACAATATTTGCGTTATTTATTTACTCATGTGGATTGTTCGCATTGCTATTACTATTGATATTTGTAGAAGTGGTAATGATTGTGATTATCTAACTGTTATAAGTCATTGGATAGATGAGGAGTGGCTAATGCAAAAGCGCATTATTACTTATAGAATAATTAATTCACGCCACACAGGTAAGTTTATTGCTAACGCAATTGCAGATATTTGTAGATATTTTTGCCTTAGAGATAAAATTATGTCGATTTCAATGGATAATGCTTCTAGTAACACTAACGCTGTAGGCTTGCTTACAACCACACTAAATCCTGCATTTAGTAATATTTTTCATGTTAGATGTATTTTTCATATTTACCATTTAATTGTTGGTGCTGGTTTGAAAGTTTTAAATGTAGAAATTGAAAAGGTTAAAATGGCTCTTAATTAATTTTTTTATTCAAACCGTAGAAGTAGGCTTAGAGAATATTTTTAAAAATGTGATGAATTTGGCCTTAGAGAAAGAAAGGTTCCCAAAGTTGAAAGCTACAAATCAAGATTGGAGTAATGTTAAAATGCTTGTAGACTTTTTAGAACAAATTCATGTTACTACAAATAAATTATCTCGCCAATATTATCCTACTATTTCTAACTGTTTTATATTGCAGCACTTGTAGATTTATTTACAGCATTTTAAGAGGGCAGAGATATTTATCAAGAAGCTATTAATTCTATGAAAGCTAAGTTTAAAAAATATTTTTTTCCTATCCCCCCTATTTTTTGTGTTGTTGCAGTTTTAAATCCTACAATGAAATTAGGAGGTTCTCACTTTTGGTATTCAAAAATTTATAATGCTTTACCACTTCCAGCTGAGGAATTTGCTACACTAAGAGATGCAAAAGCCTCAATTAAAATAAATGTTCAAACAATTTATAATGCTTATCAACTTGTTGTAGATCATGCTAGAGCTAATGTTCCAACTCCTACTTCATCTAGTTCTCGATCATCTAAAAGAACTGCAGGCCTAAAAGCCCTTAGTTCTTCGACGGAGTTCAGGGGTTCTCAAGGTGATAATTTTGGTGATAGTTCACAACTAAATGAGCTTCAAGTTTATTTGTCGCATGGCCTTGAAACGGAGAATCCAGATGGCACCTTTGATATTTTTGAATGGTGGAAAGACAAACAAAAACACTATCTGGTTCTTTCAAGGATGACTCGAGATATTTTAAGTGTTCAAGCTTCAACAGTTGCATCGGAGAGCGCTTTCAGTCAAGCGAGACTTTAAATTAGTGATCATAGAGCGTCTATGAGGGAGAGCTCTTGTGACGACCCGACCCGTCATATTTTGTATTTCAGCCCTATTATCCCCGTAATATGCTTCCCCGTGTGTTATTATATGTGTTTGGTGAGTTTGAAGTGTTTCGGATTGAATTTGGATAGAAATGAGACAAATAGTCTCTTTAAGGAAAGTTTAAGTTGGAAAAGTCAACCAGACGTTGACTTGTGAGTTAGAGGGCTTGGAATGGATTTTCAATTATTTGACTAGTTTCAGATAGTGATTTGTGACTTGGGAGATAAAACAGAATCGAATTTGGAGGTCCGGTATAGTATTAGGCTTGAATTGGCTAAGTTGGAATTTAGGCGAAATCCGGTTGGTAGGTGAGATTTTGATCTGGGAGTCGGAATGGAATTCCGAGAGTTGTGGTAGCTTTGTTAGGAGATTTTGGATATGTCCGCAGATTTTCTTTTCATTCGGGCCTTTTTGGTTTGTTTCGGCATCGAATGAGATTTTGAGAAGTTCATGTTTATCTTAGACTTTGATTTGCGGAAAATGATGATTTTTGATGTTAATGATAGTTTTCTTATGGCTCGAGCAAATTTGAATGGGGTATTTAGTCATATTTGTGTTGTTGTTTTGGACCCCGGGGGCCTCGGGATGATATCGGAGGGTTAAATGAGGAATTTTGGAGTTTTTATTGAATGTACCTGCTGCTTCTGGTACTTCCACGAAAGCGGGCTAGGAACAACTTAAGCGGTGTCCACGGAAGCGGACAAGTAGCCGCAGAAGCGTCACAGAAGCGGTCAGGTGGACCGGGTATGCGAGAGTCGCCGAAGCGGTGAAGCGACCGCAGAAGCGGCCGCTGGGGAAAAGGGCTGGACCGCAAAAGAAGGTTATTAAGCGCGGAAGCGATACCACAGGTGTGGTTAGTGGACCACAGAAGCGAAAATGTCTAAGGGTTTAATGTAATCAGTATATTCGAATTTCAGAAGGGTAAAATCATTTTGGGGTGCGAACTAAGGCGATTTTTGGGCGATTTTGGAGAAGATTCGAAGGAGAATCATCAGGTATGGATATTTGGACTTGGATTGTGATATTATAGTGTAAAAACATGTATTAATCACTGAAAATTCAAGGAATTTGGGTATGAAATTGAGGAAACTGGGGCATGAGTTTTAATATTTCAAATTAGGATTTGATAGGTCATTTGAACTCGGATTTGGAAGTTCTTGGTATGTATGAACTTGTGGCGAGACGAGGATTCCGAAAATGTAAGTTTCATATTTTTTCGATAAGCGGGCCCGGGGCTCAAGTTTTGCTAGTTTCGAGATTTTTCTTATATTTCGATTGGGCGTTGTTCCATTAGCCTATTATGATATATTTGTACTGATTTTTGCTAGTTTCGACGCGCGTGGAGGCCGATTTGAGGAGAAAAGGCGTCGCGGGCTTGAGCTTTCGCCGGATCGAGGCGGGTAATAGTTGTAAATGATGTCCTGAGGGTTTGTAAACCCCGGACTTGCACATCATAGTGCTGTATTGAGGTGACTTGCACACCGGATAACAGGCGTGGGGTAGTTCACCACTGGGTATTGTGACTTGGTCCGTTCCACTTAATAAAAACACTACCTAATTGCTTGAAATTGAATTGACACCCTAATAAAGATATTAATTATCATGAACTGGACTGATTATCATGTTCGGGGCTTAGTGCCGAATATTTGAATCCTTCAGGGATTGGTATCACTGTCTTGATAATACCGTGCATATTTTCATCTCAGTCTAAGGTTTTAAAATGGTTTTTTTGCTACTCAGCATTTTTATAAGATTTGAAAACTTAAACGAGGCTTTGATGGCATTTTAGTTGTGAGATGTGATGATACGGTTGCCCAATGGGCTTATATGCATTCATGACTATACATGCGTCGGGCTGCACGATCCGCATCAGATATATATTGATATTGCGCTTGGGCTGAAGGAGTCCCTCCAGAGTCTGAACCCCCACAGTGAGTGCTGGCGCCTTTGGATGGATCGGGCTGTACGCCACAACATCATACGTATTGCATTACATACATATATTAGCTTCACTTGTACTACGTGGCACAACATTTAGCACTCATACATTACTGGCATACATGTGTTATCTGCCTTATTGACCAGACACCCTGGTGAATTGTTAAGGAGTGCTGAGCTCATGGGGGCTGATCTGAGTGCAGACTTGCACTGTTTGAGGTTGTACCCAGGTATTGATCTGTTAATGAAAGGAAGAGATGTTAAAAAAAGAGATTTCTAAATAATCTACTCGCATATGTTAAAAAGGAATACCCTGTGAGTGTACTTTAGTTTAAAGGATGATACTGTACGTTTATAGCATGAGAAAGTGCTTTGTGTGGTTTCTTTTTCCTCAGCATTATTTACTTTTATTACCGCTGAGTTGGAAGTACTCACTTAACTCCCTGCACCATGTGTGTAGATTTAGGTACTTGGAAGCTTAGTTGAGCTTGGAGCTAGTCGAGAGCTCCATTTGGGATCGTCGAGATAGCTGCCTGGCATCCGCAGGATCCGACACACCTCTTATTACTCTGTATTTGTTTAATTCCGCATACTCTCGGACTTGTAGAGTTACTTACAATATTGTATTGATATTTTGATAGAGGCTCTTGGCTCGTGACCGCAGATCTTTGGAAAGTTACGTGGTTTTCGTGAGATTTCGGGATATTGTTATAGCTATCATCTTATTTTGATTTTCTTCACTGTTAATGACTTAAAATAAATAATTTTAAGCTCTAAGCTCGGGTTGAGAGTGTATTTGGTCTGGCTTTCCTAGCCGTTGGGCTGGGCGCCATCATGACTGGGTTTGGGGTTGTAACAGCTTGGAAAAATCGTTACTCTTTAGAGATTGGATCCGTTCGGAGAGAAGAAATTTTGGACATGCAGTATCGCAACCGGATATACTCGAAGCTTATGAAGAAATGCTAGCGGAACTTGCGAAGGATACTGCTTCTCCCGGAAGCGGTGATGAACAAGCCTCTTTTCCACCACCACCAACAACAATTCCTCCAAACCTTGAAGGATTTATGAGATTTCTTAGAGATAATACATAGACTAATATGTAAATTGTATTTTGACACATCTTTCTTAGTTTTTAATTTTGATGGTGGTATTCGTACCTTGTTGTGCTCATTCCATTGGGGGAAGGAAGACTACAAAAGATATTGCTATTTTTGTTAATGTCGTAATAATAAAGATTTTAAGACATTCCCTTGAATATCTCGTCGCAATTTTTTTTTTGTGTGTTTAAATTTAACTCTTTATAATATATATATATATATATATATATATATATATATATATATATATATATATATATATATATATATATGTGAATTGCCTCAAAAATTAGATCTCCTTAATAAATGGACTATACCATTAGTCAAACTTAAAGTAATATACCGGTTAGGTACTTTTGATAAAATAGGTTTAAAATAAGTAGTTAAAACTACTGAAGAAACTATCACTGTATATAGTGACCATGCTACATTCAGATTATTATCCGAAAGTGATTTAGCTCCATGTAGGGATTCTCATAGATTTATTCACACAGGCTTAATACAAGTCGCCTTTAAGCCACTAACTTTAAGAGGCTTACCTTTAAGCTCTATAGCAGCTCTCAGAGATGGCAGAAATAAGAATTGGAAAAAGTCACTTATAGGGACTGTGCAAAATAGCTTGTCTTATGGCCCTGTTTATTTTAATGCTTATCCTAATTTGCAGATTTCTCTTAATGATGAGAATTCTTTAAATGCTTTAATACTAAGAATTAAATTACATGGTTATGATTATTTGCCCGATACACAAGTTATATGTATCTATTATAGAATTTATTTCAAACCTTTATATACTTTGAATCCTATGTGTAAAGTTATGGATTTCAAAAATGAAATAATTCTTATAGAAACCAACTTTGGAAAATTCAAAGTAACTACCAGGAGACCTATCAAATGGGATGAAATTGATTTTCTCAGGGAATGGGTCATAGAGGAAGCAATTGCCCCTCGAAACAATGGTAATACCGAGGTTAAAGAAATAGAACAAACCTCAGATGACACAATTAATATTAGGTTCAATGAACCTATCCAAACTGATAATATCAGTTTATCATCTAGGTTAACTAGATCAAACTCTTCATATACCTCTCCAATTGATTATGTGGTAGACTTTCCATCTAGAGCTTCCACATTTCAAATTAGAGAAAATAATAGGATTAATAATATCAGTATCAATAGTCATAATATAGTCAAGATTAATTCAGATCTTGAACCCACTGCATCCGAAATAGATTTTTCAAATGGTGTTAATGATGGTATAAAACCAAATAGATTTTAATCCGGGTTCACCGGCAATAAAATGATTCTAGAAGAATTTCTAGCACCCAGATGGGCTGTTTTCAGAAAATGGTTTCATGAAAACATGACTAATGAATTAATACAATTTTTTAGAAATGATTTTTATCAAGATATTAGCAAGAAAAATAAGATTATTGCTTTTGTTCCCTGGTTTATGTCTAACCATATTTATAACTATGTCTCTATATTAGAAAGAGATTATATGCTCACGAGTGGAAAAATTACTAAATCAGTCTTTCCACCCCAATAATCTTTTCGGATGGGAGAAAGAGATAAAATTGTATATTTCACTGCTTTTTCAAAATTGCTTGAAAACAATGTAGCTTCAATTACAGATAAAAACTTGAATACAATGCTCACTCAGAATAATTATACTAATATGTATATTAGTATTATGGGAGAACAAGTTGTTACGATACAGGAAAATTGGATAAGCTTATAGCTGAGGTCCAAAAGATTCAACAGAAGGATGGTTAAGGTAAAGAGCAAATAGCTACTACCAGCATTCAACCTCCACCTGAGGTAAAAGACTTTAAATTAAAAAGTCTTGATGATTTGGAAGAACTTCTTACTAGGAAGTTTGGAGAGTTTAGGGTAAGTCCTTTAACTATAGAACATAATCTTGATAAAGGTAAAGGATTACATATAGAAGATGAGATTAATAAGATCTCTGAGAAATATGCTCGAAAACACTACCAAAGAATGTTTTACTACCCTAGACTTATCCCCCAGGATGTCCTAATAGAAAAACATGACAACGACCACTACCACCAGAGTTACAGTGGGTGAGATATCTAAGAATGGAATATAGATGGTCTTGCTGAAAGGAAAATCTATGCGACAATACATAGAATGCTTATGTACATCACTATTTTTAAGGTTATAAAAATACATATAGAGCAATAACATAAATGATTATTGCCGGTTTTACTTGTCAACTTAAAGGTTGGTGGGATAATTATCTTACTCATGAACAACGTCACCAAATCATGAAT
Organism: Nicotiana benthamiana; assembly: GCA_034376525.1. NCBI lineage: Eukaryota > Viridiplantae > Streptophyta > Magnoliopsida > Solanales > Solanaceae > Nicotiana > Nicotiana benthamiana. The sequence goes on from CM067324.1 coordinate 9,864,037, forward strand.
GCAACCAAAGTTGAGGATGATAAGACTGTTCAAAACTCGGTCTATTCTTTAATTCTAAATATCATTGAACACTTTTCGAAAAGATGGTATGATAATAGTGAGACCATTAGAACTATGCTCCGGAATTTGAGGTGCAAAACCCTTACATCATTTTGATGGTACAAAGATATTTTCTTATCTAGAGTGATGGAATTACCAGAGAGTAATAGTACTCATTGGAAGTCCAAATTTATAGATGTGCTCCCTCCCTTATTTGCTGAAAGGATTAGAAAGGTCCTTAGAGGTACATGTATGAGTATCGATACTCATATGGTAAGTTCATTAGTGTACGCACTCAGGAAAGCGTAGCTTTATGTAATGAAATGAAGCTTAACCAACAAATTAAGAAACATCGTCTCAGTGAGAGACAACAATTGGGCGAATTTTGTGAACAGTTCGCTATAGATATGCCTTCTAATGGAAAGATACTCATATGGTAAGTTGATTAGTGTATGCACTCTGGAAGGCTTAGCTTTATGTAATGACATAAAGCTTAAACAACAAGTTAAGAAACATCGTCTCACTGAGAGACAACAATTGGGCGAATTTTGTGAACAGTTTGCTATAGATATGCCTTCTAATGGAAAGAGATCCCATAAGAAAAAGGATTTCAAAAGAATCAAGAGTTCGTCGGAAAAATGGCTTGAAAAGACCCAAAGGAGAAAGGCTTTTCATAAAGCTAGGAAGGGTTTTGTTAAATCAAAAAACCCTTAGGCTTGTTATAAATGTGGAATATTAGGCCACTTTGCTAAGAATTGTAAGGTCAAGGATAAAATCAAAGAACTTGACTTAGATGATCATATAAAAGATTCTTTTAAATTCTTCTCCATAAATATTTGATACTGAGAAAGATGGATCATCAACAAGTGAAAACCTCAGGGTTCTTCATGAAGGAAGCTATGCTTCATCTTCTGAAGAAGAGCCAGAGCAATATGATAAGGGACAATTCTCAAATCATTGTTGTAATACTGATGATGAGCTTTTTAATATTTATTCTCATTTTAGAGATTTAAAGATCAATGTTTTGTCAAATGATAACATACTTGATCTTTTAAGGGTTATTAAAGACCCTGAATTAAGGTCCCAGCTTATTGACAATCTTCCTTCTAGTATAGAGGAAGAAACAAAGGTGGAACAAATCCCATCTCAAAAAGGACCTTACACTATGTCTGAAATCAGAAAAATGGTGAAAAACAAATCACGACCTGAAAGAATAGCTACTGTCCAAGATTTAAGTACTGAGATAAATTATCTCAAGAAAGAAATCTCGGAACTAAATCATTCAAATATAGCCTTGGATGAAAGAATTTTCATATTGGAAAATTCTAGGATAATTGATAATCCTAATATTCAGATTATTGAGTTAAATACAACTGCAAGTCCTTCTGAAGAAAATACATCTAATAAGTTGCTTGGAGCCATAGATTTTTCTGAAGGTGAATTTATGAAAAAGTCCAATATTTTATCACCCAAATATTATTGATAAAAATAACTCTTCTAATAGACCACAATTTTAAAAAAAGAGTTTGTTGCTTTATTTGACAGTTGAGCAGATTTAAATTGTATAAAAGAAGGAGTAATACCCTCCATATATTTTCATAAAACCACTCATCGATTAAAAAATGCCAGTGGTAATTCAATGGGTATTTCATATAAATTATCTAAAGCTTACATTTGCCAACATGATATCTGTATTCTAGAAAGTTTTGTTTTGGTAAAAAATATTGACAAGGATGTAATATTAGGTGTCCCATTTTTTCAATTGATGCCTTTTTTATATTGGGATACAAAAAGCTTTACTGGTATTTATGATGGTAAGAACATCACTTTTGAATTTATAACCCAGCCTGCCCAACAATTTCTAAATGAAATCATTTCTAGTAATATTTCTTCTAAAATAAATCAAATTGAATTCTTGTAAAATGAAATTTGTTCCATTACAGTTTAAAAGATTTAAAAAATCCTAAGTTAATAGAAAAAAGATCTTCAAAAAAACCAGTTTTACATCTCTATTTGTGGTGACCACCCAAATCAATTTTGGAGTAGAAAAAAACATATCATAAGTCTTCCCTATGAAGAAGATTTCTCGAAGGATGGAATCCCTACCAAGGCCAGACCTTGTCAAATGAACTCTGAATATTTAGAGTTATGCAAGAAAGAAATTACTTCTTTACAGCAAAAGAGTTTAATTAGACCCTCAAGGTCCAAATGGTCTTGTATTATCTTTTATGTAAACAAGCATGCTGAACAGGAGAGAGGAATTCCTAGATTAGTTATAAACTATAAACCTTTCAATAAGGTTTTGAAGTTGGTTAGATATCCTATTCCTAATAAAAAGAATTTAATTGATAGACTACATAATGCCGTTATATTTTCAAAATTTGATTCAAAAGTATATTATTGTCAAATACAGATATTTGAATTAGATAAATATAAAACTGCTTTCAATGTGCCAATATGAATGGAATGTTATGCCTTTTGGTTTGAAAAATGCCCCATCTGAATTTCAAAAATTATGAACGATGTTTTTCTTCCTTACACAGATTTCATAATTGTTTATATTGATGATATTCTAGTATTTTCATAAAATATAGAATCTCATTTTAAACATTTAGATTTATTTAGAAAAATTATTATCCAAAATGGTTTAGTCATATCAAAACCAAAATGATGATTTTTCAAACTTCTGTTTGGTTTTTGGGTCATAACATTGAAAAAGGTAGGATCATTCCTATCAATAGAAGTATTTAATTTGCTTCTAAATTTCTTGATATAATAACTGATAAAACCCAACTCCAGCGATTTCTCGGAAGCCTGAATTATATTTCTCCTTTCATAAAGGACCTTGCCCAGGACACTGCTCTTCTTTATGATAGATTAAAAAAGAATTCCAAAGCATGGAATGATAGTCATACTGAAGCTGTCAAAAGGATTAAACAAAAAGTCCATAACCTTCCTTGTTTAACTCTAGCCAATACTAATTGGGCAAATATAGTAGAGACAGATGCCTCTAATATTGGTTATGGCGGAATTTAAAACAATATTCGCCATCGCATAAATAAGAATATCTAGTCCAGTTTTATTCTAGAAAATGAAATAATGCCCCAAAAAATTATGCAACTGCAGCTAAGGAAATTCTCGCTATCGTCAAATGTGTTATGAAATTTCAATCTGATTTAAATAATCAAAAATTTCTTATTAAGGCTGATTGCCAAGCTGCAAAGTTTATCTTTAATAAAGATTTTAAGCATGATGTTTCTATGAAAATGTTTGCAAGATGGTAAGCCTTGTTATCCCCTTTTAATTTTGACAAAATATATAAAAAAGGGTCTGATAATACCCTTTATAATTTTCTTACAAGAGAATATTTGAAATCATAAGTTCTCTCTTCAATATACTTTAATCATGAATTATTACATGATATTTTTCGATGAATAAACATTAATCACTATTTTGAAAGTGGTTAAATTATGCAGAGACTTAATAAGTCTTATAATTGATAAAATTATATATGATGTTGTGAGTGAACAATTTTCCACTCATGATGATGAATCTAATAGTAATTTAATTCAAAATTTATTTCTTAACTAACATTTTGGTTTTTACAGATTATGAGACCTACATACAAGCCTCATCGGGGTCGAGGAAGAGGAAGAGCTCCTACTAATAGTAGAGAGAATAATATTCTAGCTCAAATGAGAAATTAATGAATAATAGTTGCTAATATAGCAGGAGGTAATACCGATCACCCTTTGTACAAGGAATTCTTGGATTTCATACAATCCAAAAAGAATGAAGTTACTTCATCCAGCACACCATCTTATTCCTCAGTTATAGCAGAGGGCAGTAATGGAAATCTTGAGGTTTATAACCAAAAATAAACAAAAGAGTTAATAATTCTCTTGGAACAATCCGACGTTAAATGAAAGAATAACCCCTGGCAACTAATGACAAGTATTTTGATACAGCGTCATACGCTACTCCTGCTTATAAATACAGGATGCATTATGAGATGATACTCTCGACAACAGGATCAACTGAAATTCAGCATTTCTATCCTGAAAATTCAAAAATATTTTATAATTTTTCAAAGATCATTATCAAAAAGGTTATACCTTCGGATGAATGACGAATGAGTACCCTAAAGGATCTAGAATACACTCATCCTGATCAGAAAATCTCACTTAAATTTAATTATTGGGACTATATAAAAAGTTTTAATAAAACTTTTCTTTATGAGAATCCTAATAGAAAACACTTATGGTTTATTAAACTCTTCCCAAATATGAACATTCAACATATTCCAAATTGGTTTTCTAAATGGTGAAAATTATATGGTCTATCATTGGAAATACTCCCTCCTTTTATTTAAAAGTTTATATACTAAGTGGGTAGACATATCTCCCAAAATTATTTCATTACAAAAAGATAATATCTTTTATGATGGCATTGCATCAATGTATTTTTTCATAGAATTCTCAATTCCCTGGATAATGAAATGGAATGTCCAAACTGGTTATATCGATGAAGGAGTACCTTGTATTTATAGGATTTTTTTAGAACAAAATTTGGACAAAATTACTCCAAAAAGACAACCAAGGCAAACTATTTGGTGAGAAATTAATTCAACAGATTCAAACCAAGATAGAAACATATGTGAAATTCGACAAAGCAAATGTTGTAAAGGATAAAATAAGCCTATTTGAGATGATTACTAAAAAGTCTTCAAATGAAAAAAGGAGCCATGTCCAAGAAAAAATCCTCGTTTCATATTTTGAGAAAATAAAGAAAAACCTGGCAAAAAATTTCGGAACAGAAGTCAGTGATGCTATATCAATGGCCTTTATTGGTAATACCTCCAATGAAGACATATGTGCAGCAGAAGAAGCTTAAAGCACCTCGGGAACGGAAGTTAATATTGATAAGATAGAGGATTTCCTTGCAAAATTGAAGGAAATGCTGAAGAATCTCCGGAGAAAAAAGACAAAAAGAAAAAGGCAAAGCTTAAATTATTGAAGGCCCCATAGGCCAATTATCGGGGTAATAAGATAAAAGACTTTAATAAAGATATGTACCCCCCTAGTATGAGAAATCTACTTTTATAAAGTATATTGTCCGTTTGTAATAATTTTCTTTTTAGGCCACTATTGTAAATTATTTTGTCGACCAATTCTTGTTTTTCTAGTAGTAAACGGATCCATTATATAAGGATCAACTCAGTTTAGGAGAAGGGAAGAATTAGCTAACACCCTGACTTCTCTCTAGTTTCTCTTCCTACTCTCTTTGTAAAAATCTCTTTGTAACGGTTTAAGATTTGCAAATAAAAATAAAAAGATCGCTTGACCACAAGACAGAAGGTCTCCGGTACTATTCTATTCTCCCTCTCTCCAAATTATTTAAAATGTTAGCCTAAATGATAGGCTAAGCAGGTAAGTGTAAAACTTAGTATCCGAAGGTTATTTATAGAGCATGCTTTGTTGCTCAAAATGAACTGTACCACCCCGACGAAGTGTTATCTTAAGAACTATATAGATCAGGCAGTTTCTAACCTCGATAGTGAATCTTGGTTAGGATATCCTAACCGGTGGTGCTCGTAAAACTCGTTTAGGCAGGTGGCCGCATGTTGAAGAGCTGTGAAGAGCATTGTGGTTTAATATTTACCTAAAAGATTGGTAATATGTCTTAAATAGAGTTCTTGTAATTCTTCCTGAACTTCATTCGGAAGCGATCCAGTATCAAATTGGTATAAACTATATATACTCCATATATATATATATATACACTACATATATACATACTATATAAACTATATATACTATATAAACTATACGTACTATATAAACTATATATACTATATAAACTATACGTACTATATAAACTATATATACTATATATATACATACTATATAAACTATACCATAGTTTATATAGTATATATAGTTTATATAGTATGTATAGATGTAGTATACACAGACACACACACACACACACACACACACATATATATATATAGAATATGTGTTAGAATATGTATATATGTAATATATATATATGAATATATATATATATATATATATATATGTATATATACAAGATATATTTAATTTTTGAAATGGTGGGACCTACTGACTGTTGCCAACGGTTATATTGCACAAGTAGCCTATTTTTTTTTACACTTTTTCAATTTACAAAACTAACATCCTCTAAAACTATAAATACCCCTCTCCCCTCTTCTTCACTTCTTCACTCAATACTTATTTCTCAATCTAATCTTCTCTCATTCTCTCAATCTCCAATTTTCAAGACTTCAAGTCTCAATTTAAAATATTCAAATCACAAGTTAAATCATACCTCGTTCTCGTTCGGAAAGAGTGAGCTTATTCTTTTGGCAACACTTTGAGCTGCTAGAAGAAAATGAAGAATGTCAGAAATTAAAGTGCAAGAACTGTGGTCAAGTCCTAAATTTTCGTTCAGGGTATGGCACAGGCAGTTTAAAGAGGCATATAAAGTATTGTCTTGAGCATCATCCGATCATATTTAAGATTTTTCGATAATTTATGTTATTTTAAAATTATTAGACGTATTTATGCTTAATATTTTAGTTTGTTAGACTAATTTGAAGTATTATTAATTTATTATGCATAAAAATTTAGTTATTCTATTTTTCTGTTAATTTACTTATTAAATACAAACTTTAATATATATCTATATATATTATATATACTATATATATATTTATATAGCTATGTATAAGCAATTTATATTAGTACATACATATGTAATTTACAAGAAATTGTCTTAAATAAAAAAACCCGGAACAAAAAAGCCCGTTAGTCCCGTGGGCTCAGCCCATTAAGCCCGAGACCATGTGAGCTTAGGACTGTCGTAGGCCGGTTCCATCCATTGGGACCGTGAAACCCGGGATCATTTGGCCCGGGACCGCCAAAGACCAGCCCGCTTAAGCCCTGGATCGTTTGGCCCGTTTAGGCCCGGGCCCAATCCAGAATACACCATTAGTTCAAAATGACCTTGTTAAGTTTAGTGAAAATTTTTGGACTAAAGATGTGTTTGCTATAAAGAAAAATATTTTTTCATAAAAATATTTTCATAAAAAATGAGTAATTTTTTTCACTTTAACTAGTGAACTTGCCACGCGTTGCGCGGTTATAAAACATTTCATTATATCTATGGAATTGTTTCTTTCTAATATTCAGATTGTTAAGAAATCTAAAAATAATCTTACTCATTGTTCTTAAAAATCTGGGATATTTACCTTAGTAGCCAGTCAAATTTGTTATTTATTTTTTTAGCCAGTAAACATTAATTATATACTTATTATACATAATTATACATGAAATAACATATACATATATATATATATATATACATATACATATACATATATATATATACATATACATATACATATATATATATATACATATATATATATGTATATATATATACATATATATATATGTATATATATATACATATATATATATATATGTATATATATATACATATATACCTATGTCCAAGTGCTTGTTGAGACGTTAAACAGTTGTACTATCGTGAGTTAGTTTCAGATAGTTCTTGCTCCTTATTCTAATAAGTACTACGGAGTTGTTATAAAATATTCTATTTTAGGTGAATGTCCATATTTCGAAAGATTCTAGGGTTTACTTTTTGGTGGCTAAGTCACCACCTCCCTATAAATAAAGGGGTTCTATTCCATTGTAAACCATCCCAAAAGTATCAATAAGAATACTCCCCTCTCTACTTTTCTCTCTATTGTTCTTGTTCTTGTATTATTGTTCTTGTTCTTATATTATTTCATAACACGTTATCAGCACGAGACTCTACCGTCTCAAGAATCCTCTTGAGAAAATTAAGGTATTTCCCTTTTTTCGAATTTGGTTTTAATTATGTCTGATATTATGAAAAGAAAGTTCGTTGCCCTTGAAATTTCGGGCAAGAACTATATGACATGGGTGTTGGATGCTGAAATCCACTTAAATGCTATGGGTCTTGGAGACGCCATTAAAGACAGAGATAAAGCATCCACCCAAGACTGTGCTAAGGCCTTGATTTTCTTGCGCCATCACCTTGATGAAGGTTTGAAAATTGAATATCTCACAGTCAAAGATCCACTCATCTTGTGGAAAGGCTTAAAGGAGAGATATGACAACCTGAAGTTGGTCACTCTGCCACAAGCACGATATGATTGGGCTCATCTGAGGCTCCAAGACTTTAAGTCTGTTTCTGAATATAATTCTGCAATGTTCAGAATTACTTCTAAATTGAAACTCTGTGGAGATAATATCTCTGATTATGATATGCTTGAAAAAACGTTTACAACGTTTCATGCCTCCAATATGGTATTGCAACAACAGTACAGAGAGAAAGGTTTCAAAAAGTACTCTGAACTGATTTCTCTTCTCCTTGTGGCTGAGCGAAACAATGACCTGCTCATGAGAAATCACGAAAATCGACCCACTGGGTCTACACCATTGCCTGAAGCAGATAAGGTGTATTCTCATTATGCCAAGCATGGAAAAGGCTATGGCTTTAATCATGGTCGTGGTCGTAATCGGGGTCATGGCCGTGGACGTAAACAAGGAAGAAATTTCCCTGATGTCCGTCACCCCCCAAAGAGATATAACCACTAAAAGCAGAAACGGGATTATGAGGATCCAAAGGCAAATAGTTCAGAAACTATATGTTATCGTTGCTGTGGAAAAGGGCACTGGTCAAAAGCTTGCCGTGTACCAAGACATTTGGTTGATCTTTATCAAGCATCTCTAAAGAATAAAGGCCCTGAAACAAATTTTGTCTCTGACGACAATTTTGACATCACCCACCTGGATGTGGCAGACTTCTTTGAGCAACCCGAGGGGAAAATAGACCACTTAATCGGTGATGGATCTGTGATGAAGGAAGATGGAATTGTTTGATTTTATTTTACTTATCTGTATTAGTTAGTGAATAAACTAATAGTCATTAGTATCAGCTCGTATTAGTTAGTTTATGATATAATGTTAGTATTAGTTCTTTAGAATGTTTGAATATGCTTAAATTTCAAAAATATTTTTATTTTCCAGTAGAGTTAATCGATTAACCTAACAGTTAGTCGATTATCTAATATTTCGCATTAAAACTGGACTTTTCCGCAAGCTAAGTTAGTCGACTATCTGATTTAGTTAGTCGACTAACCTGATGACTGTTTACTAAATTAGTCGACTATCAACTTAGTTAGTCGACTAACTAATATTTCGCATTAAAACTGGACTTTTCCGCAAGGCAAGATAGTCGACTATCTGATTTAGTTAGTCGACTAACCTAATGATTGCTTCCCAAGATAGTCGACTATCAACTAAGTTAATCGACTAACCTCAGCAAATTTTGAAAATATTGTTTAAATGTGAAACAAACGGATTGAATTTGTTTATTCTCATGTTCGTGTATTTCTTTTGTATGTCAAACCATGGGAAAGCAAATATGGATATCTCACAAAGCAAGCTTGGATCAACGTCCAACTGTAAAAATATTTGTTTAGTTGATTCATGTACTACACATACGATACTCAAAGAAAAGAAATATTTCTCTCAACTAAGTATGTGTAAGGCAGATGTTACTACAATCTCTGGTAGTAGTAAATTGATTGAAGGCTCCGGAAGAGCAACTATAACTCTTCCTAGAGGAACAATGTTTATCATAGAGAATGCAATGTTCTCCTCCAAGTCTAAGAGAAACTTGTTGAGTTTTAAAGATATACGCCGGAATGGCTATCATATTGAGACAATAGATGAGAATAATCTTGAATATCTCATCATTACAAAGAATATCTCTGGCCAAAAGAGGGTTATTGAGAATTCCCGTCTTTATCTTGTGGCCTGTATTGGACAAAAATTAGTGCGATTGAGGCACATTCAACAGTAAACCAAAAGGTTACTAATTCCAATACTTTTGTACTTTGGCATGATCGATTGGGACACCCTGGATCAATCATGATGAGACGGATTATAGAAAGCTCATATGGGCATCCGTTAAAGAATTTCAAGATTCTTTTGAATAATGAATTTTCTTGCACTTCTTGTTATCAAGGCAAGTTAATTATTAGACCATCACCAACAAAGGTTGGGACTGAGTCACCTACGTTTTTGGAACGTATACAAGGGGACATTTGTGGACCTATTCACCCACCTAGTGGGTCCTTTAGATATTTTATGGTCTTAATAGACGCATCCTGTAGATGGTCTCATGTGTTCCTGTTGTCATCACGCAACCTTGCGTTTGCAAAACTAATGGCACAAATAATTCGACTACGAGCACAATTTCCTGATAATCCAATCAAGTCTATTAGACTGGATAATGCTGCTGAGTTTTCATCCCAAGCATTTAATGATTATTGCTTATCAATTGGGATAAAAGTGGAACATTCTGTAGCTCATGTTCACACTCAAAATGGTCTTGCAGAATCTTTAATTAAACGCCTGCAGTTGATTGCAAGACCATTACTCATGAAAACGAGGCTGCCCACTTCGGTATGGGGTCACGCCATTTTGCATGCAGCAATGCTAATTCGTCCCAGACCGACGAATTATCACAAATATTCCCCGTTGCAATTGGTTTTGGGTCATGAACCCAATATATCCCATTTAAGAATCTTTGGATGCGCAGTATATGTGCCTTTAGCACCGCCATACCGCACCAAAATGGGTCCGCAAAGAAGGTTAGGAATATATATTGGGTTTGAATTGCCCTCCATTATTCGCTACCTCGAAACATTGACAGGGGATTTGTTCACTGCACGATTTGCAGACTGTCAATTTGATGAGACACTTTTCCCAAAATTAGGGGGAGAAGTTGGTGAAACCAAACGGGAAATTTTGTGGAAAAATGCATCATTATCTCATCTTGATCCACATACCTCTATTTGTGAAAAAGAGGTGCAAAAGATTATCCATTTGCAAAGAATAGCAAATCAAATGCCTGACGCATTTACGGACTTGAAAAGGATAACAAAATCCCACATCCCCGCAGAGAATGTTCCAATCCGTATTGATGTCCCTGTTGGACAATCATCTAGTGTCATATCCAATGAGTCGAATGAACGCCTGAAGCGTGGCAGGCCATTAGGTTCCAAATATCGAAATCCTAGAAAGAGAAAAGCAAACGATCAAAATGACACTACGAAAGAATCTCATGAGGAAATTCATGATTTAATAAATTTTGAGATTCATGAAGAATCCATTGAGCCCGAGACTCAAGAAAATAAGGAACTATCAACAAATCCAATCAATATTGACGCAAATTTTAATCGAGTGGATATAGTGGTGGATTATGTCTTTGCTTTTAATGTCGCATCTAGCATTATGCAAGAAAGTGAGGATCTTGAACCTCAATCTGTTGGAGAATGTCGAAAAAGACATGATTGGCCAAAATGGCAAGAAGCAATCCAATCAGAATTGAATTCACTGGCAAAACGTGAATTTTTTGGCCCTATAGTTGAAACACCTAATGGTGTTAAGCCTGTTGGCTATAAATGGGTCTTTGTACGCAAGAGAAATGAGAAAAACGAGGTACAAAGATATAAGGCACGCCTTGTTGCACAAGGATTTTCTCAAAGGCCTGGTGTCGATTATGAAGAGACATATTCGCCTGTAATGGATGCCATAACTTTTCGTTATCTCATTAGTTTTGCTGTCCTTGAAAAGCTTGACATGCATTTAATGGATGTGGTTACTGCCTATCTTTATGGCTCAATGGATAATGAGATATACATGAAAATTCCCGATGGAATCAAAATGCCAAACGCTCATAATTCAAAGTCCCGGGAAATATTTTCAATCAAATTGCAAAGATCCTTGTATGGTCTAAAGCAATCAGGACGAATGTGGTATAATCGTCTTAGTGAGTATTTATTAAAAGAAGACTATATAAATGATGCCATTTGCCTGTGTGTTTTTATAAAGAAAACAACATCGGAATTTGTTGTACTTGCCGTATATGTCGATGACATAAACCTTATTGGAACCCCCATAGAACTCCAAAAGGCAATTGATTATCTAAAGAATGAATTCGAGATGAAAGATCTCGGAAAGACAAAATTATGTCTTGGTTTGCAAATTGAATATTTGGCAAACGGAATTTTTGTTCATCAATCTACCTATATAGAAAAGGTACTGAAACGGTTTTACATGGATGGAGCATATCCTTTAAGTACTCCGATGGTTGTTCGATCACTTGATGTGAATAAAGATGCATTCTGACCGCAAGAAAGGAATGAAGAGCTACTTGGTCCTGAAGTACCATATCTTAGTGCAATTGGCGCACTAATGTATCTTGCAAATACTACAAGGCCTTATATATCCTTTTCAGTTAATGTCTTAGCAAGGTATAGCTCGGCTCCCACAAGGAGACATTGGAATGGGATCAAACATATATTGCGGTACCTAAAAGGGACTACCGATATGGGCTTATTTTATAGCAATAATTGCAGTCCTGATCTTGTTGGTTATGCTGATGCTGGATATTTATCCAACCCACACAAGGCTCGATCTCAAACGGGTTATGTGTTTACCTGTGGAGGCACAGCCATATCTTGGCGATCGACTAAGCAATCAATTGTGGCTACTTCATCTAATCATGCCGAGATAATCGCTATTCATGAAGCAAGTCGGGAGTGTGTGTGGTTGAGGTCTATAATACATCATATTCAAGACAAATGTGGTTTGAAGTGTAACAAACTACCCACGACTTTGTATGAAGACAATGCAACATGTATAGCTCAATTGAAGGGAGGATTCATAAAAGGAGATAGAACAAAGCATATTTCACCAAAGTTATTTTTCACACATGATCTTCAAAAGAATGGTGATATCAATGTGCAACAGATTCGTTCAAGCGATAATATGGCTGATTTGTTCACAAAATCTCTACCAACGTCAACCTTCAAGAAGCTGGTTCACAAATCGGAATGCGAAGACTCAAGGATATGAATTGATGCTCTTTTCAGGGGGAGTTAATGCGCGTTGCACTCTTTTTCCCTTACAAGGTTTTGTCCCAATGGGTTTTCCTTGCAAGGTTTTTAACGAGGCAACCAATAGGTGCATATTCAAACATGTGTACTCTTTTTCCTTTTCTTTAATTTTTTCCCATTGGGTTTTGTTTTAGTTAAGGTTTTAACGAGGCACATTATTGAATAGACATTCAAGGGGGAGTGTTATAAAATATTCTATTTTAGGTGAATGTCCATATTTAGAGAGATTCTAGGGTTTACTTCTTGGTGGCTAAGTCACCACCTCCCTATAAATAAAGGGGTTCTATTCCATTGTAAACCATCCCAAAAGTATCAATAAGAATACTCCTCTCTCTACTTGTCTCTCTATTGTTCTTGTTCTTGAATTATTGTTCTTGTTCTTATATTATTTCATAACAATTATTTTTTGGTTCTTTATTTTCTTCCTTTTTTTTTTGTATTTTCATTCTTCTCCCTTCTCCTTATCTATAACTAAAATTACTATTGTAATAACAAAAAAGAAAAAAATCTTTTTCCTCCCAAAAAATAGATCAACATCCTAGAAATGTTGCGTCATCTCATAAAATTAATTTCTATCTATTATAACTTTTTTATCACGCTTTTCTTTTGTACAAGATCGTAAAAAGCAAAGGAAGAAGACAACAATGCTCTAATGCTTGATTAAAGAGAAAAGAGAGTAAAAAGTATAAAGAAAAATTAATATCTCACTTCAATTCCATCGAAATGTTAAGTGTGATGGATTATATATCCACATAAACACTATAGCCTTCATATCAAATTATTTGGAATAACAACATAAGCGGAAGCGTACCTGAATCCATAAGTGGAAGATCCTTAATCCTTCTTGAAGATTGTCCAAGGTTTGCCTTTTGGAAGCTCCTTGATCCTTCTTGAAGATTGTCTTGAAGTTTTGGCTTTCACTTGATATCCAAGACAAATGTGAGGAGTGGCTTTCCACTTGATATGCAAGAACAAGTTTTATGTTCTCTCTCTCAATGGGAAGAAGAAGAAGAAGAGAATGTCTTGCATTCTTGTGGGAACGATAACCCCCCTTATTTAACATGTGAGTTATGAAACTCAAAGGTCACAAGAATGTAACCTTGGTTACATATATGTAACCTTAATTAGCCCATCATTAACTAAGGTTACTCTTTTGGGTATCTACACATTAGTCCTACACTTTATATGACAATGTATTGGCCCCCTTAACAATAATGTCCATAAGACCACTAATTTAGGCCAAACCAAAAGATAGCACATAACATATAATTAATCCACATATTGTTCATATGTATGTAGATATAAGTCCATATATCTAACAATCTCCCACTTGGACGAGATACTCATACATATGTACAAACCTTAGCATTATATGTTACATTATAACTTTATGAGCTCAGAATTGCTATCACAATAAAATTGTAATGAACAATCCGGTCCATCAATCATACCAACATAGGATCTAAGAGATCTTAGTTACTCTTGCGTAACTAGACCCAACATAGATCACGTATATCAATATAACCAACGACATGGATAGAGTATAGGTGTGTCGCATGGAAATAACATAAAGTTTGGTCTGAACTAGAATGTCTATTTCCAACTGGTTCTCTTTATTGAGATCAACCATAAACCTTAAGAGTACTTAAAACTTTAAAACTGAATATCTGCAGATATAACCTTAAAACTGAATTACTGAATGTAATGGACAATACAGAATTGTATAATACAAACTCCCACTAAAATTCATAATCCTTAACTGATTTGACACCCATGCAAGCAATATGCTCATGAAATACATTGGGTGGCAATCCCTTAGTAAGCGGATCCGCAATCATGGAGTTTGTACTTATGTGCTCTATGCACAATTGTCCATTCTATACTCTTTCTTTAACAACCGAAATTTGACGTCCATATGCTTTGCCTTCGTCAAACTACTGTTATTGTTAGCATAAAGGACTGCTGATCTATTGTCGCATAATAGCCTAAGTGGCTTTTTAATGCTGTCTACTATGCACAGTCCACTAACAAAATTTCGCAGCCATAATGCCTCATTGGATGCTTCATAACATGCCATGAATTCCGCTTCCATGGTGAAAGTGGCCGTAAGAGTTTGCTTGATGCTTCTCCAAGAGATAGCACCACCAGCAAGCATGTAAACATGCCTGATGTAGACTTCAGACTATCCTGACATCCAGCAAAATCGGAGTCAGTTTACCCGATGATCTCAACCTGGTCCGATCTCCGATATGTAAGCATGTAATCCTTTGTTCTCTGTAAGTACCTCATGACCCTTTTGGCTGCCTTCCAATGGTCCATTCCCGGATTACTTAGATATCTGCCCAGCATCCCAACAATGTATGCTATATCAGGTCGTGAGCATACATGAGCATACATCAGACTACCTACCGCCGAAGCATAAGGTGTCTTCTCCATTTTCGTAGTTTCAAAATTAGTATTTGGGCACTGTTTGAGACTAAACTTGTCTCCCTTAGCAACACGGGTGTTGCCTGGTTTACAATCCTGCATGCCAAATCTTTTAAGAACCTTATCGATATAGCCCTTTTGTGACAGACTGAGAACACCGTTGGAGCGATCTCGTTGTATCTGAATTCCTAATACAGAAGAGGCATCACCAAGATCTTTCATTTCAAATTTCTTTGAAAGAAATTTCTTAGTTTCATGCAATAATGCTATATCGTTACAGGCAAGCAGTATGTCATCGACATATAAAACCAGAAAAATATATTTACTCCCACTGAACTTATGGTATATACAGTCATCAGCAATATTCGGTTCAAAACCAAAAGATGTAATAACTTCATGAAACTTATAATACCATTGACGGGAAGCGTGCTTGAGCCCATAGATGGATTTCTTTAATTTGCAAACCCTTTTCTTTGATTCTTCCGAAACAAAGTTTTCAGGTTGCACCATATAAATTGTTTCCTCAATGTCACCATTGAGAAATGCTGTCTTAACATCCATCTGATGAAGTTCAAGATCAAAATGTGCTACTAGTGCCATTATAGTCCTGAAAGAGTCTTTCGATGAAACTAGAGAGAAAGTCTCTTTATAATCAATGCCTTCCTTTTGAGTGTAGCCTTTTGCGACAAGGCGAGCTTTATTCTTAACGACATTGCCCCCTAAATCCCTCTTGGTTTTAGATATCCATTTACAACCAATTGGTTTAATACCTTCGGGCAATGTAACAAGCTCCCAAACGCCGTTATCGCTCATAGACTTCATCTCATCATTCATGGCATCAATCTACTTTTGAGAGTTAGAACCTTTAATGACTTGACGAAAGTTGATTGGATCATCTTCCTCAAGTCCAATGTCACTTTCTTGTTCTTGGAGAAATACAACATAATCATCCGCAATTGATTTCTCCTCTCTCTAGTGGATCTCCTTAATGGCACTTCAGTTTCTTGAGGTTGTTGAGTTTGATTTTCATTAGTAATATCAGGAACTTGATTAGGGAGATTTTCGAGATTGTCTTGAACTGGAGTTGTGTGATCCGTGTCAGGAATGAGAACACCCTGCCAAGATCAACAACTTGAGGGAAAGACACATGTTCTTCCTCAAAGACAAAATCTCTAACAACTTTATCTCCCCACCCCCAAACTCAATATCCTCAAAGAACCGAGCATTACCCGTCTCAAAATAGTTCTAGAAGTGGGATCATAAAACTTATACCCCCTGGATCTTTCAGAGTATCCAACAAAATAGCTACTAACCGTTTTAGCATCCAGTTTCTTTTCATTCGGCCTATAACGCCTTGCCTCAGCTGGACAACCCCAAATGTGCAAGTGCTTAATACTGGATTTATTTACAGTCCAAAGTTCATATGGGGTTTTGATTGTATCTTTAGTTGGAACTCTATTAAGAATATATGTTGCGATTTTCAATGCTTCTCCCCAGAGTGAGTTTGGAAAAGTAGTACGACAAATCATACTTCTTACCATATCCTTAAGGGTCCGATTTCGTCTCTCAGCTACACCATTCATAGTAGGACTGCCTGACATATTATACTGAGGGACGATCCCACACTCATCTAGGAATTTAGCAAATGGCCCTGGACGTTATTCACCTGAACCATCATATCTACCATAGTATTCACCACCACGGTCAGATCTAACGGATTTAATCCTTGTGCTTAGTTGATTTTCAACTTCGGCCTTATATGATTTGAACACGTCTATGGATTGGGACTTTTCATGAATAAGATATAGGTACCCATAACAAGAGTAATCGTCTATGAATGTGATAAAGTATTGTTGACCATTCCTACAAGGTGTAGGGAATGGCCCACAAATATCCGTATGTATCAATTCTAAGACATCCGTAGCTCTCTTAGCAACTAATCTTGTCTTGTTTGTTTGTTTTCCCTTGATACACTCAACACAAATATCCGAATTTGAGGAATCAAGAGAATCAAGAATTCCATCTGACACAAGTTTCTGAATTCTTTGAATGGATATGTGACCCAAACGTTTGTGCCAGAGTGATAACGAATTCTCATTAGTTAATTTTCTTTTGGTACCACTTGAACTTGTATGGAAAGTTTCATTTTGTGAGGTTATTATATCAACCAAATATAGGCTATCATATGTTGATAAAAGACCAGTACCGATAAGATTTGAATTTTGATAGAGACTAACTTTATTGTCACCAAATGAACATGAATAACCGGATATGTCCAATTTGGGAACAAAAATTAATTTCGTCTAAAAGACGGTACAATAAAAGTCTCATTCAATTCTAAAAAAAAACCAGTCTTAAACAACAGCCTAAATTTTCCAATAGCCTCAACTTGTACCTTCTTGCCGTCACCCACATAGATGTATCTTTCACCATCATTTGATTTTCGGCAGTTCAGGCAACCCTGCATAGATATACTTATGTGAGTAGTAGCAGCAGAATCTACCCACCAAGTATCCTTAGGTACCGAAATTAAATTAACTTCAGAACAAACAATAGAAAGAGATGTACCTTTTTTCGCACGCCAAGCGTGGTACTTGGTACAATCTTTCTTCATGTGATTAGTCCCCTTACAGAAGAAGCAACCTGATTCTGTAGTTTCAACCTTAGGTTCCTTATTTTGCTTCTTCTGGGGCCTTGCAACCGCAATTTCCTTACCTTTCCTCTTCTTATTATCTTTAGAAGAGGATGCCAAATGAGCACTTTCAGTCTTATCTTGCTTTATCCTTTCCTCCTCTTGCACACAATGTGAAATGAGCTCATTAAGAGTCCATTTCTCCTTCAGGAAGTTGTAACTGACCTTAAACTGATTAAAGTGTGCAGGAAGAGAGATCAAAACTAAGTACACAAGCAGTTCCTCAGGTAATTCCAGCTTGAGTGACTTAAGTTTCGAAGCAAGATGAGACATTTCCAAAATGTACTCCCTTATGTTTCCCTTGCCTTTATACCTCATGGAAACAAGTTTACTCAAAGAGTACTTGTTTCCGCCTTTTCGTTTTGTGCAAAACACTTTTCAAGGTTTTCAAGGAAAACTTTGGCATTATTTTCATCATTCATAGTGCCCCTGAATGATTCTGGAATTGCACGTTTCATGATCATTAGACTCATGGGGTTTTGAGCGTTCCCACTTCTCCATCTCCTTCTTTTCATCAGAAGAAGATGTATTCTCAAGAGAAGCAAGTTGCTCAATCCGAAGTGCGAGGTCTAGATCCATGCAACCGAGAACTATCATAATGTTCTCTTTCCATTCCTAAATGTTAGTGCCGTTAAGCACAGGGATGCTGTATATGTTTGCAGATATTGAAGCAGCTGAAGAATTCACTGAAAATAGAACAAGGATAACTTAATACATGCTTACAATTACTTGAGCTTTAACTTTAATTTACAGATTCAAAATAGGCAAATTCCATTACAAGATACCTAGCACAACATTGATTTTAGTCTTTGGACAGAAAATCAACTTGTAAGTGGTACTCTTGGTGTAGTAATCAAATATTGACAATAAACTCTTGTCAAATATCAAGCCTTCCTTTGGGCCGACTTAATATTCACATGGAAAACCGAATAATTGTCACATATTTATCACCACAAGCATGTTCGAATTCCTGCCAAATAACAACCTTCCTTTGGGCCGGTGTTAAACGCATGGAAGACTAAAACACACAGTCATCTTATACTTCAAAATCAATCAATCTACACAAAAGAGGTTTCTTTGGTAACATAATGTTTCAATTGACTAATTTAAAATATTTGATGCTAAACTAATTAGTTCTTTAAGCCAAATATTGAATCTTGACTGAAAATTTACATGTTTTGACATGTAAAATCTGAATATTAATTGTTTTAAACTTAATTAGACAATACAAAATCTGAAGCATGATGGACTAAAAAACAATTAATCTTAAAACTGAATATTAATGTACAAAACATTAATAATTAAAAAAACTAAATATTAATTGACATATCATTAATGTACAATTAAAATCTGAAAACTTAATACTTAAAACGTTTCTTTAATTATGAAAAATGTTTCTTACATTATGTCCTTATTAAACTGCCAGAAAATAAAACGTTTCTGCAATTTATTGCCAGATAATCGATTATCTGAGCCTGATAATCGATTATCTGAGCCTGATAATCGATTATCTGGGCCTTCTGGAATCTCAAATTTTGCTGAAAAACTAGGATAATCGATTATCCTAATAGGATAATCGATTATCTTGGCTCTCTGGAATTTCCAATTTTTGTTGGAAATTCCAGATAATCGATTATTCTAGGAGAATAATCGATTATCCTCTGCTTCTGTCTTGCAAAATTTTTGGTGAACAAAATGCAATAATCGATTATTTCAAAAAATAATCGATCATTGTATGCTATTGTTTTGCAAAATTTTGGTGAACTTATCAAGATAGTCGATTATCTGGATAAGATAATCGATTATCTTACTATTCTGTCTAACAACTTAATGTTGCTTTCAACAAGAAACTTAAACAAGGAATCATGTTGTTCATCAACCAAAATTATGCAAATTTCAATATTTCATTTAGAGATAATAAGATCTCAATATACTAAAGTTTATCATGAACATATCATTCATGAAATCATGCTATATCATGGTACTAGAATTTCATAATCAAAATTCTATCTTAATTTAAACATGAAGCTTTATATATAACATGGATTTCATGAACTTCCAAATAATCCAAATATGAAGGAGGCTTTGATACCAATTGATGGATTATATATCCACATAAACACTATAGCCTTCATATCAAATTATTTGGAATAACAACATAAGCGGAAGCGTACCTGAATCCATAAGTGGAAGATCCTTAATCCTTCTTGAAGATTGTCCAAGGTTTGCCTTTTGGAAGCTCCTTGATCCTTCTTGAAGATTGTCTTGAAGTTTTAGCTTTCACTTGATATCCAAGACAAATGTGAGGATTGGCTTTCCACTTGATATGCAAGAACAAGTTTTATGTTCTCTCTCTCAATGGGAAGAAGAAGAAGAAGAGAATGTCTTGCATTCTTGTGGGAACCATAACCCCCCTTATTTAACATGTGAGTTATGAAACTCAAAGGTCACAAGAATGTAAACTTGGTTACATATATGTAACCTTAGTTAGCCCATCATTAACTAAGGTTACTATTTTGGGTATCTACACATTAGTCCTACACTTTATATGACAATGTATTGGCCCCCTTATCAATAATGTCCATAAGACCACTAATTTAGGCCAAACCAAAAGATAGCACATAACATATAATTAATCCACATATTGTTCATATGTATGTAGATATAAGTCTATATATCTAACAAAGTGAACTTTTCTTCTTGAACTCACCCATTGTGTTCTTGTTTTAAGCACCATTTTTTACTTCTTGTCTCCTTAGAGCATCACTGCAAAATCTTATAAAGTTGATCATCAATCAAGTGATGTTAAGAATCTATAAATAAATATAAAACTGGGAATTGATCTGGTGATTTGACAGTCCTCTAAAACAAACATTCTTATTTATTTCTTCTATCTCAATTTTTTCCTTATTTCATGTCAAAAAAATTTGTAGAAAATCAAAAATATATTTCTTATAAAAAACAGAGAGTCATAGTATTTGTCTTATTATTATTTAACAGTCAAACTAATCTCCATACCATCTAAAAATTAAATCACTCTACATACATATTGAATACAAAGGAAGTAGTGGTAGAAACCTTTTGCCTCTCTACCCTGCGCGCGTAATAAGTCATAACACAACTTTTAACTTCCTTCAGCCATGACAATTGCGTAAATAAACTTAAAAAAAAAACATCATGGTTGTAGTAATTCATTGTGTTGTTGAGCCATTTTTTGTAAAGAATACAAATAAATATTAAAAATAAGAGCAACTTGTTAGAACATGAAAATGTATCATAGCCATGATGCTTCAAATTTTTTCCAATTGCGTCGATGTATGCTTTGAAATTGAACTATTGAAGTTATTCCTGTTAGAATAATTATTCCGACTAAAACACAATAGCCTTCATATCGAATAATTTGGAACAACAACAACATGAGCGGAAGCGTACCTGAATCCATATGTGGAAAACCTTAATCCTCTTGTTGAAGATTGTCCAAAGTGTGCCTTAGAAAGTTCCTTAGTCCTTCCTTCAAGATTGTCTCCTTGATCCTTCTTGAAGTATTGGTTTCACAACAACAATAATATCACAATAACCAAAATTGGAGTATGGCTTTCCACAAAGATGTGCAAGACAACAATGGTGGCTCTCTTGATTCAATGGGAAGAAGAAGAGAATGTCTTGCTATAATGTGGGAACCATAACCCCCCACTTATAACAAATGAGTTATGAAACTCAAGAGTCATAAGCATGTAACCATGGTTACATATATGTAACATTAGTTAGCCCATCATTAACTAAGGTTACCCTTTTGGGTATCTACACATTGGTCCTACACTTTATATGACAATACATTGGCCCCCTTAACATAATGTCCATAAGACCACAAAATTAAGCCAAGCCAAAAGATAGCACATAACATATAATTTATCCATATATTGTTCATATGTATGTAGATATAAGTCCATATATCTTACAATCTCCCACTTGGACGAGATACACATACATATGTACAAACCTTAGCATTATATGTTACATTATAACCTTATGAGCTCAAATTGCTATCACAATAAAATTGTCATGAACAATCCGGTCCATCAATCATACCAACATAGGAACTAAGAGCTCTTAGTTACTCTTGCGTAACTAGAACCAACATAGATCACGTATATCAATATAACCAATGACATGGATCAAGTGTAGGTATGTAGCATGGAAATAACATAAAGTGTGGTCAATAGAATGTCTATTTCCAACTGGTTCTCTTTATTGAGATCAATCATAAACTGTAAGAGTACAAAAACTATAAAACTGAATATCTGCGCAGATATAACTGAATTACTGAATGTAATGGACAATACATAATTGTATAATACAAACTCCCACTAAAATACATACCCCTTTATTGATTTGACACCCATACAAGCAACATGCTCAAGAAATACTTTTGGTGTCAATCCCTTAGTGAGCGGATCCGCAAGCATGGAGTTTGTACTGATGTGCTCAATGCACAACTGTCCATTCTGTACTCTTTCTTTAACAACCCGAAATTTGACATCCATATGTTTTGCTTTCATCAAACTACTGTTGTTATTAGCATAAAGGATTGCCGATCTGTTGTCGCATAATAGCCTAATTGGCGTTTTAATGCTATCAACAATCCGCAGTCCACCAACAAAATTCCGCAGCCATAATGCCTCATTGGATGCTTCATAACATGCCATGAACTCCGCTTCCATGGTGGAAGTGGCCGTAAGAGTTTGCTTGATGCTTCTCCAAGAGATAGCACCACCAGCAAGCATGTAAATATAGCCTGAAGTAGACTTCAAACTATCCTGACATCCAGCAAAATCGGAATCGGTGTACCTAATGATCTCAAGATGGTCCGATTTCCGATATGTAAGCATGTAATCCTTTGTTCTCTGTAAGTACCTCATGACCCTTTTGGCTGCCTTCCAATGGTCCATTCCCGGATTGCTAAGATATCTGCCTAACATCCCAACAATGTATGCTATATCAGGTCGTGTACATACCTGAGCATACATCAGACTACCTACAGCCGAAGCATAAGGCGTCTTCTGCATTTTCGAAATTTCATAATTATTATTTGGGCACTGTTTGAGACTAAACTGGTCTCCGTTAGCAACACGAGTGTTACCTGATTTACAATCCTGCATGCCAAATCTTTTCAGAACCTTATCGATATAGCCCTTTTGTGACAGACCGAGAACACCTTTTAAGCGATCTCGATGTATCTGAATTCCTAATACAAAAGAAGCTTCACCAAGATCTTTCATTTCAAATTTCTTTGAAAGAAATTTCTTAGTTTCATGCAATAATGCTATATCGTTACAGGCAAGCAGTATGTCATCGACATATAAAACCAGAAAAATATACTTACTCCCACTGAACTTATGGTATATACAGTCATCAGCAACATTCGGTTCAAAACCAAAAGATGTAATGACTGCATGAAACTTATAATACCATTGACGGGAAGCCTGCTTGAGCCCATAGATGGATTTCTTTAATTTGCAAACCTTTTTCTCTGATTCATCCGAAACAAAGTTTTCAGGTTGCACCATATAAATTGTTTCCTCAATGTCACCATTGAGAAATGCTGTCTTAACATCCATCTGATGAAGCTCAAGATCAAAATGTGCTACTAGTGCCATTATAGTCCTGAAAGAGTCTTTCGATGAAACTGGAGAGAAAGTCTTTTTATAATCAATGCCTTCCTTTTGAGTGTAGCCTTTTGCGACAAGACGAGCTTTATGCTTAATAACATTGCTCCCTGAATCCCTTTTGGTTTTAAAAATCCATTTACAACCAATAGGTTTAATACCTTCGGGCAATGTAACAAGCTCCCAAACGTCATTATCGCTCATAGACTTCATCTCATCATTCATGGCATCAATCCACTTTTGAGAGTTAGAACCCTTAATGACTTGACGGAAGTTTATTGGATCATCTTCCTCAAGTCCAATATCACTTTCTTGTTCTTGGAGAAATACAACATAATCATCCGGAATTGCATTTCTCCTCTCTCTAGTGGATCTCCTTAATGGCACTTCAGTTTCTTGAGGTTGTTGAGTTTGATTTTCATTAGTAATTTCAGGATCCTGATTGGGGAGATTTTCGAGATTGTCTTGAACTAGAGTTGTGTGATCCGTGTCAGGAATGCGAACATCCTGACCAAGATCAATAACTTGAGGGAAAGACACATGTTCTTCCTCAAAGACAAAATCTCTAACAACTTTATCTCCCCACCCCCCAAACTCAATATCCTCAAAAAACCTAGTATTACCCGTCTCAAAAACAGTTCTTGAAGTGGGATCATAAAACTTAAAACCCCTGGATCTTTCAGAGTATCCAACAAAATAGCTACTAATCGTTTTAGCATCCAGTTTCCTTTCATTCGGCCTATAAGGCCTTGCCTCAGCTGGACAACCCCAAATATGTAAGTGCTTAATACTGGGTTTATGCCCAGTCCAAAGTTCATATGGGGTTTTGATTGTAGCTTTAGTTGGAACTCTATTAAGAATATAAGCTGCGGGTTTTAATGCTTCACCCCAGAGTGAGTCTGGCAAAGTAGTACGACAAATCATACTTCTTACCATATCCTTAAGGGTCCGATTTCGTCTCTCAGCTACACCATTCATCGTAGGACTGCCTGGCATAGTATACTGAGGGACGATCCCACACTCATCTAGGAATTTAGCAAATGGCCCTGGACGTTGTTCACCTGAACCATCATATCTGCCATAGTATTCACCACCACGGTCAGATCTAACGGATTTAATCCTTTTGCTTAGTTGATTTTCAACTTCAGCCTTAAATGATTTGAACACGTCTATGTATTGGGACTTTTCATGAATAAGATATAGGTACCCATAACGAGAGTAATCGTCTATGAATGTGATAAAGTATTGTTGACCATTCCTACAAGGAGTAGGGAATGGCCCACAAATATCCGTATGTATCAATTCTAAGACTTCCGAAGCCTCTTAGCGCCTAATCTAGTCTTGTTTGTTTGTTTTCCCTTGATACACTCAACACAAATATCCGAATTTGAGGAATCAAGAGAATCAAGAATTCCATCTGACACGAGTTTCTGAATTCTTTGAATGGATATATGACCCAAACGTTTGTGCCTGAGTGATATAGAATTCTCATTAGTTAATTTTCTTTTGGTACCACTTAAACTTGTATGCAAGGTTTCATTATGTGAGGTTATTGTGTCAACCAAATATAGGCTATCAAATGTTGATAAAAGACCAGTACCAATAAGATTTGAATTCTGAAAGAGACTAACTTTATTGTCACCAAAAGAACATTAATAACCGGATATGTCCAATTTGGGAACAGAAATTAAATTCCGTCTAAAAGATGGTACAACAAAAGTCTCATCCAAATCTAAATGAAAACCGGTCTTAAACAACAGCCTAAACTTTCCAATAGCCTCAACTGGCACCTTCTTGCCGTCACCCACATAGACGTATCTTTCACCATCATTTGGTTTTTGGTAGTTCAGGCAACCCTGCATAGATATACTTATGTGAGTAGAAGCAGCAGAATCTACCCACCAAGTATCCTTAGGTACCGAAATTAAATTAACTTCAGAACAAACAAAAGAATGAAATGTACCTTTTTTCGCACGCCATGCGTGGTACTTGGTACAGTCCTTCTTCACACGATTAGTCCCCTTACAGAAAAAGCAACCTAATTCAGTAATTTCAACCTTAGGTTCCTTATGTTGCTTAATTTTGGGCCTTGCGACCGCAACTTCCTTACCTTTCCTCTTCTTAGGATCCTTAGATGAGGATGCCAAATGAGTACTATCAGTCTTATCTTGCTTTATCCTTTCCTCCTCTTGCACACAATGTGAAATGAGCTCATTAAGAGTCCATTTCTCCTTCAGGTAGTTATCACTGACCTTAAACTGATTAAAGTGTGCAGGAAGAGATATCGAAACTAAGTACACAAGCAGTTCCTCAGGTAATACTAGCTTGAGTGACTTAAGTTTCGAAGCAAGATGAGACATTTCCAAAATGTATTCCCTAATGTTTCCCTTGCCCTTATACCTCATGGAAACAAGTTTACTCAATAGTGTACTTGTTTCCGCCTTTTCGTTTTGTTCAAAACGCTTTTCAAGGTTTTCAAGGAAAACTTTGGCATTAGCTTCATCATTCATAGTGCCCATGAATGATTCTGGAATTGCACGTTTCATGATCATTAGACTCATGCGATTCGAGCGTTCCCACTTCTCCATCTCCCTCCTTTCATCAAGAGAGTATGTATCCTCAAGAGAAGCAGGTTGCTCATTCCGAAGTGGAAGGTCAAGATCTATGCAACCGAGAACTATCATAATGTTCTCTTTCCATTCCTTAAAGTTTGTGCCGTTAAGCACATGGATGCTGTTTATATTAGCAGATATCGAAGCAGCTGAAGAATTCACTGAAAATAGAACAAAGGATTACTTAATACATGCTTACAATAACTTGAACTTTAACTTTAGATTTCAGATTCAAAATAGGCAAATCCTATTACAAGATACCTAGCACAACATTGATTTTAGTCTTTAGACAGAAAATCAACTTGTAAGTGGTACTCTTGGTGTAGTGATCAAATATTGACAATAAACTCGTGTCAAATATCAAGCCTTCCTTTGGGCCGACTTAATATTCACATGGAAAACCAAATAATTGTCACATATTTATCACCACAAGCATGTTCGAATTTCTGCCAAATAACAACCTTCCTTTGGGCCGGTGTTAAACGCATGGAAGAGTAACATCCACAGTCATCTTATATTTCAAGATCAATCAATCTACACAATAGAGGTTACTTTGGCAACATAATGCTTCAAATGACTAATTTAAAATATTAGATGCTAAAAACTTTAGTTCCTTAAGCCATATTATGAATCTTAACTTAATATGTTACATGTTTTAATATGCAACATCTGAATATTAATTGTTTTAGACTTAATTGGAAAATTCCAAAATCTGAAGTTTGATAGACTAAAACAATTAATATTAAATCTGAATATTAATGTATAAAACATTAATAATTAAAAACTGAATATTAATTGTCATATTATAAATGTACAATTAAAATCTGAAACTTAAAAGACTTAAAACGTTTCATTAATTATGAAAAACGTTTCTTACATTATGTCCTCATTAAACAGCCAGAAAACAGAACGTTTCTGCAATTTATGGCCAGATAATCGATTTAAACCTGATAATCGATTATCTGGGCCTTCTGGAATCTCAAATTTTGCTGAAAAAACTAGGATAATCGATTATCCTAATAGGATAATCGATTATTGCTGAAAAAATTCCAGATAATCGATTATTTTAAAAATAATCGATTATCCTCAGATTCTGTTTCAAAAATTTTGATTAACAAATTGCATAATCGATTATTTTCAAAGAATAATCGATTATGTGATGCTTCTGTTTTGCAAAATTTTGGTGAACTTTAAAATTTATTCCAGGACCTTTTGCGGCGACGAACGTCGCCACTTAACCCATAGAAGTCGCCGCTAAATGTATTAGTGGCGACTATGTATTGAAACTGAAAACTGGAGTTGCCGTCACTGAAGGTTATTTGTAGCAACAATTCCTTGTTTAAGTTTCTTGTTGTTCAACAACCAAAATTTTGCAAACTTCAATATTTCAATTCATATAGAGATAACAAAATATTGAATCACTAAAGTTCATCAACTACATAACATTCATGAAATCATGCTATATCATGGTACTAGAATTTCATAATCAAAATTCTATCATAATTTAAACATGAACTTTATATAGCATGCAATTTCATGAACTTCCAAATTATCCAAATATGAAGGAGGCTCTGATACCAATTGTTAGAATAATGATTCCGACTAAAACACAATAGCCTTCATATCGAATAATTTGGAACAACAACAACATGAGCGGAAGCGTACCTGAATCCATATGTGGAAAACGTAATCCTCTTATTGAAGATTGTCCAAAGTGTGCCTTAGAAAGTTCCTTAGTCCTTCCTTCAAGATTGTCTCCTTGATCCTTCTTGAAGTATTGGTTTCACAACAACAAAAATATCACAATAACCAAAATTGGAGTATGGCTTTCCACAAAGATGTGCAAGACAACAATAGTGGCTCTCTTGATTCAATGGGAAGAAGAAGAGAATGTCTTGCTATAATGTGGGAACCATAACCCCCCACTTATAACAAATGAGTTATGAAACTCAAGAGTCATAAGCATGTAACCATGGTTGCATATATGTAACCTTAGTTAGCCCATCATTAACTAAGGTTACCCTTTTGGGTATCTATACATTGGTCCTACACTTTATATGACAATACATTGGCCCCCTTAACATAATGTCCATAAGATCACAAAATTAGGCCAAACCAAAAGATAGCACATAACATATAATTTATCCATATATTGTTCATATGTATGTAGATATAAGTCCATATATCTTACAATTCCATCCATATTGACAAACATAAAATTTTACCTGCAGTATGCGATAAATTCGAATGTGTAAGGGAAGTGATACATATATAAATAACATCATTCATAGTCAAACCTTTTGGCAGCTCTCATGAAATTATCTATGATGCAATAGTCATTTGAAAGTCAACCCAAACAAACTCAAAGTGAGGTATAATAATAAATCTAAAGCCATCATTCGATTTGTTCCAGATTCTAATAACAACAACTCCAGGAAAAAATTATGAATGAGGACGAAGATAAGATGTCGTCTTGGGCCAAAAGAATTGAAACATTGCTTGTTGCTTGTTGTAAATGGAGGTGTTGGCTGCAAATGTTTAAACCATAAATACCTCATAATTAAAAGATAAAATCATCTTAAACATGACCATCACAACTTTAATTTGCAGTCGTTAGTTTGCTGTATTTTGAAACTGCCTCATAGAAACGTTTCAATAAAAGTAATAATGAATGGTAATAATGAGGAATTACACAAATATAACATTTTTTGGTATTCTACAGTGTTTTTAGACATGAAATAAGAGAAAATTTGAGGAAAAAAAATAAGAATGTTGGCTTTAGAGGACCGCCACATCACCTGGTCAATTTCCAGCTTTATATTTATATATATAGATTTTCTTGTTTCGTGGTGAGTGAAAACTTTTTCCGAAAAATATTTTTTAGTGTTTGGCTAGAGACTAGACAATATTTTTTATACTACTCTCCTCATCCACCTCCTCCAAGTCCCTATGTTTCTTATGCTCTCCTCCCCCCTCCCCCAAATAACCATTCTAATGATCTGATCGGTCGTTTTGCTTTCTAAAATGCCGTTTCTCTAAATAAGACTTTCCGTACTTGCTTTTACTAATTTATGACTTGCGGGGGATTGTTAGTTTGACGGGTTGAAATCGGACTCTTGCTTATTATGGTTGGCCTAAAAGGTCAAGTTTGACTTCGGTCAATATTTTTAGTAAATGGCCTCAGAATCGAGATTTGACGGTTCTAATATATCCGTATGATGATTTTACACTTGGGCGTATGTTCGGATAAGGTTTTGGATGATCCGGGAGCGTTTTGAAGCCTAATAGTGAAAGTTGGTTCTTAAAGGTTTTAAAAGTTCCTTAAATTTAGTTTGGAGTGGGTTATGGTGTTATCGAGGTACAAATGGAATTTCAACACTGAAATGGTTCTGTAATGTCATTTAAGACTTGCACGCAAAATTTAATGTCATTCCAAGAAATATAAGTACGTTTCAATGCATTGGAATTAAAATGAATAGTTTGAAGTTATTAAGCTTGATTCAATTGGTCTTAGGGTGTGATTCTTAGTCTTAATGTTGTTTCGGGCATTCCGAGAGTTCGAGCAAGTCCGTTCTATGATCCCAACTTGTTCGTATGTTTGGGCAGGGCCCCGGGGGCTCCGAGTGCCAATCAGACGAGGTTCGGACCAAGTTGAGAATTTGAAACCACAGCTGAGTGTATCTGATCTGTCATAACCACACCTGCGATTGATCAGCCGCAGGTGCGAGCTCGTAGGTACGGGCTGAGTCTCACAGATGCGGCCAAGGTAGTGCAGCCCAAATTCTGCAGGTGCGGCCCCTCCTCCGTAGAAGTGGGATCACAAAAGCGTTAAGGCACCCGCAGAAGTGACCCCCATCCGGCCCAGGAACTTCCGCAAAAGTGGACTCTTGTCCGCAGAAGTGAGGGCAGATGCGACCCTTGGACCGTAGGTGCAGAAAAGCTAGAGGTAGTGGACTTAATTTAATATATGACTTAGGCATTTTTGACTCATTTTATTCCACACTTGGGCCATTAGATAGATCTCAAATAGGGGATTTCGACCTAGCTTTTGGAGGTAAGTAATTCCTACGAAATGTGAGTTAAATACCTAGATTATGGGCAGTTTTAACATGTAAAAATTAGTAAAAGTTAAGGGTTTAAGAAAACTTAGGTTTTTAATAAAAACGAGATTTGGCCATGAAATTTGTGATGATACTTAATAAAAATATATATTATGTTCCTATGGTCATGAGTAATGACTTTCTTTAAAAATTTTCAGAATCCGAGCATGTAGGCCCGGGGTGAATTTTAGGAATCTTGCAATTTGAGTTGAGTAATCACTTTAATAGTAGAAATATGAATTCTTGAGCATAAATTGATTAGTTAATGTAATGTTTAATTAGTTTCAAGTTGTTCATGGAATTGTGATATCACATTCTTGGGTAGACCTGTATCAGATTGTTTGAATTTGTAATAACTCTTCGGCACTTTTTATCTGTTTATCTTTAATTACTGTTTATATATGTTTGGGTTGATTTCTAATAGGTTGAAACCTTAATAGTTAGCTTTCCAATCTTTCACGAGTAGGCACCATCATGATTCCCGAAGATAAGAAATTCGAGTCGTGACAAGTTGGTATCAGAGCTTCAAGGTTGCTTAGGTCTCACAAATTCAGGAATAAACTAGGTAGAGTCTGAGCGATCGGTACAGAGACGTCTGTTCTTATCCTCCAGAGGCTACTGAGTTTAGGAATAACTTCACATCTATTCTTCTCTCTAGTGCAATTTTACTTCTCAATGCTAATTGAAATTTTACTATGTTCTTTTGCGGATGGAGAGAACACATTCTTCTTTATCTACTGATCAGCAACTTAAGCCCCCAGTCGAAGCTCCTAGGAGGGGAAGAGGACGCGGCCGAGGCCGTGATAGAGGCCGAGACAGGGGCATAGCTCAGCCTTGAGCATCATCACTAGTGGCGGAGCCTCAAGTAGAGTTTGAGGAGGAGGTTCCATCCTAGATGGTTCCAACAGGGCCAACTCAGGTCCCAGAGGGGTTCATCGCTACCCCGGTACCCAGGATGCTCTGGTCTGTCTAGTGGGCCTCATAGAGAGTGTTGCCCAAGAAAGCTTACTTCCTGTAGCACCAGTCATCTCTTAGGCTGGGGAAATATCACAGACTCCCGTTACTCGCACTCTGGAATAGATGACTTCTCATTTCAGACTTTTGTAGCTCATCCAGTGGAATTAGTTCAGCCAGGTGTGGTAGCTCAGACCTCTGATGGAGAAGCCATGTCTGCTGATGCATTGTAAAAGTTGGATAGGTTCACCAAGCTCTTCACTACTACTTATGGAGGTGCATCTTTTGAGGATCCCCAAGACTATTTGGTCAGATGTTATGAGGTTCTGCGGAACATGGGGATAGTGGAGACCGATGGGGTCGACTTTGCTACTTTTCGTCTATCAGGTTCTGCCAAGACTTGGTGGAGAGATTATTGTTTTTCTAGACTAGTTGGGTCATCGGCTTTGACTTGAGATTAGTTCTCTCACCTATTTCTGGAGAAGTTTCTTCTTATCACTCAGAGAGAGAGAGAGAGAGAGAGAGAGAGAGAGAGAGAGAGAGAGAGAGAGAGAGAGAGAGAGCAATCAGAGACAATTTGAGCGTCTCCAGGAGGGTTCTATGACCTTCACTTAATACGAGTCTAGATTTATTTCCTTGGCCCTTCATGCTATTATTGTACTTCCCACCAAGATAGAGAGGGAGAGGGAGAGAGGAGGTTCATTGAGGGACTCGCTCAGCCCATTCGACTGTAGATGGCTAAGAAGACAGGGAGCGAGATTTCTTTTTAGGATGGAACCAATGTGGCCAGGGAATTTGAAATGGTTCTATTACACGGGAGTGGTCAGGGGTCTGACAAGAGCCCTCGTTATTCTAGCAGGTTCAGTGGTGCCTTGTCTGTAGATAGGGATTCTTTCGGTAGGGGCCATTCTCCCAGGCCGTTTCATTCAGCACTTCAGGCTTCTCATAGTGCTCCAGGTGGCCGTGGTTCTCATATGTAGTATTCAGATTAGCTACCTTAGTGCATCACTAGCTTCTATTAGTGCACCTCTGCTCCAGAGTTTACATGGTGGTTAGTTAGGCTGTCAGGGTCAAAAGTCCTAGCAGCCGATTGCTTGTCATACTTGTGGTGACACGGGTTTATTCTAGATCTTCCCTCGAGCCCGAACAACTCTCAGCATCAGAGTTCTCGAGCCATGGTTCAGGCACTGAGTGTTCCACTGCCCGTTTAGCATCTAGAGGTAGGGTTTGAGGTATTAGAGTGGAGGTCAAGCCGTTAGAGGTGGAGGTCAGGTAGCTAGAGAAGGAGGCCATCCTCGGGATGTAGTTCAGAGTGGTGGGCCCCAGCCCCGATGTTGTGCTATTCCAGCTAGACCTAAGTTGAGGCCTCCGATGAAGTTATCATAGGTAGGGTTTTGGTTTGCGAAGATGCTTTAGTTCTATTTTATCCGTGGTCTACATATTCCTATGTATCATTTTATTTTGCCCCTTATCTAGTTGTACCTCATGATTCTTTGAGTGCATATGAATATGTGTCTACACCGATGGGTGATTCTATTATTATAGATCAAGTCTATAGCTCGTTTGTGGTTATTATTGGGGGTCTTGAGGCCCGTGTGGATCTCCTACTTCTCGATATGGTAGAACTTGATATCATTTTGGGGATGGACTGGTTTTCCCCTTATCATGCTGTATTGGACTCTCACGCCAAGAACATGACCTTAGCATTGCCAGGGTTGTAGCCTCTATATTGGCAATAATGAATGGGCTCATTTTTATTTTCTTAATTTCCTTATTGGAGTGGAGAGGGACTCCTGGTCATTCTACCAGTTGGGTTATCTCATATATGAAGGCTCGGCGTATGGTTGATAAGGGATATTTTCCCTATTTGGCGTATATTCGTGATTTTAGTATCGAGGTTCCTTATATGGATTATGTGCCCATTGTTCATGAGTTTCCAAAGGTGTTTCGTTCAGACCTATCAGGTATGCCACCCGATAGAGATGTTGAATTTTTCATTGATGTGGCTCGAAGCACTCAACCTATTTCTAACTCGCCATATTGTATGTCCCTGCTAGAGTTGGAAGAATTGAAATAACAGTTGCAAGATTTATTAGATAAAGGCTTTATTAGACTTAGTATCTCGCTTTGTGGTGCATCATTGTTGTTTGTTAAGAAGAAGGATGTATTGATGAGGATGTGCATAGACTATCGCCAGTTGAACAAGATCATGATAAAAAATAAGTATTCATTGCCGAGGATTGATGATTTGTTTGATTAGCTTCAGGGTGCCAAAGTGTTTTCGAAGATTTATTTGAGATCTGGCTACCATAAATTGAGGATTAGGGTACTCGATGTCCCTAAGACAGCTTTTTGCACTCGGTACTGGCATTACGAGTCATTTGGGTTAACAAATGCCCCAACAACTTTCATGGATTTGATGAACCGAATGTTCAAGCCTTACTTAGATTCCTTCGTGATTGTCTTCATTGACGATATTTTGATCTATTCCCACAGCCAGGAGGAGCATGTGTAGCATCTACGAGTTGTTCTCCAAACTCTAAGGGACAATCAGTTATATGCTAATCTTTCGAAATGTGAGTTTTGGTTGAGTTCAGTTGCATTCTTGGGTCATGTTGTATCGACAAAGGGTATTCAGGTGGATCGTAAGAATATTGCGACAGTCAAGGACTAGCCTAGACCCACATCAACTACAGAGATCCGGAGTTTCTTGGGTTTGGCGAGCTATTGCAGTCGGTATGTGGAGGGGTTTTCATCTATTGTAGCCCCGATGACCAAGTTAACCCAGAAGGGTGCCCAGTTTAGGTGGGCGGACTAGTGTGATACGAGCTTTAGAAGCTCAAGACAGCTTTGACTACAACACCGGTGTTGGTATTGCCTACAGGTTCAAGGCCATATACAATATATTGTGATGCATATCGTATAGGACTTGGTGCGGTGTTGATGAAAAATGGCAAGGTTATTGCATATGCTTCACGATAGTTGAAGATCCACGAGAAGAATAATCTGGTTCATGATTTGGAGCTGGCAACCATTGTTCACGCGTTGAAGATTTGGAGGCATTAATTATATGCATATCATATGAGGTGTTCACAGATCACAAGAGTTTGGAATACTTGTTCAAAAAGAAGGAGCTAAATTTGAGGCAAAAGAGGTGGTTGGAGCTATTGAAAGACTATGATATCACCATCTTGTATCATCCCGGGAAAGCCAATATGGTGGCCGATGCTTTGAGTAGGACGTCATCCAGTATAGGCAGTCTTGCCTATATTCCGATCGGTGAGAGACCACTTGCTTTGGATGTTCAGGCTTTAGCCAATCAGTTTGTTAGGTTAAATATTTATGAGAACAGCCGTGTGCTAGTTTGCACAGTCGATCATTCTTCATTATTTGAGTGTATTTGAGACAGCAGTATGATGATCCTCATTTGTTTGTCCTTAGAGACACAATGCGGCATGGAGGTTCCAGGCAGGTTACAGTTAGAGATGAAGGAGGATGCAGGGTCGTACTTGTGGGCCTAATATGGATAGACTTTGTGAGTTGATTCTAGAAGAGGCCCATAGTTCCTGGTATTCCGTTCATCGGAGTGCCTTTAAGATGTATCAGGACTTACAGAAGCATTATTGGTGGAAGAGGACGAAGAACGATATTGTTGCGTATGTAGCTCGGTGTTTGAATTGTCAGCAGGTAAAGTACGAGCATCAGATACCTGGTGGTTTTTTTTAGAAGATTGAGATTCCTGAGTGGAAGTAGGAGCTTATCACTATGGACTTTGTTATTGGACTCCCACGGACTCAGACGAGGTTCAACACAATGTGGGTTATTGTGGATAGGTTGACTAAGTTAGCACATTTCATTCCTGTGGCAGTTTCTTATTCTTCTAAGCGGTTGGCGGAGATTTATATCCGAGAGATTGTTCGTCTTCATGGTGTGCCCGTGTCTATTATTTCTGATCGAGTTACGCAGTTTACCTTGCATTTTTGGAGGGAAATTCAATGTAAGTTGGGTACTTGGGTCGAGTTTAGCATAACATTTCATTCTCAGACGGACGGATAGTCCGAGCATACTATTCAGATTTTGGAGGATATATTCCGAGAATATGTTATTGACAGGTTCGTGGGATTAGTTCTTGCCATTAGCAGAGTTTGCCTATAACAACCTTTACAAGTTGAGCATCTAGATGGCTCCCTATGAGGCATTGCATGGTAGGCAGTGTCGGTCGCCGGTTGGATGTTTTGAGCCGGGAGAGGCTTAATTGTTGGATACAGATCAAGTACAGGATGCCTTGGATAAGGCTAAGATCATTCAGGATAGGCTTTATATAGCTCATTCCAAGAAAAAGAGTTATGCCGATTGTAAAGTTCGCAATGTGGCATTCATGGTCGGGGAGCGAGTATTGCTTCGGGTGTTGCCCATGAAGGGAGTAATAAGATTTGGGAAGAAAGGCAAGCTAAGCCTTAGATTCATCCGTCCTTTTAAGATTCTTTATCGAGTAGAAGAGGTGGCTTATAGACTTGTGTTGCCGCCGAGTTTATCAGCTATGCACCCAGTGTTTCATGTGTCCATGCTTCGAAAGTATCACGACGATCCATTCCACGTGTTAGATTTCAGCACTATCCAGTTGGATAAGGACTCGACCTACAAGGAGGAGTCGTTAGCTACTCTAGACCGTCAAGTTTGTCAGTTGAGATCGAAGAATTTTCCTTCAGTTCGTGTGTAGTGGAGAGGTCAGCCTGTTGAGGCAGCAACCTGGGAATCTTAGTCTGGTATGTGGAGCCAATATCCTCATATGTTTATCGACTCAGGTACTTTTCTATGTCCACTCGAGGACGAACTGTTGTTTTAGAGCTGGAGAATGTGATGATCCTAAAGGTCATCTCTTGTTTTATAAGTCAAAACTGTATTACGAGGCCTTGAATATCTCTTTTGTCTTACCTCGATTTGCGTGCAAAGTCCGGGAGCGTTTTCGGAAAGCTTTTATGTGAAATTTAAGAAAAAGTTTGATTTTGACCTATAAAATTGATTAAAATTGACTTTGGTTAACATTTTTGATAAACGGACTAACTATGATTTGACGGTCCTGTAGGGTCCGTAGTAAAATATGGGACTTGGACGTATGTCTAGAATCAAATTCCGAGGTTCATAGCCAGAGAAAAGAATTTAAAAAAAAAATTATTTCTTGGAAAATGTAAAGACTTATTGAAATGAAATGATGTGTGTTCTTGATGGTATCGGGCCCGTATATTGGTCCGGAGCCCAGTATAGATTTAAACTAATAATTAAGTCGAATATGTAGAATTTAGTAAGAATCAAAGTTGATTTGGTATGAATCAAACCTTTAGTAGAGAAAATGGAAATTTCAATGCTCTTAAAGAATTTCATGAATTTGAGGTTGAATTCGTAGTTGTCGATGTTATTATAATAATTTGATTGTACGAGTAAGTCCGTATGATATTTTTAGACTTGTGTGCATGTTTGGTTTAGAGCCCCGAGGACTCGGGCGTGTTTTAAATCGGTCATGGAGTGAATTGGGCTAAGGAAATGCTGTTGTGCATCTGGTATTTTGCGTAGGCCTCTGATCTCGCAATTGCGAGATCATGCCTCAAAAATTGCAAAGTAGTCAGGCTTGGGAAATGCGACCAAAGTGTCACAATTACGAGCCAAGCCATGGCAGGCCCTCATTGCAAATGCGACCTCAAGGCTGGGAAATGCGAAGGCCCTTCATCACAAATACGACGATTCCTTCGCAAATGCGAAGATAGCGGAATTTCAAAGGTTTTGCAAATGCGATAACTGCACCTGTTAAGTGAGATTTTAGGCGGGATTTTTCATCATTTTACAACTTTCTCAAACCCTAAACATACTTAGACGATTTTTCAAAGTCTCAAACTCCTCCAAATCATAAGTAAGTGATTTCTAACTCATCTTCTGCAAACTAATCCATATTTTTACATAATTTCACTTCAAAATCTTGGGGTTTTCATGGGAAATTGGGTGTTTTTGGGTGAAAATTAAGATTTTCAAATTTGGGGATTTGGACCTCAATTTGAGGTATGATTTTGAAACTAATTGCATATTTGAGTTCGTGAGTGAATGAGTGATCGGGTTTTGGTTCGAACTTCGAGTTTTGACTAAGCAGGCCCGGGGTTGATTTTTGACTTTTTGGAAAAATAATGGGAAACCTATTTTCATGCATTAGAATTAATTTATTTAGTATTTATTAATGTTATTAAGTAAATTATCACTAGATACAAGTGGATTGGAAGTGGAACCGAGAGGTAAAACAGTAATTGAGGCTTAATCTTGTCCATTAAATTAAGGTAAGTGTTTGGCCTTACCTTATCTTGAGGGAATATGAGTTGTGGTCTTATTTGCTATGTATAGTATCGAGTACAACGTATATGTGTAGTGACGAGTATCTATGCGTTGGTGTCAAGCATGCTCGTGAGTCTTATACCGTGATTGTTGTGACTCTATTATGTATCGATACGCTCAAATTGGTAATTATTAATGTTGAAGAAAGCTTGTAAAAGTTTCTTGGTAATTGACTATTGTTGAGTATTTGCTCAAGTTGTATTTTATTTTGTAAATTAATTGTTGAAAACGAGATTGGTTATAGTTGAATCCCTTGCCGGGAAGTTACTGTTGATATTGTTGATTCTCTTGATGGGACATATTATTTCTATTGTTTGGGTGAGGAAGAGTGTAAATCACGAAGGGTGATGCCGTGCATGATATTGTGAGTGAGTGTAATGCACGAAGGATGATGTCGTGCCGATATTATGAGTGTTTGTGAGCATGTGATTTTTACCTTGTTAAGACGACTCCTACAGGACCCTCAAGTTTAGGATTTTTTCTTCTTAAATATTTATTTTTAAGATTTAATTTTTAGGATTTAATTGTGCGTATCAGTGCGTTCTCATTATTGCATGCTTAAAATTATAAAAAAAATACAAAATTGCATGAGCATTTAGGATTTAATTTCATATTTTCGCTAGATTATTTGGTAATTAGGTTTATTTTGCAAATACAAAAATCACAAAAAAAATAAAATAAAAAATAAGTGACATTTCCGGCATTTTATTTGTTTTACACTTTTTGTATTTAATTTTTCATTTGTGGCATTTTATAATGGTTAGTTATTAGGTTATTTAGCTCAATTAGAATTTTAAAATGCAATTAGAATATAAAATAAATAAAAACACAAAACAATATATATAATAATAAACAAGCCAGGCTGGCCACAATTGGGCTAGACCCGGGTGGCCCAAGTACTTTATCCTTTGAAAATGACCCGTACCCAGCCCAATAAGTGGGTCTTCGACCCAGTCCATTAGAGATGCCCCAAAATGACACCGTTTTGGGGCAAATACCACAGCCGTTGATCACAGACCATCAAACGGCCCTGAAGCCAGGCCCAATTTCACATATATATGTCCAAACGTCTCTGTATAATCAGAGACCAAACACCGTCTTCCTCGTACATACATCCCCAGTGTATCACCACCCCTTCGCCGCGGCCAAAAATCGCCTCACGGGGGCGACCAGTCACCAAACAGCCTCAAATTTACACCACTGGATCCCCTCGACCCCCTATTTCCCTTCCCGCGGTCAGTTTCCTTCGAACAAGTGCCAAACTTTTAGAATATTCGAAAAAGACACGCCGGCACCTCCGCCTCTGGTGACCCAACTCCAAACCAACCCAAAACCACACCCCTGAACCACCTCCCCTCCCTCTTTCCATCCGTCCGAACCATATCCTTCAAATCCTAGCGAATCGGCTCGAATATCAAATCAAAAGCTAACCCTAAGTCTTGAAACTCACCGGAACCCGGCCAAATTGGCCTCAGATGACCCTCTTCTGTTCCTATCCCTAACCCTACCACCCACAACCCTCAAACACAACTGATTACAAGAGAAAATCAGATCTGAGACTTCACCTGGTCTCAAAATGAATAAACCTCCCCTGAACCCTTTTCCCCCTTCGATACTCAAGGCAAAATGCCTCAGAAGAGTAAAAAACCTCTCAAAAGGGGTCAGAGAGTTGTGGAACTGGAAAATTTCAAGCTAGGGTTGCATGCACAAAAAACTTAGTGTCCTATTTTCTAATTTTTGTCAATGCTTGTATTTTGTATATATTTCTTGTCTCAATTACTTTGTTTTCTTTAAATCTTACTTGTTTTATGTATTTTCATCTTAAAATAGTCATTCCTGCTTGTTATTTGTCTGGTTTCCTTTAGTGTTACTGACCTTCTGAGTAGTATGATCTCGAGCTCATCCTTGTTTTCTTGACTTTTGTTTGTTCATCTCCGAAAGTTCTGAAATACTCATCTTTGTTGTTCTTATCTGCTTTATACCATGTTTGAAATTCTGGGTAGGTTTCCTTTAGAACCTTATGCCTATCATGGTTCTTGTCTAATTTGCATTTATTAGGTTAAGTTTTCTAAGTATTTTAACTTCTGATACCAGCTTTGTTTTTATTTGCGTGTATCCTGAATACCCATTACTTGCCTTTTAGTTTTCTGCTGAGTATGAAGTCCTACATAGTTGATTGGTTTCCTTTCCTGATTTTTTTGATTCATTGGTTCTGACGTAAAAAGCATACATGAATATTCATATGATTCTGAAGTTGTGATAATTGTTTCCATCCTTTGTTACTGAGTAGTCCACATTAAGATGCTTGCTTGAAACCTGAGTTGCATTGATTAATTCTTAAACTCTTTGATTGTTTTTACATAATCAAGTCTGTGGTTCAGACCTTGACTTTGACCCATAACCTGAATGCAATTAACTAGGGCCAGATTTGACCAAACAAATGGAAACCAAGGTTAAAAAAAACCTTAGGTCAGTAATTAGAAAAAGGGACAGTGGTATAAAGGATATTTGAATATAAAGAATCTTGTAACAAACTCATAGAACATTCTAGTGAGAGATCCAAGCATAATTTCTGCCTCAAACTTGAGGCACAAGTCAGAAAACCACGGACTATTAGGCAAAAACTGAAAATTGAATAAGGGACTAAAAGGAACAAAGGAATTGATGTTT
Source organism: Nicotiana benthamiana (assembly GCA_034376525.1). Classification (NCBI taxonomy): domain Eukaryota; kingdom Viridiplantae; phylum Streptophyta; class Magnoliopsida; order Solanales; family Solanaceae; genus Nicotiana; species Nicotiana benthamiana. The sequence continues at coordinate 9,904,617 of CM067324.1, forward strand.
CCCTAAAGCTTCAATTATAAAAGAGGGAAATCTGAACATTTAAAAGGGTGGAACTTCAAGATTTTCGAGCAGATTTTTCCTTTAAAGCTTTTAGTGAATTAGAATATATAAAATACATATTAGCTTCTTATACATTCTTCAGAAATTCTATGGTGTTGTTATCTTCTGGTTGATATTGAGTTGCTCTAGAGTTTTAGTGTTATTATTTGCCCTCTCAAACTTTCTGAGTTATTTTCTGGGGATTTTATTGGCTGATTGGCCGCTGTTTTTGGCTTGCTACTCTCTTAACCTTACTCAGAGGCTCTATTTTGCTGAATTCCAGGTATCCACCTTCACTCAAAGGCTGAGAAATCATGCTTATGTATATTCGAGATTGTGGCTGATAATGAGGAAGATAATATCAATTCCGTGTTATAACTGTATGTATTTCTTAATTTTTGTGTTGTAAAGAACATGAACATATTTTATGGACTATATCAAGTATGTGCTTTTAATTTGCTTAAGTTCAGTACATTTAGCAATAGCTTGATCCAAAATTAGCTTAGTATTTGCAATTGGAGTTACATTAGGAATTCGACAACTGAACCTATGTATACTCTGAATGATGAGTATTTCATTTTTTCTCCAAATATTAAGATTGAAATAAGACGTGAAATCCTTCTTAGCATCTTCCTTATTAAAATGCTTCTAGTATAATTTATAATGATCATGTTTTAATGACTGTGGTACCATAAAAAAAGGGCCGCTGATATTCTCTTATAATAGACTCATTGGTCCAACGCTTCTGGGCCCGATTGGAAGGCCCAATTGCTGTTAGTTGTGGTATAACAATACATATTCCTGGGCTGGCTAACACGAAGCCCAAATCAGCCACGAATGAAGCTAAAAATGCAAGTACTGGGATTGGAAGTGATGTTTAGCCACATTAATCTAATCAAACACCATGCGAGGCTCTTTAACTTAGTAAAATACATAGAAAATTGGAAGTGATGTTTAGCGAATTTCACAGGCTTTCACGAACTTCTAAAGACGTAGTTTCTATAGGCACAAATTTATTGGTAAAAGTATTTTCCTAACTTGGGCGCGCATTTATGTGACCCAAATCAAAATCTCAATGGAGTTGAAATATGTCTAAAATTGCGTGCGCATTTATGTAACGTAATTCGTGATGTGTTTTAATGACATTGCAAATTTCCTAAAAATATATATGTTAAAAGCGGTTAATAATTTAAAATTGCATTACAGGTTTGACCATGTATAACAAATTAGATTTTTAGCCACTTATAATAGTTTAAGTGACCGTGCTAGAACCACGGGATCCGGGGGTGCCTAACACCTTTTTAGCCATTGAATATCATTTGTATGCAAAATTTAGGGTCAATAGCATGTGGTTTGATAGGGTTGGGCATCAGCTGTGGAAATTTCAAGTCTGAAGTTCTTTACGTTTGAATTGGAAGGTTATTCATGATTTTACCGTTGTTTGATGTGATTTGAGGGCTCAACTAAGTTTGAATGGTGTTTTAGGACTTATTAGTATGTTTGATTTGGGGGGGGGGGTGTATTTTGGATGCTTAACAGATTGAAATTTGGACTAGTGTTATTGCTGAAGTCTTCAGGCTTCTACTATATTCGCACCTGCAGTAAGGAGACCGCAGGGGTGAGCATACACGTGCAAGAGAAAGGTCGCAGGTGAGGTATGGAGGAATTGTCTTGTAGGCGCCGGTGCGAGAAGGGATCTGCATCTGCGCAACCGTAGATGCGGAGAGATGACCATAGCAGCGTATTTTTGGCTTTTAGTGCAATCCGCACCTGCAATGGAAATTCCGCAGGTGTGGTATCGCAGGTGATACTAGAAGCCAGCAGGTGCGTGATTGCTGGGCTGAAAAAGAGGATTTCAAGAGTTTTATACCATTTTCAATTTTGAGACTTTGCGAGTTTTGATTAAGGCGAAAGTTCAAGGATTTTTCAGAGAGAACTTTGGGGTAATGATTCTTAACTCATTTTTGGTTGTATTCTATTAATGTATAGTTGATTTCATCATTAATTTAAGGAATTCAGGTGAGAAATTAGGGGAAAAAGGTTGGAATTTCTTCAAGTAAGTTTTTGAGATTTGATCGGGATTTTGACATCGGATTTGGATAATTTTGGTATGAGTGAACACGAGAGTGAATGGATGTTTGTATTTTGCAACTTTAACGTGATTTTGAGATGTGGGCCTGAGAGGCTTTTAGGGTGATTTTGGACTTAGAAGTGAGTCGGGATTGTGGTTTGGAGGTTTGTAGCAGAATTTGACTTGAAATGACGAAAGTTGGAATTTTGGAATGTTTGACCAAGAGTAGACTCTTTGATATCGGGGTCAGATTTTGATTTCAAAAGTTGGATCAGGTGTGTTATATCAAATATGAATTGTGTACAAAATTTGAGGTATCAGACGTGATTTGATGGGTTTCGGCATCAGTTGTGGAAGTTTAAAGTTTCAAATTTCATTGATTTTAAATTGAGGTGTGATTCATGCTATTAGCATTTTTTATGTGATTGAGGCCTCGGCTAAATCCGTGATATGCTTTGAGACTGGTTGGTATGTTCGGAGGGTGTTCCGAGGGGCTCGGGTGAGTTTCGAACCATTTCTAGGCCATTTTTAGTTGCTGGTTTTTGGCTACAGAGGTGTTCAGTGCGTTAGCGTAGAACTGGCCGCGTTAGCAAAGAGAAAAATAGGGAAAACTGAGTTGTACTATGCAATTACAAAAGCCTTGATGCGATCACATAGAGTATAATCACTACTGCACTGACCCGACTTTGGATGTTCATATCTCACAATCTATATGGAATCTGGAGATGATCCAAAAATAAAAGTTGTATCTCTTGATGTCTAGTTTTTTGAAAGTCAAACCAATTGTAATTTGGAGTTTGTACAAAAGGTTATGACCATTATACTAGAGGTTATTCGGAAGAGTTAGAGAAGGATGTTGGAATAATTTGTTCTTCGCGATCGCGGGAGAATGGACGAGATCACATATAGTGGAAAACGGGCTTGAAACATTTGTGCTTCGATATCGCATTAGTTTGTCTGTAATAGCATAGGGTAAATGCCTAGGCATATTGTAAAGTACTCTATTTCAAGGGTTTTGGCCATTTTTGCATTTTTGGAGCTAGGGAGCTTGGATTGAGGTAATGTTTAAGCAATTTTCACCATATGAATTGGGGTAAGTGTTCTCTACTCAGTTTTGTTCTAAATTCATAAATCTATCTTCGATTTTAGCTCTTCATTGAGGAATTTTAAAGAGGAAATTGAGGGTTTTGGCCTTAAGTTAAATAATATAAATTTTTGAGTTTTGAACACCAATTTGGAGTCATATTTGAGCGAAAGTAGTATGGTTGGACTCGTAATTAAATGGGTTGTCGAATTTTTTGAGTTTTGTAAGGTTCTGAGGTGCGGGCTCGGGTGTATTTTTGGTTGGATTTGGGATTTCAGCTAGGGTTCGATCGTTATCACTTGGAATTGTTTCCTTGGGCTTTATTTTATGTATTTGAGTTGCTTTTGGCTAGTTTTGAGTTTTTCGAAGGTCGTTATGCACGTGATAGAATTCTTGGAGCATCGCTTGACTTGCTCGGAATTAGGATTGGCTTGTTCGAGGAAAGTAATTCTTCTAAGTTTAGTGCTGAGGGTATGAAACCCCAAAATTATTTGCTAAGTGATTAGTGTTGAGGTGACGCATATGCTAGGTGACGGGCATGTAGGCATGAACCCTGTGAATTGTGACTCTGTTGTCTTCATGAGATTGTATAGTGGCCCTAATCTTTTGATATCTCTGTTTTAACCATATGATAAAGTAATTAAGTTGTACCTCATGCTAGATATCATGTTTAGGCTTTATGCTGATATTGTTGGAACCCATAATGGTCGTTTCTCGATGTAATCTCATTGATTTCTTTGATAATTCATACTCAGTCATACTAATGCATTCCTATCATATATCAGTCTCAGTTACTTATGGATGCATCATATCATTGTTCTAGGTCAGTTTTCATGACATTTTGAGCCTGTGGGTGAGACTGGAGAGATTTATGACTGAGTGAGGCCAAGAGCTTGATTATGAGTGATAATTATGGGATTGGGCTACACATCAGAGCGGTTATATTGATGATAATGATAGATCTTGGGATGAAGGAGCTCCTCTGGAGTCTGTACACACCCCTAATGGACGCAGATGATATTATTGAGGGTTAGATTTCCCTGGACAAGGATTTGTCCGAAGTACTTGATACTTGGAGATGGATTTCCCTAGGTCGTATGAGACATACACAATACCAAGTGGTTGAGCAAGATGAGCGGGAAGTATGAGATAGTGAGATTGAGCACTCTGAGAGTGTGAGTACATGATTCAGCTATGAGATACATGCAATTGACATGCACACATGACATACATGCATAGATATGCATTTTTCCTCATATTATACGGCATCACGTCATTCATGACTTTCTACACACATTGATATGTGGTCAAAGAGAGGTATTTCACAATTGCTATCTGGAAAGAAAATTAAACATCTAATTTATTGTGGGAAGAATCTTTTGAAAAATTTACAATTTTCAAACTATATCATATTCATCGATGATTTTGGTAAAGGATTTGAATTTTCACTGATATTCTTGAAAAGTGGAGCTATTTTCCGAAAAACTATGAAAACGTTGAGTATCTTATCTCTAAGTTACTTCTTTATGCAAATAATTTACATTGTTATAAATTATTGATGGCTATTGGTGTTGGACCCGAGCTATGTTCTTGATTGTCACTAGTTTTAACCTAAGGTTAAGTTGTTACTTACTCAGTACATGGGGTCCATTGTACTTATATTACACTTCTGCAAATTGAATGCAGATGCTGAATTATGTTGTTGCTGTGCTCGATGGATGCTGGATTTTAAGATGTACCTACGTTCTTATTGTGGTTGCCTCTTGTTCATGGTAGCCTTAGATTATAAAACTTTGTTTATGTACTTCCAAATAGAAGATGTATTTATTTCATACCAGCTTTGCAAACTCTATTCTTAGAAGCACATGATTTGCTATCGGTCCTTGGGAAAATATAATAGATCCAGATATTTTCTTTTGTTTAGATGTCTTATTAATGTTATTAGAATTGGATAGTTATTAGTTATCTTACCTAGCGGGTTGGGTTAGGTGCCATCACGACTAGTGTATTTTGTGTCATGATAGATTGGTATCAGAACTCTAGGTTCATAGGTTCTACAAGTCATGACCAAGTGTCTAGAAGAGTTTTGCAAATCGGTATGATGAAATCCATACCTATCTTTGAGAGGCTACAGGACATTTAGGATATACTTCCCATCTTTATTTCCTTATTGTGCGGCACTAATTTAGCTTGAAGTGTAACTCTTTGAATTCCCTCCATGCATATATGTGCATAAGACCGCTTGGTATCAGTTGTGCATCGACGGCTTGTGATTCCATGGGAGAGGTGCAGATGTGATTTCGGTATGCTGACGATGGGCCAGTCTGAAGGACTGGAGGCCAGGTTTTGACTAGCTTAAGCATAGGGATGTTGGTTGTGTGAGCACGTGGTTTTGGACTTACATGTCCGGTAGCTTCACTATGACTGTAATTGTTGGCTCGATGAGAGGTTTTGATTGCTATATAATGAGTATGATGTGATTGGGAGAAGGGTTCAGATGGTTTGAATGTGGTGAAAAGAGTTTGATTGAGATGTAAATTGGTGCTTGGTTTCTATCTTGATTTGACATATAATCTCAAGTTAGGGGTGTGTTGAAGCATCCTTCATATTGTTGGCTGTAGAGTGAAGTAATATTTTCAGTGTCGTGATATAAGTTCAGACTCAGGAAGATTAAGTGATTGTATAATAGTTATAACTGTGGAAGAGAATAGAGAAATTTTAGTTTGAGGCAAAGCATGTGGTTTATCTCCTGTGTGGTGTCCTGAGGTTTGTGTGATCCCTATGTTGTTTATAGCTAGTTCTCTTTTACTAGTGAATTGTTTATGTTGCATGTTGAGCTTGGATCGCTTATGAGAGATGGCTTGACTGTTACAAAGGCAAATGCGAGATTTGCAGATGATTTGAGATATTAGATAGTTTGTGTTTCACGAGCTTATGGAGGATTTAGTAGGATCTCACTGTGGTATTGTGGCAGTAATTGAGTACGGAAATCATGTGTTATTTTGTGTTTTGATCTATGGCTTGAACCAAGTGCGGGAGTCTTCTATTGGTAAGTTGATTGCACAGCTCTGTGTTGTATTGGTTTCATTTTAAGTATACCTATGAATAACTTATGTTCTGCAAAGGGTGAGATCGAGTAAAGTAATTTCTGGCTACGGATATGATTATGCTTTATGAGGATATGAAAAACATGGAATAATTGAGTTGTTATGCATAAAGGATGTAGTGTGCATGGAGTGGGGTTTCACTTAGTTGTTTAGGGGTGTGGATTACTTCTCAGGGCGTTGATGTGCTAATGGGTCATGGGTTTTTCTATTCGTTTGGTCAGCTTAGTTAAGATTTGAGCAGAGTAAATGACTCTCGAGATAGTTCTAATGGATTCAAGATTTATATGTAACAATTGGGAATCTTCATGATGTGTATTTGGCTAGAAACTGAGATTTACATTGGATGGTGTCAAAAATTGTGGCATTTTTATATCATTATGGATTTTACATATCAGTATAAAAAAGGTGAAGATAATGGCTTTAAATTCACAGGAAGTCTTTTCAGAGTATGTATTTTGGTTATGGTACTTTTGGGATACTTAAGAGGGAATTCATGACTTATGAGCCTTAAGGCGGTGTGGTTCTATGCTAAAGTTCGTGGGGCAAGTTTTGGTTAAGGTTAGTAGTTTTCTAGCAAGGAAAAGTATCAATTTGAAGGCAATTCAGAAGGAACGCAAAGTGGATTTGAGATACTTATGAGTTCTCGTATTTCTCATATAATGGCATAATATATGTGGTATGTTGTGTGGGACGGAGATTTGCATGAGCAAGGTCAAAGTTTAGTTTTGAAGGGAAGATCATAAAACTCTTAGGCAGCATGAAAGGTTTGAGATGACTTGGTAAATGATATTACTATTTGGTATGGTTGATGATAATATATTTCAAAAAGGGGCAATATGTTTTGATTTATGGATACTCCATTGGTATTGCGGCACTCTTCTAGTTGATCAATTGTTGATATTCATTTGACCATATGACACGAACGAATTATGGAAGTATTCTGCGTGGGATGATCGCGTGTATGAGATGTATTAAACATTAAGGCGATAGAGTTGAGGTTAGATATGGTGATTCGTATATTCTATGGAGTTGGAGACATGGAGCTCTAATAAACAAGTTATTTCATGGTTATGGACTGTGAAGATGTGGACAAAGCTAGACATGTGATAGTATGTGTTATGATTTAGTCGTTGTGGACTTTCGGAGGGTTATTCATTTATCTATGGGTGACTAGAGCTGATTTGGGGGTCCATTAGTAGGCCCAATTTGGATGTGTATTCTACACTGTGCCAGATTAGTTGGCTCCATATTGCTATTTTTGAGGCATATGCCATTCGGTTATAGTTGATTTTATTCGTATCAGATCTGTTGTATGTGTTACTCTTCCACGTTGTGAGGGATTTTGATTCGTTGGTTATGTACACACATGGTATGGTTCCATTTGGGCTTTATAGTAGAATTTGAGCGAGATGGATATTTCAGTGTTGCATGACATATTGCGGATGGTTATATTCTTTCGGGCTTGTGTGACATTCCTTCATTTGCTTCTCCGTGGTTATGATAATTCACTTTGGGAACTTTATGTTGAATCGCGCATTTTTGTTGATTTTGAGCAAGGTGGCTTGAGGCATATGCCATGGACCAGTGGTGGATGGGGTCATGCATTGTAGTGGAGTTTTATTAGGGTATGATCCTTTGTGGCAGATTCGTGTATTTTGGTTCTGCAGTGTGTTATGGGTTTTTATCATTGCGTTGTGGTAGTAATTTTTAAGCTTGCGGGACAGTTATCTCATTTGGGTCATTTTCCATGATTTGAGTACATTTGGATTATTGCTTATTGGTTCACGAATTTCGTGGGTTGTGGCTTTAGATTGTATTGATGTGTCATGTCACTAGAATGTCGTGTTGGATGAGATGAGGTCATTGGACCTAGAATGGATTTTCAAGACCCGGATTTCCCACCCTCCGGAGTCGTGATGGCACCTACTAATGAAAGCTAGGAAAGCCAACTATTCCTATTAATTTACCGTTTTTATTTTTAACCTCTTAACAATTTCAAGTCAACATATCATAAACAACGGAAAATAATAATGCAGAAGAAAGAAATTTAACGATCAAGCTAGTACCAATACGAATCCATAAACATAAACAACCTAGAATTGGTGTCACAATCAAACAGACTATCTAAGAATACTACAAATAGGGTCCAAACAAAATAAATACATGTCTGTCTCTAAAATAGTAAAGAATAGAAGAATACTAGATAGGAAGGGGACACCAAGGTTTGCGGACGTCTGCAAGACTACCTCGGGTCTCATGATGGACTGAAGGCAGCAACCCCTAGCTAAAGTTCGTGTTCTCCAATACCGGTATCTGCACAAAAGAGCACATAGTGTAGTATCAGCAAAACCGACTCATGTGCTGGTAAGTGTCGAGCCTAACCTCGCCGAAATAGTGACGAGGCTAGGACACAACAATTAACATATCCTACAGTTAAACAGTACCTAGCAGTATAACAGTAATAGAAGTAAATCAAAAATAACGGGGGAGGGCAACATGCTATGGGGGAAATAACAAAGTAAATAATCAAAATAATAGTGGAATAAGACAATTAAGGTACTTGAACCGAAACAACAAGAAAACATAACAAACAGGTAATAAGTGCACGGCGCAGCCTTCGTGCTTTCACTCTCAGTCCAACGCGATCAAGTAATAAAATGTTCACGGCATCACCCTTCGTGCTTTATTTATCTTCCTCACCATGTAAATATTAGAAATACGCATGTCATCGCCCTTCGTGCTTTATATCTCTTCTTCGCCATATGCATCAATATCAACGAAAATGTACACGTCATCATCCTTCGTGCTTTATCACTCTTTCCTCACCAAATGCACAAATATGAATGTGAACGGCATCATCATTCGTGCTTTATCTCTCTTTCCTCACCCAAACAATAGCAACAAAAACATCCCGGCAAGGGAATCAACAAGAAGAATAAACACATCCCGACAATAGAATCAACAGTAATAAATACGTCCTAACAAGGGAATCATCTATAACCAAACTTGTACCAAAGATTAACTTCACAAATGAAACCTCAACTAGAGCCAATTCTCAACAATAAATAAAATACCACGAAGATAAATCATAAGTCTTGTTCAACACGAAGAATCAACAATTTTGGCATTTGTCGTACTTATTATGAAACACAACGATTACAATTTAAGACTCACGGGCATGATTGAAACTAATGTATAGATACTCGTCACCACACCTATACGTCGTACACTACACTATCATATAACGAATAAAACAAAATACCTATTCCCTCAAGCTAATGTTAGACCAAACACTTTCCTTGAACTTCCACGACCAATTCAAGCCTGAAACACCGCTTCCCCTTTAGAATTCGCCTCCAATTTACTTGTATCTAGCCCAAAATAATTTAACAACATCAATAGATGCTAAAGAATTCATACCCAATCCATAATTATAGGATTTCTACCATTTCCCCCAAAAAGTCAAAATTGACTTCAGGCCCGCTTGGTCAAAACTAGAGGTTAGGACCAAAAATCGATCACCCAATCACCCACGAGCTTGAATATGCAATTAGATTCGAAATCCGACCCCAAAACAAGGTCTAAATTCCAATTATTCAAAAAGCTCTAATTCTACCCAAAATCCCTAATCCTACCATGAAAGAACGAGGTTTAGGACTAGAAATCTAATGGGTGTTGATGAAAAATGAAAGAGACGAGTTTAAGAACACATACTTATGATTGGGTGTTGGACTTTTCTTCAAAAATCGCCTAAGGTCTAATTTTTGGGAAGGAGATACGAAAATAAGGCTTATTCTCGTTTTTGATTTTGTTTTTAATTCACTGGATAGGTTTTCTTTGCGTTCGCAAGAAGCCTATCGCATTCGTGAAGGGTTAAACCCCTGACCTTTGCGTTCACGAGACCTACGTCGCGTTCGTGTATGGTAAAATCCCTTTCCCCTAGTTCCTTGCCAAATGGTCTTCGCATTCTCGATAGCCAGGACGCATTTGCAAAGGATAACACCCCCAGTGCTTCGCGTTCGCGACTTGAGCCTCGCGTTTGCGTAGAAGAAAATCTCCCTCATACTAACTTACTCTCCGAGTTCGTGAGAGTTCCTTTGCGAACGCGAAGAACAATACACCAGCACACCAGAAGCAATAAAACAATTGAAAATCCTAAGTCTAAAACACCCTGACACCTATCTGAAACTCACCCGAGCCCTCGGGGTTCCAGCTAAGCATGCATACTAACTCAAAAATATCATATGGACTTACTCGTGCCATCAAATTGCCAAATAAACTTCTCTAGCTACGAGTTTAGCATCAAAATCAAAGAAATATCTCAATAACTCTTAAGTTCACGCCATATCAAGTCCCTTCTTACCAAATGTTATAGGCTCAACTTAATTACCATATAAGACTTATACAGGGCTTCGTAACCAAAATACTGGCCCGATACCATTAAATTCAAACACATTTAATTCCAAAAACTCATAAAATTCCAGTTAAACAATTTTCTTCATAAATTTATTCATCGGGCTTAGGACCTCAAAATTCGATTCCGCACATATTATCAAGTCCCATATTTTTCTAGAAATCCTCCAGGACCATCAAATAACGGTTCCGGGTACGTTTACCCAAAATGTTGACCAAAGTTAACTTAAATTCAATTTTTTAGGTAAAATTAGCCTTTTTATCAAATTTCCAAATAATTGCATTTCCGAATATACGTCTGGACCACGCACGTCAATTGACGCGAGAAAACAGGAGGTCTTTAAGGCCTCGAAAACCTAGGGCTTAACTTGCCCTTCTTCCCAAATCTCATCACGCCATTCATGGGCAACACGCGGAGCAACACTCACTCTCCGACCATGAATGCCACACCACGAACCTTGCGGTCTGCATAACTCTTCTACCTGGACTGAGCAGTATGAAGACTATCCTGAATGATCTTCAACTTATCTAAGGCATCCTAAACTAAATTTGTACCCAACAATTGAGCCTCTCCCAGCTCAAACCATCCAATTGGCGACCGACACCGCCTACCATATAAAGCCTCATAGGGAGCCATCTAGATGCTCGATTAGGAACTATTGTTGTAGGAAAATTCTGCTAAAGGCAAGAACTGATCTCATGAGCCTCCAAAGTCGAAAACACGTGATCGGAGCATATCCTCCAAAATAGGAATAGTACACTCGGACTGCCCATCCATATAAGGATGAAATGTTGTGCTCAACTCGATATGTGTAAGTAACTCATGTTCTACTACCCTCTAGAAATGCGAGGTAAACTACGTACCTCGATCAGAAATGATAGGCACGGGCACACCATGAAGACAAACACTCTCCCGGATATAGATCTCAGCTAACCTCTTGGAAAAATAGGAGACTGCCCCAGGAATGAAATGCGCTGACTTGGTCAGCCTATCATCAATAACCCATACTGCATCGAACTTCCTCTAAGTCTGTGGGAGTCCAACAACAAAGTCCATAGTGATTCGCTCCTACTTCCACTTAGGAAGCTCAATCTTCTGAAACTAACCACCGGGTCTCTGATGCTCATACTATACCTGTTGACAATTCAAACACCGAGCTACATAGGAAACAATGTCTTCATCATCATTCTCTACCAATAATGTTATCGCAAACCCTAATACATCTTAGTGGCGCCCAAATAAATAGAATACCGGGAACTATGGGACTCTTCTAGAATCAACTGACAAAGCCCGTCCACATTAGGCCCACAAATACCACCCTGCATCATGAAAACTCCATCATCTCCAATTGTAACCTGCTTGGCACCTCTGTTCCGCACTCTGTCTTTAAGAACAATCAAATGAGGATCATCATACCGCCAATCTCGGATACGCTCAAATAATGAAGAACAATCGACTGTGCAAGCTAGAACACAGCTAGGCTAAAAAATGTCCAATCTCGCGAACTGATTAGCTAAAGCTTGAACACCTAAAGCAAGGGGCCTCTCACCGACCGGAATATACTGCCCATATTGGATAACTTTCTACTCAAAGCATCGCCATTACATTGGCCTTCCCCAGATGATACATGATGGTGATATCATAGTCCTTCAGCAGCTCTAACCACCCCCTCTGCCTCAAATTTAGCTCTTTTTGCATGAAAAAGTATTACAAACTCTTGTGATCTGTGAACACCTCACATAACACGCCATATAAATAATGCCTCCAAATCAGCAGCGTATGAATGATGGTTGCTAACTCCAAATCATGAACTGGATAATACTTCTCGTGGTTCTTCAATTGTCGTGAAGCATATGCAATAACCTTGCCATTCTGCAGCAACACCACACCAAGTCCAATACGCGATGCATCCCATTACACAGTATATGGCCCTGAACCTATGGGCAATACCAACAATGGCGCCATAGTGAAAGCTGTCTTGAGCTTCTGAAATCTCGCCTTACACTCGTCCGACCATCTGAACTGGGCACCCGTCTGGGTCAACCTCGACATCAGGGCTGCAATAGATGAAAACCCCTCCATAAAGTGACAGCAATAACCCGCCAAACCCAAGAAACTCCGGATCTTTGTAGCTGATGTGGCTCTAGGCCAGTCTTTGACTGCTAGAAGCTTCTTAGGATCCACCCGAATACCCTCTGATTATACAACATGACCCAAGAATGAAACCAAACTGAACCAAAACTCGCACTTTGAAAACTTAGCATACAACTGACTATCACTCAGATTCTGAAGAATGACTCAGAGATGCTGCTCGTGCTCCCCCAGCTACGGGAATAAATGAAAATATCTTCAATAAACACAATCACGAAGGAATCCAAATAAGGCTTGAACACTTTGTACATCAAATCCACAAAAGTTGTTAGGGTATTTTTCAACCCGGATAACATCAGTAAGAACTCATAATGCATGTACCGAGTGAGAAAAGTTGTCTTAGGAACATCGAATGCCCTAATCCTCAACTGATGGTAGCTAGATTTCAAATCAATCTTTGAAAATACCTTGGCACCCTGAAGCTGATCAAATAAATCATCAATCCTCAGCAATAGATACTTGTTCTTGATGGTGACTTTGTTCAACTACCGATAATCTATGCACATCCTCATCGACCCATCCTTCTTCTTGACAAACAACACCGGTGTAACCTACGGCGAGACACTCGGTCTAATAAATCCTTTATCCAACAAGTCCAGCAATTGTTCTTTCAATTCTTTTAACTCTAGCGGGGCCATACAATATGGCTGAATAGAAATGAGTTGAGCGCCCGGAGCCAAACCAATACAAAAGTCAATATCCCTGTCGAGTGGAATCCCAGTAGGTATGAAGGAAATACCTCTGGAAACTCACGAACAACGGGCACAAAATCCATAGAAGGAAGCTCAGCACTAGAATCAGGAACATGTGCCAAAAAGGCCAAACATCCCTTATCAACCATACGCCGAGCCTTTATATTTAAGATAACCCTGCTCGTAGAAGGACCAGGACTCCCTCTCAACTCCAAACGAGGCAACCCCGATAATGCTAAGGTTACGATCTTGGGATGACAGTCCAATATAGCATGATATGGGCGTATCCGATCCATCCCAGAATGACATAGAAATTCACCATGTCGAGAAGTAGGAGATCTACATGGGTCTCAAGACGCCCAATAATGACCACGCAAGCACGATAAACACGATCTACCATAATAGAATCACCCACCGGTGCAGACATATATACATGATCACTCAGAGAATAACAAAGCACAACCAGATTAGGGGCAAAATAAGATGATATGAGAACCTGGGCCACCTGAAGCACCATGAGAAACCTGAAGTGCTGACTGAAATGGCCTAGGAGGATGGCCTCTACCAAAAGAATCCATGCATCCTGACGAGGCACCACTGGATCTGACAGAATGAGGAAGCCTCTTATCGGACCTCTGACTGCTTCCCTGAGCCAAAACCATCTCAACCCGCCTGGCCACATTGGCCTCATCCTTCAAAGAAATCTCGAAACCTGTATCATTAGCCATCTACAGTCTAATAGGCTGAGCGAGTCCCTCAATAAACCTCCTCACCCCCCCCCTCTCTCTCTCTCTCTCTCTCTCTCTCTCTCTCGACAAGGAGTATCAAAAGAATATGACAATCCAAATCGATAAACCTCATCTCATACTAGGTAGCAGTCATAGAACCATGCTGGAGACGCTCGAACCGCCTGCTGTTCTCCTCTCTCTAAGTGACGGTAAGAAACTTCTCAAGAAATAGATGCTAGGACTGGTCCCAAGCGAGAGCTAGTGATCCAACCAGTCTGGCCAAATAATAATCTCTCATTCATTTCTTGGCGGAACCTGACAGACAGAAAGAAGCAAAGTCTACCCCATTGGTCTCCACTATCCCCATGTTCCGAAGAACCTCATGACAGCTGTCTAAATAATTATGGGGATCCTCTAAAGATGTACCACCATAAGCAGTAGTGAACAACTTGGTGAACCTATGCAATCTCCATAAAGCGTCGTCAAACATAGTTGCTCCATCACCGGTCTGAGCTACTATACCCGGCTGAACAGCTCAACCTGTCTGAGCTACTGGAGTATGAAACTTGGGAGCCATCTGCTCCTGAGTGCGAGTAGCAGGAGTCTGTGCTTCTCCCTTAGCATGAGAGACGGTTGATGCTACATGAAGTAAGCTTGCCTAGGTGAAACTCTCCATAAGGCCCACTACAAGGACTAGAGCATCCTGGAGTACTGGTTAGCAATGAACCACTCTAGGACCTGAGATGGGCCTACTGGAACTTACTGAGCCGGAACCTCATCATCAAACTCTACCTGAGGCTTTGCCACTAGTGTTGCTGCTTTGGCTGAGCTCTGCCCCTGCCTCGACCCCTAACACGGCCTCGAGCTAGTCCTCTGCCCCTTGTAGTGCTACCACAAGGACTGGGGCTTTTGATCAGCTGATGAAGAAGAGCGTGTTCTTGCCATCTGCGAAAGAATAGAGTAGAAATTCAATTAGCTTTGAGAAACCAAATCGCATGACAAAGAAGAATAAAAGTGAATTTGTTCCTAACTCTGTACCCTCTAGGGATAAGCACAGACGTCTCTGTACTGATCCCTCAGACTCTACAAAGCTTGTCCGTGAATTGTGATACCTAAGCAACCTAAAGATCTGATACCAACTTCTCACGACCCAAACTTTCCTCCCTCGGGAGTAGTGATGGTGCCTACTAATAAAACTTAGGCAACTCAACTATTTTGATTAATTTACCTTTTTATAACCTCTTAAAATTTCAACTCAACATATCATAAACCACCCAAAACTGGTGTCACAATCTCACAGACTTTCTAAGAATACTACAAATAGGGTCCAAACAAAATAAATAGATGTCTGTCTCTGAAATAGTAAAGAATAGAACAAAACTAGACAGGAAAGGAACGCCAAGGCTTGCGAACGTCTACAAGACTACCTTGGGTCTCCTCATGGACCGAAGACATCAACCCCTAGATAAATTTCGTATGCGTCAGTACCGGGATCTACACAAAAGAGCACAGAATGTCCAGACTTACCTCACCGAATTAGTGACGAGGCTAGGACACAACAATTAATATATCCTACAGTTAAGTAATACCTAGCAATATAGCAGTAATAGAAGTAATTAAAAAATAACGGGGCAGAGGTAACATGCTATGAGGGAAATACCAATGTAAAGAATTATAGAAATAGTGGAATAAGACAATTAAGGTACCTGAACAAAAACAACAAGAAATCATAACAAACAGGCAATAAGTGCACGACATCAACCTTCGTGTTTTTACTCTTAGTCCTCACCAAAGCAACCAAGTAATAAAAATGTGCACGATATCACCCTTCGTGCTTTATCTCTCTTCCTCACCATGCTAATATTAGAATGTGCACGACATCACCCTTCGTGCATTGTATCTCTTCCTCACCATATGCGTCAATATCAACAAAAATGTACACTGCATCAGACTTCGTGCTTTATCACTCATTCCTCACCAAATGCATAAATATGAATGTGCACGGCATCACCCTTCGTGCTTTAGCTCCCTTTCCTCACCCAAACAATAGCAACAACAACATCCTGGAAAGGGAATCAACAATAAGAATAAACATGCCCCGAAAATGGAATCAACAGTAAGAAATAAACACGTCCCGGCAAAGGAATCAGATATAACCAAACTTGTACCAACAATTAACTTCACAAATGAAACCTCAAGTGGAGCTAATGCTCAACAATAAACAAATACCACGAAGATAATCATAAGTCTTGCTCAACACGGAGAATCAACAAATTAGGCATTTGTAGTACTTATTAAGAAACACAACGATTACAATTTAAGACTCACGAGCATGCTTGACACCAACGTATAGATATTCGTCACCATACCTA
The DNA here is from genome assembly GCA_034376525.1 of Nicotiana benthamiana. Taxonomy (NCBI): domain Eukaryota; kingdom Viridiplantae; phylum Streptophyta; class Magnoliopsida; order Solanales; family Solanaceae; genus Nicotiana; species Nicotiana benthamiana. Next base: position 9,921,275 of record CM067324.1, read on the forward strand.
TACGTAGTACACTACACTAGCACATAGCAAATAAAGCACAATACTTTTTCCCTCAAGCAAAGGTTAGACCAAACACTTACCTTGAACTTTCGCGACTAACTCAAGCCTCAAACACCGCTTTCCTTTTAGAATTCGCCTCCAATTTACTTGTATCTAGCCCAAAGTAATTTAACAACATCAATAGGTGCTAAAGAATTCATACACAATGCTTAATTATAGGTTTTCTATCATTTCCCCCAAAAGGTCAAAAATCGACCCGGGCCCGCTTGGTCAAAACTCGAGATTAGGACCAAAACCGATCACGCAATCATCCACGAGCCTGAAAATGCAATTAGTTTTGTAATTCAACCCCAAAACGATGTCTTAATTCTAATTATTCAAAAAGCCCTAATTCTTCTCAAAATCCCTAATTCTACCATGTAAGAACAAAGTTTAGGCCTAAAAATCTAATGGGTGTTGATGAAAAATGAAGAAGATGTGTTTAAGAACACATACATATTATTTGGTGCTGGAACATTTTCTTCAAAAATCGTATGAAAATATGGATTATTCTCATTTTTTGTTTTGTTTTTAACTCATTGGACATGTCTTCTTCACGTTCGTGAGAAGCCTGTCACGTTCCTGATGGGTTAACCCCCTGATCTTTGCATTCGCGAAGGGTAAAATCCCTTTCCCCAGTTCCCTGCCAAATGGTCTTCGCGTTTGTGAGCATGTGATTTTTGCCCTATATGAATCATTTCCATAAATTCAAAACAAAATAATTCCTTTGTTTATTTGTAATTTTTAATTTTTCTTTTTTTGTGCATATTTATTTTATCTTAATAAATGAAAAATATAAAATACTTGGCATGTGAATTTATGATTTATTTTTGCATTTTAGGATTAATCAGAAAGTCAATTGTTTATAGAATGAAAAATTACCAAAATATAGTGTAATTTTCACTTTTAATTTTAATCTTGATTTTTGAATAGTTTTTGTGTTAATTTGTCTTAATTAATTGTTTGAATTGTCATTTTGGGTTTAATTAGTTTTTAGTTTTATTTAATTTAGTTTTAGGAATTAATTTAGATTTATGTTTAGTTTTAAAATTAAAAGAAATTAAAAGAAAGTTGAAAACAAAAAAAGAAAAAAAAAAGCAAAAAAAAATATGGAAAACTGAGTCCTAAATTGGGCCTAAAATTCACCCAAAGTAGTCCAAAACACACTTTGATTTGGTCCATGCCCGCCCCAACCCGGTCCAGCCCCTTCTCCTAGCCAAACGACGCTATTCCATGGCAATTCAATCTAGGTCATCGAGGTTGTCTTGATCCAACAGTCGAGAAGCCTACCTCACTTAATATAAATATGTCCAAATTTTACCCCATAACCCCAAGACCCCACCATCTCTAACCCTTCTTTCATCAGAGACCTGTAACGCTACCGCCTCCCACCGTAAACCGCCGATCGAAAATCGTCTCCGCTTGCGGCGATCACCTAAAAGCCTAAAAATTAACACCACTCCACCTCCTCAACTTCCTCTTTCCAAATCTGGGCCCGGTTTCTCTTAAATCCCCACCAATCATCTCGAATATTCAAAGAAATAACCGCCGGCTCCGTCGTGTCCGGTGTCGTTACTTCAAAACCTCCTCAAATTAACACCAAACAACCCTTTGACTCTCTTTCATCCCAAATTAGTGTCATGTTCCTTCCAAACAGCCCTAGAACTGATCGAATATCATTCCAAATATCTGACCTAGCCGATGCATGACGATGCTCAGGCTTCAGCACAATTTTTTCTTTTAACAAAAGCTAAGTATTCTATTTCTTTTATTGTTGTTTGTTTATTTTATCCACTTCTTCTCTTTTCTGTCAACTCGATTATTTTGCTCAAATTTCTGAATAACTAGGGTATCAGTCGTACCTTGTTTCCTTAGCCCTACTCTCAGTGATTCCTCATTTTGTTTTATGCTTCTTTACCTTGTTTGCTTTTAGTAATTTGCTCATCCAAAGTTTTCTCAATGGGTAGGTACATGTGTTTAAAGTAGTCAGAAAATAGATTTTGCTTAAAGTTAGTCATTCAGTCATTTGGATGTTATTTAATTGTCTGTCTTTAGTTCATTCAAATCATGTTTAGTTGTTAAGTTTGTTTTCGACTTTGTTTTGCATCCTTCTATTTGTACATGACTTATGATTGGGTTTAATTTGTTAAAATCCTTGAATGTCCACTTGGTTGGATTGGAAACCAGCATTGGGCTCATTGAGTCGTTTATGACCCAATTCCAGGGCCCAACCGTGGAGCCCAGGTCTATGTAAATATTGAATCAGTTAATCCATGACCCATTTTTGAAGCCAAAGGGTATTTTGGGTAATTTAGGATTAGAGAATATTTTACAACAAGATATGGAAGCTTCTAGCAGGGGTGTGCTACTAAAGCTTAATTCTATGACTTGGTTAGCAAGTCATAAAATGAGACTAAAGGGCAAAATGAATTTATGAAGCTTGCCCTAACTCTTGCATATAAAAGGCATTGTGTACTTGCCTTGGGAAAAAGAAGAAAAAAAAAACGGAAAATTTTCTGGAAAAAAAGAGAGAACACAGGTGGCTGGAAATTGATCAAGAATTTTACTGTCCTATTTCCTCTTTGATTTATGGAACTCCTCATCTTTGAAAAATAATTAGTCTTGTGTGAGTGTTTTGCAATAGGCTCGAGTTTGATTCCTGTTGAAAATATGGGTAGATTCAGTAGTCAGATCACTGTTTCATTGGTTATTTTCTGTGTGGATTTCCTGGATCTTATTTGTTGGAATTGATGTTGTTGGTTTCTGTTGTTGGGTTTCTTCTTGAGCTCATAGCCCCTTTGTTTATCTGTTTATTAGGTACATACTTCTAACCTCAATGTGTAATCAAGTTGGAAGATGAATGAAGCTATTTCAGTGTTGCACCATTAGTTCTCATTTAAATAAAATGACCATGTACCCTTGCTTGCCTATTTTAGACTATTGATATAGACTATAAATTATCGTTTGTCTACACACAACAGTTTGGTTTATTATCTGTAGTGTACTAATTGGACATGTATAATTGAACGTTTATAGCCATTGATTGAAATGATTTGTATGTTAGACTTTCAGTTACCCCCTCCTGGTTTCATCAAATTTGAGTGCTCGAATTAATTGCAGAATTGTGTAGCTGTTAATTTCAGTAATATAATTTAGTCTGCAGTGCATGTTAGCTAAAGGAATTATCAGATTCTATCATTGATCTAGTGTGTATGGTGTTCTTTTAGCAGTTTGGTCAAGCTGTAATAATTGAGTTTCTGTTGCTCATAAGGCATGAATTCATCAAGAGTTTAGCTTAAGGTAGTATTGATTCCTTTCAAGTGTTTCAAAGTTTGTTAGCATGTTTAACGTCAGTTTGAATTTTAATCTTGGAATATTGGGAAAGAATAAGAAGTAATTATAGGATTAATCTGTTGGTTTGCATAAGTATATTCTGTGAGTACTAGGTGTTTAAAATGGTTTCAAGTTAAATCAAGATCTATGCATTAGTGTTTGGTTTTCACAATTTAGTTATGTGTTCATTTGACTCAAGTTACAAATTTGCAAATGTACAATCAGTTGTCAATGTCTTTCTTTAGATTAAATACTTCTTCTATGTAATTTCTTAAATATGATTCAACTGGCTTCTTTCTCGATCTGGATTTGCTCTGTTGGCGTTGGGCTTGCTTCGAGCCCAAGTCGATTCTAGCATGGCACGACCATCTTCAGCATTTATGGAGGCTTCATCTTACGAGCACCTCATGTGGACTGGGCTCCTTTTGGACCCAGGACTAAAATGGTAACTGGTCCGTTAATAATTAAATGGTGGGCTTCGAGCCTTTCAAGTTAAGTGGCAGACTCGAGCTAAGGGTGTCTTCAGTAATGGAGAGCGTCCATGTTCGCGTCTGGACTTGATCTTGAAGCCAAAATTTGCTTGAATGCCTTGATGTTATTTAATTCATAACGTTAACGGGTTAGGTTTTTTAGAGATGAGCCTTAGTAGGTAATAGTAGTTCATTAGGACGTTTTCTTTGAGGTGCGCCGCGCCAAACACAATTAACAAATTGTGTGGCCCTCTTTAATTACATTCTTATAATATATGGAACTCCAGGTGTGCCATTTAGCTAATTTTCATGGCCCTCGCAAAAATAACAACGCGTAGTCACTTTAGGCGTGTTCCTTAAATAATGTTCTTTCCTAAATTCGGGAGTAAATTTAAGTGACCCAAATCCAAATCCCAACGATATTAAAATATGTAAAAACCCACGGGTGCATTTATGTAATGTCGTTTGCGACGTGTTTTGATAACATTGAAATCCTCTTCAAAAAATAATAATAAAAGCGGCTAAAGTGAAAACTGGCACATCGGTATAAATGCATCAAAAATTAGAAAATCAAGCCAAATATAACAGTTGAGCGACCATGCTAGAACCATGGAACTCGGGAGTGCCTAACACCTTCCCCGGGTTAACAGAATTCCTTACCCAGATTTCTGGTTCATAGATTGTTAAATAGAGTCAAACCTTCCTCGATTCGGGTTTTAAATCGGTGACTTGGAGAATCATTAATTATCCCAAGTTGCGCCTCTGAAAATATAAATAAATAAATCCCATTTCGATTGTCCATTTATTGGAAAAACTCCCCGTACCTAAGCCCTTCACCGGGGTTGTAGATGTTAAAAAGGAGGTGTGACAGCGCTCAGAATAGCTAGGACGCGTTCGCGAAGGGTAACACCCCCAGTGCTTCGCATTCACGACCTGAGCCTCGCGTTTGTGTAGAAGAAAATCTCCCTCAGACTAGCATACTCTTAGAGTTCGTGAGAGTTCCTTTGCAAACACGAAGAACAATACACCAGCACACCAGAAGCAACAAAACAGTTGAAAATCTTATGTCTAAAACACCCCAAAACCTATCTGAAACTCACTCGAGCCCTCGGGGCTCCAAACCAAATATGCATACTAACTCAAAAATATCATATGTACATACTCGTGTGATCAAATTGCCAAATTAACATCTCAAACTATGAGTTTAGCATCAAGATAAAAGAAAAATCTCCACAACTCTTAAGTTCAAATTTTTAACAACGGAGGGTCTGATTCATGTCATATCAAGTCCATTTCTAACCAAATTTTACACGCTCAACTTAAACCATATAAGAACTGTACCGTGCTCTAGAAAAAAAATGCGGGCCTAATACCATCAAATTCAAATACATTTAATTCCAAAAACTCTTAAAAGTTCAGTTAAACAATTTTCTTTAAAAATTCATTTCTCGGGCTTGGAACCTCGGAATTTGACTCCGGGAATACGCCCAAGTCCTGTATTTTTATACAGACCCTATGGGACCGTCAAATTATGAGTTCGAGTATGTTTACCCTAAATATTGACCGAAGTCAAATTAAATTTAATTGTTAAGACAAAGTTATCATTTTTATCAAATTTCCAAATAATAGCGTTTCGGATATAAGTTTGGACTATGCACACAAATTGAGGTGAGATAAAAGGAGGTTTTTAAAGCATCAAAACATAGAATTGGTTTATAAATCAATCCTCCACCTCTAAAACAAATGATCATCCTCGAACATGCATAAAAAAGAAGTACTTAAGTCGGGAAAAAGATGGGGATATCGGCTCCGCATATCGGACTCAAGACTCCCAGGTAGCTGCCTCGACAGGCTGACCTCCCTAATGAACACGAGCTAAAGGGAACTTCTTTGATCTTAACTAACAAACCTGCAGTCTAGAATAGCCACCGACTCCTACTCATAGCTCAAATCCTTGTCCAACTGGATAGTGTTGAAGTCTAACACGTGGGATGGATTGACGTGATATTTACAAAGCATGGGCACATGAAATACTGGGTGCATACCTGATAAACTCGGTGGTAACACAAGTCTGTATGCCACCTCTCCCACTATCATGTCTCAAAAGGACCAATAAACCTAGGGCTTAACTTGCCTTTCTTCCCAAATCTCTTCACGCCCCTCATGGGGGACACCTAGAGCAATACTCGCTCCCCAACTATGAATGCCACATCATGAACCTTCTGGTCGGCATAAATCATCTGCTTGGACTGAGCGATATGAAGACTATCCTGAATGATCTTCACCTTATCAAAGGCATCCTGAACTAAATTTGTACCCAACAACTGAACCTCTCCCGCTCAAACCATCTAACTGGAGACCGACACTGCCTACCATATAAAGCCTCATAGGGAGCCATCTGGATGCTCGACTACGAACTATTGTTGTAGGCAAACTCTGCTAAAGGCAAGAACTGATCCCATGAGCCCCCAAAGTCGATAACACGTGATCAGAGCATATCCTTCAAAGTAGGAATAGTACACTCGGACTGCCCATCCGTCTAAGGATAAAATGCTATGCTCAACTCGACATGTGTACGCAGCTCATACTGTACTGCCCTCTAGAAATGCAAGGTAAACTGCGTACCTCGATCATAAATGATAGGCACGGGCACACCATGAAGACGAACACTCTCCTGGATATAGATCTCAGCTAACCTCTTGGAAGAATAGGAGATTGTCACAAGAATGAAATGCGCTGAATTGGTCAGCCTATCAATAATATCATACTTTATAGAGCTTCCTTTGAGTTTGTGGGAGTGCAACAACGAAGTCCAAAGTGATCCGCTCCTACTTCCACTTAGGAATCTCAATCTTCTGAACCAAACCACCATGTCTCTGATGCTCGTACTTTACCTGATGACAATTCAAACACCACCATGTCTACCAATAATGTTAAATCCTAATAGATCTTAGCGATGCCCGGATGAATAGAATACCGGGAACTATGGGCGTTCTCTAAAATCAACTCACGAAGCCTATCCATATTAGGCACACAAATACGGCGTTGCATACTCAAAACTCCATTATCTCTAACTATAACGTGCTTGGCACCTCCGTGCCATGCTGTGTCTCGGAGGACAAGCAAATGGGGATCATTATAGCTTCGATCTCGGATACGCTAAAATAATGAAGAACGAGCGACTGTGCAAGCTAGAACACTGTTGGGATGAGAAACATCCAAACTCACAAACTGATTGTCTAAACCCTGAACATCCAAAGCAAGGGGCTTCTCACCGACTAGAATATATGGAATACTACCCATACTGGCTGACTTCCTACTCAAAGCATCGCCACTACATTGGCCTTCACCAAATGATACAAGATAGTGATATCATAGTCATTCAATAGCTCAAACCACCTCACCTGCCTCAAATTTAGCTTCTTCTGCTTGAACAAGTATTGCAAACTCTTGTGATCCGTGAACACCTCACATGACACGCCATATAAATAATGCCACCAAATCATCAGCGTGTGAATAATGGCTGCTAACTCCAAATAATGAACTGGATAACTCTTCTTATAGATCTTCAACTGCCTCGAAGCATATGCACTAACCTTGCCATTCTGCATCAACATCGCGCCAAGTACAATACGTGATGCATCACAATACACTATATATGGCCCTGAACCTATGGCAATACCAACACTAGTATCGTAGTCAAAGCTGTATTGAGCTTCTGAAAGCTTGTCTCACACTCGTCCGATCATCTGAACTGCGCACCCTATTGGGTTAATCTGGTCATCGAGGCTGCAATAGATGAAAACCACTCTATAAACCGATGGTAATAACCAGCCAAACCTAAGATACTTCGGATCTCTGTAGTTGATGTGGGTCTAGGCCAGTCCTTGACTACCGCAATCTTCTTAGGATCCACCTGAATACCCTTTGCTGATACAACATGACCCAAGAATGCAACCAAAACTCAACCAAACCTCACACTTTGAAAACTTAGCATACAACTAACTATCCCTCAGATTTTGAAGAATGACTCAAAATGCTGCTCGTGCACCTCCCAGCTATGGGAATAAATCAAAATATCATCAATGAAGACAATTGCGAAGGAATCAAAATAAGGCTTCAACACTCGGTTTATGAAATCCATGAAAGTTTATAGGGAATTTGTCAACCTGAATGACATCACTAAGAACTCATAATTCCTATACAGAGTGTAAAAAGTTGTCTTAGGGCCATCAGATGCCCTAATCCTCAGCTGATGGTAGCTAGACCTCAAATAAATCTTCGAAAATACCTTGGCACCCTGAAGATGATCAAATAAATCATCGATCTTCGACAATGGATACTTATTCTTGATGGTGAATTTTTTCAACTACCGATAATCTATACACATCCTCATCGACTCATCCTTTTTCTTGACAAACAACACAAGTGCACCTCAAGGCGAGACACTCGGTTTAATAAATCCTATATCCAACAAGTCCTGCAACTTTTCTTTCAATTCTTTCAACTCTGGCGGGGCCATACAAAATGACATAATAGAAATGGGCTGAGTGCCAAGAGCCAAATCAATGCAAAAGTCAATATCCCTGTCGGGTGGCATCCTCAGCAGGTCTGAAGGAAAAAACTCTAGAAACTCACGAACAATGAGAATAAAATCCGTAGAAGGAACCTCAGCACTAGAATCAGGAACATACGCCAATTAGGCCAAACATTCCTTATCAACCATATGTCGAGCCTTCATATATAAGATAACCCCACTGGTAGAAGGACCAAGAGTTCCTCTCCACTCCAAATGAGGAAATGCTGATAATTCTAAGGTCACGGCCATTGCATGAAAATCCAATATAGCATGATATAGGGATAACCAATCCATCCCCAGAATAACATCGAATTTTACCATGTTTAAGAGTAAGAGATCTACATGGGTCTCAAGACCGCAAATAATGACCACGCAAGCACGATAAACACGATTAACCACAATAGAATAGCCCACCAGTGTAGACACATATACATGAGTAATCAAAGAATTACGAGGCACAACCAGATAAGGGGTAAAATAAGATGATATGAGAAGCAGGGTTACCTGAAGCACCGTGAAAAACCCGAAGTGCTGACTGAAATGTCCTATAAGGATGGCCTCTGCCAAAAGAATCCCTGCCTCCTGTTGAGGCACCACTAAATCTGCTAGAATGACAGGCCTCTTATCAGATCCCTGAGCGCTCCCCTGAGCCAAAACCATCTCAACCTGCTAGGCCACATTGGCCACATCCTGAAAAGAAATCTCGCTACCTGTCTCATTATACATCTATAGTCTAATAGGCTAAGCGAGTCCCTCAAAAAACCTCCTCAACCTCTTTCTCTCTCTCTCTCGGTGGGGAGTATCAAAAGAGATTGATGAACCAAATCAATAAATCTCGTCTCATACTAGGTGATAGTCATAGAACCCTGCTGGAGACGCTTGAACCGTCTCTTGTACTCCTCTCTTTTAGTGACGAGAAGAAACTTCTCAAGAAATAGCTACGAGAACTGGTCCCGATAGAGAGATCTAGTGATCCAACTGGTCTAGCCAAACAATAATCTCACCACCATTTCTTCGCGGAACCTAACGGACGAAAAACAGCAAAGTTGACCCCATTGGTTTCCACTGTCCCCATGTTCCAAAGAACATTATGACAACTGTCCAAATAATCCTAGGGATCCTCACAAGATGTACCACCATAACTAGTAGTGAACAGCTTGGTAACACTGTCCAATCTCCACAAAGCATCGTCAAATATAGTCGCTCCATCACCGGTCTAAGCTACTATACCCCGCTGAACAGCTCTAACTGGCTGAGCTGTTGGAGTATAAAAGTGGGGAGCCATCTGCTCCAGAGTGTGAGTAACGGGAGTCTGTGCTCCTCCCCTAGCCTGAGAGATGGTTGGTGCTACAGGAAGTAAGCTTGCCTGGGTGACACTCTCCAGAAGGCCCACTAGACAGACCAGAGCATTCTGGAGTACTGGTTAGCAATGAACCCCTCTGGGACTTGAGATGGGACTACCAGAACTATCTCAGCTGAAACCTCATCATCAAACTCTACCTGAGGCTCCGCCACTAGTTTTTCTGCTTTGGGCTGAGCTTTGCCCCTACCTTGGCCCCTAGCACGGCCTCGTCTTCATCCTCTGCCCCTCATAAATGTTGCCGCTAGGGCTCGGGCTGCTGATCAGTGGATGAAGAAGTGCGTGTTCTCGCCATCTATGATAGAATAAAGTAGAAATTTAATTAGCATTGACAAACCAAATCGCACGACAGAGAAGAATAGAAGTGAAACTATTCCTTACTCTGTAGCCACTGGGGATAAGCATAGACGTCTCTGTACCGATCCCTTAGACTCTACCAAACTTGTCCGTAAATTATGATACCTAAGCAACCTAGAGATCTGATATCAACTTGTCACGAACCGGATTTTCTACCTTCGGGAGTCGTGATGGCGCCTACTAATGAAAGCTAGGCAAGCCAACTATTCTGATTAATTTACCCTTTTTTAACCTCTTAACAATTTCAAGTCAACATATCATAAACCGCGGAAAATAATAATGTGGAAGAAAGAAATTTAACGATTAAGTTAGTACCAATACGAATCCATAAACATAAACCACCCAAAAATGGTGTCACAATCTCACGGACTATCAAAGAATACTACAAATAGGGTCTGAACAAAATAAATACATGTCTTTCTCTGAATAAAGAGCAGAAGGAAACTAGATAGTAAGGGGACACCAAGGCTTGCAGACGTCTGTAGGACTACATCGGGTCTCTAAATGGACTGAAGGCAGCAACCCCTATCTAAAGTTTGTATGCTCCAGTACCGGGATATGCATAAAAGAGCACAGAGTGTACTATTAGCACAACTGACTCCATGTGCTGGTAAGTGTCAAGCCTAACCTCGCTGGAGTAGTGACGAGACTAGGACACAACAATTAACATATCCTGCAGTTAAATAGTACCTTGCAGTATAACAGTAACAGAAGTAATTGAAAAATAACGGGGCAAAGGTAACATGCTATGGGGGAAATACTAATGTGAAAAATCACACTAATAGTGGAATAAGACAACTAAGATACTTGAACCGAAACAGCAAGAAATTATAACAAATAGGAATAAGTGCACGGCATTACCCTTCGTGCTTTTACTCTCAGTCCTCACCAATGCAATCAAGTAATAAAAATGTGTACGGCATCACCCTTCGTGCTTTATCTCTCTTCCTCACCATGTAAATATTAGAAATGTGCACAGCATAACCCTTCATGCTTAATATCTTTTCCCCACCATATGCATCAATATCAACGAAAATATACACGGCATCACCCTTCGTGCTTTATCACACTTTACTTAACAAATTCATAAATATAAATGTGCACGCATCATGATTCGTGCTTTATCTCTCTTTTATCACCCAAAAAATAGCAACAACAACATCTCAGCAAGGGAATCAACAACAAGAATAAACACGCCCCGGCAATGGAATCAACAGTAAGAAAGAAATACATCCCGGCAAGGGAATCAGCTATAATCAAACATGTACCAACAATTACCTTCACAAATGAAACCTCAACTGGAGCCAATGCTCAACCATAAATAAATACCACGAAGATAATCAGAAGTCTTGCTTAACATAGAGAATCAACAATTTAGGCATTTGTAGTACCTATTAAGAAACACAAGGATTACAATTTAAGACTCATGGGCATTCTTGACACCGACATATAGATGCTCGTCACCACACATATACATCGTACACTACACTAGCACATATCAAATAAAGCACAATACCTATTCCATCAAGCTAAGGTTAGTCCAAACACTTACCTCGAAATTCCACGGCCAATTCAAGCCTCAAACACCGCTTTCCCTTTAGAATTCACCTCAAATTTACTTGTACCTAGACCAAATTAATTTAACAACATCAATAGGTACTAAAGAATTCATACCAATGCTTAATAATAGGTTTTTATCATTTCCCTCACAAAGTCAAAAATCAACCCGGGTCCCGCTTGGTCAAAACTCGAGGTTCGAACCAAAACCAAATCACCCATTTACCCACAAGCCCGAATATTCATAGTTTCAAAATTTGACCCCAAAACGAGGTCTAAATTCCAATTATTCAAAAAGCCGTAATTCTACCCAAAACCCTAATTCTGCCATGGAAGAACAAGGTTTAGGCCGAGAAATCTAATGGGTGTTGATGAAAAATAGAGGAGATGAGCTTAAGAACACATTCCTATGATTTGGTGTTGGATCGTTTCTTCAAAAATTGCCTAAGGTTTGATTTTAGGGAAGGAGATATGGAAATATGGCTTAGTCTCATTTTCGGTTCTGTTTTTAATTCACTGGAAAGGTCTTCTTCGCGTTCACGAGAAGCCTGTCACGTTCATGAAGGGTTAAACTCCCTTACCTTCGCGTTCGAGAGACCTACATCGCTTTCACGTAGGGTGAAATACCTTTCCCCCCAGTTCCTTGCCAAATGGCCTTCACGTTCGCGATAGCCAGGACGCGTTCGCTAATGGTAACACTGCCAATGCTTTGCGTTCGGGACCTGAGCCTCGTGTTCGAGTAGAAGAAAATATCTCTCGGACTAACATACTCTTCGTGTTCGTGAGAGTTCCTTCACGAACGCAAATCACAATACACCAGAACACCAGAAGCAGCAAAACAGCAGAAAATCCTAAGTCCAAAACAACTTAAAACCTATATGAAACTCACCCGAGCCCTCGGGGCTCCAAACCGAACATGCATACTAACTCAAAAATATCATATGAACTTACTCATATGATCAAATTGCCAAGTGAACATCAGGAACTAGGCGCTTAGCATCAATATCAAAGAAAAATCTCCGATAATTCATAAGTTCAAAATTTTAACAACCGAGGGTCCGATTCACGCCATATCAAGTCAGTTTCTTACCAAATTTTACAGGCTCTACTTAAATACCATATAAGACCTATAGCAGGCTTTGGAACCAAAATATGGTCCCTATACCATCAAATTCAAACACATTTAAATTTCAAAAAACTCTTCAAATTTGAGTTAAATAATTTTCTTCAAAAATTAATTTCTCGGGCTTGTGACCTCGGAATTTGATTCCGGGCATATGCCCAAGTCCCATATTTTTGTATGGATCCTCCGAGACCGTCGAATCATGGGTATGGGTCTATATACCTAAAATATTGACCAAGGCCAACTTAAATTTAATTATTAAGGCAAAATTAACATTTTTATCAAATTTTCACATAAAAGCGTTTTGGATATAAGTCCGGATTGTGCATGAAAATTGAGGTAAGGAAAAAGGATGGTTTTAAGGACTCAGAATACAGAATTGACTTATAAATCAAATGATGACCTTTTGGGTCATCACATGGATACTATCAGAATTGATTACAACATGTTGGAAGGATAATATTCTAAGTTAGCTTAGAAAATTTACCATAGTTCTTATCGAAGGAGAGGGAGATTCCACAACTGGTTGATATGATAAATAGTTATGAGTTTCTGCATGTTTCTTTCGTCATTGGCAGTATATGAAGGGTTTAGAACGAGGCTTTTTTTTACAAGAGGTTTATTACCGGCATTGATTTGTTTTGAGCAGCTACTGTGATTGGAAATTTTCGCTATGAGTATTGAAGTATTGCGATTTATCATGTGATTACATCTTGGGTTATAGATATGGCTTGATACAACTTGTTCGGACTTATACAATGTGTAGATGCGAGGTTCTGATCTTATAGTAAATTCCGGATGTTGGAAATTGAATTCTAAGGCTTATGAGCTAGGTTGAATTAAGAAACTTCAGTTATGTTATGTTATTGGACCTATATAGGATAGGTGACATAGGATCACCCTCGGGTATGTTCCTAGTAAGGATACGTTGCGATTTTATGGCTTTGAGAACAACTCTGGGCACGTTCGAGGACGAACGTATGTTTAAGTAGGGGAGGATGTAACGACCAAACCAGTCATTTTGAGCATTTTTACTTCGCTCGCTTGTTCTCGGGCATGAGTAGATCCATATGATGCATTATGACTTATGTGAATCGTCAGTTTTGGTTTTCAGGTTATTCGAAATTGATTTGGAAGAATGATTTAGAGCTAGAAGCTTTAAAATTTGAATTTGGTATTTGGCCTCGGATTGGACTTTTGATGGTTATGTTAGCTCATTTAGGTGATTTTGGACTTAGGAGCGCGCCCGGATTGGGATTTGAAGGTTCGTAGTAGAATTTGGCTTGAAATGCTGTCAGTTCAAATTTTGGAATGTTTGACCGGGAGTGGACTTTTTGATATCGAGGCCAGATTCCGATTCTAGAAGTTGGAGGGGGTTTGTAATGTGAAATGTGACTTGTGTGCAAAATTTTAGGTCAATCGAACATGATTTGATAGGTTTCGGCATCGGTTGTGGAAGTTTGAAATTTCAAATTTAATTGATTTTTAATTGAGGTGTGAATCATTCTTTTAGTATTGTTTGATGTGATTTAAGGCCTCGAATAAGTCTGTGATATGCTTTGATACTTATTGGTATGTTCACGGGGTCTCGAGTGGTTCGAGTGAGTTTTAGGGTGGTTTCAGACTATTTATAAGCCATTTCTAGTTGCTGATTTTTAGCTATAGAGGTGTTCAGTGCGTTAGCATAGATCTGGCCGTGTTAGCAAAGAAAAATAGAGAAAATTGAGTTGTGCTATGCGATTGCATAAGCTTTCACGCGATCACATAGAGTAAAAGTCGTAGCTTAGAGTTTTGTATAAAAGGTTATGATCGTTATACTAGAGGCTGTCCGAAAGAGTTGGAGGAGGTTGTTGGAAAATTTTGTTCTTCACGATCGCGGAAGAATAGCCAAGATCGCATAGAGTAGAAAAGGGGCTGGAAACTTTTGTGCTTTGATCGCATTAGCTTGTACGCAATAGCATAGGGTAGAAACCTAGGCAGATTATAAAGTACTCCATTTCGAGGGTTTCAGCCATTTTTGGAGTTAGGGAGCTCGGATTGAGGCGATTTTTGAAGCAATTTTCACCATATGAATTAGGGTAAGTGTTCTCTGCTTGGTTTTGGTCATATTTCATAAATCTATCTTTGATTTTAGCTCTTCATTAATGAATTTTAAAGAGGAAATTTGGGGTTTTGGTTTTAAGTATCATAATATGAATTTTTTGAGTTTTGAACACCGATTTGGTACGGATTTGAGTGAAAACTAGTATGGTTAGACTCGTAACTGAATGAGTTGTTAGATTTTGTGAGTTTTTTGGTTTTCGAGGTGAGTTAGGGTAAAATCGTTATCATTTGGAAATATTTTTTGGGCTTTATTTGATGTATTCAAGTTGCTTTTGGCAAGTTTTGAGTCGTGCGGAGGTCGCTACGCGCGTGATGGAATTCTTGGAGCATCACTTGACTTGTTCAGAATTGGGGTTGTCTTGTTTGAGAAAAGTAACTCTTTTAAGCTTATTGCTGAGGGTATGAAATCCCAAAATTATGTGCTATGTGATTAGTGTTGAGGTAATGCACATGGTAGGTGACAGCCCTGTGAGAGTGAACCCTGTGAATTGGGACACCGTTCTCTTCATGACATTGTATAGTGGCCCTACTTTGTTGATATATGGATTTTCACCATGTGATAAAGTAATTAAAATATACCTCATGCTACATATCATGTTTAGGTTTTATGTTGATATTGTTGGGATCCATAGTGGTCGTTTCTTGCTAACATCTTATTGATTTCATTGATAATTCATACTCAGTCATATTCATGCATTCATATGATATCTCAGTCTCAATTATTACTTATTGATGCATTCATATGTTTAGGTGAGACTGGAGAGATTGATGACTGAGTGAGGCCAAGATTCTGATTATGAGTGATATTTATGGGATCAGGTTTCACGTCACATCAGCTATATTGATGATTATGGTTGCGCTTGGGATGAATAAGCCCCTCCTGAGTCTGTACACACCCTCAGTGAGTGCGGATGATATTATTGAGGGATGAATTTTCCTGGCATGGATTTGTCCAAAGAACTTGTTACTTGGAGATGGATTTCTCCACAGGGTTGGACATCTCTGTTTTCTCGGTACTGGGTGACTTATAGTCAGTGTTGTATATGTTCCGCCATGGATTATTTTAGGCCGTATGGGCCATATACAGTACTGAGTAGTTTAGCATGATGAGTGAAAAGTGTAAGACACTGAGATTGAGTACTCTGAGAGTGTGAGTACATGATTCACCTCTAAGATACATGGCATGGGCATGCACACATGACATACATGCATGCATAGAGATGCATTTTTCCTCATGATCTCTAGTATCACGTCATTCATAACTTTCTACATACATTGATATGTGGGCATATAGAAGTATTTCATACTTGCTATCTGGAAAGAAAATGAAACATATAATTTAATTTGGGAAGGATTTTTGAAAAAATTTATAGTTTTCAAACTAGCTCTTATTCCATAACGATTTCGATACAGGATTTGAATTTTCACTGATATTCTTGGAAAATTTGTGAAAAAGCTGAGTATCTTATCACTGAGTTACACTCTTATGTAGATGTTTTACGTTGTTATGAATTATTGTTGGCTATTGCTGTTGGACCCGACCTATGTTCCAGCTCGTCACTACTTTCAATCTAAGGTTAAGTTTGTTACTTACTAGTATTAATACTTACAATCAACATTGCGACAGATGTTGATTGTTGTTGTTGTGCTCGATGGTTGCCGGATTTTGAAGATGTACATGTGTTCCTGTTGTGGCTGCCTCTTGTTCATGATAGCCTTAGATTATAAAACTATGTTTGGATTATAGAACTTTGTTTATGTACTTCCATATAGAAGATGTATTTATTTCATACCAGCTTTGTAAACTCTATTCTTAGAAGCTCATGATTTGTACTACCAGTCCTTGAAAAATATAATAGATCTAGATATTTTTCTTTTATTTAGTTGTCTTATCAATTTTATTTGAATTGGATAGTTATTAGTTGGCTTACCTAGCGGATTGAGTTGGGTGTCATCACGACTAGTGTATTTTGGATCGTGACTGATACATTGTTTGTTCCTTATTTATTCTTATTATCAAATTAGCAAGTAGTTAATATTATACATTTACTAATGTGACTTTTTATTAATTTATCAATTGGCTTAATATTTTGATACTACTTCTCTTCTAAGATAACATAGATATATATTTTCCTACTCTTGAAATAAAATTATTTTTTAAGACTTATGTTATACTATTCAAAAGTCTTCAATTATCTAAATATGTTGATAATATTTTAGTGTTATTTATTTATATTTTATTTTTAATATATATATATATATATATATATATATATATATATATATATATATATATATATATATATATATATATATATATATATATATATATATATATATATATATATATATATATATATATATATATATATATATATATATATATATATATATATATATATATATATATGTGTGTGTGTGTGTGTGTGTGTGTGTGTGTGTGTGTGTATGTACATAAAACTATTTTTACCCCCCTCCTTTCACATTATTTTCTACTATACTATTTGATTAGTTTTTTACTTTTGTAAAATGAAATTTAAATAATGCATTTTTTTTACTAAATTATATATATATATATATATATATATATATATATATATATATATATATATATATATATGTATATATATATATATATGTATATGTATATGTATATGTATATGTATATGTATATGTATATCTTATATATAATAACTAGTCGTATCTTTAGATTTTCATTATGAAATTATGAGTTATATTTATTAACTAAATTTCCTAAATGAGAAATTTAATTAGTATATACATTTTATGCTATCGCTTGATATTTTTTTTTAGTATTCTTCTTTATAACTATTTATTTATTATGGTTTTAGTTATGTGTATTTGTACGACTTTTCTCATCATAATTCTAATTATGAGTTTTATATTTTTATCATTTTTTTAAATTTATATTTATTTCTCTTTTTGTACCTTGCTTTTCTAATTGCATTATCAATTACTTAATGTTTTTAAATTGTAAGATGAATTATTAATAAATTACTAGTTTAATGTAATACAATGAATATAATTTTGTATTACTCTTAAAATTGAATTTGACTTTATCTTGTATGACTTTCTTAAAGTTATTTCGATATTTAAATTTATTAATAATATTATTGAGTATTATTATTTACTTATTTTTATCAAACAAATTTAATGTAAGGATAGAATCACACTATATCTATTATCCTTTTTATATTAATTTTTATTTTGCAATATTTTAATTTTTCGTTATAATTTTCTATAATATGAATATTATTGTATTATTTTTCTAAACGGATGGTGTTGAATTAGTTCAACTGTTAAATAAAGAAGCTCTTTTAATATATGTCATGAAAAATAGATTTTAATTCTATTGTTAAGAATTATTTTATGATTTAAAATTATTAATAATATTTTTGAGTATTATTTTGATAGTTTATTCTATTTTTTGAGTTAATTTACAGTATAATTAGTCTCACGCTGTCTCTATTTTCTTCTCTTTATATACTGTTGTGCATTTTATGATATTGTAGTTTGATTTTTTCAAGGTTATATTTTATTATAACTCAAAGAGTGATATATTTTATTTTTATTTTAGGGTCTAATACTTCAATTATTTGCATGATTAGTAGATCTAATTCAGTTGCTCCTTAAATTTTCTATCAAGCTCTAACTTTTTTCTATCCCATTCACACAATCATCTTCTCCAATTTTGTCACGATCTAAATTCTATATTAAATCGTGATAGCACCCAACACCGCTACTAGATAAGCCAATACTTATTAAATAGTAAATCCTCGTTCATGTAGTTAGTACATGATAACTTCCATTTTAGATTTAGGAAATTTATAGTTTCTTTAAAACTAAAGCATACTTAAGTGAAAAGAACAATTGCAAATCTCAATTATAAAGATAAGCCAAAATATCATACTAATGTATGTGCCAAGACCTTGTGTCAAAAGTATGTGGGCAATCTAGTAGAATATACAAAACCATACTATCCTACTGCTTGAAAAAAAAAATAGACAGGAACATAAAGACAAAAGAGACACTCCAGCTATTGCAGATCGGCTGGGAAAGGTAGCTTACCGGAAAGTCTCGAGCTGGGATGACCACTCTATACGCCGAACAAGTGGCCGATGCATCTGCCTCAAAGTCTGTACAATCAAGTACAGAAGCGTAGCATGATTACATAAAAATATATACCCAGCAAGTATGTCGCCTAACCTTGCAGAAGTAGTGATGAGGGGTAGACTTTGACACTTCGTAGGCCAAAAAATATAATAATATGAAGTTCAACATATTTAATTCACAGTGTATATAGAGAACAACAAGCTCAAACAAGAATAATTATTGAAAATCCTTTCCTCCAATTAACAAAACTAAGCACTTTCCTCATTTAAAATAGTGACCTTTTTAGCAATAAGTCATACTAATTATAAGGGTTACAATTCCCATTATCACACAAAAATACAACCGAGGACTATCGGCCCGATCCAACATAAAAGTAAAATTTGCATCGTCGAGGGTCGAATGACCCGAACCATAGATGCATCTATTCACCCCGCTCGCGAATCTTACACGCGATGCGGTAAAAGCATAACCCCGCTTGCAAATCATACGTGCGACACAGTAAACATAATTTTTCATCATTTAAACATAAAAATTCTTTAATCCCCGTTTTAACAAAATGAATACAATTCACTTAAAGCCCGTAAATCTTTAGATTTCCTTCAACTTACTTCCTTTCATACCGTTAGCATATATAAGCAATTAATAGCAACCACAAAGCATGATGTGATTCTAGAACTACCCGGACATAACAAGAATAGTAGCTACGTACGGACTCTCGTTACCTTGTGCGTATGTAGCCTCCACAATTTATCATTTATTAATTAAGTACACCTATGGGACGTTCCTCCTACAAGGTTAGAAAAGAGACTTGCCTTGTTTCGAGCATACTTCCAATTCAAGAATGCGTCCCAACTCTCAAACCAGATCCATACAATCTGAAACTATTCAAACAGTATAAAAGTCCATTATTATAGGCTTACAAATTCATATTCTAGCTATTAAAGCGATTATCCAACCCCAATGGCAAGGTTCCTAAAATTCAACCCGAGACCCACGTGTTCAGACTCAGAAATTTTTGAAGGAAGTTGTCACCCATAACCTAAGGAACAAGAATATATGATTTTAACTCCATTCCATAACAAATTTTGTGGTTAAATCTTATTTTTATCAAAAACCTAGGTTTTACTCTAATTTCATAATTATTCACTAATCTTTACATATTAATCTACCCAAAATTCAAGTATCTAACTCACAAAATATAAAGATCACTTACCTCTAAGATCATGGTGAAAATCTTCTTTCAAGAGCTCGAAAATCGCCAAACGTTTGAGTGGAAATGAGCCAAAATGGCTAACACCCATAATAAATGAAGGCCGCTGCCTTTGGTGATTTTTGCATCTACGGTCCTTCGCCTTATGTGCGACCACCGCATCTATGGAAGAGGGTCCACTTCAACAAAAATTTTGCTGGCCGGCTAGGCTGCTTCTGCGGAAAGCAAATCGCTTGCGGCTCCGCTTCAGCGGAAGATAAGCCACTTCTTCGGCTCCTAGGCTGACCACCCTTAGTTACTTCTATGATTGACCAACCGCTTTTGATGTCCCTCACATGCAGCTAGCCAACCGCAGGTGCAGTTGTGATAGCAACCAGGAGCTTCATCTCTTCTCAAAATTTCCTAACCCAATTTGAGCCTCGTCCATTTGATGCTCGGGGCCCCGACTGAACATACCCACAAGTTTGAAATGATAAAATGGACTCGCTCGAACCCTCGAAACGCTTGAAATAACACTAAATGTAAGAATCACTCCCTAAAACCAATAGAATCAAACTAATAAACTTCAAGTTCTTCAATTCACATCCAATGCGATGATACGCACTTATACTACTTGTATTGACACCAAATGTTATGTGCAAGTCTTAAATGACAATAATGAACTATTCCCGGTCTTGGAATTCCTTTCGGACCTCGATAACACAAAAACCACCAACAAAAAAAATATTTAAGAATTTCAAAATCATTAAGGAATCAACTTTCACTATTAGGCGACAATACGCTCCCGGGTCATCCAAAACCCGATCCAGACATACGCCCAAGTCCGAAATCATCATATGAACTTGTTGGAACCTTCAAATTAAGGTTTCGAGGTCATTTACTTCAAATATTGACCGAAGTCAAACTTGGCCTTTTAAGCGATTCTTAAGGAACCAAGTGTTTTGATTTCAACTCAGACTCTTCCAAATCCCGAACCAACCATCCCTGTAAGTTATAAATTAGTAAATGCAAGTACATGAAGTCTTTTTAGGGGAACGAGGTTCTAGAAAGCAAAATGACTAGTCGGATCATTAAATTCTCCACCTCTTAAACAAATGTTCATCCTTGAACAGGTTTAGATTCATACCTGAAGTACTGAATAAGTGTGGATATCTGCTCCGTATGTCCTCCTTGGACTCCTAGGTCACCTCCTCGGCTGGTTGGACCCTCCAATAGACTTTTACCGCGGAAATCCTGTTGGATCTCAATTAGCGCTCATGTGTATCAACAATGGCCACTGGTTCCTCCTCGTACCCCAAGCTCTCAACTAGTTGAATAGTACTGAAGTCTAATACATGAGACAAGTCGACATGATACCTCCAAAGCATAGATACGTGAAAAACTAGATGGACCCCTGATAGGCTGGGAGGTAAAGCAAGCTCATAAGCAACCCCCTGAACTCGACTCAACATCTCGAATGGGCCTATAAACCTTGGGCTCAACTTGCATTTCTTCCCGAATCTCATAACACCCTTCATCAATGAGACTTTCAAGAAACCTTCTCACCAACCATGAATGACCCTTCTGGTCTGCGTAAATCTTCTGTCTGGATTGTGCTGTACTAAATCTTTCCTGAATCAACTTTACCTTCTCCAAGGAATCACTTAACAAGTATGTACCATACAACTTAGACTCACCAGGCTCAAACTACCTCCATAGGAGAATGAAATCGTTGACCATATAAAGCCTCGAATGGAGCCATCTCGATGCTGGACTGATAGCTATTGTTGTAAGCAAACTTTGCCAAAGGCAAGAGCTGATCCCACTATCCTCCAAAGTCAATCACACATGCTCTAAACATGTTCTCCAAAATCTGAATTGTCCGCTCTGTCCGTCGATCAGAGCATGGAATGTTGTGCTAAGTTGCACATAGGTCCCCAACTCACTCTCAATAGCTCTCCAGAAATGTGAAGCGAAGTGAGGGCCTATATCTAATATGATGGAAATATGCACATCGTGCAACCAAACTATCTCCAGAATGTAGATCTGAGCCAACAACTCTAAAGAATAAGTAGTCATTACTGGAATGAAGTGTGACAACTTGGTCAACTTATCGACAATGACCCAAACAACATCAAACTTACATAATGTCTGTGGTAACCCAACTACAAAGTCCATAATGTTAGAAAATATGCTTAACGCTAGAGGGGGGGTGAATAGCATTATAATAAAATTTAGCGTAAACTTGCGGAAATTAAAATTTGCAGGAAATAAATAAGTGCGTTAAATAAACAAAAAGGAAAGAACGCACCGTTATATTCTGGTTCACCACAACACGTGGCTAGTCCAGTCCCCGAGAGACTCTCTCGAGATTTTCCACTAACTTGTTAAGCTTACGGGTGCTCAACAAACCTTTACAACTTAAGGACACAAGCCTTAACACCTTTGCTCGGAGATACAACACTCCAAGACTTCAACCAAGGAAACACAAGTTCCTTACAACAAGAGAATTACAATTCTCTTACAAGTGTATAAAACACTAAACACTCAAACAAAATACTCCTTAATGAGTAGATATGAGTAAAAGAAGTAAGCTCTAGATCACAACAACTTTGAACAAGAATATGGCTCTCAAAAGCTTTATGAAATTGAATATAAAATGATAAACAAAAGTATGCAAGCTTATAGCAATGTAATGATCAGTTGTAGTATATTGTTGTGTTTAAAACACTGAAATGAAGCTGTATTTATAGTTGAAAAACATGGCATTACCGTTGCCTAATTGCCAATTAAGAGTTGCTGATTTTACTCACTGATAATCGATTGTCAAACCCCAACAATCGATTGTCTGCCAGTCAGACCAAGATTCAATCCCAGATTTTACGCTTGATAATCGATTACTGACAATCCATAATCGATTACTGGCAACGTTAAAAAAATCCTTTCCAGATTTTACCACAAACAATCGATTGTCCAGAATCAACAATCGATTACTCAGCAACGTTCAAAAAATCTTTTCCGGATTTTAATCCAAACAATCGATTATACAAAATCAATAATCGATTACCCAATAACGTTCAAAAAATCTTTTCCGGATTTCAATCAAAACAATCGATTATACAGAATCAATAATCGATTACCTGACGGTATTTGAAAACTTTACGACAACGGTCAGCTTCACAATCGATTGCACAAAGTCAACAATCGATTACTTATCAGTTTTTGAAAAACATTTTAGACACTGTCTCTTTGACAATCGATTGTCCAATGTAACAATCGATTATTTAATAAATTTGAAAATCACTGGAAGACACTATCTCAACATTATCGATTACCATTAGTTCATAATCGATTATTCTAAGTTTTGAAAAACTTTGATGGACACTGCCTCAGTCACAATCGATTGTCATTAGTTCACAATCGATTGTCATGCAGGTTTGAAAAACCTGATGCTCACTGTCTTACTCACAATCGATTGTCATTAGTTCACAATCGATTGTCATGCAGTCTTGGATTAAAACAATCGATTATCATAAGTACATAATCGATTATCTTAGTCCAGATTTTTAAGGCATGTCTAAAAATTATTTTGACTACTGTAAATATGCATGATTTAAAATCATTTGACATTAAATTAAATATGCATGATTTTGGAAAATAGTTTTATGAGAGAAGCCATGTTACGAGTCAAGTTGTAGGATCAAGATAATGACTCAATTAAACTATAAAACTTTGTCTTGAGCTTGAATCTCGTTGTATATCAATTGTGCGCTTGTTTCTTGAACTTCGTCATATATCAATTTTCGCTTCGTTTGTCATTCATCAAAACCTATACAAAAGAACACACGTTTTAGTATATTGCATTGAGAACGTGTTTCCAACACATAATAATGCGCTCCCATTTCCACTCAGGTATGGGCATCTGCTGAAGTAGGACACCTTGACTCTAGTGCACATACTTAACCTGCTGGCAATTCAATCATCTAGCCATGTACTCAACTATGTATTTCTTCATTCGCCGCCACCAATAATACTTCCTCAGGTCATGATACATTTATATAGCACCTGTATGAATAAAATATCATGAACTGTGTGCTTCCTCTAGAATCCTCTCCCTTAAGCCATTAACATTAGGAACACAAAGGGGACCCTAGAGCTACAGAACACTACCTGCTCCAATAGAAACCTCCTTGCCACTACCCTATAGCACCGTCTCTCTAAGAACTGCCAAGTGAGAATCATCGAACTGTCGAGCCTTGTAATGAAGACTGAGCAACAACACAAGCAAGCACTCGGTTGGGCTCTAAAATGTCCAACCTCACAAGTCTGTTAGCCAATGAGTAGATGTCCAAACCTAGTGGCCTCTCCTCCACTGAAATGAATGCCAAGCAACCCATACTCTCTGCTTTCCTGCTCAAGGCATATGCGACCATGTTTGCCTTGCCCGGATGATAAAGAACGGTGATGTCATAATCCTTTGGCAACTGAAGCCATCTATGCCACCTCAAATTAAGATCGCTCCGCTTGAACAAATGTTTCATGCTACGATGATTAGTATAAACCTCACATGACACCCCATACAGATAATGCCTCCATATCTTAAGAGCATGAACAATCATTGCTAACTCTAGGTCTTGCACAGGGTAATTCTTCTCATGAATCTTCAGTTGACGTGAAACATATGCCATAACTCGCCCCTCTTTCATCAATGCACATCCCAAGCCAATGTGTGAAGCATTGCTATATACCATATACATCCCCAAACTGAAAGGCAAAACTAGAACTGTGTTGTAGTCAAAGTCATCTTGAGCTTCTAAAGATCGCCTCACAATCATCAGACCAACGTAAAGGAGCACCCTTCTGGTTCAATCTAGTCAAAGGTGGTGCAACAGATGAAAATCCATGTACAACTCGGTGATAATAACCTACTAATCCCAGGAAGCTCCTAATCTTAGTCACTAATGTAGGATTTGGCCAACTCTGAACTGCCTCAATCTTTTTAGGATCTACCATCATACCCTCTCCTTACACAATGTGCCCCAAGAATGCTACTGACTCTAGCCAAAAATCATTCTTGGAGAACTTAGCATATAGTTTCTGCTGTCACAAGGTCTAAAACACTATTCTAAAAAGTTACTCGTGCTCCCCTAGATTGCGTGAGTATATCAAGATGTCGTCAATGAAGACAATAACAAAGGACTCAATATAAGTCCTGAACACCATGTTCATCAAGTCCATAAACGTCACTGGAGCATTAGTCAAAGCAAAGGACATCACTAGAAACTCATAATGGTCATATCTAGTATGGAAAGAAGTCCTCAAAACATCTTAGTCTCAAATATTTAACAGATGATACCCTGATCTCAAGTCTATCTTAGAGAGCATCTAGCACCCTACAACTGGTCAAACAAATCATCAATGCGCGGCAACGGATTCTTATTCTTGATGGTAGCCTTGTTAAACTGGCGGTAATCAATGCACATCTGCATGGTCCCATATTTATTCTTCATAAATTGCATTGGTGCACCCCAAGGTGATACACTGGGCCTTACTAAACCCCTTTTCTAACAATTCCTCAAACTGATCCTTCAACTCTTTGTCTCCATACGGTACAGTGGGATAGATATAGGGTGGTTACCTGGAGCAAAATCAATACAAAAATCAATGTAACGATCATGCTTAGAAGGTTAGAAGGAAACGTGTCGGCGAACTCCCAAACTACTAGCAGTGACTTAATCATCAGAGACTCTACGGTGATGTCCCGATCATATGCTAGATACACCAAACAACCCTTCTTAACATAATGTCGAGCCTTCAGAAAAGAGATAACCCGACTGGATGCACTAACAGAGGAACCCTTCCATTCCAATCTTGGCAACTCTAGCATCGCTAATGTAATAATCTTGGCATCACAATCAAGAATGGCGTGATATAGAGATAACCAATCCATGCCTAGAATGACCTCAAAGTCGATCATATCAAGTAACAAAAGGTCTACTCTAGTCTTGAAACCACAGAATGTAACCACACGACACAAGTAGATCCAATCCACGACCACAGAATTGCCCATAGGAGTGGACACATAAACATGAGTACCCAAAGACTCATGAGGAATGTCCAAGAAATGAGCAAACAGAGATGAACCATATGAGTATGGAGACCCTAGATCAAATAATACCGAAGCATCCCTACCGTATACAAAAATAATACATGTGATCACAGCATCTGAGGCCACTGCATCTGGTCTGGCCGAAAAAGCATAGAATCTACCTAGAGTGCCTACTGGCTTATCAATAGCTGGCTGAACTCCCCCATGCTTGACCTCCAACTCTAGGACGACCCTTACCTACCTGTCCCCACCTCTGGGCGGTCGAATGGCTGGTGCTAAAATCATAGGCTGATGACCCTACTGTACTACCTTTACCTGAAGTCTGGGGCAGGTCCTCTTTGTGTGACCCGGATCTACAAACTCGTAACAACCCCACGATGCCATAGACTGCTATCTTGAAGCCTGACCATAATGGCCTGAATATCCACTAAAAGAACCCTGATGTCCAGAATACCCGCCAGAGGAACCCTGAATAGCTAGTGGGTGGTAAAAACTCTCTGGTATGGAACTGAAATAAGGCCTCACTGGGGCACCTCGAGGATATGGTGGTGGTGCTGAATATGGGGCCTACTCAGCTGGCCCCTCCTAAACTGACCTCTGCCCCTAGCTGAGCCACCTCTAAACTCTCTAGAGAATTGGTCCCTCTTATCCTTCTACAATTGCTCTCTGATCCTCTGGTGATAACCGACAATTCTCCATGCAATCTTTACCACTAGCTGATCCTCACTCTCCATCTCAATCTCTCGAGCCATACTAGCTCAAATGCCAGGGTTTATCCCCGCAACAAATCTTTTGTACTCTCTCTACATCCGTAGGAAGTATCATGAGTGCATGGCGAGACAACTCAGAGAATCTCACCCTATAGTCGGTCACAAATATATGCTATTGCTCGAGCTGCTCAAACTAACACCACAACTCTTCCCTCTGGAAGGGTGGAATATAAAGAAGCCGTGTAAACTAATCCTAGGTCATGGAGGAGAACCTGTTAGTCTGCTGAGAAGCTAAGACTGCCATCATCTACAAGCCCTGCCCTCTAACTAGAAGGCAGTGAAATCCACTCCATGGGACTCCAATATCCTCATGTTGTGCAGTCTGTCCTTACACCTGTCAACAAAATCCTGGCATCCTCTTGATGCTCACCTCCAAAGATATGAGGGTGTAGCCTTGTCCATCTGTCTAATAACTTCTTTGAATCACCATCCGTAGCTGGTCTAAGCTTAGGTGCCACTGCTGCAACTAGCTGGGCACCACTCGTGAGTCGAGGAGTCTGATATACGACAACAATAGGCCGGGGTCTGTGCTCCCCCTCCTGCCTAAGATTTGTCCGGGTTTGCTGGAAATAAACCAGCCTGAGTCATCGAGTCCATGAATTGCAACATACGACCAATGACCTCCTTGAAGCCCGGTGCTGTCATGGAATTTTTGGGGCGGGCTTTGTTGCAGCACCTTACCTTGTTCCTCGATAATGGGATCCCCTACTGGGTTCGCCAGTAGTGTGACTGGGGCAGTTCTAGGATGCCCCCCATTCCCTACCTCGGGTCGGTGCCCTCCCCCAGCCTCTGCCTCGGCCTTTAGCAATGGGGGAGCAGATCTTCCCAGGTCTAGAACATCCGTTGTATGCGTCCTCACCATCTGTGAGAGAATAGAATAAGTAAATTTAGTACATAATCAACTGCACAATAGGAGATGAATAAAGACTAGTTTCCTAACACCCTATAGCCTCTCAAAGATAAGTACAGATGTCTCTGTACCAATCTGCAATACCCTACCAAGTTTACCCATAACTTGTGAGACCCATGTGAACCTAGCTCTGATACAATGTTGTCATGACCCAAATTCCTTATTAGGCCGTGATATTGCCCAACACCATTTCTAGGCAAGCCAACTCAGATTGTATAGTAAATCCTCACTTATGTAGTTAGTATGTGATAACCTCCATTTTAGATTTAGGAAATTTGTGATTTTTTTTAAAACTAAAGCATATTTAAGTGAAAGGGATAAATGCAAATCTCAATCATGAAGACAAGCCAAAATATCATAATTCTACTAATGTGTGTGCCAAGACCCGGTGTCACAAGTATGTGGGAAATCTAGTAAATATACAAAATCATACTATCCTACTGTCTGGAAAAGAAATAGACAGGAACATAAAGACAAAAGAGAGACACTAGCTACTGCAGATCAGCTGGGAAGGGCAGCTCACTGGAAAGTCTTGAGTTGAGATGACCACTCTATGGGCCGGACTAATGTCCAGATGCACCTAACTCAAAGTCTACACAATCAAGTACAGAAGCGTCGCATGAGTACATAAAAATATGTACCCACTAAATATCTCTCCTAACCTCGCAAAAGTAGTGACAAGTGATCGACTTTGACACTTACTAGGCCAGCAAGTATAATAATATGAATTTCAACATATTTAATTCACAGTGTATACAAATAACAACAAGCTCAAACAAGAATAATTATTGAAAATCATTTCCTCCAATTAACATAACTAAGCACTTTCCTCATATAAAATAGTGAGCTTTCCAGCAATAAGGCATACAAATTACAAGGGTTACAGTTCCATTATCACACACAAATACCACCGAGGACGATGGACACGATCCAACATAAAAGTAAAATGTGCACTGCCGAGGGTCGAACGACATGAATCATAAATGCATCTATTCAAACCGCTCGCGAATCAAACATGCAACATGGTAAAAGCATAACCCCGCTTGCAAAATCATACGGGCAACGCTGTAAACATAATTTTTATCATTTAAACACAATAATCCTTTAATCCCCTTTTTTTAACAAAATGAATACAATTCACTTTAAGACCATAAATCTTTAGATTTCCTTCAACGTACTTCCTTTCATACCGTTAGCATATATAATCAATTAATAGCAACCACGAAGCATGATGTGATCCTAGAACTACCCGGACATAACATGAATAGTAGCTACATACGGACTCTCGTCACCTCGTGCGTACGTAGCCCCCATAATTTATCATATATTAAATAAGTACACTTAGGGGAACGTTCTTCCTAGAAGGTTAGAAAAGAGACTTATCTCGTTTTGAGCCTACTTCTAATGCATCCCAACTCTCAAACCGGAGCCGCACAATATGAAATTATTCAAATAGTGTAAAATTCCACTATTATAGGCTTACAAATTCGTATTCTAGCTATGAAAACGATTATCCAACCCCAAGGGCAAGGTTCCTAAAATTCAACCTCGAGCCCACGTGCCCAGATTCTGGAAATTTTTGAAGGAAGTTGTCTCCCATAACCTAAGGGTCAAGAATATATGATTTTCACTCCATTCCATAACTCATTTTGTGGTTAAATCTTTTTTTTACCAAAACCCTAGGTTCTACTCTAATTCCATGATTTTTCACTAATCGTTACATGTTAATCCACCCAAAATCCAAGTATTTAACTTACAAAATGTAGGGATCCCTGACCTCTTAGAGCTTGGTGAAAATCTTCTCTCAAGAGCTCCAAAATCGCCGAACTTTTGATTGGAAATGAGCCAAAATTGGCTAACACCTGCAATAAATGAAGGTCACTCATTTCAGTGATTTTCGCATCTACGGTCCTGGGCCGCACCCGCGACCACCATATCTATGAAAGAGGGTCCGTTTCTGCGGAAATTTCACTGGCCGGCTGGGCTGCCTCTACAACTTTGCTTCTGCGGAAGGTAAGCTGCTTTTGCGATTGACCAACCGCTCATGCGGTTCCACACCTGCGCCTGGCCAACCGCAGGTGCGGTTATGTCAACAACCAGGAGCTTCAGTAACTTCCAAAATTCCTAACTCAACTCGAGCCTCGTCTGTTTGATGCTCGGGTCCCCTAAGGCCCCACCCGAATATACCCACAAGTTTGAAATGATAAATCGGACTTGATCGAACCCTCGAAATGCCTAAAACAACGCTAAATATAAGAATCACCCCCTAAAATCAATAGAATCAAACTTATGAACTTCAAGTTCATCAATTCACATCTACTATGACGAAACACACTTATACTACTCGGATTGACACTAAATTTTGCGTGCAAGTCTTAAATGACAATAATAAACTATTTTCGATCTCGAAATTCCATTCGGACCTCGATAAAACAAAAACTCGCTCCAAATCAAATATTTAAGAACTTCAAAATCCTTAAGGAATCAACTTTCACTATTATGCGGCAGAATGCTCTCGGGTCATCCAAAATCTGATCCAAATATACGCCTAAGTTCGAAATCATCATACGAACCTGTTGGAACCTTCAAATTTAGATTTCGAGGTCGTTTACTCAAAACATTGACCGAACTCAAACTTAGGCTTTTAAGCCAACCTTAAGGAACCAAGTGTTCCGATTTCAATCCAAATTCTTCCAAATCCCGAACCAAAAATTCCCGTAAGTTATAAATCAGTAAAGCAAGTACGGAAGATCTTATTTAGGGGAATGGGTTTATAGAAAGCAAAACGGCCAGTCGAGTCGTTACGGATTTTCTCTCCATTTCTTTGCTACTTCAATGTACCAATTATTTGAAACTTGGGTTCCCTCTTCTTTCTCAACCGCATATAATTATTTTACTTCTCCCCCTCCCCTTTCTCTCTCTCTCTCTCTCTCTATATATATATATATATATATAGAGAGAGAGAGAGAGAGAGAGAGAGGGAGAGAGAGAGAGAGAGGTTAATTTGATGTAAGGTGTGAGCCTCTTCAGTTGCAGAAAACGTTCACGACTCTCTAGTGCTATCCCCCCCTTTTTCAACCTTTACATTACAAAGGTAAACTTCAACCACCGGATTCCCTAGCTTTCTTTTTAGTTTTCCAATCTTCTGTCCTTTATTCTTGCAGATGTTCCCCTCTATTGTAATGAAATAATTGAAGCTCATCTATTCTTTTGAGGAGAGCTTTAGCAAAACCCATTTTTGCCTCGTCTAAGGCCAAGGGGGAAATAAAGTTGTCAAGCATAGCATCAGAAAGGGTTGTCTTTCACCCGATATTAAAGAGGTATCTTAACTCTTCTTAATAGAGAGAGAGAGAGAGAGTACTATCCATTCAATTTGAAATTTTAGTTTTTTTTTTACATTATGTTTTATTTAAAAATAATTTTAAAACTTCAACTTGAAAGTACTTCACAATTTGAATGGGTAGATTTTTTTTTATATTTTCATTTTTTACTATAGATAATTATAAAATATTTATATTTATTAATTCAAATAAGTAACCAATTAATTTAAAATTTTAAAATTCAAAATATTTTTAGTTAGACAGGTAGTTTATTTTGTCTTAACAATGCCACTTGGTTTTTCGTGGTTATGTTACCTGGATTAGTGAAATTTGTTTCTCCTACTTTTAATTAGATTAGATATAAGGAAGAAAATATTATCCATTCAATTTGAATTTTTAGTTTTTTATTTTTTCTTATTTTTAAATTTTAATACTTCAACTTGAAAGTTTTTTAAAATTATTTTCATTAGTTATTATAGGTAATTATAAGATTTATAATTATTAATTCAAATAGAGTAATCAGTTAATTAAAATTCAAAATTTATATATTTTTAGTTAGAAAAGTAATTTATTTTGTCTTAATAATGTCATTTGATTTTTTGTAGTTCTGCCACTTGGCTTAATGAGATTGATTTTTTCTTATACTTTTAATATAGATAGATATTAATTTATCTATAATTTCAATAATTCTTAAATTAATAAAAAAAGAAACTAATTATCACCTAATATAAATAACTTTATCCTAATTTCAATGTAGCCTATTGTGAGGCTCTTTACATATAATCGAAATATTATTATATTTAAATTAAATTATAATTTAATTGTTTTAAAATATAATAGATATTCCCCAAGTTTCAATTTATGTGAATTTGTTTGACTGGGCACAAAGTTTAAAAAAATAAAGACTTTTATAATATATGGTCATAAACAAGTCAATAAGGGGTCCAGAGTATTTGAGTGGTTATAAAAGCTTCTTATTAAGGATAGAATTGTAAACTTAAATTAAATTGTTACTAAATTTAAAAAAAGATAATTTTTTTGAGACAGATCAAAAAGAAAATAGGTTTATATAAACTGGAACAGAGGGAATAAGTAATTATATTATTTGAAAAAAACTATTGATATTTTTAATATTTCTATTTTTATATTCTTTGTCATAAACAAATGAACTTTTATTTTATATTAACTCAATTTTTTTATTTATAAATCTGAAATAATATTTTTATCTTTAATTGGAAATCAAATTATTTTCTTTATCAAAAATAATATTTGTAGTATTTTATAGATATGGACTACCATATTAGGAAGAGACTATTCTCCAATTTAAATTGATATTGTTTTTATTATTTTCATTTTTCATCTTAGGGTAATTTTAAAACTCCAAATTTGTTAACTCAAAGAGAGTAGCTAATTATTAACAATACACAATGCATAATTTTAATTTTTTGAAATTAAAATTTATCAAAAACTAAATATTACTTAACTTAATTAATTTTTCCTAAATTTCCAAGTGGCTTATTGTGAGGTTTCCACATGGCTTATGTTAGGTATCACGCCGACTTGTCTCATGTGTCAGACTTCGGTACTATTTAGCTAGATGAGAGTTTGGGTTATGAGGAGGAGCCAGTTGCCATTGTTGATAGACAAGATCGCCAGCTAAGATCCAATATGATTTCTACGGTGAAGGTCCAGCGGGAAGCCAACCAGTCAAGGAGGCATCCTGAAGTCTGAGGAACATACAGAGTAGATATACACACTTATTTAGCACTTTTGTTATGAATCTAAACCCGTTTGAAGATGAACGTTTGTTTTAAGAGGTGGAGAATGAAATGACCCGACGAATTGTTTTACTTTATAGAACCATGTTCCCCTAATGAAGCCTTTTCGTACTTGCTTTTACTGATTTATGACTTTTCAGGATGGTTGATTTGGGATTTGGAGGAGTTTGGGTTGAAATCAAAACACTTAATTCCTTAAGGTTGGCTTAAAAGGCCAAGTTTGACTTCGGTTAATATTTTGAGTAAACGACCTCGGAATCGGGATTTGAAGGTTCTAACGGATTTGTATGATGATTTCAGGCTTAGACGTATCTCTGGATCAGGTTTTGGATGACCTGGGAGCGTATTGGACCCTAATAGTGAAAGTTGATGCCTTAAGGATTTTGAAGTTCTAAAATACTTGGTTTGGAGCGGGTTTTTGTCTTATCAATGCCAGAATAGAATCCTGAGATGGAGAATAGTTCTGTGTTGATATTTGAGATTTGCACGTAAACTTTGATATCAATCCGAGTATTGTAAGTGTATTTTGTTACATTGGATGTGAATCGAAGAACTTGAGGTTCGTAAGTTCGATTCAATTAGTTTTAGGGGGTGATTATTAGATTTAGTATTTTTAGGGCGTTCCGAGGGTTCGAGTCCATTTTATGATTTCAAAATTGTCAGTATATTCGGGTGGGGCCTAGGGGGGCCCGAGCATCAATCAGACGAGGCTCGAGTAGATTTAGGAAATTTTGGAAGGAGCTAAAGCTCCAAGTTACTGTCATAAACGCACGTACGGTTGGCAAACAGCAGGTGCGAAACCGCAGAAGCGGTCAATCCCTCGTAGGTTTAGCCTAATGGGAGGAGCCCAAGAACCACATATGCGGCTCCTCTTCTACAGCAAAACTATAGATGCGGCTCCAGCCAGCCTGGTCAAATTCCGCAGATGCGAACCTCTCATCGCAGATGCGGAAATCGCGGAAGGCAGTGCCTTCATTTAATACGGGAAATGTGTCATTTTTGACACATTTCATTCATTTCTTGGGCGATTTGGGAGCTTCCAAAGAGGGGATTTCAACCTAGCATTGTGAGGTAAGTTATTTCTACTTAATGTGAGTTTAATACTTGATTTCTGGGTAGATTATCACGTAAATATTAGTGAAAATAATGGAATTAGAGTAGAACCTAGGGTTTTAACAAAAACAAGATTTAATCACGAATTTTGTTATGGAATGAAGTAAAAACTATATATTCTTGATCCTTAGGTTATGGGTAATAATTTTCTTCAAAATTTCCAGAATCTGGGCACGTGGGCCCGGGGATGAATTTTAAGAACCTTGCATTTAGCGTAGGAAAATTACTTTAATAGTTAGAATATGTACTCTGAGCTTGTATTGACTAGTTCTTACCCCCATTTGATTAGTTTTGGATCATTCAGCTCCGAATTTGAGGCTTTGAGTGAGTTCTTGAAATTGAAAGTAAGCTTTGGAGCAAAGTACGTCTCCTTTCTAACATTGTAAGAGGGAATTGTCCATATAAGACAAATAATTGGATATTTGCCACTAAAGTCTGGGGCTGCATACACACGATGTGAAGAGAGTCAATGTGTAGCTACTATTATGCTTAAGTCCGGGTAGTCTAGTGTCCAAAAGCATGCCTTACTTGCCGTATTTGTAACGTTATTGTTAATTCAAATTGTGTAAATCACATCAAATTTGGCAAATGAATTTCTAAAAAGTTAAACATCATTTTCTTACCCGTTAAAGAGAAGTTTGACATTACTTTGGATAATTGCTTCCTGATAAATTATTTATTAACTGTTTGATATGTTTATCTGTGTATGACCGCGTCGCATGTATTGGCAGTAGATGTATCTATGGTTCGTGTCGTTTGACCCTCTGACAGTGCACCCTTTATTTTTAAGTTGGATTCAGCCGTACGACCTCGACATTATTTGTGCATGCTTAATGAGATTGTATTTTCTTCTACTTTTAATTATTGATAGATGTACAGATTTTCAATATATAAAAATTATTATTTCTGAAAGAAAAACAGTTAAGTGTTTTAAATTCGAATTAAAAAAGAGTAACTAATTATTAATAAAATATAATGCATTATTTTAAAAAAATAAATTCAAAGAAAAACTAATTATTAGCCAATTGGGTTAATGTAGAGACTTTTTTCTTTTCGTTTAAATAAATATAGATAACTTTGTTAAAATACTTAAGTTGTATACATATTCGCTCAATTAAAGTGTCTCACACACTATGCCATATCAGCAGTATGTGTTTAATAGGTACCTGTAACTTGAGTTCAGGTATCCAATAGGAATAAGGTGTAGTTTAAGGGGCCAATTAAATGTTTGGCTAAATAGGAAGGGGTATTAAGAGAAATTATCAAAACCCCAAAGCATTACGGAAACGTAAAAAGGGAGATCAAAATTGGAAAGGAAATGGGAGAGAAAAATCAGTTTCCTTGTTAAAAACAAATTCGAAAGGTCCTTTAATATAAGGGGGCAATCAGCACTCCATAACAAGCGATATGAAATCCATGGAAGGAGGGAAAAGGTGCAGAATAGCTGAGGAACAAATTAGTAACAGTTTGAATTTGGCGTCGTTGCCTGAAGAGCTTCTTCTTCACATCTTCTCATACTTTACAAGCAGGGAATTGATTTCAACAGTTTGTTTGGTTTCCAAGAGATGGCATCGCCTCGGAAAATCTTCTGTAGCAATTCTGGATTACAGCGTCGAACCATTACTCTCCTCTCGAAAGCACGTCCTCTCAAGTTTCTTAAAATTCGTCGACCAGATTGAAGTAGAAAGTCCAAGACTTTCTACTTCAATTCCAGTTCGTATCTTGAAACTTCAACTCAGTCGCAGGCTCGAAGGGGAAATCACTCAGCTGATGAAATCGTTGGCAAGATTCAACTTCAGTGAGTTGTTCCTTCAGTCTGTGAGCATTAAAACAATGCCTTCCGTCCTTAACAACTCCAATTTCCTTTCCGTCCTGCATTTAACTGATTGCCAATTCCCTAACCGGCGTTTTTCTGCAGTTCCCACCTTGTTTTATTTGCAACAACTACTTCTCTATGATGTTGTTATTGAACATTCTCAGGATTTCTTCCTTAACCTTTCCCAAAAGTGTCCTTCTATTGTGGAATTGACTCTCACAAACTGTTCTGGATGTGAGTATATTGACTTACCTGCTGGTCAGTATAATAAACTAAAGAAACTCCGGCTGCATAATAGTTACTCAAAATATAGTCTTGGTTATGGGTACTCGGAACTATATAAGTTGCAAAGGGTAAGAATAGCGGCCGAAAATCTGGAGAGGTTTTACCTTTACTATAAAGGAAAGAATCAGATTGACTTAGATATTGGACAGTGTGGACAGCTGCAGTTCTTGCATTTACACTGTGAACAAAACTTTCCTGCTGGATTCCATACAACAAACATCTGCTCTATGTTTCCTCACCTTAAAACTCTCTTTATTTATCTTAACAGGCCGCTGAATGACACTCTCCGCGTGGTGAACGACCAGCTTGAAATCTTAACTGTATGGAATAAGAATGACCTATTTATACCAGTTGATTTCGTTACTCCAAATTTACGTACATTTACATATGTTGGTGGAGAAATTATTACGGACTTTGCTCCCATAGATGCTTCCAAGATTAGAGAAACTCGGATTGAATTATCCTCTTCGAAAACAAGCAACGTGGATTGGTTCGTGCAGCTGAGATTTTATATTAAAAAGTTTAGCAAAGATACTGTTCTATGCTTGTCCATCTATGAAATGGCATGGTTTCATCTTCATAATACTGACGATCTTGGGATTCATCTACCATGCCCTATCAAGAAGATGAAGTTATACATATGTCAGTCATTGCCGCAAAACCAATGCAAATCACTTCTGGATTGTTTGCTGTGGACGTTCCATCCGGAGATTCTTGAGTTCAACTCTAACATCAACTTCGAACTGGTCTTGCGTAAGGAATTGGATTATATGGTAACAGAACAACATTGTTGTAAGGCTACTCTTGTTAACCGATGCTGGCGCCATTTCTTAAAAGATTTCAAGATTGTCAGATCCAATTCCACCAAGAGAAATGAACCAAAGTACTTCACTATTCTATTCACATGGTAAGCCATGTCACATATAGGTAGTTTATTGTTATTATCATCATTATTATTTTGAGTTGGAGGAGGAAAGACGAGTTAAATGGTTTTATGAGGATGAGTTACTGCAACAATTCCTTTTCTCTTTTTTTATTTTTTATTTTTGCAATTGGATAATGCTTACTCCTTTTTAATTGGTGTGCCAAATTGTACTTTAACTCTCACATTTGTGTTCGTCTGGAAGTTACATAATGTTCTTCAGTCCTCTCTCAACTGTGAATTTAGATCATTCTTTTGTGTTTCTGTGAATGTCTAATGAATGCCGGAATAGATACTTCTCTTGCTTAGACAAATAAGCAAGACAAAGAGGACTTGCGACTGCAAGTGTCATATTATTGATAACTATCGTTTACAGCGAAATAATGGGATCCTGACATGTAAAATAGATAATACTAAGTTGTGTTGTGTAGTAGAGAGGCTGGTGAGATACATCAGTTGTGTATCCGCTTTCCGCCACCATTACAAGCAACCAATATCACATTGTTTATTATAAAAGAGATAGCAGATGATAAGTTAACTAAAGTAGTGGCAATTTGATTAGTTTGTCTATCAGATGATAGTTTGACGAAAGCTGGCTTTGCAGCCAGCATTTAATCTGCTCCGGCCTTCTTCAGTTACTTCAAAATCCAACTTATCGTGGAAAAGAATGGGTTGTTTCATCTTCCTCCTTCCAAATGCCCAGCTTGTGAAGCTTCTGTGTTTGTTGTTTACTTTTTTCTTATTCCTATTGCAGCTCAGAATAGTGCCTCTGAACTTCCATTGGTAAATGATCTTTTCCAAGTTCTTCTTTAAGGGACTTGACCTCCTCCTTCATAAATGACCAACTACTTTTCTCGTCTGACTTGCTATATGACCGTTCCCTTGTACTGCATCCATACCTTCGTTGTAATTTAGGAAGTGTATGAACATGTATATAAGGTTACAGGTCTGTCTTTTGTGCATGTATGTTCTTCCGCAACCTCGGGTTATAGCACTCATTTTGCCTTGGTTTTGTTAGATCCATGTTAGAGTTCTTGAGTGCTCACTGAGTTAGATGTAT
Source organism: Nicotiana benthamiana (assembly GCA_034376525.1). NCBI lineage: Eukaryota > Viridiplantae > Streptophyta > Magnoliopsida > Solanales > Solanaceae > Nicotiana > Nicotiana benthamiana. The sequence goes on from CM067324.1 coordinate 9,959,602, forward strand.
TATTCAGATATTCTCTGTCAGCTTTTGTGTAATCTGTGGTGAGTATGGTGTTCAAATTTCTGAATAGAGTTATAGTAGGAGGTGAAGGAAACAAACAACTAGACATAATATAAGCTCTGAATATTTCAGATTTATCCGTTCAAAATATGAAAATAAAGATTAGTAGGCTAGCTTCTAGTTTGTCCTTTTTATTGAATGGGTGAGATTGCTTCTAGGTTAATGTGATAATGGGATATTTTATGCCAAAAATTGAAAGGATGCAACAGCGAGCTAGTATACATATTTGTTGACGAATTGTAATTTTGTGACTTTTGATGCTTGGTGTTCATTTTCTAGGATAGGCATTATAGATGTTAGCTTAAGTAGTTCCATTCATTTTCCCAGCTTAAGATTTTTAGCCTTGTTGATATCTATGAAGTTTTAAACAGGAAACTGAACTGTAATCTACTATAGTTTACTGCTGGTATGATGGTCGGTGAGGAACTAAGGATCTTGACACTGAATATGTCCCATAAGATGGAGGACGCATTCACGGCTTTTATTCTACATTAGCAGGATCAAGATATTTAGGCTCAGATATCTCAAAGCAGAGGATATTCTACATGGATAACAATTCTTAAAGGTCAACCTGTCATATTTTGAGCTGCATGTGTGCATTCATCAAGTGACAACTTTACACAGTCCATAATCTTGTGTAGCACTAGCCGGTCATCATCTGATAGTGAGGGATAAGTCCATGATTATATATTAGGCCAGCTAGTGTTCTCTTGCAATTCCTGAACCAGCTTACTGATATTTTAATGCAGTGGACTTCAATTCTTGTTGTTGCAGATGTTGTTCATATATCTAGAAATAATCCAACATCCGTTATACAGCTTCTATATTGTGAATGGTCTGTTTTAATTTCCAGCTTAACTAGATGAACCATTAACAAGAAATTGTTAAGACTCTTAACAGCGATGATCATGTTTTAGTTGTCATGAAATTAATGTTGAAAGATGGACCTTTGGAGCAATGAGATAAACCAGATGATAATAACGCACTCTCCAAAACTGTGTAAGGCATACAAGGTCATTCACACGGGCAATTTCCAGCACACGCCTCTTGTTTTCTAGAGCTTTGAGGTAAGGACTGGTGATGCTGCATACAGAATGGCCATCTTAAACATCCGCAGCAGGAACTTGAAACTAACAGTTTCTTCTTAAGGATGCAATATACTAACTGGACTCTGTAGTCTGTATGATTGATTGTTTTGTGCTTCTTATTCTTTCCAATGCCTGTATCATGCTGCCTTTCGCTCAGCATCTCAAATTATTACCATATTTTCCTGTTCCTTCAGTTTCACTTTCCATTTTTTCCCTATGCTGCATGGTAAAACTCTCTTTATTTATCTCAACAGGCCACTGAATAACACTCTCCATATGGTGAGTAACCAACCTGAAAGATTAACTATATGGAATAAGGACCACGTATTGATGCCAGTTGATATTGTTACTACAAATTTACTTTCAATAAGATATGCTGGTGCAGGAATTACTACGAACTTTGCACCCATCGATTCTTCTATTTTGTTTTCATTCATTGATCAGGGGTATTTTTGGCCCGTTTCCCACGATACAATGAAGATAAGAATAACTCAAATGCCACAAGAGATGGAGGGTGGAGTACAGGTGGGAACCATTACTGAGAAATTGGAAACATTTTCTGGATGATGTTTCGTTCGTACCCAGCACACCATTGTAGAAAAGGGGTAATAAACTTGGCAAATCCGTTGCTTCCACATCCACCCCTAATTTTAGAAAAATAAAAAAAACCATTTGAATATCTTAGTTCTAGTTAATATCCACCCTTTCATCTCTATTTTTTTTGGGTTGGGGGGGAGGGGGTCGTGGAATAGAAGAGTTTGCAAGAAGGAAACTAATTTTAACCCTTATTTTAGTCATTCTCCATCACGGACTGGGTTCAAGCCTTCAATTTAACTTCTTCTCCACCTTAGAATCCAAAATACACCTACCTAATATAAACGGGTTAAAATAAAAATAGCCAATTTTACAATTATCAACAATTTAAAAAATAATCGAAATTGAATCATTTTTCGTATAAAGATAAAATCAAAATAAAAACACTATTAAAAATCCAAAAATATTCTAGCATATGCTGGAGTTTGAATTTTATTACGTATGACCTTCCATCATAATATGATGGAATTTTATAATGTATTGGAGTTCTATCATAATATGTTTAAAATTTATATGCAGGAGCTCCATAAACCCGCATATAGTGTTGGAACTTTCCGTGTCCCGGAGCTCCAAATATGCTGGAAATTTATATGCAAGAGCTCCATAATTCCACATATTATGCTGGAACTTTCTGTGTTTCAGCAAAACAATGAATATTTTTCAATGATTTTGCAAATGCCGGATATTTTCCGATTACCAGTCCGAAAATGATTAGTCCGTAATATTTCCACAATATAAACACTAAAGCATAATGGTAAAATTTGTTTTATACCATTCACTGCAGAAATAAATTAGAGTAGTAGATAATTCTTCCGAAGTTAGTTTGTAGTATCTTCAATGCGAAAAATATTACGTAAAACACTAAGACCACTATCAGGGAAGCTCTAGTGGCATTCACATATTTGGTCCTGCCACAATTCCCAGATATACCACAATAAGTCTTACCTTAATATACACAAGTAGAAGACAACCAAACATGGTGCCATAAAATGCAGGTAGATAGACTAATGTTTCAGCAATTAATTGCAACAACATGTCTCACATTCGTCTAATCCACAAACTGATCCCTTGGGCAAATGATTGGACTCTACACGGTTTTAGCTCAAAGTGACCTCACAGACAACATTCCCACTGTCCTCCTGATATTAATCAAATTGTCTCTAGAAATAAATATTTGGAAACAGCCTCTCTACCCCAGGGTAGGGGTAAGGCTGCGTACACACTACCCTCCCCAGACACCACTGAGTGGTATTGTACTGGGTCGTACTTTTTTTTGTCTCTAGAAATAAATACCATGTGTGTCACACTGAACTTCAATGCAAGTTGAGAAACCATCCCAGCAACCTTTGAGTTGTCCTTTAGTTCCAGCCACAGACTCATTTTTCACATTTACTCAAAACAGTCCCCACCAAAACTCAATCTTTTAATCAGATGAACTTTCTTGAATGACTAGTCATATGCAGTAAAGACAACTTACAATGCAGAAATCCATTCAGCTGGATCGGCCAGAAAGCCCCCGAAATGATTCAGATGGTACCAACCACATTCACAACCAACGCAGAGTTGAAACTGAAACAGCTGACGACTTCAAGAAGAAAGAACAATCATGGTAAGATTCTTAAAACCGTAAGCTTCAGTTTTTAGTTTGATCATGTAATTTCCTCATACTCAATAAAACCTTTTTTCTTTTTTTGGTTTTAGCTTTTGTTAGTTTGTTTGTAGTTCTGTTTTGCAGGTTTGCGACTTGTCAGATTCCAACTGATCTCTCAATTCAAGTCGAAGATGTCACCTTCCACGTTCACAAGGTAACTACGGAGATTATATCCAAACTAATCGAAGCATTATAATTCATATAAAAAAAATTCAGATAGTAAACACCATAACTGAAACAAGACTAAAAGAGAGTTGCTTTTCCTAATTAACACGCGAAGAACATGATTATAATTCTACTCATCATTAAGAATATATTGCTGCATAAGGTTTCAACATATATCACCTGTATAATTCCAAAAGAAGCCTTCCTTGACTTATCATTGAAATGACCTTGTAACATTCTTGCCAACTTGGGAGAACAGAACAAGAAAGTGAAGATATTGACCTGAAAAAAGGTCTAAAGAGTGCTGCAATAATAAAAAAGTTTAGAAAAAGAAAACTAAGAGTCAGCAATCAGAAAGAAAATAAATTAAAATACAAAAAAGTCAAGCAATATAAACTCTCTTCAACAGCTATAAAAGAGATCTTCAAGCCCAATTTTCACTCCTTGGAGTTCTGCAATAGTGTATCTAACCAAAAACAAAAAAGTGCTGCAATGATGTGATTACCTGTTATTTACTTGTCCTCATACATTCACCGGCTTATGAGAAGTTGATTCAAGTTCATGTACTCCTGAAACAGTATCCACTGGTTTCAAGGTGTGGCTACCTAAGAACAATTGAGCTTCCGCGGCCAAATTCACATTTAGGTTATGACCTCAAGCTTGAAAAGTTTCCAGGTGGAGCTGAAACTTTTGAGATCATATTGAAATTCTGTTATGGCCTACCTATAAGCCTGAACCCTGACAATGTCGCAGCAGCAAGATGTGCCTCTGAATTTCTAGATATGACAGAAGCAATGGAAGATGGAAACTTAATTGCTAAGACAGAAGCCTTCTTCACATTTGTAGTCCTCTCATCATGGAACGACACCGTCACTGTCCTTAGATCATGTGAGAATCTATCACCATGGGCAGAAAACCTTCAGATGGTTAGAAGATGTTGCGACTCAATCATTTCGAAGATTTCCAGAGGAAATTCAACTGAGGAGAAGCTGCTTGAAGAGAACTGGTGGTTCAAAGATGTTACTACTCTCCATATTAACCATTTCTTACGGATAATCACAGCACTGAGGGCAAAAGAAATGAAGCCTGAAATTATTGGCTCATGTATAATACGCTACGGGGGGAAATGGTTGCCAAGCACGGACACAAAAACAGAAGAAATGGGAAAATATGGTAACAGAATAAATGATTTTCATGTCATGAGTGGGAGGAAGCAAGAAATGAAAATTGGACAGAATAAGGAGCGTAGGACAATCATAGAGAATCTTGTTAGTATACTGCCTCCTCAAAAGGAAGCTGTTCCTTGCAAGTTCCTCCTGTGGATGTTAAAGAAGGCTATTCTGTATGCAGCATCACCAGTCCTAGTTTTAGAGCTCGAGAAAAGAATCGGCATGGTGCTGGAAAATGCTACCGCGAATGACCTTCTGATCCCTACTAATTCAGTGGGTGAACAAACAATAGAGTGAGTTTCTATCATTTGATTTAGCACATTGCTCTAAAGGTCAGTCTTTAAATTTTCACCTCAATATAGGAACTTAAAGAAAAGATAAACTTGAGGATTCCCAAATAGAGTCTTACCAAATTCCGTTAATGGTTCATCCAGTTCAACTGAAAAACAGACCATGCACAATTTAGAAGCTGTACAAAGGATTTTGGATTATTTCTTGATATATGAAAAGCAACAGCTACAGCAACAAGGATTGAAGTCTACAGCATCGAATATCAGTAAACTGGTTGACAGCTACCTAGCAGAAATTGCAAGTGATCCCCATCTCTCCATCGACAAGTTCCAAGTTTTAGCTGAATCTTTGCCACGAGAAGCCCGAGCAAGTCATGATGGCCTCTATCGAGCCATTGATACATACCTCCAGGTATCTCTCTCTCTTAAATTTCTCTGTCACTTGTATACTTCCTGATCTGCAATTATATTAAGAATACTAGTGGTTTAATATTTCCATAGACTCATCCTTCACTGTCAGAGCATGACCGTCGAAGGCTGTGCAAGATTATGGACTGTGGGAAGTTGTCACTTGAAGCATGCGCACATGCAGCACAAAATGACAGGTTGCCTCTAAGAATTGTTATCCAGGTATAACTGCAAAAAGATTTCTAGTCCTAAACATCACGATCGAGCTAAATTATACAAAAGCCCACAATGAGCCCTTCATATTGTAAGGCATATTCAAAGTCTAGATCCTTACCGAGCATCATGGCAGAAGTAAACGATAGCATAATACAATTCAGTTTCTTACTTAAAACTTTCTAGATGCCAACAAGGCCAGAATCTTACACTAGAGCAAGATTAGCTTTTATTTGACTTTACAAAGTTGAATGGCGAAATAGCTGAATATAGTAGAGCTAACTTCTACGGCACCCGAGGGTGTGGCCCAGTGGTCAATGAAGTGGGTTGACACCTATGAGGTCTCAAGATCAAATCTCAACCAAGGCAAAAAAACACTAGGTGAGTTCTTTCTATCTAATCATGTCTTGATGGGTAGAGTTACCTGATACCTATACTGGTGGGAGGTAGTAGATACCTGTAGAGTTAGTCGAGGTGTGCGCAAGCTAGCTCGAATACCATGATTATCCAAGAAATAAAAAATAGAGCTAACTTTTACGTGGCTATCCTAGAAATGTGCAGGCATCAAAAGCCTCAAAATCACATTTTGATAATAATACACATTAATTAGCTTGCCATTGGATCCTTTTGTTTTTAGGCATAAAATGTCTCAAACCAAATATTGTAAAAGTTAAACCTAGAAGCCTCTGACCCATTTAGGTGAAAGACAAATTAGAAACTTGTCCAACAATCTTTATTTTCTTACTTTGAATGGCTAAATCTGAAAGTCATCCTGTGTAACTTAGGGCAAGTTGTTTGTTTTTCTCACCTCTTTTTCGAACTATATATCAAATATGAACACCTTATCCACCTCAGAATTCAGATAACACAGATACTATTAGCACGTGCAACAAAAGGACCAGAAGAATAGACCTTATCTGTACGGTATACTAGATGCATCAGGATATGATGGAGCTTCATAGAACCAGCAAACAATGTAAAACTCGAGGCACATATCTGGAAGAAAGCTACAGATAATATTTTGAGTGAAATTGCAATAAGAATGTCTAACATGGATTCCTCAAGTAGGTGAAAATCTTAGATATCAGGGTTCAAAATACGCTAGGTGTCCATCTGCCTAAGCTTGGTGGGCAGAACTATTAGGTACCTATGCTGGAGGGAAGGTGTAGGTATCTGGCGGAACAATTGAGAGCGAGCAAGCTGAACCCAACGCACTGTTACTAAATAAAGCCTAATACAGATCTAAGAAGCCAAGGCAAAAGAAATGTTGTAAACTAAGCTTGCAAAAAGGGTTATGAAAAACTAAGCTTGCAAAAAGACATATGCACCAACACAAGAGCAAACAGCCTTCTAAACATGCTCATAAACTTACGAATTAAAAAGAGAGAAACTTGCAGGTTTTGTTCTCAGAGCAAGTGAAGATGAAGGCTGCAATACAAGGGAAAGATCATATAACAAGTGATGACGAGTCAGACAAGGAAAGTAATCAGTCACCTTCGAAGAAGGAGGTCAAGTCCCTTAGAGAAGAACTTGAAAAAATAAAGACGCAAATGGAAGAGCTTCAGAGGGACTACTCGGAGCTGCAACACGATTATGACAAAGTAAACAACAAAAATACAAAAACAAGCTGGACATTTGGGTGGAGGAAGATGAAAAAATCTGCTCTTTCCGATGGAAAATTGGATAGTGAAGTAAATGAAGAAGGCCATAATAGACCAAATATAGGCTGCAAAGCATGCTCTCATCGAAGGCAGTCTATATCCTAAGATCCTAAGTTGTGCTTCTTAACGGATCAGACATAGTGTCAAATTACAAATTGTTCATCTAATTGAACTCATCATCTGCCATCTTGTTTGTATGTAACTATGTAATAATGTTATCACTAATCGACATGGTTGCATCACCTGCATAACGCAGAAACACAGTCATTTATCCAAGTGGCATTTATACTTTACAACAGAACCAGTATCTTCTGTTCAAAAGATCAGGATCCCATCATTTCCCTATAAAGAATAGAAATCAATCATATCACACTTCCAGTAAAAAGTCCTCTTGATCTTGAAGATTTCTTCTTTCTTTTGATCAAATATTTTATGTAGCTTTGGCTTCCCACAACAAAAAAAGAAGAAGACGATAAAAAAGAAGTCTGGCCTCATTACTTCTTGCACAGCAAGCTTTCTCATTTAACCATTGGAGATGATTAAATCACAAACAGTTTATTCGACACAATTCCAAGTACCATCTCTGATCATCCATGCAAGAAACAATACAAAAGAAACTCATCATGTTCCAGCTTTCAACTCACAAATATCAAATTATCTCAATGAATGAAGGTAAATAAATAGAACTTCAAATAATTATAGAGAAGTTGACATAAGTGATATATTCCAGGTTAATACACCAACATTACTAACTGAGCTATGGAAGCACTTCACCCAAAAAACTCTCTGACAAAGATCTCCTCATTCCAATTGATAAAAGGAAATCTACCTAGAAGCATAAGACCTCATACTGCTCCATGGGAACTTCGCTGGTGCTGCACGAACATTACTCTGATCTCCATAGTAGCCACGACTAGTGCTCGTCTCTGATTTAGACCTCCCATATTTCTTCCCGTCAAGCCAATGTATCTTCTTAGATTCATCCTCCTCAACAATGCTAGATTTTGATTTCTTGCTCGTATTCTTCTTCTCCTCTTTGAGTACCCGGACTGGATATAGGTCCGATGAGATAGACAACGGGTTCTTAAGAGTAACATATGCTTTTTTATAGTCTGGCTTAGCTATCAACAACCCACCTCTCTTCTTCTTCTTCCCATCCATGATAAAGGTTTGGACATTCTCCACCTCAAATCCGTATAATGACTAGAAAACTCTGTTAGGATTATGATTCCTACTAAAGACAACAACCTTCATTTGAATAATCGGATTTACAACTACATGAGCGGAAGCTAACCTGAATCCATATGTGGAAATGTTGAGCCTCCTTTTGATGATTGTCCTTTGTTGTGAACTCCTTTAGCCTTCCTTCAAGTTTCTTGTAGTATATTTGTCCCCACAAGAATGTATCCACAATACTCAACAATATATGAAAAGGTTCACAATAATAGTGTTATGACAATTATCAAAATTTGGCTTATGGTTTTCCACCCTATTTGCAAGACAATGGACAATATGGTTCTTGGTTCAATGGGAAGAAGAAGAACTTGTCTTGTTAAAGAATGGGAACCATAACCCCACTTTATAACTCTAGAATATGCAACCCAAGAGACAAGAGTTACAACAAGAATAATGTCTTGAGTAATGTCTTGCAAGAGTTACAAACTCAAGAGATAAGAGTTACAACAAGAGTAATGTCTTGAGTAATGTCTTGCAAGAGTTACAAACCCAAGAGTCACAAGCATTCATGTAACCATAGTTACATATGTAACCTTAGTTAGCCCATCATAAACTAAGGTTACACTTTTGGGTATCTACACATTAGTCCTACACTTTAGTATGACAATACATTGGCCCCCTTAACATAATGTCCATAAGACCACATAATTAGGCCAAACCTTAAGATAGCACATAACATATAATTATTCATGTATTGTTCATATGTGTATAGATATAAGTCCATATATCTAGATATAAATCCATATATCTTACAATCTCCCACTTGGACGAGATATACAAACATATGTACAATCCTTGATATTATAAGTTACAAACCTTAGTTGCGCAAAATTGCTATCACAATAAAATTGTCATGAACAATCCGGTCCATCAATCATACCAACATAGGACCTAAGGGCTCGTCGTTACTCATTCGTAACTAGAACCAATCATAGATCACGTATATCAATATAACCAACGACATGGATCAAGTGTGGGTATGTAGCATGGAAATAACATAAAGTGTGGTCAATAGTATGTCTATTTACCAACTGGTTCACTTAATTGAGATCAAACAGAAACTGTAAGAGTACAATAAACTTTAAAACTGAATATCTGCAGATATAACTGAATTACTGAATTTCTGAATATAATGAACAATTACAAAAATGTGCAATACAAAACTCCCACTAAAATACATAATCCTTATCTGATTTGACACCCATACAAGCAACATGCTCATGAAAAACTTTTGGTGTCAATCCCTTAGTTAGCGGATCCGCAAGCATGGAGTTTGTACTAATGTACTCAATGCACAATTGTCCATTTTGTACTCTTTCTTTTACAACCCGAAATTTGACGTCCATATGTTTTGCTTTCGTCAAACTACTGTTGTTATTAGCATAAAGGACTGCTGATCTATTATCACATAATAGCCTAAGTGGCTTCTGAATAGAATCAACAATACGCAGTCCACCAACAAAATTCCGCAGCCATAATGCCTCATTGGATGCTTCAAAACATGCCATAAACTCTGCTTCCATTGTGGAAGTAGCTGTAAGAGTTTGCTTAATGCTTCTCCAAGAGATAGCACTACCCGCAAGCATGAAAATATAGCCTGAAGTAGACTTCAAACTATCCTGACATCCAGCAAAATCGGAATCGGTATACCCAATGATCTCAAGCTGGTCCGATTTCCGGTATGTAAGCATGTAATCCTTTGTTCTCTGTAAGTATCTCATGACCCGTTTGGCTGCCATCCAATGGTCCATTCCTGGATTACTAAGATATCTGCCTAACATCCCAACAATGTATGCTATATCAGGTCTTGTACACACCTGAGCATACATCAGACTACCTACCGCCGAAGCATAAGGTGTCTTCTCCATTTCCGAAATTTCATAAGTACTGTCTGGGCACTGTTTGAGACTAAATTTGTCTCCCTTAGCAACAGGGGTGTTGAATGGTTTACAATCCTGCATGCCAAATCTTTTCAGAACTTTATCGATATAGCCCTTTTGTGACAGACCGAGAACGCCTTTTGAGCGATCTCTCAGAATCTGAATTCCTAATACAAAAGAAGCTTCACCAAGATCTTTCATTTCAAATTTCTTTGAAAGAAATTTCTTAGTTTCAAACAATAATGCTATATCGTTACAGGCAAGCAGTATGTCATCGACATATAAAACCAGAAAAATATACTTCCTCCCACTGAACTTATGGTATATACAGTCATCAGCAATATTCGGTTCAAAACCAAAAGATGTAACGACTGCATGAAACTTAAAATACCATTGACGAGAAGCTTGCTTGAGCCCATAGATGGATTTCTTTAATTTGCAAACCTTTTTCTTTGATTCATCCGAAACAAAGTTTTCAGGTTGCACCATATAAATTGTTTCCTCAATGTCACCATTGAGAAAAGCAGTCTTAACATCCATTTGATGAAGCTCAAGATCAAAATGTGCTACTAATGCCATTATAGTCCGGAAAGAGTCTTTCGATGAAACTGGAGAGAAAGTCTCTTTATAATCAATGCCTTCTTTCTGAGTGTAGCCTTTTGCGACAAGACGAGCTTTGTACTTAATAACATTGCCCCCTGAATCCCTTTTGGTTTTAAAAATCCATTTACAACCAATAGGTTTCGTACCTTCAGGCAATGTAACAAGCTCCCAAACGTCATTATCGCTCATTGACTTCATCTCATCATTCATGGCATCAATCCACTTTTGAGAGTTAGAACACTTAATGACTTGACTGAAGTTGATTGGATCATCTTCCTCAAGTCCAACATCATTTTCTTGTTCTTGGAGAAATACATAATAATCATTCGAAATTGCATTTCTCCTCTCTCTAGTAGATCTCCTTAATGGCATTTCAGTTTCTTGAGGTTGTTGAGTTTGATTTACATTAGTTATATCAGGTTCCTGATGAGGGAGATTTTCGAGATTGTCTTGAACCGGAGTTGTATGATCCAAGTCAGTAAGACCAAGATCAACAATTTGAGGTAAAGACACATGTTCTTCCTCAAAGACAAAATCTTTAACAACTTTATCTCCCCACCCCCCAAACTCAATATCCTCAAAGAACCTAGCATTTCCCGTTTCAAAAATAGTTCGTGATGTGGGATCATAAAACTTAAAACCCCTGGATTTTTCAGAATATCCAACAAAATAGCTACTAACTGTCTTAGCGTCCAATTTTTTTTCAGTTGGCCTATAAGGCCTTGCCTCAGCTGGACAACCCCAAATGTGAAAATGCCGAATACTGGGTTTATGCCCAGTCCAAAGTTCATAAGGGGTTTTGATTGTGGCTTTAGTTGGAACTCTATTAAGAATATAAGTTGCAGTTTTTAATGCTTCACCCCAGAGTGAGTCTGGCAAAGAAGTACGAGAAATCATACTTCTTACCATATCCTTAAGGGTCCTATTTCGTCTCTCAGCTACACCATTCATCGTAGGACTTCCTGGCATAGTATATTGAGGGACGATCCCACACTCATCTAGGAATTTAGCAAAAGGCCCTGGACGTTGTTCACCGGAACCATCATATCGACCATAGTATTCACCTCCACGGTCAGATCTAACGGATTTAATTCTTTTGCTTAGTTGATTTTCAACTTCAGCCTTAAATGATTTGAACACGTCTATGGATTGGGACTTTTCGTGAATAAGATATAGGTACCCATAACGAGAGTAATCGTCTATGAATGTGATAAAGTATTGTTGACCATTCCGACAAGGAGTAGGAAATGGCCCGCAAATATCCGTATATATAAATTCTAAGACGTCCGAAGCTCTCGTAGCACCTAATCTAGTCTTGTTTGTTTGTTTTCCTTTGATACAGTCAATACATATATCCGAATTTGAGGCATCAAGAGGATCAAGAATTCCATCTGACACGAGTTTCTGAATTCTTTGAATGGATATATGACCCAAACGTTTATGCCAGAGTGAAATGGAATTCTCATTAGTTAATTTCCTTTTAGTACCACTTGTATGCAAAGTTTCTTTATTTGAAGTTATTGTGTCAACCAAATATAAGCTATCAAACGTTGATAAAACACCAGTACCAATAAGATTTGAACACTGAAAGAGACAAACTTTATTATCCCCAAATGTACATTTATAACCAGACATGTCCAATTGGGGAACTGAAATTAAGTTCCGTCTAAAAGACGGTACAATGAAAGTCTCATTCAAATCTACATGAAAACCAGTATTAAATAACAGCCTAAATTTGCCAACAGCTTCAACTGGCACCTTCTTGCCATCACCCACATAGATGTATCTTTCACCATCATTTGGTTTTCGGCAGTTCAGGCAACCCTGCATAGATATACTTATGTGAGTAGTAGCAGCAGAATCTACCCACCAAGTATCCTTAGGTACTGAAATTAAATTAACTTCAGAACAAACAAGAGAAAGAAATGTACCTTTTTTCGCACGCCAGGCATGGTACTTAGTACAGTCCTTCTTCACATGGTTAGTCTCCTTACAGAAGAAGCAACCTAATTCAGTGATTTCAACCTTAGGTTCCTGATGTTGCTTAATCTTGGGCCTTGCCACCGCAACTTCTTTACCTTTCCTCTTCTTAGAAACCCTTGAAGAGGATGCCTTAGAAGAAGATGCCAAGTGAGCACTTTCTGCCTTATCTTGCTTCAGCCTTTCCTCTTCTTGCACACAGTGTGAAATGAGCTCATTTAGAGTCCATTTCTCCTTCAGGCAGTTATAACTGACCTTAAACTGATTAAAGTGTGCAGGAAGAGATATCAAAACTAAGTACACAAGCAGTTCCTCAGGAAAATCCAGCTTGAGTGACTTAAGTTTTGAAGCAAGATGAGACATTTCCATAATGTACTCCCGAATGTTTCCCTTGCCTTTATACCTCATGGAAACAAGCTTACCCAATAGTATGCTTGTCTCCGCCTTTTCGTTTTGAAGAAAACGCTGTTCGAGGTTATCAAGGAAAACTTTGGCAACAGGTTCATCATTCATAGTGCCCCTGAATGACTCTGGAATTGCACGCTTCATGATCATGAGACTTATCCTATTCGAGCGTTCCCACTTCTCCATCGCTCTCCTATCATCAGGAGAGGATGTATCCTCAAGAGGAGTGGGTTGCTCAATCCGAAGGGATAAGTCAAGATCCATGCAACCGAGAACGATTAATACATTCTCTTTCCATTCCTTAAAATTAGTGCCGTTTAGCACTGGGATGCTATTGATATTGGCAGAGATCGTAGAAGCAGAAGAGTTTACTGAAAATAGAACAAAAGGATTACTAAATACATGCTTACATAAACTTGAACTTTAACTTTATAGATTCAAAATTAGGCAATTCCCATTACAAGATACCTAGCACAACATTGCTTTTAGTCTTTGGACAGAAAAACAACTTGCAAGTGGTACTCTTGGTGTAGTGATCAAACATAGACAATAAACTCCTGTCAAACATTAAACCTTCCTTTGGGCCGATTTAATATTCACATGGAAAACCAAATAATCGTCTCATATTTACCACCACAAGAATGTTCGAATTCCTGCCAAATAACACCTTCCTTTGGGCCGATGTTAAACGCATGGAAGACTAACATCCACAGTCATCTCATATTTTAATATTAATCAATCTACACAATAGAGGTTACTTTGGCAACTTAATGCTTCAATTGAAAAACTAAAATATAAGATGCTATAAATTTTAGTTCCTTAAGCCATTTTATGAATCTCAACTTAATGTGTTACAAGATTAGATGTGTAACACTTGAATATTAATTGTTGATTGCTTGATAGGACAATTCCAGATATATAAGAATTGATGGACTATTAAACAATTAACATTCACTGAAACTTAAGAGAGTTGAAACATTTTTCTTAAACATTACTGGACCAGACAATCGATTGTCAAAACAGACAATCGATTGTCTGACATTTTCTGAAAAATTTTTAAGTCACTGGAAGTCACGAGGAAAAATTTTTCTAAGTCATTTGGGCCAGAAAATCGATTGTCAAAACAGACAATCGATTGTTTGACGTTTTCTGAAAAAAAATCTGTCTTTAGACCAGACAATCGATTGTCAAACCAGACAATCGATTGTTTGGTTTTTTCTGAAAAACTTTTAAGTCTCTGTAATTGACAAGGAAAAATTTTTCTAAGTGTGGATCATCCAACAATCGATTGTCAGGCTAGACAATCGATTGTTTGAATTTTTTCTGGAAAAATTTTTCAGTCTGGAAACGTTTCAACTCACAAAAGTTAACTGCCAGAATTTTTAAACGATTCAGACAATCGATTGTCTAGCCTGACAATCGATTGTCTGACTAGTTGTGACAAAAAAAAGTTTTCTGAATAACACATGATTTTCAACATGGATCTTAAAAATAATAAACATGTTGTCAACCTACTAAAATCATGCTGAATCAATGATATAATAAACAAATACATCATCATCATAACAATCATAAGATCATGCTATTTCATGGTAGAATTTCTTGAACAAAGTTCTAAGTAAACTTAAACATGATTTCTTAAATAACATAAACCTTATGATCATCCAAATTATCCAAAATGAAGGGCGGCTCTGATACCAATTGTTAGGATTATGATTCCTACTAAAGACAACAACCTTCATTTGAATAATCGGATTTACAACTACATGAGCGGAAGCTAACCTGAATCCATATGTGGAAATGTTGAGCCTCCTTTTGATGATTGTCCTTTGTTGTGAACTCCTTTAGCCTTCCTTCAAGTTTCTTGAAGTATATTTGTCCGCACAAGAATGTATCCACAATACTCAACAATATATGAAAAGGTTCACAATAATAGTGTTATGACAATTATCAAAATTTGGCTTATGGTTTTCCACCCTATTTGCAAGACAATGGACAATATGGTTCTTGGTTCAATGGGAAGAAGAAGAACTTGTCTTGTTAAAGAATGGGAACCATAACCCCACTTTATAACTCTAGAATATGCAACCCAAGAGACAAGAGTTACAACAAGAATAATGTCTTGAGTAATGTCTTGCAAGAGTTACAAACTCAAGAGATAAGAGTTACAACAAGAGTAATGTCTTGAGTAATGTCTTGCAAGAGTTACAAACCCAAGAGTCACAAGCATTCATGTAACCATAGTTACATATGTAACCTTAGTTAGCCCATCATAAACTAAGGTTACACTTTTGGGTATCTACACATTAGTCCTACACTTTAGTATGACAATACATTGGCCCCCTTAACATAATGTCCATAAGACCACATAATTAGGCCAAACCTTAAGATAGCACATAACATATAATTATTCATGTATTGTTCATATGTGTATAGATATAAGTCCATATATCTAGATATAAATTCATATATCTTACAAACTCTCTTTATCTCAATCTGTACAAATAATCCAACGCATCTTTGATACTAAGTTCTTCTTTCATATTTCAATTTAACTTGTATGAATTAGTATCTCTCTCGTTATGTCAATGTGTATATAAAATCCTAGAAACTTCTTGAAGCAAGGGGGATTGTTTTGAGGGAAATTTCAGTGATATTAGAGAAAGAGAAAGGCATGAGGAGCTTAAGGGGGAAATTAGCGAAGTTCACAACTCGTCTTCCCAAACGACTTCCCATGTTTTCTTCTGTGTTGAGCAGTGAGAGTGGGAACTACTGTATGAGGTGAAACCAATAACCCCAAAAAACCTTATTGGATTATTTTGTAAAAATGGCGTGTGGCCATGAACGTGATATTTATTTTTTATCTAGAAATTCTAATGTTAAGCAAGAGTAGTCACTACTCTATTAAAATTAATATAAAAGATGTTATGAAATATTAGATTATGGTGGATGTCCATAACTTCTATAACACCCACTACTTTTATCCATTATTTCCATAACTCCCACTACTCCAATACTTATGGTTGTAACTCCCACACCTCCATGATCTCCCCCATGATCTTCCTCCATGATCTCAAAAGCTTAATGACATATTTATGGAATTCTTTTAGTATACCTCTATGTAGTACTATAAATATAGGATGAGAAATCATTTTGTAATACACTTGGATACATAGAAGAAATATATTCTCTTCTCTATTTCTCTCTACTTTGTTGTCTATCTTTTTGTTTATTACTTTGAGCTAAGTTTTGTAACACGTTATCAGCACGAAGCTCTACTATCTCAAGAATCTCTTTGAGAAAATTAAGGTATTTTTCTCCTCCTAATTTTATTTTAATTATGTCTGACATTATGAAAAGAAAGTTTGTTGCCCTTGAAATTTCGGGCAAGAACTACATGACATGGGTGTTGGATGCTGAAATCTATTTGGATGCAGTGGGTCTTGGAGACGCCATTAAGACAGAAATAATGCATCCACCTAAGACTGTGCTAAGGCCTTGATTTTCTTGCACCATCACCTTGATGAAGGTTTGAAAATTGAATATCTCACAGTCAAAGATCCACTTATCTTGTGGAATGGCTTAAATGAGAGATATGACAACTTAAAGTTGGTCACTCTGCCACAAGCACGATATGATTGGGCTCATCTGAGGCTCCAAGATTTTAAGTCTGTTTCTGAATATAATTCTGCAATGTTTAGAATTACTTCTAAATTGAAACTCTGTGGAGATACTATAACTGATTATGATATGCTTGAAAAAACGCTTACAACGTTTCATGCCTCCAATATGGTTCTGCAACAACATTACAGAGAGAAAGGTTTCAAAAAGTACTCTGAACTGATTTCTCTTCTCCTTGTGGCTGAGCGAAAAACTAACCTGCTCATGACAAATCACGAAAATCGACCCACTGGGTCTACACCATTGCCTGAAGTAGATAAGGTGTATTCCCATTATGCTAAGCGTGGAAAAGGCTATGGCTTTAATAATGGTCGTGGTCGTGGTCGGGGTCATGGCCGTGGACGTGGACAAGGAAGAAATTTTTCTGGTGCTAGTCACCCCCCAAAGAAATATAACCACCAAAAGCGGAAATGGAATTATGAGAATCCAAAAGCAAATAGTTCAGAAACTATATGTTATCGTTGCGGTGGAAAAGGGCACCGGGCAAAAATTTGCCGTGTACCAAGACATTTGGTTGAGCTTTATCAAGCATCTCTAAAGAGTAAAGGCCCTGAAACCAATTTTGTCTCTGACAATAATTTTGACATCACCCACTTGGATGTGGCAGACTTCTTTGAGCACCCTGAGGGGAAAATAGATCACTTGATCGGTGATGAATCCATGGTTAAAGAAGATTGAGCAGTTTGATATTTTTATTTTTACTTATTCGTAGTAGTTAATGAATAAACAATTATCATAGTTTACATAAGTTATCTATTATTGTGATATGATTCAAATTTTATATTTTCTGCTTTAAGCTAGTAAAACTAAGTATCAAGCAAGTATTCGTTAAAATTATAATATGCTTGAAATAAAATAATAATAAAAATATATATATTAAACAGAATGATCAGTTTCATTTTTGTAATCCTTTCTAATCTGCTCGGTGATAATGTGTTAGCACATTAAAGGTGCTATTATGCTAGTAGTATTATGAACCTGAAACAGATTCACTGCCAACAACAATTAACTCAATAAGTTGAATCATTATAGGTGAAACATTCAGTTCAAAACGATTCAATCAATGATCAAATATCGATATGTACCTTAAGAGTTTTATCAACTTGAAAAATAATCTGTATTACGGTTTTAAAATATATAACTTTAGATTACACATTCATCTTATGCTTTATTTGTAATGATTTTTCAGTAAGTTAATCGATTAACATAACAGATAATCGATTAACCAATATATTCTATTAAACTGGACCTTTTCCGCAAGGCATGTGTTGGAAATCATGTATATCTATGATATGTGCGCTTTGGTTGTATGAGCATGATTTTCAGGTATAGGTTTTGATGAATGACAAACAATGAAGTCAAGTGTCAAACAACGATATAATATGACAATCAATCAGATGGCGGGAAGCATACTGATGACGGAATTGCATGAACGAGCCAAAGAGTTCAAGACCGAAGACCCAAGACGTAGGTCGTTTGGTAGAACCAATGTAAGGACAACGTTTAAGTTATCTTATCCTTTGGCTCAACATTACGTCATCATAAACATGCATAAAATATTTTATTAAATCATATTTATCATAAACATGCATCTTTGTGTTAAAACAAAATGATGTTAAAGGTTTTAAACATGTCTTTTAAATCTGGGCCTCAACAATCGATTATTTGAATCCTACAATCGATTGTATTAAGACAGTGTGATCTGAAGTTTTTCAAAATAGCAAACAATCGATTGTCTACTTTTAACAATCGATTATTTTGGGACAGTGTGCAACCGAAGTTTTTAAATATCTAAACAATCGATTGTTTTTGTCATACAATCGATTATATTCATAAACAATCGATTGTCATTTTCATACAATCGATTATATTTTGACCGTTCCCACAGAATCAATTATATTTTGACCGTTCCCACAGAATCCTAAATTGATTTTTGAACGTTGAATAACAATCGATTATTTAGTCCATACAATCGAATATTTAGCCTAAAATCAGGAATCTGTCTTTTGAACGTTGGTCAAGCAATTGATTATCTACTCCAAACAATCGATTGTTTGAGCACAGAATCAGGGAATTTTATTTGTCAATTAAGCAACGGTCAGCACCACTTTTTCACCTATAAAAAGAGGTCTTTTGAGCTGATTTTAAACACACAACTCCTCCATACATTGTTATACATATTGATCATTTTCAAGCATCATTTTAGAGCTTTTGTTGAGCCATTTGATAGACAACTTTGTGTTGTTCATAGAGCTTATTGTGTATCTCTTTATCCACTTTATTGAGAGAGTATTTGTTGTAAAAGATAGTTGTTTGAGAAGAACATATCTTCTCATTTGTCGGGTTTGCTAAGTACCCAAAGTCTTAGTTGTTGAAGTTTGGGGTGAGGTATCCTCAAGCAAGTGAAGTCTTAAGGTGTGGTATCCTTGAGCAACTTTAGCGGTTTGTTAAGCACCCGTAAGCTTGACGAAGATAGTGGAAATCTCGAGAGAGTCTCTCGGGGACTGGACTAGCCACGGGTTGTGGTGAACCAGGATACATCGGTGCGTTCGTTCCTTATTATTTACTTATCGCACTTATTTCATTCCTGCAATTTTTAAATTCTGCAAGTTTACGCTGTTTTTTTATTATAACGCTATTCACCCCCCCCCCCCTCTAGCGTTAAGCGTATTTTCTAACAGCATGTTAGTGGACTATCCGATTTAGTTAATCGACTAACCTCAACAGATTTTGAAAATATTGTTTAATTATTAAGCAACGGATACAAGAGTATTAAAAGGTGAATAACTATGACAAAAGATATTTTTTTTTCATAATGACCGCACTGAAACTATTATGTTGAATCATAGACTTAAATTCGTTTATTTCATATCTATAAAAAAAAAATACTAATATTTTTTCGTATATTCCTTTTGTATGTCAAACCATGGGAAGCAATATGGATATCTCACAAAGCAAACTTGGATCAACGTCCAATTGTAAAAATATTTATTTAATTGATTCATGTACCACACATACGATATTCAAAGAGAAGAAATATTTCTCTCATTTAAGTATGTGTAAGGCAGATGTTACTACAATTTCTGGTAGTAGTAAATTGATTGAAGGCTCCGGAAGAGCAACTATAGCTCTGCCTAAAGGAACAATATTTATCATAGAGAATGCAATGTTCTCTTCCAAGTCCAAGAGGAACTTGTTGAGTATTAAAGATATCCGTCAAAATGGATATCATATTGAGACAACAGATGAGAATAATCTTGAATACCTAATCATTACAAAGAATGTCTCCGGCCAAAAGAGGGTTATTGAGAAGTTCCCATCTTTATCTTGTGGCCTGTATTGGACAAAAATTAGTGCAATTGAGGCACATTCCACAGTAAACCAAAAGGTTACTGATTCCAGTACTTTTGTACTTTGGCATGATCGATTGGGACATCCTGGATCAATTATGATGAGACGGATTATAGAAAACTCATATGGGCATCCATTAAAGAATTTAAAGATCCTTTTAAATAATAAATTTTCTTGCACTTCTTGTTATCAAGGCAAGTTAATTATTAGACCATCACCAACAAAGGTTGGAACTGAGTCACCTACATTTTTGGAAAGCATACAAGGGGATATTTGTGGACCTATTCACCCACCTAGTGGGTCCTTTAGATATTTTATGGTCTTAATAGACGCATCCTCTAGATGGTCTCATGTGTGCCTATTGTCATCACGCAACCTTGCATTTGCAAAATTAATGGCACAAATAATTCGATTACGAGCACAATTTCCTGATAATCTAATTAAGTCTATTAGACTAGATAATGGTGCTGAGTTTTCATCCCAAGCATTTAATGATTATTGCTTATCAATTGGGATAAAAGTGGAACATCCTGTAGCTCATGTTCACACTCAAAATGGTCTTGCAGAATCTTTAATTAAACGGCTGCAGTTGATTGCAAGACCATTACTCATGAAAACCAGGCTGCCCACTTCGGTTTGGGGTCACGCCATTTTGCATGCAGCAATGCTAGTTCGTCTCAGACCGACGAATTATCACAAATATTTCCCGTTGCAATTAGTTTTGGGTCATGAACCTAATATATCCCATTTAAGAATTTTTGGATGCGCAGTATATGTGCCTGTAGCACCGCCATACCGCACCAAAATGGGTCCGCAAAGAAGGTTAGGATTATATGTTGGGTTTGAATCTCCCTCCATTATTCGCTACCTCGAAACATTGACAGGGGATTTGTTCACTGCACGATTTGCAGACTGTCGATTCGATGAGACACTTTTCCCAAAATTAGGGGGAGAAGTTGGTGAAACCAAACGGGAAATTTTGTGGAAAAATCCATCATTATCTCATATTGATCCACGTACCTCTATTTGTGAAAAAGAGGTGCAAAATATTATCCATTTGCAAAGAATAGCAAATCAAATGCCTGACGCATTCACGGACTTGAAAAGGATAACAAAATCTCACATCCCCGCCGAGAATGTTCCAATCCGTATTGATGTCCATCTTCTAGTGTCATATCTAATGAGTCGAAAGCACGCCTAAAACGTGGCAGGCCATTAGGTTCCAAAGATCGAAATCCTAGAAAAAGGAAAGTAAATGATCAAAATGACACTACGAGAGAATCTCATGAGGAAATTCATGATTCAATAAATTCTGAGATTCATGAAGAATCCATTGAGCCCGAGACTCAGGAAAATAAGGAACTATCAATAAATCCAATCGATATTGAGAAAAATTTTAATCGAGTGGATATAGTGGTGGATTATGTCTTTGCATATAGTGTTGCATCTAGCATTATGCAAGAAAGTGAGGATCTTGAACCTCAATCTGTTGGAGAATGTCGACAAAGACTTGATTGGCCAAAATGGAAAGAAGCAATCCAATCAGAATTAAATTCACTTGCAAAACGTGAAGTTTTTGGGCCTATAGTTGAAACACCTAATGGTGTTAAGCCTGTTGGCTATAGATGGGTCTTTGTACGCAAGTGAAATGAGAAAAACAAGGTACAAAGATATAAGGCACACCTTGTTGCACAAGGATTTTCTCAAAGGCCTGGTGTCGATTATGAAGAGACATATTCACCCGTAATGGATGCTATAACTTTCCGTTATCTCATTAGTTTTGCTGTCCTTGAAAAGCTTGACATGCATTTAATGGATGTGGTTACTGCCTATCTTTATGGCTCACTTGATAATGAGATATACATGAAAATTCCCGATGGATTCAAAATGCCAAACACTCATAATTCGAAGTCCCGAGAAATGTTTTCAATCAAATTGCAAAGATCTTTGTATGGTCTAAAGCAATCAGGACGAATGTGGTATTATCGTCTTAGTGAGTATTTATTAAAGGAAGGCTATATAAATGATGCCATTTGCCCATGTGTTTTTATATAGAAAACAACATCGGAATTTGTTGTACTTGCCGTATATGTCGATGACATAAACCTTATTGGAACTCCCATAGAACTCCAAAAGGCAATTGATTATTTAAAGAAGGAATTCGAGATGAAAGATCTCGGAAAGACAAAATTATGTCTTGGTTTGCAAATTGAATATTTGGCAAACGGAATTTTTGTTCATCAATCTGCCTATATAGAAAAGGTATTGAAACGGTTTTACATGGATGGAGCATATCCTTTAAGTACTCCAATGGTTGTTCGATCACTTGATGTGAATAAGGATCCATTCCGACCGCAAGAAAAGAATGAAGAGCTACTTGGTCCTGAAGTACCATATCTTAGTGCAATTGGCGCACTAATGTATCTTGCAAATACTACAAGGCCTGACATAACTTTTTCAGTTAATGTCTTAGTAAGATATAGCTCTGCTCCCACAAGAAGACATTGGAATGGAATCAAACATATATTGCGGTATCTAAAAGGGACTACCGATATGGGCTTATTTTATAGCAATAATTGCAGTCCTGATCTTGTTGGTTATGCTGATGCTGGATATTTATCTGACCCAGACAAGGCTCGATCTCAAACAGGTTATGTGTTTATCTGTGGAGGCACTGCCATATCTTGGCGATCAACTAAGCAATCAATTGTGGCAACTTCATCTAATCATGCTGAGATAATCGCTATTCATGAAGCAAGTCGAGAGTGTGTGTGGTTGAGGTCTATAATACATCATATTCGAGACAAATGTGCTTTGAAATGTGACAAACTACCCACAATTTTGTATGAAGACAATGCAGCATGCATAGCCCAATTGAAGGGAGGATTCATAAAAGGAGATAGAACAAAGCATATTTCACCAAAGTTTTTTGTCACACATGATCTTCAAAAGAATGGTGATATCAGTGTGCAACAGATTCGTTCAAGTGATAATATGGCTGATTTGTTCACAAAATCTCTACCAACGTCAACCTTCAAGAAGCTGGTACACAAGATTGGAATGTGAAGGCTCAAGGATGTGAATTGATGCTCTTTTCAGGGGGAGTTAATGCGCGTTGTACTCTTTTTCCCTTATAAGGTTTTGTCCCACTGGGTTTTCCTTGCAAGGTTTTTAACGAGGCAACAAAAATGCATTTTGTTAGATATGTGTACTCTTTTTCCTTTTCTAGAATTTTTTTTCCCATTGGGTTTTATTTTAGTTAAGGTTTTAACGAGACACATTATCTTTGGACATCCAAGGGGGAGTGTTATGAAATATTAGATTATGGCGGATGTCCATAACTCCTATAACACCCACTACTTTTATCCATTATCTCCATAACTCCCACTACTCTAATACTTATGGTTGTAACTCCCACACCTCCATGATCTCCCCCATGATCTTCCTCCATGATCTCAAAAGCTTAATGACATATTTATGGAATTCTTTTAGTATACCTCTATGTAGTACTATAAATAGAGAATGAGAAATCATTTTGTAATACACTTGGATACATAGAAGAAATATATTCTCTTCTCTATTTCTCTCTACTTTATTGTTTATCTTTTTGTTTATTACTTTGAGCTAAGTTTTGTAACAAAAGAGTATTTTTACCCTTTCTTTTATTACTTTTCTACTCAAACCCTCCCTTCTCTGAACTCGAAACTCCGACTGAGATGACTTTGTCGTTGGCAACAAAATTCGAAAGCTTTTCTTAAAGATGAAATTCTGTTGCAGATTACTTCATACTCGAAACAGGTAATGGTTAAACGAATATAGTTTGCTTATAAACGTCCAAGATGTAACATATGGATCAAGCATCTGAAGGAGGAATTGCCATCTGCGCCAGAATTCTCTTTTTTCATTTGCTGTATCAACATATTAGCTGTAAAAATCCACATACACAAGTGTCGCTATTTTCAGATAGTTTTATGGTGTACAACTTAGAATTACAAATTCAAAAGTCAAGAAATCTGAACTTAGACTAACAAGCTTAAAAGTTAAGGACAATCGGTTCTGAAGTCCTGAATTTACACTAACAAGCTCAAAAGTTAAGGACAATAGGTTCTGAAGTCCTGAATTTACACTAACAAGCTCAAAAGTTAAGGACAATAGGTCCTGAACTTAGGCTAAAAAGCCCAAACGTTAAGGACAATAGGTCCTTAACCTACAGTTACAAATTCAAAAGTTAAGGACAATAGGTCATGAACTTACAGTTACAAGTTCAAAAGTTAAAGACAATAGGTCCTGAAATCCTAAACTTAGACTAACTAGCTTAAAAGTTAAGGATAATAGGACTTGAACTTAGATTAAGAAGCCCAAAAGTCAAGGACATGTAGTCCTGAAGTCCTGAAGTTAAGTTCAAAAGTTAAGGACATGAGCAGAAGGGTAATTTCGTCCAGGCAGCTAAAATTTATTGAAGCAGTGGCTGAAGACTAAAGACATTATAAATAGTGGGTTAAAAGCAAACATATATGTTATTAATAGTCATTGTGCACTTGCCCCGATTATTTTTCACGTTTGGGTTATCAGTTTGGGTTTCAGTTTGCAAATTTGCTAATGAGTTAACTAATAATCAAATAAAAATTAATAAAATTACGATTTACCCTTAGGTATATAAATATATTTTGGGCTTCAGTTCGTTCTCATTTTCTCCCAACTTTTCTCAGCTGTAATCTTCACTTTTCATTCTTCAAGTCTTCACAATTCACTCTTCAATATCTTTATTTCACTGGTAATTAAAAAATAACCAGTATTAATAACAAGCATTTATAAAATAATTAAAATATAGTCACTATTTAATGCAAAAATAAAATCATAATATCATATGTGCATTCTAGCATATTAGAGTCTCCCCAGGAGCAAATTCTGGGGATTTATGCCGGGGGTCTATTTGGAAACAGCCTCTCTACCCCAGGGTAGGGGTAAGGCTGCGTACACACTACCCTCCCCAGACACCACTGAGTGGTATTGTACTGGGTCGTACTTATGTTGTATGTTAATCTCAGCATAGTATGTCGAGTTCGAACTTTTAGAAGTTAAATTCCAGCATATTATGTTGAAACTCCAAGAAATAAATTAAAACCCATACAAAACACACAGTGTATGAATTCTAATATATTATGTTGGAGTTTCAACTTTTAGAAGTTAAATTCCAGCATATAGAACTGGATCTCCAAAAAAAAAATATTAAAAAGTCAAACAAGACACAGTCCTATATTCTAATTTTAGTTTTCGTTGGAGCTCAAAAAGAGTAGAAAAGATAATGAATCGAGTCTTCACGCTCTTTTAAGTTAGATATTCTTCTCCAAATATTATATTTATCAAAAAAAATAACTAAATTTTAATTATTTGTGACACTAAAACTAATTTTTAATCATCAATTATAGGATAATCCTGAATTTCCTCCTTAGAAAATCACATAAATAGGACATCATAAGGGAGCTCTTTAATTTTTGGCCTTTTAAATAAGTTACCTGACTAATGGACAATCTTCACAGTCAAAATTTTTGCTCATAAGTAAACTTGATAAATTCAGGGTGTGTTTGGTATAAAGGAAAATATTTTTCGAAAAATATTTTTTAATTTTCTATGTTTGGTCGGGTTAAATATTTTGAAAAATATTTTCTTTATGAACTTCGTCGTCCCCTTGCCCGCACCCTCCATAACGGAAACGGAAGTACGTAGAAACCTTGATATGTTTACTTCCTCCTTTAATAAGATCAGGATGAAGGTGACCTTTTACAGGACCTTTCATTTGTCTCCAATTTGAGGAAAATATTTTCCTTATCAAGAGAAGGAAAAATATTTTCCAAAACTGTTTCTCAACCTTTTCCACCCTCACCAACTCACCTCACTTCCTTTCTTCAAAATTTCCATAACCACCAGCTCTACTACCCCTCCACCCCATCCTACCTACCCCCACCCCCTACCGCAGAGAAAAAATTTTTTTACCTTATTTTTTTTTGTAATTTCAAATTTTTATTTTTCTGCACCACCCACCACCCACCCCCTATCCCCCTCAACCCCCCTATCCCCCTCACCCGGCACAAAAAAAATTTACTTTTTGTTTGTGATTTTAAATTTCTATTTTTCTTCGTTTTTCTGTACGATCCCCCTCCCCCTGCCCTCTCTCCACCCAGAAAAATATTTTCTAAATATTTTTTTCAGTTTTAGTTTTTTATTTATTGGTTTAAAGGTTCAAAATTTTACAAGTTTCAAAGTTATGAGTTCAGAGGTTTATGTGTTTGGAAGTTTATAGAATTAGAAATTATAAAGTTTACGGGTTCGAAATTTTACGGTTTTGAAAGTTTAGCGGTTTAATAGTTAATTAAATTTGTGGGTTCGGAAGGTTGTTAGTTTGAAGGTTCATAACTTCATGTTTATTATATTTAAATCATTTATTAATATTCTTGAGAAGTATTTTCCTTAATTTACATACTAAATATCGGCTAAATAAAATTACTATTTATTTTTCAAGAAAACTTTTTCTTAAAAAACATTTTCGGTTATATCTGTTATAAATAGAACTCTATTTAAGGTGAATGTCTATATTTAGAGAGATTCTAGGGTTTACTACTTGGTGGCTAAGTCACCACCTCCCTATAAATATAGGGGTTCTATTCAATTGTAAACCATCCCCAAGTATCAATAAGAATACTCCTCTCTCTAGTTTTCTCTATATTGTTCTTGTTCTTATATTATTTCATAACACGTTATCAGCATGAGTCTCTAACCAATTGAAATTTTTGATTATTTTAACTTTTGTTTGTGTAGGGTTTTTGCTTCATAGCCGATTCGGCTCTCTCAACTCAATCGCCGCCTTTTTCTAATTTCTATACGGAAAAATAGAAGAGATGGTATCATCATAAAGTAATGCAACGGGATGGAAACTCAAGAGGTATATTTGATATCACAACATTTATTGGTATACCTTAAAGGTAAGTAATTTACTTTTCCCTTTCAAATTCTTGAAATTCTACGATTTGATTTTATATACAAGCAAAGACAACAAAGTTTGATTATAACTCTAATGGAGTTCGTAAGAAATTACACTCACATGAAGTGGTAAAATTTCTATGCCTTGCCATGATCAAATTCATGTATGATTGTGGGCAAAGAATTAAAATTCGTCCCATTGAATTTGCTCCATTCCCTTTAGAGAATGTGGTAGCAGTATGTGATAAGTCTGAAAGAAGACAAAATTATTACCATGATGGTATCAATGATGTGGACGTGGCAATAGATGGAATTATAATCGTCATTATGATCCATTCACTGAAGTGAATGTGATAATTGTAATAAAGCTTGTAAGTATGAACACGGTCTTGATGTAATTGTGTCTTATGTCTGACATTATGAAAAGAAAGTTCGTTGCCCTTGAAATTTTCGGGCAAGAACTATACGGCATGGGTGTTGGATGCTGAAATCCACTAAGATGCTATGGGTCTTGGAGACGCCATTAAAGACAGAAATAATGCATCCACCCAAGACTATGCTAAGGCCTTGATTTTCTTGCGCCATCGCCTTGATAAAGGTTTGAAACTGTGCTAAGGCCTTGATTTTCTTGCGCCATCGCCTTGATGAAGGTTTGAAACTGTGCTAAGGCCTTGATTTACTTGCGCCATCACCTTGATGAAGGTTTGAAAATTGAATATATCACAGTCAAAGATCCACCTATCTTGTGGAATGGCTTAAAGGAAAGATATGACAACCTGAAGTTGGTCACTCTGCCACAAGCACGATACGATGAGAATCCAAAAGCAAATAGTTCATAAACTATATGTTATCATTGCGGTGGAAAAGGGCACTAGGCGAAAATTTGCCGTGTACCAAGACATTTGGTTGAGCCTTGTCAAGCATCTCTAAAGAGTAAATGCCCTGAAACAAATTTTGTCTCTGACGACAATTTTGACATCACCCACTTGGATGTGGCAGATTTCTTTGAGCAACCCGATGGGAAAATAGACCACCTAATCGGTGATGGATCTGTGATGAAAGAAGATGGAGTTGTTTGATTTTATTTCACTTATTTGTAATAGTTAGTGAATAAACTAATAGTCATTAGTATCAGCTCGTATTAGTTAGTTTATGATATAATGTTAG
The DNA here is from genome assembly GCA_034376525.1 of Nicotiana benthamiana. Taxonomy (NCBI): domain Eukaryota; kingdom Viridiplantae; phylum Streptophyta; class Magnoliopsida; order Solanales; family Solanaceae; genus Nicotiana; species Nicotiana benthamiana. Next base: position 9,988,179 of record CM067324.1, read on the forward strand.
TATTAGTTCTTTAGAATGTTTCAATATGCTCAAATTTCAATAATATTTTTATTTTTAAGTAGAGGTAATCGACTAACCCAACAGTTAGTCGATTATCTAATATTTTGCATTAAAACTGCAAAACAATCGATTGTCAATGTTCAACAATCGATTGTCAATGTTCAACAATCGATTGTCTATGTTTAACAATCGATTGTCTTAAGACAGTGTGATCTGGAATTTTTTCAAAATAGCAAATAATAGATTTTCTATGTTTAACAATCGATTGTCGTAAGACAGTGTGATCTGAAGTTTTTCGAAATAGTCAACAATCGATTGTCTATGTTTAACAATCGATTGTCTTAAGACAGTGTGATCTGGAATTTTTCAAAATAGCAAATAATCGATTGTCTATGTTTAACAATCGATTGTCGTAAGACAGTGTGATATGATGTTTTTCAAAATAGTCAACAATCGATTGTCTATGTTTAACAATCGATTGTCTTAAGACAGTGTGATCTGAAGTTTTTCAAAATAGCAAATAATCGATTGTGTGTGTTTAACAATGGATTGTGAATGTTCAACAATCGATTGTGTGTGTTTAACAATCGATAGTTTTAAGAAAATGCTTAAACTGAAATTTTCAAACTGCAAAGTAATCGATTATGAAAAACATATAATCGACTATCTGATTTAGTTAGTCGAATAACCTCAGCAGATTTCGAAAATATTGTTTAAGTATGAAACAAACGGATTGAATTTGTTTATTCTCATGTTCGTATATTTTCTTTTGTATGGCAAACCATGGGAATTAAATTGATTGAAGGCTCCTGAAGAGCAACTATAACTCTGCCTAAAGGAACGATATTTTAGAGAATGCAATGTTCTCCTCCAAGTCTAAGAAGAACTTGTTGAGTTTTAATGATATCAGTCAAAATGTTCTCCTCCAAGTCTAAAAGGAACTTGTTGAGTCTTAAAGATATCATTAAAATGGATATCAGATTGAGACAATACATGAGTATAATCTTGAATACCTCATTTACTCATGAAAACGAGGCTGCCCACTTCGGCTTGGGGTCACGCCATTTTGCATGCAGCAATGCTAGTTTGTCGGCTGGCCACTTCGGCTTGGGGTCACGCCATTTTGCATGCAGCAATGCTAGTTCGTCTCTGACTGACGAATTGACACAAATATTCCCCGTTGCAATTGGTTTCTGGTCATGAACCTAATATATCCCATTTAAGAATCTTTGGATGCGCAGTATATGTGCCTATAGCACCGCCATCCCGCACCAAAATGGGTCCGCAAAGAAGGTTAGGAATATATGTTGAGTTTGAATCGTCCTCCATTATTCGCTACCTCGAAAAATTGATAGGGGATTTGTACACTGCACGATTTGCAGACTGTCAATTTGATGGGACACTTTTCCCAAAATTAGGGGGAGAAGTTGGTGAAACCAAACGGGAAATTTTGTGAAAAAATGCATCATTATCTCATCTTGATCCACATACCTCTATTTGTGAAAAAGAGGCGCAAAATATTATCCATTTGCAAAGAATAGCAAATCGAATGCCAGACGCATTTACAGATTTGAAAAGGATAACAAAATCACATATCCCCGCAGTGAATGTGACAACATCTGACTCACGAATACATATTCATTATCGGAAGAATATGAACATGAAGTTGGTATTAAATATACCACCCTCACCCCTAGAAGGAGGTTTGAGATGATACCACACTCACCCCTAGAAGGAGGTTTGAGATGATATATGGCATGAATGATCATTGGTCACGTACCTATTGTACGCCAAAGTATTTTGGAAATATGACTATTAAAGGACAACGATAATGCAAGAAACATATCTTGCATATAATTTTGACCATGGCCATAATGGTATAACTTTCTATTTAAAAGAGATATTCACAACATGGATGTTGATGAATCTGTGGTAGTACAAAATTAATTGAGAGCTCTAGAAGAGCCAATTACCATGTTGGAGAAACACAATTGAGTATTGTGCTGTAGTAAGTCTCAAAGAAACTTATTCAGTTTCCAAAGTACACGCGAAAGCGATTGATTATATTGAGACTATAAATGAAGGAAAGATTTGATATCTCCTATTACTACAACTTGTAGCGGGATAATTTGTATATGAAAAGCTACCCGCTTCATTCTCCAGTTTGTACTACACAAACAAAAGAATGCCACAATAAAGTGGATATCTATTGGTATAAAAACCCATGTCATAATAAACCTGAAGTTTATTGATAAGTGCACATGTCATGGTGTAAATTTGAAGTTTACCAATATTGATAATTTATTCAGTTGGCATTCGGGTTAGCCATCTCATTTTAAGTATGATGTGCAATAATAGAGAATTCACATGGGTGAATATTAAAGAACTAGAAAGTTCTTTACGAATTCTCTTGTATCACTTGTTATTATTAATGAACTGACCAACTAAAGAGTTCGGGTTGAAGCCCATAAATTCTGGAAATATAAAAGGTGAATATGGGTCCATTCACCTGCCATGTATACCACATATGATGCATCTATGATATAGTTACATGCGCAATTGTTATTAACCCGCAGCCTGGCCAGTGCTTGCGAGGTAAATTGCTCAGTAATCTAACTTCGAGCATAATTTCCAGATTTTCTACTCAAGATAGTTCATCTTGATAAGTTGGTTTATATCAAAGTTGGTTTAGCAAGATAATTATTGAGTGCCTCCACTTAATAGCTAAACTGTTTCCTATGAGAAAAAAGTTATATATATCAGTTTGATATACGTTGTATACGAGAGTATATTCTCCCCTCACAAGTGGTTCAGGGTCAGGAACCAAATAATTTCATCTTATTATTAATGTGCTGTGTATATTGACATGATAATGCACAAAGATGATTTCCCAAAGTTGAGGAAACAAGTTAGCTTTTCTAACATGAGGGGGAGACATGATAAACACTTGAGAAAAGGTTATATGGGATGAATTATCATTTGTATATGTAAATCCCCGAATATCATGATATGAACCTGAAGTTCATAAAAGGGATAATTCAATTGCAACATATTGCAAAGCATGCTATACGCATTTGCTGACCCAAAGAAAGTAACTATATTCTCACTACAAATACTCATATTAAGTCCCAGAAGGACAAAGTCTTTGATACGCTTAAAGCGTATAGACAAATACTTGATTCCATATGAAAGACATGTAGATTTGGACATATAGTTCAAATACTTGAAAGCATAAAGTCAAAGGTATGTATAATCAGTTTTCGATATCTTATTTGTTTAGCATGACATGAAAACTTGATATGCATCTAAAGTCTATTATGTGATTTATATGACTTAACTTGAAAGATTTAAGTTTCTTAAAGCATACACAATTCTTGGTCCTGAAGTACCACATCCTAAGTACAATTTGTGTACATATGTATCATGCTATAACTATAAGCATGATGGCCTTGAGAATACATCTATGGAGATATTAAAGAGTTATTCCACGACATTATATGAAGATGTTCATATCTATCAAGAATGATGATTTCAAGGTGCAGAATATTTATTCAAGTCAATATGGTTGATTTATTTATCAAACATCTACCAAAGATTGTTTTGAAGATGGTGCACAAGATTGGAATGCAAATGCTCAAGGATATAAATTGATGTTCTTTCCAGGGGGAGTTAATGCGCGTTGCACTCTTTTTCCCTTACAAGGTTTTGTCCCAACTGGGTTTTCCTTGCAAGGTTTTTAACGAGGCAACCAATAGGCGCGTATTCAAACATGTGTACTCTTTTTCCTTCTTTAATTTTTCCCATTGGGTTTTGGTTTTAAGGTTTTAACGAGGCACATTGTTGAATAGACATTCAAGGGGGAGTGTTATAAATAGAACTCTATTTAAGGTGAATGTCTATATTTAGAGAGATTCTAGGGTTTACTACTTGGTGGCTAAGTCACCACCTCCCTATAAATATAGGGGTTCTATTCTATTGTAAACCATCCCCAAGTATCAATAAGAATACTCCTCTCTCTACTTTTCTCTCTATTGTTCTTGTTCTTATATTATTTCATAACAATATCAAATATATTATTAGAGTTTTGCACATTAGTTAGTGACCTGCCCTAAAGATCAAATGTTAAAGCCAACATCGTTCAAGATCATTGATGTCACCAACCCCTGGGTGGTCTGTGACCATTGTTTGTTCATTAATGCGGGCCGTGCTAACAATATCTATAATTTTACTCTTTTCTTCTTTTTGATCTATGCAAAAAAATCAATTGAATTTACTGTGTACTTTTCTTAATATATGCATAGATTATATACAATTATGTATATATTATACATAAACTATATAATTATATATTCACTAATTATTTTTAGTTTAACAAGTTAACTATTTAGGTTAATTCTTCTTTTTTTTTTCTCTTCTTTAGATGAGTAAGAGTCACATGATCAAGAATTTTACTTGGAACGATAATTTATTTTTATTTAACTTGTAAAAATGTACCTTAATTTTATATGCACAAGGGATGCTTTCTAGAGGAGAAAGACGCTTGGTAGAAAAATTAAAGAGCAACTTTCATGTATAAGTGAAATGATAGTATTTTTGTTTTTCCGCTACTACTGTGGAAATTCAAATAAATTAGTTTTTCTAACCACAAATTAAATTTTAATAAAAGAATTAGCATATAGCTTTTCATAGATTTTTTCATTACATGATACTTGCACTTAAATAAAATATTAACGCACTCTTCTTGTATATTTCATACTCCATGGCAGTTACAAAATAAATACTATAATGTCAATATAATTTTCTGGTGAATCTTATATGTGGAGTATAAATGCAATACTGATAAAATCTTTCATGGATTACGACAATTATAAATAAATAAATACAATAATATCTCTATAATCTTCTCGTGGATCTTATACTCTATGACAACTATAAATACAACCACACACTTTACCTTTGAACACGAGTTCCATGACAACTTATGGATTTCGTCCTTTTTTCTTCTCATTTCTCGAAGAAAAACTTTGTTATTAAAAAATTTCATTAATCAAAGAAAATCCTTGTTCATTGCATATCAAACATTTTGAAGATGAATTCTGGAAAACCAGTTTTCAACACTAATATATATATATATATATATATATATATATATATATATATATATATATATATATATATATATATATATATATATATGGCGACGAGGATGTTAGATTGTCCTTCGATCAGAACGCTGGTAAAATTTTTAATATTGCAGTTTGAGATTTTGAACATATTATTGCTTTATAATTTGCATTTCTATTTTCGTCAACACTCAATTTAATTGTAGATTTTATGTCTTTATCTTGCCCCTTACAATTTTTTAGTAATACATGATTTACCTCTTTAACTTGCACAAATTTTGTTTACATATTTTTCCTTTACAGATATTCTTTTACATATCTTTATCTTGCAACTTTCGTAGCTAATACCCTTTTGAATATCTTGTATCACTTTCTATTAAGAGGTGTATGACACACGCTACTGATAGAGTAATAGATGTATAAGAAATATATTTTTCTTCTTTTGTTTTACATTGGAAAAATCATAAATTAGCAAAAAATTAAATATCACCAAAAAAAAGATCAGGACATTCTTCAACATTCAACCCAAAAAATAATATAATTTTTTCCGTTCTCGATTTTTTATTTTTCTTCTTTATCTTTCTAAAAGGGAAACTAACATAACTCTTTCATAGTTCTTCCTTAAAATCTTGACATTGAAACACTAAGATAAAATTTATTTGGGAATCAAATATAAGCTTCATAGTTATTTTATGGATTTCCTTTCTTGTTTGACAATACTAACTTACGAAGTGTACGGTTACAATTACAAAGTCGAGGTTACGTAACTAGTTCTATTCAATTTTGTGTTGAATCTTGAAACTATCTCATTACTGGTAATAAGTTGGGTTTTCTTTTTCTAATTTAGGATAGATCCAAAAAGTAGGAATATTTTTTTTTGCCTTATAATAATTATTTTTCCCATTTGTATTTTTTTGTGGATGGCCGCCAATCTTAAATCAGTAATTTTGAATTTTTTTTTTGATTTAAATAGTACGATCATAAGAACACAAGGGATGGCATTTCAATGGGACGAGGATTCATATTGGTGATTGATTCAGTATTAATTAGGCTGAAATGGCATGGGCTGGCCTATTATATCTTGATATTTAAAGTTCAGTAAATTTTTGAAATCTCGTGCAAAAATAGCTACTGTATTGCCAATGTAAACTTCAGAATCCTTTTTTTTCAGGTTGAAAGTTGCATGAACACCGCCATTTGCACGAAAACGAGGACATTGGAGCTTACCTTTAACTCAAAAAGCCACTTCACGAGAAAATTTGTGAAATACTTGTGGCAATTTGTACTGAAGGAAAAACTTCAAAGAATAAAGTGAGAAAAGTATTAGAAAATAGAGAGATCAGTGACGATGGTGAAACTGGATTTGAGCTTGAAATTAAAACAATCTACGATTTAGATACACTAGTGTATACATTTATTCTCTCCATTATTTTTTCCTGTCCCGTATTGTATTCATATTTATCTTTCTGACATAATTAAAAAATTCTTCCAATTTTAACATTTTTACAATTTGGAGGATACACACTTTTGTTAGGAATCCAAAGGATCTAGTTCAGACATTCCATCTGTAGTTTGGATGATGCACTCTTTGACCTTAATATTTACTCTTGCTGAGAGAAATTATACGTCACTCTAGATACGAACAAATGCCATAACAATTAGTTTTGTTCAACTGTTAGCTAAAAGAGCATAATTAAAGAAGAAACGACTCCTACATATCATCCACGTAATGCACCATCTTTTGTTGTCTGATTTAGTAATACAAAGTTTACTTTAATAGATTCCGCATGACATTTGCATTATTTATTCCTAACAAGTGATATCGGAGCGAGATTCAAGATATGTTCATCTTGAAGGGTTTAGTTCTATCCCCAATATATTTGACAATAATCATGGTTTTTGATTGAGAAATTTGACCGTGTTAAGACAAACTTTGTGATGGAGATTTTGAGATGCGACCTTTTGAAGGCTATGTGAAGAAGGTAAATCAAATTTATTTTGTCAGAAAATTTAGGACAACAAGGAGAATTGTTAGTTTGTTCTGATTTTCTTGCCATATTTGGTTTTCCTACTCTTGAAGAAAATGACAACATATTTACCATAATTGAGTTTTTCTTTCTCGAAAGAAAATTTAAATTCTCCTATTTGCTTAGTCCCTTTTCTTGTAGGAAAATATTTGGACTTATATAAACTGAGAATTAGGGGTAGGGCTGCGCATAATTTAGTAAATACCGAATTACCATACCGAAAACGAAAATTTTGGTATTTTGTATACGGTATTTTGGTATTTGGTATGGTATTTCGTTTAAGTTCTTACATAAATTGGTATTAGATATGGTATTTGGTATTTTAAAATAAAATACCAAAATACCGATATCGTACCGAATATATATTATATTACACAAAACAAAAATTCCATCAGTTCGAAACTAAATCCTAAGCTTCAGAATATATTATCAATTATAACATAAATATAAAAAATCTAAAATTTTACTTTTCTTTATTCTCAAAGTTCATCAATTAACTCTAAACAAGTAAAGACATTTCTAATGATTAAATATTTTTTTATGTACAATTTTCTCTATTTGGCTCGATATTTGCTAGTTTTGGACAAAAAATTTTATCAACAAACATTTTCAGCTGTCTTTTTGAGTACTTTAATTAAGAATATTAAAGTGTATGGCTCTATACACTAGTTAGTATTCAAACCAAATAAACCGAAGTTACCGAACTGAATAAACCGAAACCAAAAGAAGAAAAACAGAACCATACCAAATTTAATTAGTTATGATATTGGTATAGGATTTTAAGAAATCGAATACCAAAAATACCAAACAAAAATGTCTAAATACTATAACGTACCGACTGACGAACGCCCTTAATTAGGGGTGTACTCACCAGCCGCCTATGCAGCTCTACTTCTGCGGAAGCAAGCTCGCTTCTGCAAATTTTTATTAAAATCCTAACCGCTAATTATACGGCCCAAATCCCGCTTCTATGGACTAAGCCCGCACCTTCAAGTGCACCTGCGAAAGACTTCTGCCTCTGTGATCCCTGAGCCTCCGACCAAATTCTGCATCTGCGCAAACTTCGTTGCATCTGCAGGCTCGCAGATGCAGAAACACCCTTGCACCTGTAACCATTGCCCATCTTACTCAGGACTGCACCTACAACCCTATGGGCGCTTTGGTGGCTCAACACGTGCAACCAATACCTCACAGGTGCGGTCGCACCAGAACTGAAGCATAAAATATTTTCTTAAGTCCCAAACTCAATCTGAAATCAATGCGATTCCCCCCAAGGTCCTATTCGAACATACCAACACATCCTAAAATGCGATACGGATTTAGTCGAAGCCTAAATCACATCAAATAATATAAAAAATATGAATCGCACTCAAATTCAAGCCTATTAAAACTAATGAATTTCCAACTTCTATAATCGATATTGAAACCTATCAAACCAATTCTGATTGATCTTATATTTTGAACACAAGTCATAAATGATAACAGACCTATTCAACTCCCGGAACAAAAATCCGAGCTCAGTATCAACAAAGTCAACTCTCGGTTAAACTTCTGAACTTTCCAAACTTTCAACTTTCCAATTTTTGCCAATCAAGCCAAAATGACCTACGGACCTCCAAATCAATATCCAGACATACTCCTAAGTCTAAAATTACCATATATAGCTATTGGAACCATCAAAACTCCATGCCGGAGTCGTTTACTCATAAGTCAACATCCGGTCAACTCTTCAACTTAAGCTTCCAATATTGGAACTAAGTGTCAAATTCATTCAAAAACACCCCCGGTACTAAATCAATCACCCCAACAAGTCACATAATCACCAATGAAAATAAAATAAGAAATAAATGGAGGAACAGAGCTACAATACTTAAAACAATCGGCCAAGACGTTACATTCTCCCATTTTAAAGAAATGTTCATCCTTGGATAGGTCTAGAATTATAGGTGCAGATAGCTGCTCTGTATCGCTTGCTAGGTCTCCCAAGTAGCCTCCTTGATCGGATGACCTCTCCATTATACTTTCTCTAAAGATATATTCTTTCATCTCAAATTTCAAACCTGCCGATCCAAAATGGACACTAGATCCACATTGGTCAAATCTTCATCTAACTGAATCGTGATGAAGTCCAAAACATGAGATGGATCACCATAATATTTTCGGATCATGGAAAAATTAAACACTGGATAAATGCCTGATAGATTAGGTGGTAATGCAAACTTGTAGGCCAACTCTCCAATCCTCCCAAATACCTCAAAAATGCCAATATACCAAGGGCTCAACTTTATCTTATTCTCAAACCTTATCACACCCTTCACGGGTGAAATTCTGCGTATCACCTTCTCTTCCTCCATATATGCAACATCACGAACCTTTCGATCGCCATAACTCCTATGTCTAGACTGTGCCGTGTGAAGACGATCCTAAATCAACTGGACCTTTTCCAAAGCATCCTGAACCAAATCAATAACTAACAACCTAGCCTCATCCGGCTCAAACCACCCAACCGGATATCGACACATCATCCCATATAAGGCCTTATAGGAAACCATATGAATACTCGATTGGTAGCTATTATTGTAGGCGAACTCTACGAGCAGTAGAAACTGGTCCCAAGAACCCCCAATGGATGCTTCATGAAGTACTTATTTCGGAGTTAAACTTCTGTTTGTCCATATTTCAAGAAAATATATCTCGTGTTTTTCATTCTCATTCCCGTAATAGTGAACACTATGATTCGCATTTCGAACATGCATGAATACAACATCTATAGGATAACTTCCATTTTGAAAGTTATGTCGCATTTTTATAAGTTATCCACGATTTCTCTCTATTTCTTATCCAATAAAAAAATCAATTGGTTCCATTAAACTGGCTATATGTTGTGTATTATCATCGATTTCTACATAAGGCGAGAAAATGATATATTTAGCAGTTACATATCTAGGACCCTTAACACAAATAGATGTATCAGAAGTTCAATAAAGATTACTTCTTAATACGAACGAGATATCCAGCTACAAGAAGAAGGAAAAGGATTGAATAGAGGAACTCTCGAGCATTTGGCGATCTCAGATGTGTCGATATCAATGGTGACTCATTATTTCGATGAATCATTCTTTTTGGACAGAAGAAGATTATGTAAACAGTTACTCGAGATCTCACTTATAAAATTCCATTGTGGAAAACACAATTTTTTCTGAAGAATTTTCCATGATATACCTGCTCCATGTATAATATCATGAAAAATGGATACATATTTTTGACTGCTACTTAGTATTGGCAATACGTCTGAAAACGTATCTAAAAATATCAAATTTAGATATTTTTACCCTGTCGAAGTAAGAAACCATGGAATATATGTTTGGAATAGATTCCATTTTGAGAGAGTTGAAAAAACACTATCTCGTTGAAAGATTCTAGATATCTACCCTTTTTCGAGCACAAACACATAGCATATCCTCTAATATTTGGATGGTGACTCGGGCTGTCTGTCTGTCTGTCTGAGGGTAGAATATTATACTCAATTCAACCCATGTGCCTAACTCTGACTACATTGCTCTCCAAAACTACAATGTGAACTATGTGTCCCGATCAGAAATAATGTACATTGGCACATCGTGAAGGCGAACAATCTCGCGGATATAGATCTCATCCAACCGCTTAGAATAATAGGTAGTCCCATGTGGAATGAATGCAGACTTATTCCATTGATCCACAATCACCCAAATAGCATCAAATTTCTACAAAGTCCATGGGATCTAACAAAGTTCATGGTAATATGCTCCCATTCACCAGTTGACAACTTAAGCACCTAGATACAAACTCCACTATATCTTCTTCATTCTTCTCCACCAAAGTACTGCTCAAATTCTGATACGTCTTCGCTACGGATGGCAATGGGGCGGAGCGGGTGCGGGGTGGTGCGGGTTTACTCTTTTACAGGTGCGGGTTACAGGTTTAATATGGGGCAGCTTTGAATTTCATCTTTTCTGATCAAAACTTCCTTGGGCACAGTAGTTATCGTGTTATCGTAATCTTGAAAACATACTCTTCCCCAGAAAATGATTCACATACTTAGTCTTACATAAATTGACAACCCTAATAACTAAGATTTAACTTAAGATAACAAGAAATGAATAAGAAATCAGATTCCTAATTCACCAATGATATGTTTATTATAACATGTGTTAACTTGTCAATTTCTTTTTTTTTTTGGGCAATTCGCTAGGCAAGCGCCTAGGGCTAGATTTTATATTAATAAATAAATATAATAAAAAGAAATTACAAGGTTCGAAAGTCTTACGAAACGAGGAACTAAAATTTGACAATTACATTCCTATTACCAAAGTTAAGTGTTATACTTAAACTTGGTATCACAAAATGCAAACTATAATTGAAAATGTGATGCCAATCCACGTAATTGGCATTAGCTCCATAGCTTGCCGTCATGCCCGTGCAATGTCAGCTTTCCTTCCTCAAGAGAATGAGCATAATATTTTAATACCACCCATAGAGGTCGTACTGAGTGGCATCACATTATTACATGGCGGCGACCTATGATTTGAATTGTATAATATGCAGCAGTGGCCCAGGTAGGCATTGTGTAAGTCCCAAGCACCGTAAATTTCCCAGGCGTGGTTGAATGAGCCGAATTCAATGAGTCCTCCAAGATACACAGTTCCAAACGTTTTTTCTCATACAATCTTGATATTCCCAAGAGCATGCATGCCAACTCCTTAAGTTTCGGAGCAAGCAGCATGCGCGACTGCTTTATTTCCAGCGATTTCAACGAAGATTTAGACATGGAGTCTAGTGTTTCCCACGGTTGAACGGAGCATCATGCGTCTGACTCGAAATTCCCCAGGAATGCTTTCGTTATAAAAAAATCTGTTTTGTTGTATTGGCTCGAAAAGCATGCACTCCAACTCCCGGTCAAGCAGACATGCGAGACTGGTCTATATCCAGCATTATCAAGAAAATTATGACATGCTGGCTGGTGTTTCCCAAGCGTGAGAGGAGCAGCATATGTCTGACCATGTGCACTTTGCTCCATGCAAGAATTTAAAAATCACAAAGCTTCATATAATAAACAAAAAGCTGAGGGGCAGCACATGAGAAATGGCAACCATCACAACTTTTTGCATTGTTTATGAATTTAATACGCATGCTTATCTGACATCCAAAGCACATATTGTCAAAGAATTGGCGTGATTTTGCACTCCCATGTGCTGCCATGCATGAAAATCCAAAGCATGCTTTGTATTGTTTTAGTAAAGCAATGCATTGTCTCCGGGACCTCGTATGTTGTCCCTTGATTGACCAAAAAGTTCAAAACCATGTATACTCCCTGATACTTATGACTTTCGAAACTCCACATAGAGTTTACTTGGAAGATGTAATGAAGCGCAGCCCTGCAAAAAGGAAAAGAAATGTTAATGGAAAAAAATTATCCCCATGTTCTCCTTTGGTCGTTCCTGGTGACTGCATGTTGTATTAATGTGTATTGCAATTGTTTCTTCACTTTCCTTGTCTACTTTCTTGTAACTCTTTTCCACTGCACCCCATGCGTTTCTTTTTGTGAAACGTGCTCCAACAGTGTACATTGTGACCACATTTCCTCCTAATTCCTAGCCACTTTCACTCTATGTATGGACATTGCATATTATCTTCATTAATAATCCTCCTTCTTTTTGAGTCCATATCCCAAAAACCATGACATTCGATATTTCCTTCATCTAGAACATAGTTAGTAAGGTGGTCTGCTAATGAATTCCCTTCTCTGAATATGTGTGTGACTTTGATGATACTTTGATCTTTCAGTCTTAAAATATCCTCTACATGTTTTGTAATACACCAAGGAGGCTTCCACGATTCCTCAATAACGTTCCTTAATAGCAAGGAATCTGTCTGCAGCCATATCTGTACAAAATTAAGATTTTTGCACATCTTCAGTGCCTCCACAATAGCAACTGCTTCTGATTCATTATTGGATCCCTCCTTAATTTCTCTTCCTTCTGCATATATCAAATCACCTATCTCATCTCTTAAGCAGAAACCAATTGAACTTCTCCCTGGGTTCTCTCTGCAAGCTCCATCAGTATTCACTTTGATCCACCCTCTTGGAGGAAATTCCCATAGCACATTATCATTTTTCAGTCGAGGTGTGTATTGCTCCATCATTGTCAGTAAGTCCAGCCATTTGTGAGGCACATGTAATCCTAGCTTTTTCAGTTGGACTAGAGCTTGTAGCGTAGATGACACCTGGTAAATAACTCTGCTAACTGACACTGCTTCTCCATATTTCAAACTGTTTCTTCTCTTCCATAACTCCCATACGATGCATGCTGGTAATGCTTGCAAGACTGGCTTCAATCTAGGTACAACTGAAGCCGTCCAGCACTTTGTAATTGCTTGTTGAAAAGACAACCCTTCTAATGCAATTCCTGCTCTCCTCAGGAAGTAACTCCAAACACTCCTAGCTGCATTGGATGTGAAGAACAAATGAACTAGAGACTCCTCCTTAGGATCAACACAACACCAACATTTAGATGCCATGGAGTATCCTATTCTGCGCAAGAAATCATCAAGTGGCAGTTTGGCTTTCCACACCTTCCACAGGAAAACGGATATTTTGAATGGTAAGCCTTTGACCCATATCATCTTGAAAGCTAGCCTTGGAATGTCTCTTCTTCGCAGGTAATCCCATGCAGATTTCACTGAGAAATGTCCCCTTGTTTCAAGCATCCAGAAAGGTGTATCTAACTCTGCACATTGTTTTGGTGGTCGAATATTCTGGACAATGTGGTTTGCCAAATCTTCAGGTAGAGTTTGAAATAATCTTTCCAACTTCCACATACCATTTTCAACCATATCACTGACGTTGTGAATGTCTTCATCAACGACAAACTGTGCAGGCACAAGGAAGTATAAGGCTCCCATCTCAGTCCAATTGTCGAACCAAAATTGAGCCGATCCCGTTCTCAATTTCCAGTAGATTTGATGCTCAATCAAGTCCCTGGATTCAAGCATTTTTTCCACACATGGGATCCACCCTTCCATGGTACAATTACTGGATTTAATTTCTTGCAGTACTTTTGACACATAAATGCACTCCATAAGCTGGGTTTTGTCCTGCATTTCAACCACAATTTGCAGAAAAGTGCCTTGGATACATCATGAAGGGATCTGAAACCTATACCCCCTCCTCGTAAGGCATACACAAGTTAGTCCATGACGACCAATGTCTTGAGCTTCCTCCCACATTGCTGCTCCAGAAAAATTTGGCAATAATGCTATGTAATTTGTTGATGACATAGCTTGGCGGATTGACTGCTGACAACATATGAATTGGGATACTCTGCAAAACATTTGCGATCAATACAGCCCTGCCTCCTAAAGATAGGAGTTTGGCTTTCCACGACTGCAGTTTGTCCATAACCTTAGTAATTAATCCCAGGTAATAATCACTTCTTCTTCTGGCATAAAAAATAGGACATCCAAGATAAGTCATAGGGAAACATTGTCTTCCTATACCAGTAATCCTTTCCACATTGTTAATCACCTCATTATCAGTTAAATGATGCAGATATATGGCTGATTTGGCTTTGTTCACCAGTTGACCAGATGATGATTCATAAGCTTGCAAAACCTCCATGACAAGTCTCAATGACGTTGCATCAGATAAGCAGAAAATGATTGTATCATCTGCATATGCAAGATGGTTTATTTTTGGGCTCCATTTTGGAAGTCCAAAACCACGGAAGAACAGGTTAATATGCAATGAGTTCAAACCTCGAGACATTGCTTCTGCTGCTAGAATGAATAGGGTTGGTGACAGTGGGTCTCCCTGCTTAACTCCCCTTGATGATTTGAAAAAACCATTTGGCTGACCATTTATAAGGATAGAGTACCAAAATCAAATATCAAGCTAATAAAATCTTCAGGAAATCCCATCTTCTTTAGCATTTTAGTCAGGAATAGCCATGATAACCTATCATAAGCTTTTGTCATATCTAGCTTAATCACAACGTT
Organism: Nicotiana benthamiana; assembly: GCA_034376525.1. Classification (NCBI taxonomy): domain Eukaryota; kingdom Viridiplantae; phylum Streptophyta; class Magnoliopsida; order Solanales; family Solanaceae; genus Nicotiana; species Nicotiana benthamiana. Next base: position 10,003,363 of record CM067324.1, read on the forward strand.
TGGACCTGCTTTTGTTCTTAACCTGATATCCTTAATGATTTCTTGAATTAGCAGTACATTCTCAACGATGCTTCTTCCCTTCACAAAACCTGTCTGTTCCTCTGAGATTATTGTCGGTAACAATTCAACCAACCTTTCATGAATGACCCGCGAGAAAATCTTGTTAACAAAGTTGCTAAGACTGATTGGTCTCATGTCTGCAAAGGTTGTCACTTCTTTTTTCTTTGGTAATAATGCCGGGTTTGTGTGCGTCACACTCTTTGGCAGCTGCTGACCGCAAAAGAAAGACTTGACCATGCGAACTACATCTTCTTCTATGATTTCCCAGCATGTTTGGTAAAAGGCTCCAGTGAAACCATCCGGTCCACCTGCTGAGTCCCCATTCATCCCCATAACTGCTCTCTTCACTTCCTCATTAGAAGGCAAAGCCATCAATCTCTTATGTTGATCATTATCTACCATTGAAGGTACTTGATTTAGAATATCAAAAGCATTAGGAACTGTACTCTCAGTAAATTGATCCTTGTAGAATTTTACTGCTTCTTCTGCTATTAAGTGATCTTCTTCAATCCAATTACCAATGCAAGCTTTTCCATTCACGTTATTAATCCAGTATCATAATTGTTTTGTGATAACTATCACATATATCGTGAAAAAGGTGATATATGCAAAATATGATACCTAAACGGATCATATTAGGTTTTTTGTTATCTTGTACGCCATTTTTATCATATAATCATAATTAAATATATAAATTTATTTTAATTTATTATTATTATGATTAGATTAGTTTTTATTGTATAAATATTGAATAAGAATAAATATTATGCACGAAGCCAATCTCTTAAAATTTTTATTTATTTACTGAATTAGTCTCATATACATTACAATGACAATATTTGTAAATACATAATCTAGCAATTTAATTTAATATTTCTATATTTTATAATTTGTGGGGAAAAGGTCCAAAGTTGCCTTTGTACAAGAAAATGGGGGTCATCATACTAATGATCTATGATGCGATCATATAAAGAAGACCGAAAAGCCACTCAAACTAGAACTCGTCTAGGCTCCAAAACATCCAATCTCACAAACTAATTGGCCAAGGCCTGAATATCTGATGCAAGCGGTCTCTCACCAACAAGAATTTATGCAAGGCTACCCATACTCACCTCATTCTGGAGATGATATAAAATGGTAATATCATAGTCTTTTAACAGATCCAACCATCTTTGATACCTCAAGTTTAGATACTTTTTCTTGAACAAGTGCTATAGACTCCGATGATATGTAAATAATTCACAAGACACGCCATAGAGGGTAATGCCTCTAAATCTTAATGCATGGACAATAGCTTCTAACTCTAAATCATGAACATAATAGTTATACTCATGGGGCTTCAACTGACGTGAATCATAAGCAATCCCTCTACCCTCCTGCATCAAGTCACACCAAATACCTATCCGAGAAGCAACACAATACACTTTATAAAAACTCGATGTTGAAGTCAAAACTAGAATTAGAGATATGGTCAAGGAAGTCGTGAGCTTCTAAAAACTCTCCTCACACTCATCAGACCACCAGAATAGGGCACTCTTCTAGGTCAATCTAGTCAAAGGTGTAGCAATGTACACAAAACCCTCCACAAATTGGCGATAATATCCAGAATCTTACACTAGACTACTAGAGCAAGATTAGCTTTTATTTGACTTTGCAAAGTTGAATGGTGAATTAACTGGATATTATAGAGCTAACCTCTACGGCATCAGGGGTGTGGCTCAGTAGTCAATGAAGTGGGTTGACAACTATAAGGTCTTAAACTCAAATCTCAATCGAGGCAAAAAAACAGAAGATGAGTTCCTCCCATTTGTCCAAACCTTTATTGGTAGAGTTACCCGGTACCTACACTGATGAGAGATAGCAGATACCCATGGAGTTAGTCGAGGTTTACGCAAACTAGCTCGAATAACACGATTATCTAAAAAATAAAAATAGAGCTAACTTCTATGTGCCAATCCTAGAAATATGCAGGCATCAAATGCAACAAAATCACAATTGGATAATCTTACATAATAGTTAGTTTGCCATTGCATCCTTTTATTTTTAGGCACAAAATGCCTCGAAACCAAACATTGTAAAATTCAAACCTAGAAGCATCTGACTAATTTGTGCAAAAGATAATTAGAAACTAGTTTACCAATCTTTATTTTCTTACTTTGAATGGCTATATCTGAAATAGTCATCCCGTGTATCTTACGGCAAGTTGTTTGTTTTCCACACCTCTTTTTAGAACTATATATCAGAAATATGAACACCTTATCCACCTCAGAATTCTAATAATATAAATACCATTAGCACATGCAACAAAAGAACAATAATAATATAACTTATCTGAACATACTAGATGTATCAGGACATGGTGGAGGTTCATAGAACCAGCAAACAATGTGAAAATTGAGGTACATATCTGAAAGAAAGCTGCAGTAAATATTTTGAGTGAAATTGCAATAAGAATGTCTAACATGGATTACTCAAGTGGGTTAAAACCTTTGATATCAGGGTTCAAATCACAATGGAGACAAAAAATACTAGATGATTTGTCTCCATCTGCCTAAGCTTGGTGGGTAGAACTACTAGGTACCTATGCTGGTAGGAGGGAGTAGGTATCAGGTAGAACAATGGAGATGCAAGCAAGCTGAACCCAGCACACCGTCATAAAAAAGCCTAATATAGATCTAAGAAGCTACAACAAAAGAAGTGTTGTAAACTAAACTTGCAAAAAGGGTTATCAAAAACTAAGCTTGCAAAAAGAGATATATGTCCCAAAACAAGACCAAATAGCCTTCTAAACATGATCATAAACTTATGAATTAAAAATAGAAAAACTTGCAGGTTTTGTTCCCAGAGCAAGTGAAGATGAAGGCTGCAATGCAAAGGAAAGATCATATAACAAGTGATGATGAGTCAGACAAGGAAAGTAGTCAGTCACTTTCCAAGAAGGATGTCAAGTCCAAGAAAAACTTGAAAAAATAAAGATACAAGGAAGATTTCTTCTTTCTTTTGATCTAATGTTTTATGTAGCTGTGGCTTCCCATAACATAAAAAAGGAGAAGAAGAAGAAGAATAAGAAAAAGAATATATGAACTTCCTAATACACATTTTTAGCCTGACGACGCTAAAAAAGAAGTCTGGCCTCATTACTTTTTGCACAGAGCAAGCTTTCTCATTTAACCATCGGAGATGACTAAATCACAAGCAGTTTATTCAACACAATTTCAAGTATCATCTCGGATCATCCATGTAATAAACAATACAAAAGAACCTCGTCATGTTCCAACTTTCAACTTACAAATATCAAATTATCTCCAATGAATGAAGGTACATACATAGAACTTCAAATAATTATAGGAAAGTTGACATAAGTGATATACTCTCGGATAATACACCACCATTACTACACTGAGCTATGGAAACACTTTACCCAAAAAACTCTCTAACAAATATCTCCTCATTCCAATTGAAAAAATGAAATATGTTTACCATAAAAATAGTAATAACAATTAAATTTTATAATGAGACTTTAAAAATATGTGATATATTTTTATGCTAGTTTTAAGCAGTTGATGTTGTGTGTATGAGCTTAGAAACGAAACAATAGTCAAGGATAAGGTGATAATCAAACCGATGGGTTAACAATTGGGGCCTCGAGCTAGTCGATTCGGGGGCCTCGAGGTCTATTCCAGAACTCCGCTGTGAGCTATCGAGGGCGATCGGAGTATGACTAACAGTTATAACAACATCAATGAAGGCTCTTTATGGTCGATGATAAACAATAAATGGTGAAAAGTAATGAAGATAGTATATATAAGAAATAATCTCAAGAGAAAGTATTAGAGAGCAAAGAGAACGTTCTTGTATATTTCGTGTGGAACAACTTAAGCAACGGGACTTTACAAAGTGACATGGATCCTATTTTTATAGGAGGGGAATCCCATCATAATACAACATGCATTAATTACAAAGATATAGAGATGGGACAACTAGATGACACTAGGCTCTGTCAGTACTGGCTGCGTGCCTTGGGAACTCCCATTTCCCCAATATAGTCGTTGGTATGTACTTCCCCAAGGCCAATCATCGACAACCCTCTAAAGTGAACCTCGACCTCAGTCTTGAGCCTTTAGAATTATGTTCACAGAGCATCATAATGACGGGGAAATTGGACCCTCCGATTTTACCGTACACAGATAGTATCTGCATTTCTTTGAATGAAAGTGATAAGAAAAGACCTTGAAATTTTGCCCCCTCCGATACTTTTGTAACAACGGCAATCATAAAGTGCCAGAATACGATGCACACGTAGCCCCTGAAGATCTTCGCATTGACTATGGCAGTTAGCTGTCTCTTGGCCTCCTTCAATGCACACTCGGGGCTTCAATCAATACTCCCCTTCTCATTTTCTACAACTCATTGCATTTTCAAACCCTAGAAAAGGTTCGCTCTACCTTTAATTTTGTTCTTTCTTAGGAACACAACTCTCCCTTTTCTTTCGGGAATTCTGAAGAATGGCAAAAACTTCCGCCTCTGCTTCTTAGGAGAATGTGGCCTCATCCTCTTTGATTTTATCTCAAGGTAAAGCGGAAATACCTCCTTGTGCTAAGGAATGTGTCCTGGGATTCTGTTGATGGCTTCCAATTTCAAGGTCAAGAGGCCTTATTCCAAGCCAGAGCGTCGTGAGTTGTGACTCAGTATATTAGCTCGATAATAGATGTTGGAAGAGAGGGAGCTGATTATCGCTGGGGGAATGGTGTGCTTGTGGAGATTCCTGCTTGGAAGGAAGATATTACGAACTACAAAGCCGATTTTCTCAGTATGTATACTTACCCGTTTATCCTAGGGCCGGTGGGGCAATCTTTTCCCTCGATCGATCCCATGATTCTCGACTTCTGCCAACGGTATCAAGTGACCCTTGGCCAAATTCATCCTTCATTCTGGCATATTTTTCATATGATCAGGTACTACATGAACATGATCTAGGAGATGCCCTTCACTCTCGATCGTCTGATACGGATGTGTAGCCCCCGTTGCTTCTACGGGGGTCAAATTAAGCTCCCCTACTGAGCCCCATGAGACCTCTTTGCCTGTACCAAAGAGCTCAGGAATGGGGGATGGATGAGTCTATTTGCCCGAGTAAGGACTTTTGACTTGATCCCGGTGGAAAGGATGCCATTCCCGAGAGGTGGATTGTGGAATGTAAGTAGACATGTTATCTAGCATTCCCTAGCTTTTCCTTGACTATGATCTTCCAGGAACTTAATTTCTCTTGCTAGTGTAGCCGCATCAATTTATCCAAGCACGGTTTTGGACCTCTCGGGTTAGGTCGGCAAACTGGACTTGATTTGCCCGTATGCTAAGCGAGTGTGGCGTGATCTATCCTAAGTCAATGGGAAGCAAAGGATCATGGTGAGCCTCTACCCCTGCTGTAGTGGTATTTTTCTTTCTAATGTCACTGTTAGCAGTGTTCTTGTTCCTGTTAGAATATACGCTTAACGCTAGAGGGGGGTGAATAGCGTTATAATAAAAAACAATGTAAATTTGCGGAATTAAAAATTGCAGGAATAACGTAAGTGCAGTAATTAAAAAGATAAGGAGAGAACACACTGAATTTTATCCTGGTTCACCACAACACGTGGTTAGTCCATTCCCCGAGAGACTCTCTCGAGTTTTACACTAACTTCGTTAAGCTTACGGGTGCTTAACAAATCGTTACACTTTCTCGTAGATATACACTCTACAAGACTTCAACCTGCTCGAGGATACCGCACCTCAAGACTTCAAACCAACGAACTACTTTTCCTTCTTATAACAAGGGATTAGACTATCCCTTCAAGTGTGTACAAACACTTAGCACTCAAGACAAGACTCTCTTTAAAGAGTAGATATGAGTAAAAACAATACGCTCAAGAACACAACAATTTCGTCAAGATTTTGGCTCTCAAAAACTTATGAAATGAATATAAAATGATTGCAAAGAGAGTATGTAAGCTTTAGCAAGAATGTGTTCAGTTGTTGTGCTTAGAAGAGTGAATTTGAGTTGTATCTATAGTGCTCAAAACACCCAAGACCGTTGCTTAATTGCCAATCACAAATTGCTGATTTTGTGCTAGGATAATCGATTATCTGATTCTACATAATCGATTATCTGCCAACGTTCAAAAATCAATCCCAGATTTTAAGCAGAATAATCGATTATCCAAATCGTATAATCGATTACCTGACAACGTTCAAAAATCAATTCCCGATTTTATGCTTAACATAATCGATTGTCTGATTATACATAATCGATTATTTTTCAGCGTTTGAAAATATTTTGGCAACGGTCTTTAATATAATCGATTACCAGAAAACCATAATCAATTATTTTGCTACTTTGAAAAATCTGATGCTTACTGTCTCAACATAATCGATTAGTCTACGGCACATAATCGATTATTTTGTAGCTTTGAAAAATCTGGTGAACACTGCCTCAACATAATCGATTATCATAAGGTACATAATCGATTATCTTGTAGCCTTTAAAAATCTGGTGTACACTGCCTTAACATAATCGATTATCATAAGGTACATAATCGATTATCTTTCAGCCTTGTAAAATCTGGTGTACACTGTCTTAACATAATTGATTATCATAACGTACATAATCGATTATCTTTGTCCAGATTTGAAAGACATGTTTAAAATTCATTTGGTTAAAATGAAATGTTTGAAAATCATTTTGCTTTAAAATAAAGATGCATGGTTTGATAAAAAATAATTTTACGAGAGAAGCCAAGTCTTGAATCAATTGTCGGATCAAGATCACAATTATAGAACGACTCATGTATAACTTTGTTGCTTTACTAAATCTTGATCTTTGTTTCTCTTGTGCTTGGACTTCGGCATATGTCAATGTTGTTGGACAATACGCTTTACGCTAGAGGGGGGGGGGGTGAATAGCGTTTTAAAAATATTAAGCGTTTTAGTGCGGAATTTAAAAACTTTGCAGAAATTAAAACAAGTGCAGTAGAATAAACTTACACAATGATGTATCCTGGTTGGCCACAAACGTGGTTAGTCCAGTCCCCGAGAGACTCTCTCGAGATTTCCACTAAACTTGTCAAGCTTACGGGTGCTTAACAAACCGTTACAGCTGAGGACACAAGCCTCACCTAGTTGCTCGGGGATCACAATCCTAAAGACTTCAATTGCTCGGGGATACCAATCCCAAAGACTTCAATTGCTCGGGGATAACAATCCCAAAGACTTCAACTGCTCGGGGATAACAATCCCAAAGACTTCAACTGCTCGGGGATAACAATCCCAAAGACTTCAACTGCTCGGGGATAACAATCCCAAAGACTTCAACTGCTCGGGGATAACAATCCCAAAGACTTCAACCGAGGAATCACAAGTTCCTCAACAAACGAGAATCGCAATTCTCTTACAAACACAAAACACACTCACTTTACAAAGCACTCCTTAATGAGTAGATATGAGTAGAAATAGTACGCTCAAGATCACAACAACTTAGCTCAATAGAATGGCTCTTCAAAAAGCTTTATGGATGAATGGAAAATGATGATCAATGTAAGAAAGCTTTTAGCAATGAAAATACTCAAAGTGTATATGTTGTTGTTGTGAAAACACTGAGTTGAAGCTGTATTTATAGGTGAAAAACTCAGTCTTACCGTTGTCTAATTGCCAATTAAGGATTGCTGAAATTACTCAGTGACAATCGATTGTCAAGACTAAACAATCGATTGTTTGCCTATCAGATTAAAAATTCAATCCTAGATTTTACGTCAACAATCGATTACTTCAAATCAATAATCGATTATTTATAACGTTAAGAAATCCTTTCCAATTTTTGGCATAAAACATCGATTGTCCGGAAATCAACAATCGATTATTTTAACAACGTTCAGAAAATCTTTTCCAGATTTTAAGCAAAACATCGATTGTTAAATATCAACAATCAATTACCTGAAGGTAATTGAAAATATATGACAACGGTCAGCTTCAACAATCGATTATCAAATGGAATAATCGATTATTAATTAATTTCAAAACTCTCTGTCTCATATATAATCGATTATCAAAAGCCACAATCGATTATAATTTTATTTAAAATCACTGGGAGACATTTTTCTCATTCTAATCGATTACCATTAGTTCATAATCGATTTTTATGAGTTTTGAAAACTTTGCCTCAGTTAACAATCGATTATCATAAGTACACAATCGATTGTTATGCAGTTTGCAAAAACCTGATGTTAACTGACTTACTCACAATCGATTATCATTAATTCACAATCGATTGTCATGCAGTCTTGGCTTAGAGATACTCGATTATCATAAGTACATAATCGATTATCTTAGCCCAGATTTTTGAGGCATGCTTGGAAAACATTTTAACAAATGTAAATATGCATAGTTTAAAATCATTTGACACTTAATTTAAATATGCATGATTTTGGAAAAATAATTTTAGTAGAGAAGCCATGTTATGAGCCAAGTTGAGGAATCAAGATCACAATTAATATTGACTCAATTATAACATTTCTAAACTTTGTCTTGAGCTTCTTGTAATGCATCCATTTTGTGCTTGTCCTTGAGTACTGCTATATATCGCTTTTTGCTTTGTTTGACATTCATCAAAACCTACAAAAGAACACACGTTTAGTATATTGCATTTGAAATGTGTTTCCAACAATTTCCCCCTTTTTGATAATGGCAAACATAAGCGGGATATATGCAATAATTATTTTGATAATCCAAGACAAGTGTAAAGTATGCAATTTGATGTTCCCCCTCAATTCATGTTCCCCCTCACTTTAAGCATGAATGAAGTTGAGAGTGATATAGCATACTTCTTGATATCCCGTTTCTTCCCCCTTTTGCCATTAGCAAAAATATATACAAGGGAAGAATATGCAAAAAAGCATATGAAATAAACAAAAGTTTATTTATTGGAAAATAACATTACATGGGTGGAGCCAAACACAATAAAACGAACAACAACTAACCAACCAAGGAAAAACAAATCAAAAACAACAATTTCACATCATCAAAAACAACAATTTCATCATTCATCACCCCCATCCCCTTCATCATCATTGGGAGGCGCTTGATATGGCACCACCTGAGCATAGGCATAATGCACGTGATCAAAGTAACCATGGACCTCACGGGTTAATTGAGTAATTTGGTCAGATATAGTCCGGAGGGTAGGCTCCTGAGGAGGATGAGCACGACGGGCTTGTCGATTTTGAGGAGGAGCGGGAGCATGATCACCATCATGATGAAAGGAAGACTCCGAAATTTCCCAGATTTTGGTGCTCTTTTTGAGAGGACCATTAGCAATATTGACCCCGGAAGCTTCAAGAAATTTCATTATTAAGAGGGCATAGGGGAGAGGTATGTCATCTCTGGTGGCATTGAACATATGAGATTGAATAAGCTTGCACCAATTGATTTTAACACCGGTGATAATGGCATGAAGAAATTTGGCATCCTCTTGGGAAATGGTGGTGTGATTGAGTTTACGGGGTTTGAGAACACGAGTGATGAAATAGAGAATGAAACGATAATTCGGGTCCATACCCTTTATGGTGGGACGACGGGAAGAAGACTCATCATAGGCGACTCCGGCTTGGCGGAAGAGATTAGCTTCATCAATCATGTCCCCGGCATCATTTATGTACTGGTAGATGTCTTCACCATCATGCGGAATGCCGGCAATGAGGTGGAGGTTATCTTCAGAAATTAGAATGGAAATGCTGTTAACATTGGTAACGAGTTCACCCTCATCATCTTTGTGAAGGTTGGAGTAAAAAGCTTCAACCAAAGTAATGTTGTAGTAGGGGTGAGTAAGTAGTAGGAAATTGAAAAGTTGGCACTCTCTTAGCATATTCGCGGCTGGAATGAATGGTGCAACAAGAGCGTTTGTTGAAAAGCGAGGAGGGAGAATAAGGCGTTTCTCAAATTTGGTTAAGAAACGGGTGAGCTCTTCATCGGATTCAAAGAATAGAACCGATCCATCTTGATATGGATGGCGAGAAGAAGAAGCACCTTGTTTGGAACGAGCACGTTTGGAGTTGCGGCTTGACATTTTTGAAAAGGATGTGCTAGGATTTTTCAAAGATAACAAGATAATTTGATGCTTGGGAGGCTTGAGTGAGTATACAAGAGCATATGTGCAGCCTATATATAGAGAAGGAATGAATCTTACACTTATTTGAAAAGATTTGAAGAGATTTGAAGAGCTTTGAAGTCTGAAACGGTAAAAATAAATTCACTGACCGTTCAATAATCGATTGTTTGAATAGAATAATCGATTGTCATTAATGAAAATGATCTGACACATCGATTACACGCCAGAACGAAAAAAAATTTGAAAAAGATAGTCGATTGTCAAACTTGGTAATCGATTGTTTTTCATATTTATGACCTGACAGGAATCGATTGTAGAGCTAAAACGGTAACATAAGTTTAAAACAGATAATCGATTGTCAATATATAGTAATCGATTATTTCACTCACAGAGAGTTTGGATTTTGGCAAATAATCGATTGGCAGAACAAATAATCGATTGTTTGGAAGGGGGATGCTAAAATGATGAGACTTAATTCTATCAAGCAATGTAAACATTCAACAAGATTTCATGACAAAAAAAATTGAATCAACAAATAATCGATTATTGATACTGATAATCGATTGTAAGCATAAATAATCGATTATGATCGATTTTTCTTGTATCAAGACAATTTATACTTTCCTCTTACCTTTTGGGGGATACCTGCAAAATAGAATTAAACATCTCCGACGCTCAAGTCAGTAATCTATAAATGAAATAATAACTTTGAAACTAGTGTAGTCGGGTGAAAAACGTGAACTCTTAAGAATTTTGTCCTAGGATGTTCTTAAGAGGGTTTAGGGTACTTACCTTCCCTTCGACTTTGCCAATTACCTGATTTTGAACATCCTCCGTTCATTTTGGTCTTTTGGCTCATTCTTCAATTTAAGAAGCTTCTTCCACAATTTTGCCTTTGTCTTCCTTGTATTTTGTCTTTTAAATTTTTCGAAAATACTTCCGATTTTGAAAAAAATGCCTAAATCGACTTTTCCGTCTCTTCCTCCTTCTTTGTGCTTTAATTGAAGGAATTTTGAATTCGTCTCCCGTCAAGTGTTTGGAGCATCCACTACACTTGATTCCTTCAAGCACACCTGCAAAACAAATCAATGCTCTTTTGGTACCCATACCATTTTGGGTCCTTGGGGGTTAGGCAAATAACGACCATAATAATATGAGGAATCTCTATGCTTTGTAAAACACATAGGTGCAATATGACCTATACGATTGCAGTAATGACATACTACGTTCGGGTTGTGTTGATGCCTAGGTTGAGCCAACAAAGTTCTAGGCGAATGAAAATGATTAACACTAGACATATTGTTCCCATTTCTAGTATAATATCTAGATGGTCTAAAGTCATTAGTGCTAGACTTGTTGAAGGACCTAGTGTCATGTCTAGGTGGTCTAAGCTCGTTCCTAGAGTTATTTCTTGGTTGCCGAAAATTACTATTTGTAGGCTTGTTTGCAAGAATCCTAGATTCGGATCTAGGTTGTCTAAAGATATTAGTTCTACCCTTATTTTCATACATTCTAGCATAATGTATAGGTGGTCTAAAAGAATTTGTTCTAGGCTTGTTTAATACCTTAGAGTTATTTCTAGGTGGAGTAGTGAAGTTTTTGTTTTTATGCCGTTGATTTTTCTTAGGCGTTTCTTTTTCAACAACTTTAGGAACTTCTTTACTACGTGTTTCTAATGTTTTCCTAAGTTCTGTGTTTTCTAGTTTTAAGGACTCACAAGCAGTACAAGTAGAGCATTTATCAACACAAGAGGCTTCATGCATAGTCTTGATGACTTGTCTAAGTTCTATACTATCATTTAGCAAAAATTGATTTTCATTTGCAAGATTCTCGTTATCACGAGACAGATTTTCAACACCTTTTTGAGCTAAAGAAAGACGTTCTTCAAAGTCCTTGTCTTTTAAAAAGAGTTGTTTTTGAAAGTCCTCTTCTTGTAAAGAAAGAGTTCTTTGTAAATCTTTAATAGTCTTAGAAGCATTTACCAACTCATCATGCAGTTTGTTATAAGCAATTTGCATATCGTTAGATGTACTTACCTCGTCTTTTTCGTCTGCCATGAGGCACTGACCAGTTGATTCATCGTTTGTGCTGACCGCTTTTTGAGGCGTGTTTTCGTGCAATTCCTCAAGTTTGTCCCACATTTCCTTAGCAGTTTTATAGTGGGAGATTTTTCGCCAAAGTTCCTGGCTCAAGGCGTTATGTAATATATTCATAGCTTTAGTGTTGTATTCACTTACCTTATCTTTCCCGACTTTTGTCGTCAGTTGATCACTGTGTTTAATAGCTTGCCATAGATACAAATCGTTTGCCATTGTAAAAACTTGCATCCGATATTTCCAGACTGAGTAGTCGTTTTCGTCTAATATTGGAGGCGACATGCTGCATTCTCCTTCACCTATTCCTGCAAAGAAATTTAGAGTAGAAGCCATGGATGGTTCTCTCAAACGGTTAAGTTTTTCAGAGAGTATGGCTCTGATACCAATTGTTGGACAATACGCTTTACGCTAGAGGGGGGGGGTGAATAGCGTTTTAAAAATATTAAGCGTTTTAGTGCGGAATTTAAAAACTTTGCAGAAATTAAAACAAGTGCAGTAGAATAAACTTACACAATGATGTATCCTGGTTGGCCACAAACGTGGTTAGTCCAGTCCCCGAGAGACTCTCTCGAGATTTCCACTAAACTTGTCAAGCTTACGGGTGCTTAACAAACCGTTACAGCTGAGGACACAAGCCTCACCTAGTTGCTCGGGGATCACAATCCCAAAGACTTCAATTGCTCGGGGATACCAATCCCAAAGACTTCAATTGCTCGGGGATAACAATCCCAAAGACTTCAACTGCTCGGGGATAACAATCCCAAAGACTTCAACTGCTCGGGGATAACAATCCCAAAGACTTCAACTGCTCGGGGATAACAATCCCAAAGACTTCAACTGCTCGGGGATAACAATCCCAAAGACTTCAACCGAGGAATCACAAGTTCCTCAACAAACGAGAATCGCAATTCTCTTACAAACACAAAACACACTCACTTTACAAAGCACTCCTTAATGAGTAGATATGAGTAGAAATAGTACGCTCAAGATCACAACAACTTAGCTCAATAGAATGGCTCTTCAAAAAGCTTTATGGATGAATGGAAAATGATGATCAATGTAAGAAAGCTTTTAGCAATGAAAATACTCAAAGTGTATATGTTGTTGTTGTGAAAACACTGAGTTGAAGCTGTATTTATAGGTGAAAAACTCAGTCTTACCGTTGTCTAATTGCCAATTAAGGATTGCTGAAATTACTCAGTGACAATCGATTGTCAAGACTAAACAATCGATTGTTTGCCTATCAGATTAAAAATTCAATCCCAGATTTTACGTCAACAATCGATTACTTCAAATCAATAATCGATTATTTATAACGTTAAGAAATCCTTTCCAATTTTTGGCATAAAACATCGATTGTCCGGAAATCAACAATCGATTATTTTAACAACGTTCAGAAAATCTTTTCCAGATTTTAAGCAAAACATCGATTGTTAAATATCAACAATCGATTACCTGAAGGTAATTGAAAATATATGACAACGGTCAGCTTCAACAATCGATTATCAAATGGAATAATCGATTATTAATTAATTTCAAAACTCTCTGTCTCATATATAATCGATTATCAAAAGCCACAATCGATTATCATTTTATTTAAAATCACTGGGAGACATTTTTCTCATTCTAATCGATTACCATTAGTTCATAATCGATTTTTATGAGTTTTGAAAACTTTGCCTCAGTTAACAATCGATTATCATAAGTACACAATCGATTGTTATGCAGTTTGCAAAAACCTGATGTTAACTGACTTACTCACAATCGATTATCATTAATTCACAATCGATTGTCATGCAGTCTTGGCTTAGAGATACTCGATTATCATAAGTACATAATCGATTATCTTAGCCCAGATTTTTGAGGCATGCTTGGAAAACATTTTAACAAATGTAAATATGCATAGTTTAAAATCATTTGACACTTAATTTAAATATGCATGATTTTGGAAAAATAATTTTAGTAGAGAAGCCATGTTATGAGCCAAGTTGAGGAATCAAGATCACAATTAATATTGACTCAATTATAACATTTCTAAACTTTGTCTTGAGCTTCTTGTAATGCATCCATTTTGTGCTTGTCCTTGAGTACTGCTATATATTGCTTTTTGCTTTGTTTGACATTCATCAAAACCTACAAAAGAACACACGTTTAGTATATTGCATTTGAAACGTGTTTCCAACAAATGTTCCGTTCACGTTGGTTTGTCATTTATCAAAACCTACAAATATGAACACACGTTTAGTTTAGTGACTTGAGAACATGTTTCAACAATTTCCCCCTTTTTGATAATGGCAAAACAATATCGAGATATGCATATTAATTAATTCATAATGACGATCCAAGACAAGTATATAGATATGCAATAAGTATGACGATCCAAGACAAGTATATAGATATGCAACAAGTTCGCCCTCAAGTTATGAATTCCCCCTCAATTTATGCCAATATGTCTAAGTGTGCATAGCCCATATCTTCCCCCTTTTGCATTAGCAAAAAATAACTAACTCTTTATTGATTAAACAATATTGCAAATACATGAAAATAAAAGACAGGATATTATGCAAACTAGAAACAACATAGAGACAAGATATTATTCATTATCATCATTGACTTCCGTCTCGACATCCGGTACATCTTCCCGAAGGAAAATTTGGGCATACGGATAATTGACGTGATCAAAATATCCATGGAGCTCGTGAGTCAATCGATTGACATTCATATCAATACGATTTAGGGAAGTGGACATGGCGGCAATTTGCTCGGAAATAGATTGGAGGGATGCATCGGACGGGGCCGGATGATGACGTCTTTGAGGTGGAGGAGGAGGATGCTCACCGATATTGGGAAATGAAGATTCTTGAATTTCCCAATATTTTTTCGCCTTTTTGATAGGGCCGACGGAGGTGTCAATACCGGAGGCAACAAGAATGGTCATAACGACAAAAGCATAGGGGAGTGGCTTATCTTCCCCAATTGCATCATATAAGTGAGTCATGACGAACTTGCACCAATTGATGCGAGCCCCGGTGATAATGGCATGCATGAGTTTAGAATCCTCATGAGAAATAGTTGTGTGATTGAATTTTCGCGATTTTAGAACGCGAGTGATGAAATAAAAATTAGGCGATATTCCGGGAGCATGTTTGTGATGGTTGGACGATGATGGTCCGGAGTTGCAATAAATCCACCGATGCCAATTTGGGTGAAGAGAAGTTGTTCATCGAATACGCGCCTTCTTCCCTAGTATAGTGAGAAATATCTTCCCCATTGCGCGGGAGTTTAGTGAGGGCTTGAATATTTGCCTCAGATAGAAGAATTGAAGTTCCATTGACGTTCGAGACAATTTCACCATCTTCGTCCTTCTTGAGATTTGAATAGAAGGCCCGAATTAGAGGAGGGTGAATGTAAGGAGTGTGAAGATATAGGAATTCAAGGAGTTGGCTTTGTATAAGCATATTTGCTGTGGATGGAGGGGCGCTTTGATTAAGAAAACGATCCGTGGAAAATGGAGGAGGAAGAATTTCCCGATTTTCAAATTTTTCAATGAAGCGCATAAGTTCGGCTTCATTATTTAATCGTAAATAAGAACCATCTTTATAACAATGAACTAGTGGATGAGTGACGGAGGAGGAGGCAACATTTTTGCCGGAACGAGATCGTTTGGAAGTTTTGCCCGTCATTTTGAAAATAGTAATAGCCTTTGAAGAGTTTTGAGAATTTGGGAGCTAAGATTGATGTTTGAGTGAAGACATTGAAGATATAATGCACATATTTATAATGTAGGGAATGAAATTGCATTAAAGATAACAAATCTGCAAAAATTTAAGGAGCAAACGGTCAGAAACGGTAACTATTTTGAAATACTGACTGAAAATAATCGATTATGGAAGTATGGTAATCGATTATTCTGACACAGTGTGCCCAGTGATTTTCTGACTTGGGGAATAATCGATTGTGCTTTTGAGATAATCGATTATTTCAGGAAATGTAGTAACGGACATCCGAGACGGTAATAGAAAAATCAATTATACTGTTTTAAGTAATCGATTATTGTCATCCAGTGACTTAACACCTGAAAATAAATGTCAGCATAATCGATTAGGGATATGAGATAATCGATTTTTATACTTAACAGCTAAAATCCTGCAAAGCCAAAACTGTTAGATAATCGATTGTAGTGATGTATAAACGATTATATCAGTTTTGCAGCATAATAAACATAAAACATAAGTGGGGAATAATCGGTTATTGACTTTAGAGAAATCGATTATTCTGCACCAGTGTCTGATAATCCCCCTGTCTTTGGGGCGATACCTGCAAAAAAGAATTAGGCGCCTCCGACGCTCAAGTTAGTAATCGTTAAAACATAAAAATGCTATGCATGAATTAGATCAACGTGGAGTCAAGAATCCCGAGTTCACTACGAATTCGGAAGAAGGACTCTTTCTCTAAAGGCTTTGTAAAGATGTCGACCAATTGATTTTTGGTTTCAAAAAATTCAATTTCGACATCGCCCTTGAGAACGTGATCTCTTATAAAGTGATGTCTAATTTCTATGTGTTTCGTTCTTAGGTGAAGAATAGGATTCTTTAAGAAGGTTTCGTGTACTTACCCCTTTCTCGATGTTGCCAATTACCTGGTCAAGTGGATGGTCTTTAGACGTCCTCCAAGCCTTAGGCATCATCGATTCTTCTTCTTGTGGTGGTACTTCTTCCGAAGGTTGTTCCATGACTTGAACTTCCTTTGGATCCTCCTTTTTTACCTCGTCTTGAAGATTGATTTTCTTTAAAGTATCTGCAAGATCAACACAAGAATCCTTTCTCGCCAAGCGAGCATCATTTTCACAAAATATTACATGAGGAGATTCCTCAACAGTTTTGGTTCGATTATTAAACACTCTATATGCTTTGCTACATGATGAGTAACCAAGAAAAATTCCTTCATCGGATTTCGCATCAAATTTTCCCAAGTTATCTTTTCCGTTGTTGTGAATAAAACATTTACAACCGAAGACTCTAAGATGAGAAAGATTTGGTTTCCTTCCCATATAGAGTTCATAGGGAGTTTTCATGAGTATTGGTCTAATGATAGCTCTGCTTAAAACATAGCTTGCGGTACTCACGGCATCCGCCCAAAAATATTTGGGAATTTCGGCCTCATTGAGCATGGTTCTAGTCGTCTCTTCGAGACATCGATTTTTACGTTCTACCACTCCATTTTGTTGTGGTGTACGTGGAGCCGAAAAGGTATGTTCAATACCGAGTTCGTCACAAAAGTCCGCGAAGAGATTGTGATCGAACTCTCCCCCATGATCACTTCTTATGGAAGTGACGGTTGTGTCCTTTTCATTTTGAACACGTTTAAGAAAACTTTTAAAAGCTTGAAAGGCATTACTTTTATGAGCAAGAAATAACGTCCATGTAAATCTAGAATAGTCACGAACAATAACAAAAGCATAAAGATTTCCACCAAGACTTTTAATTCTAGAAGGTCCGAAAAGATCCATGTGTAGAAGTTGTAAAGGTCTAGTGGTTGAAACAACATTTTTGGATTTAAAAGAGGCTTTTGTTTGCTTCCCTTTTTGACATGAATCACAAGTAGTATCTTTTTCAAATTTCATGTTTGGAAGACCAAGTACTAAATCTCGTGAAACTAGTTTGTTTAAAAGATTCATATTTACATGAGTCACTCTACGATGCCATAACCACATGTCATCTTCTTTACTCAAAAGACAATTCACATAACTTGATGAAGAATTTGCAAGATCAACCATATAGATATTATCCATTCTAAAACCACGAAGAATAATTTTAAAATCACTACGACGGATAACTAAACATTCTTCGGAGTCAAACAATACAAGATTTGCCTTGTCACATAATTGACTTATGCTCAAGTGATTATGTTTAAGACCTTTAACTAGCAAAATATGCTTAATGGAGGAGGATTCGTCCTTACCGACCGATCCAATGCCGATAATTTTTCCTTTGTTATTGTCTCCAAAAATAACATTTCCTCCTTCCTTGGGTTTTAGTTGAAGGATATTTGATGCATCCCCGGTCATATGTTTGGAGCATCCACTATCAAGGTACCAAAGTACACTTGATCCCTTCAAACACACCTACAAAACAAATTAATGAGATTTTGGTACCCAAGCCATTTTGCGTCCTTGTGCGTTAGGTGCAACATATTGGTGGGATGGCCCTGTAGTGAAATGTCTATGTCTAGTGAAGCATGCGGGAGCAATATGTCCAATTTTATTGCAATTGTGACAAATGACATTCGGATTGTACATTCTTCTAGGGTGATAGTAATTTGGGGGTCTAAAATTATTCACTCTATTTTTAGGAACATAGTTTTGATGTAGTTTTCGAAAATCTTGTCTAGGTGGTCTATACATGCCAACGTTTCTTCTAGTGTTCACTACATTTTTAGAAATATAGTTTTGATGTGGTTTTAGAAAATCTTGTCTAGGTGGTCTATGCATTCAAATATTTCTCCTAGCATTTGTTCTAGAATGAGATGCAATTCTAGGATTAAAAATTCTAGGTTGAGTGATGACATTTATTTTGTTTGGCCTAAGTTGAGTCTTAGGTGGTTTAGGAATGGACTAAACTTTTTCTTTTGGCTCGTGTTTGAAGCCTATACCGTGCTTAGAGGATTTCAAATTTACAAGCACTTCATTGAGATTTTTGTGTGAAGAATTGAATTTGTGCAAAGTGCTCCTAAGACTTTCTAATTCTTCCTTTAGAGATTTGCAAGAAGTACAATCCTTATTTGAGCTTTCGGGTTTATCGGCGCTTCTTTTGCCATAAAACTTGTTTTCCTCTTTTAATTTCTCATTCTCAAGAGTGAGTTTTTTAAAATCCTTTTCTTTTGAAGAAAATTATTTTCTTAAATCTTTTATAGATTTAAAAGCGCTAATAAACTCTTTATAAAACTCATCAAATGCATCTTGCAATTCTTCTAAAGTGAAATAGTTCTTAGAAGAAGTACATACCTCATTTTGATTTTCTTCGTGTGCCATAAGACACAAGTTTGCGGTCTCGTTTCCTTCTCCATCACTTGATTCGTCTCCAGAGTCGCCTCCCCAAGAGATGTATGCTCTTTGTTTCTTGAATGGTTTCTTCTCCTTTTTGATGTTTGGACAATTTGATTTGATATGCCCGATTTCTCCGCATCCATAGCACTTCAATTGGTCGCCTTGTTGCTTACCTTTTCGTTCATACTTCATTTGCATGAACTTGTGAAATTTCTTGATAACGAGTCCAAGCTCGACATCTTCATCACTTGACTCCTCATCGTTTTGAGGTTGAGTAGTTGATGCTTTGAGCGCAATCTTTCTTTTCCTTTGATCATCCAAAGGAGAGTTAAGAATAGTAGATTCATAAGTTTTAAGATTACCTCGTAGTCCGTCGATGGTGACGTTTGTGATGCCGATTGATTCTTGGATAGCATCGCCTTTGGAACGCCATTCCGGAGTGAGGCTTCGTAGAATTTTCCGGACAAGCTCCTTATCCGTGAATGACTTTTTGAGAGCGTGTAGGTCATTGACGATCTTTGAAAATCGTTCAAACATGTCATCTATCTTCTCGTTCTCCTTCATGCGAAACAGTTCATATTCGTGAGTTAGAAAATCAATTTTAGCTTCCCTTACCTGGTCCGTACCTTCGTAGGTGATTTCTAATTTGTCCCACATTTGCTTGGCAGTGGTGCAACATGATATTTTTTGATAGTCATCGGGGTTCACTGCACAATACATCATGTTGATTGCCTTTGCGTTGTTCTCTATTTTTCTGATATCATCGGCGTCGTGTTCGTCTTCCGTTTTTGAAACGAGTTCTTCTCAGACCTTTTTGGTAGGTTGTAGTTCTCCATATTTGATAATTTTCCATAGTTGGAAGTTGTTTGATTGTATAAAAATCCTCATTCTCTCCTTCCAGTAAGTGTAGTTGGTGCCATCGAAAAGTGGTGGCCTTGTGAAGCATTGTCCTTCACCTAGTCCTGCATAAACACTACGAGTAGAAGCCATGGAAAGTTTCTCTCAAACTGTTAAGTCTTTCAAAGAGTATGCTCTGATACCAATTGTTAGAATATACGCTTAACGCTAGAGGGGGGGGGGTGAATAGCGTTATAATAAAAAACAATGTAAATTTGCGGAATTAAAAATTGCAGGAATAAAGTAAGTGCAGTAATTAAAAAGATAAGGAGAGAACACACCGAATTTTATCCTGGTTCACCACAACACGTGGTTAGTCCAGTCCCCGAGAGACTCTCTTGAGTTTTACACTATCTTCGTTAAGCTTACGGGTGCTTAACAAACCGTTACACTTGCTCGTAGATATACACTCTACAAGACTTCAACCTGCTCGAGGATACCGCACCTCAAGACTTCAAATAAAGGAACTACTTTTCCTTCTTACAACAAGGGATTAGACTATCCCTTCAAGTGTGTACAAACACTTAGCACTCAAGACAAGACTCTCTTTAAAGAGTAGATATGAGTAAAAACAATACGCTCAAGAACACAACAATTTCGTCAAGAGTTTGGCTCTCAAAAACTTATGAAATGAATATAAAATGATTGCAAAGAGAGTATGTAAGCATTAGCAAGAACGTGTTCAGTTGTTGTGCTTAGAAGAGTGAATTTGAGTTGTATTTATAGTGCTCAAAACACCCAAGACCGTTGCTTAATTGCCAATCACAAATTGCTGATTTTGTGCTAGGATAATCGATTCTCTGATTTGCATAATCGATTATCTGCCAACGTTCAAAAATCAATCCCAGATTTTAAGCAGAATAATCGATTATCCAAATCGTATAATCGATTACCTGACAACGTTCAAAAATCAATTCCTGATTTTATGCTTAACATAATCGATTGTCTGATTATATATAATCGATTATTTTTCAGCGTTTGAAAATATTTTGGCAACGGTCTTTAATATAATCGATTACCAGAAAACCATAATCGATTATTTTGCTACTTTGAAAAATCTGATGCTTACTGTCTCAACATAATCGATTAGTCTAAGGCACATAATCGATTATTTTGTAGCTTTGAAAAATCTGGTGAACACTGTCTCAACATAATTGATTATCATAAGGTACATAATCGATTATCTTGTAGCCTTTAAAAATCTGGTGTACACTGCCTTAACATAATCGATTATCATAAGGTACATCATCGATTATCTTTCAGCCTTGTAAAATTTGGTGTACACTGGCTTAACATAATCGATTATTATACAGTACATAATCGATTATCTTTGTCCAGATTTGAAAGACATGTTTAACATTCGTTTTGGTTAAAATGAAATGTTTGAAAATCATTTTTCATTAAAATAAAGATTGGTTTGATAAAAAAAATTTTACGAGAGAAGCCAAGTCTTGAATCAATTGTTGGATCAAGATCACAATTATAGAACGACTCATGTATAACTTTGTTGCTTTACTAAATCTTGATATTTGTTTCTCTTGTGCTTGGACTTCGGCATATGTCAATGTTCCGTTCACGTTGGTTTGTCATTTATCAAAACCTACAAATATGAACACACGTTTAGTTTAGTGACTTGAGAACGTGTTTCAACAGTTCCCTGTGCTTACCTCTTAAATCTGAGTAGGTCTAGGGGAAGTCCTTTTGATGAAGGGAGCATTCCCTAGCGATAAGGGTGCTTTGGTACCTGATGAATGGAAGAAAATGCAAAGGGATTCATTAGACGATCCTTCGGAATCTGAGAAGATTAAGGCGGAAGAAACTAAGGTCGACCTGTTAGGAAACCTTCGAATTGAAGATGTGGGGGAAAATAACTTTTGGACAGTGCCCGAGGAGGGATAAAACTGGACGATCCTTGTGCCGTAGAGATGGTGGCTTCCGACCAAAATCTGATATCACTGCAGTCTAGCTTCGTGGAAGAGAGACAACTGAGGGAGTATCGGGTGTTGACTCCGAGCTGGTCGGTGGCCAAGGTTCCTCTCGGGCTGGGGTGCCTTCGGTAGGTGGTTTGGAGGGGCCTAGTTCTGGGGCCCTGAATGGTCAGGGGATGGTCCTGATTGACTTTGCTAGTGCTGTGGTTGCAATTGATTCCCTTCAAGGAAGGACCCTACCTCCTAAGGGAGTACGAGATGCCCCGCCCGAAGAATCTTCTGATGCGGGGATACCAATCAAATATGGAGATGCGCTCGAAAGGCTTCCAACCATTCTGGAGAGATTCCCCGAGCTCGATGCCTCACTCATTTTTGGTGAGATGAGTAGGCTCTGTAAGCAGGTGATTTGTGCGAATCTTGTCTATCGCTTTGGCATCAGCTACTCTGACCTTTGTATTTCTAACTTGTCTTTTTTTTGTGGCTTCAAGACAAGGCGCTTTATAGTCAGACTTTTATCTGGTATCAAGATGAGGAGACCCGCCATGAGCGCGAGAAGGCTCACCTTACTGAATAGGTTACCCAGTCCCCGTTTACTATTATCTGAATGTTTTGCCAGATCCTAATGTCTTAACATCTCGGATCTGCTTCGTGCAATTTGAGAAGGAAGATGTCTTGCCGAGGGAGGAGATCTGGGCTAGATACTTCTCTCCAAACTTAAACGGCATGTGAGGAGGATAACTTTCGAGAGGGATACTCTCTGGGAGAAGGTGACCTTAGTCGGGCGCCAGCTTAGTGACATGATGGAGGATAGTGATTAGTACAGAGGTCTCCATTTTGAGCTGGTAGTTGCACTATCTAGGATCAAAACTAAAGCCTAGAAGCTTATATCTTTGCATAGAGAGGATGCTATTGCGACAAATGCTCACACCAAGAGGGCGTTAAATGATGCCGGTCCAGAATTAACTTGAGATATGGAATGTTCTTGATTGGGATCTCAAAGTTAGGCTTTTGGAAGTGTGCTGTATAGTGGCTCAAGCGATGATAAAAATTAAGGCAGAGCCCCCGAAGGGGAAGATTCCATCGAAAAAGGGCCGCTGAAGGACCCATACTTGTTGGGGTGCAACTTTTGGGGGAGCTATCGAAGATGTAGTCTTGATGATAGATTGATTCTATTTGTTTCTCTCTTTGTATATAGTACTTTTACAGTAAATGGAGATAGTATTTTATTACATGTGTGTATGAGAGGGAAACCTCACGATTTTGAATCTTCTGGCTTTTTTTGCCTAGATTTTAGCCTGATTAATTGACCTTTGAGTTAGTAGAAATCCTTAAATTCGTGAAATAGCCTAAGGGCTCATTAGGCAGGCGATACTGGCTCTTACGTCTTGGGTCGAGCGACCTTTTAGGTGGGCTGGCATCAATAGCTCTTACGCCTTAGGTCGAAGCAACCTTTTAGGTTGGCTAGCGACAATGGCTCTTATGCCTTGCTATTAGGAATATTTAGTTAACTATTTTAGGATCAGTCTTCGAGTCGAGTTTCTACTCGAGCTCATTCGAGCCTTAAGTGTTTGTACTTATGCAGGCTGGCGACAACGACTCTTACGCCCTATGTCGAAGTGCCCTTTTAGGTATGCTAGCAACAATGGATCTTACGTCTTGCTATTAGGCATATTTGGTTAACTATTTTAGGTTCAGTCTTCGAGTCAGGTTTTGAATTAAGCTCATTCGACCCTTAACTTTTTGTGTTTGTGCAGACTGGCAATAATGACTCTTACGCTGCAACAACCCGACCGATCATTTTGAGCTCTAGCATGTCGTTCAGCAGTCTGAGGTCATGAATAACTTCATTTTAGGTACTATGACTTGTACGCATGGCTGGAATGAATTTTAGGAAGTTCAGAGTTGATTTGGAAAGAGAATTCTAATTTCGGAAGCTTTAAGTTGAAAGAATTAACTAAGATAGGATTTTTAAGTAAACGAGCTTGGAATCGGGAACTATAGGTTCCATCAGGTTTGTATGACGATTTCGGACTTGGGCGTATGCCCGGATCAGGTCTTGGATAGCCCGGGACCATTTTTGTGCCTATTGTGGAAGATAGCATTTTGGATGGAATTTCATAAAGTTTGGCTTTAAGCATATTTCTGTGTTATCGATGTCCGTTTGGGATTTTGAGCCTGTGAATAGCTTCATATGGTGATTCTGGAGTTGGGAGCACGATCGGAAGTGAATTCAGAGGTCCCTAGGTCATTTTGGAGTAATTTGGCTAAAGATAGAAATTTGAAGGTTTTGAGAAGTGTGACCGGAAGTGGACTTTTTGATATCGGGGTCGTAATATGATTCTAAAAGTTGGAGTAGGTCCACAATGTTGAATATGACTTGTTTGCAAAATTGAGGTCTATCAAACATGATTTGATAGGTTTAAACAACGAGAGTAGAATGTTGAAGTTCTAAAGTTCATAAAGCTTGGATTGGAGGTCGATTCGTGGTTTTAGCATTGGTCAATATGATTCGAGGCTTTGAGAAAGTCCATAATGTGTTTTGGGACTGGTTGGTATGATAGGTTGGGGTCCCGGGGGCCTCGGGTGGATTCCGGGTGGGTAACAGATCAAATTTACGTAAAAAGCTGCTGTTGGTTGCTAGTATCTAGTTTCCTTCTTCGTGAACGTAAAGGGAGTCTCGCAAACGAGAAGAGAAAAGTGGGGGCTGCTGAGTTTGGCCTTCGTGAACGCGAAGGGGTGGGCTAAGTTGCCTTCGCGAATGCGACCAAGGAATACGTGAACGCAATGGGTCTGGGCAACTGTCTTTCGTGAACGTGATCAACGTGTCGCAAATACTGAGAAGGATCTTCTGGGCATGAAATTTCTATGCTTCGCAAACATGAGGGACGTTTTGCGTTCGCGATGAAGGGTTGCCTTGGCAGTGTTCTTTTAAAAATCGGAGTTTTGGCTCATTTTCACTTCATTTCTTCCATGGGAGCCGATTTTGGAGCAACTTTGGAGTGCCATTTTCATCACCAAGCATGAGGTAAGTTATTTCTACTAATTTTCGGTAAATACAAGGTTCATATATGGATTTAGACATGGAAATTTGTAGAAAACTTGGAGTTTGAGGGAAAACCTAGAAAATTTATATTATTGGAATTTGGCCACAATTTTTGGTATGGAATCTAGAGAAAGTTATATATTTGAGTTTGTGAAGCTATGGGTAAACTTATTCTTCGAAAAGTTTTGGAATTCGGGCATGTGGGCCCGAGGGCATTTTTGTCAATTTCCAGATCGGGGTTAAAAATTGTTATAAATCTGAATTGTAATGAGTAATTAAGCTTATATTGTTGGAATTGCGTAATTGTTGGCTTGCTTTGGAGCATTTAGCATCGGTTCGAGTCTTCGGAAGGGCGTGGATGCCGGTTATGGATCTTTATAGCGATATGAGTCTCCTTTCTAACCTTGTAAGAGGGAATTGTCCCCTTAGGTAAAATAATTTGTTATGTGCTCCTAATTATGAGGGCTACGTATGCACGAGGTGAGGGGAGTCCGTGCGTATCAACTATTATGCTATTGTCTGGGTAGTTTAGGACCCAAAACCTACTATACTTAGATTAATTGTAATTTTTGTAGAAAGTTTGAATTACTTAAATCACATCAAATTAGTGAACGAATTTTAAAAAAAAGATTAAACGCATTTCCTTTAATTACTAAAAGAGAATTGGCTTTGCTTGGATTAATTGTTTCCCGATGAATTATTGATTGACTGATTGTTGTGTTTATTTATATTTGATCGCGTCGCATGTATGATTCACGAGTGGGGTAATTGATGCATCTATGGTTCGCGCCGTTCGACCCTTAGCAGTGCACAATTTATTTTCTATTGGATCGGGCCGTACGTCCCAGTCATGATTTTTGCATGCTTGTAATGCTTGCCTTGAAACTTATTGAAGTTGTTGCTGCCTCTTCCCGGCTTAAGAAAATGTGTAATAATGATGAAAAAGAATTTTATAACTTCCTATAATAGAAAGAATTGGTTATTTGCTTCAACCCATCGAGTTATAATCATGTTTACAAAAATCCACAGTTTAATATATTATGGATAGAACATTATTGGACCAATAGTAAGTGTCGAAGTCGACCTTTCGTCTCTACTTCTTCAAGATTAGACGGGATACTCATTGGGCAAACGTTTCTTTCGTACTCATACTACACTTATGTGCATTTTTGTTGCACAACAATATGCATCTCTAGTGGCCTACTGGGTGTAGCAGCATGGTTGATTCAGTGACTTAGGTGAGTTGCACTTCTCGAGGCGACCCATAGCCAGTAGTGTCTCTTTTATTTTTCTATATTTTTTTGTTTAATATTGGATTCCGAACGGTTGTTGTATTATATTATTCTTGGAAATTGCTCATGCACTTGTGACATCGGGTTCTGGGAGGATTTTTTTTTGGGATTATTCAATATTTAGTTTGTAGAAGACTTCGTGGTTATTCTTGTAAATTTCATTATTCGTTATTTGTTGTATAAAGAAAAATGATTTTAAACAAGTACTAAAGTTGGAATTTAATCAGGTATTTTGGTTGGCTTGCCTGATAGCGGTGTCCAGTGCCACCACGACCCTGAACTGATTTTGGGTCGTGACAACATGGTATCAGAGCACTAGGTTCCTAGGGTCTCACGAGTCATGAGAAAATCTAGAGAGTCTCGCGGATTGGTACGGAGACATCTGTACTTATCCTCAGGAGGCTACAAGACTATTAAGAGTACTTCTCTTCTTGAATCCTCATCCTACGATTTGATTCCTTTGAGGCTTATGCCTTTATTTCTTTCCTACTCAATCTTATGCGACACGAACCTCTTGTTAAAAATTGAGAATTGAAAAATTATAAATGGTACTACAAATGTGGTGCGGGATGTTTCTCCCGGTATAGTTGATTAGACTATTGTCATCGCTTTATGGAAGGATACTCTATCGTTTCAGCTCAGTAGTGGTACCTCTTATGGCTCTAAGGCTAGGCACAAGTTGCCATGTTGCTTATGAACGATTGTTCTGCAGTGTTGATTTGATGGTGGGATGTTTGCATATGTGTAAGGGCAATGAATGACTGGAAAGGAGGTTTACTCGGTGCATGGCCTATAGATTCGGTAATTATTCCCGGAAAAAGAAAAGCAATTGGCCTACGAATGTCCATATTTGGGCTGATGGAGTAGCGAGGCTTGCTGTTGCAAGTATGGTAGAGTTTTCTCCTATGATGAGGTGTCATTGTCCCTATTGAATTTACTAAGTTCGCCAGTGTTATGATCTTCTAAAATTCGCCTTGGGGGCAGGAAGTGGTGAGATACTATTGAAGAAACGACTCTTAGAGATCGCGTGGTGCGGTGGTTAAGGAATGAATCTGTGTTTCTAATGTTGACAACTCGAGAAAGATGATCTCCATAAAGGTTTAACATTAGTAGCGATTGTGGGTTCAAGAGCAATGAAGAAAGATTTTATTTAAGGCAACAACTTAGCAGAAAAGGACAAGGAAAGACATGTGGGAAGTGTCAGGCGGTGTTTAAGAATTCTATAAGGCCAGGTATATGAAGTGAAGGTCGAGTAGTTGATTAAGGAAGTAGGTTTGCCCAAAGTGGGAGAGTGGCAGAGTTTCATATGGGCTTTGTAATAGGATGACCACGCACCTTAAGGAGAGTCCAGAGGGATTTGAGAATATTAGGGATTGATGATTGGGGTCTACAGATTGAATCTGAAGTATGGGCTATTATGCAGCAGGAGATTTGCTATAACGAAAAGTTGCTTGAAGTGAAGAAGGATACGACATAACTTTGAATTGGAAGGATGTTGCCACACATTTAATTGATGTCCACGAGGGCTGAAAGGACTAATGCAGCTAGAGGGTTAGCTCAGACTCAGGATGGGTTATTCATGTCATGGTGATTGTACCCCGTGCAGCAGCATTGGAAGATGTCGGAATGTGATTTTCACAGGTGGGTTATTCCCTGTGAGCAGGTTAGTGATCGCGTGGTTTGTGAGGCTTCCGGGAAGAGTTCTATTGGTTATACAACAAAGAGATCGATTGTGCAAATGTGTTTGATGATTCAGAATATAAAAAGGGGGTTTTACAGAAAGATTTCGAGAATTTTGGCAGTTGATTGGTCAAGGTTAGGTCTATAAGAGATTAAGAATTCCGACGAATTCCAGAGTTGTGAAATAAATGGCTTCAAGCCAAGTGGGAGAGTCCCAATGCCTATGATTGGGTTGTATGGTTATCTTCTTGTGAGGTTTTGGGTTATTGGCATATTGGCAAGTTATTTTAGCAAGGGGAATATACCATATGTGGTAATTTGGGCAAAGGGATTGTTAGAGGTGTGCTATGGTTGGCCTTGTTAGCTCATGTTCAGGCTTGGGAAGTAATTCTTTTGGGTGTTCCATCGAGAGGGTATACTTGTGCTAGAAGAATCATGGAGTAGATTATATTCGGGCCAAATTAGAGCGGGTGGCTCTCAGCAATGGTCCTAGTGGATTCAAAAGGGTAAGTTGTGGTGCCTAATGATTTCGAGCTTATGGGTATGGTCAAGAACCAAGCTTTATAGTAGCTTAACAGAAGGGCCTAGAATGTTTTATGGTGTCTTGACTTGTAGTGTAGCAATTGGGTGGTACAAAGTGGTTCATGGGATTTGAGACGGCATGGTCTCATGGTTCAAGTTCACTCAGGACGAGTGCAAATGGAATGTGTTAAGTGTTGAATGGAGTTATTATTGTTTCTATGAATATCAAAGATAAATTGGAACAAGATGGATTGGTTAGACACAATCGAATTGGCATGTTGCTGGCAGTGATCAGTTCTTTCAATGTGATCAAGTTATGCAAGTGAATTGTGGGGGTGCGTATGAGGTCTGTCGGCCGCTGTAGTTTGCGTGTGAGGTCTGTCGGCCGCTGTAGCTTGTGTTATTTAGAAAGTATTCTACTGTTGTAGCCTGTTATATGGAGGTGGGGCCTCGGAAGGGCGATGGTTGCTTAGACCACTACTTAGAGATTTGCATATTCTACGGTTAGGAGGATTCACCTGTGTGTTGCTATAGTTCTCCTGAAGTGAGTTAAGAGGAAAGTTTTATAAAATGAAGTGTTAGCCTAATAGTGGTTCCGAAGCTATGATGAAAAGCGTGTTTTATCGTATGTTGGCATGTTGGATGGAGCGAGAGGTATGGAATTTGAAGTGAAGATCAAGGTAATATTTCGGTGTTGACAAGGATGTCACGAGCTCGGATGAGGAGGCAAGGAGTTTCGATGTTTAAGGTAAAGTTGGGATTACCTTCGGCATCACCTGAGATCGGTGTTTTGTGAAAAAGTCTTTGCATCCTGGTAAATTATTCTTGATCGCTTTTTGGAGTTAGTGCGGTGGGTGGTTTGGAGGTACAACCCAGTTAGTTGTTATGGTAGGTTGTGGGAGCGTGTCCCCCATGAAGATTGTATAAGGGTGGCATGTAGTCAGTTGATTGATTAAAGTTTAAACCAAGTATGAAGGTTGTGATGGTGTCGTTAAATTGAGAATTTGGTGCCGATAGGGCACTCAGTTTATTGTGTTTTGGACCGTGGAGGATTACTCTGGTTGTGATGGTTGTTCTTGTGTGTTATGAGGAGAGGGAAGTTAGTATAGACCTCTGAAAGGTTATTAGCATAGTTTATTGCGATCAAAATTATCTTGAGGTCTGTGGATGGATATAATGGGAATATAGGCTCTAAATCAGACAAATGTGTTCATTTCAGTAATGCGCTCGTCATGGAAGTGTAGTCAGGGTGTTATTTTATCATCAGCTATTTCATGTAATGATGTATTGCACTGTGCGAGTTGTGATGCCGCTTAGTGAATTTCCTATGTGTTGAGGCTCTACGTGTAGATGATGTTATTTGAGCGAGATGGCTTTTGAGATTCAGATTGTTTATCGCACCTCAGTTGTGCTTGAGTTTTGTAGCTTATGGCACTATATGTTCCTATGGGGATGATATTATGCACTTTGCGTACTTGTGACCGATATTTGGTATTTTGTTGTAATGAGCAATTTGGTTCGATGTATATCTCCTTATATGAATTCTATGTGTGGATCAATGGCACACCACCATGGGTATGTTATTTAATCGATTTGCGAGCCGCAACACTGTGATGTTGAGTATAATTTTCTACATGCTATTTTTGTATGCCTTGCTTCCTATTTCCTAATGAAAGTATGTACTAGAGCGTGAGTTGAGTAGTTCCGCCGAGGGTTCATTTTTCCTTTGTATCACGTTCGAATTGGCAGCCTATTGGCATAATACGAAATCATATGAGGCTTTCGGTCATGTCGGGGTGGCTTATTGCCTGATTAATTTGTATTGGGTGAGATGAGATCATTGAATTCAGGATTAGTGCAATCTAATCATATGAAGTATATTAAGGATCTAAGACTATTATTGGTTCAGAATGGGGTGATCGTTTTTGTCAAGAGAATAGACCCAATGATTTATTGATTCAACAATTGGTTATGAATTTCTACATATCTCATCTGTCTTGTCGGTAGTGTAAAAGTTAGGGCAAGACCTATGTATGTCATGAGAGGGAAATGGGAGCATCAGATTCATGGAATTTTGACTAATTGGATCAGAGAATGTTATTATGGCCTTGTGAGTAAAGCGGTGAAAGGTGTGAATTCAGGAAAGGTATGCAGTCATGTTCTGGTGCATTGTGTGGTGATTGATATGGTGTTCATATGTTGGAAATAGGCATGGCAGAGAATTTTGGATGTAGGAATTGGGTCCTAAGGCTTATTTGCTTGAATAAAAAAGGATATCATCGAATTGATCGAGCTGATGTGCTCAACTGAGTTGTGGTAGCACGGGGAGGTGCATGAGGTGTTACACGGTGATTTCAGACTACTTCGGTGTAGTTCTCAACACGTTCGATTGCGAACGTATGTTTAAGTGGGAGAGAATGTAATGACCCGACCAGTTATTTTGAGCTCTAGCACGTCATTCAACAGTCTGAGGCCATGAACAACTTCATTTCAGGCAATATGACTTGTATGCATGGCCAGAATTAAATGTCTGGAAGATTAGAGTTGATTTAGAAAGAGAATTGTCATTTTCGGAAGCTCTACTTTGAAAGAATTAATAAGATGGGATTTTAATAAACGACCTCATAATCAGGATATGAAGGTTCAAGAAGGTTCATATGATGATTTCGGACTTGGGCGTATGCCCAGATCGTGTCTTGGATAGCCCGGAAGCATTTTGGTGCATATTGTGGAAGGTAGCTTTTTTGAAGGAATTTTGATAAGTTTGGCTTGAAACGCATTTCTGTGTTATTGATGTCCGTTTGGAATTCCGAGCCGAGGAATAGCATCATATGGTGATTCTGGAGTTCGGAGCGCGATTGGTAGTGAATTCGGAGGTTCCTAGGTCATTTTAGAGCCATTTGGCTAAAGACAGAAATTTGAAGGTTTTGAGAAGTTTGACCGGAAGTGGACTTTTTGATATCGGGGTCGTAATCCGATTCCGAAGTTAGAGTAGGTCTGTAATGTTGAATATGACTTGTGCGCAAAATTTGAGGTCAGTCGAACGTGATTTGGTAGGTTTAAACTTCGAGAGTAGAAGTTTGAAGTTCTAAAGTTCATAAAGCTTGGATTGGAGGTTGATTCGTGGTTTTAGCATTGTTTGATATGATTTGAGTCTTCGAGCAAGTCCGTAATGTGTTTTGGTATTGGTTGGTATGATTGATTGGGGTCTCGGGTGGATTCGGGGTGGTTAACATATCACGTTTGGGTAAAACACTGTTGCTAGTTGCTGGTATCTGGTTTCCTTCTTCTTGAACGTGAAGGGAGTCTCGCGAAGAGAAAAGAGGGGGCTGCTGGGTTTGGCCTTCGCGAATGCAAAATGAACATCGCAAATGTGAAGGGGTGGCTGAGTTTCCTTCGCTAACGCGATAGGTCTGGGCTGCTGTCTTTCGCAAGCGCGATCAATGGGTCGTGAACGTAGGGAAGGATCTTCTGGGCGTGAAATATCCGAGCTTCGCGAGTGAGAGGGATGTTCCCCGTTCGCGATGAAGGGTCGCCTAGGTAGTGTTCTTTTAAAAATCAGAGTTTTGGCTCATTTTCACTTCATTTCTTTCATGGGAGCCAATTTTGGAGCAACTTTGGAGTGCCATTTTCATCACCAAGCATGAGGTAAGTGATTTCTACTAGTTTTAAGTAAATACAAGGTTTATACATGGATTTAGACATGGTAATTTGTAGAAAACTTGGGGTTAGAGGGAAAACCTAGAAAATTTATATTCTTGGAATTTCGTCATGATTTTGAGTATGGAATCTAGAGAAAGTTATATATTTGAGTTCGTGAAGCTATGGATAAACTTACTCTTCGAAAAATTTTGAAATCCGGGCACGTGGGCTGAGGGCGTTTTTGTCAACTTTTCGATCGAGGTTAGGAACTGTTATAAATTGGAATTGTAATGAGTAATTGAGCTTATATTAATGGAATTGCGTAATTGTTGGCTAGCTTTGGAGCATTTAGCATCAGTTCGAGTCTTCGGAAGGGCGTGGAATGCCGGTTGTGGATCTTTAGAGCTAGGTGAGTCTCCTTTCTAACTTTGTAAGAGGGAATTGTCCCCATAGGTGAAATAATTGTTTATGTGCTACTAATTGTGGGGGATACGTACGCACGAGGTGACGAGATTCCGTGCGTAGCAACTCTTATCTATTGTCCGGGTAGTTTAGGACCCAAAAGCATGCTATACTTGGATTAATTGTAATTTTTGTAGAAAGTTTGAATTACTTAAATCACATCGAATTAGTAAATGAATTTTAAAAAAAATTTAATTTCATTTCCTTTAATTGCTCAAAGAGAATTGGCTTTTCTTTTGTAATTGTTTGCTGATGAATTCTTGATTGACTGATTGTTCTGTTTATTTATATTTGACAGCTTCGCATGTATGATTCGCGAGCGGGGTAATATATACATCTATGGTTCGCGTCATTCAACCCTCGGCAGTTGACACTTATTTTCTGTTGGATCGGGTCGTACGTCCTCGGCATTATTTGCGCATGCTTGTATTGCTTGCCTTGAAACTTATTGAAGTTGTTGCTGCCTCTTCCTGGCTTAAGAATATGTGTATAAATGATGTAAAAGAATTTGGAAACTTCCTACAATAGAAAGAACTATTTATTTGCTTCAATCCATTGAGTTATAATCATGTTTATAAAAATCCACAGTTTAATATATTATGGATAGAACATTATTGGACCACTAGCAAGTATCGAAGTCGACCTTTCGTCTCTACTTCTTCAAGATTAGACGGGATACTCATTGGGTACACGTTGCTTTCGTACTCATACTACACTTCTGTGCATTTTTGTCGCACATGAATATGCATCTCTAGTGGCCTACTGGGTGTAGCAGCATAGTTGATGTAGTGACTTAGGTGAGTTTCACTTCTCGAGGTGACCCGTAGCCAGTAGAGTCTCTTTCATTTTTTTATATTTGTTTTTTTCTAATATTGGATTCCAAACGGTTGTTGTATTATATTATTCTTGGAAATTGCTCATGCACTTGTGACATCGGGTTGTGGGAGGATTTTTTTGGGATTATTCAATATCTAGTTTGTAGAAGACTTCTTGGTTATTCTTGTAAATTTCATTATTCGTTATTTGTTGTATAAAGAAAAATGATTATAAACAAGTACTAAAGTTGGAATTTAATCAAATATTTTGGTTGGCTTGACTAATAGCGATGTCCAGCACCACCACGACCCTTAGTCGATTTTAGGTCGTAACATAATCCTTGGGCCGATGCGGCCTTTTATGCAGGCTAGAGATAATGGCTCTTACGCCTTGCGCCGATACAGCCTTTTATGCGGGTTGGTGACAATGGCTCTTACACCTTAGGTCGAAGTGACCTTTTATGCGTGCTGGCGACAGTGGATCTTACGCCTTGGGCCGATGTGCCCTTTTATGTAGGCTGACGACAATGGCTCTTACGCCTTGGGCCGATGTAGACTTTTATGCAGGCTAGCAACAATGGCTCTTACGCCTTGGGTCGAAGCGATCTTTTATTGGCTTTATTTTTCCCTCGTTAAGGACTTTTTAGATTGTGTTTTCCTGACTCTTCGATGGTTTGATAAAAACCTCGATTATAAATCGTTATGTGGTGATGATCGAGCACCTTTGGAGGTTTGGCTCGTTGGCTGAGTAGCTCGAAGCCTGTGATTTGGAGCTAACATAGTCGAAGTTCTTTTTCCTATATTGAGGGTAGCCTATTTAACCGATTCTTTTCAAAGTAGATTCAAAGTAGTTGAAGGCCTGTGATTTTGCAGCGATGGTCATGCGTCCCTGAGCCGCGTTTGTTTGGTTGGTACAGTATTATGACCGTGGTCATTTGTGCTTGGCCGGAGCCATTTTGACCAGAGTGAAGTAGTTTAGGCGTCTATATCGAGGGATTCCTTTTAGGGGTCTTACAAGATTGGTATGTAGCCTTAACTTTGAGATCGGGTTTATGCCTTTAGGGAGGTCTTACAAAATTTTCATGTCTTTGAGGTCTTCTAGTTTTAGATACTTGGTACAAGTATGGTTAATGCCTTGCTTAAGTTCTTACAGATTTGTTGATGCCTTACGTAAGTCTTACGAGACCGAGTTTTCTCACTCGGGGTCTTATGGCCTCAATTTTTTTATGAATGATGATTGGAGACATTCCTCGGGTTATCGAGGGTATCCTAGCTCGGGAGCCATTACTCATAGACATGGTATTGCTTCATTTAAGGCTTATGATTTTGGAGATTCCGACCTTGAGGTCATGCAATTTTTCTGGTTTTGATGCCAGTCCCTGAGTGTTCGGGATGCTTTTGGCCTTGGAGATGTTTCATGATTTTCATGTTGCCTCATTAAGGGCTTACGAGTTTGGAATACCGAACCGGAGGTCGTTCAGATGTTGAATTGTCACCCAGTCCCCGAGTGTTCGGGATGTTTTAGATGGAGGAATCATTTGCGCGAAAATGTTGAGTTCCTTTTGGATTATGAAAGGCTTTGATGAAAACGTATTCTCCAATCACTTGGTACAAGTATATACATGTTTCCTTTTAAGGGCTCGGTTGATCTATACGAGCACGATTCGTTTGACCGTTTGGCCCGGTACATTACTTTCCTGTCTAGGTCCCATTGGAGATATCTTGGCGTTCGCGAGTAGGTGGCCTTTCGAGGGGATTCCCCCCAGTATTTAAGGTGGATGGCAAAAGAAATCTTTAATACTTGTTGAGCCTCTTTAGGTAGCATATGGTCGTTGCCTCGTTAAAAACCTTACCGGTAAAACCCCTCTAGGGACAAAATCCGATAGAAGGAAAAGAGTGCAATGCGTGCTCAAGGGTGTTTTCAAAATTTTGAATCTGATGCTCTGGCAATAATATCGTTTTAGCATTGATATGTTCCATTTGCTTAGAAGCTATTCGCCCTCCATGGTACCGAGCTTGTAAGACCCTTTGCCGATTACTCTGAGGACACGGTACGGTCCTTCCCAATTGAGGCCTAGATTTCCTCCATTAGGGTTTCAGGTGTTAAGAGTGACCTTCCTTAGGACCAAGTCCCCTACTCCAAAATATTAGAGGTTTGTTCTCCTATTATAATACCTTTCGATACTTTGATTTTGGGCGGCCATCCGGACCAATGAGGCTTCTTGTTTTTCATCTAGAAGCTCGAGGGCCGATGTTATGGCCTCATTGTTCGAGCTCTCAATGGTGTGTTGGAATCTGGCACTCGGCTCCATGATATCGACTGGTATCAAAGCCTCAGCACCGTATACTAGAGAGAAAGGTGTTTCTCCTATGCTTGATTTTGAAGTTGTTCGATATGCCCATAGCACTTCGGGCAATATTTCTTTCCACTTCCCTTTGGTGCTTTCGAGCTTCTTTTTTAAGTTTTGGTTGATGGTTTTATTTGTGGACTTGGCCTGGCCGTTTGCGCATGGGTAGTAACGCGTCGATTGTATTCTCTTGATTTTATGATCATGAAGGAACTGTGTTACCTTGCTTCCGATAAACTACCTCATGTCGTTGTATGTTATCTCGAAGGAAATCCCGAATTGGCACATGATGTGGTCCCGGATGAATTTAATGACTTCTTTTTCTCTTATTTTCTCGAAGGCCTGCGCTTCTACCCATTTTGAGGAATAGTCATCCATATATAAAATGAATTTAGCTTTACCTGGCACTACTGGATAGGGGCCCGATGATGTCCATTCCCCACTTCATAAATGGCCATGGCGATAAGACTAAATGTAGTTGTTCGTTGGGTTGGTGAATCATAAGGGAAAATCTCTGACATTTATCGAACTTTCGAACAAATTCGTTGGTGTCTTTTTCCATGTTGCCTAGTAGTAGCCTGCCTTGATCACCTTTTAGAATATGGAATCGGCGGCATAATCGTTTCGGCAAGTACCCTCGTGAATTTCTCAGAGTACATAGCATCGTGCCCCCTTTTTCTCGCAAAATCAGGTTTTTGACATTTGGGAAGACAACTCGTTCCCTTTTGGGAATTGGGTTTACGAGGATTGAAGAGTCGCCACCTAATGATTATAGTGTATTAGGATACTGAGGAGGGTTCAATTTGGATAGCTAGAGATCGGGTAAGGGCATGAAATTATCGCGAGGGGAAGGTGTTAGCCACACCTCAGGATCCACTAGTGTGGTTCCCGGCTAAGCTATTGTTGCAACTTAAATACAGATAACACATAAGCAAGTACGAGTATCACATAAGACGGATTTTGACATGAAGGTTAGAAATAGACAAAGCTGGAAGGCATGGAAAAGAGCTGGTTTAAAAGAAACATTTTTAAAGATTTAAAGAAACAAAAAGCAAAGGAAGGGGGTCCAAGGTTTAATAATAATATGGATCACGCCAATGCAATACCCGGTAATTACTCCTCATAGAGGGGCTACACGTGGTATTAGAGCATTGGTCATCATATCCATATCTACCCTTTCCCATTCCGTTAATGTATTAAAGCGCGGAATGGTCTCGTTTACCTATTGCATGCTATTACCCGTCCCGATCCTATCAATCCCGGAGGTATTTGGGATTACTAATCCTAAAAGGAGGATACATTGGCTTATTTGGGATTTCAAAAGGTTAAAATACTAAGGCGACAAACAAAACATATATAGTATGTTTGGGGGGAGAGCATATAGACAGATAATAAAGTTCAGACAAACCTCCTTTAAAACCAGAGAAGACACATAGTTTAGCATGTCTTACACGTACTGTTTGAGGTCTAATTAAAATTTAATGATTTGAAGTAGACCGATTTTCTACATAATTCAGATTGGAAGCCTAAGTCAGGCCTGCCTGCTGGTTGAAGTTAATAAAATAAAAAGAACTAATTCAGTTTATATGTTACCCTAAGGCTTGCCTAAATGATAGATTAAAACCTATAGGCATGATATCTATATATTTTAGGCATAAGAGTATGGACTGATTACATGCTGATTTAAGGAAAGCTAGCTAGTTTAAACAAAAGGAGTACAAGTTCTGCAATTGATAATGCATTACTACTGATAGTTTTAAACTTACAAACCAGTGAGACGATTCGGATTTGATTAGAACCCCTATAGGCATGCTTTCTATGTGTTTGTTAACTTTAAACACAGTTATAGACATAGAGAAATGTAGAAATCCTACAATATGCTATCTAGGTGTTGCATTTTTTATTATGAACGAGATATCTGATTGTATGGTTATTAAGGCCTATAGACATATTTGCCTAATGAGAGGTGAGTATGCAAGAATCAGAAAGGCCCTATATCTAAATGAGAATGCAGAAGTTCTTATAGATATGGTATCTATATGTGAGTGTATAAATTAAGAAAGAAACTCCTATAGGCAGGATATCTATATGAATGCAGAATCATGAAATTCCTATAGGCAAGTTATCTAAATGATATGCTCATATCAGAAATTCCAATAGGCAACTTATCTATATGATATGCTGTAATAAGAAATTCCTATAGGCAAGTTATCCACCCTTTGCATACAGTTATTCCCTCCCCTTTTCACTAGCCATCCCCAATAGTTATACAAAGTTATTACAGTCCAAAGAAAAATAAAGTAAAGAAAATACATCAGAAATTTGAAAGTTAAAACCAAGGAAAGCCTGATTCAGACTCCCTGTCTGATTTATGAAGTAAACCAACTCCAAATATCAATGTTTCAAAGCCTTTCTCTTATTTGTATATGTCAGAGTTCCCTAAGAGCATCATATGGACTCCGGGCAGTGCTCACATCTAAATTAATTACAGGGTCAAGACATAGTGCAGTGTTGAAGACGCCATCCCTCATGTGTCCAAGTTCAGAGGGAACTCAAGGTACGAAGGCAAGGCTCACAAAAGAGGGGCAGAACCTAGGAACTAAGAGGGAGAGTGCAAGTGCAGAAGTGAAATTCTTAAAGGATAAAATGGGGAATAACTTAAAATAAGTGCACATAGGGGTATATGGAGTGGGGAATTTGCAAGAATATAAGAAGAGCAGGCTGATGGGCATACCCAGCAATAGGATATGCTGGTACACCCTTCAGCTTGTTTAGAACTTAAAACCTCATTGGTTCAAGACTCAGTTCATGGACAACAACTCATGTTGCCATGCCGTAAGTCACCACTCACAAACAGATAGGGGTAATGGGACATGAAGAAATGATTCATAGTAGAAACAGCCAGCAGAACATACTAAGTTGAATATTGAACTCTATACAAACAATAAAGTAGACATGGATATAAAGACTATAAGTAAACATATTGGGGTGATGGTGAAACTTAAATTAGAATCAGGACATACCAGTTTCAAGAAAACAAATAGGAAAAGCAGTAGTCTTGTGAAAGTCAGAGTGCAGACAAGAGAGCGCTCTTATGCGAGAGTAAGATTTTAAAAGAATTGTGGATTGTAGTAGTAGAGGATTATTAAAATCGTGTGTGGTGTGAAAGAAAAGAGTCATGTATTTATAATTTGAAAGTCATGAGAAAATAACGTAAGAAAATAATTGAAGAATAATTGTAAATCAATTACATAAGATTCCCTTTAATTAAGGGGTTCAAAAAGTGGGTAAAATCATTTAAGGAAAGGATTTAACTAAACACTTTGTGTAAAGTAGTAAATCAGGGGCAAATACATAAAGGCTATTTACGGACAAGGTCTTTGAAACACACGATTGTACAATTTAAGGAAAGAAAATCAATTAACAGCCAAGAAATCTGAAGCCAGAGATTTTATATGAATGAACCAAGTCAGAAAGATGGGAAAGGGTTTTAACTTAAGGAAAATCAGCAAACAAATTAATTAGAGTCTTATAAAAGAATTCTGAATCAATCACAGGTTTGAAAACCATTTTTGAAGAAGATTCATCACATATAATAACATACAGACACGTTAAACATGAATGAAACTTGTCCTGCTCTTGTAAAATCAATTGAAAGAATCCAATGTAGAAATATTTAGCAAAAGGTTCGACATTGTATGAAAACAAGGTGTACACTAAGTTCAGAGCCTCAAAGTTAGTCTGACAGAGTTAGGGGTTTCAAAGTGAATTCCTAGTTTAAGCAAACCATAAAGCAAGGATGAGAGGATAGGCCATCGAACCAGAAATCATATTCAGAAGTTTCAGGAAAAGGATAGGCTTTTTCAACATAAAACATATGAAGAATATGATTGCACAGTAACATGCAATCACAGTAGAAGGACTCAAAGAACATAATGGTAAATACTGATTCAAACAGTAGAAAAAGCATGCTTGTAAGAAATTTAAAACTTAGCAAGAAAGTACAGTAGAAGAACACAAGAATATCGGAAAAGTATAGAAGAAAAGCGTATAGGAAAACACAGTAGGATAAAACATGTAAGAGTATGATAAAAAGAAAACACAAGAACATAGTAGAAGAACGAGATATAGAAAACACAACAGAGGGATGCAAGAGCACAGTAGGGTCATAAAAGACCATAATATAGGAAAACATAGAATGAGAAGCATATAAGAACATGCTATAAGAACACTGCAGAGACAAATATACATAAACAACAAAGAAAAAATTATAAAAACATTTGAACATTTCAGAAACCCTAGATCGAAAAGAAGCGGTTTTTCGAAAATAATTTTTTGAAGCAAAGCTAGGAAAAGCGTTTGAAAACTAAAATAGAGCATAGATACACAATGAAATCTAGAAAGATCGAAGGAAACCTCGAAGGGTTTTAGAAGAACCCTAAAATGAGAAAGGTTTTGAAAAAGGTCACCGATCGGAGTCGGAGAAGCTAGAATCAGGCTTAGAAGACCAGGATACATTGGAGCAAGGCTGAAGATGGCCGTGAAACCTCGAGCCGGCAAAGGTATGAATGATGATCTTTAAGGTCTGGCCTCGAATCTTCAAACATCGAGCATATAGGAGTAACAGGAGGTGAGTATAAGATTACCATGGTCGGAGAAGCCATGATTTCCAGTGGGTTTTGAGGTGGAGCCGATTAAAAGCGGCTAGGGTTGAGGCAGGTTCGAGTGAATTTGAGAGAGAAGAGGGGTTTTAAGGAGACATCTTTGAGGGAAATAAATATGGTTGGGGTTTGGTAAATTAAAAAAGGTAAGGGGCCATCGTGGCCGTTGATTACAATTGATCGACGACCTGGATCAAAATAGAGGGACGGGCGAGTTGGATAAACGGTTCAGGGCGTGCTAGATTATAATTGGACCAGGTAATTTTGAGTTCGAAATTGGGTTACAGGGGTGGTCAAATTTGGCTATAATTAAAATGAAAAAGGGCTAGTATTTAAATAGCCATGTTTCCCTTTTTATTTTGTAAAAAATAGTGAATGAATTTTGAAAATAAATTAAAGGCACTAAATTATTTAATAGTATATAAACACTAAGTTAAAAAATATTGGAATCAATTGGTAATTATAAATGCTATTGAATCTTAAAATAGGATAAAATTGCAAGTTAGTGCAATTTTAGCTTAAAAATACCAAATCAACTTATAAAAATATACAAAAATTACCTTAGCTATATATTAGCATAAATATGAGAATAAAACAAATTAATCACTAAAATGATAATTTGAAGAACACTTATTGATTTTTGTATTGCTAAAATAAGGCAATAAATCAGTTTAAAAAATCTTTTAAATATTATAAAAAATAATAAAACACTTGGAAATGCTTTTGTATATATATATATATATATACACACACACACACACACACACACATACACACACACACACATACTATTTTGAAAGTGTTTTACATATAAAAAATGTACATGGAAAAATTGGGTATCAACAATTGCCCCTCTTTACCCCGGAAGGATGAATGAGTTGTTGGGTAAAGATATGATGGCCAATTTTGACCGCACGAAATGGTTTGGAAAGGTTGACCGTACTCTGGTTCTTGAGCTGGTTATATATCCCTAGTCTTACAGGAATCATGTCATATGTAGTTCAGGATCCGTCGGTGGAGCATGACGATGTAGGTTTTCCAAGAACGGACGAAGCATTTAGGTTGAGATGGATGGTTAAAGTTTAATATGGGTACGGGAACTGGAGCGGGATCGATCCTGTGAGACGGGCATCGCTTACCGGTTTACCTACAAATAAACAATACAAGCATATATTGTGCAAAAATTTAAACGTGATTCAAGTTCCCGTTAGACCATGAATGCTATCTTTGGATGGTTAGGATGACGTCCTTAGAAAATGATGTCCTGGGCCATGAAGTGTATAATAAAGGATTCGCAGGCCATGAAATGTTGCCCTTGGGCTTTGAGGATGATGCTGCCGAGCTATGATGCCTTTGAATAATGATATGCAAGAGATAAAAGGGGTCATCAGGCCATGGCATGGTGTTCTGGGGCTATGAAGATGGTGCCTCTGAAAAATGACGCCTTTGAACAGTATGGCCATCTTTCAGCCCATGAGATGAAAAAGGTGGCGATCTTTCAGCCAACGCAAAATGCAATAAGTGGCGATATTTCAGGCTATGCAAGATGTAAATGAAGTAGCAATATTTCAGCCAATGCAAGCTGT
Source organism: Nicotiana benthamiana (assembly GCA_034376525.1). NCBI lineage: Eukaryota > Viridiplantae > Streptophyta > Magnoliopsida > Solanales > Solanaceae > Nicotiana > Nicotiana benthamiana. Next base: position 10,045,572 of record CM067324.1, read on the forward strand.
GAATGAGGTGGCGATATTTCAACCAATGCAAAAGTGCAATAAGTGGCAATATTTCAGTCGATGCAAGATGTAAATTAGGTGGCTGTATTTCAGCCGATGGAAGTGAAAAATAAAGCGGTGATATTTCAGCCGATGCAAGATGTAAATGAGGTGGTGGTATTTTAGTCAATGCAAGTGAAAAATAAAGCGGCGATATTTCAGTTGATGCAAGCTGTAAATGAGGTGGCAATATTTCAGCCGATGCAAAATGTAAAATAAAGCGGCGATACTTCAGCCATGCAAGATCTAAATGAGGTGGCGATCTTTCACCCGTGCAAATAAAGCAGCGATATTTCAGCCATGAAAGTGCAAAAGCAAGTGGCGATATTTCAGCCGTGCGAGATGTAAATGAGGTGACGATATTTCAGATAATATAAAGTGCAATAAGTGGCGATATTTCAGCCGATGCAAGATGTAAATGAGGTGGCGATCTTTCAGCCGTGCAAATAAAGTGGCGATATTTTAGCCATGCAAGTGCAAAATAAAGTGTCGATATTTCCGCCATGCGGATGGAGATATAGCTTAACCTTGGAAGGCAGAATGGTAGGCTTATGTAGTGCAAAAATGTAGGTGGAGACAGAGCTTAGTCTTTGAAGGTAGAATGGTAGCCTTATGCAATGCAAGAATGCAAGTGGAGAAGATCTTAGTTTCGGAAGGCAGAATGGTAGCCTTATGCAATGAAAGAATGCATGTGGGGATAGAGCTTAGTCTCGGAAGGCAGGTAGCCTTATACAATGCAAGAATGCAGGTGGAGACTGAGCTTAGTCTCGGAAGGCAGAATGGTAGCCCTATGCAATGCACGAATGCAGGTGGAGACAGAGCTTAGTCTCAGAAGGCAGAATGGTAGCCTTATGCAATGCAAGAATGCAGGTGGAGACGAAGCTTAGTCTCACAAGGAAGAATAGTAGCCTTATGGAGGAAATAAAAGGAGGATAGTAATAAAATTTATTAGCTAATAGCTGATAGCTGATTGTGATATTATGGCTGTTGGGGATATAGTATGCAGATAGTGAATGCGAATAGGTGCGATGGTTCGGAGAGTTGTATTCCTGATTGCATAATATGTTACTTTACAAACTTGGGTTCCTGTATCAAAAGAAAAATCGTTAGTTTTGCAAAAGGGAAAGGTTAGTTCGTGTCCTCGCCGACTTTACTTGCCTTGTTTGACTTTGATCTGATGGCACGGTATGTATCATTGGGGTAGCATTGCTGAACAAAGTGATTCCGACAATAAATATGCATGAGTTTGTTAAAAATCTGATGTAAGTATATAAGAAATAATTTTAGATGAACTGACGACTGTGATGTGGTTCAGGACATCACAACCTCTCTCGTTCCCCTCAAAATTCTACCCCAGTTTACCAGGTTGCTGCTTTTGATGGTTGCTTGCGATGATCGGCTGAAATTACTTCAGAATTTTGATGGCCCTCCTCAAAATTCTGCCCCAGTTTCCAATTGCGGGGAAGGGGGGGGGGGGGGAATGAAAATTTTATTGAATTATGACCGAGCCCATATGGCTGCCTATGTATCCCCTCTTAAACAGGAATTAGGTTAGATGTAGTTCAAATACATCATGTATAAAAGAATAAATATTTCACATATAACGCTTGACGAAATCTAAGTTTATTTATTTTGGCCAAACTTCTTCATCCATTTCTGCAAGTGTGAGGGCTCCTCTTGTCATAACCCGATGAACCATGTATGGACCTTGCCAATTGGGAGAGAATTTCCCTTTGAATTCATCTTGATGTGAGAAAATTTTTTCAAAACCAGCTGCCCCGATGTGAACCATATTGGCTTGACTCTTTTGTTGAAGGCTCTAGACATTCTGTTATGATAAAACTGACTATGGCAAATTGCGTTCAATCTCTTTCCATCTATAAGAGCTAGCTGCTCGTAACGACTCTTCACCCACTCTACATCGTCGAGCTTGGCGTCTTGTACGATACTCAAGGAAGGGATTTCTACTTCGGCAGGCTTCTATACCATAAACCAACATATATAGGGTTGCCTCAGTTGATATGCGGACTGTGGTGCGATACCCCAATAGAGCGAATGATAACTTTTCGTGCCATTATTTATGATTTTCTATCATTTTCCTTAATATCTTCTTAATATTTTTGTTGGCGGCTTCTACGGCTCAATTCATCCGAGGTCTGTAGGCTGTATACTTTTTGTGTTTGATCTTGAAGGTTTCACACATGACCTTCATCAAGTCACTGTTGAGGTTGGAACCATTATCAGTAATGATTGACTCCGAAATTTCGAACCGATAAATAATAGTGTCACGGACGAAGTATGCTAGTAATTCCTTAGTCACTACCTTGTAAGATGCCGCTTCAACTCATTTGGTGAAATAAATTGCTACTAGGATGAACCTGTGTCCATTGGAAGCGGTAGGTTCGAGGTCCAATAACATCCATTCCCCAAGCAGCGAACGACCATGGTGAGCTTGTTGCATTAAGCTCGCTTGGGGGTACCTTGATCGTGTCCCCATGTACCCGACAGTGGTGGCATTTCTAAACATACTAGATGTTGTCTGTCCCTATAGTCATCCAAAAATAACCAGCCCGCAGTATCTTCTTTGCCAAGACAAAACTGTTCATATGTGGACCGCAGGTCCCGGCATGGATTTCTTCTAGCGGTTTAGATGCTTCCTTTGCATAGATACACCTTAATAACCTCAAATCAAGAGTCTTCCTATACAGAATTCCATTGTTAAAGAAATTGTTGGCCAACCTTCGAAGTGTGTGCATTTGAGTAGCACTTGGGAGCTCTGGGTATTCTCCTTTTGCCAAATATTCCTTGATGTCATTGAACCAAGGCTTTCCATCTGCTTCTTCTTCGACATGAGCACAATAGGCTGGCTGGTCATAGATCTTCATTGGAATAGGATCAATGAAGTTCGTATATGGATGCTGTATCATGGACTATTAGGTAGCCAATGCATTGGCTAATTCATTATGGACCATGGAACATGCTGGAACTCTATATTTTTGAACCTTTTCCTCAACTCCTGCACATGGTGCAGATAAAGGAGTATCTTGGAGTTCTTGGTTGCCCATTCTTCTCGGACCTGATGTATAAGTAATTATGAATCCCCAATAACTAGCAATTCTTGTATGTTCATGTCAATGGCCATCTTGAGTCTTAAGATGCAGGCTTCGTATTTGGCAATGTTATTGGTGCAGGGGAATCTAAGTTTGGCGGATACCAGATAATGCTTGCCAGTTTCTGATACCAGGACCGCTCCTATGCCGACTCCTTTAAAATTTGTTGCTCCATCGAAAAACACTCTCCACCCGCAGTAGGATTCTGCAATATTTTCTCCTATGAATGATACCTCTTCGTCAGGAAAATACATCTTTAGGGGTTCATATTCTCCATCCACGAGATTCTTGGCAAGGCCATCTATTAGTTCCTGTCCTTTGATTGCTTTCTGAGTCACATAGATGATGTCAAATACATTCAACAGAATGTGCCATTTGGCTAGCTTGCCAGTGAGCATGGGCTTCTAGAAGATGTACTTTAGAGGATCCATCCTTGATATGAGATATGTAGTATAGGCACAGAAGTAGTTCCTCAGTTTCTTGGCTATCAAGTTAGAGCACAGCATGTGCGTTTTATTAAAGAATACTGGGCCTCGTATGAAATGAACTTCCTGTTGAGGTAGTAAATGGTCTGTTCTTTCTTTCCTATCTCATCATGCTGCTCCTAGACGTAGCTGAATGCTCCATCCAATACTACAAGGTAGAGTAATAGGAGTCTACCTGGTTCAGACGGGACTAAGACTAGCGGTGTTGACAAGTATTCCTTGATTTGGTCAAAAGATTTCCGGCATTCATCGGTCCACTTGGTGGCGGCATCCTTTTTCAACATCTTGATGATCGGCTCACAAATAACTGTACATTGTGCTGTGAACCGGCTGATGTAGTTAAGTCTCCCCAAGAAACCAATTACGTCTTTCTTGGTCCTTGGCGGTGGTAATTATTGAACAGCTTTGATCTTTGATAGATCCAGTTCTATTCCCCGGCGACTCACAATAAACCCAAGCAATTTTCCAGCTGGAACCCCGAATGCACACTTTGCGTGATTCAGTTCCTAATTATATCTTCTCAGTCTGTTGAAAAACTTTCTCAGATCTTTCATATGATCAGTGGCTTTCTTGGACTTGATAATGACATCATCCACATATACCTCGATCTCCCTATACATCATATCATGGAAAATGGTTGTCGTGGCCCTCATGTAGGTGGCCCCTGCATTCTTTAGTCCGAATGGCATCATCTTGTAACGGTACATCCCCCAAAACGAAATGAAAGACGGTTTCATAGCATTTTCTTCATCCATCAAGATCTGATGATAACTAGCGAAACAATCTAGAAATGACTGCAACTCATGCTTGGTGCAGTAGTCAATCACGATGTGTATGTTCGACAAGGGGAAGTCGTCCTTTAGACTGGCCCGACTAAGATTTTGGTAGTCGACGCAGACTCTAACCTTCCTGTCTTTCTTTGGTACTGGCACAATGTTGGCTAACCACGTTAGATATTCGACTGCCCTGATGACTTTAGCTTTGACTTGCTTAGTGACTTCTTCTTTGATTTTCAAAGTCATGTCAGGCTTGAATTTTCTGAGTTTCTATTTTAATGGTGGGCATGTTGAATCGGTTGGAAGCTTGTGTGCCACAATAGATGTACTCAGTCAAGTCATGTCGTTGCATGACCAGGCAAATATGTCCTCATACTCTCTCAAGATTTCTGTGTACTTTTCCTTTTCTAACGGAGACAAGTGAATGCTGACTCACGCTTCTTTGATGTTTCCTGTATCTCCCAGGTTAACAATCTCAGTCTTGTCTAAGTTGGACTTAGGTCTATTCTCAAAATTCTCAAATTCCTTAATAATCTCTTCTGGTATATCATCTTTCTAGGAGTCTATGTCCGTTTGTTGCGTTGTCTCGTTGATTGTCACAATCATTGGTTCATCAAGATACATAATAGTAATGTTGTATAAGTAAAGTAACGAGAGAAATTATAAGAGTAAGATTCATAAGAAAACCGATATGCTTTGATAAATTCCATATTTGTTTTTGAACATTGGAGCTCTTTCTTGCGAAAATTAAAATGCAAATGGAAAGTCAACTAGTAAAAAAAATAAATAAAATAGTGCATGATGCTTGTTTAGCCTTGCTACCCTGAAGCTCACTGGGCTTTGGTGGTTATGATAGTCCAATTTTAAGGCATGCTCCTCTACTCACAACTTGTATGGAAGGTCCTTCCTCCCCCTCCTCCTCGAAAATGACACAACAGTCCATGTTATTGTCTTCTAGGAACACATTCCTCATCGCTGCTATTGCTTCCTCTTCTTCTGACCCGTAGACCACCTCGGCCAGCTGGAAAGTCCGCTCCAAATGGGGTATTGGCTGTTCCAAAGGATAGTAAGGACCATGCCATTGTGGCGACCAATGGTTGAATTCCTCCCACGTATACTCATATCCCAATCAAAAAGTGGTGCCATGTTTCTTGAGCTTGATGGGTTTAGCAATCCCCTGTAGGTTCTTCCCAAGTCCCTCGCCAGGTTCATACATGCTCCAAGTCAATATGCTTTCGATCTTGTTATCCCACCATTTGTCTTTATCAATGACGTTGACTCGCTTGATGTGGTGGTAAGTTTCTCCGCCTATCCTTCTCCTGCCTCCACTTGCTGGAATGGTATGGCGATTATATATGGAATTTATACCGTCGCTGTGAATGATCACCTCTTGGTGGTTCCACTCAAATTTCACTACCTGATGTAGTGTTGTTGCCATAGCCCCAGCGGCATGAATCGATGGTTGTCCCAACAGCAGATTGTAAAATATTGGTACGTCTATCACTTGAAAATTAACATCAAACTATGTAGGCCCCATTTGAAAGCACAAGCTAATTTCCCCAATAGTAGACTTTTGGGATCCGTTGAAAGCTTTGACGTTGATGGCCCTGTCCTTGATCTTATGCATCCCCTTTCCTAATGTCTTGAGTGTTTCCAACGAACTAATATTGAGGCTGGACCCTCTGTCAATCAGGATCCTGGTGATAAAATAATCCTCGCACTGCACGGTGATATACAACGCATTGTTGTGACTCAACCCTTCCGGCGACAGCTTATCTTCATGAAAAGTGATCTTGTGACTCTCCAATACCTTCCCTACCATGTTTTCCATTTCTCCTCCAGTGATGTTGCTCGGTACATATGCCCAACACTTTTAACCAAGCATTCTTATGTGCATCAGAACTTTGTAGCAAAGCCAGGATGGAGAGCTGTGCTGTTGTTTTGTTTAGTTGATCAATGACTAGTATTCTTTGGCTTGTATCTTTCTCAAGAGAACATTGGGACTAGTTTCAGTGACAGTCAACCGATTAGAGGCCTGCTTCATTTACTCAGCCAAATACTCTGGGGTATAAACCTTCATACACTGTGCCGCAATGACTTCCCCGAACCTGACTTTACCTTTTCTTATGGCTTCGACTGCGCAGTACCAAGGTATGGCATTGGTGCGAAACAATGATTGCAGACATTTCTAGTGGAATTGGTGTGGCTATCTTTGCTCCGAACGGAGCAGGCCCCTTAGGCTCTAATACTGCAACTTCAAAGGGCGTAGGTGTGTATGCCTGTGACATAAACTCAACCCCAATCGGTGATGGCATCTTTGCAGAGCATGGTGCATCAAACTCGAGTGGCATGGACATGTTTACCTCGGCGCCCCTAGAAGGCTGAATCTGGACTACAATCGGGTTGAGGATGACTACTGGTTTCTTTAGATCGTCACGTTCCGTGATCAAGCCGATCGATCCCTTGGGGGTTCCAGTCATCCTCTATCTCGATCATATAAACACTCGTGGTCCGACAGAAGGTTATTACGGACATTCAAAGCAAGTTCCTTTACTACAATGATCTTACTATCAGTCAAAGTGTGAATCTTATCCCCCAGAGAGAGACATTCATCAATGGTATGTCCTTTCATGCTGGAATGGTATGCACAGGATTTATTTGGATTGAAACCCACTAAGAAGGGTCTTTTGGAGTTATGGCAGGGATAGCTGGTCAATTGGTTCAGCAATAGCGGTATACTATTTAGAAGTTCTATGGTCAAAAATTGGTCGAGGTCTAGGGATGTTTTGACACGGGGGAGGTGATTGATAGTGGATGGTTGTGTGTTGTAGGTTTAGTAAACATGTGCTCGTTGGGAGCATTTGGGTGAAGTGGGTTGGTATGTGGGAGGTGCAGGTGCTTGGTAATTTGGAGTAGGTTGATAGGTGGGTGGATGCATTGGGTAGATTTGGTACTTGACAGGGTATTTGGTCCTCTGTGCAACCATTACGGCACCCACGTACCTTTTCTTGGACGTACCACCAAACTATAAAGCCTCGTGGTGGCTTGCGAAGCTTCAAAGTTCGAGACCATACCACTTTTAATGCCTTCCTCGATCCTCTCACCCAGCTTGATGATGTCAGAAAATTTCTGGCCTTCAATCAGTATCAATCTTTCATAGTACTGGGGATCCTGAGCCTGGACGAAAAACTAGTTCATCTGTTCTTCCTCTAGAGCGGGCCTGACTTTAGAAGCTTCTGATCTCTAACGAGTGGCATGCTCACAGAATGTTTTTGTGGGCTTCTTCTTCATCTTTTGGATATAAAGCACATTTGTTGCATTTTCTGTATTGAATCTGAACCTGTCCATGAAATCTAATGCCATACTCACCCAATTTGAACATTTCTTTGAGTTTTGGCTAATGTACCAAGATAGAGCATCTCCTTTCAGACTCCTCATGAAAAGCTTCATGGGAATCCTTTCGTCCTTCCCTACTCCGACCAGTTTGTCGCAGTATGTTTTCAGGTAAAGTCTCGGATCCCCTGTACCATCCAACAGCTCAAACTTAGGAGGTTTGTACCCCTCTATCAGCTCGACATCCGGTTGTATGCAAAGATCTTCGTAGTTCAATCCTTCAATCCCTTTATTTTCTTTGACACCGTGAACTCGACTAGTCAATTTCTTGAGTTCTGCAACCAGGTTCCTGATGAGTGAATATTTGTCCTCAGACTCAGGTGTGCTTGAGATGGGTTGGATGGGGTATGGTATAGTTTCCACATATATGGGGCTGTTGTGTTGGGTGTGGCAGTGGTCATTTGTGGAGTTCTGGGGTTCCGGGATGATCGATGGGGTGTTATTTGAGGTATGTCAAGTATTGCAGTGGTGGTGAGGAGCGGGGTGGTTTTGTTGCTTCGGGATGTTCTATAGAGGCACTAGATTCTGAGTAGTTGGGAAAGTAACCTCTAGAGTTGTGAGGGAAAATGACAGACTTGCCAAATTCCGGACTTGATCAAGTTTTTCCTGAAATTTCAACAACGTTTGTTCCAATTGGGATGCATTTTCCTTGGGAACCAGAGCACCATGAGTGACCTCTACCCGTTCAATAGAGTTTCTTAAATCTTCCATATTCCTTTTGTTTTTGTGTCTAATAGGATGGGAGGAGGAGTAGGTGGAGGGACCCTAGATCCCGTAAAATATGATGATGTCGCAAGAGTTCACGAACTAACCTTTGGGGAGGGGAATAAACAAAAGTAAAACAAAAAGGTAACAAGTCAGTGAGGATCATTAGAGAAATGTTGCACTATTTAAACATGTACTGCTGAAATATAAAGCGTGTCCTAAATTTAGGGGCCTCGTTGTGCCCGAGCTAGGCCTAGCAACAAGTTGATTTGGAGAACATTGAATGCTAAATGCCTCATTTCATTAATAAAAAGTAGACGAATCCCAAAACAACACTAAATAGCAACAATCACCAATGGCCATTGGCCTTATTACATTTTATAAAGACAAAATAGAAATTCTTATCTATTTGGTCCCAGAGGGACCTTCCCCAAATTTGGCAGTATCGGCTCCATCGAACAACTTTCCTATCTCACACAGTCCCAATAGCAAGTAGGTTCTTGCCAAGTGTCTGCCTTCATTTCCTTTAGCAGTACGGCAGTCTTCGACCCTATTCAGAAACTTCTTTTCCAACTTTACTATTCCTCGCTCCAAATAGACTAAACGTTTGTTGGCGCTGACGTCCATATCCTTCCATTCTTCAATTAGTTCCTGACTGGCTTCCTATATCTCACGGTGCTTGCTTTCGCATTCTTGGATTCTCATTCTCTTGCGCAGATGGTTGTACTTGACCTGTGCCTCGGCCTTTTCATCTATGATTCAGTTACCTCAAACAAACCCGGGTTGACTCAGACCATTTTGATTATCCTCCAACTAGCTTGAATAATAGGGATCACAACCCATGGTATCTGTCCAGTTCAATGGTATCCCTTCCTATGACGATTATGCAGTATGGAGCCTAGCATCTATTAGGGCTATAGTCATTTGGAAGTCAGCCCGTAAATGACTCATCTTAAGCCAATCATTATTAGGAAAGGTGCGTCCCTGGATCGAACGATGACCTTCTCAGTCGGTAACCACTCAAACATCCATTGTACTTGGTCCTCAATCAGATTTTCAAAGAGTTAAATCCATTCTCTAGCATTCTCCGATGGGGCAAACATGTTGGGCATGTAATTCATTCGCGTTGGGTGATGAAAAGAGATATGATCATCCTAATCCCTTTGACGGATTTTCTATCGGTATTCACCCTTTTGAAGATGTTCAATAAGCCAAATTTTAAGTAGCATATTACAACCCTCGAAGTGCCTGGCTTCCCGTTGACATTTTTCATAGGCTCGGTATATTTCTGCAGTGCTCATTGGTATAAGACTAAATGGTTGTCCGTCAATTGCTTCCATTAGAGTTTTGGTGACCATGGCAAGTTTGGTATGGATCCTTTCTTTCTTCATTGGAAATACAGTCATCCCTAAGAAATAGAACACGAAGACAAATACCCTTTGGTGAATATGCCCCAATAATGTAAGGGTGAACTCCTCATAGTAAGTACGGTAAGATTTGTTGTGGCCGTACCTCCCGTACAAATAGTCAAAGAGTATGTACGACTCCTTCAAGCATGTCTACTATGGATTCTTCTTTATAACCATCATTTTGAGAAAACTCTACCTTTGCTGTTTTTCAGCATTAATAAACTTGGAGTTTCCCACGGTATACTAGCTAGCCCTCCTAGTTCCTCGAGCAAGGGTGTCATCTCAATGTCTCTGAAGTGGAACATAGACCTATCACAATCCCGGAATAGACTAGCAACTTCTATGATTCTGTTATAGTGTTGAACTTCCAAGAGAGAGGGTAGGTTCCCTAAAAATTTCTGGACGAGCATCTAATCACTGGAGTGAAAATCCTTCCACCAGCTTAGTAGTTTGGGGTAGAAATTGGTGACCTTGCCGAATCTGGGGAACTCGTGCCTCATGTTTCTTCCAAATAAAGGGTTAGGCCCTTACCCCCACCAGACTTGACTACTAAATATCAATAATTGGTATAGAAGCATTCAATTCTCCAAGTAAATGCACAAATGTGGTAGTGTCCGTTTGGGTTTTGGGGAAATTTAGTGGACTTTGGACAATGCTATCTTAAAGAGTCATTATGCAGACAACATAACTAACTTGGCTAAGTTTGACCATGATCCATGAATAATTACACAAAGTAAGATTTCTTTGAAGTACTAGACTTGTACCATTGAGCGGACAACACAAGAGGAAAAGGCACGGAACTGTCGACTACACCATTGATCGATTGGTTTTACCGCAAATATGCCTTCACTGGATTTAGGGGGTGATAATATTGGAAGGATGCGGCCACTCATTATAAGAGTTGCTATGGTATTTTGTTTGGCACGAGTGGAATATGATGTTGAAATAATTAAAACAAGTTGACACGTATTTGCATGTTCATAAGAACAATAATTACAATAAATTTAAAACAGTAATGAAGGAATGCAGTAGGAAAGCATTAACAAGAAATAAGGGAAAGAAACAAAAGACAAGTCAATTTCATAGTAGGGGAAGGAATTAAAAGCTTAAAAAGATTAAACAAATAAAGGCATAAAAAATGTAAAGTCAAAGTAATAGCTTAAAATGGTAAAATCCTAAAAGAGTTTCCCAGTAGAGTCGCCATGCTGTCGCGCCCCCTTTTTCTTGCGAAATCATGTTTTTGACATTTGGGAAGACAACTCGTTCCCTTTTGGGAATTGGGTTTAAGAGGACTGAAGAGTCGCCACCTAATGATTATAGTGCATTAGGACACTAAAAAGGGTTCAATTTGGATAACCAGAGATCGGGTAAGAGCTTGATATAATCTCGAGGGGAAAGTGTTAGGCACCCCTCAAGATCCACTAGTGTGGTTCCTGGCCAAGCTATTGTTGTGACTTAAATAAAAATAACACATATGCAAGTAGGAGTATCACGTAAGAGGGATTTTCACATATAGGTTAGAAATAGACAAAGTTGGAAGGCATAGAAGAGAGCTGGTTTAAAAAAAACATTATAAAATATTTAAAGAAACAAATAGCGAAGGAAGGGGGTCCTAGGTTTAATAATAATATGGATCACGTCAATGTAATACCCGATAATCACTCCTCAGAGAGGGGCTACACGTGGTATTAGCGCAGAGGTTATCATAGCCATATCTACCCTTTCCTACTCCGTCAAGGTATTAAAGCGTGAAATGGTCTTGTTTACCTATGCATGCTATTACCCGTCCCGATCCTATCAATCCTTGAGGTATTTGGGATAACTAGTCGTTAAAGGAGGATACATTGTCTTATTTGTGGTTTCATAAGGCTAAAATACTAAGGCACCAAACAAAACATATATAGCAAGTTTGGGGAGAGCGCATATAGACAGATAATAAGGTTCAGACCAACCTCCTCTAAAACCAAAGAAGGCACATAGTTTATCATGTCATACACACACTGTTTGAGGTCTAATTAAAACTTAAAGATTTAAAGCAGACTGATCTGCTAGATAATTCAGATAGGAAGCTTGAGTCAGGCCTACCTGCTGGTTTTAGTTAATAAAATAAAAAGAACTGATTCGGTTTATAAGTTACCGTAAGGCTTGCCTAAATGATAGACGAAAACCTATTGGCATAATATCTATAGATTTCAGGAATAAGAGTATGGACTGATTACATATGCTGATTTAATGAAAGGTTGCTAGTTTAAACAGAAGCAGTACAAGTTCTGCAATTGATAATGCATTACTATTGATAGTTTTAAACATACAAACGCGTGAGCCAATTCAGATTTGATTAGAACCCATATAGGCATGCTTTCTATGTGTTTGTTAACTTTAAACACCGTTATAGACATAGAGAAATGCAGAAATCCTACAACATTCTATCTAGGTGTTGCATTTTTATTACGAACGAGATATCTAATTACATGGTTATTAAGGCCTATAGACACATTTGGCTAATGAGAGGTGACTATGCAAGAATCTTAATGGTCCTATAGACATATTATCTAAATGAGAATGCAGAAGTTCTTATAGATATGGTATCTATATGTGAGTGCATAAATTCAGAAAGAAACTCCTATCGGTAGGATATCTATACGAATACAGAATTCATGAAATTCCTATAGGCAAGTTATCTACATGATATGCTGAAATTTGAAATTCTTATAGGCAAGTTATCTACATGATATGCTGTAATCAGAAATTCCTATAGGTATGTTATCTACCCTTTGCATACAATTATTTCCTCCCCTTTTCGCTAGCCATCGACAATAGTTCTACGAAGTTATTACAGTCCAAAGAAAAATAAAGTAAAGAAAATACATTGAAATTTGAAAGTTACAACCAAGGAAAGCCTGATTCAGACTTCCTGTCTGATTTATAAAGTAAACCAACTCCAAAGATCAATGTTTCAAAGCCTTTCTCTAATTTGGATGTGCCAGAGTTCCCTAAGAGCCTCAAATGGACTCAGGGCATTACTCACACCCAAATGCATTACAGAGTCAAGACAGTGCAGCGTAGAAGAGGGCAGCCCTCAAGTGTCCAAGTTCAGAGGGAACTCAAGGTCCCAACACAAGGCTCACAAGAGGAGGGCAGAACCTAGGAACTAAGAGGAAGAGTGCAAGTGCAGAAGTGAAATTCTAAAAAGAGAAAAGGGGAATTACTTAAAATTAGTGCACATAGGGGTATAGGGGAGTAGGGAATTTGCAAAAACATAAGAAGAGCAGGCTGATGGGCATACTCAGCAATGGGATATGCTGGTACATACTCCAGCCTGTTTAGAGGTGAAAACCCCATTTGTTTAAGACTCGGTTCATGGAAAACAACTCATGTTGCCATGCCCTAAGTCACAACTCACAGACACACAGAGGTAATGGGATAGGGAGAAAAGATTCATAGTAGAATCAGGAAGCAGAAAAGACTAAGTTGAATGTTGAACTCTATATAAATAGTAAAGTAGACATGGATATAACGACTATAAGTAAACACATTGGGGTGATGCTGAAACTTAAATTAGAATCAGGACAAACCAGTTTCAAGAAAACAAATAGGAAAAGTAGTGGTATTGTGAAAGTCAGAGTGTAGAAAAGAGAGCTCTCTTATGTGAGAGTAAGATTTTAGAAGATTTTTGGATTGTAGTAGTGGAGGATTATTAAAATCATGTGTAGTGTGAAGGAAAAGTGTCATGTATTTATAATGTGAAAGTTATGAGAAAATAAGGTAAGAAAATAATATGAGTCTAATTATAAATCAATTACATAAAATTCCCTTTAATTAAAGGGTTCAAAAAATGGGTAAAACCATTTAAGGAAAGGATTTAAATAAACACTTTGTGCAAAGTAGTAAATTAGGGAAAAATACATAAAGGCTATTTACGAACAAGTTCTTTGAAACACGCGGTTGTACAATTTAAGGAAAGAAAATCAATTAACAGCCAAGAAATCTGAAGCTAGAGATTTTATATGAATGAACCAAGTCAGAAAGATGGGAAAGATTTTTAACTTAAGGAAAAATTAGCAAACAAATCAATTAGAGTCTTATAAAGGAATCCTTAATAAATCACAAGTTTGAAAACCCTTTTAGAAGAAGATTCATCAGATATAAAAGCATACAGACATGGTAAACATGAATGAAACTTGTCCCGCCCTTGTAAAATTAATAGAAACGATCCAATGTTGAAAATTTTAGCAAAAGGTTCGACATTGTATGAAAACATGGTGAAAACTCAATTCAGAGCCTCAAAGCTAGTCTGACACTATCCCAAAACCCAATATCTCAACTACTACAACACTATCCCAAAACCCAGAAACTCATGGGAACACAAGCTAATAGAATGTAATACAATGCTCTAAAACAACAGTACAAAAGGAAAGCTAACTACTAAATCTAGAATAAGATAGAGACTCCTTGTATGAGGACATGACAGATGTACCTCGAAGTCTTTACTAGATCTCTACGCCTCAAAGATAATATGCCTGGGTGGAGGTACCTGGATCTACACATGAAAAACATGCGCAAAAAGGGCATGAGTACACCACAACGGTACTCAGTAAGTGCCAGGCCTAAACTTGGTCGGGTAATGACAGGGAAGGTCAAGGCACTACTGAGAATAAACATAATAAGAAATCTTGCAACAGTATGAAATAAACAGGAATAATGAGTACAACTATGAAGTAAGACAGGTTATACAAGGCAATGAATAACACATAGAAAATAAGGTGACATGGAGTAAACAACTCAATATCAGTAACAACAACGAGGATCTCCTAAGATACCGTCCTGTAGTTCATTTCATCAACTGTCCAAGGATCTCCCGGGATACCATCCGGTAATCCATCATATGTGTATATCTGAAGGATCTCCCGGGATACCGTCCCGTAGTCCAACTATCACTGTGCGGGGATCTACCGGAATCATGTCCGTAGTCCCAAAGTAAATATACAAGGGGGATCTACCAGGAATATAAGCCGTAGTCCCAAAGTAAACAAACAAGGGGGAGCTATCGGAATCCCACATTCGTAGTCCCAATATAAATACGCAGTCACAACAAGAAGATATCTAGGAATAGAGGGCAAAAGAAATACTAGGAAATAAGTAGTTCTAGCTTAACATGCCTCACATAGTACAATCAAAGAAACTTAAGCAAATAGGCAATTTAGGTCAACTAAGCATGCTTTTCTAAACTTACACAGGCTGTAATTGCAAGTAGAGTAAGGCAAATAAGAAAGAAACGCGGGCTCAATATTTGAAGTAAAATTGAATTTCCAACAATTAGCTCAAGTACGTGCTCGTCACCTCACATACAAGGCATTCAATTACAAAATATCATATCCTATGGGGAGGGTCCTCCACATAAGGTTAGACAAGCCACTTAGCTCGAATCAGCTCAAAGTCAATTAGAAATCATGCCTTTGCCACGAGTATCCGACTCCAAATAGCCCAAATCTATTGCATTCAATTACAAATCATAAATAACATCTCAAACAACTGATTCTACGATTAAATTTAAAGCTAAGACGCCAAATTAGGTAAAATGACCAAAATTACCCTTAGACCAGCATCTCAAAATCGGATGAAACTTATATTTTCGGAAGCCTCATACTCTCACGAGTCTATACATAACAAGAACATAAAAATTGGAGTTCAAATGACCCCTCAAATTATGGATTAAAATTTAATAATCCCAAGCCTTAGTTCTTCCTTTTTCAGTTAAATTCCATGAATTTTTAGGTTAATTTCACAATAGAATTACGTTTTTGGTTCATAAAACTTACCTCCAACCAATTCTCCTTGAATCCCTCTTCAATTTCCTTCAAAGAGCTCTAAAAATAGTCAACTATGGTGGAAAAATGGCTAAAACTCGTGGATGAAATGTTATAAACTTTCTGCCCAACTCCTATTATTCCTCCATCATGATCGCGGCCCAAGCCTCGCGATCGCGAGGAGAAAAATTCCAGTGCTCCAAAAATGTGCTATGCGAACATGACTCCACAGCTGCGAACGCGCTGCTTCGCTTCTTCAAACTATGTGGACGCGAGCCTCCAGCCACGAGCGCGAAGGGCAATGGCCCTAACCCTCAAATCTTTCTATGCGAATGCAGCTATACCATCTAACCTTCCATGAACGCGGTCCCCCAGAAGCGAACGCAATGAACAGATTACTACCTTCCAATTTTTCTTCTACGCGATCACGACACCTCCCTCGCGATCGCGAAGGCAAAAAACTCTGCAACTTAAGAGCTGAAAATCTGCAACTTTGAAACTTAGGAAATGGTCCGTTTGACAATCTGAAACTCACCCGAGGCCCCCGGGACCTCAACCAAAAGCATCAACACATCCTAAGACCTCATTCAAACTTGTTCCAATCATCAAAACACCTCAAACAACACCAAATCTACTAATTCACATTGAATTCAAGCATAAGTTTTCTAAAACCTTCCGAAACACATTTTTGATCAAAACCCCGACCAAACCACCTCCGAATGACCTAATATTTTGCCGACACATCTCAAATGACATAAAAAGCTAAAGAAACTATTAGAACTCCATTCCAACCCCCGGATCAAAATCTCACCGATCAACCCGAAATCGCCAAAATATGTACTTCGCTAATTCAAGCCTAATTCTACACCGGACCTCCAAAATACGTTTCGAACATGCTCCCAACCCCAAAATCACCTAACAGATCTAACGGAACCATCAGATTTCCATTCCTAGGCCGTCTTTACACTGTTCTAACAATGGTCAATTTTCCAACACTTAGGCTCTCATTTAGGGACTAAGTGTCCCAAAACTCTTCGAAACTCAAAACCGAACATCCTGACAAATCAAATTAGCATAAATAAACTTGGGGAAAGCAGTTAATAGGGGATCAGGGCATTAATTCTTAAGATGACCGACCGGGTTGTCACATCCTCCTACAGTTATACAGTCGTTCATCCTCGAACGATCATAGAGACATACCTGAAGTAGTGAAGAGATGAGGGTAACGGCTGCGCATATCCTACTCGGTCTCCCAGGTCGCCTCCCCAACCGGCTGTCCCTTGAACCTTTATCTAAGAAATGTTCTTTGACCTCAACTTCCTAATCTACTTTTCCAATATAGCAATTGGCTCCTCAACATAAGATAGGTCCTTGTCCAGCTGAACTTAACTGAAATCCAACACGTGCGACTGATCACCGTGATATCTCCGGAGCATCGAAACCTGAAATACCGGATGAACCCCTGCCAGGCTGGGAGGTAAGGCAATCTCATAAGAAACCTCCCCAATACGCCTCAATATCTAAAAAGGGCCAATGAACCTCGGACTCGACTTCCTTTTCCCAAATCTCATGACGCCCTTCATAGGTGAAACTCGAAGCAGAACCTGCTCTCCAACCACAAAGGAAACATCACGAACCTTCTGGCTTGCATAGCTCTTCTATCTAGACTAGGCTGTACGGAGTCTATCTGGAATTACCTTAACCTTCTCGAAAGAACCCTGAACCAAATCTGTGCCTAATAGTCTGGCGTCACCCAGCTCAAAGTAACCCACTAAAGATCTACACCACCTACCATACAAGGCCTCATACGATGCCATCGGAATGCTGGACTGATAGCTGTTATTGTAAGCAAACCCCACCAATGGAAAGATCCCACGACCCTTCAAACTCAATCACGCATGCGCTGAGCACATCCTCAAAAATCTGAATAGTGCGCTTGGACTGTCCTTCCATCTGGGGGTGAAATGTTGTGCTCAACTCCAACTAAGTACCCAACTCCTGCTGAATGGCCCTCTAGAACCGTGATGTGAAATTAGTACCTCTGTCTGAAATGATTGAAACTGGAATACCATGCAGAACGACAATCTCCTAGATATAAATCTCTTCCAACTGCTCCGAAGAATAAGTGGTACACACAGAAATGAAATAAGCAGAGTTGGCCAGCGGATCCACAATCACCCAAATGGCATCAAACTTCTTCAAGGTCCATGGAAGTCCAACAACAAAGTCCATGGTGATCCGCTCCCCCTTCCACTCCAGAATCTCTATCTACTAAAGCAACCCACCCGGTCTATGATGCTCCTACTTCACCTGCGGCATTTGAGGCATCTAACTACATATCCAACTATATCCTTCTTCATCTGCCTCTACCAATAGTGTTGCCTCAAGTCCTGATACATCTTCGTGGCACCCGGATGGATGGGATACCGTGAACTGTGTGCCTCCTCTAGAATCAACTCTCATAACCCATCGAACTTGGGTACACAAACCCGATCTTGCATCCTCAATGCTCCGTTCTCACTAATGGTCACATCTCTAGCATCACCATGCTGAACCCTGTCCTTAAGGACAAGCAAATGAGGGTCGTCATACTATCGCTCCCTGATACGATCAAATAATAAAGACCGAGAAACCACGCAAGCTAGAATTCGACTGGGATCCGAAAGATCCAATCTCAAAAACTGGTTGGCTAAGTCCTGAACATCCATCGCCATAGGCCTCTCCGATACCGGTAAATATGCCAAACTCAAGGCATCAACTACTACATTGGCGACTCAAGGCATCAACTACTACATTGGCCTTGCCCGGGTGTACAAAATAGTGATATCCTGATCCTTCAGCAATTCTAACAACCTCCTCTGACGCAAATTTATATCCTTCTGCTTGAACAAATTCTGCAAACTCCTATGATTAGTATAAATCTCACAACGCACACCGTATAGATAATGGTGCCAAATCTTCAAGGCATGAACAATGGCAGCAAACTCAAGATCATGGACATGATAATTCTTCTCGTGTATCATTAGCTGTCTGGATGTGTAGGTAATCACCCTACTATCCTGCATCAATTATGCTCCAAGGGCAACTCTTGAGGAATCACAATAGACAGTATAAGACCCTGAACCTGTAAGCAATACCAAAACTTGGGCTGTAGTCAAAGCTGTCTTCAGCCTTTGAAAGCTCGCCTCACACTCCTCTGTCTTCTAAAATAGAGCACCCTTCTGGGTGAATCTAGTCATAGGGGCTGCAATCGATGAAAACCCCTCCACAAAACGAAGGTAGTAGCCCCCCAAGCCAAGGAAACTATGAATCTCTATATCTGAGGACGGCCTGGGCCAACTCTGCACAGCCTTTACCTTCTTCGGATCCACCTGAATGCCCTAACTCGATACCACGTGACCTAAGAATGCCATTGAATCCAACGAAAACTCACATTTCGAGAATTTTGCATATAACATCTTCTCTTTAAAAGTATGGAGCACTGTCCTCAGATGCTGCTCATAATCTTCCCGACTCCAGGAATGCACCGGGATGTCATCAATAAAGACAATAACAAAAGAATCGATATATGGCTGAAATAAACTGTACATCAAACGCATGAAGGCTTTTGGGGCATTGGTCAGCAGTCTTCGGGAATACAATCTTAGAAAACTCCCGTGCACCCTGAAGCTGGTCGAACAAATCATCAATACGAGGCAAAGGATAACGGTTCTTCACCGTGACCTTGCTCAACTGTCGATAATCAATATACATACTCATAGAACTATCCTTTTTCTTCAAAAACAAGATAGGAGCAACCCAAGATGAGACACCGGGCCAGATAAAGCCCTTATGAAGCAATTCATGTAACTGATCCTTTAACTCCTTCAACTCAGGAGAAGCCATACAATAGGAGGGATAGAAATGGGCTGAGTGCCCGGCAACAAATCAATGCCAAAATCAATGTCTCTATCAGGTGGCATGCCTAGACGATCAGTTGGAAATACATCGAGATAATCCCGTAACACTGGGACTGAATCAACGGAAGGGGAATCAATACTGAGATCTCTCCCGTAAGCTAAATATGCAATGCACCACTTCTCAACCATACACTGAGCTTTAAGAAAAGATATAACTCTGCTGGGAGCATGATTTAATGTACCACTCCACTCAACACGCAGTACACCTAGCTTAGCAGTGTCACTATTTTGGGTGACAATCAAGAATAGCATAATAGGGCGACAACCAGCCCATGCCCAAAATAATATCAAAATCAACCATGGTGAGTAGAAATAAGTTTGCTCTAGTCTCAAAACAACAAATAGTAACCAAACATGGCTGATAATGCGGTTCACAACAAGTGAATCCCCTATTGGAGTAGAAACATAAACAAGGGAACTCAAAGAATCCCAAGATACACCCAAATGCGGAGCAAAATATGAGGACACATAAGAGTAAGTAGAGCCTGGATCGAATAGAACAGACGCATCTCTGTGGAAAACCAATATAATACCTGTGATGACAGAATCAGAGGCAATAGCCTCGGCACGAGCGGGAAGGTCATAGTACATGACCTAGCCTCCCCCTCGAGGGCGACTGTCATGCCCCCCTTTTTTAAGGTGAAATCGGGTATATGCCATTTTGGAAGACAACTCGATCCCTTTTGGGAATTGGGTTTGTGAATTTGAAGTCACCACCCAATGGTTAAGTGCATTAAGACACTTAGAAGGTTTTGAATTGAAGAACCAGAGTTTGGGTAAGGTCTAGAAATTATCTCGAGGGAAAGGTGTTAGGCATCCCCCAAGATCCACTAGTGTGGTTCCCGGTTATAATTGTGACTTCACGTAACAAGTAAGCAAATACATGATCAAATAGAAGGTGTTTTCACATAATATTGCAAGTAAGATTTTTAAGGAATAAATGAAAAGGGCGGCTGTTTTAAGAAAAGATTTATACAAATATGAAAAGAATAAACAAATAAAAGGGGAAAGAGGTCCTAGGTTTATGATTAATATGGATCACGTCAATACAATACCCAGTAATCACTCCTCCAAAAGAGAGGGGATAGATGTGGTATTAGCGCACTAGTCATCATATCCATATTTACCCTTCCCACCCCGTTAAGGTATTAAAACGCAGAATGGTATCGTTGCTTATTGCATGATATTACCCGTCCCAATCCTATTAATTCCAGAGGCATTAGGACTAATAATCCTAAAAGGGAGGGAGTTGGGGCTTTTAGAGTTTCAAAAAAGGATAAAAGTCTAAGGCGACAAGCAAGAACACATAAGCAGTTAGGGGAAAGCAAATAACAGTTAAGGCTCAAATAGGCCTCCTCACTTAAGGAGCAAATTATATAGCACGGCTTCAAATACTAGTTATAGTTTGAATTAACTTTAAAGCATTAGGACATGTTGATTTATCACATATTTTTTTTCAGATGAGAAGTCCGAATGAGGATTGGTTTGGCTGTAATTTATTAAGAACTAACCTAGTTGATTAATCACCTAATGGCTTGCCTAGGTGAAACCTATAGGCAGGATATCTAAAAAAGCAGAAAGTGTAATGGTTTTAAAAGAAAGGATTACTGGATTTATAAAAAGAGTTCTGCAGATTTTAGGCGATCTTATTTATTGATTTTAGACTCAAAGAGGAAATAGATGAAGCTGATTCAACTGATTTCTCCTATAGGCATGATTTCTAGGCGTAGTTGATTTTGAACACTTTATAGTTATAACAAGAGTGCAAAGTCCTACAGGCATTGTATCTAGAAACCTGTTTATTATTTAAACATATGAAAAAGTTTACCTAATTTAGAGGGTGATAACATTGGAAGGGTGCAACCACTCATTATAAGTTTGATATGGTATTTTTTTTGGCACGACTAGAATATGATGTCGAATATACAATTACAAGAATGAAACAAGTTGTCACATATTTGCACATTCATAAAGTAATGATTAGAATAATTGCTCATAATTACAATAGTATTGAAGGAAAGCGATAAAAGAAAGCATTGAAGAAAAGAAACAAAGAGCCAAGTTAGTTTTGTAGTAGAAGAGAGATAAAGATATTAAATAAAGGAAAATAAAAAGCAATAAAGTCACAAATACCATGAAATGGTAAAAGTACATAATTTCCCCAGTAGAGTCGCCATGCTGTCACGCCCCTATTTTTTTAAGGAGAAATCGGCTTATGACATTTTGGAAAATAACTCGTTCCCTTTTGGGAATTGGGTTTATGAATTTGAAGAGTCGCCACCTAATGGTTAAGTGCATTAGGACACTTAGAAGGTTTTGAATTGAAGAACCAGAGTTTGGGTAAGGGCTAGAAATTATCTCGGGGGAAGGTGTTAGGCACCCCCCTAGATCCATTAGTGTGGTTCCCGACCATGATATAATTGTGACTTCATGTAACAAGTATGAAAATACGTCTCAAATACAAGGTGTTTTCACATAATATTGCAAGTAAGTTTTTTGAGGAAAAAATGTAAAAGGCGGCCGTTTTAAGAAAAGATTTAAACAAATATGAAAATAATAAACAAGTAAAGGCAGAAAGGGGTCCTAGGTTTATGATTGATACGGATCACGTCAATCCAATACACAGTGATCACTCCTCCAAAAGAGAGGGGCTATATGAGGTAGTAGCACACCGGTCATCATATCCATATCTACTCTTGCCACCTAGTTAAGGTATTAAACTACGGATAGGTATGTTGCTTATTACATAATATTACCCGTCCCAATCCTATTAGTCCCTGAGGCATTAGGACTACTAATCCTAAAGAAGAGGGAGTTAGGTCTTTTAGAGTTTTAAAAAAGGGTAAAAGTCTAAGGCGATAGGCAAGAACACATAAGCAGTTAGGGGGAAAGTAAATAGCAGCTAAGGCTTAAATAGGCCTCCTCACTCAAGGAGAAAATTATATAGCACGACTTCAAATACTAGTTATGGTTTGAATTAACTTTAAAGAGTTAGGACAGGCTGATATACCACATATTTCTCAGATGAGAAGTCCGGATTAAGCTTGGTTTGGCTGTAATTTATTAAGAACTGACCTAGTTGATTAATCACCTAATGGATTGCCTAGGTGAAACCTATAGGCAGGATATCTAAAAGTGCAAAAAGTGTGCTGGTTTTAATAGAAATGATTACTTGATTTATAAAAAAAGAGTTCTGCAGATTTGAGATGATCTTATATACTGATTTTGGACTCATAGAGGAAATAGACGAAGCCGATTCAACTGATTTCTCCTATAGGCATGACTTCTAAGTGTTGTTGATTTTAAAAACTTTATAGTTGAAACAAGAATGCAAAGTCCTACAGGCATAGTATCTAGAAGACTGTTTATTATTTAAACCTACGAACATGTTTGCCTAATGATGGATACAGATGCAAGAATTCAAGAAGTCTTATAGGCATAATATCTAGCATGTTGTTTATTAATTAAACCTATGAACAAGTTTGCCTAGTGATAGATATATGCAGATTGTTATTAAACCTGGGATCATTTTCCTAATGACATATCTTTGCTAAAGTGCAGAAAAACCTATGATCATGGTTTTACATGTAGAAAATGCAAAAACACTTAAGAGACAACATTTCTATATGCGGGAGTGCAACACTTATAGGTATGATTTCTAAGATGAGGATGCTGAACTTATAAGCAGGATTTCTGAAAATGAGAATACAGAAGTTCAAAAAAATTCCTATGAACAAGTTATCTACATGAATGCAGTAACCTATAAGCATGATTTCTATGTGAATGCAAGAATCAGAAAAATTCTATCGGCAAGTTATCTACCCCTTTACATACATTCATCCCCATCCCTTTCCACTATCCATTACCATAGTTATTACCAATTATTACAGACAAAAATGAACCAGAAAAGTAAAGAAAATTACAGCAGAAATTCAAGCTATGCCTAAATAGCCTAATTCAGACTTAAAGTCTAACAATATGAGATAAACCTACTTCCAGGATCAGATTTCCAAAAGCCTTTCTGTTATTTGGGATGTGTTAAAGTTCCCAGAATCTCAAAGGGCTCGGTGCAGTGCAGACACCCCCATAGCAGGGTTAGATCAAAGTGTAGTGTGGAAGGGCCAGCTCTCCAATGTCCAAGTTCAGAGGGAACTCAGGGTCCCAAAGCAAAGATCATAAGACGGGGGCAGAGCTTAGAGTCAAAGAATAAGTGCAAGTGCATAAAGATGGAATTAGGGAAAGCCAGGCCAGGCTGGTGGTCATGCCCTGCAAGTGGGAGTATTGGCACACCTCTAACCAGCCTGTTAGCCCAATCTTAAGAGTTAGGATCCATTGTGGATCAGGTTGAGACCTGGGCAGCAATATGGATGATGCTAGGCCATGAGCCTTAACTCAAACACATAGAATGGGTGAGGGTATAGGGAATTCACAAAAAATAGCAGATGCTAAGAGAAAGTAGCATAATCATTGCAGAACATGAGCAACAAAGTAGACGGGAGTATAGCAACTGTAAAGTAAACACATAGGGAAGACGTTGAAATCAAAATTGATACATACCAGTTTCAAAGAAACAAATAAGTGAAGGCAGGAGTCTTGTAAGCCAAATTGAAATCGAACAATACAAGAGACCGTAGAATAGAGTAGAGTATTCGGAAAGAGTATCGCAATTGAGAGTGTGAGAATATTTAATTTGAAGTGTTTAATAATCAATGATGTGTATATAAGGGTTGTGCCCCCTTTTATAGTGCAGAAAGCAAGTAAGAAAGGTAAGGAAATATTCACTAAAATCAATTTCCCTTAGTTAAGGGATTCTAATTTCAATTGGTTAAAACCTTTTCAAAGTAGCACAAAAGGGGTAAATACACAAGAATCATTTAATAAAGGAAATTCAATGGTACACAATTTTTGACAATATGGAAAGGAATCAATCAACGGCCAGTAAAAAATTCGAAATTAAGTTTTAGTATGAATGAATCTGACTAGGAAAGGTGAGGAAAGGTTTAATTAAAGGAAATAAAAAAAAATCAATTGAACCTTATCAAAAGGAACTCTAAATCAATCATAAATTGGCAAAACCCTTTTGAAGGAAGAATTCTTCATATATAAAGCATAGAGACATGTCAAACTAATTAGAAAGAATCTAGTATAGAAACGCTTAGAGTCAAAAACAAAGAGGCTTTGATTCAGTACTTAGGCTTAGATTTAGTTTCAGAGAATCCTGGGTCCCAAAATAGAACCCTAGTCCAAACAAAAGATTATACTCGCCAAAAACCCCCAAATCATAGGGTTTTCAACTTGAATTAGAGGTAGAGACGAGAAGGCAAATAACTAAAACAGGCTCGGAAGTCTCTTTCAGAGACTCATGAGAAAACAAACAGGTAAAATAGTAGGTTCAAAACAACCATAGCGTAAAAGCTTATTTGAAACCTAAAGAACATGATTTGAGAAAAGCTTGGAACTTCAACAAGTTAAGAGGACAAAGAGGTAGTGCAACCTAAAGAAATAGTAGATGAAACACGTCTAGAAAGAACTTCAAACAAAGTCCAGAAGAAGGCAAATAAAGAACTTGTCACATTCAGTAGGAAATACAGTAGAATAACACAAGAAAATCAAAAATATTTATAGCAAAAAAAAACATATAGAAGAACACAGTAAGATAGTTATACAAGAGCATTGTAGAAGGAAGAATACAAGAACATGGTAGGAGCAAGTACACGTAAAGGAAAACGAAGGTCATAAATCACTTAAACATTTTAGAAAACCCTAGATTAGAAAAGAAAGATCTTAAAAAAAAGAATTTTTGAAAAAAAAATGGGGAAAATTGTTTGAAAACTCAAGTGGAGCATAGATATGTGACAAATCTAAGGAAAGAAAATTAGAAAGAACCTCGAATAGCCTTGGATTGCAGAGAAAACCCTAGAAATGAGAAAGGTCTTGAGGAAAGTCAGATCCCGCATCAAAAAGACTCATATTGCTCGAATATGCTGGAGTAGTGGCCGGAGAAGCCGTAGATCCACGAATCTGAGAAGATCTGAAAGGGAGCCATTGAGGTCAAGGCCTTGGTTCTTCAAATATTGAGAACACATGAGTAGTAGAGGGTGAGTATGAGGTTATTATGACTAGAATGGTCATGATTTCTGGTGAGCTTGAGGTATGCAACAGTGAGATAGGCTAGGGTTTCGAGAGGGTTTGAGAGAGTTTTGAGAGACATGAGGTTCCAAATGTGGCTGAGAATGAGAAATAAAGGAATTAGGGTAGTCATTTGGGGTTAAAAAGGAAGGGTGATTTCTGGCCACTGATCTTGAGTGATCAACGGTCCAAATTTAAATGGGTAGGTGGGGAACGGGTTGGGTCTTTAGGATTAAGTCGTGGGTTGGCCCGTTTAGGACATTAAAATTAGGTTAATTTGATTGTCAATTTAGGCTAAAATTGAAATAGAGTAGGGCTAGTATTTAAATAGTCACTTTTTCCCTTTGAATTTTTTAAAAAATGATAAAAAAGTTATTAAAATGTAACTTAAAAGTACTGAGCTTGTTAATATTATGTAAATATTTACTAGCGGACAGGCTAGATCGGCCGGTAATTTGTGAGCCACGATGGATATGCTTAGACCAGTCATGTTGTCGTATGACCAGGCGAATATGTGTTCATACTCTCTTAGGAAATCTGTATATTCTTTCTTTTCTGACGGTGACAAATGGATGTTGATTCATGTTTCTTTGATATTTTCTGCATCTCCTAGGTTGACAATATCAGTCTCCTCCAAGTTGGAGTTAGGCCTATTCTCGAAATTCTCAACTTCCTTAACAATCTCTTCAGGTATATCGTCTTCCTCTTAATCTTTGTCCATTTGTTGCATTGTTTCATAGCATGTGACAGTCATCGGTTCATCAAGTAAAGTAATGGTAAGGCTATTTGAGTAATGTAATGAAAATAATAGGCGTAAGACTTATAAGAAAATGAAATACTTTAATAAATTCCATGAATGTTTTGAACATCGCATCTCTTTTTATTGAAAAAAACAAAATGTGAAAGGGAAATAAACAAGTAAAACAAAATAGTGTGTGATGCTTTGTTTACCCTTGCTATCCCGAGGCACGCCGGGCTCTGGTAGTTCTGATTGAAAATTTGTTGAGGCGCTCTCCTTGGCTCACGGCGTGTATAGTATAGCCTTTCTTTCCCTCCTTCTCGAAAACAATGCAACAGTCCATGCTATCCTCTTCCAAAAACAAATTCTTCATTGGTACCAGTGCTTCCTTTTCTTCGGACCTGTTGATGACTTCGGCTGGTTGGAAAGTCTTCTCCAGACGGGGTATTGGCTGCTCTAATGGATTGTAAGGGCCGCGCCAGAGTGGCGACCAGTCCTTAAATTCTTCCCAGGTATACTCATATCCCAAACCAAAGGTGGTACCGTGTTTCTTTAACTTGATAGGCTTAGCGATTCCTTGGAGATTCTTGCCAATTCCTTTGCCAAGTTCATGCGCGCACCAGTTCAGTATGCTTTCGATTTTATTGTCCTACCATTTTTCCTTGTCTACGACGTTGACTCTCTCGATGTGATGGTAGGTTCCTCCATCTATTTTCCTTCTTCTTCCGATCATTAGGATGGTTTGGCAGCTGTATATGGGGTTACTACTGTCGCCTGAATGATCACGTCCTGGTGATTCCACTCAAATTTAACTGCCTGATGTAGTGTTGATTCCGAGGCCCGGTAGCATAAATCCACGGCCATACCAATAGTAGATTGTAAGATTCCAGCACGTCTATTACTTGAAAACCAACATCGAATCAGGTAGGCCCTATTTGCAAACGTAGGCTAATCTCCCCAATAGTGGACCTTTAAGATCAGTCAAAAGCCTTGACGTTGATGGAACTGTCCTTTAATTTCATGCAACCCTTTTCCCAATGTTCTGAGTGTTACTAGAGGACAAATCTTAAGACTGGACGCTCCATCGACCAGGATCCGGGTGACAAAATAATCTTCGCACTGCACAGTGATGTGCAATGCCCTATTATGGCTCAATCCTTCCAGCGGTCTCATCCTCGTGGAAAGTGATTTTGTGACTTTCCAATACTTAACCCACCATGTTTTCCATTTATCCTCCAGTTATGTTGCAGGGCACATATGCCTCACTCAGCAGCTTCAACAAGGCATTCTTGTGTGCATCAGTACTTTTTAGCCAAGCTACGATAGAGATTTGTGCTGGTGTTTTGCTCAAATGGTCAATGACCTAGTATTCCTTGGCTTGTATCTTTCTCCAGAGATCACCGGGTCTTGTTGACAAGAGGTCATCTTACTTGACTGAGCCAAGTGTTCTAGGGTATACACCCTGCCGGTTCTTCTCATACGCTATGCTGCAATCGTTTCCCCAATCTTGGCTTTTCCCTTCCTTCTTGCTTCGGTTGTGTGCTCCCATGGTATGGCTTTTGTGGGGAATGGTATTACGACTGTCATTGCCACTGGAATAGGCACCTTTGTTTTGGAAGGTAATATAGTGACTTCAAAGGGCTCATGCGCCTTTGGGGATCCAAACTCGACCTCGATCAGTGTTGGCGTCTTCGTAGAGGCTGGTACTTCAAACTCAAGTGGTATGGACATGTATACCTCAATATCTTTAGAAGGTTGAATTTGGAATACAATCGGGTTAAGAGTGACTGTTGGTTTCTTTGGATCGTCTCCTTCTGCTATCAACCTGTTGATCCCTTGGGGTCCCAATCATATTCTATCTCAATCATGTAAACACCTCCACCCTTGTGGTCTGGTAGAGGGTTGTCACTGACATTTGGGGAAGGCTCCTTTGCCATGCTGATCTTGTTGTCAATCACCCTGGATCTTGTCCTTTAGGGAGTGGCATTCATTAATGGCATGCCCCTTCATGCCGGAATGGTATGCATATGTTTTACTTGGGTTTACCCACTGGGAGGGGTTTTCCAGGTTTACGACAGGGATAAGGGTAATATAACTAGTAGCTTTGTTCTTTTCATACAGTTGGTCAATAGGTTCGGCAACGATGGTGTATTTCATAGGAGTTCTGCGGTCAAAGTTTGGTCGGGGTCTAGGGAAATTTTGGCGAGGGGGAGGTGATTGATAATGGGACGGTTGAGTGTTGTAGGCTTGGTAGACATGTGCGGGTTGTGAGTATTTGGGTGAAGTAGGTTGATATGCAGGTGGTGGAGGCGATTGGTAAGTGGATGGTGGGGCTCGGTACGAAGGCAAACATCTTTGGTAATTCTGAGTAGGTTGATATGTAAGTGGAGATATCGGGTAGGCTTGGTATTTGACTGATGATTTGGTTCTCTATACAACAATTATGTCACCTACGTCCCTCTTTTTGGATGTACCAACGGACTGTAAAGCCGTGTTTGTGGTTTGCAAAAATTCAAAGTTTGTGACCATACCACTTTTGATACCTTCTTCGATCCTTTCCCCTAGTTTGATGATGTCAGAAAATTTCTGGCCATCAATCAGCATCAACCTTTTGTAGTATTGTGGGTCTTTAGCCCTGACAAAAAACCTATTCATCTGTTCTTCTTCTAAAGCTAGCCTAACCTTAGCAGCTTCCGATCTCCACCGATTAGCTTACTCGCTGAATGTCTTAGTAGGTTTCTTCTTTAGTTCTGGATGTATAAAATATCTGGCACATTTTCTGTGTTGAATATGAATCTGTCCATGAAATCGGAGGCCATACTTACCAAATTTGACCTTTCTTTGGGTCTTGGCTAATGTACCAAGATACAGCATCCCCTTTCATACTTCTCATAAAAAGCTTCACGTGAATCTTTTCATCTTTTCCTACTCCGACCAGCTTGTCATAGTATGTTCTTAGGTGAACCCTGAGATCTCCTGTACCATCAAATGTTTCAAACTTTGGAGGTTTGTACCCCTCGAGCAGTTCGACATCGGGCTATATGCATAAATCTTTGTAGTTTAGACCCTCAACTTCTTTACTTCCTTCAACACCCTGGATCCTGGTGGTCAACATCTTAAGTTCATCAGCCAAATTCCTAATAAGTGAGCCTTTGTCATCGGACTCATGTATGCTTGAGATAAGCACAATTTCAACATATATGGGGGGGGTGTTGTTGTGGCAATGGTCATTCGTGGGGTTCAACGGTTTCGAGATGAGCAACGGAGTGATATTGGGAGTTTGGAAAGTATTGTAGTGGTGGTGAGGAGTGAGAGGATTTGGTACTATTTGTGGAGGTGTGGGGTTCTGAATGACTTCTAGAGCAGCAAGGGAAAATTGCAGACTCTCCAAATTCAGGACTTGGTTAAGCTCTTCTTGGAACATTAGTAACTTTTGTTCAAGCTGAGAGGTATTCTCCTTGGAAACTTGAATACCTTGAGTAACCTCGACCCATTCGACTAGATTCTGCTTTCTGATGTTGCTTAAATCTTCCATCTTTCCCTTATTCCTGCTTCTGATAGGACTAGGAGGAGGAGTAGGTGGTGGGCCTTTGGATCTTGTGGAATATGATGATGATGCCAGAGTTCGCGAACTAACCTTTGGGGAGGGGAATAAACAAAAGGGGAAAAACAAAAAGGTAGAAAGTTAGTAAGAATCATAAGAAAAGATGTTGCAATATTAAACACGTAGTGTAGGGAATATACAACGTGTCCTAGTCTTGAGGGACCTCGTTGAGCCTGAGGTAGGCCTAGTGATAAATAAATTTGGAGAACTTAGAATGCAAAATACCTCATTTTATTAGTAAGAATATAAGATGAATCCCAAAACGACACTAGATAACGTGAAAAACAATGTCACTAATGGTCGTAGGCCTTATTACATTTTCAAAGGAAAATAAGACACCTATCTATTTGGTAGTAGAAGGACCTTCCACAGATTCAATAATGTTGGCTCCTTCGTATAGCTATGCCAGCTCGCGCAATCCTAGTAGTAGGTAGGCCCTGGCCAGACGTCCGCCTTCATCTCCTTCAGCAACTTGGCAATCTTCGACCCTCTTCTGAAACTTCTTTTCCAGCTCCACTATGCTCCGCTTCAAACATATCAGTCGTTTGTTGGGGCAGAAAGCCATATCCTTCCATTCTCCAATTAAATTTTGATTGGCTTCTTGTATTTCACAGTGCTCATTTTCTCATTCCCGCATCCTCCTACGAAGTTGATTGTATTTTGCTTGTGTTTCAGCCTTTTCATCAATAATCCTGTGACCTCGAACAAACCCCGGTTGTCCTAACCCATTATGATCGTCTTCCAACCAGCTTGGATAGTATGAAGTATATCCAGCATGGTACCTGTCTAGTTCAATAGTATCTTTTCCTATGATGATTTTGCAGTGCCACATGTGTTGGGCTTGGCACTTGTAAGGGCTATCATCATCCTGAAAGTTAGCTCTGAAGTGACTCATTTTGTCAACCCTTGGTATAACTTGCTTTCTTCTGGCCTGCCTCATGACTCGGAGAGGGACATAAGGATAAGTTCCTTTTAGACCAATGAGTATAAGAAACGATACATCCCGATATCGGATAATAAACTCTTCAGTAGGGAACCATTCGAACATCCAATGCACTTGGTCCTCTTTCAGATTTTCGAACAACTCTACCCATCCTTTAGCATCTTCCAGTTAAGCAAACATGTTAGGCATATAGTTCATTTGCCTTGGCTGATGGAAGGCGATATGATCATCCCAGTCCCTACGCAGGATCTCTTGTTGATATTAGCCCTTTTGGAGGTGCTCCCTGAGCCAGAGTTGGAGTAGTAAGTTACAATCATCAAAGTTTTTGGCCCCTTGTTGACAGTTCTCCAGGGCTCGGTATATCTTCGCAAAGATCATAGGTACTATACTAAAGGTCCACCCACCAATTCATTCCATTTAGGTTTTGGTGACCATGGCTAGTTTGGTGTGGATCATAGCCTTCTTCATAGGAAATACTATCATCCTTAAAAAGCAGAACATGAAGATGAAGACCTTTCTGTGGATATGCCCCAATGATGTGAGGGCGAATTTATCTGGGTAAGTGCTGTAGGACTTGCTATGGCTGTACCTCTCGTACAGATAGTCGAAAGGAATGTAGGAATCCTTCATGTAGGTCAATTTGGGTTCTTCTTTAGTCCCATCATTTTGAGAAAACCCTTACCCTTATGATTTTCTGGCATAAGCAAACCCAGATTCTCCCATAGAATACCGGCTAGCCCTCCTATTTCCTTTAGTAAAGGTGTCATTTCAAGCTCCTCAAAGCGGAAACAGATCAGTCGCCATTCCAGAATAGAGTTGCAGCTTGTGATCGAGTTGGATTTCCAGAAGACAAGGCAAATTTGCTAAATATTTGCGGACGAGGGTCTGATCACTGGTGTGAAGGTCTTCCCACCAGCTCAAAAACCTTGGGTGGATGTTGGTTACCATGCCGAATCTGGGGACTTCATGCCTCATTTTTTGCAAAACAATGTGTTAGTCCCTTACCCCCACCAGTCTCGACTATTTAAATATCAATAATTGGCAAAAGCAGCATTTTATTTCTTCAAATAATCAGACGTGGTAGTGTCCGTTTGGGTTCCAGGGAAACCTATTGGACTTTGGACAGGGCTATCTTAAAGAGTCATTATGCGGACAACATAATCAACTCGGCTTGGTTTGACCATGATGCATGCACAATTGAATGGAGTAAGGTTTCTATGGGGTTCTAGACCAGTACCCTTGAGTCGACAACTCGAGATGGAAAGGACGGAACCGTAAGCTACACTATTAATCTACTGGTTTTATCGTAAATATGCCTTTGACAAATTTAGAGGGTGATAACATTGGAATGACACAACCACTCATTATAAACGTTGCTATGCTATTTTGTTTGGCAAGAGTGGAATATGATGTCGAATATTTAATTACAAGAATGAAGCAAGTTGTCACGTATTTGCACGTTCATAAAGTAATGATTAGAATAATTGCTCATAATTCAAACAGTATTGAAGGAAAGTGGTAAAAGAAAGCGTTGAAGAAAAGAAACAAAGAGCCAAGTTAGTATTCTAGTAGAAGAGAGATAAAGACATTAAATAAAGGAAAATAAAAAGCAATAAAGTCACAAATAACATGAAATGGTAAAAGCACATAATTTCCCAAGTAGAGTCACCATGCTGTCACGCCCCCCTCCCCCTTCTTTTTCTAATGCGAAATCGGGTTTATGACATTTTGGAAGATAACTCGTTCCCTTTTGGGAATTGGGTTTGTGAATTTGAAGAGTCACCACCTAAAGGTTAAGTGCATTAAAACACATAGAAGGTTTTGAATTGAAGAACCAGAGTTATGGTAAGGGCTAGAAATTATCTCGGGGGGAAGGAGTTAGGAAGCCCCCAAGATCCACTAGTAAGGTTCCCGTCCATGATATAATTGTGACTTCACGTAACAAGTAAACAAATACGGGGTCAAATAGAAGGTGTTTTCACATAATATTGCAAGTACGTTTTTTGAGGAAAAAATGAAAAGAGCGGCCTTTTTAAGAAAGATTTAAACAAATATGAAAAGAATAAACGAGTAAAAGGGGAAGGGGGTCCTAGGTTTATGATTAATATGGATCACGTCAATGCAATACCCAGTGATCACTCCTCCAAAAGAGAGGGGATTCATGAGGTATTAGCGCACCAGTCATCATATCCATATCTACCCTTCCCACCCCATTAAGTTATTAAATCGCGGAATGGTATCGTTGCTTATTGCATGATATTATTCATCCCAATCATATCAGTCCCGGAGGCGTTAGGACTACTAATCCTAAAGGGGAGAGAGTTGGGGCTTTAAGAGTTTTAAAAAAAGGATAAAAGTCTAAGGCGACAAGCAAGAACACATAAGCAATTAGGGGGAAAGCAATAAGCAGTTAAGGCTCAAATAGGCCTCCTCACTTAAGGAGTAAATTATATAGCACGACTTCACATACTAGTTATGGTCTTAATTAACTTTAAAGCATTAGCACAGGCTGATTTATCACATATTTCTCATATGAGAAGTCCGAATTAGGCTTGGTTTGTTGTAATTTATTAAAAACTGACCTAGTTGATTAATCATCTAATGGCTCGCCTAGGTGAAACCTATAGGCATAATATCTAAAAGTGCAAAAAGTGTACTAGTTTTAAAAAAATTATTACTTGATTTATAAAAAAAATGTTCTGCAGATTTTAGACGATCTTATTTACTGATTTTTGACTCATAGAGGAAATAGACTATGCTAATTCAACTGATTTCCCCTATAGGTATGATTTCTAAACTTTATAGTTGAAACAAGAGTGCAAACTCCAACAGGCATGGTATCTATAAGACTGTTTATTATTTAAACCTATGAACATGTTTGCCTAATGATGGATACAGATGCAAGAATTCAAGAAGTCTTATAGGCATAATATCTAGCATGTTGTTTATTACTTAAACTTATGAACAAGTTTGCCTAGTGATAGATATATGCAGATTATCATTAAACCTAGGATAATTTTCCTAATGACATATATATGTTGAAGTACAGAATAACCTATAATCATGGTTTTTACATGCAAAAATTGCAAAAAGAACTTAGACAAGATTTCTATATGCGGGAATGCAGCACTTATAGGCATGATTTCTAAGATGAGGATGCTGAACTTATAGGCAGGATTTCTAAAAATGAGAATGCAGAAGTTCAAAAAAATTCCAATGAACAAGTTATCTACATGAATGCAGTAACTTATAAGCATGATTTCTATGTCAATGCAAGAATCAGAAAAATCCTATCGGTAAGTTATCTACTCCTTTGCATACATTCATCCCTATCCCTTACCACTAGCCATCCCCATAGTTATTACCAATTATAATAGACCAAAATTAACCAGAAAAATAAAGAAAATTATATCAAAAATTTAAGCTACATCCAAACAACCTAATTCAGACTTAAAGTCTAACAATATGAGATAAACCTTCTTCCAGGATCAGATTTTCAAAAGTCTTTCTCTTATTTGGGATGTGTCAAAGTTTCCAAGAGTCTCAATGGTCTCGGGGTAGTTCTTACACCCCAAATACATAGCAGGGTTAGATCAAAGTGCAGTGCGGAAGGGCCAGCCCTCCAATATCCAAGTTCAGAGGGAACTCAGAGTCCCAAAGCAAGGCTCATAAGAGGGGAGCAGAGCTTAATGTATAAGAATAAGTGCAAGTGCATAAAGAGAGAATATGGAAAACTAGGGCAGGCTGGTGGTCATGCCCAACAATTGGGAGTACTAGCACACCCCTAACCAGCCTATTAGCCTAATCTTAAGAGTTAAGATCTATTGTTGATCAGGTTCAGACCTGGGCAGCAATAAGGATGTTGTCAGGCCATTAGCCTTAACTCACACATATAGAAGGGTTAAGGGTATGGGGAATTCACGAAAAATAGCATATTCAAAGAGAAACTAGCATATTAATTGCAGAACATGTGTAGCAAAGTAGACAGGAGTATAGCAACTCTAAAGTAAACACATAGGGAAGAAGTTGAAATCAAAATTGAGACATGCCAGTTTCAGAGAAACAAATAAGTGCAGGCTGTAGTCTTGTAAGCCAAATCGCAATCAAACAGTACAAGAGACCTCGGAAGAGAATAGAGTATTCGGAAGAGTATCACAATTGAGAGTATGAGAATATTGAATTTGAAGTGTTCAATAATCGATGATGTGTATATAAAGATCGTACCCCATTTTGTAGTGTAGAAAGCAAGTAAGAAAGGTAAGGAAATATTCAGTGAAATAAATTTCCCTTTTGTTGAGGGATTCTAATTTCAACGGGTAAAACCAATTAAGGAAAGGGTTTTTTGGTTAAAACCTTTTCAAAGTACCACAAAAGGGGTAAATACACAAGAATCATTTAAAAAAAGCAATTCAACGGTAAATGGTTTGTGACAAATATGGAAAGGAATCGATCAACAGCCACTAAAAAATCAGAAATTGAGTTTTAGTATGAATGAATCTTACCAGGAAAGGTGAGGAAAGGTTTAATTAAAGAAACTCAATATAAATCAATCGAACCTTATTAAAAGGAACTCTGAATCAATCACAAATTGGTAAAACCCTTTTGAAGGAAGAATCCCTCATATATAAAACATACATACATGTCAAACAAGAAAGAATTGTCAAGCTAATTAGAAAGAATCTAGTATAGAGAAGTTAAGAGTCACAAACAAAGAGGCTCAAATACAGTACTTAGGCTCAGACTTAGTTTGAGATAATCCATGGTCCCATAATAGAACCATAGTCCAAACACAAGACTGAACTCGTCAAGAACCCCAAAATCATAAGGTTTTCAACTTGAATCAAAGGTAGAAATGATAAGGCAAATAACTAAAACAAGCTCAGAAGTCTCTTTAAGAGACTCATGAGAAAACAAATAGGTAAAATAGCAGGTTCGAAACAACCATAGCGTAAAATCGAATTTGAAGCATAAAGAACATGTTGTGAGAAAAGCTTGGAACTAAAACAAGTTAAGAGGACAAAGAGGTAGTGTAACTTAAGGATACAGTAGATGAAACATGTCTAGAAAAAACTTCAAACAAAGTTCAGAAGAAGGCAAATAAACAACTTGTCACACTCAGTAGGAAAATATAGTAGAAGAACACAAGAATATCAGAAAAAATTATAGCAAAAAAAGTATATCGAAGAAAATAGTACGATAGTCATACAAGAGCATGGAAGAAGGAAGAATACAAGAACACAGTTGGAGCAAGTACACGTAAAGGAAAAGGAAGGTCGGAAATCACTTAAACATTTGAGAAAGCCCTAGATCGAAAAAGAAAGATATTAAAAAAAAAGAATTTTTTAAAGAAAAATTAGGGAAATCGATTAAAAACTCAAGTGGAGCATAGATACATGACAGATCTAAGGAAAGAAAATCATAAAGAACCTCGAATAGCCATTGATTGCAGAGAAAACCCTAGAAATGAGAAATGTCTTGAGGAAAGTCTGATCCTGAGTCGAAAAGACTCATATTGATGCCGGAGTAGTGGCCGGAGAAGCTGTAGATCCATAGTTCTGAGAAAATCTGAAAGGAAGCCATCGAGGTCAAGGCCTTGGTTCTTAAAGTATTGAGCACGCAGGAGTAATAGAGGGTGAGTATGATGTTATCATGACCGGAATTATCATGATTTTCGGTGAGCTTGAAGTAGGCAACATTCAGATAGGCTAGGGTTTCGAGAGAGTTTGAGAGAGTTTTGAGAGACAAGAGGTTTCAAAGGTGGCTGAGAATGAGAAATGAGGGAATTAAGGTAGTCATTTGGGGTTAAAAAGCGAAAGGGTGATTTCTGGCCGTTGATCTTGAGTGATCAATAGTCCAGATATAAATGGGTAGGTGTGCAACGGGTTGGGTCTTTAGGATTGGGTCGTGGTTGGCCCGTTTAGGAGATTTATATTGGGTTAATTTGAGGGTCAATTTAGGCTAAAATTGAAATAGAATAGGGCTAGTATTTAAAGAACCACTTTCCCCCTTTCAAATTTTTAAAAAATGATAAAAAATGATTTAAAAAGTAAATTAAAAGTACTGAGCTAGTTAATATTATGTAAATATTAACATAAAAATAATGGAACTAATTTTATAAATATAAAATGTTGCTAATCTCAAAATGGGGCTAAAATTGCAATTGTATGCAATTTAACTTAAAAATGCCAAATAAATTCGTAGAAATATACGAAAATTATCTTAATTGTATTTTGGCTTAAATATGAGAAAAAAATAAGTCATTCACCAGAATGATAATATTTTGAAATAATTATTGGGTTTTATATTATTAAATTAGACAATAAATTGATTTTGAAAATATTTAAAAAATATCAAAACTCTTGGGCATGCTCACATATGCGTGTATATGCTATTTTGGAAGTATTTTGTATATAAAAATATTTAGGGAAAAAAAGTTGGGTATCAACAACGAAGTTTGCCTCCCCAGCCTCCACCTCTAGCTAGCTGAGTGGGTGGGGCGACAGCTGTAGCTGTAACCATAGCCTGGGGCATGATGTGGCTAAGAAGTCTGTGAAGATGCACCCCTCCCAAGTCTGAGGCAATTCCTAACCATGTGGCAAGTATCACCACACTCAAAACAAGCTCTAGGAGGACGTGGTGGATGCGACTGGCCAGGGCCAGGTCTGCTGGACTGACGTGTGGAAGCACCCCATGCAGGAGGCGTGCTAGAAACTGGAGGTGCATAATAAGGCTCCTATGGCCTCAAAGGAGTTGGAGCTAGAGCACTACTAGTTTCTTGAAGAGGTGAATGGACAGGGCGACCCATATTGCCCCTACCATGACAACCTGTACGGGCACTAGAATAGTGGCCCGCCTCTCGAGACCTCTTGGCCTCTCTTTCCCCTCTCTCCCTAGCATGCATACTCACAATCCTCCTAGCAATACTCACTACCTACTAATAAGAAACATTCGTCTCCAGCTCACGAGCCATGCCAGATCTGATGCTAGGAATAAGCCCCTCAATAAATTGGCGAACCCTCTCGCAAACAGTAGCAACCAAGGCTGGTGCATGTCTAGCCAAACTGGTGTAACAGACAACATACTCTGAAACATTCATAGTACACTGGCGAAAATGCTCAAACTCTGTGTGCATGCGTCCCTAAGCCTCTAAGCAACATACTATCGC
The DNA here is from genome assembly GCA_034376525.1 of Nicotiana benthamiana. Lineage (NCBI taxonomy): Eukaryota > Viridiplantae > Streptophyta > Magnoliopsida > Solanales > Solanaceae > Nicotiana > Nicotiana benthamiana. The sequence goes on from CM067324.1 coordinate 10,083,835, forward strand.
AAAAACAAATCTGAAAACTAAGTCCAAGTCAGTGAAGCAGCCTCATATGGACTATCCAACTCATAGGTGCTCCACCACTCGTAGGAAGCCCCTTGAAGCTGAAAGGTATTGAAATAAACCCCGTTGGATCCTGAAATACCCATGGTATGGAGCAAGCGGTAACATTCATCAAGAAACCCCAAAGCATCCTTCGATGCTAGACCATTGAATACAGGAGGCTTGTACTTCTGGAACCTCTCAAGCCTCAGCTGCTCATCCTCGAAAGTTGTTGCCCTCTCCCGGGGTTGATCTAGTACTACAGGCGGCGCAGGTATAACCTCTAGGACTTGCTCAACATGCACTCTATACTCATGAGTATGGGCAGTGGGAGTCTGTGCTCCTCCCCTAGCCTAGGATGTGGCTGCAGCAAGGGGAAGCAACCCTGCCTGAGCCAAGGCGGTGTATGTGCTCATAAACTGTGCCATAGTCTCCTGGAGAGCTGGAGTAGTTGTGGCAGTAGTACTAGTAGGTGTGTCAGGTGCGTGGACTCTGGCTGGACCTACTAGTGGTACCTTTAGGGTAGATCGCGTAGGTGCTCTGGCTGCACCACGTGCGCGTCCTCGACCTCTAGCCCGACCCCGGCCTCTGACGGCTGCAATAGGGGCGCGGGTGCCTGATCATCTAGAGTAGCAAGTGTCTTCACCATCTCTGAGAGAATAGAAAGACAGAATTTTAGTTTTGATATATCAAAGAAATCTTACACAAAAAGAAAATCAAATGAAGTGGAATATTCCTAACATTTACATAGCCTCTCGTAGATAAGTACAGACATCTCCGTACTGATTAGCGAGACTCTAATAAATCGGCCTGTGTTCCGTGACTTCTATGAACTTAGATCTCTGATACCAACTTGTCACGACCCCAGTTCCCCCTCCGTAAACATGTCATGACGGCAGCTAGTCCCTACGACTAGTTAAGCCTAACAAATGTGGAAAACATACAACACAATACCTCAATTACTACAATGCTATCCTAAAACCCGAAAACTCATGGAAACACAAGTTAATTGAATGTAATACACTGCTCTAACTCCAGAATGTCTTAAACAACAATACAAAAGGAAAGCTAACTGTTAAATCTAGAATAAGATAGAGACTCCTGGTCTGCGGACACGGAACATGTAGCTCGAAGTCTCTGCTAGATCTCTCTGCCTCGAGGATAATACGCTTGGGTGGAGGTACCTGGATCTGTACATGAAAAACATGCACAGAAGGGGCATGAGTACCACTGCCTAACCTCGGTCGGGTAGTGACGAGGAAGGTCAGGGCCCTACTGAGAATAAACATAATAATAAATCTTGCAACAGTATAAAATAAATAGGAATAAGTAAGACAGGTTATACAAGGCAATGAATAACAGTAAATATGCATGGGGAGATCTACCGGGATATAGCCCAATATCAGTAATAACAACAAGAATATATCTCAAGGTACCGTCTTGTACTCCATTTCATCAACTGTCCAAGGATCTCCCGAGATAACGTCCTGTAGTCCATCATATGTGTATATCTGAAGGATTTCCTGGGATACCATCCTATAGTCTAACTATCAATGCGCGGGGATTTACCGGAATCTGATTTGTAGTCCCAAAGTAAATATGCATGGGGGGATCTACCTGGAATCTAACCTGTACTCCCAAATTAATTATGCAAGGGATCTACCGGGAATCTAACACGTAGTCCCAAAGTAAATAAACAAGGGGGAAGCTACAAAAATCCCACATACGTAGTCCCAATGTAAATATGCAGTCACAACTAGAGGATATCCAGGAACAGAGTGCAAAAGAAATACTAGGTAACAAGTAGTTCTAGGTTAACATGCCTCACGTAGTACAACCAAAGAAACTTAAGCAAATAGACAATTTAGGTCAACTAAGTATACTTTTCTAAACTAACTTAGGTTGTAATTGCAAGTAGAATAAGGCAAATAAGAAAGAAACTCGAGCTCAATATTTGAACTAAAATCGAATTTTCAATAATTAGCTCAAGTAAACCTCATACTCTCATGAGTCTGTACATAACAAGAACACAAAAAGAGGAGTTCAAATGACCCCTAAAATCATAGAATAAAATTTAAAAATTCCAAGCCCTAATTCTTCCCTTTTCAGTTAAATTCCATGAATTTCTAGGTTAATTTCACAATAGAATCACGTTTTTGGTTCATAAAATTTACCGCCAATCGATTCTCCTTGAATCGCTCTTCAAGTCTCTTCAAAGTGCTCTCAAAATACTCAAATATGGTGGAAAAATGGCTAAAACTTGCGGATGAAATGTTATAAACTTTCTACCCAGCTTCTGTAATTCCTCCCTCGCGATGGCGGCCCAAGCGTCGCGATCACGAGGAGCAAAATTTCAAGGCTTCAAAAATATGCTATACGAACGTGACTCCACTGCTGCGAACGCGATGCTTTTCTTATTCAAACTACGCAAACGCGATCCTCCATCCGCAAAAGTGAAGGGCAATGGGCCTGGCCCTCAAATCCTTCTACACAAACACAAACGGTCTTATGCGAACGTGAAGCTCTACCATCTAAACTTCCGAGAATACAGTCCCCTAGACGCGAACGTGACAAACAAATTAACTGCCTTCCAATTTTTCTTCTACACAATCGCAACACCTCCCTCGCGATCGCAAATGCCGAAAACTCTGCAACATAAGAACTGAAAATCTGCAACTTTGAAACATAGGAAACGGTCCGTTTGACCATCCGAAACTCATCCGAGGCCCTCGGGACCTCAACCAAAAGCACCAACACATCCTAAGACCTCATTTAAACTTGTTAAAATCATGAAAACACCTTAAACAACACCAAATCCACCAATTCACATTGAATTCAAGCTTAAGTTTTCTAAAAACTTCCGAAACATGTTTTTGATCAAAACCCCCACCAAACCACCTCCGAATGACCTGAAATTTTGCACACACATTCCAAATGACATAACGAAGCTACAGCAACTCTCAGAATGACATTTTGATCCTCAGATCAAAATCCCACCTATCAACCGAAAATTGCCAAAATACCAACTTTGCCAGTTCAAGCGTAATTCTACACCGGACCTCCAAAACACACTTCGAACATGCTCCTAACCCCAAAATCACCTAACAGAGCTAACGAAACCATCACATTTTCATTCTGAGGTCGTCTTTACACTATGCTAACAATCGCCAATTTTCGAATACTTAAACTCTCATTTAGGTACTAAGTGTCTCAAAACTCTCCGAAACTCAAAATCGAACATCCCATCAAATCATATTAGAACAAATAAACTTGGGGAAAGTAATTAATAGGGGATTAGGGCGTTAATTCTTAAGACGACCGGCCTTTTCTTTACCAAAATACAGTAGATAAACATATGAGAGCATGATAAAAGAAAACACAAGAACATAGTAGAAGAACGGGATATAGAAAACACAACAGAGGGACATAAGAGCATAGTAAGGTCATAAGAGACCACAATATAGGAAAACATAGCAAGAGAAGCATATAATAATATGCTACAAGAACACAATAAAGACAAATACACATAAACGACAAAGAAATAATCATAAAACATTTGAACATTTCAGAAACACTATATAAAAAAGAAGCGGCTTTTCGGAGAAGCCATGGTTTCCGGTGGGTTTCGAGGTGGAGGCGATTAAAGGCGGCTAGGGTTAAAGAAGGTTCAAGAGAATCTAAGAGAGAAGAGGGGATTTAAGGCAGTGTCTCTAAGAAAAATGAATTAGGGTTGGGGTTTGGTAAATTAAAAAAGCTAAGGAGTCATCGTGGCCGTTGATCACAATTGATCGTCGGCCTGGATTAAAAGAGAGGGACGGGCGGGTTGGATAAACGGGCAGGCCATTTTAGATTATAACTGGACCAGGTAATTTTGGGTTCGAAATTGGTTACTGGGGTGGTCAAATTTGGCTGTAATTCAAATGAAATAGGGCTAGTATTTAAATAGCTACTTTTCCCTTTTTATTTTGTAAAAAATAGTAAAATAATTTTTGAAAAAAAGTTAAAGGCACTGATTTAATTAATAGTAAATAAACATTAAGTTAAAAAAACTGGAATCAATTGGCAATTATAAATGCTATTGAATCTTAAAATAGGCTAAAATTACAATTTAGTGCAATTTTAGCTAAAAATACCAAATCAATTTATAAAAATGTGCAAAAATTACATTAGCTATATTAGAAAAAATATGAGAATAAAGTAAATTAATTACTAAAATTATAATTTGAAAAATACTTATTGGTTTTTGTATTGCTAAAATAGGGCAATAAATCGGTTTAAAAACTCTTTAAAAATTAGAAAAAGTAATAAAACACTTGAAAATGCATATATATGAAATTTCTTCTGGAGTCTTGTTTTCATCGAGCAATAACCGGGCTGCTTTAGTTCGTAGGGACCTTGATTCTTTTGGATCCGCGGGTAATTTTCCGTCTTTTAAATAATCAATAAATTTGTTTGTCCAATCCCATGTTAGGCTGGTGGAGTTAATCTCTGCATGACCTTCCTCGACCACTAATTTTGATAGCTAAATAACATACCCGAGGAGTAGGTCATTTTCTTCAATGGATGATCCCACGTTTCCGAGGGCGTCGACCTAGCTATTCTTCTATCGAGATACATGGACTAAGGTCCAATCTTTGAAACGACGTTATGCGACTTTGGTTTTATCCAAATACCCGTGCATTTTGTCTTCCCGAACTTCGTTGCTCCCATTTACCTGGTTTACCACCAGGAATAAATCGCATTTTGCCTCGATGGTCTCGGCTCCCAAGCTTTTAGAGAATTCTAAAACTGCAATCATAGCCTCATACACAGATTCATTGTTAGTCAATTTTGCAGTTTTTATAGATTGTCTGATTACACCGCCCGTAGTTAGCTACAGGACTATACCGAGTTCGGATCCTCTCACGATTGTAAAACCGTCAATAAACATGGTCCATACCTCGGAAGACATGCCTGATTTTAGTAAAAGTTCCTTTTCTACCTCGGGCACGAGAGAGGGCAAAAAAATTGGCCATGAAGTCTGCTAGAATCTAGGACTTGATGGTCGTTTGAGGTTGATACTCGAGGTCATATCCCCCGAGTTTTATGACACATTTGGCCAACATAGCTTGGGTTTGGGCAATATGCTCCGGAGAGGATATGTCATTAGAATGCAAATACAGTGACATTAAAAATAGGGCTTCAACTTTCGCGAGGCGCTTATTAGCACTAGAGCCAATTTTTCTAGGTGTAGGTACCTAGTTTTGGGATCTCCTAGGGTCCGGATAAAGTAATAAATAAGAAATTTGTACCTTATTCTTCTCGAACTAGTATGCTGCTGACCGCTATTTTAGATACGGCCAGGTATAGATACAGTGTTTCATCTTCCTTTGGTGTATGGAGCAGAATTAGGCTAGTCAGATATCATTTCAACTTCTCTAAGGCGTGTTGGCATTCTTGAGTCCATTCAAAGCTATTTTTCATTTTTAGTAAGGAGAAGAAATGATGATTCCTATCAGATGACCTTGATGAATCTACCTAGAGTCGCTATTCAACCTGCCAACCGTTGCACGGCCTTGATATTATTTACCACCGTGATTTCTTTGATGGCCTTGATTTTATCGAGGTTAATCTGGATCCCCCTATTTATTACCATAAGGCCCTAGAATTTTCCCGAACTTACTCCGAAGGCACATTTCTCGGGGTTGAGCTTCATGTTATAACTTCTGAGGATGTCAAATGTTTCCGGCAAATGAGTCAAATTGGCATTTGCACTCAAGGACTTAACTAGCATGTCATCAATATAAACTTCCATGTATTTGCCTACTTGATGCTCGAATTATTAACTAGACGCTAATTTGTAGCCCCTGCTTTTTTTAGTCTGAAAGGCATTACGTTGTAACAGTACGTACCATATTTTGTGATGAACGAAGTCTTCTCCCTATCCTCGGGGTTCATCTGAATTTTGTTATACCCCGAGTATGTATCGAGAAATGTGAGGGTATCGTGGCGGACTGTAGCATTGATCAGATGATCGATATTAGGCAATGGGAATGAATCCTTGGGACACGCCTTATTTAAGTCTTTATAATCTACACACATTCTTAGCTTATTTCCCTTTTTACGAACCACTACTACATAAGCCAAGTATTTGGGGAACTTTACCTCTCTAATGGACCCTATTTTAAGAAGTTTTGTTACCTCTTCCTTGATGAATTTGTGTTTTATACCTCAGACTCTGGTCTTCTTTTCTACTTCACCAATTTAAACATAGGGTCGACACTCAGTCTGTAGAAGGTTATTTTCCACGGATTTCCTATCATATCTAAGTGGGTCCATGCAAAACAGTCGATATTGTTAATGAGAAATTGAATGAAATTTTTCATGAGTTCGGGGGTTAATCTCGTTCCTAGGTATACCTTTCGATCTGGGAGGTGTTGAATCAAAACGAATTGCTCCAAATCTTCGATTGTTAATTTTGTTGCATCGGACTCTATGGGGCCAACGAAAGTTCAAGGAGCGAAGAATTCTTCTTCGTCATCCTCGGGGGTCTGTATGCTCCCAGACTCATCCGAGTTCGGGTACGTGAGGGTCAGTGCCTTCTGGTAAACCGCGAACACTTCTTTCGCCATATGATGTTCTCTATATATGGTCGTTATGCCATCTTTTGTCAGAATTTTTATCATTTGGTGCAGAGTTGATGGTACGGCCCTTATGTTGTGTATCCATGGCCTACCAAGCAATACATTGTACCTCGTGTCGCCACTGATGACTTGGAACTCGATGTTCTGAATCGTGTCGGAAATGTCGATGGGGAGGTAATTTCTCCTTTTGTGTCTTTGCCAGTCATATTAAAGCCGTGGAGGACTCGGGAGGTGGGTATGATCCGATCGAGCAGCCCATGTTGTTCTACTACCTCTGACCTAATTATGTTGGCCGAGCTTCCTGTATCAACTAGCACACGTTTAACTCGAGTATTGCTTAAAAGAAATAAGATTACCAGTGCATCATTTGTGGTTTTGTCAAAGTCTCGAGATCCTCTTCGCTGAATGCGAGGGGGTCTTCGGCCACGCGGTCTCGGGTTGGTCCCTCTTCTGTGGTGGATTCTTTTGTCCACTTGATCATGCGTCCTCAGGGGATGTCGGTTCCTCCAATAATCATATGAACGGCATGTCGAGAAATCTCTTTTTTTTGGGCAGGTTGGATTTTTTCGTGTTTCCCACGGGGTTTTTCGATGAGCTTTCTTGTGAATGCGAGGAGCGATGTCAACATATTGGGCTTCGAGTGAGTTTGTTCCTTAGAGGTTGGCTGATGTACATTCACAGGGTTATGTGGTAGTATACCGACACCTGGAACAGCTACACCCTTCCCTCTGTGGTTCTTGAGGTAGTTGTCTTTGCATGTACTTATTGAGTTAGGCATTCCGAACTGAAATTTGAAGATCTTAGAAAAGAACAGGTGTGAAAGATAACTTGCGTTGTGTAATGGAACCAGCAAAAAAATAATCACTATTATTTTTAGCCCCACAGTGGCCGCCAAACTGTTTACCGTAAAAATTATAATAATAATTAAATTTGATTGTAGGACTCTAAAATACATGATCTATTTTTATGCTAGTTGTTAAGCAGTTGATGCTGTATATATGAGACTTAGAAACTAAACAAGAGTTATGGATAAAGTCATATAAAAATTGATGAGATATCGAGGGTGATTGGAGTATGACTAACAGTTATAACAAAATCAATGAAAGCTATTTATGGTCAATAAAAAACAATAAATGGTGAACAATAATCAAGATAGTAAATAGAAACAATATATATATATATATATATATATATATATATATATATATATATATATATATATATAATTGTCGATGCTGACAAGGCCGGCATGAACATCTACTTATATACAAACTATACAGGACTCATCTACAAGCCTCTAGAGATAACTTAACTATACTATGGATGGGACAAGGCCTCGACCTACCCATTAAATTTGTATATATAAAATGGACTCCAAGTTCTAGACCTGGTAAATCCGAGCAGTTGAGCTTACCAATGAAGCTGAGGTTTGACTCTGTCTACTGGAGGGTCTATCCAACTATTATTGAGGACCTGCAGGCATCAAATGCAGCGTCCCTGGCAAAAAGGACGTCAGTACAAAATAATGAACCGAGTATGTAAGACCATAGGATAACTAAAAGATGAAATAGAAATAATAATATAATAACTGAAAGTAACTTCCAGTCAAAGATAATCTGAAGATATGCTTACCTGTTGATACTAGCTCAACTCTCACAATATTGTAAGTAAAACAGTTGTCTGGCCCTATGAGGTTCAGTATATATATATAACTGCTCTGCTGTAGTAGGCTCGCTCATAGGCGCTCGGCCATACTAGGCTTTGTATCTCGGCCATTTTGGGCTCGGTCATAGGCACTCGGCCATAGTAGGCTCGGTATATAACTCACTATCTTATCAGAGGTTGCTTAATAGGGGCTTGCCCATCGATTATTGCTCGATGGTAGTGATATATATATATATATATATACTCTCTACTCTCTAGGCGTACAAAAGACTAAACTAAACTAAATATAAAGTCCCGAAAAGGGAGAATGTTGTAACTTATGAGACTAGGAAATGCATATAAATTCAGGAATATGAACTTTTTTTATGTCTCGTTATCAAACACATGTACTTATTGGATCATGCCAAAATGAAGGAAAGATTTAGCCTTAACTTACCTTGTAACAATCTTTCAAATCACCAAGTTGAACTCTCCTTTTCACACCTTAATCTACAACAATTACAATAATATTATCCTTAACTTACAAAAGGTACAACTATCGCACAATGAACGATAAGTTTATTTTGTATAAAAACGGTCAGCATCTCCTTTATAATCCTTAATTCCTCCAAATTCAAGATAACGCCAATGACACAACAAAAAACAATATCAACATATATACATTATTTTCCAACCTTATATACACCACAAAATACTACAAAACAGCCTAACACACCACAATCTCTTCGTACATAAAACAACTACCGTAATAGTGTCAAACAGCCCGAAAATGTTATAACAAACGACCAGCCCTCCATCCTGCATATGTGTGGTGTTTCTCCACACCCTTCATTCTCCAAAACTCCAGAAAATATTAGTAAAACACAAAGCCCAACAGAAACACAAAATAGTCCACAAAACAGTCCGCTAGAAGTGAATAACTCGAACTCACGGCTTCCGATCACCGTCCCGTGAGTTCTTAAAACTATTGAATGACTAACCACGAATTTACAGTATAAAAATGGATGAAAGAGAGTGATAAGCATACCTTATTTGTTGGATAACTCAGCTCCTATCTTGGTTCTTCAAACTCTAGGTTTTACCCCCCCAATTAGAACTTCAAAGGGAGAGAAAATCAATAAGGGTTTGTGGGTAATTTCGGGAGGACACTTTCAGGGGTTTAGCTCTGATTATTTGTGATATATAATGAGGTTTATATTGCAGTATATTATCATTCAAATGGGATCTTTGTCTGATCCGAAATTGCCTCTTTTTGGGCTCTCATTTAACCATGTAGGTGACACACCTACTTGTCACTTAGCAGCCTACGTAGTATTGCAAAAATGCATATATTTCTCTACTCCGATGTTATATTGGTAAATGGTTTATTAGAAAATAGACTCATAGTGCTTCAATTTTATGGGTTGAATACCCCATAACTCTAAGTATATTAGGATAACATCACAGTTACATTTGACCTAATTTTCAGCATATTTGGTGAATGCAACTTGTGATGATCTTTGCCATCTTTTGTTCCACAACTCGCTTAACTTCAAAATATAACACACGACTATTATATGAGTGAAATAACTCATAACATAACCTCCATATCATGTTAAGAACCTTAGACTCTCCCAAAAAGTACATGTTATGACATCCTAACTTGTTGACTTTCGATGAAATATTATTTTCTTCAATTCCTTAGCTCCTAAACATTCCAAGCCTCTTTGTACTTGATGTTCATTATCTTCAATATATGTAACATCTGAGGTAACATGATAACTTACTTTATATTCTTCGAAAGATGATCTCATTTTTTGTCTTACATCAATTGACTTAAGACGTACTCTTATATACGAAAACACGGGGTGCAACATCATTCCCTCCAAGTGGAACATTCATCCTCGAATGTTGGTTGACACGCTTACCAGTTTCATAACCCATAGTTGTTGCATATATTTTAATGTTTTCCTTGCTATCTAGGAACTATTCTCTGAGTAAATCCGTAGGCTAGGGCATTCCCCCTTTAGGCATCTTTCTCACACCACGACTTATTGTCAATTCTTCCAATTCGTAACTATTGCGACCTTCTGTCGTGCAGTCTGTATGACTCTGTCCTTGTATGTGCGCCTACAAGACTACTCTATCCTCTTCCTCAAGTTTTTAGCCATTCTCTAGGCCTCACTTTGGGAACAAAACTATGGCAAATTGCCCCTCTAGTTATCTATAGGTGTACTGAAGTCGTTTGCTTGGTACTTTGTCGAACTTGTCACTATTGTTGTATTTTGTTTCTTATCTATCCTTATGGTTTTACTTCATTTAGGTAGGTCATATGGTACCATAACACATGCTTTGATTTATTATTATCGAGGTCTTCTACCAAACTCCAGGTTACCATCACGCTTGTGATCCTATATGTATAAATCTAAGTCCATTTATGCTTTCTCATTACTGTTCATCTTTAAAATGGCAAACAAATCTCATCTCGTACTTTGGAACTTTTATCCATTTATTTCTGATTCACCTTAATGTTGATTTTAATCTACCACTTATAACTTGAAACCTCGTACGTAATATATTGTCACTAGGGCTCCTGTCTCATCGGGCAACATCTGGAGTTATTTGCCTGATCCACTTAGGGTTAATACTATACTTCAATAACTGTATTTCATAGCATCCCAACGTGATTCACCTTATGGGAGTATTTTAATCTTGTACAATTCATAAAATCCGTTTTCTTCAAATCATTACACAATTAAAGGCGTAAATGTCATCCTTGTATCTATCACAATTACACCCTTATTCTACCACTAGGGCAGCATTAATTGTCCTAGTCTTAAACTCCTCTAAGTTCACTCACGCTATACTGAGCTTTTATTAACTTATGGAAACCGTCAGCTCTTGTTGTGATGGGTTTAATCCCGAGAACTTCCCTATTCACATCACCTTCTCCCTCACCTATTCTTATGTTTACTCCTATCTACTTAAAACCTTTTTTCTCTACCATACTTTAGCTTGCGACCTACATATATCTATTTATACCACTTGCAACCTTATCTTGCAAGCACCTTCGATTTCCTTATGTTACTATGGAACCTTAAGTGAGACATCATATCGTCTCTAACTCTTATTTACTCTCTTAACTAGACCTCTCTGTATGTTGAAACTATGCTGGAAAATATGCCACTGACAACACCACTATCATTTCTTAATATATGACGCTTCCGGCCTTGTATCTGATATCTGAATTATTCGTAACCTTTTGTACTTGGGCATCTCGTACCTCCTTCACATGTACCTTACTTACCTTTAAATCTTGCATCGTATCTTCAATCTCTTTCATAACCTCCCTTCCACATAGGTGGAATTCATATCCACACCTTAAAGCTCTACTATAATACTTGCACATCATGTGCATACACAATCCAACGAAAGCTTTATACTGACTTCTTATGAGGTGGGTACTATTCTAAATAGGTTTACTGTAGAGCCGTTATAGAATATGTCTGTTGTACTATTTCTCTTTACCTCTGATATATAGAGTGATTCTACAATGTTCTGAATCACGATTTCTATACTCTTGGGGGTCTAATAATCAGACTCCTAATTCACTTTGTTGATGTAACTCTTTAGTTTCCTTCTCTATCTCATCCTTTAAGTAGGCTTACTTTACCTTCTGATTTGCGGCTCAGGGTACTCGTTATTACTTAGCCCCTCGTCGATGCTATGGAACATCCATGATAGAACTTTCTAGCAATTCAAGCTTTTGTCCGTGATGTGTTGTAAATTATTTCTATTAACTTATACTGGAGTCTCCTATAGCTATATCATTTTCAATATATATTCTGTATGGATTACACGTCGAAATCTTAAGTGTGTTCATAACGTAACTAACTCTGGGTCATAGATCCAATAATTCCTTTCGTTCCTTCTTAACTTTTGTTAAAAGTAAGCAATTACCTTTCTTTATTATTCCGCCACTTGTTGCATGAATACTTGGCTAATTTTGTTTCCCACATATATTGGACTTTTGTGCAACTCATATGATCTCGAATATTAATTTGGATTTTACTTGTTCATTAGTCACTATAGGTGCCACTTTGTTATGGAGAGCATACAATGTCGTAGTGAGATTGTTGTTCCATGATCTTTTCTTCTTTAGGTCACTATGCTTATGTTGATGCCTTCTTCTTTATTTCCTGAGCCAGTCTTTCATTGTATCACATAGGGAAGACCCTCTGACTCTTGTAAAGCTACGAGCTTATTACATTGTATACCTGACAGAATTTTTGATGTTCTTACTCACCTATAATTATCCTTTGTCACTTACCTTTGTGCCCATGTGCTCGTCAGGATAGTTCTGAACCCAAATTTTGATAGTCTCCCCAATGACACTCTTTATTTTACGCAACACTTAGGATGTACCTTCTACTACCCCAACTTTTATCTGAATATTTCTCGAGGATTACGATGTTGTGTTTGAGAGACTGAATTTTCCCATGCTGGGTTTCACTATGTTTATCTTGCATGATCTGTTAATTTATTTGAGACCTCTTGTCTAGCCATAACTAGGCTCTTCCTGAATCAACTACTAAGTACTCTCCAGGCCATGCTCATATCTATATTCCGTATTACTCTCTCTCAAGTGATGTCCTTTGTCTTAACTTACCACTTGCACTAACTCGTTAAGTATCAAGTGTTCATTCATACTTATTTATCAATAAAATCCTAGGAGGGAACCCTTTCTGCATCTCCGCGCACCATTCTTGCATAACGTTCTGAAGTCATATTATATCTGTAGGATCTAATAAATGCAATCTCATCCCTTTCACTTTTTATCGCATTCTTCCTAGATTATTCCATAGTTACCTCCTTTCACATATTCATTGACTCCTACTCTCCTTGCAGTAAATCTTATGTACCAAGGATAACTAAATTCCTTACACACAAGGGTTACACCTAGTGTAACTGGCACACCTAGTCCCTTAAGCTTAACTTTGCTCACAGTGCTCACTTTAGGGAAGCATCTTCCTGAATGACCTTTAAAGGTTATTCTTTTATTGTCCATGCTATTACTGCCGGAATGCAATCTATTAAATTTTCACGATGACTACTATTATCAAATCCACTGTTCCCTAACTCATGTTCAGTTTTATCTTGTTTACTAGCCCATAATAATTTCTATTACTCAGAGGGTTTAACTTAGCTTTCTAGTAATCATGTTGGAGTCACCACTTCATTTCTCAAAATAAGGATACAACTTTGTGGCATATACTCTTTTATTGTCTCAAGGCCTATCACCTCTTGTCTTTTTCTTTATTTGACTATACACTCTGTCATCTTGTCATATTTTGACTTACCATTATCACTTATTTATCATACCTTACTTATAACGCTTCATTTACTCTCTTCCGATTATCCTTCTAATATTTATGTCTATTAAATTATTCTAAAAACTTCAACAAAACATTGTTTCACTTTTAGCTCCCCTGGCTCAAACCACCATTTTGGGTTACTTTAACCCAAGAGTTGGATCCCAATATTCCATCCTCCTCTTAAACTATATATGTTAGCTCTCATAGGGCATAATTGAGATGGGTGTGGCTGCTTGCACATTTCTCTATTACATTTGAAAGTAAACTCAGAGTACCTATATTTCTCTGCCTGAATTGTAAATATTGATAATCTCAAATAACTGGGTACCTCGTACCTTCCTTCACCTTGCTTCAATTATATGTTAAAACTTATATCTTTTACCTTATGATACTCCCATGGCTTGCTATTCACATGCTGTATTTCATATTCTCATCGTAGGGTCTTAAGCTGGAAATTTGCACATCTGGTATGCACGATCTAATAGGGCCCTCCATCTGGGCCACATTTTCATGAATTCTCTCTCTACTAGTGCCCATACTTGCTGCTATATTAGATCTCTGGCTTACCATAGTTTTTCTAATTGAAAGCATCTCTATATCATTAGCAAACATTACTCTTGGCTCAAAATCTTATAACTCAACTCTATAGCGCGATTTGGATTCGAAAGAAAGGTAACAGACTCCTAAATGCCTTGTAGCTTCCTTCCTTCTTATATAATATGGTGCACACACATCTAAAAATATCGACTCTCTTTTCTAAGGGGTAAGCATATATATATATATATATATATATATATATATATATATATATATACATACATATATATATATATATGCACACACACAGACACACACACACACACAGATATATATATATATATATATATATATACACACACACACATTTATATATATATTTATATGTATAAAACTGTGGGGGCTGACGAGGTTGCCATGAACATTTACTGATATACAAACTATACAGGACTCATCTACAAGCCTCTAGAGATAACTGAATTGTACCATGGTCGGGACAGGGCCTCGAACCACCCATTGAATTGGTATATATAAAATGGACTCTAAGTTCTAGACTTGGTAACTCCGAGGAAGTGGAGCTTACCAGTGAAGCTGAGGTTTGACTCAGTCTATTGGGAAGGGTCTGTCCAACTATCAGTGAGGACCTGCAGGCATGAAATGCAGTGTCCCCGGCAAAAGGGGCGTCAATACGAAATAATGTAGCGAGTATGTAAGACCACAGGATAATTGAAAGCTGAAATTGAAATGATAATACAATAATTGAAAGTAACTAGGAGTCAATGATAATCCAAAGATATGCTTACCCGCTGATACTAGCTCAACTCTCTCAATATTATAAGTAAAATAGTTGTCCGGCCCAATAATGTTCAGTATATATATATATATATATATATATAGAGAGAGAGAGCTGCTCTACCGTTGTAGGCTCGCTCATAGTCACTCAGCCATACTAGGCTCTGTATCTTGGTCATTCTGGGCTCGATCATAGGCGCTCGGCCATATTAGGCTCTGTATATAACTCACAATCTTATCAGAGGTTGCCTAATAGGGGCCTACCCATCGATTATAGCTCGATGGTAGTGAAAATACTATAATATTGTGTATATATAGACTGTTCGAACATATGTATATGTTCATACTTATATGTTTTGATAATTGACAAACCAATTTAATGGAAAATAATATATGCCAAATAAATGTGAGTTATTATTGAATACACTTTAATTTATATTTTAACTAATGTGCTATTCATTTTGTAGATATGCAAAAGGAAGATAAAGAATTGATATGCAAAATTACAATGAGCATAGAAGAAGAAAAGGCTATGCAACGTTATTTGAGCGGACAAGAATTGGAGTCCAAGAAGTTCAAGATAAGATCGAGAGAAGCAATGAAAATAAATGAAGACCTTTTGTTGAGTCTTATTTATATTGTCTTTATTGTGATCTTGATCCGACTTTAAGTTTGAGTCTTGGCTTCTCTCATAAAATGATTTTACAATGCATATCATAAAATGATTTTACAATATATGCATATCATAAATGACTTTACAATATATGCATATCATAAATGATTATCATAAATGGTTTTACAATATATGCATATCATAAATATTTTTATTGCATTTAAAACAAATTGGTTTTAAATGTTATATAATAAATATTTTCAATGCATTTAAAACAAAATGATTTTAAATGTTTTTATTGATTCGGAATGGTCATTACAATTGTTTTTCATGTTTAAGATATTTATAATATTTTATAACTTCAAACAAAGCTTTGAAAAACATTTTATAACTTATTTTCAATAAGTTAGTTGTTTTAAAATCGGACAATTTCCGCAGGGTCAGATAGTCGAATATCTGATATTGGATAGTCGACTATCCTGATGACCGTTGCCAAGATAGTCGAATATCCATATCAGATAGTCGACTATCCTTGTGACCGTTGCCAAGATAGTCGAATAACTATATCGGATAGTCGATTATCAAACAGATTTTCAGAATCTGTATTTATGATCATAGCTACGGCTAGGAGTGATTTTGGAGCTATAAATAAACCTCAAAATCACTCCTTAAACACACAACTTCTGACCAAAACATTCATAAGCTTTCATACATTTCCAATATCATTTATTGATCATTTTTATCATATTATGAAAGCCAAGGTCTTGAATTTATTGTTGTGTTCTTGAGCGTATTTGTTTACTCATATCCACTCTATTAAGAGAGTCTTGTTAAGTGAGTGTTAAGTGTTTTATACACTTGAAGGGAAGTGTTAGCCCCTTGTGTTGTAAGAAGGAACTTGTGTTTCCTTGGTTGAAGTCTTGGAGTGTTGTATCTCCGAGCAAAGGTTGTTGAGGCTTGTGTCCTCAGGTTGTAAAGGTTTGTTATGCACCCGTAAGCTTAACAGTGAAGTCTTGGGGTGAGGTATCCTCGAGCAAGTGAAGTCTTAAGGTGGGGCATCCTTGAGCAACTGTAACGGTTTGTTAAGCACCCGTAAGCTTGACAAAGTTAGTGGAAATCTCGAGAGAGTCTCTCGAGGACTGGACTAGCCACGGGTTCTGGTGAAGCAGAATATATCGGTGTGTTCATTCTTATTTATTTACTTATCGCACTTGTTTATTTCCTGCAATTTTTAAATTCCGCAAGTTTACGTTATTTTTTATTGTAACGCTATTCACCCCCCCCCCCATAGCGTTAAGCGTATTATCTAACAATTGGTATCAGAGCCTAACTCTCTGAAAGACTTAACAGTTTGAGAGAATCCTTCTATGGCTTCTACTAGTAGTGCTTTTGCAGGAATAGGTGAAGGTCACTCTACCTTTTTGCCTCCAATATTTAATTGAAGAAATTACACACATTGGAAAGATCGGATGACAATCTTCATCAAATCAAACAACTTTCGTCTATGGAAAATCATCAAGTATGGTGAACAAATGACGAAACAAGTTGGAAAAGCCATGGTAAGTGAATACAATACCAAGGCTATCAATATGTTGTATAATTCCTTGAAACAGGAGGACTATCGGAAAGTTTCCCAATACAAAACTGCTAAAGAGATGTGGGATAAGCTTGAGGACACTTATGAAAATGCGCCTCAAGAAGCAGACAGTTCATGTGATGAACCAACTGCCAAATGCCTCATGGCTGACGAAGGAGAAGAGGTAATTACATCTAACTCTCACTCTTTTGAAGAATTACAAAGTGCCTATGATGAATTGTATGGTGATTTGTTGATGCTTCCAAAATGAAAAAAGATTTGAATAAAACACTTTCTTTGCAAGAAACAGATTTTCAGAAAACACTCTCATTACAAGAAAAAAATTTTGAAAAATTGACTAATGAAAATGGCGTTCTTAAAAATAAAATTGATGTTTTAGAAATAGAAAATAATTTTTTGAAAAATGGCATTTTTGATCTTAGAAATAAGACTAAAGCAGTGAATGAATCTTCTTCAATTGATAAAAGTTCTATTTGTTTATCATGTGATTCCTTGAAACTAGAAAACATAGAACTTAGGAACACACTAGAAAAACATAGTGTAGATGCCCCTAAAACTATTGAAGAGATCAAGAAGAAAAAGAAAAACAGAAGGCGTAAAAAGAATAAGAATCATGCTAGAAATCGTGATGCACCACCTAGAAATAATCCTAGGATTTTTAATGAGTCTAGAATTAATAATTTTAGACCACCTAGAAACGATTCTAGGAATTATACAAATGAGCCTAGAAATAATGATTTTAGGCAACCTAGAAATAATTCTAGGAATGAGACTAGACCACCTAGAAATGATACTAGATTGTTCAATGAGTCTAGAATTAATAACTTTAGATCACCTAGAAACGATTCTTGAAATTATGCAAATGAATCTAGAAATAATTACTCTAGACCGCCTAGAAATAACTCTAGGAATTTAAACGCTCCTAGGAATGATGATTTTAGATTATCTAGAACGTATTTGGCACAACCTAGGCATTTGCACAACCTGAATGTTGTATGTCACTACTGCAACCGGGTAGGACACATAGCACCCACATGTTTTGCAAAACATAGGGATTTATCTTGTGGCTATATTATTATTTGCCTAACCCCCAAGGACCCAAAAGTGTTTGGGTACCAAAAACCTATGTTTAGGTACTTTTGCAGGTGTGCTTGAAGACTACAATATTGTAGTAGATGCACCAAGCACGGAACCTCATTGCATCAAGGGGGAATTTCGGTTAGTTATCATTTTCGATAAAAACCGAATTGTTGATATGTGCAAGCAACCGATGTTAACATATTTGTTGTTAATTTGGTTCTTGTATTGTTGAAATTCTTGATATACTTAACCGTAATAGTTGATATGTGCTAACAATTGTGATATCCGTGTTAACAATTAATATCAATTATCCTTGTTGATTCATATGTTGAAAATTTGGTGTTAAACAACAATTGATATCAATTATCAATTGATTGATGCATGGTTTGATAATTATTTTTGATATCAATTATATTTATTAATTCATGTTTTACTAAAAATAACAATTTGTATCACTACTGATAAAAATAACAATTGATACATCTGTTATGTTTTCCAATAACAATTGATTTTAAATCATGCATATTTATTTTAGCCAAAATGATTTTTAAACATGCCTCTAAAATCTGGACTAAGATAGTCGATTATGTACTTATGATAATCGATTATGTTTAAGTCAGCTGCTTGACAATCGATTGTGAACTTATGACAATCGATTGTGCTAAGGCAGTGAGCATCAGATTTTTCAAATCTACATGACAATCGATTGTGAACCTTATGACAATTGATTGTGATGAGGCAGTGTCCATCAAAGTTTTTCAAAGTCACAAAATAATCGATTGTGAACATATGACAATCGATTGTGTTGAGGCAGTGTCTTCCAGACTTTTTCAAAGTTATTATATAATCGATTGTGAGTTTATAACAATCTATTGTAAAGAGGCAGTGTCTAAATTGATTTTTCAAGACTGATATATAATCGATTGTCAACATTGCATAATCGATTGCATAAATGACCGTTGCCAAAAAGTTTTCAAATACCGTCAGGTAATCGATTGTAGATTTGTAACAATCGATTATTTTAATTAAAATCTGGAAAAGACTTTTTGAACGTTTCCAGTAATCGATTGTTGATCTTAGATAATCGATTGTTAAGCGTAAAATATGGGAATGATTTTTGGAATGACTGGCAGACAATCGATTGTGGTAACTTGACAATCGATTGTCACAGAGCAAAATCAGCATTTCATAATTGGCAATTAGGCAACTGTTGTGTATGTTTTTCAACAAATGGTTTTATCATTGTTTTATAATAATTGGTAGATCTATGTTTTTGGTATGTCTTGATAAATTTCTATAAATCTTCATACTGCATACTCCTCATAGTTTTTCCTTAATATACTCTCTTCTTGCTAAATGCCAAAAAGAAGAAGTGTTTAGGTGATATGCTTCAAGTAAGGGGGAATGTCTTCACATTCTAGTTTGCCTTATTTGAAAGGGAATTTTTTTTAAGGAAAATAGATTGCATGAATTTCATGGATGATATTTCTTGTATTCTTATTGGTGATATTATGCGTGGAGCAACTAATAAATTTGTATGCAAGGAGTTTTAAAACTCATGACTAGCAAATTTTTGAAATATCATGATGGACGAGCTCAATTTCAACTTGAGGTTGCAAGTAAAACAAATGAAAGAGGGAACTTTCATTTGTCATGCTCAATATTGCAATGAGTTGCTAAATCGCTTTGAAATAAGCAACACCAAAGCAATGGCCACTTCAACGAATTCATATGACCGTCTTGACAGAAATGTAAAAGGTAAGGAGAGCAATACCAAGAATTACAAAGGTATGATCGTTCCTCACTTTACCTTATTGCTAGCAGAATTTATATAATATTTAGCGTTTATTGAAGTGCTAGATATAAATCATGTTCAAAGGAGTCACGTCCTAATGCGGTTAAACGTTGATCTAAATGCATACATTTTTTTTGGTTGCATTTATATTTTGAATATTACTGACTTGAGCGTGGAAGACGCGTATTTTCTTTTGCAGGTATCGCCCTAAATTCAGGGGGAACCAAGATAGAGTTTCAATTCAAGTCAATATTATCTTTCTTATTTGACTTGTGAATTTAGAAATAGCATATGTGATTTGATAAAATTATGTTCATAAAATTATGATATACATTTTTACCAAAAATATAGTTTATTTTTTTAATAAACGAATTCCATAAAATGAAAACTGTTTTTCCAATATTTTCTGCTTAAGCGATTTTTTCAAAGTCGTCGAAGTTAATCGACTAACTAGAAGTTATTCGAATGACTTGATTATCCAGAAAATCAAGTTATTTCTCCAGATATTCGACTAACCAGAAGTTATTCGAGTATATCTGTTTCCGGATATTCGACTATCCCAGAAGATATTCGAATATCGTTCCCAGAGAGTCGACTATCCAATAAGTTATTCGACTATCCTCAGTCAAATTTCAAAAGTCTGACCGTTTTATAGCCGTTCCAATCAGTCCAAAAATCTGATTTTTGTCATTCAATGCTATGTTTCTTGAACTCTATAAATAGGATTAGTGTGCACTCCTTGTTTCACACCAAAATCATTCTTGTTCAAGATATTCTCTTCAAAAATTCTATTCCAAACTTCTTCCAAAAGTTCTTCTTGCCTATAAATTTCAATGGCAAATAGAAGCTCTAAACGCTCTCGTGCCGGAAAGAATATCCCTTCTTCTTCAAATCCTCCTCCATCTCTACATTGTTATGATGATGGATCCGTTCTTTGGTTTGAACAAGAAAATGAGCTTCAACAATTTATTAGAAACTTTGAAAATCGAGATATTCTTCCACCTCGATTCACAACCGCAAGATATCTAGCGGATTCTAATCATTCCAATATACTCCTACAAAGTTCAATCCTTGACTTTGTTTATTTGAAGTATGATTTTATTCATCCTCTTTTGATTCAAGCCTTTTATTCGAATCTTAAGAAAGATGAAGATGGAGTTCTTTCTACCAAAGTAAATGGTATTCATATTCTTCTAAGTGAAGAAAATATTCAAGCTATCACAAATCTTCCTCGTGATGACCAAGACATCGACCAATATACCGGTGTCGAAGGAATACTCTATGATGAAAATGTCCTCTTCAACCTTATTGGAATTGGACAATTTGAATTCTCTCAAGAGCAAAAGAGAGCTCCTATTAAAGGAATTTTTCCGGAATTTCGTTTGATTCTCTATGTTGTCACTCGGATTCTTAAACCGAGAAAAAGCAATCACACGACAATTGGCCGTGAAGATGCAAAAATCATGCATGCTATCATTTCCAAAGCACGCATAAATTGGTGTAAATTTATTCTTACACATATGTTTGACTCAATAGGAAGTGACAAACCCCTTCCTTATGCATTACTTATAATGCATCTTCTTGAAGCATCTCATGTCAACACCAATGTTGGTATCAAGAAAACTCGCACCAAACATTGGGAAATTCAAGAGACCTCTTTTCATGGCCATGACCAACCACATGATCAAATTCCAAATCCTCCTCCTCCAATTCAAGCTCGTCGTCCTCGTGCCCAACCGGATGTGTCTCAAGCCATCTTGGATCAACTTGCCTCTTTATCGACTTCAATTAATCGAATCGATAGTAATGTGTCTCGCACGGAAAGAAAATGTGCGTAGGCTTAGTGACGAAATACACGGATATTTTGACCATGTCAATTATTCGTATTCTCGCGTCTACTCCGCAAGTACTTCTAGCGATGATGATGATTTCGGCGACGATGATAGTTCTTGACTTGTATCTTCATTATTTGTAGTTTCATTATTTGCAATGTACTTTCATTCATTGTAAAATATTTTCAATTACTCTTATTGTAATTTTCCTTCTTCATTAATGAAATTATCTTTTTGTTAATGTCAAAAGGGGGAAGATTAAGGGTATATGCATATTTATCTTTAATCATGCTTTTGGGAAGATTAAGGGTATATTCATTTTCCATGCATTGGGAAAGATAAGGGTATATGCATACTTATTTATTTATATGCATATTTATTTGTTTTAAATATTTATTGCATAAATTGAGGGGGAACTCAATAATAACTTGTCTTATATTTGGCATAGTCTTTTATAAAGGATATATGCATATTCCCATGAAGGTTTGCCATTATCAAAAGGGGGGAAATTATTGGAACATATGTATATGTTCATACTTATATGTTTTGATAATTGACAAACCAATCTAATGGAAAATAATATATGCCAAATAAATGTGAGTTATTATTGAATACACTTTAATTTATATTTTAACTAAAGTTCTATTCATTTTGTAGATATGCAAAAGGAAGATAAAGAATTGATATGCAAAATTACAATGAGCATAGAGGAAGAAAAGGCTATGCAACGTTATTTGAGCGGACAAGAATTGGAGTCCAAGAAGTTCAAGACAAGATCGAGAGAAGCAATGAAAATAAATGAAGACCTTTTGTTGAGTCTTATTTATATTGTCTTTATTGTGATCTTGATCCGACTTTAAGTTTGAGTCTTGGCTTCTCTCATAAAATGATTTTACAATGCATATCATAAAATGATTTTACAATATATGCATATCATAAATGACTTTACAATATATGCATATCATAAATGATTATCATAAATGGTTTTACAATATGTGCATATCATAAATATTTTTATTGCATTTAAAACAAATTGGTTTTAAATGTTATATAATAAATATTTTCAATGCATTTAAAACAAAATGATTTTAAATGTTTTTATTGATTCGGAATGGTCATTACAATTGTTTTTCATGTTTAAGATATTTATAATATTTTATATCTTCAAACAAAGCTTTGAAAAACATTTTATAACTTATTTTCAATAAGTTAGTTGTTTTAAAATCGGACCATTTCCGCAGGGTCAGATAGTCGAATATCTGATATTGGATAGTCGACTATCCTGATGACCGTTGCCAAGATAGTCGAATATCCATATCAGATAGTCGACTATCCTTGTGACCGTTGCCAAGATAGTCGAATAATCATATCGGATAGTCGACTATCTAACAGATTTTCAGAATCTGTATTTATGATCATAGCAACGGCTAGGAGTGATTCTGGAGCTATAAATACACCTCAAAATCACTCATTAAACACACAACTTCTGACCAAATCATTCATAAGCTTTCATACATTTCCAATATCATTTATTGATCATTTTTATCATATTTTGAAAGCCAAGGTCTTGAATTTATTGTTGTGTTCATGATCGTATTTGTTTACTCATATCCACTCTATTAAGAGAGTCTTGTTAAGTGAGTGTTAAGTATTTTATACACTTGAAGGGAAGTGTTAGTCCCTTGTGTTGTAAGAAGGAACTTGTGTTTCCTTGGTTGAAGTCTTGGAGTGTTGTCTCTCCGAGCAAAGGTTGTTGAGGCTTGTGTCCTCAGGTTGTAAAGGTTTGTTAAGCACCCGTAAGCTTAACAGTGAAGTCTTGGGGTGAGGTATCCTCGAGCAAGTGAAGTCTTAAGGTGGGGTATCCTTGAGCAACTGTAATGGTTTGTTAAGCACCCGTAAGCTTGACAAAGTTAGTGGAAATCTCGAGAGAGTCTCTTGAGGACTGGACTAGCCACGGGTTCTGGTGAACCAGAATATATCGGTGCGTTCATTCTTATTTATTTACTTATCGCACTTGTTTATTTCCTGCAATTTTTAAATTCCGCAAGTTTACGTCATTTTTTATTATAACGCTATTCATCCCCCCTCTAGCGTTAAGCGTATTATCTAACATAGACTCTCTGCTCTTTGAGCTTACAGAAGAAAAAACTAAACTGAATATGAAGTCTCGATAAGGGAGAATGTTGTAACTTAGGAGACTAGGAAATGTACATAAATCAGTAATATGAACTTTTCTTTATGTCTCGCTATCAAACACATGTACTTACTGGATCACGCAAAAATGAAGGAAAAGTTTAGCCTTAACAATCTTTCAAATAACTAAGTTGAACTCTCCTCTTCACACCTTAATCTACAATAATGACAATAATACTATCCTTAAGTTACGAAAGGCACAACTATCGCATAATGAACGACAAGTTTATTTTGTATAAAAATAGTTAGCATCTCCCCTTTAATCCTTAATTCCTCAAAATTAAAGATAAAACCAACGACACAACAAAAAAATAATATCAACGTAGATACATTATTTTCAACCTTATATACACCACAAAATACTACAAAACAGCCTAACACACCCCAATCTCTTCATACACAAAATAACCACCGTAGTAGTGACAAACAACCGAAAAATGTAATAACGAACGACCAGACCTCCACCCTACATATATGTGGTGTTTCTCCACACCATTCATCCTCAAAAACATCAGAAAATAGCAGTACAACACGAATCCCAACAGCAACAAAAAGCAGTCCGCTACAAGTGAATAACTCGAACTCGCAGCTTTCGATCACCCTCCCGTTCGTTGTTACAACTATTGAACGACATACCATGAATTTACAGTAGAAAAATGGATGACAGAGAGCAGTAAAAATACCTTATTTTTTGGATAACTCAGCTCCTGTCTTGGTTCTTCAAACTCTAGCTTTTACCCCCCCGCCCCCCCCCCCCCCCCACCCCCAATTAAAATTTGAAAGGGAGAGAAAATCAATTAGGTTTGTGGGTAATTATTAGGAGGAAGTTTGCAGGGGGATTTAGGTCTGATTATTTGCAATATATAATTAGGTTTATATTTCTGGAGATAAGCCCTTAAATAGGCTCTTTGGCTGACCCGAAATTGCCTCTTTTTGGGCTCTCATTTAACCAAGTAGGTGAAATACCTACTTGTCACCTAGCAACCTGCGAGCCTTGCAAAATTACATATATTTCTCTACTCAAATGTTCTATTGGTAAATAGTTTAATAAGTTAGACAATAGACTCATAGAGCTTCAATTTGATACGTAAAACGCCCCATAACTCTAAGTATATTAGGATAAAATTGCAATAACATTTGACCTAATTTTCAGCATATTGGTGAATGTAACTTGTAATGATCTTTGCCATCTTTTGTTCCACAACTCTCTTTACTTCAAAACATAACACACGACTATTATACGAGTGAAAAAACTCATAACATAACCTCCATATCATGTTAAAACCCTAGTCTCACCCTAAAAGTACATGTTATAATATCCCAACATGTCGACTTTCAACGAAATATTATTTTCTTCGATTCCTTAGCTCCTAAACCTTCCAACCCTCTTTGTACGGGTTGTTCATGATGTTCAATGTATGTAACATCTGAGGTAACATGATAATTTACTTTATAATCTTCGAAAGATTATCTCCTTTTTGGTCTTACATCAATTGACTTAAGACGTATTCTTATATACGAAAACATGTGGTGTAACAACGGGGCATTATAATGACGGGGAAATTGGACCCTCCAATTTTACCGTGCACAAAATCTACCTACCAACATACTCCACAGGAACTTCACCGGTGCTGCACCAATATTACTCTGGTATCCATCATAGCCACAACTAGTGCTCCTCTCTGATTTAGACCTCCCATATTTCTTCTCGTCAAGCCAGTGCATCTTCTTAGGTTCATCATCCTCAACAATTCTAGATTCTGATTTCTTGCTCGTATTCTTCTTCTCCACCACGAGTATTCAGACTAGATATAGATCTGGTGAGATAGACAACGGTTTCTTAAGAGTAAAATATGCTTTTTCATAGTCTGATTTAGCTATCAATAACCCACATCTCTTCTTCTTCCCATCCACGTTAAGGATTTTGACCTTCTTTACCTCAAATCCATATAGTGACTCCAAAACTCTCTTTATCTCAATCTGTACAAATAATCCAACGCATCTTTGATACTAAGTTATTCGTTCAAATTTCAATTTTACTTGTATGAATTAATATTTCTGTCGTTATGTCAATGTATATATAAAAGTCCTAGAAACTTTTTGAAGTAGAGGGAATTGTTTCGAGGGAAATTGAGCACTGAGAGTGGGAACTAGTACATTAGGTGAAACCGATAACCCCAAAAAAGCCTATTGTATTATTTTTTATTATTGTGTTATCAATTTGGATAATTTTGTTAATGGGTTAACCGACAACCTAATAAGAATTAGTATATAAATGTATTTTGGGCTTCAGACCATCAGTTCATTCTTGTTTTGTCCGAACTTTTCTCAGTCGCAATCTGCACTTTTCATTTTTCAAGTCTTCACAATTACTCTTCAATGTCTTCATTTCATTAATGGTAGAAGTTGCATTTTGTGCCATTAATAGGGCTTCAGATACTTATATGTTTGTTAAGAAAAGTTACATTTTCCATTACTGGAAGTTGCATTTATGCCATTAACATGGGAATTTGGGTTAGCAGACCAAACTATGGCTATGCTTGGAATCTGACTATGAAAACTTTAGTGATTGAAATTCATTTCATGTGCATTACACACCGTGCTTCTTACCTTTAGATTGAGTTATCTTATCAGTTCGGCTATTAATTTAGCATATTCATAAATCGACATATGCTAAACTGATAATATTCACAACCAATCCGAATCGATCGATGCACACCCTAGTAGGAACTCTCAACAAAGTGGTCCTGAGCTGAAAGATGAATAAAAAGCTACACAAATATCTTTGGCTCATTTTATATCATAAATTCAAAAAAATTCTCAAACTCCGTGCCCAGTCAAATACTTGAAAATCTACCCATAGGACAATCGAAGATAAAAATTCAAGATCATCCATCTTGAGAGTTATTTATGTACTTTATCCCTTTTCGGCTTGGGCTGGGTTGACGTGCCTTAAATTCTATGGACTGTCTAGTAAGAAAATGTCAAAATAGCATACGCTGGCAATTTTTGAAGTGGTAATTAAAAAATAATCAGTATTTGTAAAGTAATTAAAAAAATAGCCACTATTTAATACGAAATATAAAATCTTAATATCATATGTTGAATTCTAGCATATTATGTTGTATGTTAATTTCAGCATAGCATGCCGAGTTCTAACTTTTAGAAGTTAAATTCTAGCATATTGTGTTTAAGCTCCAAGAAATAATATTAAAACTCAAACAAGACACAATGTATGAATACTAGTATACTATGTTGGAGTTCCAACTTTTAGAAATTAAATTTCAGCATATAGAGCTGCATCTCTAAGAAAACAAATACGAGAACTCAAACAAGACACATTCCTATATTCTAATTTCAGCTTTCGCTGGAGCACAAAAAGAGTAAGAAAGATAATGAATCGAGTCTTTACACTCTTTTAACTTAGATATTCCTCTCCGAATATTATTTTCAAAAAAAAATAGCTAAATTTTAATTATTTGGGACAGTAAAACTAATTTTTAATCATCAGTTGTAGGATAATCATGAATTTACTCCTTTAGAAATCATAGAAATAGGACATCGTAAGAGAGATCTTTATCTTTACGCCTTTGAAATAAGTTATCTAACTAATGGGCGATCTTCAAAGTCAAAATTTTTGCCTAAACTTAGGGTGTTTTTTGTATGAAGGAAAATATTTTTGCAAAATATTTTTTTAATGAACTCGTTTTCTTTCAATTTGAGAAAGATATTTTCGTTTTCAAGAGAAGGGAAAATATTTTTTAAAATTCCTTCTCAACATTTCCTACCCTCACAACCCACCTCACTCCCTCTCTTCAAAAAAAGCTCTGTTTTTCAAATTTCAGTTTTTCCCTAACCAGGTTCCTACAACCCCTCCACCCCACTCCACCCCCATCCCCACCCCTCTCCCGCAAAAAAAAATATTTTTTATCCAATTTTTTTATTATTTTAAATTTCTATATTTTTATTTTTCTGTACTACCCACCCCCATCCCCTATCTCCCTCACCTCCATCCCCCCCTAAAAAAAATTACTTTTATTTTGTAATTTCAAATTTCTATATTTTTTTGGTTTTTTCGCATCAACCCCTCCCCCCGCCCTCCCACTTCCCAGAAAAAAAATATTTTTTAAATATATTTTCAGTTTTAATTTTTATTTATTAGTTTAAGGGTTCAAAATTTTACAAGTTCCAAAGTTATGAGTTCGGAGGTTTATATGTTTGGAAGTTTATGGGATTAGAAATTATAAAGTTTACGAGTTCCAAATTTTACAGTTTCTAAAGTTTAGCGGTTCGAAAGTTTATTAAAATTGTGGGTTCGGAAGGTTGTTGGTTTGAAAGCTCATAGCTTCAGATTTATTATATCTAAATTATTTATGAATATTCTTAAGAAGTCATTTTCCTCAATTACATACCAAACATCAGATAAATAAAATTACTATTTATTTTTCAAGAAAATATTTTCTTAGAAAACATTTTTCATTACAAACACAACCTTAAAATATTGCACATTAGTTAAGAGACCTGCCCTAAAGATTAAATGTCCAAGCCAACATCATTCAAGGTCATTGATGTCATCAACCCATTTCTGGCATGTGACCCTTGTTGGTTGATTAGTGTGGGCTAGGCTAAAATATCTATAGTTTTACTCTTTTCTTCTTTTTGAATCTTTACAAAAAAATTAATTAAATTCATTGATTACTTTTTCTAATTAAGAAGCATATATTATATATAGTTATCTGATTTAGTCATAGAAGGTTTACTATACTAGCTTCCGCACGACACCTGCATTATTTAAATACTAACAAGTGTTATCAGAACGAGATTCAAGATAGGTTCATCTTGGAGGATTTAGTCTATCCATAACCTATATGACAATAATCATGATTTTGATTGAGAAAGTCGACCGGAATGCTACTCACGTTGAGACAAATTTTGTGGTGAAGATTCGGAGATGCGACCTTTTGAAGGCTATGTGAAGAAGGTAAATCAAATTTATTTTGTCAGAAAATTTAGGCCAACGGGGAGAATTGTTAGTTTGTTATAATTTTCTTGCCATATTTGGTTTCCTATCTCTTGAAGTAAATTACAACATATTTACCATAATTGTGTTTCTCTTACAGAAAAAAATTTAAATCTCTCATAGTTGGCTAGTCCCTTTTCTTGTAGGAAAATATTTGGACTTATATAAATTGATAATTAGGGTTAGGGGTGTACTCACCAGCCGTATCTGCAGCTCTGCTTCTGCAAAGTTTTATTAAACTCCTGACCGCCATTTATACAGCCCAAATCCCGCTTCTGTGGTCTAAGCCTGCACATTCGGGAGCGCACCTGTGAAAGACTTCTCCTTCTGCGATCTCTGAGCCTCCGACCAAATTCTGCTTCTGCGGAGACTTCGACGCATCTGCGGCTCCCAGATGTAGAAATACCCTTGCACCTATGACCACTTCCCAACTCACTCAGGACCGCACCTACTAAGCTATCGCTACTTCGGCGGCTCCGTACCTGCGGCCAAAACCTCGCAGGTGCGGTCGCCAGCATAAAAGATTTCTTAAGTCCCAAACTCTATTTGAAATCAATCTGATTCTCCCCCAAGGACCTTAAGACCTCATTCAGACATACCAACACATCCTAAAATGCAATAAGAATTTAATCGAAACCTCAAATTGCATTAAACAATATCAAAAATATGAATCGCACTTAAATTCAAGCCTACTGAAACTAATGAATTACCAACTTCTATAATTGATACTAAAACCTGTCAAACCAACTCCGATTGATCTCAAATTTTGTACACAAGTCATAAATGACACAACAAACCTGTTCAACTCCCGGAACAAAAATTTGAGCTTAGTTTCAACAAAGTGAACTCTCGGTTAAACTTCTCAACTTTCCAAACCTTCAACTTTCAAATTTTTGCCAATCAAGCCAAAATGACCTATAGACCTCCAAATATATATTCAGACATACTCTTAAGTCTAAAATTACCATACGAAGCTACAGGAACCATCAAAACTCTATTTTGGGAGTTTTTTACTCATAAGTCAGCCTTCGCGACCGGCTGACGTCTCCATTGTAATTTCACTAAAGCTATATTCTTTGATCTCATATTTTGAACTTGCCGATCGAAAATGGCCACTGGATCCACATAGGTCAAACCTCCATCTAACTGAATTGCGCTGAAGTCCAAAATATGAGATGGAGCACCGTAATATTTTCGCAGCATGGAAATATAAAATATTGGATAAACGCCCGATAGATTAGGTGGCAATGCAAACTTGTAGGAAAACTCTACAATCCTCCCAAATACCTCAAAAGGGCCAAGATACTGAGGGCTCAACTTGATCTGATTCTCGAACCTCATCACACCATTCATGGGTGAAGCTCTGTATAATACGTTCTCCTCCTCTATATATACAACGTCACGAACCTTCCGATCGCTATAACTTTTATGTCTAGACCGTGTTGTGTGAAGCTGATCCTAAATCAATTGGACCTTTTCCAAAGCATCCTAAACCAAATCAATGCCCAACAACCTAGCCTCATCCGGCTCAAACCACCCAACCGGAGATCGACACATCATCCCATATAAGGCCTTATAAGAAGCCATATGAATACTCGATTGGTAGTTATTGTTATAGGTAAACTCTACAAGTAGTAGAAACTAGTCACAAGAACCCCCAACGAATGCTTCATGAAGTGCTTCTTTCGGAGTTAAACTTCCGTTTGTCCATATTTCGAGAAAAAGTATCTCTAATATTTCATTCCCAATCCCATAAGAATGAACACTATGATTCATATTTCGAACATGCATGAATACAACATCTATAGGATAACTTCCATTTTGAAAGTTATGTGGCATTTTTATAAGACATCTACGATTTCTATCAATTTGTAATCCAATACAAAAATCAATTGGTTCCGTAAAATTGGCTATATGTTGTGTATTGTCATCCATTTATACATAAGGTGGCAAGATGGTATATTGAGCAGTTACATATCCATGTCCCTTGACACAATAGATGTGTCAGAAGTTCCATAGAGATTACTTCTTAATACGAACGAAATATCCAGCAACAAGAAGAAGGAAAAGGACTGAATACAGGAACTCCCAAGCATTTGGCGATCTCAGATGTGTCAATATCAATGGCGACTCACTATTTTGATGAATCATTTTTTCGGACAGAAGAAGATTATGTAAACACTTACTTGAGATTTCACTTATCACAATTCATTGTAGAAGACACAATTTTTTCTACAGAATTTGTCATGATATACTTGATCCATGTATAATATCATGAAAATGGTTACAAACTTTTGACTACTACTTAGTATTTGAAATAGGTCTGAAAAAGTATATAAAAATATCAAATTTAGATATTTGTATCCTGTCGAAATAAGGAACCATGGCATATAGGTTTGGAATAGATTCCATTTTGAGATAGTTGAAATGGCACTATCTCGTTGAAAGATTCCATACATCTACCCTTTCTCAAGCACAAATATGTAGCATATCCTCTAATATTTGGATAGTGTGCACGGACTGTCTATCCGTCTGAGGGTGGAATACTATACTCAATTCAACCCATCCGCCTAACTCTCAGTACATTGCTCTCCAAAATTACAATGTGAACTACGTGTCCCGATTAGAAATAATGCACATGGCACTCCGTGAAGATGAATAATCTCGCGGATATAGATCTCATCCAACCACTCAGAATAATAAGTAGTTCCAACCGGAATGAATGCACGGACTTAGTCCATCTATACAGAATCTTCCCTTCATGGCATTAAGTACCAACCTGTTGGAGAGGTTGGTATTTTTTTCGGGCTGGTGCCCCAGTCCTAGTCTATAGAGACTTTTCCCTTTATGGTGTTAAGTACCAACTTGTTGGAGAGAGGATTTCACTCGACCGTTGCCTGCAGGATGATATGGCGCGGAACATTTTCTTGGTGTGCTGTTTTGATGGCTTTTGCTCCTTATTTGCGTATCTGGGAGAATGATCATGTTCTTATCCCTATCTAAAAGAAAGATAACAAGTTAATCCTACAAAAAATCATTTGTTACCTGGGCTTAATTGATTGGTGAGAGGAGAGGGAAACTGTAGAACGAGTCATTTTGACGCGTACTAGAATGCTGGCTTTCAAATCTGATCCTGGCCTTATGCTTAGCTTCCCCGTTAGTCAAACTTGGGCATCTTATGGAATGAAAACTTAATTCGCCCGTTGGAATCTCGAGTTCAAGTCCAGTTCCGATCCAGTCCCAATTGTACATAAATAAGGGGAATATAAATCATACCGCAAACACACGGGCAGAGTAAGCTTGTTATTTCAAAGAATTATACAATATGCTAGCATTCCTTCCTAAGAGAGAGATGGGTCAGTGTGCATAAAGTATAGATTGGTATATGTCGTTCATATAGCAATAAGATGGTGAACATGCTTAGTGCGTAGTGGCCATAATCCTAATTTGACAACTCACGCCCACGACATATCAGACTCACCCCTACAGCAAGACGTGGCTTTCGTGTAGATATCCAAACATAATTTCGGTTTCGTGCAAAGATCTGACCTTGGTTGGTTTGGCTATTTCAAGAGCTTGCATACAAATTTCTCAAGTTGGTATTTGTAATGAGAGGGTGAGGCTACGACAACCGGAAAGTGAAACTCTGGCTGACTTTAGATCTAGAGGAAACTAAAACATTGGTTAGAAATTTCCCACAAACTGCGCCAAATTGTTTGACTAAAAAATGTTAAACCTTTTTATTAAACTAATTAAATAGGAAGATTTGAGGTAAATCCTAGCAAAAGATAATTTATCCTAGATATTAGATGGAAGATAAGAATAAACAAGCATAACAGAACATAAAATTTGATTGTAATAATGATTGAATTCCATAATGTAAGAAAAGGTTCGGTGTATATATATATATATATATATATGTTGTAGGCTCGCTCATAGTAACTCAGCCATACTAGGCTCTGTATCTCGGTAATTCTAGGCTCGATCATAGGCGCTCGGCCATATTAGGCTCGGTATATAACTCACCATCTTATCAGAGGTTGCCTATTAGGGGCCTACCCATCGGTTATAGCTCGATGGTAGTGAAATACTATAATATTGTATATATATAGACTCTCTGCTGTTTGAGCTTACAAAAGACAAAACTAAACTGAATATGAAGTCCCGATAAGGGAGAATGTTGTAACTTAGGAGACTAGGAAATGTACATAAATTCAGGAATATGAACTTTTCTTTATGTCTCGCTATCAAACACATGCGCTAACTAGATCACGCAAAAATGAAGGAAAAGTTTAGCCTTAACAATCTTTCAAATAACTAAGTTGAACTCTCCTCTTCATACCTTAATCTACAATAATGACAATAATACTATCCTTAAGTTATGAAAGGCACAACTATCGCATAATGAACGACAAGTTTATTTTGTATAAAAATAGTTAGCATCTCCCCTATAATCCTTAATTCCTCCAAATTAAAGATAACACCAACGACACAAGAAAAAAATAATATCAAAATATACATTATTTTCCAACCTTATATACACCACAAAATACTACAAAACAGCCTAACACGCCCCAATCTCTTCATATACAAAATAACCACCGTAGTAGTGACAAACAGCCGAAAAATGTTATAACGAACGACCAGCCCTCCACCCTGCATATATGTGGTGTTTCTCCACACCATTAATCCTCAAAAACTTCAGAAAATAGTAGTACGACACGAAGCCTAACAACAACAACAAAAAACAGTCTGCTACAAGTGAATAACTCGAACTCACAGCTTTCGATCACCCTCCCGTGAGTTCTTACAACTATAGAACGACTTACCATGAATTTACAGTAGAAAAATGGATGAAAGAGAGCAATAAAAATACCTTATTTTTTGGATAACACAGCTCCTATCTTGGTTCTTAGAACTCTAGGTTTTATCCCCCCCCCCCCCCCCCCCCAATAAGAATTTGAAAGGGAGAGAAAATCAATTAGGTTTGTGGGTAATTTTTAGGAGGAAGTTTGCAGGGGGTTTAGATATGATTATTTGTGATATATAATTAGGTTTATATTTCTAGAGATAAGCCCTTAAATGGGCTCTTTGGCTGACCCGAAATTGCTTCTTCCTGGGCTCTCATTTAACCAAGTAGGTGAAATACCTACTTGTCACCTAGCAACCGGCCCAGTCTTGCAAAATTACATATATTTCTCTACTCAAATGTTTTATTGGTAAATAGTTTAATAAGTTAGACAATAGACGCATAGAGCTTCAATTTGATGGTTAGAACACCCCATAACTCTAAGTATATTAGGATAAAATTGCAATAACATTTGACCTAATTTTCAGCATATTGGTGAATGTAACTTGTAATGATCTTTGCCATCTTTTGTTCCACAACTCTCTTTACTTCAAAACATAACACACGACTATTATACGAGTGAAATAACTCATAACATAACCTCCATATCATGTTAAAACCCTAGTCTCACCCTAAAAGTACATGTTATAACATCCCAACTTGTCGACTTTCAGCGAAATATTATTTTCTTCAATTCCTTAGCTCCTAAACCTTCCAACCCTCTTTGTACGTGTTGTTCATGATCTTCAATGTATGTATTATCTGAGGTAACATGATAATTTACTTTATAATCTTCGAAAGATGATCTCCTTTTTGGTCTAACATCAATTGACTTAAGACGTACTCTTATATACGAAAACGTGTAGTGTAACAACGGGGCATCATAATGACGGGGAAATTGGACCCTCCAATTTTACCGTGTACAAAGTCTACCTAGCAACATAAGACCTCATACTACTCCATGGGAACTTCACTGGTGCTGCACCAATATTACTCTGATCTCCATCATAGCCACAACTAGTGCTCCTCTCTGATTTAGACCTCCCATATTTCTTCTCGTCAAGCCAGTGCATCTTCTTAGGTTCATCATCCTCAACAATGCTAGATTCTGATTTCTTGCTCGTATTCTTCTTCTCCAATTTGAGTATTCAGAGTAGATATAGGTCTGGTGAGATAGACAACGGGTTCTTAAGAGTAACATATGCTTTTTTATAGTCAGGTTTAGCTATCAATAACCCACATCTCTTCTTCTTCTTCCCATCCATGTAAAGGATTTTGATCTTCTCCACCTCAAATCCATATAGTGACTCCAAAACTCTCTTTATCTCAATCTGTACAAATAATCCAACGCCCCTTTGATACTAAGTTATTCGTTCATATTTCAATTTAACTTGTATGAATTAGTATTTCTCCCGTTATGTCAATGTATATATAAAAGTCCTAGAAACTTCTTTAAGCAGAGGGAATTGTTTCGAGGGAAATTTCAGTGGTATTAGAGAGAAAAGAAGGCAGGAGGAGCTTAAGGGAGAAATTAATGAAGTTCACAACTCTTCTTCCCAAACGATTTCCCATGTTTTCTTTTGTATTGAGCACTGAGAGTGGGAACTAGTACATGAGGTGAAACCGATAACCCCAAAAAAGCTTATTGTATTGTTTTTTATTATTGGGTTATCACTTTGGATAATTTTATTAATGAGTTAACCGACAACCCAATAAAAATTAGTATATAAATGTATTTTGGGCTTCAGACCATCAGTTCATTCTCGTTTTCTCCAAACTTTTCTCAGCCGCAATCTGCACTTTTCATTTTTCAAGTCTTCACAATTACTCTTCAATGTCTTCATTTCATCAATGGTAGAAGTTGCATTTTGTAACATTAATAGGGCTTCAGATACGTATATGTTTGTTAAGAAAAGTCACATTTTCCATTACTAGAAGTTGCATTTATGCCATTAGCATGGGAATTTGGGTTAGCAGACCAAAATATGGCTATGCTTTGAATCTGACTGCAAACTTTAGTGATTGAAATTCATTTCATGTGAATTACACACCATACTTCTTACCTTTAGATTGAGTTATCTTATCAGTTCGGCTATTAATTTAGCATATTCATAAATCGACATATGCTAAACTAATAATATTCACAACCAAACAGAATCGATCGATGCACACCCTAGTAGGAACTCTCAACAAAGTGGTCCTGAGCTGAAAGATGAATAAAAAGCTACACAAATATGTGGCTCATTTTATATCATAAATTCAAAAAAATTCTCAAACTCCGTGCCCAGTCAAATACTTGAAAATCTACCCATAGGACAATCGAAGATAAAAATTCAAGATCATCCATCTTGAGAGTTATTCATGTACTTTATCCCTTTTTGGCTTGGGCTGGGCTGACGTGCCTTAAATTCTATGGACTGTCTAGTAAGAAAATGTCAAAATAGCATACACTGGCAATTTTTGAAGTGGTAATTAAAAAATAATCAGTATTTGTAAAGTAATTAAAAAATAGCCCTATTTAATACGAAAATAAAATCTTAATATCATATGTTGAATTCTAGCATATTATGTTGTATGTTAATTTCAGCATAGCATGCCGACTCTTCTCACTTTTAGAAGTTAAATTCTAGCATATTGTGTTTAAACTCCAAGAAGTAATATTAAAACTCAAACAAGACACACAATGAGTGAATACTAGTATATTATGTTGGAGTTCCAACTTTCAGAAATTAAATTTCAGCATATAGAGCTGCATCTCCAAGAAAACAAATACTAGAACTCAAACAAGACACAGTCCTATATTCTAATTTCAGCTTTCGCTGGAGCTCAGAAAGAGTAAGAAAGATAATAAATCGAGTCTTTACGCTCTTTTAACTTAGATATTCCTCTCAGAATATAATTTTCATAAAAAAATAGCTAAATTTTAATTATCTGTGACACTAAAACTAATTTTTAATCATCAGTTGTAGGATAATCCTGAATTTCCTCCTTAAGAAATCATAGAAATAGGAAATCATAAGAGAGATCTTTATCTTTTGGCCTTTGAAATAAATTATCTAACTAATGGGCGATCTTCAAAGTCAAAATTTTTGCCCATTAGTAAAACTTGATAAACTTAGGGTGTTTTTTGTATGAAGGAAAATATTTTTGCAAAATATTTTCTTTATGAACTCATTTTCTTTCAATTTGAGGAAAATATTTTTGTTTACAAGAGCATGGAAAATATTTTTTAAAATTCCTTCTCAACATTTCCTACTCTCACAACCCACCTCCCTTCCTCTCTTCAAAAAAGGTTCTTTTTTCAAATTTCAGTTTTTCCATAACCACCTATCCTACTACCCCTCCACCCCCCTCCACCCCATCCCCACCCCTCTCCCGAAAAAAACATTATTTTTATCCAATTTTTTTATAATTTTAAATTTTTATTTTTTTATTTTTCTATAAAAGTTTTTTATAGTTTTATTTTTTTATTTAAATAATACTATCGTAAGAAGGGAGCTATTTCAATGGGACGAGGACTCATATGTGATTGATTAAGTATTAATTAGGTCGAAAAGGCATGGGCTGGCCTTTTATACCTTGCTATTTAAAGTTCAGTAAATTTTTAAAATCTTGTACAAAAATAGCAAGTATATGCCAATATAAACTTCAGAATCCTTTTTTTTTTCAGGTTGAAACTTGCATCAACACCGCTATTTGCATGAAAACGAGGACATTGGAGCTTACCTTTAACTCAAAAAGCTACTTCACGAGAAAATTTGGGAAATACTTGTGGCAATTTGTATTGAAGGAAAAACTTCAAAGAAATAAAGTGAGAAAAGTATTAGAAAAATGGAGAGATTAATATCGGTGATGATGATGAAACTGGCAATATTATTGTTAGCCATGAACAATCTGGAGAGAAGAATGAAGATACCCAATAACGAGAATCATAATGTATCAAATAAAAAATACAAACCAAGTAGAATAGGACTTCAATAAAGATCGTAGGTGAGAGGGTTGCACATAATGGACTTTGAAACTTCATGTCAAATCTATGAAAGTTGTGAGTCAACATATTATTGCCAAATTTTAGACGCGTGGTCTGAAGTATGAATTTTCATAGTCGAATTTTAGAAGTTCGAGCTACAATAATTGTACTTCAAACCTCGGATCAGAGATTGAAATTAAAATAATCCACGATAGTGTATATATTTATTCTCTCCATTATTCTTTTATGTCCCATATTGTATTGATATTTATCTTTCTAACATAAGCAAAAATATTCTTCCAATTTTTAATATTCTTACAATTTGGAGGATATAGACTTTTGTTAGGAATCCAAAGGATCTAGTTCGGATATTCCAGTTGCAGTTTGGAGGATGCACTCTTTGACCTTAATGAGAGATTCTGCGTCACTCTAGATATGAACAAATCTCATGACAATTAGTTTTGTTCAACTGTAAACTAAAAGAGCATAATTGAAGAAGCAACGACTCCTACATGTCATCCACGTAACGCACCACCTTTTGTTATCTGACTTTAGTCATATAAGGTTTGCTTTACTAGCTTCCGCACGACACCTGCATTATTTAAATCCTAACAAGTGGTATCAGAGCGAAATTCAAGATAGGTTCATCTTGGAGGATTTAGTTCTATCCACAACCTATTTGACAATAATCATGATTTTTGATTGAGAAATTCGACCAGAGTGCTACTCACGTGGAGACAAATTTTGGGGTGAAGCAAGCTCGCTCCTGCAAAGTTTTATTAAAATCCTGACCGCCATTTATACGGCCCAAATCCCGCTTCTGTGGTCTAAGCCTGCACATTTGGGAGCGCACCTGTGAAAGACTTCTGCTTCTGTGATCTTTGAGCCTCCGACCAAATTCTGCATCTGCTGAGACTTCGACGCATCTGCGGCTCCCAGATGTAGAAATACCCTTGCACCTATGACCACTTCCCAACTCACTCAGGACCGCACCTACTAACCTATAGCTGCTTCGGCGGCTCTGTACCTGCGGCCAAAACCTCGCAGGTGCGGTCGCCAGCATAAAAGATTTTCTTAAGTCCCAATCTCTATTTGAAATAAATCTGATTCTCCCCCAAGGACCTCAAGACCTTATTTAAATATACCAACACATCCTAAAATGCAATAAGAATTTAGTCGAAGACTCAAATTGCATTAAACAATAACAAAAATATGAATCGCACTCAAATTCAAGCCTACTGAAACTAATGAATTTTCAACTTCTATAATTGATACTAAAACCTATCAAACCAACTCCGATTGATCTCAAATTTTGTACACAAGTCATAAATGACACAACAAACCTATTCAACTCCCGTAACAAAAATTTGAGCTGAGTATCAACAAAGTCAACTCTCGGTTAAACTTCTCAACTTTCCAAACCTTCAACTTTCAAAATTTTGCCAATCAAGCCAAAATGACCTACAGACCTCCAAATCAATATCAAGACATACCCCTAAGTCTAAAATTACCATATGAAGCTATTGGAACCATCAAAACTCTATTCCGGGAGTTGTTTACTCATAAGTCAGCCTCCGGGACCGGCTGACGTCTCATTGTACTTTCACTAAAGCTATATTCTTTGATCTCATATTTGGAACTTGCGATCGAAAATGGCCGCTGGATCCACATAGGTCAAACCTCCATCTAACTGAATAGCGCTGAAGTCCAAAATATGAGATGGATCACCGTAATATTTTTGTAGCATGGAAATATAAAATACTGGATAAATGCCCGATAGATTAGATGGAAATGCAAACTTGTAGGCAAACTCTCCAATCCTCCCAAATACCTCCAAAGGGCCAATATACCGAGGGCTCAACTTGATATGATTCTCGAACCTCATCACACCTTTCATGGGTGAATCTCTGTATAATACGTTCTCCTCCTCCAACTATACAACATCACGAACCTTCTGATCGCTATAACTTTTATATCTAGACCATGTTGTGTGAAGCTGATCCTAAATCCACTGGACCTTTTCCAAAGCATCTTAAACCAAATCAATGCCCAACAACCTAGCCTTATCCGGCTCAAACCACCCAATCGGAGATCGACACATCATCCCATATAAGGCCATATAAGAAGCCATACGAATACTTGATCGGTAGTTGTTGTTATAGGTAAACTCTACAAGTAGTAGAAACTAGTCACAAGAACCCCCAACGGATGCTTCATGAAGTGCTTCTTTCGGATTTAAACTTCCGTTTGTCCATATTTCGAGAAAATGTATCTCTTGTTTTTCATTCCCAATCCCATAAGAATGAACACTATGATTCACATTTCGAACATGCATGGATACAACATCTATAGGATAACTTCCATTTTGAAAGTTATGTGGCGGTTTTATATGATATCTACGATTTCTCTCTATTTGTAATCCAATACAAAAATCAATTGGTTCCATAAAACTGGCTATATGTTCTGTATTATCATCCATTTATACATAAGGTGGCAAGATGGTATATTGAGAAGTTACATATCCGTGATCCTTGACACAATAGATGTGTCAGAAGTTCCATAGAGATTAATTCTTAATACGAACGAAATATCCAACAACAAGAAGAAGGAAACGGACTGAATATAGGAACTCCCAAGCATTTGGCGATCTCAGTTGTGTCGATATCAATGGTGACTCTCTATTTTGATGAATCATTTTTTCGGACAGAAGAAGATTATGTAAACACTTACTTGAGATTTCACTTATCAGATTTCATTGCAGACGACACAATTTTTTCTGAAGAATTTATCATGATATACCTGATCCATGCATAATATCTTGAAAAATGGTTACAAACTTTTGACTACTACTTAGTATTTGAAATAGGTCTGAAGAAGTATATAAAAATATCAAATTTAGATATTTGTATCCAGTCGAAATAAGGAACCATGGCATATAGGTTTGGAATAGATTCCATTTTGAGAGAGTTGAAAAAGCACTATCTTGTTGAAAGATTCCATACATTTACCCTTTCTCAAGCACAAATATGTAGCATATTCTCCAATATTTGGATAGTGTGCTCGGACTGTCTATCCGTCTGAGGGTGGAATACTATACTCAATTCAACCCATCCGCCTAACTCGCACTACATTGCTCTCCAAAATTACAATGTGAACTACGTGTCCCGATCAGAAATAATGTACATTGACACACCGTGAAGGCGAACAATCTTGCGGATATAGATCTCATCCAACCACTCAGAATAATAGGTAGTTCCAACCGGAATGAATACACGGACTTAGTCCATCGATCCACAATCACCCAAATAGCATCAACTTTCTACAAAGTCCATGGGAGCCCAATAACAAAGTCCATGATAACACGCTCTCATTCACCTGCTGACAGCTTAAGCACTAGGATACAAACTCCAATATTTCTTCATTTTTCTCCACCAAAGTACTACCTCAAGTTCTGATACGTCTTCGCTAAGGATGGCAATGGGATAAGGCGGGTGCAGGGGGGTTTTGTTTGATGCGAGGCAGGGCGGGGCGGGTTTAGTCTTATATGGGTATGGGTTGCAGGTTTAATACGGTGTAGCTTTGAATTTCATCTTTTCTGGTCTCAACTTCCTTGGGCATAGTAATGGTTATCGTATTATCTTAATCTTGAAAACATAATCTTCCCCCTGCAAAATGAATCACATTTTTAGTCTTACATAACTTGACAACTCTAATAATTGAGAATTAACTTAAGATAATAAGAAATGAATAAGAAATCAGATACCTAATTAACCAATGGTATGTTTATTATAACATATGTTAACTTGTCAATTTCATTGAATCTGATAGTTAGTTTTTTTTACTCAAAAT
The DNA here is from genome assembly GCA_034376525.1 of Nicotiana benthamiana. Classification (NCBI taxonomy): domain Eukaryota; kingdom Viridiplantae; phylum Streptophyta; class Magnoliopsida; order Solanales; family Solanaceae; genus Nicotiana; species Nicotiana benthamiana. The sequence continues at coordinate 10,125,640 of CM067324.1, forward strand.
ACGAGCTTTTTCATTCACGTTGTTAATCCAATATCATAATTGTTTTGTCATAACTATCACATATGTCGTGAAAAAGGTGATATATGCAAAATATGATACCTAAACGGATCACATTAGTTTTTTTTACGTATCTTATACTCCATTTTTATCACTTAATTGTAATTAAATATATAAATTTATTTTAATTAATGATTATTATGATTAAATTAGTTTTTTATTGTATAAATATTAAATAAGCATAAATATTATACATGAGGCCAATCTCTTCAAATTTTTATTTATTTAATGAATTAGTCTCATATACATTACAATGACAACATTTGTAAATACATAATCTAGCAATTTAATTTTATATTTTTATAGTTTGTAATTTGTGGGAAAAGGTCTAAAGTTACCTTTGTACAAGCCATTTCAGTGGTGTGTATCCTCTTATATTTGATCTAGCATCACATCGTAAAAGTACCCATCCTCATAAATCTGTATGATTGGAGTATGTCATACTAGTTTGTTTAAGAAAAAAAACAAAAGAAATACTTAACTGGAGAGGGTGGGGTGCGGTGGAGCGGGTTGAAAACTGAAAAAATAACTATGTGGGGTGGGATAGGTTGAAAGTTTTGTGAATTTTGCCAAACCCGCCCAACCCGGCCCTACTATCATCCTTAATTTTGTGCACTTGGATGAATGAAATATTTTGAACTATGGGCCTACTCAAGAATCAACTCACGCAACTCAATAATATCAAATCTGACCCTGCACCTGCAACACCCGATCATCTCCAATAGAGACCTCCTTGGCATCACCGTGCTGAACCGTATCCTTAAGAACAAGAAAATGGGGGTCATCATACTATTGGTCTCTGATGCGATCATATAAAGAAGACCTAAAAACCACTCAAACTAGAACTCGTCTAAGCTCCAAAACATCCAATCTCGCAAATTGATTGGCCAAGGCCTGAACATCTGACGCAAGTGGTGTCTCTCCAATAGGAATTTATGCAAGATTACCCATACTCACCTCCTTCTCGGGATGATATAAAATGGTAATATCATAGTCTTTTAACAGATCCAACCATCTTTGATACCTCAAGTTTAGATCCTTTTTCTTGAACAAGTGCTATAGACTCTGATGATATGTAAATAATTCACAAGACACGCCATAGAGGGTAATGCCTCTAAATCTTAATGCATGAACAATAGCTTCTAACTCTAAATCATGAACAGAATAGCTATACTCATGGGGCTTCAACTGACGTGAAGCATAAGCAATCCCTCTACCCTCCTGCATCAAGTCACACCAAATACCAATGCGAGAAGCAACACAATACACTTTATAAAAACTCGATATTGAAGTCAAAACTAGAATTAGAGATATGGTCAAGGAAGTCGTGAGCTTCTAAAAACTCTCCTCACACTCATCAGACCACCAGAATAGGGCACTCTTCTAGGTCAATCTAGTCAAAGGTGTAGCAATGTACACAAACCCCTCCAGAAATTGGCGATAATATCCGGAATATTACACTAGACTACGAGAGCAAGATTAGCTTTTATTTGAATTTGCAAATTTGAATGGTGAAATAACTGGATATAATTGAGCTAACCTCTACGGCATCAGGGGTGTGGCTCAGTAGTCAATGAAGTGGGTTGACAACTATAAGGTCTCAAACTCAAATCTCAATCGAGGCAAAAAAACAGTAGATGAGTTCCTCCCATTTGTCCAAACCTTTATTGGTAGAGTTACCCGGTACCTACACTGACGAGAGATAACAGATACCCATGGAGTTAGTCGAGGTTTACGCAAACTAGCTCGAATAACACGATTACCTAAAAAATAAAAATAGAGCTAACTTCTATGTGCCAATCCTAGAAATATGCAGGCATCAAAAGCCACAAAATCACAATTGGATAATCTTACACATTAGTTAGCTTGACATTGCATCCTCTTATTTTTAGGCACAAAATGCCTCAAAACCAAACATTGTAAAATTCAATCCAAACCCTTTTCCGACTACTCCGAGGGCATGGTACGGTCCTTCTAAATTTTTTCCTAGCTTTCCTTTATTAGGGTTTCGAGTGTTAAGAGTAACCTTCCTTAGGACCAAGTCCCCAACTCCGAAACATCCGATGTTTATTCTCCTGTTATAATACCTTTCGATCTTTACTTTTGGGTGGCCATCAGGACCAGCGAGGCATCTCGTTTTTCATATATTAGCTCGAGGGCCCGTTGCCATGGCCTCGTTGTTGGAGCTCTCAATGGTGTTTTGGAATCTGGCTCTCGGCTCCCTGACCTCCACTGGTATCAAAGCCTCATCTCCGTATACTAGAGAGAAAGGTGTTTCCCCTATGCTTCATTTAGAAGTTGTTCGTTATGCTCATAACACTTGAGGCAATATTTCTCTCCACTTCCCCTAGGCGCTTTCCAATTTCTTTTCTAAGTTTTGGATGATGGTTTTATTTGTGGACTCGGCATGGCCATTTGCGCACGAGTGGTAAGGCATCGATAGAATTCATTTTATTTTATGATCCTCAAGGAATTGTGTTACTTACTTCCGATGAACTGCCTCCCGTTGCCACATGTTATCTTAAAAGGAATCCTGCATCAGCACATGATGTGGTCCTAGATGAAGTTAATGACTTCTTTTCACTTATTTTCCTGAAGGCATGCACTTCCACCCATTTTGAGAAATAGTCAGTCATAAATAAAATAAATTTAGCTTTACCTGGCACCATCGGCAGGGGCTCGACGATGTCCACTCCCCACTTCATAAATGGTCATGGCAATAAGACCGAATGTAGTTGTTCACCGAGTTGGTGAATCATAGGGGAAAATCTCTCACATTTATCACACTTTCGGACGAATTCCTTGGTGTCCTTTTCCATGTTGTCCCAGTAGTAGCCTTCCCTGATCACCTGTCAAACTAAGGAATCGGCACCGAAATGGTTTCCGCAAGTACCCTTATAAATTTCTCAGAGTATATAGTCTGTATCCCCCGATCCGAGACATATTTCTAGGAGGCCATCGAAAGTTCTTTTGTATAGAGTCTTGCTTTCATCGAGCGAGAATTGGGCTTCTTTGGTTCACACAGTCCTCGATTCTTTTTTATTTAGGGGCAATTTTTTATCTTTTAAATAGTCAATATATTTATTTCTCCAGTTCCACGTTACACTGGTGGAGTTAATCTCGGCATGACCTTCCTCGACCACTGGTTTTGATAGCTGAATAACAGACCCGGGGAGTAGGTCATCTTTTTCCACAGATGATCCCAGGTTTACAAGGGCGTCGGCCTCGCTATTGTGCTCTTGAGGTACATGGACTAAGGTCCATTCTTTAGAATGATGTAATGTGACTTAGGTTTTATCCAAATATATCTACATTCTATCTTCTCAAACTTCGTAGCTCCCATTCACCTGGTTTACTACCAGGAGTGAATCGCCTTTTGCCGCGATTCTCTAAGCTCCCAAACTTTTGGCCAGTTCTAAACCAGCAATCATAACCTTGTACTCGGCTTCATTATTAGTCAATTTTGCAGTTTTTGTAGATTGTCTATTTACGCCGCCCATAGGTGGCTTCCGGACTATACCAAATCTGGATCCTCTCAAAATTTTCGCACCATCAGCGAACATGGTCCATGCCCCGGAAGACCTGCTTGATTTTAGTAAAAGTCCCTTTTTCTACCTCGGGTACGAGGGAAGTAAAAAATCAGCCATGAAGTTCGCCATAATCTAGGACTTGATGGCCGTTCAAGGTTGATACTTGATGTCATGCCCCCCGAGCTCGATGGCCTATTTGACCAACCAGACCAATAGCTAGGGGTTGTGCAATATGCTCCAACGAGGATATGTCGTTAGAATGAAAATACAGTGGCATTGAAAATAGGGCTTCAATTTTTGCGAGGTGCTTATTAGCATGAGAGCCAATTTTTCTAGGTGTCGGTACCAAGATTTGGCATCCCCTAGGGTCTGGCTTACGTAATAATAGGAAATTGCGCACCTTGTTCATCTTGAACCAACACACGGCTTACCGTTTTTTCGGATACGGCCAGGTATAGATATATTGTTTCATCTTCCTTTGGCGTATGAAGTAGAGGTGGGCTAGTCAAATATCGTTTAAACTCCTCCAAGGTGCATTGGCATTCTGGAGTCCATTCAAAGCTATTTTTCTTTTGAGTAAGGATAAAAAATGATGATTCCTATCGGATGACCTTAATATGAATCTACCCAGAGCCGTTATTCGCCCTGTTAGCCGTTGCACGACCTTGACGTTATTTACTACCGTGATTTCTACGATGGCCTTGATTTTATCGGGGAAAATCTCGATCCCCCTATTTGATACCATGAAGCCCAGGAATTTATTCCTAAGGCACATTTCTCGAGGTTGAGATTTTTGTTGTAACTTCTGAGGATGTCGAATGTTTCCTGTAAATGAGTCAAATTGTCTTCTGCGCGCAGGGACTTAACTAGCATGTCATCAATATAAACTTCCATGGATTTGCCTACTTGATGCTCGAACATTTTAATAACTAGATGTTGTTACGTAGCCCTTGCAATTTTTAGACCGAAGGGCATTACGTTGTAATAATACGTACCATATTTCGTGATAAACGAAGTCTTCTCCCTATCCTCGGGGTTCATTTGAATTTAGTTATACCTCGAGTAGGCATCAAGAAAGGTGAGGGTCTCGTGGTCGGCCGTAACATCGATTAGATGATTGATGTTAGGTAATAGGAATGAATATTTGGGACACGCCTTATTTAAGTCTTTATAATCTACACATATTCTTTTCTTATTTGCCTTTTTGGGTACCACTACTACGTTAGCCAACCATTCGGGGTGCTTTACCTCTCTAATGGACCCTATTTTAAGAAGTTTTGTTACCTCTTCCTTGATGAATGCGTGTTTTACCTCGGACTGTTTCTTTTCTACTTCACCGGTTTAAACCTGGGGTCGACACTAAGTCTGTGAGAGGTTATTTCCGGTGGCATTCCTGTCATATCCAAGTGGGACCATGCAAAACAATCGATATTTTTAATGAGAAATGAAATGAAATATTTCTTGAGTTTTAGGGTTAATCCCGTTCCCAGGTATACCTTATGATCTGGGAGGTGTTCGATCAAATTGGCTTGCACCATATCTTCAATTGTTGATTTTGTTGAATCCGACTCTTCAGGGGTAACAAAAGTTCGGGATGCAAAAAAATCTTCTTCGTCGTCATCGGGGGTCCATATACTCCTAGACTCATCCAAGGTCGGGTGCATTGGGGTCGGTGCCTCCTAGTAAACTGCGAATATTTCTTTAGCTGTATGTTGTTCTCCATATATGGTTGTTATGCCATTCTTTGTCGGAACTTTTATCATCTAGTGCAGAATTGACGGTACTTCCTTTATGTTGTGTATTCACGGCCTTCCAAGCAATGTATTGTACCTCATGTCGCCACTGATGACTTTGAACTCAGTGTTCTAAACTACGCTGTATGTGTCGACAGGGAGAGTGATTTCTCTTTTTGTGACTTCACCTGTCATGTTGAAGCCGTGGAGGACCCGGGAGGTGGGTACGATCCGATCGAGCAACCCAAGTTTTTCTACTACTTCTGACCTGATTATCTTGGCTGAGCTTCCTAAAATCCACTAGCATATGTCTAACCCGAGTGTTGCTTAAAAGAAATGAGATTACCAGCGCGTCGTTTGTGGTTCTGTCCAAGGCCTCGAGATCCTCGTCACTAAATATGAGGGTGTCTTCCGCTAAGCGTTCTCGGGTCGGCCCCTCTTCTGCGATGAATATTTTTGTCTACTTGATCATGGGTCATCGAGGGATGTTGGTTCCTCAAATAATCATATGAACTACATGTCGAGGAATCTCTTTTTTTGCTCGGATTAGATTTTTGCCGAGTTTCCCAAGTGGTTTTTCGGCGTGCTTTCTAGTGAATGCGAAGAGTAGTGTCAACTCATTGGGTGTCGCGTGAGGTGGTACCCTTAGAGGTTGGCTCTAGTGTATTCACAGGGTTATGTAGTGGTGTACCAACACCTGGAACACCAACACCCTTCCCTCTATAGTTCTCGAGGTAGCTGTCTTTACCTCTAATTAGTGAGTTAGGCATTCCAACCAGAAATTGAAGATTTTGGAGAAGAACAGGTGTGAAAAATAACTTGAGTTGTGAACAAGCAAGAAAATAATCACTATTATTTTTAGCCCCACGGTGGGCTCCAAACTGCTTACTGTGAAAATGGTAATAACAATTAAATTTGACTATGGCCCTCTAAAAATACGTGATCTATCTTTATGCTATTTGTTAAGCAGCTAATTGTGTGTGTATGAGACTTAGAAACAAAACAAGAGTTAAGGATAAGGTGATAATCTAACCGATGGTTAACAATCGGGGCCTCAAGCTTGTCGATCCGGGGTCGCGAGGTCGATTCCAGAGCTCAGCTATGAGCTACTGAGGGTGATCGGACTATGACTAACAGTTATAACAAAACCACTGAAGGCTCTTTATAACTAATGATAAACAACAAATGGTGAACAATAAAGAAGATAGTAAATAGAAGCAATAATATCAAGAGAAAGTGTTAGAGAGCAGAGAGAATGTTCTTGTATATTTTGTGTGGAGCAACTGAAGCAGTGGGGCTTTACAATGGGACAAGGATCCCTTTTATATAGGAGGGGAATCCCATCATAGTACAACATGCCTTAATTACAAAGATATAGAGATAGGACAACTAGATGACACTAGGCTCTGTCAGTACTGGCTATGTGCCTTGGGAACTCCCCTCTTCACCAATTATAGCCATTAGTCTGTACTGCCCCTAGGTTGAACATCGATAGCCCACAAAGCTGAACCCTGCTCTCACTCTCAAGCATTGATTATTATGTTAATGACAAGAATATTGGACCCTACGATTTTACCATGCATAAAATCTACCTAGCAGCATAAGACCTCGTACTACTCCATGGGAACTTCGTTGGTGTTGTATCAGCATCACCCTGATCTCCATCACAGCCATTACTAGTGTTTGTCTCTGATTTAGACCTCCCATATTTCTTCTCGTCAAGTTAATGCATCTTCTTAGGTTCATCATCCTCAACATTGCTAGATTTTGATTTCTTGCTGTTATTCTTCTTCTCCTATTCGAGTATCCGGACTAGATATAGCTCTGATGTTATAGACAATGGGTTCTTAAGAGTAACATATTCTTTTTACAGTCTGGTTTAGCTATCAACAGCCACACTCTCTTATTCTTCTTCTCCCATCCAGGTTTAGGGTTTAGACATTCTCTGCCTAAAATTCGTATCAGTGCGGAAAATAACTCAAAACTTGTAGAAAAATAAATATAAAACAAAATGGTATATAGAATGCTACTCGGTATATACAACACAATATATCAAAACTTCTACATCACAATCCCAAAACCCGAAAACTCATGGGAACAAGCTAGAAAAAATATAGTAAAGTGCTCTAATCTCCAGAATGTGTATATCAACAGCAAGATAGAAGAGCTAACATTACAAGATTGAATAAAGATGGATACTCTTCGATTTGATGACGCGGCAGATGTACCTCGAAGTCTCCAAAAGCTCTCCCTACCTCCAGGATGGTAACCCTGTGCAGAAGTACCTAAATCTGCACATGCAAAACAAGTGCAGAATGAGCATGTACACCACTTTTGCTCAGGCAGGGTTGTTTCCTCTTGCTGCAGCCACATCCCAGGCTGAGGGAGGAGCACAGACTCCCGCCGCCCGCGCTTCTAAGCAGCAAGTGCTTGTTGAGCAGGTTCCTGAGATTATTCCTATACTGCCTGCAGTGCCGGTTTGGCTGGAGGACTGGGAAATGACTTTCGAGGATGAGCAGCGGAGGCTTGAGAGGTTCAAGAAATACAAGCCTCCTATATTTAATGGTCTAGCATTGGAGGATGCTCTAGGTTTCTTGATGAGTGTTACTGCATTCTCCGTACCATGGGTATTTTAGGATCGAGCGGGGTTTCTTTTACTACCTTCTATATTCGAGGGGCCTCATATGAGTGGTAGGCACCTATGAGTTAGATAGTCCATATGAGGCTGCTTTACTGACGTGGGCTCAGTTTTAAGATCTGTTCCTAAGAGAGCATGTTCATCAGAGCCTCAGGGATGCATGGCATGTAGAGTTTGAGCATTTGCACCAGGGTGTTATGAATGTTTTAAAGTATGTTGTCCGTTATACCAGTTTGGCTAGGCATGCACCAGCCTTGATTTCTCCTATTCGCGAGAGGGTTCGCTGGTTTATTGAGGGGCTTATTCCCAGCATCAGATCTAGCATGGCTCGTGAGTTGGAGATAGATATTTCTTATCAGTAGGTGATGAGCATTGCTAGGAGGATTGAGGGTATACATGCTAGGGAGAGAGAGGAGAGGGAGGCCAAGAGGTCTCGAGAGTCGGGCCATTATTCTGGTGCCCATACCCCAATTGCAAGTTATCATGGTAGGGGTTATATGAGTCGCCATGTTCATTCAGCTCTTCTAGTAGCCAGCAGTGCTCCAACTCATCCTAGGCCTTAGGAGCCTTATTATGCACCTCCATTTTTAGCGCATCTCCTATGTGGAGTGCTTTTAGATGCCAGTCCAATAGATCTGGACTAGCCAGTCACAGCTACCACGTCCTCCCAAAGCTTGTTTTAAGTGTGGTGACACACGCCACTTGGTGAGAGATTGCCCTAGACTTGGGAGGAGTGCACCTCCGCAGACTTCTCAGCCACAGCGTGCACCACAGAGTTCTCAGGCTATGATTAATGCTCCAGTTGCTACCCCACCTGCTCCGTCAGCTAGAGGTGGAGGTCGGGGAGATAGAGGTTGCCCTATAGAGGGAGGTCAAGCCAAACACTATGCCACAGATATGCATTGGTTCTATTTGATCCATGCTCTACTTACTCTTAGGTGTATTCTTATTTTGCTCCACATTTGGTGTACCTTAGGATTCTTTGAGTTCCCCTGTTTATGTTTCTACCCCTGTTGGAGATTAGCTTGTTGTGGACCTCGTTTATTGGTCGTGTTTGGTTACTCTCCGTGGTTTTGAGACTAGAGACAATTTGTTGTTACTCAGCATGGTTGATTTTTATATTATCTTAGGCATGGACTGGTTGTCCCCCCATTATGTTATTCTTAATTGTCACACAAAAACCTTGACGCTGGCTATGCTAGGTGCACCACGTGTTGAGTGGAGAGTTACCTTAGATCATACCCCCAGTAGAGTTACTTGTTTCCTTAATGCTCAACGTATGGTTGAGAAGGGGTGTGACGCGTATTTGACTTATATGAGAGATGTCAGTGTTGATACCCTTTCTGTTGGTTCAGTCCCTGTAGTGCGGGATTTTCCCGATGTGTCTCTAGTTGATCTTCCAGGCATGCCGCCTGATAGAGATATTGATTTTGGCATTGATCTATCACTGAGAACTCAATCCATTTCAATTCCTCTATATCGCATGGCTCTTCCTGAGTTGAAATATCAGTTACAAAAATTGCTTGATAATGGTTTTATTTGGCCCAGTATTTCACCTTGGGTTGCTCCTATCTTCTTTGTAAAGAAAAAGGATGGTTCTATGCATATGTATATCGATTATTGCCAATTGAACAAGGCTACAGTGAAGAACCATTATCCTTTGCCTCGTATTTATGATCTGTTTGACCAGCTTCAGGGCGCACAGGTGTTTTCTAAGATTGATTTGCACTCAGGTTACCATCAGTTGAAGATTCGGGAGCCAGATATCCCAAAGACTGCCTTCAGGACTCGATTCGGTCATTATGAGTTTCTTGTTATGTCATTTGGGCTGACCAATGCCCCAGCAACTTGCATGCATTTGACGCACAGTGTATTCTGGCCATACCTTGACTCTTTTGTCATTGTCTTTATTGATGACATTCTGGTATATTCCCGGAGTCAGGAAGATCATGAGCAGCACCTGAGGACAGCGCTTCAAACTCTGATGGAAAAGAAATTATATGCATTATTTTCAAAGTGTGAGTTTTGGTTAGATTTTGTGGCATTCTTGGGCCATGAGATATCGAGCGATGGTATTTGGGTGGATTCGAAGAAGGTAGAAGTAGTGCATAGTTGGCCTCGACCATCCTCAGCTACGAAGATTCGCAGTTTCCTTGGTTTGGCGGGTTACCACTGTCATTTTGTGAAGGGGTTTTCATCGATTGCAGCCCCTACGACTATAACCCATAAGGGTGCTTCGCTCCAGTAGATGGAGGAGTGCAAGGCGAGCTTTCGAAAGCTCAAGAGAGCTTTGACTACGACCTCAGTTTTGATATTGCCTGCAGGTTCAAGGTCTTATATGATCTATTGTGATTCGTTGAGAGTTAACCTTGGAGCGGTATTGATGTTGGACGGTAGGGTGATTGCCTATGCGTCCAGATAGTTTAAGATACATGAGAAGAATTACCCTTTCCATAATCTCGAGTTAGTTGCCATTGTTCACGTCCTGAAGATTTGGCACCATTATCTATATGGTGTGCCTTGTGATATTTATACTGATCATCAGAGCTTGCACAATTTGTTCGAGCAAAAGGATCTAAATTTGCGCCAGAGGAGGTAGTTAGAGTTGCTAAATAATTATGTCATTACTATTCTATATCAGCCAGGCAAGGGCAATGTGGTGGCCGATGCTATAAGTTCTCGGGCAAAGAGTTTGGAGAGTTTGACTTATCTACCAGTATCAGAGAGGCCTATGGCGATGGATGCTCAGGCCTTATCCAGCTAGTTTGTGAGATTGGATCTTTTAGATCCTAGTCGGGTTCTAGCTTGCGTGGTTTCTCAGTCTTCCTTATTCGATCGTATCAAGCAGCGGCAATATGATCACTCATTTTCTTGTCCTTAAGGACAAGGTTAGGCATAGTGATGCCACAAATTCGACCATTGGCGAGGATGGAGTATTGAGGATTCAGGGTCGGGTTTGTGTGCCTAATGTTGATGGGCTTTAGGAGCTGAATATAGAGGAGGCCCACAGTTCGTGGTATTCCATTCACCGGGGTGCCGTGAAGATGTATCAGGACTTGAGGCAGCACTATTGGTGAGATGGATGAAGAAAGATATAGTTGGGTTTGTAGCTCGATGCCTCAAATATCAGTGGGTGAAGTATGAGCACCAGAAGCCCGGTAGATTTCTTCAGTAGATAGAGATTCCAAAGTGGAAGTGGGAGCGTATCACTATGGACTTTGTATCTGGACTCCCACGGACTTTAAAGAAGTTCGAATCCATTTGGGTTATTTTGGATTGCTGACCAAGTCTGCTCATTTTATTCCTGTGTGTACTACTTATTCTTCGGAGCGGTTGGCGGAGATTTATATACGGGAGATTGTACGTCTACATGGTATTCTAGTTTCTATCATTTCAGACAGAGGTACTCAGTTTAATCGCGGTTCTGGAGAGTCATTCAGCAGGAGTTAGGTACTCGAGTGGAGTTGATCACGGCATTCCAACCTTAGAAAGACGGACAGTCTGAGCGCACTATTCAGATTCTTGAGGATATGCTCTGTGCGAGTGTGATGGGTTTGGGGGTACTTATGATCAATTCTTGTCATTCGCAGAGTTTGGTTACAACAATAGTTATCAGTCTAGCATTCAGATGGCACCGCATGAGGCTTTTGTATGGTAGACGTTGTAGATCTCCAGTGGGTTGGTTCGAGCCGGGTGAGGCAAGATTATTGGGCACAGATTTAGTTCAGGATACTTTAGAGAAGGTTAAGGTGATTCAGGATAGGATCCGTACAGCCCAGTCCAGATAGAAGAGCTATGCGAACCGGAAGGTTCGTGATATATCCTAATGGTTGGAGAGCGAGTTCTGCTTTGGGGTTTGCCTATGAAAGGCGTTAAGAGATTTGGGAAGAAAGGAAAGTTGAGTCCGAGGTTTATTGGCCCTTTTGAGATTTTAAGGCGAGTTGCGGAGGTTGCTTATGAGCTTGCCTTACCTCCCAGCTTGGCAGGAGTTCATCCTGTATTTCATGTTTTGATGCTCCAGATATATCATAGTGATCCGTCGCATGTTGGACAAAGATCTATCTTATGTTGCGGAGCCAGTTGCTATTGTGGACAGGAAGGTTAAAAAATTGAGGTCAAAGAACATTGCTTTAGTAAAGGTTCAGTGGCGGGGTCACCCGGTCGAGGAGGCGACCTGGAGACCGAGCAGGATATGCGCAACCGTTACTCTCATCTTTTCATTACTCCAGGTATGTCTCTATGCTTGTTCAAGGACGAACGAATATTTAAGTGTAGGAGGATGTAATGATCTGGCCGGTCATCTTAAGAATTAATTCTCTGATCCCCTATTAACTACTTCCCCCAAGTTTATTTCTGCTAATGTGATTGTCAGGATGTTCGGTTTTGAGGTTTCGAAGAGTCTTGGGACACTTAGTTTCTAAATAAGATCTTAAGTGTTGGAAAATCGACCGTAGTCAGATGATTGTGAAAACAGACTCGGAATAAAAATATGATGGTTTTGTTAACTTTGTTAGGTGATTTAAGGGTATGAAGTGTGTTTTGAAGGTCCGTAGCTAATTTAGGCTTGAAATGCTGAAAGTTGAATTTTGGAAGTTTCCGGTTCAATAGTGAGATTTTGATCCGAGGGTTGAAATGGAATTTTGAGAGTTGCAGTACTTCCATTATGTCATTTGGGATGTGCTCGCAAAGTTTCACGTCATTCGGACAAGGTTTGGCAGACTTTTTGATCGAAAATGTACTTTTAGAGTTTTTAAAAATTTTACGTTTTAATTCGATGAAAAATAGGTGTTTTGATGTTGTGCATTTCGAAGATTTGAACAAGTTTGAATGATGTTATGGGATATGTTCGTAGGTTTGGTTGAGGTCTCGGGGGCGTCAGGTGTGTTTCGGATGCTTAACGGGTCATTTAGAGTTGTTAAAAAGTAGTAGAAATTCAGGTTCAGGTGTTGCAAACTTTTCTTTATCGCGATCGCAACTATCCAATCACAATCGCATAGTGTAATTCCAGGAGGGCCCAATTCTTTCTTCACGATTGCATCACTTGACTCGTGATCGCATAGCATTGCCCATTCCTCTTTCGCGTTCGCAGCTGCCCCTTCGCATTCGCGTAGTAGAAACTGAGCCAGTGGCTCAGTAGCCCAATTTCTTCTTCACATTCGCGTGTCTTCAACCGCGATCGCGTAAGGCCATCTATTCCTCTTTCACGATTGCATGCTCCCTATCGTGTTCGCGTAGGCCTTTTCCTGAAGCCTTCATTTTTACTCTTCATGATCGCAGGCCTTCTTTCACGATTGCGATGTATAATATACTTAGGCATAATTTAAAACCAAAATCAAGGGTCTAGACTATAATTCATATTTTGGACTTGGGAGCTCGGGAGATCATAATTTTCGAGATGATTTTCACCTAGGCAACTTAGGTAAGTGATTCTTACTCGGTTTAGACTAATTTCCATGAATCTTCACTCAAATTCATCCACTTAATTTTCGAATTTTTTGTAGAAATTGGGGGAATAGTTCTTAGACCTATAAATTGAGTTTTGAATGGGTTTTTGCTATCCAATTTGAGAGATTTTCATATGATTAGACTCGAGAGTACGAGGTTTCTAAAAATGTTAATTTCACCCAATTCCGAGATGCTGGCCCGAGGGGCATTTTGGTTATTTTACATGATTTTGCGTAATAGCTTAGAATTTAATTGTAGAATCAGTTACTTGAAGTATTATATACAATGTGCAATTGAATTGAATATATTTGTACCATTTGGAGTCGGATACTCATGGCAAAAATGTGGTTTGAGTTAATTTTGAGTCGGTTCAAGGTAAGTGACTTGTCTAACCTTGTGTCGGGAACCTTCCCCTCAGGATTGGTATGTTTGGTAACTGAATTTCCTTGTGCATGAGGTGACGAGTGCGCACCTGTGCAAATTGTTGAAAAATCTAATTTTCTTAAAGTATTCCTTAGCATGTTTCTTTTTCTGCTTTATTGTTTTTGCAAATTTAGCCTGTTGTTAGTTAGAAGAGCATGTTTACTTGACTTAGATTATCTATTTGCTTAAACTTCCTTAATTACGTTATGTGAAGCATGTTAGGCAAGAATTAACTGTTTACATATATGAAGTTGGCATTTAATTTAATATTCTTGTGTTGTTGTTGCGTATTTTTAATTGGGACTACGAGACAGCTTCTCGGGAGATCCCCTGTATGAAATTATTATTTAGACTGAGATGCGGGATACCAAGAGATCCTTGGCATGTTTATTGAGGATACCAAGAGATCCTCGGGAGACCAAGAGATCCCTGAAATTTATATTGAGGATACCAAAAGATCCCTAGTATATATATATATATATATATATATATATATATATATATATATATATATATTGAGGATACCAAGAGATCCCTAGTGTATATATTGAGGATACCAAGACATTCTCGGGATACTAAGAGATCCCCGGTTATTATCTTTTCTGTGAGTGGTATTTCCTTGTGTTCAGCCTTTATTTCAGTTTTCCCTTATTGTATTCTTATTATTTTGTTTAGACTCTTGCTATAGATTCTCAATTATGCTATTTATCTTATACTACCATTTTTATTATTATTTACCTCAGTAGGGCTCTGACCTTCCTCGTCACTACCCAACCGAGGTTAAGCTTGGCACTTACTGAGTACCGTTATGGTGTACTCATGCCCTTTTTGTGCATGTTTTTCATGTGCAGATTCATGTACTTCTGTGCAGGCTTACCATCCTTAAGGTAGGGGGAGCTTTTGGAGACTTCGAGGCATATCTACCGCATTAGCAATTGATGTAGACATTCTGGATATTAGAGCACTTTATTGTATTCCTTCTAGCTTGTGTTCCCGTGAGTTTCAAGGTTTTGGGATAGTAATGCAGAAGTTTTGAGATATTTTGCTGTATATGCCAAGCGACATTTTATATACCATTCCATTTTAGTTATTCTTGATTTTAGATTTATATTTCCACACTGGTCAGGCTTACCTGGTTGTAGAGACTAGGTACCGTCATGACAGTTCATGGAGAGCGAACTGGGGGTCGTGACATCTCTCTTCTTCTTCTTCTTCTTCTTCCCATTCATGTTAAGGGTTTGGACCTCCTCCGCCTCAATTCCGTATAGTGACCCCAATACTCTCTTTATCTCAGTCTATACAAATAATCCAATGCACCTTATACTAAGTTCTTCGTTCATATTTCAATTTAACTTGTATGAATTAGTATTTCTCTCGTTATGTCAATGTGTATATAAAAATCCTAGAAACTCCTTGAAGCTGAGGGGATTGTTTTGAGGGAAATTTCAGTGATAATAGAGAAAGAGGAACGCATGAGGAGCTTAACGGGGAAATTAGCGAAGTTCACAACTCTTTTTCCAAACGACTTCCCATGTTTTCATCTATGTTGAGCAGTGAGAGTGGGAACTATTACATAAGGTGAAATCGACAAATCGGAGAAAAGCTTATTGCATTATTTTTCATTATTAGGTTATCAGTTTGGATTTCGATTTGGACATTTTTGTTAATGGGTTAACCGACAACCCAATAAAAATTAATAAAATTATAATTTTACCCTTAAGTATATAAATATATTTTGGGCGTTAGACAATTAGTTCATTCTAGTTTTCTCTGAACTTTTCTCAGCCGCAGTCTGCATTCTTCATTCTTCAAGTCTTCACAATTCACTCTTCAATGTCTTCATTCCATCAACCGTACAAGTTGCATTTGTTCCATTAACAAGGCCTCAGATGCATATATGTTTGTGAATAAATGTTGCATTTTCCATTATTGGAAAATGCATTTGTACCATTAAAAGGGGAATTTGGGTTGGTGGATCAAACTATGGCTACGCTTGGAATTCGACTATGCAAACTTCAATTATTGAAAGTTACTCTATATGCATTACGCATTATGCTTCTTACTACTAGATTGAGTTATCTTATCGGATAAATTGATAACCTATATCTTATCGATTCGGCTACAATTTAGCATATTTATAAACCGATAACCCATATGTTAAACTGATAATATTCACAACCGAACCGAATCGATCGATGCATACCCTAGTGGGAACTCTCAACAAAGTGGTCTTGAGCTTAAAGATGAATAAAAAGTTACACAAAATATTGGCTCATTTTACATCATAAATTCAAAAGTTCTTTTTTCTTAAACTCTATGTTCAGTCAAGCACTTTTATTTTTGACCTCCACTTATTCTAAGGGTAGAACTTTAAGGTCAAAAGTTAAATATATTATTTATGAAATAATCGAGGAACAACACTAGTTAAACTTGAAGTTCTACCCAATGGACAATCGAAGATGAAAATTCAAGATCATCCATTTTGAGAGCTATTTATGTATATAAGACACGGTCCTATATTCTAATTTTAGCTTTTGCTGGAGTTCAAAAAGAGTAGATAAGATAATAAATCGAGTCTTTACGCTCTTTTAAGTTAGATATTCTTCTCCAAATATTATTTTCGTCCGAAAGAATGGCTAAATATTAATTATTTATAATCTAAAACTATTATTTTAATCATCAGTTGTAGGGTAATCCTGAATTTCCTCCTTAGAAAATCATAAAAATAGGACATCCTAAGGGAGCTCTTTTAACTTTTGGCCTTTAAGTTACCTGACTAATTCTTCAAAGTCAAAAATTTTGCCAATTAATAAAACATGATAAACGTAGGGTGTGTTTGGTATGAAGGAAAATATTTTCAAGAAATTATTTTTTACTTTTTCCGTATTTGGATGATTTAAAAATTTTGGAAAGTATTTTCTTTATTAACTCATTATGAATTCATTGTTTACTTTTCCTAATCTATACGCATAAATTATACATGGTTATGCATATATTATACATAAACTATATACTTATATATTCGTTAGTTATTTTTAGTTTAACAAGTTAGATGAACATCTATTTAGGTTAATTCTTCTCCTTTTTCTCTTGTTTAGGGATGAGTAAGAGTCACACGATTGAGGATTTTACTCGAAACGATAGTTTATTTTTATTTAACTCGTAAAAATATACATTAATTTTATATGCACGAGGGATGCTTTCTAGAGGAGAAAGACGTTTGGTAGAAAATTTAACGAGCAACTTTCATGTATGAGTGAAAAGAGAGTATTTTTATTTTTCCAGTATTACTGTGGAAATTCAAATAAATTAGTTTTTCTAACCATAAATTAAATTAAAAAAAAAGAATCAGTATATAGCTTTTCATAGATTTTTTCACTACATCTATAACGACCTGACTGGTTGTTTTGAGCTTTAGTGCGTTCTTCGGCGGTTTGAGGCCATCAGAGCTTCACTTCAACTACTATGACATGTACGCATCGTCCGAATTGAATTTCGGAAAATTCTGAGTTGATTTGGAAAGAGAATTCTCAATTCAGAAGCTTTAAGGTGAAAAATGAACTAATATTGGATTTTTTAGTAAACGACCTCGGAATTGGGATTTGAATGTTCCAATAGGTTTGTATGAGGATTTCGAACTTGGGCATATGATCGCGTTTTAGAAGACCCAAAAATGTTTTGGAACCTATTGTGAAAGTTGGTATTTTTGAAAGAATGTCATAAGTTTGGGTTGAAGTGCATTTCAGTGTTATCGATGTCCGTTTGGGATTCCGAATATGGGAATAACTCTGTATAGTGACTCTAGTATTGGGAGCACGATCGGAAGTGAATTCGGAGGTCCTGAATCATTTTAGAGTCATTTGGCTAAAGATAAAAATTTAAAGGCTTTTGAGGAGTTTGACCAGAAGTGGACTTTTTGATATCGTGGTCGGATTCAGATTACGGAAGTTGGAGTAGGTCCGTAATGTTGAATATAACCTGTGTACAAAATATGATGTCAAGTGAACCTGATTTGATAGGTTTCGGCATCAAATACAAAAGTTTGAAGTTTAAAGTTCATTAAGATTGGATTGGGGTGCGATTCATGGTTTTAGCGTTTTTTATGTGATTTGAGGCCTCGACTAAGTCTGTGATACGTTTTGAGACTTGTTGGCATGTTTGGACGGGTTCCCGACGGGCTAGCTGAGTTTTGGGGTAGTTTCGACCATTTCTAGACCATTTGTAGCTGTTGGGTTTTAGCTACAGCAGTGTGCTACGTGATCGCGGGGAATTGGTGGCGACCGCGATGAGTAAAATGGGAGAAAATGGCCAGTGATTCGCAATCACGGAAGGGCTTTCGCGATCGCATAGAGGAAAGTTTCTGCTGCACTGAACCAATTTTGGAAGCTTGTATCTCACAATCTAAAAAGAACTTGGAGATGATCCAAAAACAAAAGTTGTATTCCTTTGTGTCTAGTTTTGAGAAAAGTAAACCATTTGTCATTAGGAGTTGTGTACAAAAGGTTATGTGTGGTACACTATAGCCTATCCAGGAAGAGTTTGGAAAATGCGAAGAAGAAACTTGTGTTGCATAAGGCTGATTTTAGAAGCTTATTTTCATGATCCAGTTCATCCTCCGTGAACCATCGTGATGGAACGTAGTCTCTACGACTAGATAAGCCTAATTTTGTGAAAAGATTACCAACTTGCGGAAGTAAAATAATTTCAAAATAGAAATAAGGAAATAGCAGTGTGTAAATCTGCCGCTCGGCATACACCATGTTTAACTCTCAACACCAAACATAAATAAAAGACCCGAAAACCCATGAATAACAAGCTAAGAAAAAAATAATACATAACTCTAACTCCGGAATTTCTAATAAAGAACCGAAAAAGTATAAAAGGGCTAAATACTACAAGCAGGAATAGAAAGGGACTCCTTGGTTTGCGGAGATGACAGATGTACCTCGGAGTCTCTAAGTTGTCGCCTTTCTCAATGATAGTAGGCCTGATCAGCATTACCTGGATCTGCACATGAAAAACATGTACAAAAGAGGCATGAGTACACTACATCGGCACTTAGTAAGTGCCAAGTCTAACCTCAGTCGGTTAGTGACGAGGAAGGTTAGGGCTCTACTGAGGTAAATAATAATAAGAATGACAGGATAAGATAAACAATATAACTGAGAATCTACAGCAAGAGTCTATACAGGATAATAAGAGTTCAATAACGGAAAATAGAAATAAAGGCAAAACAAAAGGAAATATCGCTCACAACAAGGATAACAGCGGGGGATCTCTTAGTATCCCGAGGATCTCTTGGTATCCTCAATATATATAAATGTCAGGGATATCTTGGTATCTCTAGGATCTCTTGGTATCCTCAGTGTAAATGCCAGAGATCTCTTGGTATCCCGAGGATCACTTAGTATCCTCAATATATATAAATGTCAGGGATCTCTTGGTATCCTTAATATAAATTCCAGGGATCTCTTGGTATCCTTAATATAAATTCCAGGGATCTCTTGGTATCTTGATGATCTCTTGGTATCCTCAATATTAATGCCAGGGATCTCTTGGTATCTAAGGATCTCTTGGTATCCTCAATATTAATGCTAGGGATCTCTTGGTATCTTGAGGATCTCATAGTATCCTCAATATTAATGCTAGGGATCTCTTGGTAACCCGAGGATCTCTCAGTATTCTCATTACACGTGCCAAGGATCCCTTGGTATCCCGCACCTCAGTCCAAAATCATAATCTCATTTAGGGGATCTCCCGGGATGTCGTTCCGTAGTCCCAATTTAAAATGCACAACATCAACACCATATTCAATTAAATGCCAACTTCATATAAGTAAACAGTTAAGTTCTAGCCTAACATGCTTCACGTAATGCAATTTAAGACAGTTAAGCAAATGGGCAATTAGGTTCACTAAGTATGCTTTTCTAAATAACAACAGGCCAAGTCTGCAAGTAAAATAAAAAAACAGGTAAAAAAGGAATTAAATATAAAAACTTAAAGTAAACCGGATTTTCAACAATTAGCTCAAATACGTGCTCGTCACCTCACGTACAAGGAATTTCAATTATGAAATATCATCTCATAAGGAGAAGGTCCCCCACACAAGGTTAGGCAAGCCACTTACCTTGATGCCTTGAACATAATTCACGATTCAATTATTGCTTTACCCCTTAATTCCACCATCAATTCGCTCGTGTCTAATCACAAATTACTTAATGACATCAATAAAAGCTAAATGAATCAACCCCAATGCATAAAAATGATTATCCAAAGTTTTACCGAAAAAGTCAAAAATCACCCCCAGGCCCACGTGGTCAAAACCAGAGGTTCGAACCAAAACCTATTACCCATTCCCCCACGAACTCAAATATATAGTTTGTTTCGAAATCGGACCTCAAATTGAGGTACAAATTCCTAATTTTTGAAAAAATTAGGTTCTACCTAAAACTTCCAATTTTCCCCATGAAAATCCTTGATTCTATGTTGAAATCATGCCAAAAGATGATAAGAATTGAAGAAAGCTAGTTAAAATGACTTACAGTTGATTTGGAGAAGAAAGGATTCTTGAAAAATCTCCTAAGTGTGTTTGGGTTTGAGAAAATATGAAAAATGAAGCTTAAAATCGGCTAAGTATAAAATTGCAGGTCTCAGTTATGGAAAATGCAAAAAGGGGTTCACAATTGCGAACCCCGACCTGCTAATTTGGGAATTGCAAAAATGTTATTCGCATTTACTAACAATGATAAAATCCCGTACTTTCACATTTGCGGAACATTTGTAGCATTTGTGATACCTCAGCGTCCTAACCATCATCACATTTGCGACAGGCTGTTCGCAAATGCGAAGTTGTATTCATGATGATGAAGTCGCATTTGTGACTCATGCTGCCAGTCCACTCTTTTGCATTTCTGATTGTTTTGTCGCATTTGCGAGCTCGCATTTGTGAGATCACATTTGCGATATGAAGCCTGTAGATCTTAACGCACAAGCTATTTTTCAAAGTTCAAAATGCACCTGTGGCCTTTCCAAAATTCACTCGAGCCCTCGGGGCTCCAAACCAAATATACATAAAACCTCAAAAATATCCTATGGGCTTATTCGAGCGATCAAATCGCCAAAATAACATCATAAATATCACATTAAACCTCAAAATCCATGAATTCTTTCAAATTTCTTAAAACATAAAATTTTTCAATTTAGGTCCGAATCACGTCAAATGATATCCGTTTTTCACCAAATTTCACAGAAACATCTTATATCATATATAAGACCGGTACTGAGTACCGGAACAAAAATACAGGCTTGATACTAACATGTTCTAATCAAATTTTATTTCTAATTTCCTTAAATAGTTTCAGAAAATAATTTCTTTCAAATATTCATTTCTCGGGCATGGTACCTCAGAATTCGATTGCAAGCATACGCCCAAGTCTCATATTTTCCTACGGACCCTCCGGGACCGTGAAATCACGGGTCAGGGTCCGTTTACCAAAAATGTTGACCAAGGTCGAATTAATTAATTTTATAGTTAAAACTTATCATTTTTCACACAGATCTCATTTAAGCTTTCCAGCTACACTCCCGGACTATTCACGCAAATTGAGTTGACCCTAAATGAGATTTTCAAGGCCTTGGAGTCATAGAATTAAATTTAAGACAAGTGATGATAATTTGGATCATCACATTCTCCACCTCTAAAATACCCATTCGTCCTCGAACGGGCAAAAGAAAGTAGTACCTGAGTGGGGTAAAAGATGGGGATAACGGCTCCGCATATCAGAATCGAACTCCCAGGTCGATGCCTCAGGAGGCTGACCTCTCTACTGAACACGAACAGAAGGAAAACTCTTCGATCTCAACTGATGAATCTCCCGGTATAGAATAGCTACCGGCTCCTCCGCATAAGACAAGTCCTTGTCCAACGGGACAGTGCTGAAATCTAATACGTGGGATGGATCATCATGATATTTCCGAAGTATAGAAATATGAAACACTGGATGCACGTCTGATAAGCTCGGCGGCAATGCAAGTCTATAAGCCACCTCTCCCACTCTATCAAGAATCTCAAACGGACCAATGAATCTAGGGCTAAGCTTGCCCTTCTTCCCAAATCTTATCACGCTCTTCATAGGCGACACTCGGAGCAATACCCGCTTACTGACCATGAAAGCCAAATCTCAAATTTTTGCGATCGGCATAACTCTTTGCCTGGACTGAGCTGTACAAAGTCTATCCTGAATGATATTGACCTTGTCCAAGGCCTCCTGAACCAGATCCGTATCCAACAACCGGCCCTCTCCCGGCTCAAACCAACGAACCAGAGACCGACATTGCCTACCAAACAAAGCCTCATATGGAGCTATCTAAATACTCTACTAGTAGCTGTTGTTGTAGAAAAACTCTACTAATGGAAAAAACGGATCCCATGAGCCTCCAAAGTCAATAGCACAAGCTCGGAGCATATCCTCAAGAATCTGAATAGTACGGTCAGATTATCCGTCCGTATGAGGGTGAAATGTTGTACTCAACTCCACCCGAGTACCCAACTCATGCGGAATGGCTCTTCAAAATCGTGATGTTAACTGGGTACCTGTATCTTAAATGATGGAAACCGGAATACCACGCAGACGAACAATCTCTCGGATATAAATCTCCGCCAACCGCTCCGAAGAATAAGTGGTACACACAGGAATAAAATGAGTGGACTTGATCAGCTGATCCAAAATCATCCAAATAGCATTAAACTTCATCAAAGTCCATGGGAGCCCAACCAAAAAGTCCATGGTGATCTGCTCCCACTTCCACTCTGGAAATCTCTATCTGTTGAAGTAACCCACTCGATCTCTGGTGCTCATACTTCACTTGCTGACAGTCGAGACATCGAGCTACGAATCCAACTATATCTTTCTTCATCTGCCTCCCCCAATAGAGTTTCCTCAAATCCTGATGCAGAGCTCACGGTTTACCTTCTCAATATTCAACTCCCGAAGCCCATTGGGTACACAAATCTGACCCTACGTCCTCAATACCCCATCATCACCAATAGTCACATCACTAGCATCACTGTTGAAACTTGTTCTTGAGGACAAGCAAATGAGGGTCATTATACTGTCGCTCCCAGACACGATCAAATAAGTAAGAGCGAGAAACCATGCAAGCTAGAACCCATCTGGGCTTCGAAAGATCCAATCTCACAAACTGGCTGGCTAAGGCCAGAATATCCATCGCTATAGGCCTCTCCGGTGCTGGTAAATAAGCGAAACTACCCAAACACATGTGGAGGAATATTTGAGGGGAAGAGGTATCACGAGCTAGAGATTTAGCCAGTTCTAGGTGAGTAATGATAGCAAATGATGCTCTGAGGGTTTAAAGCCTTGGATTTGCACAGCGTAGTGCTATATTGAGGTTAGACACGCACTTGATGATAAAAGTTCTATCGTATACTACTTGGGATTGTGACTTGGTCCGTCTCGATTGATAATTTTACCACGTATTTGATTGAAACTTATTTGTATCATCATATCTTGGGCTGAATGCCATATTTGGGCTTCGTGCCAACTATTTTAACCCTTCTAGGGATTTTATTACTATTTCTTGACTGTTTTGACTTATTATCTGAACTCAGTCCTGATAATTTCTAGTGTTTTACTATTCAGCCATTATTATTTGATAGGTCTCATGAGTCATGAGCAAGTTTAGTAGAGACTCACGGATCGGTACGGAGACATCTGTATTTATCCTCAAGAGCTGCAGAACCTTTAGGAAAACTTCATATTCTTGAAATTCTTGTCGTGCGAACTTGTTGATACGAGTATTAAACTTTTGTTATTCTATTGTCTCACATATGGTGAGGACACGAGCTACCGAACGGTGTGGAAGAAAACTGGTGCCACTAGCTGAGGCCACAAGATGCTGTGGACGTGGTCGTGGCAGAGGCAAAGCACTGAGGGCAGCACCTGTTGATCCATCAGCTGCCCCAGCTAAGGATCAAGCTCCAGCTATCGATGCTCCAGCAACACAAGTTCAGGCGCCAGCTGTGCCTTTTGTTATTCTAGACCTTCAAAAGGCTTTAACTCGGATCTTATCAGTGTGTACCGGCTTGGCTGAAGCAGTTTCAGCTACTATGACTACAGCTACTTCACAGACCAGGGAAGGGATCCTGACCCTCATTGCTCGCACACCTGATTTGGTTGTCCAAGGACTCCAGACACCAATGGAATCTCCAGCCCAGCCGCTTACACCAGGCCAAGAGTTTGTAGTACCAGTTATGCCGGATGATGAGCAGCGTCGACTTGAGAGGTTTGGTAAACTCCAGTTTCCGACATTCAACGGTGCAAAGGGCGAGGATGCCCAAGGTTTCCTGGATAAGTGCCAGCGGATGCTTCATATAACATGGATTTTTTAGACTAGTACTGTGGTATTTACAACCTTTCAGTTTTCTAGGGTTGCTTTCACTTGGTGGGAGGCGTATGAGAGGTGTAGGCTTGTTGGTGCAGCACCCTTTATTTGGTAGCAGTTTTCTATTCTCTTCCTTGAGAAGTATGTGCTGCAGTCCCACATAGAGGAGCTGATAGAAAGTTTGAGTGGTTGCGATAAGGGGAGATGACTGTGTCACAATACGAGTCAAGGTTTTATGAGTTGGCTAGTTATGCCATATGGTTGGTTCCGACATATCAAGAGAGGATCAAAAGATTTGTTGATGGTCTTACTTATTAGCTCCATATTTTTATGACAAATGAGAGGGTATCTAGTGCTACGTTCGAGGAGGTGGTTGATATAGCCCATGAGATTGACTTGGTTCACCATTAGGAGCAAGAGGAGAGGGAGGCCAAGAGGCCTCGAGGATCGGGTAGTTATAGTAGTGCTTCTTCGAGGGGTCAATTTCAGCATGGTAGAGGCCATTCATTTGTCCTACTAAGTCAGATTGCCCATTTTATCGTGGGGCATCTTCGGGACATTGTTATTATTGATCTCAGTAGGGTCAGTCATCACTCGGTGTCCTTCCAGCTCAGAGTTCTTCTCCTACTCTATCAGCTCAGGCCTCTTCTATGCGGAGTGCATATGCTAGTCTCTTCGGTACAACGGGTTCCCTTTAGTCCCTTTCTCCAGCACTTGGGAGTTGTTATGAGTGTGGCGAGATGGGCCACATGTGGAGGCAGTATCCTCATCGGGTTGCTAGTTCATCCCAGTAGAGGGGCCAATCATCAGCTTCAGCGCCAGTCTCTTCATCACCACCCAACCAACCAGCTAAGGGTGGAGATTAGTCAGCTAAGGGTCGCCCCAGAGAGGGAGGTCGATCAGGCGGCGGCCAGGCCCGTTCCTATGCTATTCCAGGAAAATCTTATGCTACTTCTTTTGATGCTATTATTAAATGTATTGGTCCAATCTGCCACATAGATGCCTCTGTATTATTAGATCTTAAATCCACCTTTTCTTATGTGTCATCATACTTTGCTGATTATTTAGGTACGCCCTCTGGGATTCTTGCTTTACATGTTCATGTATCTACCCCGGTGGGCGATATTGTTAATGTAGACCATATGCACAGGTCATGTGTGTTAACTATTGGGGGTTTGGAGACTTGAGTTGATCTTTTATTATTGAGTATGGCGGATTTTGAGGTAATTCTGGGCATGGATTGGCTATATACGTGTCATGCTATTCTGGACTATCATGCCAAGACAATCACATTGGCTATATCGGGTGTGCCATAGATCGAGTGGCAAGGTGTGACTGATTATGTTCCTAGTAGAGTGATCTCTTTCTTGAAAGCCCAGCGTATGGTTGGGAAGGGTTGTCTTTCGTATCTTGCCTCTGTCAGGGATGTTGGAGATGAGGCTACCAGTATTGATTATGTTCCAGCTGTGAGAGACTTCCCTGATGTATTTCCTACAGACATACCGAGCATGCCACAAAATAGGGATATTCATTTTGGTATTGACCTGGGGTTGGGCACTCATCCCATTTCTATTCCCCTATATCGTATAACACCAGCGGAGTTGAAGGAGTTAAAGGGGCAGCTTTAGGAACTCCTGGATAAGGGGTTCATTAGGACTAGTGTGTCACCTTAGGGTGCGTCGGTTCTGTTTGTAAAGAAGAAGGATGGCACAATGAGAATATTCACTGATTATAGGCAATTGAACAATGTAACAATTAAGAATAAGTATTATTTGCCTCACATTGATGATTTATTCGACCAACTTCAAGGAGCGAGGGTATTCTCCAAGATTGATCTCTATTCAGGTTATCACCAGTTGAAGATCAAGGATTTGGATATTCTCAATACAACCTTCAGGACCAGATATGGTCATCGTGAGTTCATAGTTATATCATTTGGGCTGACCAATGCCCAAGCAACATTCATGAATTTGATGAACAATATGTTCCACCCTTATCTTGACTCGTTTATCATAGTGTTCATTGTTGATATTCTAGTGTATTTGCATACTCATGAGGAACACGCGGAACATTGGAGAGTCGTATTGCCGAGATTGAGGGAGGAGAAGATTTATGCTAAGTTCTACAAGTGTGAGTTCTGGCTCGGCTCAGTAGCATTCTTGGGGAACACGGTGTCCAATGAGGGTATTCAGGTTGATCCAAAGAAAATAGAGGCGGAGCAGAGTTGGCCCAAACCGTCCTTAACTACTGAGATTTGCAGTTTTCTTAGTTTAACAGGCTATTATCGCTAGTTTTTTCACGGATTCTCATATATCGTAACGCCATTGACAAAGTTAACTCAAAAGGGCGCTTCATTTGTATAGTCGAACGAGTGCGAGGAGAGCTTCAAGAAGCTCAAGACAGCTTTGACCATAGCTCCAATGTTGGTTTTGATATCAGTTTCAGGTTCATATATAGTGTATTGTGATGCTTCAAGAGTAGGTATTGGTTGTGTGTTGATGCATGAGGGTAGAGTTATTATATATGTTTCTCGTCAGTTGAAGCCCCATGAGAAGAACTACCTCATTCATGATTTGGAGTTGGCTGCACAGTTCACGCATTGAAGATTTGGAGGCATTACTTGTATGACGTGTCTTGTGAGGATTCACTTATCATCGCAGTCTTCAACATTTGTTCAAGCAAAAGGATCTTAATTCGAGGCAGTGGAGATGGTTGGAGTTGCTTAAGAATTATGATATCACAATATTGTACCATTGGGAAAGGCCAATGTGGTGGCTGATGCTTTGAGCCGAAAGGCAGTGAGTATGGGGAGTTTGGCATACATTCCAGTTGGGGAGAGATCTCTTGTAGTTGATATTCAGGTTTTGTCCAATTGGTTCATGAGGTTGGATATTTCTAAGCCTAGCCAGGTATTGGCTTATGTGGTATCTCGGTCTTCTTTATATCATCGCATCATAGAGGGCCACTATGATGATTCACATTTGATTGTCCTTAGGGATAGAGTTCTGCATGATGATGCTAGAGATGTGACCATTAGTGATGATGAAGTGTTGAGCATGCAGAGCTGGATTTGTATGCCCAATGTGGATGGGCGTCGAGAGCTGATTTTGGATGAGGCCTATAGCTCGTGATATTCTATTCATCCGGGTGCCGCAAAGATATACCAAGATTTGAGGCAGCACTATTGGTGGAGAATAATGAAGAAAGACATAGTGGGGTTTGTAGCTTGGTGTCTAAATTGTTAACAGGTGAAATATTATCAGAGGCCAGGTGGCTAGCTTCAGCAGATGGTTACTCCTAAGTAGAAGTTAGAGAGGATCACTATGGATTTTGTTGTAGGACTCCCTCGGACTTTGACGAAGTCTGATACAATATGGGTGATTGTGGATAGGCTGACCAAGTCTGTGCACTTCGTTCCTATTTGTACTACTTATTCTTCAGAGCGGGTGGTAGAGATATATATTCAGGAGATTGTTCGACTGCATGGTGTCCCAGGTTCCATCATTTCAGATTGGGGCACTCCGTTTACTTTTCAGTTTTAGAAGTCTGTTTAGCGAGATTTGGGTACTCAGGTGCAGTTGAGCACAAATTTTCACCATCAGACAGACGGGCAGTCGAAGCATACCATTCAGATATTGGAGGATATGCTACGAGCTTGAGTTATTGATTTCGGAAGGTCATGGGATCAGTTTCTACTACTTGCAGAGTTTTCTTATAGCAACCATTGCCAGTCGAGTATTCAGATGGCTCCATATGAGGCTTTGTATGGGAGGCGGTGTAGACATCCAGTTGGTTGGTTCAAGCCCAATGAGACTAGGCTATTGGGGAAAGATTTTGTTCAGGATGCATTAGAGGCAAAGGTGATTCAGGAGAGGCTTTGTACCGTGCAGTCGAGAAAGAAGATTTATGCTAATAAGAAGGTTCGAGATGTGTCTTACATGGTTGGCGAGAAGGTTCTATTGAAGGTTTCACCCATGAAGGGTGTCATGAGATTTAGGAAGAAAGGGAAGTTGAGTCCGCAGTTCATCAAACCATTTGAGGTACTTTAGAGGATTGGGGAGGTGGCTTATGAGCTTGCCTTACCACCCAGCTTGTCAAGTGTGCATCTAGTATTTCATGTGTTTATGCTCCGGAAGTATATTAGAGATCTGTCTCATGTTCTGATTTCAGCACGGTTCAATTGGAGGATGATTTGACATACGGTGTGGAGCCAGTAGCTTATTTGAGTCGTCAGGTACGGAAGTTGAGGTTATAGGATATAACTTCAGTGAAGGTGCAGTGGAGAGGTCGGCCCATGGAGGAGGCTACCTAGGAGACCGAGCGAGAGATGTAGAAAAAATATCCCCACCTATTTGAGGCTTCAGGTATTATTCTTGACTCGTTCGAGGACGAACGTTTGTTTGAGTTGGGGAGGATGTGACGACCTGGCCAGTCGTCTCATGAGTTACCGCTCTGTTTCCCCTATTTCTGCTTCTTTATGTTTTGTTATCCATGTTTTGTGGTATCGAGTTGGTCGGATCGAGTTCGGAATGATTTTGGTAAGATTTGAGACACTTAGTCTCATTTAAGAAGGTTTGAGCTGGAAAAGTCAACTGGATGTTGACTTATAAGTAAGAGGGCTCAAATATGAGTTTCGATGGTTCGCTTAGCTTCAGGAGGTGATTTATGACTTAGGAGCGTGGTCAGAGTGGGTTTTGTAGTTCAGTAGTAGAATTAGGCTTGAATGGCGAAGTTGACATTTTGGCAATTTTCGGTTTATTCGTTGTGTCATTTTGGATGTGTGTGCAAAAATTTCAAGTCATGTGGTTTGGTTTGGTTTTTGATCCAAAATGTATTTCGGAAGGTTTTTAGACACTTAGGCTTGAATCTGATATATTTTGGGTAATTTGATGTTGTTTCTGGTGTTTTAACAATTGGGAAAGTTTGAATAAAGTATTAGGATGTGTTGGTGCATTTGGTTGAGGTTCCGAGGGCCTCGGGTGAGTTTCGGGTAGTCATTCTAATTATTTTAGAGTTTGAAAGTAACAGAAATTGCAAGTTCAGGGTTGCAATGAATTTGCCCTTCGTGATCACATAGGGTGTCACGCGATCGCGTAGAAGGAATTGTGGAGGTCACCCATTTGTTCTTCGTGTTTGCGATTGGAGGCTTGCAATCACGTGGCATGGGAGAGTAGTTCATCACGAATGCGTGAGTGTGGTCGGGTTCGCATAGTGTTAATTGGACTTGGGTATTGGTAAGATGTTTGTGAATCGCGAACGCAGGGTTATGTAGGCGATCCCGTAGGTTATCCCGTCTGGTCAATCACGTTCGTGAAGGCTTGGTCGCATTCAGGTAGTTTAATTTTGGGAAGCTGAATATTTGTTCTTCGCGATCACGAGGGAAGTGCCGCTGTCGTGATGAAGGAAATACTGGCTTGGGCAAAATGTTTTTAAGTCGTCTTGTTCGAGAATGTGGATATTTTCACCCATAGAACTGCTATTTTTGAGGGATGTTTGAAGGAGATTGAAGAGGGATAAAAGGGGAAACGTTTGAAGGTAGGAATTTCGGACTTAAAACTCGATTCTTTTATGAAATCCACCTAGAAATTCATGGAAACTTAAGCTAAAAGTGGATGAACTAGGGCTTGGAATTTTGGACGTTTGATTGGGGATTTGGAGGACCATTTTGGGTCGGATTTGAGAACTTTTGATATGTATGAACTCGTGGGGAGATAAAGAACCCGTTGATGTAAAAACATTTTAGTTTCGAGATATGGGCCCGGGGCTCGAGTTTGGCTAATTTAGGGATTTTTTTGGTATTTTTTTATTGTTTTCACTTGGTCTTTGTTCCCTTAGCATATTATGATGTATTTGTTCTGATATTAGATAGATTCGACGTGCGTGGAGGCCGATTCGAGGGGCAAAGGCATCACGAGCTAGAGATTTAGCCATATCGAGGTGAGTACTGATTGTAAATGATGCTTTGAGGGTTTGAAACCATGGATTCGCACATCGTAGTGCTATATTAAGGTGAGACACGTGCTTGATGACGAGCGTGAGGTTGTATACTACTCAGGATTGTGACTTGGTCCATCCTGATTGAAGATTTTACCACGTATTTGATTGAAAATTATTTGAACCCTTTGAAGATTTTTATTGCAATTTCCTCACTGTTTAGACTTATTACTTGAACTCAATCATGATAATTTCTAGTGTTTCACTATTCAGCCACTCTTTCCCAGATTTTAATACTTAAGTGACATTATAAATGATGTTTGGGCTGAAAATACTATTTTACTATTGCTCGAGGGGCTTGTGATGATTTTTGGACTGAGTAAGGCTGAGGGCCTATATTGTGAGGAGCATTGATATTGATTTGAGGCCGATGGCGTGAGATACATATATGCCACGAGGTTGCTTGTTTGATATGAGGCCAAGGGCCTAGATTTGATGCCACGAGGTGGCTTATGATTACGCTTGGGCTGTAAAGGGCCCCTCCCAAAGTCTATAAACCCCCAGTGAGTGCGGGTACCCATTTGTGATATAAGATTGAGCCCGTGGGGCTGCACTGTACTGAGATATAGCCCGAGGGGCGGATTTGTCGATACTGATTCTAATGGGCGAATTTCTATCTATGTACTTTACATTATTTACATGTTTTACCTATTTAAAGGAGATCTTACTTGATTTTTCACTGATTTACTATTTTCAAATGATACTTTATGGCTCCATTATAGAATTCCTTGTACTTTATGTGTTTTCTTTCCTTAATAATTATTTATATTTGTTACTCACTGGGTCGGAGTGCTCACATTACTCCCTACACCATGTGTGCAGATTTGGGTGTCACTGGTTCTGCTCCTAAGTGCTAATTTCTCCAATTCCAAGTGATACTCGGAGACTATGAGGTAGATATTGGCGTCCACATATGTAGTAGTTTATAACTTTAGTAGATTTGTATTATGGCTATAGATGCTCGTGACTTGTGACACCCTGGTTAGGGCTATGTTGGGTTAGATTTCTGTATGTATTTCCGCTATTCAGTAATATTAAACCATGTTTAGACTATTTTGCCTTGTGTAATTGTTTTAAAAAATGAGATTTTAATTCAATTTGCTGTCCTTGTCTTTTTGAGAGGCGCCATCACGACCGGGTTCGGGGATAGGGTCATGACAGCAACTTCGTTGGGAGATGTCGGCATGTAATTTCCGTAGGTGGGTTATCTTCTATGAGCAGGCCAGTAGTCACGTTATTGGCACAGTTTCTACAAAGGAGTTTACTAGCTATCCACTAAGAGGCTGAATATGTGGATGTTGCTAGAAATTCAGAGTGTTCATGAAATGCTAACGGAAGGATTTTGAGGAATTTGGCGATTTGATTGTGCAAGATCATGTCAATAAGAGATAAGGGACCTTGGAGGGTTCTAGGTTTGTGTAATAGTAGCTTCAAGCTAAGTAGGAGAGTCCCACCGCCTATGATTGGGTTGCATGGTCGTCTATTTATGAGATTTCTAGTTATTGGTATATTGGTGAGATATTATGACTATGGAAAAGGGTCATCCGTAGTGGTTTGAGCAAAGAATTTGAGGAATGCGTGCTATAATTTTCCTTATTGATTATATTCGGGACCAAGTCAGAGTGGGTGGCTCTTAATAATGGTCCTAGTGGATTCAAAGGTTCCATAAGTATGGTTAAGAATCGAGCTTTTGCAGAAGATTATGATAAGAGGCTTGGAATGTTCTATGGTATTTTCAACATGCAGTGTAGCACTGGGAGGAAAATGAGAAAAAGACATTGGATTCATAGAGGAATATCAGAATGGGTGTATCAGTTGAAGATGCGAATGTGCGTGCAAGGAGGGTGTGAAACAATTCATGGGTTTGGAGACAATGTGGTCTTGTGGAATGGGGTTACTCAAGATGAGTGCGGATTGAGGTTTGTGATATAAGGAATGAAGCTATTATTATCTCTAAGGCCAGTTAAGGATGAATTAGAAGAAGGTAGATTGATTATCCATGGTTGAATTGGCATAATGGTAGCGGTGATCAGTTCCTTTAGCCTGATTAAGTTATGCATGTAATTTTGGGCGGTACATGCGAGGCTTAACATTCGGCGTAATTGATTTTATTTGGAAGTAGTCAAGCATTATGGCCTTGTTACGTGTAGGCAGATCCCTGGAGGGTCATGGTGTTTTAGACCACTATTTGAGGATTTGAATTTTCTACTGTTATAAGAATTCACTCGCGTGTAGCTATGGTTCTCTTGGAATGAGTTAAGTAAAAAGTTTCTACGTGATAAGTGTTTACCCTAATAGTGTTTCAGGAGTCTTGTACTATCACATATTGTCTTGTTAGGTGTAGTGAGCGGTCTGAAATTTGAAAGTGAGGATCAAGGTTGTGGTTCGGTGTTTGACGAGGAAGTCCCGAGCTCGGATGGGCAAGAAGGGGATTTGGATATTTGGAGTAAGATGTTATCGTCTTCAGCATCACCTAAGATCAGCATTTTGCGTCGGAGTCTTTGCATCTTGGTTATAGGTTCTTGATATGCTTTACAACATTAGTATGACCGGTGGCATGGATGTGCAGACTCGTTATCTAGTGTAGAAGGTCGTGGAAGCGTATCTCATGGGATGATTGTATAAGTGTGACATGTAGTTACTAGATTGATTGAAAATTTAAACCAAGAATGAAGATTATGGTAATATCACTATGTTGATAATTTATGCCTGGAGGGTACTCGGTTTATTGGGTCATGGACAGCGGAGGTTTGCTCCAGGTATGAGGGTTTTTCTTGAGAGTTGTGGAAAAGGGGTTAATATGGACCCTTGAAAGGTTATTAGCCTAGTACGGCGGTCAGAATCGACTCGAGGTCGGTGGGTGGATTTAAATATTAATATGGGCTCTACATCAGGGATGATGTGTTCATTTCAGCATGGCGCTCCTCATGGAGGAGTATTCGGATGTTGGATATTGCTTGGTCGTCGGCTATTTCATGTAATATTATATTGTGTCATGTGAGCTGTGAGACGTCTTGATAAATTTCTTATGTGTTGAGGTTTCACGTAGAGATGGTGCTATGTGAGCAGGATGGCTCTTATGATTAAAATAATATATCGCACCCCAGTTGTGCTTGAGTTTTGTAGCTTATGGTGCTATCTGTCTCCCCAGGAATAGTATTATGCACTTAACGTGCTTGCAAATGATAGTCGGTATTTAGTAGTAATGAGAAATTTAGCTCGGTATGTATCTCCTTATGTAAGTCATATGTGTGGATCGGGTGGTATGCCGCCACGGGTATGTTATTTGGATCAGGTTGCACGCCACAACAATATGATGTTGAGTACAGTTCCTTATATCTATTATTGTTTGTTTTGCTTCTCATTTTCCGAGGAAGGTTCATAACACATTTTCCATTGTCTAATTTGTAGTTTGTTGCCATATTGCGGCAGTATATGTGATTTTGGCGGTGTTTGAAGTGGCTTATTGCTTGGGTGACTTATACTGGGTAAGACGGAATTATTGGACCTGGGATTCGATGCAATCGGGTTTCTGTGAAGTATATTAAAAGGCAAATATAGTTATTTGGTTCATAATGAGGCAATGGTTTAAGTAAAGAGGAAAGACTAAATGATTTTTGACTCAGCAGTTGGTCATAAGTTTCTACACGCCTCTTCTGACGTGGCAGTGTTGCAAGAGTTAGAATAGGACTTATATGTGTAATGAGGTGTGTTGTGAGAGTCAGATTCGTAGAATTTTGGCAGTTATTATCAGAGGATATATTATGGTCATGTGGGTTATGCAAGCATAGTGTGGATTTAGCAAAGGTATGCAATCATGTTTGGGTGCCTCGTGTGGTGATTGATACGGTGTTCGTATGTTGGAAGCAAGCACGACAGAGAATTCCGGATATTGAAATTTGGCTCTAAGGCTTTGCTTAAGTAAAAGAGAATATTTTCATATTTGCTCGAGCTAATGTGCTCAACTGAGTTGTGGTAGCATGGGTAGGTGCACAAAGTGTTAAACAATGATTTCGGAAAACTCATGCGCAGTTTTGGCATGTTGGAAGACCAACATATGCTTAAGTGGGAGGTAACGTAATGACCCGACTGGTGGGTTTGAGATTTATCGTGTTCTTCGGCAGTTTAAGCCCTCACTTCAGGCATTATGACTTGCACGCACGGCCAGAATTGAATTTCGGGAAGTTCGGGGTTGATTTGGAAAGAAAATTCTAAATTCTGAAGCTTTAAGGTGAAAGAATGTACTAAGATTAGACTTTTGAGTAAACGACCTTAGAATTGGGATTTGAAAGTTCCAACTTGTTCTTATGATGATTTCTGACTTGGGCGTATGTCAAGATTAGGTTTTGGAAAATTCAGGAATGTTTCGACACCTATTGTGGAAGTTGGCATTTTTGAAAGAATTTTATAAGTTTAGGTTAAAATGCATTTTAGTGTTATCGATGTCCGTTTGGGATTACGAGTCTGGGAATAGCTCTGTATGGTGATTTTGGTATTAGGAATGTGATCAGAAGTGAATTCGGAGGTCCGTGGATCTTTTTGGAGTCATTTGGCTAAAGATACAAATTTGTAGTTTTTGAGGAGTTTGATCGGAAGTTGACTTTTTGATATCGGGGTCGTAAAGTTTTTGAGGAGTTTAATCGGAAGTTGAATTTTTGATATCGGGGTCAGATTACAATTCCGAAAGTTGGAATAGGTCCATAATGTCAAATATGACATGTGTGCAAAATTTGAGGTCAATCGGACGTGATTTGATAAGTTTCCGCATCGAATATAGAAGTTTTAAATTCAAAAGTTCATTAAGCTTGGATTGGAGTACAATTCATCGTTTTAGCAATGTTTGATGTGATTTGAGGCCCCGACTAAGTTCGTGATATGTTGGCATGTTCGGGCGGGGTCTCAAGGGGCTTGGCTGAGTTTCAGACATTTTCCAGACCATTTTTTGCTGCTGGTTTTTGGCTACAGCAGTGTGCTACGCGATCTCGGGGAATTGGTGGCGATCGCGATGAGTAAAATGGGAGAAAATAGCTAGTGATTCGCAATCGCAGAATGGCTTTCGCAATTGCGTAAAGGAAAGTTTTTGCTGCACTGACCCGACGTTATAAGCTTGTATCACGCAATCTATTAGGAATATGGAAGCGATGCAAAAACAAAAGTTGTAGCCCTTTGTGTATATTTTTCCTAAAATCAAACCATTTGGAATTTGGAGTTTGGTACAAAACGTTATGGGTGGTAAAATACAGCAATTCAGGAAGAGTTTGGAAATCGCGAAGAAAAAATTTGTGTTGCACAAGGCAGACTTTGGAAGCTTATA
Source organism: Nicotiana benthamiana (assembly GCA_034376525.1). Classification (NCBI taxonomy): domain Eukaryota; kingdom Viridiplantae; phylum Streptophyta; class Magnoliopsida; order Solanales; family Solanaceae; genus Nicotiana; species Nicotiana benthamiana. The sequence continues at coordinate 10,161,175 of CM067324.1, forward strand.
TTTTGTAATCAATAAGGAATTCATAGATGAGTAAAGCATGAAAGTTGTATTCCTCGGAGGCTAGTTTTTAAAATGTTAAACCATTTACAACTTAGAATTTTGTACAAAAAAGTACCCATGTGGCACACCATCCACAAGCACTCCAAAGTCTTCACTACATAAACATCCATGTATCAAATTCCGCCATTTATCACAAAAGCTCATTCGATCCAAAGACATTATTGCCATTATACTAGAGACTATGTGGAAGAGCTGAGCATTTCTTCTTCGCGAGCGCGAAGAATTTCCCGAGACCGCGAAATGCAAATTTTGGGCTGAAAAAAATTGTTCTTCTTGATTGCAAAGCATTTTACTCGATAGCGAAGAGTAAATACCTGGGCAGAAGCTATATTTTGAGGTTTTGGCCATTTTTATCATATTTGGAGCTATGAAGCTCGTATTGAGTCCATTTGTGAGACGATATTCACCATATGGATTGGGGTAAGTGTTCTATATCTGAAAGTAATTATACTTCATGATACTATGGTTATATTCATCATTTATTTCGAATTTAAATGGAAGAAATTAAGATTTTTGTAGAACTTTTTAAGAACGAAAATAAAAGATTTGGAGGTCAAGTTATTATCAGAATGTGATAAAATTGATATGGATAAACTCATATTGGAATGGGTTGTCGGATTTTGTGATTTTATTTTGAAATTCTGGCACGTGGGCCTGAGTGCGATTTTGCCAACTTTTCGAATGGAGTTAGGAATTTATCTAAATTGAATTGTTGTGAGTATTAGAGCATATGTTTATGGACTTTCACATTTATTGGCTAGTTTTGGATAGTTGTGCATCGATTTGTGTCGTTAGAAGGGCTTGGAAGACGGTTTTGGAACTTTAGAGCAAGATGAGTCTCTTTTTTAACCTTGTAAGACGGAATTATCCACATATGTGAGTTAACTAATTATGTGCTCCTATTTGTATGGGCTACGTATGCACTGGCGAGAGTCCATGCGTAGCTACTATTATGCTTAAGTCTGGGTAGTCTAGGGCCCAGAAGCATGCTTTACTTGTAATATTTACAGCCTTGTTGTCAATTTAAAATTCTTAAACACATATGGATGTATAAATTTCTACAAAGCTAGATATCACTTCTTGACTTTTAAAAGAGAAACTTACTTTTTCCTAAATAATTGCTCCTTGATGAATTCTTCATTTGACTGTTTGAATATGTTTGTCTATTGTAGAACGGGCCGAATGCCTCGGAAGATTAAATAGATGTATCTATGGTTTACTCCATTTGATCCACTGGCAGTGCATAGTTTAAATATTGTTGGATCGGGCCGTACGTCCTCGGCATGATTTGCGCATGTTTGTATTACTTGCCTTGATATTTATAAATGAGGATATTGCTTCCCCGAATTGAGAATAAATGTATAAATGATGAAAACGAATTTGAAAATTTCCCTATGAATAAGAAAATTGTTTACTTGCTTCATGCTATTGAGTTGCAATTATTTTTTAAAAAAATCCTCGACTTACTATATTATTGGTATATTGTTATTGAACCACGAGTAAGTGTCGAAGTGGACCTCTCGTCTCTACTTCTTCGAGATTAGATCGGATACTTACTGACTACACGTTGTTTTTGTACTCATGCTACACTTGATGTGCATTTTTGTTGCACATGCACACATACCCCTAGAGGCTCAATGGCATAGCAGCATGGATGATACAAAGACTTAGGTGTGCTGAATCACTTGAGGCAATCCGTAGCCGGCATAGTCCCTTTCAATGTATAGTATTTACCTTCTGTCCAATTTGTGTTCCGGACAGTTATTGCACTTCATTTGATTTTCTAGAAATAGCTCTTGCACTTGTGACACCGGGTTCTAGGATGATTATGGGAGTATTAAATATTAAGTTTGTTACAGCCATCATCTTATTTGAATGAATTTCATTATTTATTGTTCAATGTATAAAAGGAATGATTTCAATAAATACTAAAATGGAAATTTGATTGACTTCTTGGTATTGGCTTACCTGATAATAATGTCTGGCGCCATCATGATCCTTAGTGAATTCTGAATCGTGACAACTTGCGCTTAAATAAAATATTGACGCAATCTTCTCATAGATTTCATACCCCATGGCAGTTACAAAATAAATACAATAATGTCAATATAATTTTCTAGTGAATCTTGTATGTGGAGTATAAATGCAATACTGATAAAATCTTTCATGGATTACGAGAATTATAAAGAAATAAATAAATAAATAAATAAATATAATAATATCTCTATAATCATCTTGTGGATCTTATACTCCATGACAACTATAAATACAACCACAAACTTTACCTTTGAACATGTTTTATGACAATTTATGATTTTTGTTCTTTTTTATTCTCATCTCGAAGAAAAACTTTGTTATTGAAAAGCTTCATTAGTCAGAGAAAGTCCTTATTCATGACATATCAAATATTTTGAAGATGAATTCTAAAAAAATAGTTTTCATCATTAATGTATGTATATATGGTGATGAGGATGTTAGGTTGTCATTCCTGGTAAAATTTTTAACACTGCAATTTGAGATTTTGAAGATATTATTGCTTTATAATTTACATTTCTATTTTCGTCAACACTCACTATAGTTGTAGATTTTATAAGTCTTTATCTTGTCCCTTACAAATTTTTGAGTAATACGTGATTTACCTCTTTAACTTGCACAAATTTTGTTTACATATTTTTCCATTATAGATATTCTTTTACATATCTTTATCTTGCAACTTTCGTAGCTAAGGCTCTTTTAAATATCTTGTATCACTTTTTATTGAGAGGTGTATGACACACGCTACTGATAGAGTAATAGATATATATAAGAAATATATTATTCTTTTTTCTTTCACATTCGTAAAATTACAAAATTAGCAAAAAATTAAATACTGCCGAAAAAACCATCAGGATATTCTTCAACATTCAACCAAAAAAATAATATATTTTTTCCGTTCTCGATTTTTTATTTTTCTTCTTTATCTTTCTAAAAGGGACACTAACATAACTCTTTCATAGTTCTTCCTTAAAATTTTGACATTGAAACACTAAGATAAAATTTATTTGGGAATCAAATATAGGCTTTCATAATTACTTTATGGATATCCTTTCTTGTTCTTTAGAACTTTACTAACTTACGAAGTGCACTGTTACAGTTACAAAGTCGAGGTTACTTAACTTTTGTATTGAATCTTGAAACTATCTCATTATTGGTAATAAGTTGTTTTTTTTAAAAAAATTTGGGATAGATCCAAAAAGTAGGAACATTTTTCCTTATAATAATTATTTTTCCCATTTGTATTTTTTTTTTTGATGGCGGCCAAAATTAAATCAGTAATTTTGAAATATTTTTTTGATTTAAATAGTACTATCATAAGAAACAAGGGATGGTATTTCAATGGGACGAGGACTCATATGGGCGATTAATTCAGTATTAATTAGGCCGAAATGGTATGGGCTGGCCTATTATACCTTGATATTTAAAGTTCAGTAAATTTTTGAAATCTCGTGCAAAAATAGCTACTATAGCGCCAATGTAAACTTCTCAATCCTTTTTGTCAAGTTGAAACTTGCATCAACACCGTCATTTGCATGAAAACGAGGACATTGGAGCTTACCTTTAACTCAAAAGGCCACTTCACGAGAAAATTTATGAAATACTTGTGGCAATTTGTACTGAAGGAAAAACTTCAAAGAGATAAAGTGAGAAAAGTATAAGAAAATGGAGAGATTAATATCGGTGATGATGATGATGAAATTGACAATATTATTATTAGCCATGAACAATGTGGAGAGAAGAATGAGAACAATCAAAGCAATCATGAAATTGAACATAATAAGAAGGGGACTTCAAAAATGATCCTAGGCGAGAGGGTTGCACATGATGGACAATATTACTGTTAGCCATGTCAAATTCATGAAAGTTGTGCGCCAACTTAATTAGTGAAGGAAGTGAATTCAGTTTTACAAGAGAGTGTAAACTTCAGACCTTGATGTTGAAGTTCACTTGTGGTAGTACAAATTTCAGGCTCCGAGTCTGAAGTTCGCTTATAGTAGTGCAAACTTCATGCCTCGAGGCACGAAGTTTGAATTGTCATGGCCAAATTTTAGACACGTATTCTGAATTATGAATTTTCGTAGCCAAACTTTAGAAGTTCAAGCAATAAATAATTGTACTTCAAACCTTGGATCTGAGCTTGAAATTAAAACAATCCACGATAGTGTATTTATTCTCTCCACTATTTTTTATGTCTCATATTCTATTCATATTTATCTTTCTAACATAAGTAAAAAAATTCTTCCAATTTTAACATTCTTACAATTTTGAGGATATACACTTTTGTTAGGAATCCAAAGGATCTAGTTCGGACACTCCGGCTGCAGTTTGGAGGATGCACCCTTTGACCTTAATCTTTACTCTTGCTGAGAGAAATTCTACGTCACTCTCGATATGAACAAATGCCATAACAATTAGTTTTTTTCAACTGTAAGCTAAACAATTAGTTTTTTTCAACTGTAAGCTAAAAGAGCATAATTAAAGAAGCAACGACTCCTACATATCATCCATGTAATGAACCATCTTTTTTTATCTGATTTAGTCATAGACGACTTGCTTTACTAGCTTCTATATGACACCTGCATTACCGTGCATAGATAGTCTCCACGTTTGTTAGAGTGAAAGTAATAAGAAAAGTCCTTGAATTTTTTCCCCCTCTGATACTTTTATCACGACAGTAGTCTTAAGGTCCCAAAATACAATGCACATCCAGCCCCTAAAGATCTTCGCATTGACTATGGCAGTTAGTTATCTCTTGGCCTCCTTCAATGTTCATGCGGGACTTCTATAAATACTCCCCTTGTCGTTTTCTACAACTCACTGCATTTCCAAACCCTAGAAAAGGTTCACTCTACCTTTACTTTTGTTCTTTTTAAGAACGCAACTCTCCCTTTTCTTCCGGGTATTCTTAAGAATGGCGAAAACTTCCGGCTCTGTTTCTGAAGAGAATGTGACCTCATCCTCTTCACTTTTATCTCAAGGTAAAGTGGCAATACCTTTTCGTGCTGAGGAATGTGCCCCATGATTATTTGCGATGGCTTTCGATTTCAAGGTCGAGAGGCCTTCTTCCGAGCTAGCATGTTGTGAGCCTGTGACTCACTATATTAGCTCGATAACAGACGTCGGAATAGTGAGAGCTGATTATCGCTGTAGGGACGTTGTGCTTGTGGAGATCCTACTTGGTAGGAAGATATTGTGACATGCATAGCCGATTTTCTTAGTGTATGTACTTACCTGTTCACCCTAGGGCCGGTGGGGCCATCTTCTCCTTCGTTCGATCTCGTAATTCTTGACTTCTGCCAATGGTATCAAGCGACCCTTGGCCAAATTCATCATTCATTATGGCGTGATGTTCATATAATCAGGTACTACATGAACATGATCGAGGAGATTCCCTTCACTCTCGCTCATCAGATTATGATATATAGCCTCGTTTTTTCTGCAGAGGTCAAATCAACCTGCACTGCCAAGCCCCGAGGGCCTTATTATCCTATACCGAGGAGCTCGGGAATGAGAGCTGGATGAGTTGATTTGTCCAAGGTAGGACTTTTTACTTGATCCCTGTGGAAAGGATGTCGTCCCCTGAGAGGTGGAATATGGAACATAAGTAGACATGTTATCTAGCATTACCTTGCTTTTCCTTGACTATATTCTTCCAAGCACTTATTTTCTCTTGCTAGTGTAGCTGCATCAATTTATCTTGGTGTGATTTCGGACCTCTCGGCTTGGGTCGACTGTCTGGACTCGATTTGCCTGTATGCTGAATAAGTGTGGCATGATCTATCCCGAGCTTGATTGAAATCTAAGGATCATGGTATCTTTCTACCCCTACTGTAGTCGCATTTTTCCATCTAATGTCGTAGTTAGTATCGTTCTCGTTCCCTATGATTACCTCTTGCATTTGTATAGGTCTGGGGGGAAGTCCCTTTCATGAAGGGAGCATTGCGTGGCTGGTAGGGTGCTTTGGTAATCGATAAAGTGAAGAAAAGGCAAAGGGATTCATGGATGAACCTTCAAAATCCAAGAAGATTAAGGCGGAAGAAACTAAGGCCGACTTGGTGGGAAACCTTCGAGTAGAAGGTGAGGGGAATATTAGCTTCTCGACAACGCCCGAGGGAGGGATAAACCTGGCCGATCCTTGGTCTGTAGAAATGGTGGCTTCTGAGTCAAAATCTGATGTTGTTGTGGTCCATCTTCATGGCGGAGAGACAGCTGAGGGAGTATCAGGTGTTGACCCTAAGCTTGTCGGTGGCCAAGGTTCCCCTCGGGCTGGGGCACCTTCGTTTGGTGGTTCGGAGGGGTCTAGTTCTAGGGCCCTGAATGGTCAAGTGATGGTCCTGATTGATCTTGCTAGTGTCGTGGTCGTGATTGATTCCCTTCAAGGAACTAACCTACCTCCTAAGGGAGTGCGAGATTCCTCGCGTAAAAAATCTTTTGATGCAGGGATATTTATCAAAGGCGGAGATGTGCTAGAGAGGCTTCCAACCGTTCCCGAGGGATTCCTGAGATCGATGCCTCACTGTTCTTTGGTGAGATGAGCAGGCTCTGCAAGCAGGTGATTTTTGCGAAACCTGTCTGTTGCTCTGGCATCGGCTGCTCTGACCTTTGTCTTTCTATCTTGTCTTTTTTCGTGGCTTCAGGCCAATGAGCTTTATAGTTAGACTTTCATCCAGTATTAGGATAAGGTGACCCCCATGAGCACGAGAAGGCTCACCTTACTGAATAGGTTACCCAGTCCCCGTTTACTATTATCTGAATCTTTTACTAGATCCCAGCATTTTAACATCTTGTATCTGATTCGTGTAGTTTGAGAAGGAAGATGCCTTGCTAAGGGAGGAGCTCCAGGCTAGAGACTCAAAAGTCTCCGAACTAAACGGCATGTGAAGGAGATAACTTTCGAGAGGGCGCCGGCTTAATGACGGGAGGGAGGATAGTGATAAGTACAAAGGTCTCCATTCCGAGCGGGTAGTTGCACTATCCGGGATCATAACTGAAGCCGAGGAACTTATATCTTTGCATAGAGAGGATGCAATTGCTAAAAGTACTCACACTGGGAGGGCATCAGAGGAGGCCAATCCGGAATTAACTAAAGTCGTGGAACATGCTCAATTGGGATCTTGAAGTCGGTCTTTTGGAAGTGTGCCGTATAGTGGCTCGGTCGATGATAAAAATGAAGTCGGAGCCCCCAGAGGGGCATATGCCATCGAAAAGGGGCTGTTGAAGAACGCGTAGTTGTTGGGGTGCAACCTTTAGGGTAGCCATCAAAGATATAGGCTTGATGAAAGATTAGGATTCTGTTTGTTTCTCTCTTTCTATGTATTACTTTCATAGTATGTTGTAAATGGAGCTAGTATTTTATTACATATGTGTATGAGGGGGAAACCTCACGATTTTGTATCTTCTGGCCTTCTGTTTGCCTAGATTTTAGCCAGATCAATTGGCCTTTGAGTCGGTATGAATTCTTAGATTCGTGATATGCTCTAGGGGTTCATTAAAACAGGCGATAATTGATCTTACATCTTGGCTCAAAGCGACCTTTTAGGTGGGCTGGCAACAATGGCTCTTACGCCTTGGGTTGAAACGACCTTTTAGGTGGGCTGGCGACAATGGCTCTTATGCCTTGCTCTTAGGCATATTTAGTTAACTATCTTGGGTTAAGCCTTTGAGTTGGGTTTCGACTCGAGCTCATTCGACCCTTAAGTTTTTGTACTTCTGTGGGCTGGCGACAATAGCTCTTATGCCATAGGTCGAAGTAACCTTTTAGGTGGCCTGGCGACAATGGCTCTTATGCTTTGCTCTTAGACATATTTGGTTAAATATTTTGGGTTGAGTCTCTTAGTCGGATTTCAACTCAAGCTCATTGGACCCTCAAGTTGTTTTGGTTGTGCAGGCTGGCAACAGCGGCTCTTACGCCTTGGGCCAATACAATCTTTTATGCAGGATGGCGACAATGGCTCTTATACCCTGGGCCGATGTGGCCTTTATGCGGGCTGGAAACAATGGCTCATATGCCTTAGGTCGAAGTGATCTTTTATGTGTGCTGGCGACAATGGCTCCTATGCCTTGGGCCGATACGGTCTTTTATGTGGGCTGACGATAATGGCTCTTATGCATTGGGTCGATGTAGCCCTTTATGCGAGCTGGCGACAATATCTCTTACGCCTTGGGTTGAAGTGACCTTTAATTGGCTTTATTTTTCCATCATTAAGGACTTTTGAGATTGTGTTTGCCTGACTCTTTAACACTTTGATAAATACCACAATTATGAATCATTATGTGGCGATGATCGAGCACCTTGGGAGGTTTTGCTTGGTGGCTGAGTAGCTCAAAGACTGTGATTTGGAGCTGACATGGTCGGTGCTCTTTTCCAATATCGTGGGTATCCTGTTTAACCAGTTCTTTTCGAAGTAGATTCTAAGTAATTGAATGCCTGTGATTTTGTAGCGACGGTCGAGCATTCCCGATTCGGGTTAGTTTGGCCGGTATAGCCTTATGACCGTGGTAATTTGTGCTTGGCCAGAGCCATTTTGATCCCAAGTTAGGTAGTTTAGGAGTCGATATCGAGGGTATGCATTTTAGGGGTCTTACAAGTTTGATATATTGCCTTAACTTTGAGATCAGGTTTATGCCTTTTGTAAGGTCTTACAAATATTCATGCCTTTGAGTTCTTACAGTTTTAGATACTTGGTACAAGTATGGTTCATGCCTTGCTTGAGGTCTTACAGATTTGTTTCTGCCTTATGTAGGTCTTAGAGACCGAGTCTGCCCGCTTGGGGTCTTATGGCCTTGGGTTTTTTATGAATGATGATTGGCGACAGTCCTTGAGTCATTGAGGGTATCCCTACTCGGGAGTCATTACTTATAGACTTGGTATTGCCTTATTGAGGGCTTATGATTTTGGAGATTCCGACCTTGAGGTCATGCAATTTTTGAGGTTTTGACGCCAGTCCCCGAGTGTTCAGGACGCATTCAGCCTTAGAGATACTTTGTGATTTTCATGTTGCCTCATTGCGAGCTTATGAGTTTGCATTCCGGACCTAGAGGTTGTTCAGCTGTTGAATTGTTGATGGCAGTCCCCGAATGTTGGGGACGTGTTTGATGGAGGAATCATTTTTGGAAAAATGCTAAGTTTCTTTTGGAGTATGAGATGCTTTCATGAAAAAGTATTCTCCGATAACTTGGTACAAGTATGAAGGTGTTTGCTTTTAAGGGTTCGGTTGCTCTATACGGGCACGGTTCGTTTTACCATTTGGCCCGGTACACTACTTTCCTATCGAGGTCCCATTCGAGTATCGTAGCTTTCCCAAGTAGGTGGCCTTTCGAGGCCATGCCCCCTAGTATTCGAGGTGGATTGCAAAAGAAATCATGAATACTTGTTGAGGCTCTTAGGTAGCATATGATCGCTGCCTCATTAAAAACCTTGCTAGTAAAACCCTTCTAGGGACAAGATCCGGTCGAAGGAAAAGAGTGCAATGCGTGCTCAAGGGTGTTTTCAGAATTTTGAATCTGATGCTCTAGCATAATATCGCTTTAGCATTGATATGTTCCAGTTTCTTGGAAGTTGTTTTCCCTCCATGGTACTGAGCTTGTAAGATCCTTTGCCGACTACTCTGAGGACACAGTACGATCCTTCCAAATTTTTCCTAGCTTTCCTTCATTAGGGTTTCGGGTGTAAAGAGTGGCCTTCCTTAGGACCAAGTCCCCAACTGCGAAATATCGGACCTTTGTTTTCTTGTTATAATACATTTCGATCCTTCGCTTTTGGGCGGCCATCCAGAGAAACGAGGCTTCTCGTTTTTCATCTAGTAGCTCGAAGGCCGTAGTCATAGCCTCGTTGTTCGAGCTATCAGTCGTTTGTTGGAATCTTGCTCTTGGCTCCCCGACCTCCACTGTATTAAAGCCTCGTCTCTGTATACTAGAGAGAAAGGTTTTCCTCAAGGAATTATGTTACCTTACTTTCGATGAACTGCCTCCCGTTGCCATAGTTATCTTGGAGGGAATCCCGAATCAGCACATGATGTGATAACAGATGAAGTTAATGACTTTTTTCTCTTATTTTCTTGAAGGTCTATGCTTTCACCCATTTCGATAAATAGTCAGCCATAAATAAAATGAATTTACCTTTACCTAGCATCGTCGGCAAAGGCCCGATGATGTCTATTCCTCACTTCATAAATGGCCATGGCGATAAGACTAAATTTAGTTGTTCGTCAGATTGGTGAATCATAGGGGAAAATCTATGACATTTATCGCACTTTTGGCCGAATTCTTTGGTGTTTTTTTCATGTTGTCCTAGTAGCAGCCTACCGTGATCACCTTTCGAACTAAAGAATCGGTGTCGGAATGGATTCTTCAAGTACCCTAATGAATTTCACGGAGTACATAGTTTTATCCCCGATCCCAGACATACTGCCAGGGGGCTATCGAAAGTTTTTCTGTACAGAGTATTGTTTTCATTAAGCGAAAATCGGGCTACTTTGGTTCGCAAGGCCCTCAATTCTTTTGGATCTGCAGGCAATTTTCCGTCTTTTAAATAGTCAACATATTTGTGTCTCCAGTCCTATATTAGGCTGATGGAGTTAAACTCAGCATGACCTTCCTCAACCATAGATTTAGATAGTTGAATAACAGACCCATGGATAGGTCATCTTCTTCCACAGATGATCCCAAGTTTGCGAGGGCGTCAGCCTCGCTATTGTGTTCTCGAGGTACGTGGACTAAGGTCCATTCTTTGAAACAACGTAATGTGACTTGGGTTTTATCCAAATACCTATGCATTCTGTCTTCCCGAACTTCGTAGCTCCCATTCACCTGGTTTACTACCAGAAGTGAATCATTTTTCCCTTGATGGTCTCAGCTCCAAAGCTTTTGGCCAGTTCTAAACCTGCAATCATAGCCTCATACTCGGCTTCATTGTTAGTCAATTTTGCAGTTTTTATAGATTGTCTGATTACGCTGCCCATAGGTGGCCTCAGGACTATACCGAGTCTGAATCCTCTCACAATTGTGGCACCGTCAGTGAACATGGTCCATACCCCAGAAGACATGCTTGATTTTAGTAAAAGTTACTTTTCTACCTAGGGTACGAGGGAAGGCAAAAAATTGGCCACGAAGTCCGCCAGAATATGGGACTTGATGGCAGTTCGAGGTTGATCCTCGATGTCATAGCCCCTGAGTTAGATGGCCCATTTGGCCAATCAGACCGATAGCTTGAGTTTGTGCAATATGCTCTGGAGAGAATATGTCGTTAGAACGCAAGTAGGGTGGCATTGAAAATAGGGCTTCAATTTACGCGAGGTGCTTACTAGCGCAACAACAAATTTTTCTAGGTATGGGTACCTAATTTCAGCATCCCCTAAGGTCTGGCTTACAAAATAATAGGAAATTACGCAGCATCCCCTAAGGTATGGCTTGTCGAACCAGCACACCACTTACCCTATTTCGGCTACAGCCAAGAATAGATATAGTGTTTCATCTTCCTTTGGCGTATGGAGCAGAGGTGGGCTAGTCAGATATCGTTTCAACTCCTCCAAGGCGTGTTGGCATTTTGGAGTCCATTCAAAGCTATTTTTCCTATTGAGTAAGGAGAAGAAATGTTGATTCCTGTCGGATGGCCTTGATATGAATCTGCCTAGAGCCACTATTCGCCTTGTCAGCCGTTGTACGGCCTTGACGTTATTTACTATCGTGATTTCTTTGATGGCCTTTATTTTATCGAGGTTAATCTCAATCCCCCTATTTCATACCATGAAAAGCAGGAATTTGCCCAAACCTACTCCGAAGGCACATTTCTTAGGGTTGAGCTTCATGTTGTAACTTCTGAGGATGTCGAATGTTTCCTGTAAATGAGTCAAATGGTCCTCTATGTGCAGGGACTTAAATAGCATGTCATCAATATAAACTTTCATGGATTTTCCTACTTGATGCTCGAACATTTTATTAACTATATGCTAGTATGTAGCCCCAGCATTTTTAGTCTGAAGGGCATTACGTTGTAACAGTACATACCATATTTCAAGATGAACGAAGTCTTTCCCTATCCTCAGGGTTCATCTGAATTTGGTTATACCCCGAGTAAGCATCGAGAAAGTTGAGAATCTCGTGGCCGGTCGTAGCATCGATCATACGATCGATGTTAGGTAATTGGAACGAATCTTTGGGATATTTCTTAATAATGTCTTTATAATCTATGCACATTCTTAGCTTATTTCCCTTTTTGGGTTCGACTACTACGTTAGCCAGCCATTTGGGGTACTTTGCATCTCTAATGGACCCTATTTTAAGAAGTTTTGTTACCTCTTCCTTGATGAATGCATGTTTTACCTCAGACTATGGTCTTCTTTTCTACTTCACCGGTTTAAACCTGGGGTTGGCACTAAGTCTATGAGAAGTTATTTCTGGCAAAATTCCTATCATATCTAAGTGGGACCACGCAAAACAATCGATATTGTTAATGAGAAATTAAATGAATTATTTCCTGAGTTTGAGGGTTAATCTCGTTCCCAGGTATACCTTACAATCTGGGAGGTGTTCAATCAAAATGACTTGCTCTAGATCTTTGATTGTTTATTTTGTTGCATCTGACTCTTCCGGGGTAACGAAAGTTTGGGGAGCAAAGAAATCGTCTTCGTCGTCCTCGGGGGTTCATATGCTCCTAGACTCATCCGAGGTCGGGTGTGTGGGGGTTGGTGCCTCCTGGTAAACCGCGAACATTTCTTTCAGTGCATGTTGTTCTCCATATATGGTTGTTATGCCATCCTTTATCGGAACTTTTATCATGCTTCATAATTGACGGTACTGCCCTCATGTTGTGTGTCCACGGCCTGCCAAGCAATGTATTGTTCCTCATGTTGCCACTTATGACTTAGAACTCGGTGTTCTGAATGTGCCAAACGTGTCGACTAGGTAGGTGATTTCTCCTTTTGTGACTTTGCTGATCATGTTAAAGCCATGGAGGACTCAGGAGATGGATATGATCCGATCGAGTAGCCCAAGTTGTTCTACTACCTCTGACCTGATTATGTTGGTCGAGATGCCTGGATCCACTAGCACACGTCTAACTCGAGTGTTGTTTAAAAGAAATGAGATTACCATCGCATCGTTCGTGGTTCTGTCAAGGTCTCGAGATCCTCATCACTAAATGCGAGTGTGTCTTCAGATACGCGGTCTCGGGTCGCCCCCTCTTCTGCGGTGGATATTTTTGTCCGCTTATGTATGGGTCCTCAAGGGATGTCGGTTCCTCTAATAATCATATGAACGACATGTCGAGGAATCTCTTTTTTGCACAGATTAGATTTTGCCGAGTTTCCCACGGGGTTTTTCGGAGAACTTTCTAGTGAATGTGAGGAGCGATGTCAACTCATTGGGTGTCGCATGAGGTCGTACCCTCAGAAATCAGCTCCAGTGCATTCACAGGGTTCTGTTGTGGTATATCGACACCTGTAATAGCAACACCTTCCCTTCATGGTTATCGAGGTAGCTATCTTCACCTCTACTTACTGAGTTAGGCATTTTGACCTGAAATTGAAAGATCTTGGACAAGAACATGTGTGAAAGATAACTTCCGTTGTGTAATGGAACCAGCATGAAAATAATCACTATTATTTTTAGCCCTGCGGTGAGCTCCAAACTATTTACTGTGAAAATGGTAATAACAATTAAATTTGATTATGGCACTCTAAAGATACGTGATCTATTTTATGTTATTTGTTAAGTAGTTGATTTTGTGTGTATGAGACTTAGAAATGAAACAAGAGTCAAGGATAAGGTGATAATCTAACCGATGTGGTAACAATCGGGGCCTCAAGCTTGTCGATTTGGGGGCCTCGAGGTCAATTCTAGAGCTCGACTATGAGCTATCGTGGGTGATCAGAGCATGACTAACAGTTATAACAAAACCAATGAAGGCTCTTTATGACCAATGATAAACAATAAATGGTGAACAATAAATGAGATAGTAAATAGAAGCAATAATATCAAGAGAAAGTGTTAGAGAGCAGAGAGAATGTTCTTGTATATTTCGTGTGGAGAAACTGAAGCAATGAGGCTTTACAAAGTGACAAGGATCTCCTTTATATAGGAGGGAAATCCCATCATATTACAACATGCATTAATTACAAAGATATGGAAATAGGACAACTAGATGACACTAGGCTCTGTTAGTACTGGTTGTGTGCCTTGGGAACTCCCCTCTTCTCCAATATAGTTGTTGGTCTGTACTTCCACGAGGTCGAGCATCGACAGCCCTCGAAGGTGAATCTTAACCTCACTCTCAGACCTTCTGATTTTACAATGCATAAAAGCTACCTAGCAGCATAAGACCTCATACTACTCCATCGGAACTTCGCTGGTGCTGTACCAACATTACTCTGATCTCCATCATAGCCACGACTAGTGCTCATCTCTGATTTAGACCTCCCACATTTCTTCTCGTTAAGCCAATGCATCTTCTTAGGTTTATCATCCTCAACAATACTAGATTTTGATTTCTTGCTCGTATTCTTCTTCTCGTATTCGAGTATCCGGACTGGATATAGGTCCGATGATATAGACAACGGGTTCTTAAGAGTATCATATGCTTTTTATAGTCTGGTTTAGCTATCAACAACTCACCTTACTTCTTCTTCTTCCCAACCATGTTAAAGGTTTGGACCTTCTCCGCCTCAAATCTGTATCAATGCGAAAAATAACTCGAAACTTGCAGAAATATAAATCCAAAACCAAAAATAACTAAAAATAAATGGTATATAGAATGTCGCTCAGCATGTACAGCACAATATCTCATAACTTCTACATCACTGTCCCAAAACCCAGAAACTCATGGGAACACAAGCTAGAAGGAATACAGTAAAGTGCCCTAATCTCCAGAATGTCTACATCAGCAGTACGATAGAAGAGCTAACACTACAAGATAGAATAAAGATGGAGACTCTTCGATCTGCGGATGCGGCAGATGTACCTCGAGGTCTCCAAAATCTCTCTGACCTTCTTTGCCTCAAATCCGTATAGTGACTCCAATAGTATCTTTATCTCATTCTATACAAATAATCCAACGCACCTTTGACACTAAGTTCTTCGTTCATATTTCCATTTAACTTGTATGAATTAGTATTTCTCCCATTATATTAATGTGTATATAAAAATCCTACAAATGTCTTGAAGCTGGGGGATTGTTTTGAGGGAAATTTCAGTGATATTAGAGAAGAGAAATGCATGAGGAGCTTAAGGGGGAAATTAGCGAAGTTCACAACTCTTCTTCCCAAACGACATCCCATGTTTTCTTCTATGTTGAGCAGTGAGAGTGGGAACTAGTACATAAGGTGAAAGCGATAACTCAGAGAAAAGCTTATTGGATTATTTTTCATTATTGGGTTATCATTTTGGGTTTCGGTTTAGACAATTTTGGTAATAGGTTAACCGACAACCCAATAAGAATTAATAAAATTACAACTTTACCATTAAGTATATAAATACGTTTTGGGCTTTAGACCATCAGTTCATTCTCGCTTTCTCCGAACTTTTCTAAGATGCAGTCTGCACTCTTCATTCTTCAAGTCTTCACAATTCACTCTTCAATGTCTTTGTACCATCAACGGTAGAAATTGCATTTGTTCCATTAAGAGGGCCTCAGATACATATATGTTTGTTAATAAACTTGAATTTTCCATTACATGAAGATGTATTTGTTCCATTAAAAGGGGAATTTGGGTTAAAGGACCAGACTATGGCTATGCTTGGAATCTGACTATGCAAACTTCAATGATTGAAATTCACCCAGTACGCATTACACACTATGCCTCTTACCTCTAGATTGAGTTATGTTATCGGACAAATCAATAGCCGAACCTATATCCGATATCTTATCGGTTCGGCTATGATTTAGCATATTCATAAACCCATAACCCATATGCTAAACTGATAATATTCTCAATCGAACCAAATCGATCGATGCACAACCTAGTGGGAACTCTAAGCAAAACTTGAGTTGGAACCCTACTACAAAGTCCATAGTAATGCGCTCCCACTTCCACTCTGGTATAGGCATCTGCTGAAGTAAGCCACCTAGCCTCTGATGTTCATACTTAACCTACTGGAAATTCAAACACCAAGCCACATACTCCATTATGTCTTTCTTCATCCTCCACCACTAATAATGCTGCCTTAAGTCACGATACATCTTCGTAGCATCAGGATGAATTGAATACCCTGAACTGTGGGCCTCCTTTAGGATCCTCTCTCTCAGACTGTCAACATTAGGAACACATAGGCAACACTGGAGTCGTAAAACACTATCCTCGCCAATAGAAAACTCATTGGCACTACCATGTAGCACTGTCTCTCTAAGAACCGCCAGGTATGGATCATCAAACTATTGGGCCCTGATCTGCCCCAATAATGAAGACTGAGCAGCAATGCACGCAAGAACACGGTCGGACTCTAAAATATCCAACTTCACGAGCATGTTAGCCACGGACTGAATGTCCAAGGCTAGTGGCCTTTCCTCTGCTATAATGAATGCCAAACTACCCATACTCTCTGCTTTCCTGCTTAAGGCATCCGCGACCATATTTGCCTTGCCCGGGTGATAAAGAATGGCCATGCCATGATCCTTTAATAACTCAAGCCATCTATGATGCCTCAAATTGAGATCTCTCAGCTTGAACAAATGTTGTATGCTACGATGATTAGTATAAACCTCACATGACACCTCGTACAGATAATAACTCCATATCTTAAGAGCATGAACAATCGCGACCAACTCTAAATCGTGCATAGGATAGTTCTTCTCATGAACCTTTAGCTAACGCAAAGCATATGCAATAACTCGCCCCTCCTGCATCAATGCACATCCCAATCCAATGTGTGAAGCGTCGCAATATACTGTATGCATTCCCAAACCGGAAGGAAATACAAGAACTGGTGTTATAGTCAAAGCTGTCTTGAGCTTCTGAAAGCTCACCTCACAATCATCAGACCAACGGAAAGGAGCACCCTTCTGGGTCATTTTAGTCAGATATGATTCAATAGATGAAACGTCCTGCACAAATCGTCTGTAATAACCTGGTAATCTGAGGAAACTTCTGATCTCGGTCACTGAAATAGGACGTGGCCAACTCTGAACTACCTCAATCTTCTTGGGATCTACCTTAATACCCTTTCCTGACATTATATACCACAAGAATGCCACAACCTCTAGCCAAAACTCACACTTGGAGAACTTAGCATATAGCTTCTGCTCTCGCAAGGTCTAAAGCACTACCCTTAAAGCTTGCTCGTGCCCCCCCAGGCTTTGGGAGTGTATCAAGATGTTGTCAATGAAGATAATGACAAAGGAATCAATATAAGGCTTCAACACTCTGTTCATTAAGTCCATAGTTGTCGCTGGGGCATTGTCAAGCCAAAGGATATCACCAGAAACTCTTAATGGCGAAATCGCATCCAAAATGCAGTCTTCGAAACATCCAACTCCTAAACCCTCCGCTAAATTTAGTAACAATTTAGCTTAAACTTACAATTCTACCCTTTATGAGAAGCTTTTATAACCACATAAATACTCAAGGCCCCTTTTTGGCTTGTTTAGGACCACAAACTGTAAAAGTCTTAATTTTTTCTTAACTTCATGCCCAGTCAAACAGGTTCACATAAATTGGAACGAAGGGAGTAGTTTTGTTCAATAGTAATCTAAAAGAACATAACCAAAGAAGTAACAACTCCTACATATCATCCACATAATGCACCATCTTTTGTTATCTAATTTATCGTCATTGAAGGTTTGCTTTACTAGCTTCCGTATGACACCTGCATCATGTAAATCCTAACAAGTGGTATCGGAGCGAGATACAAGATTGGTTCATCATGGAGGGTTTAGTTCTATCTACAACCTATTTGACAATAATCATGATTTTTGATTGAGAAATTTGACCAGAGTGCTACTCACGTTGAGACAAACATTGTGGTGATTTGAAGATGCGACCTTTTAAAGGCTACATGAAGAAGGTAAATCAAATTTATATTGTCAAAATAATTTAGGCCAACAGGGAGAATTGCTAGGTGTTTTTTTTGATTTTCTTGCCTTATTTGGTTTTCCTATCTCTTGAAGAAAATGACAACATATTTACCAAAATTGAGTTTTTCTTTTCTCAGAAGGAAATTTTAAATCTCTCTTATTTGGCGAGTCCCTTTTCTTGTAGGAAAATATTTGGACTTATATAACTTGAGAATTGAGGGTGTACTCACCGGTCGCATTTGCACCTCTACTTTTGCGGAAGCAAGCTCGCTTTTGCAAAGTCTTATTGAACTCCCAACCGCCATTTCTACGGCCCAAATCCCGCATTAGTGGTCAAAGCCCACACTACGGAAGCGCATATGTGGAAGACTTCTACTTCTGCGATCCTTGAGCCTCAGACCAAATTCTGCATCTGCGAAGACTTCGTCGCTTCTGCGGGCTCGTAGATGCAGAAATACCCTTGCACATGTGACCACTGCCCAACTTACTAAGGGCCGCACCTTCTATCCAATGAACACTCCGGAAGCTCCGCCCTTGTGGACAAAACCTCGCAGGTGCGGTTGCACAAGAACTGAAGGATAAAAGATTTTCTTAAGTCTTAAACTCAATCTGAAATCAATCTGATTCTCACTCGAGGCCCCCATTTGAACACCAACACATCCTAAAATGTGATATGAATTTCGTTGAAGCCTTAAATAGCACCAAACAACATCAAAAATACAAATCGCACTAACACTCGTAGACACAGAATACCCAGATCAAACCGGAAGGGTCATACCTCCATATAACTACGCTCCAATGCACAAATTCATCCAAACACTGGTCCACATGAAACGCCTCAAGTCACTATGCTCAAAATCGACAACCGCTAGCAATTGATATCTAGGATCAAAGCAAATCGTCATGACCACGGCGAAGCAATTGACATAACATTACCCAAGCCCAAAAGGACATAACTGATACGCCATCCGCCGAGCATTACCTAATGTTCTTCCCGCTCGAATTCCACTACGAGACCCCAACAAAACAGCCGTACATGTGCCTATAACCAACAAATCCCAACGCCTCAAAATATGGAAAGGTAAATTATAAAACTCCCCAAATCACTACTAAGCTCAATAACAACCGAGTCAACACATCCCTCAACAATACAACTCCAAGTCAACAAAGCCAACACAAGTTAGAAAACACATCAACATTAGGTTACCAGTGAACCCCTTATCAAGGAGTCCCTGAAGTTATTACCTCAACTCTTTTAACTCTGCTGGTGCCATAAAATATGGTGCTCGACACCATGTCTGGCGACATGTCCGACAAGAGGGAACACATTTGAAAGAATCCCTCATCACCGGAATAGAATCAATGGGAGGAGTCTCTGCTATGACATCCGTCACAAAGACCAAATACGAAGAACAACCCCTCCCAGCTGCCTGCTCAGTCTTCAA
This sequence comes from Nicotiana benthamiana, assembly GCA_034376525.1. Lineage (NCBI taxonomy): Eukaryota > Viridiplantae > Streptophyta > Magnoliopsida > Solanales > Solanaceae > Nicotiana > Nicotiana benthamiana. The sequence goes on from CM067324.1 coordinate 10,180,720, forward strand.
ACACGAAACCTCCCATACTGAAAGCATATTCCGTCGAACCTTGCCACTCAATCCGTAGTATCCTTGGCACATCCAACGCAGTTGTCTTAGCGTAATAGTCCAGAATGTCATGATACAGAAAATAACCAGTCCATACCCAATACCACACCAAAATCCATCATACTAAGAAACAAGGATCCACTCGGGTCTCTGGACCTCCAATAGTTACCACACAAGAGTGATATATGTGATCCAACACCATGGCGATATATGCGATCCACAACTACGGCTTAACCTATTTATAAGAATCCCCCAGCCTCCAAATCCATACAGCACGCGAATCAACATATCCAATCCTAACACTACCGTCTGAATATCTACCATACCTCTAATACCCAATCATTCCACGAGCGATACTCCAAAGATTCTTCCGTGCCATAGAGCAAATTCGAATATCAACAGTCGATTCCAACAAGAGATTGCTGCAATACAAATAAAGCGCCATCAAATTAATCACATTTTCTTTTTCTGAAATGTATACCATCATCAAGTCACACCAATTAGTAATACCATTTCCTTAATCATCTCAAGCTGCCTGTGCTACCCAGGAATTTGTGGCCTTCCTTTCCAAACTGAACCGTGCCCTGCACATACCATTCTCGATCCTACACTATGTAGTGCATATACTCTACCCTTCTAAGATAAACATAAGCACTTCATATCCCTTTCGAGCCACAACCATCTACATACATTGATTCCATCTAGAAGAAAATCACTATACATCCCATGCTCCTCAGGCTCGTAGAAAACATAAATCTCTAATCATGGTAGAAACCATCAAGAACTCTCTAATTTCTATTTGCACAGAACTAAGGAATCGGGATTGAATCATTCTAACTCGACCAAGCTACGCAGGCCACTAAAACCCAAGGGCATTGCCGTGAAACGCCCATTAAAATTCATTACCACGTAAGCATCCAAGAAACTAACCATATCCTTACTATGCCGATCTAGCCTACTACCAAGCTATCCCATCTATCCTAGTTCTTTCTGATTTGCCTTCAACTTGATACTTCTTCTTGCTATAAGACCACAATTTCCTCAACCCAGACTCACCACACGAGACCCAAACATAAAACCACACCATCTAAGGCTTATAAGTTGTCGGATACTTTCTTAAATATTTCCCAAACACAACACATTCTAAATACCTACTCTGAAGGGACCCTCCTGCAAACCCAAAGCCATTACCTTCACCTTCCTAATGCTGATATTTATAGAATTCCCTAATGATATAAGAACACCATGAGTATTGACACCCTCCAATGAAACCTCAGTTTCTAGCCAAATATACAACTTGAAAATCTCCAATTATTACATGTAAAATCTTGAACCTATTAGACCCATTCTTGAGAGTAATCTACTCTACTCAAACCGCAATTACACTGACCAAATGAACCAAACAACTGGTGCCTCCTTAGTACAGCAACACCTAAGTAAGTAACCCACATTAATGCGACCTAACAAATTCCTGCACTACACACCATACATTCTTTACCAATAACAACTCGAATCATTCGGTGATTTTCATACACCTATGAAGCATAATATAACCTTTATCAAATTTTCCTTTACTCGAGCCATCCTCAGTCTCAATCTCCGCAAGCCATAACTGATTCACCCCTATGCCTCAAATTGGAACCAACATAGCACATAACTGAGAAATCAACTAATCAATAGCATACTCCCCCACTTGGCTCAAAGCCATCGATAAAAACGCCCAAAATAACCCATAATGCATATACTCTATTACTTCCATAATACCATAGTGAGATTAAACTCAATCCTTCATAAGCTCATGAAACACAAACCATCTAGTACTTTAAATCTTCTGCAAAATCTCGCATTCACTCTCGTAACAGTTAAACCCGCTGTCTTAGTCAACCCAAATTCAAATTGCAACATATATATTCCCTTGTAACAGAGATCTTCCACTAAACAACATAAAGGCTTACGCAAACTTCCGAACAATCCATATGAGATAACCCATCTGCTTTGCCTTAACTAACATCTCTTATACCTTTCCATCGTCACAGACATTACGCAATTATTTGATCTCCCTCAGTCTAAACTCATCTCACAACATGAAATCCACTTTACTCCCCCATCTAGAAAACATGGAAAGATTCCTAACATACCCATAACTTGGGGCTATACCTCAAATCAAGATGGAAATCAAGAACTTAATTCTTGTTCTACCCTCCAGCAGGCCCTTCTCGTCGCTTCCAAATCATATGGATACATCTCGCAATCATAAAATACTCATCACATAGCCATCCATCCATCATGTCTACTAATAGGGACACTACTGAACATATAAGTTCAATAACACGTGCTCACACAATTAGCACCTCGGTGCTTAAGCTGCAGGCAATCCCAGCCTCAAGTCCTCCAGACTCGCCCAACATCAATGCAAATAAAAATCACCTCTCGTCCCTCGATCAAGGAAGCACAAGCCATCGATACACATATGTTATTGAGTGCTCATGCGCGCATGCGAATGCGTGGAAGGAAATTCAAAGAGTTACATTTCAAGCTAAATCAAGGATGCACGATAAGAATTCAAGAATATGAAGTTTTTCCTAAAGGTTCTGCAGCCTCCCGAGGATAAGTACAGACAACTCTGTACTGATCCGCAAGACTATAATAAACCTGCTCATGACTCGTGAAACCTATGTAACCTAGGCTCTAATACCAACTTGTCACGACCCTAAACCTAGACCGGGTCGTGATAGTGCCTCTCATGAAGACAAGGTGAGCCGATGCAACACTCAATTCATTTTAAGCAATTAAAATAACATAATTTAAGTATTTAATATGATTAAATCCCAAATAAATAGTGGAACAGTACAATTTGCGAAAAATCCAAGCACAACCCGACATTGGGGTGTCACCACTCATGAGCATATATCACAAATCTACAAGTCTAAAAGAGTTTACACAATCTATTACATAACTAATATAAGGGAAATAAAATAGGACAGAGAAACACTAGGCTGCAAACGCCGAATAGCTACCTAGTGGACTCCGAACAGCCTGTTGAGCAATCAACCTTTACTGGCAGGACTTGAAGCTACTGAATCTGCATACAGGGTGTAGGGAGTAAATTGAGTAATCCATCTCAGTGAGTAATAACAATAAATGAAGACTAAGCGATAAGAAATCACATAACAACACAATAACATAATAAAAAGAGGCAGAGAAAACCAGTAAAGTGCAGTAAAATAGTGAAATCCCATAAAAATACCTTAGTTCAGTTTAAGCTTCTTTAAAATACCTTTTTAAGAGTTACACAAGTAAATGACAGGCATATAGAAAAGATAAACACATAAAAATTTCCCCTCGGGCATAATACCAAAAGAATCAGCCCCTCAGGCAACAACATGGAACAACACCAACCCCTCGGGCTATATCTCATATCAAAATAGGTACCTACTCTCATTGGGGTGTACAGACTAGTGGAGGGGCTCTTTACGGCCCAAGTGTAATATCATGGCATAACCACTAGGCTCTCGACCTCATATCAAGCAACCTCGTGGCGTACAAATCAGGCCCTAGGCCTCATAATCATAATAAGTACAATACTACTATGGCGTGTAGCCCGATCTCATAATAATCCTCACGATACAGGCCCTCGACCCTACTTAGTAAGAAAAATCTAAAAGCCACTCGAGCACAGTATAACATGATGCTCAGCCCAAAATATTATTTAAAGTGTTAAAACAGAGTAAACATGGCTGAGTTATGAAAACAGTTGAATATAGCATGACTGAGTACAGATATAAAATCAAAACAATGAGAAAATAGCAGTAAAAATTCCCTAAGGGTCAAAAACTATTGGCACGAGGCCCAAATATGGCATTCAGGCCAAACCATGATGATGGCAAACAGTTTTCAATTAAAAAGCGGTAAAACAGCCATTTGGGATGGACTAAGTAACAATCCCCAGCGATGCACGACCCCACGCTCATCATCCAGCGTGTACGTCACTTCAACATAGCACAACAATGTGACATCCAGGGTTTCATACCCTTAGGACAATATTTACAATCATTACTCACCTCAATCTGGTCCAAACCCTAGCTCACGATGCCTTTGCCTCTCGAATCGGCCTCCGAATGCTCCAAATCTAGCGAAAATCAGAACCTAAACATCAAAATATTCTTAGGGAACAAAGCTCACTCAAAAGTAATATAAATACCATGCAAATCCCGAAATTAACCAAACCTGACTCTCGGGCCCACGTCTCGGAATTTGATAAATTTTAGATCATTAAATTTCTTATCTCCCTACGAGTTCATACATATCAAAAGTACTAAAATCCGATCAAAAATGACCCCTCGAACCCTTGCTCAAAGGTCTCCAATTCTGTAAACCTAGTTTCCCAATTTTTAACCCTTAGTTTCCATTAATTGTTTGCCAAAACAGTAAAATAATGCCATAGGATCGATTACTAGGTTCAAAAATCATACCTCCATATGATATCCTTTGAATCCCTCTTTATGATCTCCCAAAAAGCTCCAAAGCCGACTTAGAAATGGTGGAATAATAAACAATTTGCGAAGGAAACCTTTTATACTTTCTAACCTAGGCTTTGTGTACCTGCGGTCCTCTTCCCGCTTTTACTCTCCCACTTCTGCGGCCTAATCCACCACATCAACGGTTCTTACTTAAATGGCCAATTACGCATCTATGGTAGCGTAGGTGCTCCCACTTTACCGCTTCTGCGGTTTCTGATGGTCTTCTTCTTGGCCACATCTATGGCTGCCTTTCGCTTCTGTGACCATCGCACCTATGGCCTCTCTACCACAGGTGCGGTTATAACAGCAATAAAATACTTCAGCTGCCCCAACTCAACTTCGAACTTTCCACCAATCATCCGAAATTATCCCAAGGCCCCCGGGACCTCAACCACAAGCACCAACTAGTCATATACTACTATTCAAACTTATACCAATCTTCCAAAAACTTCAAACAACATCGAATCAACCAAATCACATCGAATTCAAGCCTAAGGTTCCAAAATCTTTCAAATTCCGCTTTTGATCAAAAAGTCTATCAACACGTCCAAATGACCTAAAATTTTGCATACAAATCCGAGATGATACAACAGACCTACTGCAACTCCCAAAATTCTATTCTGACCTTTATATCAAAATACCAACTATCAATCGTGAATCACCAAAATTCTAAATTTGCCAATTCAAACCTAACTCTACTCCGAACCTCCAAAACACATTCTGATCATTCTTCTAAGTTCCAAATCACCTAATGGAGCTAACCAAATCATTAAAATTCCAATCTGAGATCATATGCTAACAAGTCAAAACTTTTAAATTTTAAGGTTCAAACTGAGAGTTGTTCTTCCAAATTCATTCCAATTACTCTAAAAACCAAAACCGACAATATACATAAGTCCTAATACATCTCACGGGTCTATTCATACCCAAGAACTAGTGAGCGAAGTGCAAAAGCTCAAGATGACTGGTCGGGTCGTTACACCGATCCTGAATTAACTTGACCTTTTCTAAGCATCCTGAACCAAGTCAATACCCAAAACCAAGCCTCAACTGGCTCAAACCACCCAACTGGATATCAATGTATTATCCCATATAAGGCCTTATAAGGATCCATCTGAATACTCAATTGGTAGTTGTTGTTGTAGGAAAACTCAACAAGCAGTAGAAACTGGTCCCAATAACCCCCAAAATCTATAGCACAAGCGTGTAGCATATCCTCCAATATTTGAATGGTGCGCTCGGACTATCCGTCTGTCTAACGGTGGAATATTATACTTAATTCAACCCATGTGCCTAACTCTCACTACACTGCTCTCCAAAATTACAATGTGAACTACATGTCCTGATCAGAAATAATGGACATGGGCACACCGTGAAGGAAAACAATCTCGCATATATAGATCTCAACCAACTACTCAGAATAATAGGTATTCCTAACTAATCCAAATAGCATCAAATTTCTACAAAGTCTGTGGGACCCCAATAATGAAGTCCATGATAATACGCTCGCATTCACCTAATGACAGTTTAAGCCCCAAGATATAAACTCCATTATATCTTTCTTCATTGTTCTCCACAAAAGTACTGTCTCAAGTTCTGACACGTTTTTATAAAGGATGGAAATGGGGCATGGCAGGCTTTGTTTTATGTGAGGCGGGACGGGGCAGGGCGGGTTTATTCTTATACAGGTACATGTTGCAGGTTTAATGCGGGGAAGCTTGAAATTTCATCTTTTCTGATGACAACTTTCTTTGGCATAGTAATGGTTATTGTATTGTCTTAATCTTGAAAACATACTCTTCCCCTAGAAAATGATTCATGTTTTTAGTCATACATAACTTGACAACCCTACTAACTGAGAGTTAACTTAAGATAACAAGAAATGAATAAAATCATATACCTAATTAACCAATGATATGTTTATTATAACATGTGTTAACTTGTCCATTTCATTGAATATGATAGTGAGTTTTTATACATAAAATACTGTAATGACCCGATCGGTCATTTTGAGTATTTACATTTCGCTCGCTAGTTTTGGGAAACGCGTAGCTCCATATGATGCATTTGTACTTGTATGAAAATTTTGAATTCATTCCAAGTACATTTGATATGGTTCGGCGTGAGTTTTTGGAAGTCAAAAGTTCATTAAGTTTGATTTGAGGCGTGTTTCGTTATTTCAATGTTGTTCTGCATGACTTAAGGCCTTGAGCTGGCCCGTATTATGTTTTGGTACTTGTTGGCATGTTCGTACAGGGTCCCGAGGGGATCAGGTGATTTTCGGATAGGTTTGGGCTGTGTTGCACTCGTTTTTCTTATGTTTCGACAACGTTTCTTCAACCATAAATGGTAGAACATTAAGCAAATGAGCTTCGATTTCTGTTTTGATTGAAGCATTAGATCTATCTCGTAATTACGGAGCCATAGCAAAAATAAATTGTTGAATTTGGATATTGTATGAGCAATTTATGGTTATTTTACTAAGAATTAGGTTGCCAGATTTTTTAGATTAATTACAAAATGCCATTGAATTTGTATTTAAAAATCTGAACTATTTGCAAATATTGAAACCAATATATCTCCTTCATTATAAGGTCAAAAGGAGAAATTCAAAAGTCTAACTTGACTAAAACTTTCACAAGGAACCCATTGTAGGAATAAAAAGAGAGTTTTGGGATCATTTGGTATGACAAATGAGGCAGGATAGCTGACAGAATAATAAATAAAATAAGGGTTTATTCATTTGGTCATATTTTCAGTTGGGAAGCTCGGATTTGAGGGATTGTGGAGGCAATTTTCATATTTTTATTGGGGTAAGTGTTCGCTACTTGTTTTTAGTTATATTTCATGAGTACATCTTTGTTTTTGGGATTTGATTGATGATTTCAAAGTGAAATTTGGCAGTTTTCGCTTAAAGTTTCATAAAGTAAATTTTTAAGTTTTGAACATCGATTTGGAGTCGGATTTGAGTTAAATTACTATGGTTGAACTCATAATTGAATGAGTTGTCGGAGTTTGTGAGTTTTGTCAGGTTTCGAGGTGCAATCCCGAGTTGGGCTTTTTGGTCATTTTGGACCTTTGATTAAATATTCGACCTTTTTTGATTGGGATTGGTTCCTTTAGCATTTTTTTGATGTATTTGAGTTGTTTTTTGTTAGTTAAAGTCATTTGGAGATCGGAATGCAAGATGGAATTTTCGGAGCATCACTTGGTTTGCTCTGTATTGGAAATGGCTTGTTCGAGGTAAGTATCTCTTCTAAACTTAGTGCTGAGGGTATGAAATCCTGAATTACGTGCTATGTGATTGGTATTTAGGTGATGCACATGCTAGGTGACGGGCGTGTGGTCGTGTACCCTGTGAATTGTGATCTTGTTGTTTCCATGGCACTGTATAGTGGCCATATCTTGTTGTTATTTGTGTTTTCACCATGTGATAAAGTAATTGAGCCGTCAATCATGCTTGATATCATGTTAGAATTTATGTCAATATTACTAGGACCCATAGTGGTCATTTTTTGCTATCATCTTACTGATTTTACTAATATGTTCATACTCAGTCATATTCATGTATTCATGTAATATCTCAGTCTCAATTGCTATTTATTGATACATCATATTATTGTTATTGGGTTAGTTTCATGATATTATGAACCCGTGAGTGATATTGGAGAGATTAGGGACTGAGTAAGGTTGAAAGCGGGATTATGAGTGAGAGTTATGGGATCGGACTGCATGCCACAGCATGTTATATTGATTACATTTTATGGGATCGGGCTTCATGCCGCAGCGATATAGCGCTTAGGCTGAAGGAGCCCCTCTAGAGTTTGCATACCCCTAGTGAACGTCGTCGACTCTGTTTATATATGTATATGGATCAGGTTGCATGCTGCGACGAGCCTTATGGCTATATGTATATGGATCGTGTTGCATGCCGCATATATATATATATATATATGTGTGTATATGTATGTATATATATATATATGTATATATATATATATATGCACGCCGCAACGGGTATTGTACAGTGCTGAGTATTTAGCACGGTAAGAGATAATGTAATACAGTAAAGTTGAGTACTCTGAGAGTGTGAGCACACGAGTTCATTACTAAGAGGCATTTCATTTTTCATGCGTACTTGATATACATACATAGAGATGCATTTTCTTTTGTTGCTAGGTTTTGGTAACATTCATAATTTTACCTGTATCTTGACATGTAGGCATTGAGATATACTTTCCTTATGCTATCTGAAAATTGAAACATTTACCTAATGAAAGGTTTCTGGGAAAATTTCAGTTCAAACTTACTCATATTTTTTATGATTTCGGTAAAGGATTTGAGTTTTCAATGATATACTGAAAAAGCGAAACAATTTTCAAAAAACTATGAAAAGGCTGAACATTTTATCTCTAAGCTATTTCTTTATTTAATTGCTTTATATTGTTAGTAACTGTTGTTGGCTATTGGTGTTGGACCCGACCTATGTTCTAGCTTTTTACTACTTTCAACCTAAGGTTAAGTTTGTTACTTACCAGTACATGGGTTCAGTTGTACTGATACTACATTCCTACACATTGCGTGCAGACGTTGGCTGTTGAGGTTTGTTGTGTTCGATGGGAACTGGATTTGAAGATGCAGCTGCCTCTTGTGTATGGTAGCCTTAGATTTTAAAACTCTATTTATATACTTTTCAAACAGAAAGTGTATTTAGCTCATATCTGCTTTGTAAACACTATTCTTAGAATCTCATATTTTGTATTACTAGTCCTTGGAAAAGGTATAGGATTCAGATAATTCCTTTTTTAGTCATCTTTTTAATATTATTGAAATTGGATAGATAGTATTTGGCTTACCTATTGGGTTTGGTTAGGTGCCATCACGACTAGTAAATTTTGGGTCATGACAAATACAACATTTTCATTCACGTTATTAATCCAAATCTTACTTGTTTTTTGATAACTATCACATATGTTGTGATAAAAGGTGATATATGCAAAATATGATACCTAAACGGATCACATTTGGTTTTTCTGTATCTTATACTCCATTTTTATCACTTAATCGTAATACTTTAATTTATGATTATTATGATTATATTAGTTTTTTATTGTGTAAATACTAAATAAGCATAAATATTATATATGAGGCCAATCTGCTCAAATTTTATTTATTTACTGAATTAGTCTCACATATGTTATAATGACGATATTTTTAAATAAATAATCTAGCAATTTAATTTTATTTCTTATAGTTTATAATTTGTAGGGAAAGGTCCAAAGTTGCCTTTGTACAAGCCATTTCAGTGTTGTGTATTCTCTTATATCTAATCTGGCATCACATGATAAAAGTACTCGTCCTCATATATTTGTGTGATTGGAGTATGTCAAACTAGTTTGTTTTAGAAAAAAAGAAAAAAGAATTAATAAACTTAATTGGTGGGGTGGGTTGAAATTTATGTGGATTTTGCCAAACCGGCCCAGCCCCATCCCACTGCCATCCCTAATATTGTGGCACCTGGATGAATGAAATATTGTGAACTGTGGGCCTCTCAAAACTCAACTCACATAATCCATCCATATTAAGCACATAAAGTTGCCTCTGCATTTGCAACACCCGATCATCTCCAATAGAAACCTCCTTAGCATCACCATGGTGGATCGTGTCCTTAAGGACAAGAAAATGGGAGTCGTTATACTATTGATATTCTAATATGATCATATAAGAAAGACCGAGAAACCACTCAAACTAGAACTTGCCTAGGCTCCGAAACATCTAGCCTCACAAACTGATTGGCCAAGGCCTTAACATCTGATGCAAGCGGTCTCTCACCAACACAAACTTATACAAGGCTCCCCATGCTCATCGCCTTTCTATTCAAGGGATCGACCACCACATTTACCTTCCCGATTTGATATAAAATGGTAATATCATAGTCTTTTAACAGCTCCAACCATCTCCGATACCTCAAGTTTAGATCCTTTTGCTTGAACAAATGCGAGACTCCGATGATCAGCAAATACTTTACAAAACTTAGAGTAGAGATAATGCCTCCAAATCTTCAATGCACGGACAAAAGCTGCCAACTCTAAATCATGAACGGAGTAGTTCTTCTCATGGGGCTTCAACTGGCGTGAAGAATAAGCAATCTATCTACCCTCCTGCATCAATACATGCCCAATGCTAATCTGAGAAGTATAATAATGCACTTTATAAGAACCTGCTGATGAAGTCAAAACTAGAACTAGAGATGTAGTCAACAGACTTGAGCTTCTAACAGCTCTTCTCACACTCATCATACCATTGGAATGAGGCATCTTCTGGGTCAATCTTAAAAGTGCAGAAATGGACACAAAACCCTCCACAAATTGGCGATAATATCTGGTGAAGCCAAGAACACTCTTAGTCTTAGTAGCTGAAGACAGTCTAGGCCAACTCTAATCTACCTCAATCTTTTTCGTATCTACCTCGATCCCCTTATTGGACACCACGTGCCCCAAGAAAGCTGCCGAGTCGAGCAAGAACTCATACTTGAATAATTTAGTATAAAGCTTTTTCTCCCTCAATGTTTATAGTACAATCCTCAGATTTTGTGCATGCTCCCTATGGCTACATGAGTGCAACAGTATATCATCAATGAATACTGTGACAAACGAATCAAGATATTCCTGGAATACATTGTTCATCAGATGCATGAATGTTGTTGGTCAACCCAAAAAACATCACAAGAAACTCGTAATAACCATACCAGATCCTAAATACCGTCTTCAGAACATCGGAGTCTCGAATCTTCAATTAGTGATACCCAGACCTCAAATCAATCTTGGGGAACACTCTATCTCTCTGAAGCTAGTCAAATAGTCATTAATGTGCAACAAGGATACTTGTTCTTAATTGTAACTTTGTTCAACTGCTTATTATCAATGTACATCCACATAGTACCATCCTACTATTTTACAAACAAAATTGGTGCACACCAAGGCGACACATTAGGCCTAATGAACCCTTTATCAAGAAGCTCTTGAAGTTGCTATTTCAAATACTTCATATCTTCTAGAGGAATAGAAATGGACTGAGTGCTCGGCACCAAGTCAATACCAACATCAATGTTCATATCGGGTGGTATGACCGACATGCCTGTAAGAAAACATATCCAGAAAGTCTCTAACTACCGGAACAGACTCAATAGTAGGAGTATTAGCACCAACATCCCTCATAAAGGCAAAATCTGCTAGACAACCCTTCCCAACAATCCGTTGGGCCTTCAGATATGAGATCACTCTATTAGGAACATAGTCTAGAGAACCTCTTCACTCAATCCCAGGAAATCCCAGAATTGCCAACTTCACGGTTTTAGCGTGACGATCCAGAATAGCATGACACAGTAACAACCAATTCATGCCTAGAATCACATCAAAATAAGCCATACTAAGCAGTAAGAGATCAAATCTCGTCTCTAATCCCCTAATAGTCACCACACACGATCAAAATAAAGGACCCACAATAATAGAATCACCCACCAGCACAGACATATAAACAGGTGTAACTAAGGAATTGTGGGGCATATCCAAATAACAAGCAAAATATGTTGATACATATGAATAAGTTGAACTAGGCTCAAATAATATGGAAGCATCCATGTGGCACACTGAAAAAGTAAATGTGATCATTGCGTCTGAAGCAAGAGCCTCTGGCGTGGCAGGAAAAGCATAGCATTGAGCCTGACCACCACCTCATCAGCCTCCCCTTCTAGGATGACTTCTAGTTGCCTGAGCCCCGTCTCGAGCTGCCTGAGTGGGTGATGAAGTAACAGGTGCGGAAGTCATATGTTGATCCCTAAGCTAATATGGACCTCCCAAAAGACAGGGACAATACTCTACATATGTCTAAACTCTCCACACTGGAAGTAAATTTGATCCGTCAATGGCGGCCGAGACTGAATCGGATATCGAGAACCATAATAACTACTAGAAAGACCTGGTATAAATGAACCCTAAATTGATGGAGCATGGGATGAACTCTGAGCTAGGAGGACATTAGGAGGTGACTGACTAGGGCGACTACTGTATGAACCATAGCTAGCTGATGCACCATGATGAACTGGGCTAGCCATCTGAGCAATCTTATAAGCACAACGAAAGTTGTGGTGGAAATATTCTACAGAAGAAGCATTGTTGAATCTACCCAAATTACGAGGCCTCTTGGCCTCCCTCCCCTCACGCTCCTGACAATGAACCTGCTCTAGGCGTCTAGCAATATCAACCACCTCGTCAAACCTCACACCTAACGGAATCTCTCGAGTCATGAGAAGCATAGTCCATATTTAAGGCCATCAATGAACCACCTAATTATTTTCCTCTCAATGGGAACTAACTATACTGCATAACGAGCCAACTCTAAAAATCTCATCTCATACTAGGTTATTGACATACCTTCTTGGTGTAGCCGCTCAAACTACCTATGCAACTTCTCTCTACGAGTCTGTGGAACAAACCTCTCTAAGAAGAGAAGTGAGAAGTCAAGCCACGTAAGTGGTGGAACGCCTGCTGGCATGCTCAACTCATAGTCCTCCCACCATCTCAAGGTTTCCCTGACAACTAAAACGTAGTAAATAAGACTCCAATGGTCTCCAAAATACCCCCCCCCCCTCGAAGGATCCGCTGGAACCTGTCTAGGAAATCCTGAGCATCCTCTAACTCATCCCAACTGATCTTTGGAGGCCCGAGCCTCCTGAACCGTTATAGCCTCTTTTTATCGTCTTCATTCATAGGTAAACCAACCTGGGTCCGAGCAGCTACAATCGGTTGGGTTTATTCTATCCCTTGTGTCTGAAGTCCCTGAACTACCTGCTTTAGAGTACGGGCAGCGGGAGTTTGAGCACCTACCCCGACCTTAGAAATAGATTCAATTGAGCAAGGATAGTGCATACAATCAATATCTAAGTCAAAGCGTCCTAAAGACCCAAAATCATAATGGGCATAGCTGGTGCCTGAGTTGATCCCACCAGCTCAACCTCATCTGGTGTCTACTTCTCAGCTGGAGCAACTGGTGGCTCCAGAGGTGCTGCTTTATCTGTAGTACAAGCCATACCTTAGCCTCTACCGTGGCCTCACCCTCTCGTAGCCCTAGCTAGTGGTATTGGTGGTTGTTTGCCCTATCCAACCACACGTGTCTTCACCATTTGTGAGTAAAAGTTTTAGTTTCCAGAATCAACAAATCCGTACGACAAAAGTACAAGAAAGTTAAGTTTCCTAATGGCTTGGTAGCCTCTCAAAGATAAGTATAGACATCTCTATACTGATCCGCAAAACTTTACTAATCCAGCTCATGACTCGTGAGACCTAAGTAAGCTAGTGCTCTAATACCAACTTGTCATGGCCTAAAATCCCAACCTATTATGATGGCAACTAACATATTATTAGTCAAGCTAACAATCACATAATAACTATGAATTTGGATTAAAAAAGTGATTTTATAAGTTCAACAGTGAAAAATCTCATAGATAACTGATAAGAACAACCGCGACTTAACTACAACAATCCCAAAATCCTGGTCTCATCGAGTACATGAGCTACTAATGTCAACATAGTCTAAAACTCTAGTACAATTGTAAGTGAAAATAGAACATTACTAAAATAAAATAAAAGGAAGGAGAGTCAAGGTCTGCGGTTGTCATGTAAACTGCTCAAGGCATATGAACATGTACTATTACCACTCTAGCAACCATTGCGTCCAGATGTACCTTTATCTGCACACAAAACGCAGAGTGTAGTATGAGTACAACCGATCCAATATACTCAATAAATAACAGGACTATTATTGGGTTGAAAGCAGTAACGAGCTCAGAAAGATACAGTCCGAATCAAAATAATGACAACACGAATATAAAAAGATAATGACATTAATAACTCTGAGAAATTCAATATTCAGCTCATACACAACATAGAAATTTAGGCATGCTTTCATGTTAAATAATTTAAGCTCAACACTAATAAAATATGCCAAGTACAGCAAGCATGAGGAATGGTACATCTCTATGACTACATGTCAAATATGCATGTCAACTCTAATGTATCACAATAATAATCTCAGGTACTCACACTCTTAAAGGACACAACTTGTCTGTCTGAAACGCCTACTCATAACACACAATCACTCACCACTATACGGGTTCCTGCACTCACTGATGGTATATCAGACTCCGGATGGGAGGATCATGCCCAAACGATATATAAATCAAATATGGCCTACTAAATCATACAACCCGATCCTATAATAATAAATGAGCTAATAAGGCATGCTTTGGCGTGCAACCCAGTCCCCAATATCACTCATAATCCAGCTCTTAGCCCGCAACTCAATCATCAATCTCCCTAGTCTCACGAACTCACAAATGTCATACCACTCAGCCCAAACAATAATAGATGATGTAACAATAAATGATAATAAAGACTGAGATATGACTTGAAATGAATGAATATGAGACATGGCTCACAGCTCAATTACTCTAACACATATGAATTAAACAAATAGAAACAAGACTAAATAACTATACAATACAACAGAATCAACTGAGTCATAATTACCAAGGTACACACCCACACACCCGTCACCTATCATGTGCATCACCCTAACACCAATTATATAACACCTATTCCATGGATTCATATCCTCGGTACCAAGTTTAGAAGTATTACTTATCTCAAAGTATGCTCAATACTCCAACAAAAATTTGCCTCGTGAACCGGCCTTCGAACGACTCAAATCTAGTCGCAAACAACTTAATATAATCAATACAAGCTATAGGAATCGATTCCATATGACAAAGTTAAGTTCTTTAACCAAATTCAAAAAGTCAACCTTGGGCCCACATCTCAGAACCTCACAAATTCAAAAAATTAGAACATATATTCAATAACGAATCCAACATATCAAAATCATCCAATTATGACCATAAATCGAACCTCAAATCCCCAAAATTACTCTCGAATATATGGGTCAAAATCCCCAAATTCTAATTTAGATTCATGAGAAATAGGTAAAATAATGAATGGGTATTCAATATTCATGCACAAAAGTGACCAAAAATCACCTTAGTATGCACTCCAAAATTCTCAAAATGAGAGAAAAACTCTAAGCTTCAATTTTTAAAATAGTGCTAGCATTTTAGCTTCAGCTGATTCACCAGCCGAATCTGCAGCTTTGCTTCTATGGGATTTCATTAAACTCCCGACCTGTCGCTTTTGCGGCCCAAATCCCGCTTTTGCGGTCCAACCCCGTACCTGCGAAAGCGCACCTGCGGAAGACTTCTGCTTTTGCAATTTTTGAGCCCCCGATCAAAATTCGCATCTATGGAGGCTTCGTCGCATCTACAGGCTCGCAGATGCAGTAATACCCTTGCACCTGTGACCACATCCCAACTTACTTAGGACTGCACCTGCGGCCAAAATCTCACATGTGTATTTGCACCACATACAGATTTCCTTAGGTTCCAAACTCAATACGAAATCAATCAGATTCTCTACTCGAGGCCCCCGAGACTCCATTCGAACATACCAACACATCCTAATGTGATACAAACTTAGTCGAAGCCTCAAATAGCATCAAACAACATCAAAAATATGAATCACACTCCAATTCAAGCCTATTGAAACTAATAGATTTCTAACTTCTACAATCGATGCCGAAAGCTGCCAAACCAACACTGATTGACCTCAAATTTTGCACAAAAGTCATAAATGATACAATAGATCTATTCCAACTCCTGTAACCGTAATATGAGCCCGGTATTAACAAAGTGAACTTATAAACTTTCATCAATTCCAGCTAAAATAGCCTACGAATCTCCAAATCAATATTCCGACATACTCCTAAGTCTAAAATAACCATACAAACCATCCAAACTCCATCCCAAAGTCGTTTACTTATAAGTTAGTGTCCAGTCAAATCTTTCAACTTTAGCTTCCAATCTTGGGACTAGGTGTCTGAAATCATTCTGTAGCATCCCCGAAACCAAACCAACCACCCCAGCAAGTTACATAACTACCAACAAATATTAAATAAGCAATAAATGAGGGAACGGGGCTAAAATACTCAAAACGACTGTCAGGATCATTACATCTTTGAAGATCAGACTATTAAAATGTTGACAACGTTGAGAAGATAAATTATCAGAGTAATGAGAGCTTAGTTGATATTGATCAAGTTTCTATTGATAAGGCACCTATTGCACATGAAGGAACCCAATATAATAATAAAGATGGTGATCAATATCAAAGTAATCATCACGGCGAAGATGTTATAGATGCTCCAATTGATGAAGTTGTAGTTGGCCAGCAATCAATTCCTGCTAAAATAACTACTTTGAATGCTCCTGAAACCTCTCTTAGAAGATCTACAAATGAGAAGTAAAAATATGTGTGTTATCCTCCCGATGAGTATGTACTTTTAACTGACAAGGGTGAGCTTGAGAGTTATGATGAAGCCATTCAAGATTCCCAATGATATGTGGATAGAAGCCATAGAAGATAAGATGAAGTCACTCCATGGGAATGACACATATGAGTTAGTGAAATTGCAAAAAGGTAAGAGAGCTTTATCAAACAAATGGTATCAGAGCGGGGTTCATGATAGGTTTATCTTGACAGGTTTAGTTCTAGTTGTAACCTATTTGACAATAATCATGATTTTTGTTTGAAAATTTTGACCGGAGTGCTACTCATGTTGAGACAGACTTTGTTGTAGAGACTTTGAGATGCGACCTATTGAAGGCTATGTGAAGAAGGTGAATCAAATTTATTTTGTCAGAAAATTCAGGCCAAGAGGGAGCATTGTTAGATGTTTGTCCTAATTTTCTTTTCATATTTGGTTTTCCTATTTCTTGAAGGAAATAACGTATTTATCATAATTGAGTTTTCCTTTTCTTAGAAGGAAATTCTAAATCTCCTATATTTTGTTAGTCCATTTACTTGTAGGAAAAGGTTTGGACTTTTATAAATTGAGAATCATTCCTTCTCATTAAGTAGCATCAACAACGTAGCCATATGGGGTTTGAGAGTCTTGTTTAGGGGAAAAAATTTTCAGAACAAGTTTTAGTGTACCACTTCGGTTTGCCTCTTCGTCGGGTTGTTCTTTCGATAGTTTGTACTCTCTTTAATGGATTGCTCATCTCCACACATAGATATAACTTAAATTAACCGAATCATATTAAATGTTTGAGTTTTTTTGCATTACTAGATTTCGTATGACACCTGCCTTATTTAGATCCTAACAAAATGTTATGGGAACAAGGGATGCTTGTTGGAGGAGAAAGACGTTTGGTAGAAAAATTTTAATGAGCAATTTTCATGTATGAGTGAAAAGAGAGTAACTTTTTTATTTTAGCATTTTTACCCGGTCATTACTGTAAACTTCAAATAAATTAGTCTTTTTTACTGCAAATTAAATTTTTAAAAAAGGATTAGCATATAATTTTCATAAATTTTCACACAACACGATAGTTGCAATTAAATAAAATATTGACGCAATCTTCTCATAGATTTCATATTCCATGGCAGGTACAAAATAAATACAGTAATGTTAATATATTTTATTGGTGAATCTTATATTTGGAGTATAAAAGCAATATGATAACCTTTTCATAGATTATGACAGTTATAAATAAATAAATATAATGATATCTACATAATCTTCTCGTGTGGATCTTATACTCTATAACAACTATAAGTACAACCACAATGATTTTCGTTCTTTCTACTTCTCATTTCTCAATGAAAAACTTTGTTGTTGAAAAACTTCAGTTTTCATCATTAATATATATATATAGCAAGGATGTTAGGTTGTTCTTTGAGCAAAACACTGGTAAAATTTTTAATACTACAATTTGAGAATATTATTTCTTTATAATTTGCGTTTCTTATTTTATCAACACTCACTACATTTGTATATTCTATAAGTCTCTACTTTGTCCCTTATAATTTTTTGGATTAAAATATGCTTTTCCTTTTTAATTTGCACAAAATTTTTTTCTTTACGGATACTGTTTTACACATCTTATCTTACAACTTGTGTAGCTAAGACTCTCTTGAATAGCTCGTACCACTTTCTATTGAAAGGTATATGACACACCTACTCGTAGAGTGATTGATAAGAAATACATTTTTCTTTGTTTCTTTTACGTTGGCAAAATCATAATCGACAAAACAATTACATATCGCCGAAAAATTTATCGGAACATTCTTCAGCATTTAACCCAATAAAAAAAATAACAATTATTTTTTATTCTCGCTTTTCATTTTTTTATTTTTCTCTTCCGTAAAATCTTAACATTGAAATATAAGATAAGAATTTTTCTGGGAATTAAATATAGATTTTCACAACTACTTTATGAATTTCCTTTCTTGTTCTTTATGATTTTACTAACTTTCGAAGTGCATTGTTACAGTTATGACATTGATTTTACCTACTTTTACTACAACTGTGGCCATTTAATAGTATTAATTGCTTTTATTTAGTTTTGTGTTGAATTTTGACATTATCTTATTATTCGTAACAAGTTTTTTTTTTTTTGGTGTGTGTGTATTTTGGCTAGATCCCAAAAGCAGGAATTATTTTTTCTTTTTCCTTATAACTATTTTTCCCATTTTTTTTAGTTGATGATTGACAATCTTAAATCTGTAATTTTGATTTTTTTTATTGTAAATAGTACTATAATAAGAAATAAGGGATGATATTTCCATGGGATGATGACTCATTTTGAGTGATTGATTCAGTATTAATTAGGTAGAAATGGAATGGGCTGGCAATTTATACCTTGCTATATAAAGTTTAGTAAACTTTTGAAATTTCGTACAAAAATAACTAGTATATTGTCAAAGTAAACTTCAGAATACCTTTTTTCCAGGTTGAAATTGGCATCAGTGCAGCCATTTGCACAAATGCGAGGACATTGGAGTTTACCTTTAACTCAAAAAACCACTTCACTTTTATAAGCTTTGACAATATAAAAGTGGAAGTACATATTTAACTAATTCGAAACAGTTACCGTCCAAAAGTGCAGAGTATAGTATCAGTATAACCGACCCCATGTATTGGTAAGTTTCGAGCCTATCCTCGGCAAAGTAGTGATAAGGCTACGGCGGGGCATAATAATATATATCCTGCAGCAGTTTATACTAAGAAAGAAAGAAAATACAGAATGAAATATAGCAGTAACTTGCATTAAATAAATACGATCCCTAGTCCTACCAATACTCAACTATAACCGATCCTTAAGGGAGTTTCAACACCACAATAATGAACCTCAGCAGAAGAAGAATACATAAACAATAAATGATGCAGTGCGCATCCCGAACCCACTATATAATCAATAACAATATAATCATTCACCCGTATTACTCCTTGTTGCGGCATGCAACCTGATGCTACCAGTCTACCTTTATTACTTCTCAATATATATCACCCTTATTCCTCCTGTTGCGGCGTGCAACCCGATCTCACCTGTCCATCCTTTTTTCTCCTTCTTGCGGTGCGCAACCCGATCCCACCAGACAATCACATTTCACCCTTATTCCTCATGTTGGGGCGTGTAACTCGATCCCACAATATTAGTACAAATCGCAAGAATAAGAACAAGTATTTCACAGTTTAGCTCAAACCCTTCGCAATATATATATTTCAAATTATAACAACGAGAGATCTATACAATTATGAAACTTCAATAGTTAATACTACACAGCAAGACCAATTAAAGGGTACCGTGAAGCACTAATCACCAAAATAAACCAACAATATGACATAACGAAACTACAGAACAATTAACACCTTCAGCAGAGAAAAAGACATTTAACAAGAAGCAATTAGACATGGAAACATTAATAAGAAAATAGCAGTTAGGATAGGAAAGCAATATATTAGGAAACGGGGAAGGGAACAGGCTAAACAGATAATTTGGTGGCACATAGGTACTCGTCGCCACAACTATACGCCACACACATGGAAAACTTCACATAGCAAGTAAGTCGGGGATCCCTAATTCCTCGAGCCAAGGATAAAGCAAACACTTACCTTAAGCCAACGGATATTTCAAAGCTCAATTACTGATTTACCTCTCGATTCCACCTCCAATACACTCGTATCCATCCATAATTAACTTAATAACATCAATTAACGGTAAAGAAATTAATTTCAATGCATAATTATAGTTTTCCCAACATATTTCCCAAAAAGTCACAAATCGACCCCAGACCCACTTGGTCAAAACCTGAAATTCTGACCAAAATCTAATTACCCATTCACCTCCGAGAATGGATATACAATTCGTTTTGGAATCCGACCTCAAATTGAGGTTTAAATCCCCAAATTTCAAAATTTCTAACTTCTACCCAAAAATACCTAATTCCATCATGAAAACCCTAGATTTTAGGATAAAATTTTGTAAAAAAGATGAAATAGTTTGAAAGAAATGAGTTAAGAATCATTTACATGTGATTTGGGGAAGGACTTGCCCTAGAAAAATTGCCTCTTGAAGTTTAGGTTTTGAAAAATGGGAAAATGAATGAAAAAAATCATCTAAGACCCGTTTACTCATCTGGAGATATCACAATTGCTACCTGAGCTTCGCAAATGTGAAGCCCTTCACAGTCCTGCTGCCTTCGCAAATGTGAACAAAGTGTCGCATTTGCGAACACTGTTCCTCCCAAATGCGAGTAAAAGATCGCATTTGCGATCATACCCCTTCCCAGACTCCTTTCGCAATTGCGAAAGTTTGTTCGTATTTGCGAACTATGCTGGCCTAGGCTTTCTTCGCAATTGCAATAAATACCTTGTAATTGCCATGCCTGCTTGGTTCACATTTGCGAAGCCTGATCTCGCAACTGTGAGATCAGATGCCTGCTACATATATCAGTCATAACAGCAAATTTCTAAGTTCTAAAATTACTTCGTACTCTATCCAAAACTCACCCGAACCTCGGGGCTCCAAACCAAACATGTACACAAGTCTTAAAATTTCATACGAACTTGCTTGTGCGATAAAATCACCAAAATAACTCTTAGAACTATGAATTCAATACCAAAACACATGAAATTTTCAAGCTAATTTCAAATTTTTTATTTTCTCAACCAAAGGTCCGAATCACATCAAATCACTTTCGTTTTTCACCAAATTTCACACATGAAATTTAAATATCATAACGGACATGTATTGGGCTTCAAAATCAAAATACGAGCTCGATACCAACAAGATCAAATCTTTTAAATGATTGCATTTTAAGTCTTATCAATTTCCTTCAAAAATTCATTTCTCGGGATAGGGACCTCGAAATTCGATTCCAGACATATGCCCAGGTCTCATATTTTACAACGGGCCCTCCGATGCGGTCGGAACATGGTCTGAATCCGTTTATCCAAGACGTTGACCGAAGTCAACAAAAATCATATGTTTAAAGCAAAAATCATCTTTTGTTAAATTTTTCACATAAAAGCTTTTCGGATACACATTCAAACTGCGCACACAAATTAAGGAGAGATAAAAGAAATTTTCAGTGCCTCAAATTACAGAATCAAATCGTAAAATAACAGATGACCTTTTTGGTTATCACATAAAATGGCACGATATTCCTCACCTATGTCCACAGGAAATCTGCTGAAATGTTGGAACGACATGGAGGAATGTTTTTCCAATAAAATAAGACCAAGCAAAGTTGCATATGTAGCTCTAGTTATGCAATTGCAGTGCCCAGAAGTAGAGACTTAGCTTGAGAAATAAGGAGTCGGGAAATATGCAACATAATGATGGCTACCATACATATATATTAGATACATAAAAATTAACCTATTATTTTAATTTATAAGTACAATTCCGAACTATAAGCTGCAAAAATGAAAAAGGTCTACTTGACATGCTAGAAAAAACAGTTTGTCACACTTGGAACCAAATAAGAAGGCGCTCCTACCCCATTCAGAGTATCAGATCTGTTTAAATGAAGCCGAAGAGATGATGGAGCTCAATCTCAGCACGGTTGATATGTTAATTTCAATATCGACAAAATTATGATAAATTTGGAATTAAGGTACGACGTATTACTTCAGCCATTACAAAGTATTTATTAACTGATATACAATTATAATTTTCATACATTATTTTTATCCAGTTATATGCAACTATAATATCATACCACTTAAATATAACTTTTATACAAATTTTATACAGTATGTCTTTTGTATAATTTGTATCTGAATTGTACATAGTAAAAATAAATTTCATACAACTAATTATATATTATACAACTTATCTACAATTTTCATACATTATTTCTACTCAGTTATATACAACTTAAATACAATTTTTATACAATCTTATTCAATTCTCATACCAAATTTAAATAAATAAAAATATATAAACAACATAATACAAATTTTCAATTTTTCAACTTTACTATAATTTCTGCAGTATAATGTATGTCATGTCTTCTTCTTCTTCTTCTTCTTCTTCTTCTTCTTCTTCTTCGAGTTTCAATCTGAAATTCAATCAAAATTAAGTCTAATCTTCCCCAAAACCCCCTCAAAATTAAAACTATTCTCAATTGTTTGCAACAACACCCAATCCAAACAAACTATGTTTTTTTGAAAATCAGATTCAATTCAAAGCTTCAAAGCTTTTTAATTGTTGTCAATGGTGGAATTGTTGTTTTCTTTTCCTTTGCATTACATTACTGGAATTAGAGATTGAGAGATAGAGAGAGACGTAGAGAGAATTCTCAATTGTTTGCAACAACACCCAATTCAAACAAATAATATTTTTTTAAAACCCATATTCGAATTCAAAGCTTCAAAGCTTTTTAGTAGCAGTCAATGGTGGAATTACTGCTCTATTTTTCTTTGCTCTACATTAGTGGAATTAAAGATTGAGCGAGAGAGAGAGAGAGAGAGAATGAGGGTGAGAGAATAAGGATGGATAATAATTGATTTATAACATAAAGGGATACTCATTAATTTCTAAAGTTTATATAATTGATAAATTTATTTATAAGATGTACTTAAATTGAAAATTGAGTAAGGAGATAAAAATTGCATGGGGCGCCCTATTTGATCGTCCCATTTAACCTATACCCATTTGTTTTAAAACTTTTAACTTGTACCCACTTTTTAAACAACTTCAGCCCCTTTCTCCTCCTCCTTCTCCTCCTTCGTTTTCTTCTTTCTTCTTCTACAAAGATGATTTCAACATTGCTCTCTTTGATTAATGACCTCGGAAAGAGATGCAAGGCAGACCTAGATTCATTCACTACTGCTCCAGAGAACTGCTAGTTGGTTCTGTTTGCAAGATTGTTACTTCATTTTCTAGATGTTTATTTGGTTCTCATGTATTCACATGATCGAGTGTACTCCTGAAAAATTGTGTAACAATCTGCTTGATGTAAAATAGTAAAAAATGGTGTAACATTCTTGGTGATCGTACATCATAACAGAGTGAACCATTCTATGAAAGCTGCATTTCCATAATGAATCGTTGTGTATATGACATCTCAAAGCTGTAGCAGCATCTTCACAAGTGCAAAAATTGCGTCCTAAGACAACGATATATGCCTTACTTCCAACAGTTGATCTGAACTTTTCAAGAAGAGGTGCAAGAGCTTTAACTTTTCAAGAAAGGGTGCAAAAGTTGAAGTTCCCCAATTATAAAGATAAAAACACCGGTTTTAGAACTGAAGTTTCCAGTTAGAACACAAAAACTTCAGTTCTAGGGCTGAAGTTTCCAAGTTAGAACACAAAAACTTCAGCTCTAGAGGTGAATTTTCCCAGTTACAACACAAAAACTTCAGCACTAGAGCTGAACTTCAGGTCCGGCTACTAGAATGCTGAAGTTTACATGATTGCCTTTGCTACTTCAAACTCGTGTGCTAAAGTGATGCAAAAAAGCGAGTACGCTTGCAATTTTTTTTACAAAGCGGGCACAAGTTAAAATATGACTCAAAAAGCGGATATAAATGCAAGTGCCCCAATAGGAAGGATAATAAAATTTCTAATAATATATGGGTATGTAAAATTTCAAAAAAACAAAAAAAGGTCACATTGCTATGTTATGTATGATGTTGGGCCATGCATGCTTAGCACGTTGGTAGATGAATTCAGAATTCGAAAATTGTGAGTGCCACTACTTTATGTATATAATATACATAGTTACATACTACTAGCCACAAAAACCTAATAGGCAGGATTGACCGCGTTTCATTCAGTTTTTGGTTAATTCGTTTAGGTTGATAATAGCATTTTTTAGTTTGCAAATAAAAAAATTAGTTTATTTTTTTGCACGTTTAATTTAAATTCTATTCTAGAAGAAATTTACATAAACAATAATATTTCAAACAAGTTTCATGCAAGAGCCCCTCCAATATATTCTTTGTTTCTCGTTTTGCTGAAAATAGAGAGTGAAGTCCAGGCAATAAAGAGAGGGGAAACTGCCTCAAATACTTCCAAAAAAATAAAGCACTCAAGAAAGGAGTAATATTTGTGGAAAGAAAAGAAAGAAAGGATCCTCAAAATAAAATAAAAAAATCGATAAGAAGGTCGAATTTATTTAAGCGACGTGTCAAATTCTGGTACAAGTAAGTCCAAGTGAACACTAATTAATCTTCTTTAAAAAATAATTAATAGAATCTTTTCCTGTTTAGAAATAAGGACAAACATAAGCGCCATGATTAGCCCAAGCTATTAAAGGAGGTAGATTTAGATCATTAATCATAGTTTATGGGCAATGTTTGATCTTCTCCACTTGCAAAGGATATCCTAGGCCATTTGGTTCAAGGGATTAGATGGAATTATCCTAATATAAATTTTAGGATTAAATTTAGAGATAATTTCAAATACCTTCTCTCACGTTTAGCTTCATAACACTAACTTTCTTTTTTTTTTTGTGGTTTGTGATATTACGGTTACTTCCCTTATTTTAATTTATATGTTAAAAACAATTAACATATTTTTATTAATGTAAAAAAATATTATGTTTGGACTAATTTACCCTTACTGATGTATTTTTTGTTTAATTCATTTTTTTGTAAAAATCTTTTTTCCACTTTTGATGTGTGTGTCCATCCCCCCTACCATAAATATGCATCTGCCTTATTAAAAAGGTTCAGATTCTTTTTAAAACATTTAAAATTAACAAACTAAAATGTTCACAAAAAGGCATTTCCTCTTCTGAGTCGTGCCTCGAATTTCTATTACACTGAGTTTTGGCACATGCAAAAGCCACAGTAGAGGCAATTCTATATTTCTAAAGCACAACGATCCATATTATTCTTCTTACAAATTGATTCAAAGGATATGATTAATAAGCACAAGATACTAGAGCAAAATAACGCAAACCATCTGATGTTTTTAATTATAGAAAATTGTGGGCTGTTTAAGTTTACGATGCCTAGACAACGACCCATTACTTCCGAATTATTAACTTTGTTTTTCATCCTTGATTGAGAAAATGACATAATTTTCTAGAATTTCAAAAAGTATACAAACTAATTTAGCGCTTTGAATAACGGAGATGAATTCTTTTCACGATGGAGGATTCATTAGACACACCGGAGCCATGGGAACAAGCTCAGATTGAACTCTTTTTAGGATGTTTTCTGAGATATGATTCAAGGTTGTGGTGATGGTTATGGTTGAATCATATGTGATAAGAGATTTGAGAGTGGTGGTGGTGAGATGTCACAATCCGAATTTTTCATCTTCGGAATTCGTGAAAGCTAGGCAAGCCAACTATTAAGGTTTCAACCCACTAGCAATCAACCCAAACATATATAAACAGTAATTAAAGATAAACAGATGAAAAGTGCGAAAGAGTTATAACAAATTCAAACAATCTGATACATGTCTGCCCACGAATCTAGTGTCACAATTTCACGAACAACTAAGATTTTTACTATAAACACAAGTCTGGAAAGAAAAGTACAACTGTTTCTTGAATGAAAAGAGACAGCAGAAAGCTAAAACAGAGAAGGGGGACTATAGGCTGTGCGGACGCCAGCAGATCTAACTTGGTCTCCATGGACTGAAGGCAGCTACCTCAGCTACTCACCGGGTCCGGTACCGGAATCTGCACAAAAGAGTACATAGTATAGCATCAGTCAACCGACCCCCTATTCTGAGTAAGTGTCGAGCCTAACCTCGGTGAAGTAGTGACGAGGCTAGGACACGAAAATTATATATACCTATGTAGTTAAATCATATACAAACAAAATCATAATAATAGGAGTCTACAAAATAAGGTGGGAATTGAACATGCTGCGGGAAATATCAGATTCTAACAATAAGTCAATAAAGAAGCATAATAAAAATCATATCTATATCAACAAGAATAATGAAACGGTAACATGTGCATCGCATCACACTTCGTGGTTTTACTCTCGTCCTCGTCATATGAAGCAAGAAAAATGGAACGGCATCACCCTTCGTGCATTACCTCTCATAATTATGGCACGGCATCACCCTTCGTGCATTATTCCTCATAATATTGGCATGGCATCATCTTTCGTGCATTAACTCTCAAATCATGGAATGGCATCACCCTTCGTGCGTTAACATTATCACACCTCGTTTTGTTACACGGCTACCCCGAAGGATAAAACGTATATGGGAGTTTTTCCAATTAAAGTGACATTATTAGAAATGGGATTATTTATTTATTTAGAGTTGCCAATTGGGATAGGTTTTACTTTTGGTGTCCCAAGTCACCGGTTTATTTAGAATGCCAAATCGAGGAATAATTTCTACTGCCCAAATGGAGTCTGCGAACCAGAATATCTAAGTAAGGAATTCTGTTGACCCGAGGGAAGGTGTTAGGCACCTCAGATCCCATGGTTCTAACACAGTCGCTTAAACTATTATAAGTGGCTAAAAATCTGATTTGTTATACATGTTCAGCCCTATAATGCAATTTTAAATTATTAACTGCTTTTAACATATATATTTTTTAGAAAATTTGTAATGTCATTAAAATACATTGCGAATCACGTCACATAAACGCGCACGTAACTTTAGATATATTTCAACTCTATTGAGATTTGGATTTGGGTCATATAAATGCGCACCCGAGCTTAGGAAGATACTTTTATCAATAAATTCGTGCCTATAGCAACTACGTCTTTAGAAGTTCGTGAAAGGATGTGAAATTCGCTAAACATCACTTCCAATTTTTTATGTATTTCACTAAGTTAAAGAGCCTCGTATGGTGTTTGATTAGATTAACGTGGCTCACTTTATTTTTATAAGAGCATCCTAAAGCACACTAAGTTTTCTATCATGCTTATGTCTAAAATATCCTAATCATTTATACATGGGTAATACATTTTGAGAAATTCAGTACTTGCATTTTTAGCCTCATTCGTGGCTGATTTGGGCTTCGTTTTAGTCAGCCATGGATTATGTATTGTTATACCACAACTGACAGCTATTGAGCCTCCCAATCGGGCCCAGAAGAGTTAGACCAATGAGTCCATTATAAGATAATATCAGCGGCCCTTTCTTGATGGTACCACAGTCATTAAAACATGATCATTATAAATTATACTAGAAGCATTTTAATAAGGAAGATGCTAAGAAGGATTTCACGTCATATTTCAATCTTAATATTTGGAGAAAAAAATTGAAATACTCATCATTCAGAGTGTAGGTTCAGTTGTCGAATTCCTAATGTAACTCAAATTGCAAACGCTATGCTAATTTTGGATCAAGCTATTGCTAAATCTACTGAACTTAAGCAAATTAAAAGCACAGTCCTGATACAGTCCATAAAACATGTTCTTGTTCAATACAACACCAAAATTCTAAGAAATACATACAGTTATAACAGGGAATTGAAACAAAAATATTATCTTCCTCACTATCAGCCACAATCTCGAATATACATAAGCATGATTTCTCAGCCTTTGAGTGAAGGTGGATACCTGGAATTCAACAAAATAGAGCCAATGAGTAAGGTTAAGAGAGTAGCAAGCCAAAAACAGCGGCCAATCAGCCAATAAAATCCCCAGAAAATAACTCAGGAAGTTTGAGAGGGCAAATAATAACACTAAATCTCTAAAGCAACTCAATATCAATCGGAAGAGAATAGCACCAAAGAATTTCTGAAGAATGTATAAGAAGCTAATATGTATTTTATATATTCTAATTCACTAAAAGCTTTAAAGGAAAAATCTGCTCGAAAATCTCAAAGTTCCAGCCTTTATATGTTCATATTGCCCTCTTTTATACTTGAAGCCTTAGGGCAACATCAATTCCTTTGTTTTCCTTTTAGTCCCTTATCCAATTTTCAGTTTTTGCCTAATAGTCCTTGGTTTTCTAACTTGTGCCTTAAGTTTGAGGCAGAAATTATTCTTGGATCCCTCACTAGAATGTTCTAGAAATTTGTTACAAGATTCTTTATATTCAAATACCCTTTTTACCCCTATCCCTTTTTCTAATTACTGACCTAAGTTTTTTTTTTAACCTTGGTTTCCATTTGTTTGGTCAAATCTGACCCTAGTTAATTGCATTCAGGTTATGGGTCAAAGTCAAGGTCTGAATCACGAACTTGATTATGTAAAAACAATCAAAGAGTTTAAGAATTAATCAATGCAACTCAGGTTTCAAGCAAGCATCTTAATGTGGACTACTCAGTAACAAAGGATGGAAACAATCATCACAACTTCAGAATCATATGAATATTCAAGTATGCTTTTTATGTCAGAACCAATGGATCAAAACAATCAGGAAAGGAAACCAATCAACTATGCAGGACTTCATACTCAGCAGAAAAATAAAAGGCAAGTAATGGGTATTCAGGATACACGCAAATGAAAACAAAACTGGTATCAAAAGTTAAAATATTCAGAAAACTTAGTCTAATAAATGCAAATTAGACAAGAACCATGATAGGCATAAGGTTCTAAAGGAAACCTACCGAGAATTTTAAACATGGTATAAAGCAGATAAGAACAACAAAGATGAGTATTTCAGAACTTTAGGAGATGAACAAACAAAAGTCAAGAAAACAAGGATGAGCTCGAGATCATACTACTCAGAAGATCAGTAACACTAAAGGAAACCAGACGAATAACAAGCAAGAAAGACTATTCTAAGATGAAAATACAGAAAATAAGTAAAATTTAAAGAAAACAAAGTAATTGAGACAAGAAATATATACAAAATACAAGTATTGACAAAAATCAGAAAATAGGACACTTAGCTTTTTGTGCATCCAACCCTAGCTTGGAATTTTCCAGTTCCACAAATCTCTGACCCCTTTTGAGAGGTCTTTTACTCTTCTAAGGCATTTTGCCTTGAGTATCGAAGGGGGAAAAGGGTTCAGGGGAGGTTTATTGATTTTGAGACCAGGTGAAGTCTCAGATCTTATTTTTCCTTGTAATCAGTTGTGTTTGAGGGTTGTGGGTTGTAGGGTTAGGGATAGGGACAGAAGAGGGTCATCTGAGGCCAATTTGGCCAGGTTCCGGTGAGTTTCAGGACTTAGGGTTAGCTTTTGATTTGATATTCGAGCGATTCGCTAGGATTGAAGGATATGGTTTGGACGGTTGGAAAGAGGGAGGGGATGTGGTTCAGGGGTGTGGTTTTGGGTTTGTTTGGAGTTGGGTCGCCGGAGGCGGTGGTGCCGGCGTATATTTTTCGAATATTCGAAAGGTTTGGAACTTGTTCGAAGGAAACTAACCACGGGAAGAGAAAGAGGGGGTCGAGGTGGTCTGATGGTGTAAATTTGAGGCTGTTTGTTGACCGACCACCGCCCTGAGGCGATTTTCGGCAGCGGCATTAGGGTGGTTGCTGGGTGGTCAACGATTATCTCATGGCGGTGAAGGGGTGGTGATACACTGGGGATGTATGTACGAGAAAGATGGGGTTTTGTCTCTGATTATACAGAGACGTTTGGACATATATATGTGAAATTGGGCCTGGCTTCAGGGCCGTTGGATGGCCTGTGATCAATGGCTGTGGTGATTTGCCCCAAAACGGTGTTGTTTTGGGGCATCTCTGATGGACTGGGTCGGAGACCCACTTATTGGGCTGGGTATGGCTCGTTTTCAAAGGGTAAAGGACTTGGGCCACCCAGGTCTGGCCCAATCGTGGCCAGCCTGGGTGGTTTATTATTATATATATTTTTGTTTTGTTTTTTTATTTATTTTATATTCTATTTGCATAATAAAATTCTAATTGAGCTAAATAACCTAATAACTAACCATTATAAAATGCCACAAATGAAAAAATTAAATATGAAAAATGCAAAACAAATAAAATGCCGGAAATGCCACTTAATTTAATTTTTTTTATAATTTTTGTATTTGTAAAATAAACCTAATTACCAAATAATCTAGCAAAAATATGAGATTAAATCCAAAATGGTTATGCAATTTTGTATTTTTTTTATGATTTTAAGCATGCAGTAATGAGAACGCACTGATACGCACAATTAAATCATAAAAATAAATATTTAAGAAGAAAATCCTAAACTTGAGGGTCCTGTAGGAGTCGTCTTAACAGGGTAAAAATCACATGCTCACAGCTGCCCCTCTTTGCGCGGAAAAACAAAGAGTTTTCGTGTAAAGACAAGTGAGCAAACATGAGCGATTTTCGTCCGACTGAATACTCCGTGTGAAGCATTTTGAAAACTTTCTGACCGAACCGCGCTTCAAAGGTTGCCTACATATCCTCGGCGATAAAGGAATCAGGTCAGTGTAGTTCTGGAAGTTTTGGTAGCTGGGACTACCATAGGCTGTGATTTCACTGCTATTACTGCTGCTACCGCTTACCGACTCTTTATTACACAAAAGAAAAACAAAAGCTAAGCTGGCTAGGCCTATCAACTACGAGTTACAAGATTCCTATACATAAACTTCTTGGAGCTTGATCTTGAATCTTAGCTGATTTCGAGCTGTAGACCTCGATCTGAATCTTGATGCTCGCCAGCTATAGGTGCTGGTTCTTTTTTTAGCATTGGACCGGAGTGAGACATACGAGGCTTGTGACTTCAATAAAACTTTGAGTTGTCCATATCCTTGCATGTTTCAACACTCACTTTTTTTTTGCTCTTTCTTTTTTTTCCTTTATTTTGGATTGAGACTCACGCTTCCGGTCACCTCGAATCATTTGCCTTGAAATAAAACCTGCTCAAACACCGAAACAAACAAACGAACGGGATTTCTGCCCCAGTTTTCAGTAGGAAAAATTTCGCGAGTTATTTGCAACACAAATCTTAAACTATTTCTTTATTGAAAGCAACAAAAGTCAGGATTGCGTATCCTTGGACTGGTTGACAAGTTATGCTGGGAAAGGAAAAGGGTCCTTGCGAGGGATAGGAGGAGGATACATGGGTTATACCGGGATAGAAATGAAAAGCCCCTACATGGGTAAGAAAAGATCCAGGGGTTATGCCGGGATAGAACGAAAAGGTCCCTGCTGGGTATGGAAGGAGAGTCATGGGTTATGAAGAAATTCCTAGGTTATGCCAGGGGATCCACAGGTTATGTCGGGATTTGAAGTAAAATTCCTAGGTTATTCTAAGGAGATCCACGGGTTATGCTGGGATTGAAAGAGAATACCTAGGTTATTCTAGGGAGATCCACGGGTTATGCGGAGATTGAAAGAGAATTCCTAGGTTATGCTAGGGAGATCCACGGGTTATGCCGGGATTGAAAGAGAATTCCTAGGTTATGCTAGGGAGATCCACGGGTTATGCGGGATTGAAAGATAATTCCTAGGTTATGCTAGAGGGATCTAGGGGTTATGCCGGGATTGAAAGAGAATTCCTAGGTTATGCTAGGGAGATCCACGGGTTATGCTGGGATTGAAAGAGAATGCCTAGGTTATGCTTGGGAGATCCACGGGTTATGCCAGGATTGAAAGAGAATTCCTAGGTTATGCGAGGGAGATCCACGGGTTATGCCGGGATTGAAAGAGAATTCCTAGGTTATGCTAGGGGGATCCGCGGGTTATGCCGGGATTGAAAGAGAATTCCTAGGTTATGCTAGGGAGATCCGCGGGTTATGCTGGGATTGAAAGAGAAGTCCTAGGTTATGCTAGGGAGATCCACGGGTTATGCCGGGATCAATGGAAAATTCCTGAGTTATGCTAGGCGAATCTGCGGGTTATGCCGGGATTGAAAGAAAATTCCTGGGCTATGCAAGGGAAATACGCGGGTTATGCTGGGATTGAAAGAAAATTCCTGGGTTACGCCATTGAAATCCGCGGGTTATGCCGGGATGAATGGAAAATTCCTGGGTTATGCCAGGGAGATCCACGGGTTATGCCGGGATAAATGGAAAATTCCTGTGTTGTGCCAGGGGAATCTGCGGAAGTGGAGGACCACAGAGATCCTTTTGACCGTGCTGGGGATTGAGAAGAGAAGGAAAAACCCTTAGGTTATGCTAAGGATAAGGGAGCGTTAACTTTTAGACTATGTCGGGGAGTAAAAGTGGGAGCAAAGAGGTCCTCAGGTTATACTGGGGATGTGAAAAGGAACTTCCCGGGTTATGCCGGGAGGGCGAAGGAAGGAAATCTCTTGGTCTATGCTGGAGGGGGTGGAATGCAATCCTTGGGTCATGCCGAGGAAATCCACAAGCTGCGCAAGGGAAAACTAGGAATTGGAATCCCATACTTATTTATGAGTTTACAGGAAAGAATGAATAGAAAAAACTTTCCTTTTGTTATTGATGCAACACCATTCTTGGTCCTTGCGCCATTCCATTGATTGTGTTTGCCCCGTGTTCCTTTTATTTTTCTAGATTACACCTGCGTCTATTTTAGTTCAAAAAATAAAGCAAACTGTTAGTTTGAACAAGTATTGGGTTTGCGGCCTTGTTATGCTTGATTTCAGCTTCATTTCTGTCAGAGGACAAACCCTTGACTTCCAATCTTTGCCTCGTAGGTTAGCCGGGGGGTCCTCATTTTTGGGTTGGTTTTTGCATTCCAGGCCTTTGGTTATGAGTTTTGTGCCTATTTTGATTTCAAGGCTTGCCTTTGGGGCTTTTGATAAGAACCAATGTCCTTTTTGGCTTAAAACCTTCCGATTTTGCTTCACCTTCATGGATCTTTTAATTTTGAATTTCCTTTCTTTTATTTTCCTGCTTTTGAGGTGTTGGCTGTCATGATCAGTCGGGATTGGCTAAGTGCGCTTGACGATGTCGGGCATTCCTTCAGTTCTTGCTAGGAGAAACCCGTGAGACCAGCTCTGCTACCTTTCTTAAGGAATGGTCAGGACATCAAAGTTAATGTGGAAAGGAATGAAACATGGATTTTGGAGAGGTATGTTCCTTTTTGAGGGAAAAGAGAGGACTTATTTGGAAATATGAGCCGGCTTTAAATGGCAACGACATGCTTCTCGGACTGAATACCCCGCCCAGATCCATTTCTGCTTTCTGATTTCAACTCTTTCAAAATCAAAGAAACTTATTCAGACTTGAGCAGCAATATTTCCTCTTTTCGCCGACGACGCCCTTTTCAGGTTATCGCCAATCGGCCTCTCTCATTTCTCTTCTCCCGTCGCCCGATTGCGCTCTTTGCGAGTTTTTGCTAAACGGACTCTCTCATTTTATTTTTCTCAAAAAATTTAGTTGTGCCGAATCCCAACAAAGGTGCTTTTCACGCCCCCGTGTTAGTCGACAGATCGGACGGACTTGAACTAGGATTTTTAATAAAGGGAATTGGATGGGGATCTACAACTTTGGAACCATTCGTACGGATTTGTGACCGAACCAATACATTTCTGCCCCAATTTTGGTTTTCTTGGGTAAATGGGGTTTTTATTTTGATATGACTGAACCTCAGGGAGAGGCTGCCTACGTTTCCTTTCGGAATCAAGTCAGACGTTGTTCAGGAAATTTTCCTAAACTAATTCGTTTGTGTTCTCTCTTCTTCTTCTTCTTCTTCTTCTTCTTCTTCTTTTTCTTCTTTTTTTTTATTTTCTTTTTTTTTTGAACAGCGTTTTTGGGTTCCAAAGAGGGTGATCAAAAAAACGTAACCAGCTCAAAGGGTTTCAAATGGATCGATAATGTTTGTGAAAGCGGGAAAGAAAAAGCCTTCATCAATTCAATCAACCGGGGTCATTACTGCAGGGAGTTTAAACGTCGTACCTTTTTACTGCATCTGCATTTACTGCTGCCTCGGGCTCGTCTCCTTCAACGTCGCCCAGGTACAATACACGTTTAGGCAGTATCTTTCTGATAATGTCTGGACCTTTCCAGTTTGGAGCAAATTTTACTTTGGCTTCCTGATGGTGAGGAAGTACCCGCCTCAATACCAGCTGCCCGACTTAGAAATTCCTAGGGCGCACTTTCTTATTATAAGCGTGGTCCATCCTTTGTTGGTACAACTGCCCGTGGCACACTGCAACCATTCGTTTTTCATCAATTAATGCCAGCTGCTCCAAACGAGTTTTAACCCATTCACCATCTTCAATTTCTGCTTCGACAATCACTCGAAGCGAAGGGATTTCTACCTCGGCAGGTATGACAGCTTCAGTCCCTAGAACAGCAAATAAGGAGTTGCTCCTACCGATGTGCGTACAATGGTGCGATATCCCATAAATGCGAAAGGCAACTTTTCATGCCATTGCCTCGAGCTTTGAATCATTTTCCTTAAGATCTTCTTGATGTTCTTGTTAGCTGCTTCAACGTCACCATTAGCTTTGGGCCGGTAAGGAGTGGAGTTTCTAGTTATCTTGAATTGTTCACATATTTCTCCAATCAGCCAGTATTTAGATTAGCTGAATTGTCTATAATGATGGTAGCGGGAATCCCAAAATGTCGCCAAATATTCAAGGCATGAACAATAGCTGCTAACTCAAAGTCGTGGACATGATAGTTCTTTTAATGCACCTTTAACAGTCTGGATACGTTGGCAATCACCCTATGGTCCTGCATCAACACCGCACCGAGACCAATATGCAACAAACAATATAAGACCCTAAACCTGTAGGCAATATCAATACTGGGGCTATAGTCAAAGCTGTCTTGAGCTTTTGAAAGCTCTCCTTACACTCCTATATCCACCTGAGCAGAGCACCCTTTGGGCCAGTCTGATCATAGGTGCTGCAATAGATGAGAATCCCTTAACAAATCGACTATAATACCCCCCCCCCCCCATACCAAGAAAAATCCAGATCTCTATATCTGAGGATGGTCTGGGCCAACTCTACACTGTTTCCACCTTCTTTGGATCTACCTTGATCCCTTCACTAGACACTACGTGACCTAAATATGCCACTGAATCAAACCAGAACTCACATTTCGAGAATTTTGCATATAATTTCTTCCTCTTAAGGTCTTGACCACAATCCTCAGGTGATGCTCATGATTCTCCTGGCTCCGGAAGTATAGCAGAATGTCTTCAATAAATACAATGACGAAGCATCAAGATAGGGCTGAAATATACTGTACAGTAAATGCATAAATGCTGCAGGGGTGTTGATTAGCCCAAATGACATCACTAGGAACTCGTAGTGACCATAACGAGTCCAAAAAGAAGTCTTCGTGATATACAACTCCCGAATCTTCAACTGATGATAACCTGAACCCAAGTCAATCTTCGAAAACACTCTAGAACCCTGTAACTGATCAAATGGATCATCAATATGAGGCAAAGGATATCTATTATTCACTATTACTTTGTTCAACTAGCAATAATCAATGCACATATGCATAAAACCCTCCTTTTTCTTCAAAAACAAGACAGGAGCACCCAAAGGTGACACATTGGGCCGAATGAAGCCCTTATCAAGAAATTTTTATAACTATTCCTTTAACTCAGGAGGGGCCATAAAATATGGAGAAATAGAGATGGGATGAGTGCTCAAAAACAAATCAATACCAAACCCGATATCTCTGTTGGGCGGCATGCCGAAAGATCAGCTGGAAAAATATCAGGGAAATCCCTCACTATTGGAATTGACTTAGCTGTAGGGGTATCAATACTAACATCTCTCACATAAGTTAAATATGAGTCACATCCCTTCTCAAATATTTTTTGAGCTTTAAGAAATGAAATAACTCTACTAGGAGTGTATTCTAAGGTATCCCTCCACTCTAATCACGGCAAGCCTGACATAACCAGCACCGTGGTCTTGGCGTGACGATAAAGAGTAGCATAATGGGGCGACAATCAGTCCATGCCCAAGAATATCAAAATCTACCATATCGAGCAATAATAAATTTGCTCTGGTCTCAAAACCACTAATAATAATCAAGCATGACCGATACACACATTCAACAATAATCGAATCTCCTATGGGTGTAGACACATAAATAGGAGAACTCACAGAATCACGGGATACACCCAAATACAGGCCAGTAAAATAAGATGACACATAGGAATAAGTGGAGCATGGAACAAATAAAACTAACTCATCTCTATGCAGACCAGAACAATACCTCTAATGACAATGTCGGAAGCAACTACCTCTGTACGACTAGAAAGAGCATAGAATCTGGCCTGGCCTCCCCATCTAGGGTGACCTCCACCTTGAGCTGGCTGAGCAGGTGGAGTAGTAGCTGGTGTTGTAATCATAGCCTAAGGACCCAGTGGTGCACGCGGTGCTTGAGAAGTCAATGGAGGCGCACCCCTCCCAAGTCTCAGGCAATCCCTCATCATATGGTGAGTATTGCCATACTCTAAACAAGCTCTAGGAGGGTACAACTACTATGGCCAGCTCGCCAGGTTTGCTTGTCTAACAGCTGGAAACACCCAGTGCAGTAGGCACACTAGATAATACCAGTGCATAATAAGCCTCGTTGGTCTTAGGAGTAGCTGGAATACCACTGGCAGTTGGAAGAGCTAAATGAACAAGGATTTTCATATAGCCCCTACCATGGAGAGATGCAACTGGGGCACGAGCATCAGAATAAGAACCAATCTCTCGAAACCTCTAGGCGTCTCTCTCCTCCCTCTCCTGAGCAAGCATGCCCTCCACTCTGCTAGCAATACTCACAACCTATCGATACGAAATATCCATCTCCAACTCCCGGGTCATGCTAGTCCTGATGCTGGGATGGAGCCCCTTAATAAACTAATTGACCCTCTCTCGAACTGCGTAAACCAAGGCCGGCGCATGTCTAGCCAAATAAATTAAATAAATTGCATGCTTTGATATAGTCATAGCACCTTGGTACAACTGCTCAAACGCAGCGTGCCTTGCATATCTAAGGCTCTAGGGAACATAATCCCTCAGACACATGTCCGAGAACTGAGTCCATGTAAGTAAATCTGCCTCAGTCGGACTGTCCAACTCATAAGTATGCCACCACTGATAGGCTACTTCTCTAAGCTGAAAGATAGTGAAAGAAACCCCACTCGACTCTGCTATGCCCATAGTACAGAGGATACGGTGGCACTCATTAAGAAAGCCCTGAGAATCCTCTATCTTCAAACCACTGAAAGTAGGAGGGTAGTACTTCTTGTACCTCTTGAGCCTACGCTGCTCCTTCTCTAAAATTGACGCCTTACTGTCGGGCCGAACTGGGGCTACAGGTGGCACCGATATAACCTCTAGAATCTGATTGACCTGAACATGTTGCTTTAGGGTGCAGACGGTGGGATTTTTTGATCCTTCCCTAGCTTGATATGTGGCAGGATCAAGGGGAATCAACCCTACCCGAGCTAGAGTGCCGAACATGTTCAGGAAATGTGCAAAGGTCTCCTAAAGAGTTGGTATAGTAGTAGTAGTAGGTCTCTAAGGTGCCTACGCTCCGACTAGAGCTACTGGTGGATCCTCTGTAGAAGCTCGTGCGGATGCTTTGGCTGCACCACATAGACATCCTCGGCCTCTACTCCGGCTCCGGCCTCTAGCGTCTCTAGAAGGGGGTGCAGGTGCTTGGTCATCTCCTACTGTACGTGTCCTCACCATCTGTGAGAGAATGGAAGACACATGTTTAGAATTATGATGTCAACAAAATTCGCACGACAAGGAATCAAAAGAAGTGAAATTTTCCTAACAGTTCCATAGCTCCCCCGAACATAAATACAGATGGCTCTGCACCGATCCACGAGACTCTATTAAACATGCTTGTGACTCATGACACCTATGAACCTAGAGCTCTAAGACCGATTTGTCACGACCCAAATCCTCCCTCCGTCAGATGTCGTAACATCACCTAGTGTCTATGATTAGGTAAGCCTAACATTTGCGAAATAATAAAATAAAAACATAATTTTAACAGCTAACTGTAACAAATAATTTAACAACTGATATAAGTGTCGCTTGGCATATACAATAACCACTATCGAATATGCACAAACTCTCCCAAGACACGGAACACCGTAAGTCATTGGCATATACAATAAGATTTTTGTCTAATTGTTCTATACATCATTGCTATAAGAAATAAAAGAGGAACAACATATGAAGGGATAAAAGGGAACTCCGAGTTTTGCGGACGCGGGCAGATGTACCTTGAAGTCTCCGGGACAGCAGCAACAATATATGACTAAAGGAGGGGCTGATAGGAGGTACCTAGATCTGCACACGAAAATATGTGCAGAAGAGTAGCATGAGCACACCACAACGGTACCCAGTAAATGCCAAGCCTAACATCGATCAAGTAGTGACGAGGCCAGGTCAAGGCCCTACTTGTATGTATATATATATATATATATATATATATATATATATAATAAAGACAGAACAAAATATCGTAGTAAAATAAGAACTGAAAATTAACCAGAAGGAAATCACAGAAGGATAACAGTATGGTACCCAGAAATATCAATAAGGGATCTCCCATAATACCGTCTCGTAATCCCAAACGTAAATGTGAAGGGGGGGGTCTATCGGAATACCATTCTATAGTCCCAAAGTAAATATACAAGGGGATCTCCCGAGATACCGTCCTGTAGTACCAAAGTAAATATGCAGGGGGATCTCCAAGGATATCGTCCCATAGTCCCAAAGTAAATATGCACGGGGATCTCCTGGAATAAAGTTCCGTAGTCCCAAAGTAAATACACATCTCAAAGAATGAAAATAATAACTACAACACGAAATCCTACAGTTTAGACTAAGTACAAGTCAAGGATGAAGTAGGAAATCCACTAAGCATGTTGCACATAGTTTACATGCTATTATAACTCAAATAAAGTGAAACGGATTATTACTCTATGAAAAAATGGAGTTTTACATCAAATAGCTTGTGTACGTACTCGTCATTTCACGTACACGACCCTCACATATCACAAAAGTACCAAATTCAAAGGGAAGTTCCCCCACACAAGGTTAGTATAATAATTCGAATATTTTTATATTCTAATAAATTATGAAATTTGAGAATCAGTTTTATTTATAACTATTGGTTTAATTAATAAACTAATGGGAGGAAATTTACTATAACATATATAAAATAGTGTAGTAGACAAATATTTAATGGACTAATTACATATTTACAAATTAAAAATTTGAGATAAGTAGCTTTAGATCTAAAAGGATAACACATGGGCCGAACCCACTTTTTTTTATGTGTAAAATTACTTAGGGTGTAGAGATGATAATTGTTGCTTTTAGTAGTACAAAGAAAACATGCACAAGAGCTAGGGGTAAAGAGCGGTGTCGCACAAAGAGATTATCTGGGGAGATATCTCAATATTTTCAAAGGCTTCAGAGAGAGGACATGAAGGCTGTTTAGTTGAAGTTTCGGACGTTCCAAGGTCGAGGTACATGCCATTTAGCAATAAGTGAGACTTTAAGCTTTGATATTTATTTTCCTAAAATACGTTTTAAAAATACTTTTTTGTGCTTGGTCCATATATTGGAACAAGTGTGTGCTTGGCAGAATTCGGTAATCATAGAATAGCCGCAAATATATTCTTTTATGAAAAATAAAAAAGTAAAATATTTTATAAGTTGTGCGTTGAGTTTGATATAGCTGTGCACGATAATATTGTATTTGATACGGATGTGAGTCATGTTGTTGAGTTTGATACGGCTGTGTGCCATGATGTTGAGATTGATAGTTTGATACGGTTGTGAGCCATGCTATTGAGTTTGATACGGTTGTGTGCCATGATATTGAGTTTGATAGTTTAATACGGCTTTGAGCCATGGTGTTGAGTTTGATACGACTGTGCGCCATAATATTGAGATTGATATGGATGTGAGCCATTTGTTGAGTTTGACTGGCTATGCGCCATGGTGTTGGGGCATTGTGTATGCCTTTGTACATCACCCAAGCATTGTATATGCTTCGGTGAGCATTGTGTATGCTCCGTTATATATTTGAGGCATTGTGGTGCCGTTATAGACTTGTAGATGTGTTAATAAATTTCTTTTACTACAATTATGACAAGTTCTCATTGGGTACTCATGTTGTTTAATTCTTATTAACTCTGTTGATGCACATATATTGAGTTATTGTATAATTATCATATTTACTATATCATTCATGTAGTAGTGTGTTTGTATTTTCTAATACTTATTGCAAAGGTATTTAAAGTGGCAGGTTGAGGATCTTACTGGGTTATATTTTTGTATAACTCACTCCTTAGCTGCATCTCTATGCAGATACCATTGTGGGAGATAGAGCTAGTGGCTGACGAGTTTGTTCGAGTAGATCCTATTGTTGAGGTGAGCCTCCGCATTGTTCGTGGAGGCTTTCGTTTCAGACATACCTTGGGCTTTTTAGTTATTTCTTTTTCTTTGGGGTTTGCATACCCGTCAATAAACTCATATTACTCTGTTAGATGCTCTGTGGTCTTAGTGTGGGATTTGAGCTAGAGTTTTATTATTGAGTGATTATTAGTTTTCCTATCAATTGATTAAGGTATTGGACGATAATCATTTCCTCTTTAATTATTAATAATAACATTAGGCATGTATATTTTCTCCCAGTATTTGTGTAAATGGTTAAATGTTAGAGAAAGAGGTTTGCCTGGCAGGTGGTATTTTAGTTCGGTGCCAGTCACATCTAGGGGATAATTCGGGACGTGATGGTTAGGCAAGTCACTTACCTCGAACCAAGCTCAATCAATTGGTAAGAATGCCTTTTCCACCTTAGTTTTCCTATCAATTGATTAAGGTATTGGACGATAATCGTTTCCTCTTTAATTATTAATAATAGCATTAGGCCTGTATATTTTCTCCCAGTATTTGTGTAAATGGTTAAATGTTAGAGAAAGAGGTTTGCCTGGCAGGTGGTATTTTAGTTCGGTGCCAGTCACATCTATGGGATAAATCAGGACGTGATAGTTAGGCAAGTCACTTACCTCGAACCAAGCTCAATCAATTGGTAAGAATGCCTTTTCCACGAATATGCGACTTCAAATGGCCCAAATCTAACCAAAAGAAATTACATATCATAAATACAACTATAATAGACTAATATAATTAATGAAATCAAGACTTTAATAAGAAATCAAAAGATCGCCCAAAACCCGAGCCCACATCTCGGAATCAAGTAAAAGTCATAATATATGAACATCCATTGACTCACGAGTTCCCTCATACAAAAATTATCCGAATCCGATGTCAAAATCCCAATCAAATCTCAAAAACTTAGTAGAAGAACTTCCAACCTTTTCCCCCCAAATTTCTCACTTGAATACCTTAAATTAAGGATGAAATCAGCTATAGATTAATGGAATACAACCAAAAATGAGTTAGGAATCATTACCCCAAAGTTCTCTATGAAAATCACTGAATTATCGCCTTAATATGAGCTCTCAAAGACCCAAAATTGAAAATGGGATAAAACCCTCAAAATCCTTTTTTTCTGCCCAGTGATCACGCACTTGCGGGCTTCTAGTCGCACCTACGAAGCCGCACCTACGACGCCACACCTGCGGAATTTCCATTGCAGGTGCGGGTTGCACTTAAAGCCTAGAATCCACTTTTTCAGTCATCTCTGCCCCGCTCTTGCACCTGCGCGCACAGGCCAATTCCAACAGACTGCACCTACGATACTTCTTTCACACGTGCGTTCCTGTACCTACGGTCTCCTCACCGCAGGTGCTAAAATACTAGAAGCTTGAAGACTTCACCAATGACATGAGTCAAATTTTCAATCCGTTAAGCATCCGAAACACACCCGAGGCCCCCAGGACTTTAACCAAACATATCAACAAGTCCAAAAACGCCGTACAAACTTAGTCAATCCCTCAAATCACATCAAACAATGCTAAAATCACGAATCACCCTCCAATTCAAACTTAAAGAACTCAAAATTTCAAATTTCCACAACCGATGCCGAAACCTATCAAAACATATCCGATTTACCCCAAATTATACACACGAGTCATATTCAACATTAAGAACCTACTCTAACTCTTGGAATCAAAATTCGATCCCGATATCAAAACGTCCACTACCAGTCAAAATCTCACAATATTCAACTTTTACCATTTCACGCCTAAATCAGCTAAGACCTCCAAAATACAATCCGGATACGCCCCTAAGTCCAAATTCACCCAACGCAGCTAACAGAACCAAAAGAACTCTACTCCGGAGTCATCTTCATACAATTTTGACTACGGTCAAAATCTTAAGGCTTAAGCTTTTATTTAGGAACTAAGTATCCCAAAATTCTATGAAACCAAAAACAAAACCTCCTGGAAATTCACATAAGCAGAAAAAGATATGAGGGAAATAATTAATAGGGGATTAGGGCTATTACTCTCAAACCGACCAGCCGGGTCATTACATATAGCTGTCTTTTGCGTGTCTCGATTTGCGTGCATAGTCGGTGTGATTTTTTCGGAAGGATTTTATGTAAAAATTGATAAAATTAATTTTTTCCTTAAAAATCTCGGTCGGTCTGTATCATGATTTGGGACTTGGGCGTGTGCTCGGAATCGAATTCGGAGGTCTCTAGCTCGAGTTGTCGCATTTTGTCAAACATTTGATGTTTAAAGGTTTAGAGAATTTAGAGATTTGTCCGATGTTTGAATTTATTACTACTGAGTGCAGATTTTGGTTTTGCATCTTGGTATAGGTTTATGACTATATTTATAACTTGACTGCAAAATTTTGTTAAAAAAAACAGAGTTAATTTGACGTGATTCGGATATTTGGTTGTTAAAATAGAAATTCTTGAGTTTCATTGAAAATTTAATTTGATTTGGTGTCCAATTAGTTTTAAGTGTTTACTTGGTGTTTTCATCGCGAGAGCGAGTTCGTATGATGTTTTTGGACTTGTGTACATATTTGGTTTGGAGCCCCGGGGACTTGAGTGAGTCTCGGATAGGCTACAGAGTGAATTTAGACTTAGAAAATAGCTGATGCAAACCTGTTTCTAGTGCAAGCCTCAGACCTTGTGCGGGGTCTGGCTTCGCATTGGCGATATGGAATTCATCCTGTCGGGTTTGCATTTTCGAGCTATTTCGTCACATTT
The DNA here is from genome assembly GCA_034376525.1 of Nicotiana benthamiana. Classification (NCBI taxonomy): domain Eukaryota; kingdom Viridiplantae; phylum Streptophyta; class Magnoliopsida; order Solanales; family Solanaceae; genus Nicotiana; species Nicotiana benthamiana. Next base: position 10,224,629 of record CM067324.1, read on the forward strand.
GCGAAGAATAGCTGGGCATCAATTTTGCAGTTGTGAACAATTACTTCGCAATTGCAAAGTGAGGCTGGGGGAACAATGTTTGCATGTGTGATCAAAATGATCGCAATTGAGAGGAGTTCAAGTTCGCAATTGCGAATAAACCATTGCAATTTGCGATGGCAGCATAAGTTTGAGACCTTCGCAATTTCGAAGGATTTCTGGAATTTGCAATTGCGACATCTATGCGTGGAGTTAAGATAGTAAAAATAATATTTTAGTTTATTCTTTCAAATTTTCAACCCTAACCTTCGAGGCGATTTTTCCAAGAACTCTCATTCCCTCATTAGTTGGTAAGTGATTATAATCTACTTTCTTTCAGTTACCCATTATATTTCAACCTAAAAATTAGATTTTTCATGGTAGAAATTGGGCATTTGGGTAGAATTAGGAATTTTTGTAAAATAGGGATTTAGACCTCAAATTGAGGCCGGATTTCGAAATAAATTACATAACCAAGCTTCGGGATAGAAAGGTCCTCGGATTATGCCGGAGAAGGTCAATGGGTTATGCCAGAAAGGTCCTTTGGATATTCTGGGGAAGGTCATCGGGTTATGCCGGAAAGGTCCTCGAGCTATGCCGAGAAAGGTAATCGGGTTATGCCGGAAAGGTCCTCGAATTTTGTTGGGGAAGATCATCGGGTTATGCTGGAAACGTCCTCGGGTTATGCTGGGGACGTTTCGAGTTATGTCGGAAAGGTCCTCGGGTTATGCTGGAAAGGTCATCAGGTTATACCGGAGAGGTCCTCGAGTTATGCCGAGGAAGTCATCGGGTTATGCTGGAAAGGTCCTTAGGTTATGCTGGGGAAAGATCATCATCGGATTATGCCAGAAATGTCCTCGGATTATATCGGGGAAGGTCATCGGGTTATGCCGTAAAGGTCCTCGAAATATGCTAGGGAAGGTCATAGGTTTATGACGGAAAGGTCATTGGGTTATGCCGGGGAAGGTAATCAGGTTACGCTGGAAAGGTCCTTGGGTTATGCTAGGAAAGTTCATCGGGCTATGCCAGAAAAGTCCTCGGGTTATGCCGGGGAAATCATCGGGTTATGCCGGAAAAGTCATCGGGTTATGCCGGGAAAGGTCATCGGATTATGCCGGAAAGGTTCTCGGTTATGCCGGAAAATTCATCGGGTTATGCCGGAAAGGATCTTGTTTTATGCCGGATAAATCATCAGGTTATGCGGAAAGGTCCTGGGGTTGTTGGGAAAGTCATCGGGTTATGCGGAAAAGTTCCTCGGGATATGCCGGGGAAGTCATCGAGTTATGCTAGAAAGGGCCTCGAGTTATGTCGGGATAAACTAGCGGTGGGACCCTATGTTGGAAAAAGATTACCAGGTTATGTCGGTATCAGCTGGGGAGTGGAACCCTATGATGGAAAGATTACCAGGTTATGCTGGTACCAGCTAGGGAGCGGGATCCAATGTTGGATATACTACCAGGTTATGCTGCATCCGCTATGGAATGGTACCCTATACTATCACGATTTTGAATTTTTCTTCTTTTCATTTCATTTCAGGATTTTTTTTTTCTAATTAAAACTTTTTTTAAGAAAATGAATAAAATGCAGGAAAGAAATTGGAGGAGACTTTCCTTTTGCATTGATTATTGCTGCACAGTTCTTTCTAGCCCTTGTGCAGTTTCTTTTTGGTTGCACCTGATTCTTTTTGGCTTTTCAAACTTTTGCTGAGACGATTAGCCACGTGGGACTCAACCTTTTCAACTTCATTTGCCTTTAGGAGACTGAGATGTGATATGCGAGTAAAAACTGGGACTGAGTACAAATAGCATTTAACAGGCAATTCAACATGTAATGCGGCCCCTACGAGATCCAACAGTGCCAACACATAGCCTAAATATGGTTTCTAACATGATTTACAGTCAATCTTTCATAACACATAGAGAGCATATAGCTAACAACATGTTGTTTAACTTTACAGTTCAACGGGACAAACCAATTCACAATCCCCTCGGTGCACTCCAACACGCCCGTCACCTAGCATGTGTATCACATCCAACACAAGACACAATGTCCGGGGTGTCATACCCTCAGGACCAGATTTAAAACTGTTACCTACCTTAATCCGAGCAAAATCCTACTCCACGATTCCTTTGCCTCTCGAATCGGCCTCCAAACGTCCCGAATCTAGCCACAAGTAATACAACACAATCAACATATCCGAAAGGAACCAATTCCACAAGAAAAACTACTAAAGTGGACTCAAATCTCGAAATTGGTCTCAAACCCGACCCCCGTGCCCATATCTCAAAATCCGACAAAAGTCACAAAACTAGAAAGTCGTTCACTCACTAGTCTAACCATACTAATTTCATCAAAATCTGATATCATTTGCCCTTCAAAATCCCCAAAACTTGCTCTCCAATTCTCAAGACCTAACCTCCAAATTTCATCTCAAAAACTCACCAACTAGGTTTAAAATCAATGGGAAAACACCATTATTGAACATAGATAAGCACAAGGAACTCACCTCAGCGATTGCTCTGAAATCACTCTAAAAATCCCCAAATTCCGAGCTCAAAGATGTGAAAATGGGGAAAACCCCCGAAGTGTTCTATTTATAGTTTCTGCACAGCAAAACCGCATCTGCGGTGCCATTTACGCTTCTACGATGTCACACCTGTGGGAATTCCATCGCAGATGCGGATCCTACTTACTCTCTCAAAATCTGCATCTATGGTCAAATACTCCCACCTGCGGGCCTGACCGCTTCTGCGAGCCTTTCTCCTCAGGCTCTTCTCCGCATCTGCAAATGCTCCAAATCTTGCACCTACGCTTCCAGTCTACCTCAGCCTAACTCGCATTTGCGAGATCCTATTCACTTCTGCAGGGCCGCACTTGCGGAATCCCTATCGCGGGTGCAAACATACAAGAACCAACAGCCTCAACCAAATATACCGACACAACCCATAATATCATAGTAACTTAGTCGAACCTTTGAATCACTCAAAATAACATTGAAACACCAAATCACCCTCAGATTTAAGCCTAAGAACTTCTAAACTTCCAAATTCCACAAACGATGCCGGAATCTATCAAATCACATCCGGATGACCTCTTATTTACACACAAATCTGAAATGACACCATGAACCTACTCTAACTTCAAGAATTATATTACGACCAAGATATCAAAATTTCCACTCCCAGCCAAAATTGCCAAAATTTCAACTTCCGTCAATTCATGTCTAATTCTACCACAGACCTCCCAATCACATTTCGGATGCGCTTCTAAGTCGAAAATCATCTAACGGAACTAACAAAATCATCAAAATTCAAATCTGAGATCGTCTACACATAAGTTAATATCCAGTAAACTTTTTCAACTTAAACCTCCTCATAAGAGACTAAGTGTCTCAAATCACTCCAAGATTACTCCAGACCCGAACCAGCTAATCCAGTAAGTCAAAATACAGCTATAGAACACAAAAGAAATAGAAGAGGGGGAAACATGGGTACAACTCTCGAAATGATCGGTCTGATTGTTACAGATGCGCCGTTCCTTGGCTGCTTCTATGGCTCCGCACCACCGGCCAAAACCTTGCAGGTGGGGTTACACCAGATACTAGCTGTCTCAGCATTCCCTTATTCCAATACTTGCTATGTTAACCAGCCAGGATCCACCCGAGGCCCCCAGAACCTTAACCAAATATACCAACATATCCCACAAACATTACGAACTTAGTCAATTCTTCAAATCACATCAAATAGTGCTAAAAGCACGAATCATACTCCAATTCAAGCTTAATGAACTTTAGAACTTTAAACTTCTACACTCGATGCCGAAACGTATCAAATCACGTTTGATTGACCTCAAAATTTTCAAACAAGTCACACTCGAAACTATGGACCTACTCTAACTTCCGGAATTTGAATCCGACCTCGATATCAAAAAGTCCACTCTCAATCAAACTTTCCAAAAACCTTCAAATTTTCTACTTTCTCCAAATGACCCTGAAATGACCTGCGGACCTCCAAATCCACTTCAGGACGCGCTTCTATTACCAGAATCACCATACGGAGCTATTCCTAGACTTGGAGTCCTAAGAGAACATTAATAACATTCAAATGCACTTCAACCCAAATTCATGAAATTCTTCCAAAATGCCAACTTCTACAATAGGCGCCGAAATGCTTCCAGGTCATCCAAAACCTGATCCAGACATACGTCCAATCCAAAATCATCATACAAACCTGTTGGAATCTTTGACTCCCGATTCCGAGGTCGTTTACTCAAAAATAAAATCTTGGTCATTTCTTCCAACTTAATGCTTTCGAAATGAGAATTTTCTTTCCAAATAAACTCCGAACTTTCAGAAATTCAATTCCGACCATGCGTACAAATCATAATACCGGAAATGAAGCTGCTCATGACCTCAAACACCTAAACGACACGCTGAAGCTCCGAACGACTGGTCAGATCGTTATACTTTTATACACTAAGCTTTTGTTCTATATACTTAAACGCAACCTTATCTTGTGTGTCTAGATTAATTTACTCAAGTTGGACAGTTTAATTCCTAGTCTAATGAATTGACTGATTTAGTTTAATACAGGAGCGAGTAACATAATGAAAATTCATTCCTTTTTTAGAATAAATCCTGGGGATAATATCATAAATTTTCGAGTTGTACTAGATATTGGATTATTATGCTGTTTTATACTTTATTTTTGCTTCATTCCTGTTTCATTGATTAAATTGTTCGAAGTATCTAAAATTAATAAGGAATTACTCTAATGTTGGTTTTCCTAGCAAGTGAAATATTAGGAGTCATCACTGTTTTGAAGGTGAGAATTTCAGATCGTGATACCTCGGGACTTGCCTCGGGGTGGGGGCACTATCAAAGCGCATTGAGACTTATGTATGGGACTTAGTTTTTTGAGGTTTACGCCTGAAGCACCCGACTTTATGCACTAAGCACGCCTAATGCTCAACGTCTATGGCTCACCCAACAGTTCATATGTAAATCATGCGTCGAATTCACTAACTAGCAGTTTTTACTCTCAAAATTCTTTAAAACTGAATAATTAAAGTTCTTTCTTCTATATGAATATGAAAATTTTGAATAACTCAAATAATGAAGCATAATATTGCATATTTACTAATTGAGAATATTGTAAGATGTATATCATTTGAATATTTTTTTTAACAAAATAGATAGCTAAATTTATATCTTTACTTACTAGATCTTCATGTCCTAGTTCAATGTCTCTCAAAATTACTATACATCTATTATTTTTCTATTTAAAAATAATTTGGTATTTACTTATGAAGGAGTAATAAGTTTAAATTATAGTATTGATAAACTTTATAGTGTATTTATTATTAGGGAGGTAAAATATATAGTTTGACAATATTTTCTTAGAAATTATAATTTATAGTTGTTTAAAATTTAAGACTGTTATTGTTGATTTATTAGTAACTTTAACATTATTACATTATTTATATCTGTAAAATCTGTTAGATATTTTATTTTCTACGAGTTTCTTAAAATAATTCAGTTTTCTTAAATTTTGGATGTACTTTTTAATTTTTTTGTTATAATGTCATACTATTCATTTATAAGTTAAAATTTAAAGATCCGTAGGGCTTACATCCCATGTCTCGAGGCTTACGCCTCTCCGCCTCATGCCCCGCCTTTTAAAACACTGGTATTTACGAGGTTTTTCTAGTTTTTATATGATATTTAACGTATTTGTGATTAATGAGAAGTAAATATCATTTGACCAATTTTTCCTTTCTCTATGCAATCTTTAATTCTTCTTAATTAATTTTATGTACATCTTTTTCCTGACGAAAAACAGAAAATAAACCAGGAGTTGAAACTGTTCGGAGTTGAAGACTTTGGCTACCATGGAGACAAACTCTTCAAAAAGAAATTGTAAATCCCAGATTGCAATTGTGCAAGGATTGAACATGATAAAGAAGAGAAAGAAATTTGAAGGGAAATCAAAAAAGTGAAGAGACTGGTTTGTCTCTGTCATGACATGATCTAACAACAACTACATTTTTCATGTTTCTAGTTCGAAAGGAATTTCCAAAAAGGTATATATAACATTAATAAATTACTCCCTCCGTTTCATATTAAAGATATTTTTCTTTTTAGTTTGTTCCAAACAAATGATATATTTTTAAATTTAGAAATAATTAACTTTAATCTTTTTATTTTACCCTTTTTTTCCTTAACGAGAAGTTTTTATAACCACACAAATAACATGACCTCACAAACCTTTTACTCCTTTAATTTTCAAGACCACAAATTTCAAAAGTTTTCTTCTAAAATGGAGGGAGTAATTAAAAGTGTATATAGAAAGGGTAAATTGGTCAAATTTGTATTAATGATAAATAATTAAAATAATTGTTGACGAAAATCGAACAAGGGAGGTAAATGTACTCATAAACCACAAGAGGCCAATTTGCTACATCCAAACTTGTAGGGACGTCTATGATATTATTCCTAAGATTTATTCTAAAAAATGAATGAATCGTCGTTATGTTACTCGCACCTATATTAAACTAAATCAATCAATTTATTAGACTAGGGATTAAACTATCCAACTTGAGTAAACTAATCTAGAACCGCGAGATAAGGTTGCGTTTAAGTAAACAGAACAAAAGCTTAGTGTATAAAAGTGTAACGATCCGTCCGTCGTTTGGAGCTATAGCATGTCATTCGGCGGTTTAAAGCCATGAACAGCTTCACTTTGGGTATTATGACTTGTACGCGTGTTTGGAATTGAATTTCAAAAAGTTCGGAGTTGATTTGGAAAGAAAATTCTCATTTCAAAAGCTTTAAGTTGGAAAAACTGACCAAGATTTGATTTTAAGTAAACAACCTCGAAATAGATAGTTGAAGATTCCAATAGGTTTGTATGATAATTTTGGACTGGACTTATGCCCGGAGCAGGTTTTGGATGACACGGGAGCGTTTTGGCACCTATTGTGGATGTTGGCATTTTGGAAGAATTTCATGAATTTGGGTTGAAGTGCATTTCAATAGTATAAATGTCCGTTTGGGATTCCGAGTCTGAGAATAGCTCCGTATGGCGGGTCTGAAATATACAACTATCTCGAATGAAATAACAGTAAAAAGGAAAAGAGGAAAGGGGACTTCAAGGTCTGCGAATATAATGACCCGGCTGGTCATTTTGAGAGTATTAGCCTCGATCCCCCATTTATTGTCCTCTCGATTTTATTTTATAGTTACTTGACTTATCGGGGTGCTCGGTTTCGGGTTCGAGAGAGTTTCATAGTGGTATGTAATAAATAGTCCCTAAATTTGAAGTTTAAGTTGTAAGAGTTGACTATTGTTTTCAGTGTGAAGACGATCTCAGAATAAATTTTTGTCTGTTCGAATAGCTCTGTATGGTGATTTTAAATTTAGGAGTGTGTTCGAATGTTGATTTGGAGGTTTGTAGATCATTTCAGCGTCATTTGGCAAAAGTTGGAAAATTGAAAGATTTTTGAAAAGTTTGACCGAGAGTGGACTTCTTGATATTGGTGTCAGATTCTAATTCCGGAAGTTGGATTAGGTCCATAATGTCAAATGTGACTTGTGTGAAAAAGTTTATCTCAATAAGACGTATTTTGATAAATTTTGGCATCAAATGTAGAAGTTAGAAATTCAAAGGTTCGTTCAGCTTCAATTGGGGTACGATCCGTGGTTTTAGTATTGTTTGATGCGATTTGAAGGCTCGACTAAGTTCGTATTATATTTTAGGACTTGATGGTATATTTTGGTTGAGGTCCCGGAGGCCTCGGGTGGATTTCATATGGTTAATGGATTGGAATTTAGACTTGAAGAATGGCTGAGGTGCACCAGTTCTGGTGCAATCGCACCTGCACAAGTTTGATCGCAGGTGCGACCTCGCAGAAGCGTGAGGGAGAGTGCAAAAGCGGAACTGAAAGGGGTAGCCAGTGGTCGCAGGTGCAATGTGAAGATCGCATAAGCAAAGCACTGCTGCAGAAGGATGATCACAGAAGCGTGGAGTGAAGGAATTGAGGTGGCTATGGTTTTCCGCCGAAGCGGACGAGTAGGGGCAGAAGCGTTTACACAAAGGCGGGTGGTGGTGCACAGGTACGATATCTGGGAGTTTAAGTAAGCTCCGTAGATGCGGAGATTTCACCGCAACTATGGTAACACAAAAGCGGTTTTTGGACCGCAAATGCAGTTTAACTGGGCAGAAAAGGGGAAAGGTCAAGGGTTTGATTTCATTATTCATTTTTAGAACTTGTGAGCTCGGATTGAGGCGAGATTTGAGGAATTTTCAGAGAAAATATTTCGGTAAGGATTTTTGACTCATCGTTGATTATATTCCATTAATCTATCATTAATTTCTTCAATTCATTAAGGTTTTGGGTTGAGAAATTTGGGAGGAAAGGTGAAAGGTTCTTAGACTAAATTTTGAAGTTTTGACCGATGTTTTGGTATCAGATTTGAGTAATTTTGGTATGGATGGACTCCTGGTTGAACAGTTGTTCGAATTTTGTGGCTTTTATCCGATTCCGAGACGCAGGCCCGGATCGACCTTTTGAGGTAATTTTCTAATTTCTTGTTAATGTCATGATTTCTTTATTTAGATTACTTTCTTATAGTTATATTTATAGTATGTAATTACTTTTGGCTAAATGTGCGCCATTCAATGTCAAAAATTCAAGGTATAGGCATTCTTATTGATTGATTAAGCGAGGTTTGAGGTAAGTGACTTGTCTAGCCTTGTGTGGGGGAATTTACCTTAGAATTTGGTACTGTTGTAATAATTTGTGATACGTGAGGTGACGAGTGCGTACACGCGCTAAATGCTGAATTTTTTCGGTCTTTGCTAATTTGTTACCTTTCTATGCCTTTACCGGGTTATTCTAGCACGTGTAGTCATCATGATTAGCCTAAGTTCACGTATCTATGTGTCTCATCTCTTAATTGCTAATTCTACAACATGCTTAGTTGACTTACCTGTTTCCTTGTTCTTCGTGTTTGTTCTTTAACTATAGGATTTCCTTACTTGTAATATCATTACTTCATTTATTGCATGTTGATTTTCGTAATTCTTGTTGAGTTGACTATTTGGTTGTGGCACGAGGTTTCTTCCATGCGAAGTCTTATTGTCACGAGGTTTCTTCCATACAGAGTGTTATTGACACGAGGTTTCTTCTGAGCGGAGTGTTATTAGCACAATATTTCTTCCGTGCGGGGTGTTATTAGCACAAGGTTTCTGTCGTGCGATTGTTGTTGTTTGCACGAGGTTTTTGCTGTGCTGTTGTGAGATAATTACTTTTTCAACTACGAGGCAATACCTCGGGAGCGCCCCTGTTGATTTCCCTTTTTTATTGTGTTGTTTGTTGCTATTGTTGTTCCTTAACCTGTAAGATGTTCTTTTGCTTACGTGTTGTAATTGTCTTCTTGTTTTTCCATGTGTTGTTGCTTCTCCGTACATCTTTATTGTTTCATTAACCTGCCATTTGTTGCTATTCACTTCTGCCTTATTTCTCTTTTTCCAGTAGCGCCCTGGCCTAACCTCGTCACTACTCTACCCGAGGTTAGGCTTGGCACTTACTAGGTACCATTGTGGTATATATATTACGCTTTTGCAAAAACTTTTGTGCAGATCCAGGTACATCTTATTAGCTTCAATATTAGAGCATTTGGTTGCTGCTTGCAGACTTCAAGATATATCTACCAGCGTTCTTAGACCTCAGAGTCCCCTTCTATCCTTATTATTTAGATTTTCTTTATTCTCTTAGACTCTGATGTGTAGAGACATTTAGTATTTCCTTAGAGCTTGTTGCTTGTAACTAATGAGTTTTGGGAGTTGTTTATACTCTATATATATAGATGTTGAGATTTTAGTCACTTTTTGATTCTTTCCACAAATTGTTAGGCTTACCTATCCTTAGAGACTAAGTGCTATCACGACATCTTACAGAAGGAAACTTGGGTCGTGACGGCGGATGTCAGCAGACCTACCTCGAGTCTCCACATCCAAGCTGATATGCCTCACGGACAGCTAAGACCAGTACCAAAATTTGCAGAAGAAGTATCGTATGTAGTATGAGTACTTCATAAAATGTGAAAATAAGTGTCTAGCCTAACCTTGATGAGGTAGTGATGAGGATATGACAGGACACGCACATAATTAAACCTATGCAAATGAAAATTTATGTACAATATAACAACGAATAAAGATTATGTACTATTAGGAAGGAAAATGCGAATGGGGGTACAAGATACGGTAACTACAACAGGAAATGACAACATGAAACAGTTAATAAACCTTCAACCGATAAAAATGGGTAAACATAATGAATAAAGACTGCACGTCATCACCATCGTGCTTTTTCTCTCAACCTCACCATGAAACAATAATAATGACACAGCATCACCCTTCGTTATTTCACTCTCAATCTCTCCATAAAATGATGGATACGACATGGCATCACCCTTCGTGATTTTACTCTAAATTTTATCATAAAATAATAAATACAGCACGACATGACCTTTCGTGCTTTAACTCTCTTCCTCACTATGTATAAACCAATAAATGAAACAATAATGGTTACGACATCAACCGTCATGCTTTAATACTCTCCCTTATCATGTAGCAATGAATATATAACATTTGGGAGAAAGAATAAGCAAGAATAAACCTTACGTCAACAACTTCTACAATATTGAACCTCAACTTCCAATAATGCTTAATTATCACAAATGGTTAATAAATGTGAAAATAATGATCAAGTAAGTGATAAACTAGTCTAAGCATGGATATTATAATCAAATAAGGAAATAAATTACTAGAAACAAGTCTCACCTGCATGCTTTAACCTAACAACAATGCATAAGCACTTGTCATACCGTATATACGTTGTATCCAACATTTAAACATGTAGCAAATAGGCAAACAAGTATTTATCCCTAAAGTCAAGGTTAACCACGTCACTTACCTCACTCCAAAATTGACTCAATTTTCAATCACGGCTTTGCCTTTCGAACAAGCCTCCAAACCAATCAAATCTAGCAAATTAACAACCAAACAACTCAAAATAAGCCTTTGAAATTACCTAGGAATGAAAGAGGTTCAATTTAGGTCATTATTTAAAAAGTCAACTCCCGGGCCCGCTCGATCCAAACCGAAAATTCAGACAAAAACCTGATTACCCATTAGATGACTCTCCCCGGCATAACCCGAGGACCTTTTTCGGCATAACCCGTAGACCTTTCTAGCTTAACCCGATGACCTTCCTCGGCATAACCCCAAGACCTTTCCGGCATAACCCGATGACTTTCCCAACATAACCTGTGTACGTTTTTGGCATAACCCGATGACCTTCACAGGCATAACCTGAGGACCTTTTCAGCATAACCCGATGACCTTTCTGGCATAACTTGATGACTTTTCCGGCATAACCTATGGACCCTTTCCGGCATACCCCGTTGACCTTCCCAGGCATAAGCCGAGGACCTTTTCCGGCATAACTCGATGACCTCCCCGGCATAAACCGATGACCTTTCTGATATAACCTGAGAACCTTTTCCGGCATAACTTGATGACGTCCCTGCCATAATCCGAGGACCTTTCCGGCTAATTCGTTTACCCTGCCAGTAACCTGGCAATCTTTTCAGTATAGGATATCGCTCCCTAGTTGATGCCAGCATAACCTGGTAATCTTTCAAACTTAGGGCCTCTGATCCCCATTTGATTTTATTTTAGATATTGGGCTCCACTCCGTAATCTCATATCTCCCAAAAATACATAATCCTGGTTTTATTGCTTTCAATAAAGTAGTAATTTAGATTTTTATTGCAACAACTTATGAAATTTTTCTAGTAAAAACTGGGGGCAAAAAAAGTTCGTTTATTTGTTTGTTTTGGTTCCTGAGCCAGTTTTTACCTTGAGGCACAAGTTTCGTGACGTTCAGAAGAAGAAGTCTCGATCAAGATTAAAAGAAAAAGAACAAAAGAAAAGAAGTGAAACAAAGTGGAGAGGCAAAAAAGATATGGACTGCCCAAGGCATGATTGAAGCTGCAAACCTTGCAAGTCCCGTCTTGTTTCAAAAACTGAAGAAGAATGAACTAGAACCTACAGTAATGCGCATCAAGATAATAAAGAAAAAAAAAGGGAAAAAACAAAGAGAATGAAAGTAGGAAGAATATATTTTTGGTCTTGTTTCTTTTAAAATTGAGCCAATTCCTAAAATATCCTAAATTAATTTTTAAACCCCAGCTCGATCTTTCCTTTTCCCATTTTTCTTTTAAAATCCCTAAGACCTAACATTAGAACCTAGACCTAAACAATCATATTTCTCTTCTCAAAGAAGGAGCGTCGTTTACGCACAAAAAATATCAGAACTCTTCCCCTCTGAAAATATACAGAAAAATGGCGCGCAACTGATTCCAAAAAAAAAAAATTAATAATAAAACGAGACCCCTTTCATCTTCACCAAATGAACGACCCCTCCCCAAGCACCGTTTGCACTCTCACTATCTGGGTCCCTATTTTCCAAAAGACATGGCAGAAAGCATAACACAAAAAAAGCTCACTCAATTTGGGTATATTCTTCATCTTGCAATTCTTAAATCAATTAATGCAAATGTAAAATTATAAAAGGAAAGATTGAGAAAGGAAAAGATTTTAGCACGAACAATTAAGTTCGCTTTTGCATAATTTCTTCAACCTTAAGCTTTTATTCAATTCTCAAACATTTTGAATAGAGTAAAGCTACTATCATGTTATATTCGCTTGTCTTGTATCTTTTTTTTTACCTTTATTAACACACAGTAATTAATATTTAGGCTAACTTGTACATACTTTAATTTTTTTTGTTATTTTCCATCAATAAAGTAATTCAATCAATTTTATGCATGTGTATATAACAATTGACATAGTGTATAGCACAATGAAACTTTGTGAATGTGCCATTTTGATTTGAAAATTCATTAGTGATGTTTCTCTTTGTGAAGTATTGGATCACAAGTAGTCTGCCGATTGTCAAACATAAAATGATTTCAGTAACTAGCTAGTAATTAATTTTAAGTGTATATGGCATCCAATATTGAGAAAGAAGTGAAAGATTTTTTTTTTTTTAAAAGGGTTATGTGCGTTTTTTTTGTGAGATTGAACAGTTTGAAATTATAGTTCCGCTTTGTCACTATTTGTGAGATAGTTTGTATTTCGTCTGGTCCATTTCAGACGTCAGGACCATTTTGAAAGATCCCTAATTGAAAACATTAGAATAAGAATAATTTAATCCCAAAAATTCAGCTCATACTTTTGTTTTAGTAGCCTCTTTGTTATTCAATTTCATGTGGCTTAGCTTAATATCAATGAAGTTATCCTCAAATGTTTAGAGTGTCAAAATGCGTCCCCTTATTAGCGAATGGTGTAAATAGCAAAAAACACACTCCCTAGTTCGCCTTTACTTCCATAATACATGGTCTTACAATAATTCCAAATTAATTTTAAGAAAATCATGAATATTCGTAGTTTGCTTTAATTAAGTAAAAAAAAATTTTCGAAATAAATTGAAGCGTGCCATACACACATAAAATCAGTAACCCATGGCCCTCACATTGATACTAACTAGTGTAGAAAATACTTTGAACACTCGTAGCTTGCTGTAGGCGCGACTTAATCTATCATCGTGATTGTGTACACGTTCGCGTGACATGATTATGATCCTAATAACAAAATCAAGGCATGCATTTGCGCAACTTCGATGAACTTTCTTGATAATAATAAAGTGTGATTAATTGTGGACACTTACGCGTGGCATGATTTTTGACGCGCCAAACGAAATGAGTACATGTACGCGTGACTCCTTTTTAGATAATTCTTTTATGACGAATAATCAAGCAACTATAAGCGGTTAAGGGGGTAGATGCGCATAGATCCTAAAATGAGTAGTTAAACTATTTAAACCAAGTATAAATTGCTAAGACCGTGCTAGAACCACGGAACTCGAGAATACCTAACACCTTTTCCCGGATTAACAAAATTCCTTATCTAGAATTTCTGGTTCGCAGACTTTTAAATAAAGTCGAAAAATTTCCTTGATTTGGGATTTAAAATAAACCGCTGACTTGGGACACCATAATAAACTATTTCAAGTGGCTTCTCTGAAAATAAATAAAATAATCCCATTTCGATCTATGTCACTTTAATTGGAAAAACTCTCTTATATCCGTTCGGGTGGTAAAGAAGGAGGTGTGACAAACAAGAACTAAAACAGGACAAAATGGCCAGTAGTGCGGACCGCACTATTCCAGTACGACCGCAGAGGGGAGTTTCAGATAGTAGTGTTTGGGCTAGATAAAGGAATGCGGACCACTCTAAAATTGTGAAGCCGCAGGAGGTCAAGTGCGGCCGCAGTCATTATTATGTAGACCGCAGGTTTGAAAAATCAGAGAGCTATTTTAAGTCCAAAAGTAAAGAGTGCAGACTGCATCACTTTTGTGCGGCCATATAATTAGAAATGCGGCCGCACTTATTTTCATGCGGTCCGTAGAAGCCATGAAGTTCCAAGCCCAAATTACCAAGAAGGCGGACTGCACGATAAGTGTGGCCGCAGAAGCCCATTTTGTGGACCACACTAGAATTATGCGACCGCACAAACTTCGTAGGGGCATTTTTGTCAGATATTTCAGCTTAGTATAAATAGAACTTTTTGTCATTTTTAGGTTAAGTTTAGTTTGCAGAGGTGCACCTGAGCCGTTTTCTTTACTTCTTTGAGTAATGTTTTACTAGATTAACTTCTAAGCATTAGATTTTCTTTGTCTAATCAATTATTGTACATTCTATCATAATTTCTTCTTGTATTTTTTTTTATTTTTCATGAGTAGCTAAATCTTTAGTTAAGATTGTGGCCCAACCCTAGTGTGGGTACTTAATGAGTAATTAATTTAGGGCTTATTTTTGATTGAATTAGTGATAATTAGCCTTTTTATGGTTGAATGCTAGAATTAATGGTTGCAAACATTGATTCATGCCTATTTGGTTTGGTCTCTACTTGAGAAAGAAAGAGTAAGTCTAGGAAACTTGGATAATAAGAAACTGAGGTGAACTCAAGAAATTGTGTCACGAACCGGATTTTCCACTCTCGGGGGTCGTGTTGGCACCTACTAATGTGAGCTAGGCAAGCCGAATATTAAACAAATTATCTCTTTACCCGTTTTATACTCTTTAATAATTACAGACAATAATGTGAAAAAAACGGAAAAAATTTAAAATAAGCAGAAGAAAAGTAATGGAATATCTGAACATGTATCCAAAGCAACTGTTTGAGCCTCAACTACCTAGAATTTGTGTCACACTACCACAGATGATCTAAGAATGCTACATACAAAGTCTGAAAATAAACGATAAATGGTTTCTGAATTAAGGAAATGAAACAGGAATAAAGGAAAGATAGGAGTTGACGCCAAGGCCCGCGGACGTCTGCTGGACTACCTCGGGTTTACTATGTAGAATGAAGACAGCACCTTCACTACGGTCTAAGCGCTCTGGTATCGGTATCTGCACACAATGTAGAGTGTAGTATCAGCATAACTGACCCCATGTGCTGGAAAGTGCCTAACCTAACTTCGGCGAAGTAGTGACAAGGCTAGGACCAAACTACCAAATAATCTGTACAGTTAAATCATATACAACAGGAAAAATAAAAGCACATAATTATAGTTAAAGATGGGAGGGAAAAACATTCTTCGGGAAAGAACAGGTAACAACAGAATATCAAGAGGATTATAAAGCAACCAAGAACAACGATAAGGAAAACAAAGGCAGAATTCACTTTCATTTCACATCTTGTTGGAGGCGTGAAACCCGATCCCATTTCATGTATCGCGTTGCAGGCGTGCAACCCGATCCTATTTCAGATATCTTGTTGCAGGCGTGCAACTCGCTCCCATTTCATATATCTTGTTGCAGGCGTACAACCCGTTTCCATTTCATATATCTTGTTTCAGGCGTGGAACCCGCTCCCATTTCATATATCTCGTTATAGCCGTGCAACCCAATCCCATTTCATATATTTCCGTGGCAGCGTGCCACCCGATCCCAATTACCAATCAATAATAATCACAAAGAATCCTGGCAAGGGAACAAGAGCAATATAACAACATCCGACAAGGGAGCAATTACATCAAAACAAACATCCGTCAAGGGAACAATAATATGACAGTAACATCCCGGTAAGGTAACAATGATGATAATGATATATGAAGTGCAATAAACCACAATAGACTCAAAACAATTACAATACAAGACTCACGGGCATGCTTGACACCGACGTATAGATACTCGTCATAATGCCTATACGTCATACTCTACATCTAACACGTAGCAATTAAGACACAACTCCTAATTCCTCAAGCTAAGGTTAGACCAAACACTTACCTCGACGCCATGAACACAATTCACGCCTCAACTATCGTTTTACCTTTGGAGTCCACCACCAACTCGCTCGTATCTAACCACAAGTTACTTAATAATATTAACAAGTGCTAAATGAATCAATTATAATGCATGTAAATAAGTTTTCTAAAGTTTTTCCCAAATAGTCAAAATTTGACCCCGGGCCTACTTGGTCCAAAACCGAAATTCAGACCAAAACTCGATTACCCATTCACCCCCGAGTCCGGATTATAATTTGTTTTGGAATACAACCTCAATTCGACGCCTAAATTCCCAAATTTCAATATTTTTAGGTTTTACCCAAAATTCTCAATTCCACCATGAAAACCCTAGATTTTAGGATGAAATCTTGTAAAAAGAAGTCAAAGAGTAAAGAAAATGAGTTAGAAATCACTTAATAATGTTTTGGAGAAGAAAGATTGTTTGAAAAATTGACTCTTATGTTGGGTTTTGAAAAATGAAAAATAATTGAAAATCCCATTTTAATATACCCCTCTCAGACCCCCTGTGCGTAGTACTGTACAAAATCTAGTGCGGCCGCACAGCTCTCCATGTGGATTTCAGTGACATGCTTTAGTATTTTGATCATAACTTTCTCTACCGATGTCCATATTGTGGTTTCTATACTTTTATTGAAACTAACCACGAAGGGCTACAACTTTTGTTTTTGAATCATCTCAAAATACCTTGTAGATTAAAAGATATAGGCTTCCGAAATAAGACTAGTGAACCTGTGCGGACCACACAAAACTGAGTGCAGCTGCACAGCCCCCACCATGGACAACACCAAACCCAATGCAGTCAGCACCAGCGGGTTTAGAGATTTGCACTTCTCTGAACCTGCAACATCAATATTTTAAGCCTAAGACATCCCAGAACCTACCCGAAACTCACCCGGGCCCTCAGGACTCTAAACCAAGTGTGTATACTAACTCGAAAACATCATATGGACCTACTCATGTGATCACATCATCAAAATAACATGTAAACTATGAATTAAACCTGAAAACTCATCATTTTCATTAAGAACACTTAAATTTCATAACTCTTCCACCGAAAGTCCAACTCACGTCAAATAGACTCCATTTTCACCAATTTTTATAGCTATCATTTAAATACTATTACAAGTTTGTACCGGGCTCCGGAACCAAAATACGGGCCCGATTCCAATGGTTTCAAACATTAATTCTTTCCTTCATTTCTTAGATAATTCAACAGAACAATTTCTTTCAAAAATTGATTTATAAGGCTTGGGACCTTGGAATGCATTTTCAGGCATACTTCCAGGTCTCATATTTTATTGCGGACCTCCCGGGATTTTCAGAACACGGATCCAGATCCGTTTGCTCAAAATGTTGACCAAAGTCAACTAAAAATTAAATTTTTAACTCTAGAAATTTCTATTTCTCATCTTTTCACATAGAAAGCTTTCCGGGTATAGGTTTGTACCATGCACACAAATCAAGGGAGGTAAAATGGAGGTTTTTAGGCCTCGGAACACTGAATTTGTTTTTAAAACAAGTGATGACCTTCTGGGTCATCATATCCTCCACCCTTAAAACAACCGTTCGTCCTCGAACAAGCATAAGAAGGAAGTACTTGAGTAGGGGAAAAGACGGGGATAACGCCTTCACATATCGGACTCGGACTCCCAGGTAGATGCCTCAACAAGTTGACTTCTCCAATGAACACGAACAGAAGGAAAATATTCTTCGATCTCAACCGACAAACTTGCCGGTCTAGTATAGCTACCGGCTCCTCCTCATAAGACAAGTCCGTGTCCAGCAGGACAATGCTAAAATCTAACACGTGGGATGGATCACCGTGATATTTCTGAAGCATGGACACATGAAACACTTGATGCATGACTGATAAGCTCAGCGGCAATGCAAGTCTGTAAGCCACCTCCCCCACTCAATAAGAATCTCAAAGGGGCTAATAAACCTAGGGATAAGCTTGCCCTTCTTCCCAAATATCATCATGCCCTTTATAGCCAAATCTCAAACCTTCCGGTCGGCATATCTATTTTGCCTGGACTGAGCTGTACGAAGCCTATCCTGACCTTTTCCAAGGCATTCTGAACTAGATCCGTACCTAACAACCGAGCCTCTCCCGGATTAAATGATCCAATCGGCGACCGACACCGCCTACCCTATAAAGTCTTATAAGGAGCCATCTAGATACTCATCTGGTAGCTGTTGTTGTAGGCAAACTCCGCTAAAGGAAAGAATGGATCCCACGAGCCTCCAAAATTAATGACACAAGCTCAGAGCATATCCTCTAAAATCTGATGGGTCTGCTCGGACTGCCCGTCCGTTTGAGGATGAAGCGCCATGCTCAATTCAACTCGTGTGCCCAACTCTCACTGGACTGTCCTCCAAAAATGTGAGGTAAACAGCCTAACTCGGTCCGAAATGATAGATACTGGCATACCATGAAGAGGAATAATCTCCCAGATATAGATCTCTGCTAACCTCTCGGAAGAACAGGAGACTGCCACAGGAATGAAATGTGTTGACTTGGTCAGCCTATCAATAATTACCCATACTGCATCGAACTTCCTTTGAGTGCGTGGGAGTCTAACAACGAAGTCCATAGTGATGCGCTCCCACTTCCACTAATCAGGAATCTCAATCTTCTAGAACAAACCACCAGGCCTCTGATGCTCGTACTTAACCTGCTAACAGTTCAAACATCGAGCCGCATATGCAACGATATCCTTCTTTGTTCTTCTCCATCAATAATGCTTCTGGAAACTTGATGCATATTAGCGGTGCCCAGATGAATAGAGTATCGGGAACTATGGACCTCCTCTAAAATAAAATCTCGAAGCCCATCCACATTAGGCACACAAACTCGACCCTACAATATCAAAACTCCATCATCTTCTATGGTAACCTGCTTGGCACCTCCGTGCTACACCATGTCTCTAAGGACACACAAATGGGGATTATCATACAAGTGATCTCGAATACGCTCTAGTAAGGAAGAACAGGCGATTGTGCAAGCTAACACGCGGCTGGGCTCAGAAACATCCAACCTCACAAACTGATTGGACAAAGCCCGAACATCCAAAGCAAGCAGCCTCTCACCGACTGGAATATATGCAGGACTGCCCATACTAGCTGGCTTCCTGCTAAAAGCATCGACCACCACATTGGCATTCCCCGGATGATATAAGATGGCAATATCATAGTCTTTAAACAACTCTAACCCCCTTCTCTTCCTCAAGTTTAGCTCCTTCTGCTTGAACAAATACTGCAAACTCTTGTGGTCCGTGAACATCCCACACGCCATTGCATACAGATAATGTCTCCAAATCTTCAACTCTAGATCATGGACAATGGCTGCTAACTCAAAATCATGCACCGCATAGTTCTTCTCGTGAATCTTCAACTGGCGTGATTCATATACAATGACCTTGCCATCCTGCATCAACACCACAACAAGTCTAATACGAGATGTATCACAATAAACTATATATGGCCCTAAACCTGTGGGTAAAACTAACACAGGTGCCGCTGTCAAAGCTGTCTTGAGCTTCTAAAATCTCACCTCACACTTGTCTGACCACCTGAACTGGGCACCCTTCTGGGTCAACATGGTCATCAGGAATGCAATAGACAGAAACCCCTCCACAAACCGACGGTAGTAGCCTGCCAACCCTAGGAAACTCTGAATCTCTGTAGCTGATGCTAGTCTAGGACAGTTCTTGACTGCCTCAATATTCTTCGGGTAAAACCGAATACCATCTATAACACAACGTAACCCAAGAATACAACTCAACTCACCAGAGCTTAGACTTCGAAAAATTGACATACAACTGACTATCCCTCAGAGTCTGAAGAACAACTCTAAGATGTTACTCGTGCTCTTCCTAGCTATGGGAATAGATCAAAATATCATCAATGAAGGCTATCACAAATGAAATCCAAGTAAGGCCTGAACACTTGGTTCATCTAATCCATAAAAGCTGCTGGGGCATTTTCAACCCGAATGACATCACCAAGAACTCATAATGCCCGTACCGAGTACGGAAAGCTATCTTACGGATATCAGATGCCCTTATCCTCAACCAATGGTAGCAAGATCTCAAGTCAATCTTTGAAAATACCTTGGCACCTTGAAGCTGATCAAACAAATCATCAATCCTCGGCAATAGATACTTATTCTTGATCGCAACCTTGTTCAATTACCGGTAATCTATAGACTTTTGCATCAATCTATCCTTCTTCTTAACAAACAACATCGGTGCATCCCAAGGCGGAACACTACGGCTAACGAAACCCTTTTCAAGCAAGTCTTCCAACTGCTCTTTCAAATCTTCAACTTAGGCGAGGCCATACGATATGGCAAGATAGAAATGGGCTGAGTGCTCTGAGTCAAATCAATGCAGAAGTCAATATCCCTGTTGGGTGGCGTACCAGACAGGTCTGAAGGAAATACCTCAGTAAACTCGCGAACAACAGCCACTGAATCAATAGGAGGAACCTCGGTGCTAGAATCACGAACATATGCTAAATAGGACAAACACCCCTTCTCTACCATGCATCGAGCCTTCCCATAAGAGATGACACTATGTGTAGAATGACCAGGAGTCCCTATCCACTCAAAACGAGGTAAACCCGGCAAGGCTAAGGTCACAGTTTTGGTATGAGAGTCTAAGATAGCGTAATAAGGTGATAACCAGTCCATCCCCAGTATGACATCAAAATCAACCATGTCCAGCAGTAACAAATCTACACAAGCCTCAACACTCCCAATCATAACTATGCACGAACGATGGACTCGATCTATCAAAATTGAGTTACCCACTGGTGTAGACACATAAAAAGGAGCACTCAAAAAATAACTAGGCATGGCCAGATACGGTGCAAAATAAGATGACGCATATGAGTATGTAGACCCTAAATCAAATAGGACTGAAGCATCTCAACTACAAAGTAGAGCAGTACATGTGATAATCACATCGGAAGCCTCAGCCTCAGGCCTGGCTGGAAGAGCATAACATCAGGGCTGGGCCCCACCACCCTGGACTACATCTCTGGGCGGCCTACTGTTGGCTGGCCTCCACCTCTAACTACCTAACCTCCACCTCTAATACCTCTTCCTCCACCTCTAGCACCTCTACCCCCACCCCTAACTGGCGAGTGGGCGGCGGAACACCTGGTGCCGGAACCATAACATGGGAACCCTACTGATGAGAATTGTTCAGTGCTCGAGGGAAATATCTAGAAATATGCTTCGTGTTGCCATAAGTAAACAAGTCCTCGGTTGCTGGAGCTGACGACCCTGAAAACTCTAAAGCGACGATTCACTGATATGATCTAGTAGTCCATTGTAGGACTACTGATCAGAATGCTGCATATAAGAACCACGACCACCTGAAGCACCGTGAGAAACCTGAAGTGCTGACTGAAAAGGGTTAGGTAGATGGCCTTTTTAATACGAATCCTTGCCTCCATATGAGGCACCACTAAATCTACCTGAATGATGAAGCCTCTTGTTCGACCTATGACCACCTCCCTACGATAGAACTATCTCCACTCTCCTAGCCACATTGGACACCTCCTATAAAGAAATCTCACTCCTAGTTTCCCTAGCCATCGGAAGTAGAATCGGCAGAATAAGCCCCACAATGAACCTCCACATCCTCTCCCTCTCGGTGGGAAGTATGACAAGAGCATGACGAGCAAAGTCGATAAATTAAGTATCATACTAAGTAACAGTCATAGAACCCTACCGGAGATGCTCCAACTGCCTCCGATAGGCCTCTCTGTTAGTGATAGGGAGAAACTTCTCCAGAAATAGCTGTGTAAACTACTCTCAAGTAAAAGCTGGTGATCCGGCTGGTCTAGCCAAGCAATAATCTCTCCACCTAGTCTTGGAAAATCCAAATAAGAGAAAAGTAGCAAAGTCGATTCCATTGGTCTCCACTATCCGCATGTTCCTGAGAACCCTATGATAGGTGTCTAGATAATCCTGGGGATCCTTAGAAGATGCACTGCTGAAGGTAGTAGTGAAGAGCTTGGTATACTTGTCCAATATCCACAAAGCATCGGCAGACATAGCTACTCTATCCTTGGTCTGGTCTACCACACCCGGCTAACCTGCTCCAACTAGCTGAGCTACTAGAGTCTGAAATTGGGGAACTATCTGCTCCGGAGTGCGAGTAGCAGGAGTTTGGGCTCCCCCTCTAGCCAGAGAGATGACTGCTACAACAGGAAGCAAGCATGCCCCGTTGACACTCTCCACAAGGCCCACTATATGGACCAGAGCATCCTGGAGTATTGGGGTAGCAATAAGCCCCTCTAGGACCTGAGTTGTGCCCGCCGGAACTACTGGGGCTGGAAGCGCATTTTCAAAGTCAACCTGAGGCTCTGCTGCTGGTGCTGCTGCTCTGGGCTGAGCCTTGCCCCTCTCTCGACCTCTAGTACGGCCTCGACCTCGCCCTTTGCCCCTCGTAGGAGCTGCTACTGGGGGCTCGGGCTACTGATCGGTGGATGAGGAAGTGCGTGTTCTCGCCATCTGCAAAAGAATAGAATAGTAATTCAATTAGTATTGAGAAACCAAACCACACGACATGAAAGAATAGATGTGAAATTTTTCCTAACTCTGCAGCCTCTGGGGGATAAATACAGAGGTCTCCGTACCGATCCTCCGGAATCTACCAAGCCTGTGAACTGTGAGACCCATGTAACCTAGAGCTCTGATACCAATTGTCATGACCCGAATTTCCTACCCTCAAAGTTCGTGATGGCACCTACTCATGTGAGCTAGGTAAGCCGAATATTTAACAAATTACCTATTTACCCATTTTATGCTCTATAATAATTAAAAACAATAACGTGAAAATAACGAAAAATTTAAAATAAGCGAAAGAAAAGCAATAGAATATCTGAACATATATCCAAAACGACTGTTTGAGTCTCAACTACCCAGAACTGGTGTCACAGTACCATAGACGATCTAAGAATGCTACATACAAAGTCTAAAAAAAAAGATACACTGTTTCTAAATTAAGGAAATGAAGCAGGAATAAAGGAATAATAGGATGTGACGCCAAGGCCCGCGGACATCTGCAAGACTACCTCGGGTCTCTTGTGTGGAATAAAGACAACACCCTCACTGCAGTCTAAGCACTCATGTATTGGTATCTGCACACAATGTAGAGTATAGTATCAGCACAACCGACCCCATGTGCTGGTAAGTTCCTAGCCCAACCTTGGCGAAGTAGTGTCGACGCTAGGACCAGACTACCAAATAAACATGTGCAGTAAAATCATATACATCAGGAAAAAATAAAAGCAGATAATTACAGTTAAGAAGGGGAGGGTCAAAACATGCTCCGGGGAAGAATAGGTAACCACAGAATATCAAGAGGATTATAAATCAACCAAAATCCAATTACTAACAAGGATAAGGAAAATAAAGTCAGAATTCACTTTCATTTCACATCTTGTTGTAGGCCCGCAACCCAATCCCATTTCATGTATCTCGTTGCAGGAGTGAAACTTGATACCATTTCACATATCTCGTTTCAGGCGTTCAACCAGCTCCCATTTCATATATCTTGTTGTGGGCGTATAACCTGCTACCATTTTATATATCTTGTTGCAGGTGTGAAACCCGCTCCCATTTAGTATATCTTGTTGCAGACGTACAACCCGCTCCCATTTCTTATATCTTGTTGCAGGCGTGCAACCCCCTCCCATTTTATATATCTCTTTGCAGGTGTGCATCTCGATCCCACCTCACATATTTCTGTAGTGGCATGCCACCCGATCCCAGTTACCAATCAACAATCACAAAGAATCCTAGTAAGGAAATAAGAGCAATGTAATAACGCCCCGATAAGGGAACAATTACATCAAAACAAACATCCCGACAAGGGAACATTAATATGACACTAATATCCTGCCAAGGGAACAATGATGATAATGATATATGACGTGCAATAAACAATAACATAGTCATAACAATTACAATACAAGAATCACAGGCATGCCTGACACCAATGTATAGATACTCGTCACCATGCCTATACATCGCACTCTATATTTAACACATAAAAAATAAGACATGACTCTTAATCCCTCAAGCTAAAGTTAGACAAAAAACTTACCTCAATGCCACAAACACAATTCACTCCTCAACTATTGTATTACCTCTTGAGTCCACCACCAACTCGCTCGTATATAGCAACAAGTTACTTAATAATATTAATAAGTGCTAAATGAATAAATTATAATTCATGGAAAAAAGTGTTCTAAAGTTCTTCTCGAAATGTCAAAATTCAACCCTAGGCCTGATTGGTCCAAACCCCAAATTTTGGATCAAAACCCGATCACCCATTCATCCCAAAACTTGGATATATAATTGGTTTTGGAATCCAACCTCAATTTGAGGTCTAAATCCCCAAATTTTAATATTTTTAGGTTTTACCCAAAATTCCCAATTCCACCATGAAAACCCCAGATTCTAGGATGAAATCTTGTAAAAAGAAGTTAAGGACTAAAGAAAATGAGTTAGAAATCATTTACTAATGTTTTGGAGAAGAAAGGTTATTTGCAAAATCGTCTCTTATGTTTTTAGGGTTTTGAAAAATGAAAAATAACTGAAAATTATTTTTGAATATACCCCTCTAAGACCCACTGTGCAGATTGCAAAAAATCGAGTGTGGCCGCACAGCTCTCCATATGGACTGCAGTGACATGCTTTAGTATTTTGTCCATAGCTTTCTCTACAGATGTCCAAATTGTGATTTCTATTCCTATCCAGAAACTATACACGAAGGTCTACAACTATTGTTTTTGAATCATATCAAATTTATTTTGTAGATCAAACAATATACGCTTCCGAAGTCGGACCAGTGCACCTGTGCAGACAGTACAAAATCGAATGCGGACGCACAACCCCCACCGCAGACAACACCAAAACCAATGCGGTCAGCACTGGTTGGCTTAGAGATTTGCACTTCTATGAACCTACAATATCCATATTTTAAGCCTAAGACATCTCGGAACCTACCTGAAACTCACCTGGACCCTCGGGACTCTAAACCAAGTGTGCATACTACCTCAAAAACATCATACGGGCCTACTCATGCGATCACATCATCAAAATAATATGTAAACCATGAATTAAACCTCAAAACTCATCATTTTCATCAAGAACACTAAAAGTTCATTACTCTTCCACCAAGTCCAACTCACATCAAATAGACTCCATTTTTCACCAAATTTCACAATTATTATTCAAATACTATAACAAGTTTGTACCGGGTTCCGAAACCAAAATGTGGGTCTGATAGCAATGGTTTCAAATATTAATTCTTTTCTTCATTTCTTAAATAATTCATTAGAACAATTTCTTTCAAAAATTGATTTATATGGCTTGGTACCTCGAAATGCATTTTCGGGCATATTCTCAGGTCTCATATTTTACTGCGGACTTCCCAGGATTGTAAGAATACGAATCCGGATCCATTTGCTCAAAATATTGACTAAAGTCAACCAAAATTCAAAATTTTAACTCTAGAAATTTCTATTTCTCACCTTTTCACATAGAAGGCTTTCCGGATATAGGTCCAGACCACGCATGCAAATCACGGGAGGTAAAAGGGAGGTTTTTAGGCCTCAGAACACTGAATTTGTTTTTATAACAAGTGATGACCTAGATTAAATGGTCAAATCTAGAGATAGTAAGACCCGACTTGAGCATATATCACTTGATTTGTGCAATACCTATTTGGTCTTGAGAAACCAAATTGGGTAAAATCACTCAAACTACCGAGAGGTATAAAGTGGGCAATTACGTATGATAACTATATTACGACTTAGACTGGCATGTTCGAGGTTAGTCCGAGACCGGCCTAGGTTTGTGAGTCCAAATGGGTAGTGGGCCTAACCATTTAAGCTTGGGACCAAGTGGGAGTGGGCTGCTAAGTAGGCCGGTCACTGAAAAAAGCCAGTGAGACCGGGACCATTTGGTCCCGGGACCGGCTGCTAAGTGGCCGATTCAACGGGTCATAAATGGGCCCAACAACTATTTTTTTTTAAAAATGTTTGGAAAAGTTTAAAAAATTATTGTTTTCCTGCAAAAATAGTCGTTTGCTATTTCTAAAATAGCCATTTAACCTTCCCCCCACCCCAAACTTTGTTTTAACCCCATCTTTTTATAGTTACATTTTTTTTCTTATTTAAAACTATAAATATTCCCTTATTCCTTCATTTTTCTCACAAAATCATCAGCTGCTTACTTTATTATTGCAATTTGAGAAATATTATCAAGTTGGTGAATTGAAATATTCAAGTCTTTAAGTGTTCAACAATATATAACTTTTAACAAATTTTTCGTCAATTTGGTAAACTCGTTCCAAATCTTAAGTTTTAATATTATTGTTTTGTTTGTTTTATTTACTTTTTTGTATTGTTTGATTAATTAAGATGGATTTTTTGTTAATAAAATATTTAGTAAAAATAAGATAAAATCCAAGAGTGGTGAATCTAGTGGCCAATCTATTTCTCCTCCAATTCCCCGTTCTCCACAACCCAAACCCCATAACTGCTCTCCATCGGCTCTATTCTTGATAGTGATAATACTTTATTACAATTTATTGAGAGTCAATATATGCATAATGTTGGAGGTGGGAAATAACTAGACCCACATAGGCCCGGGACCCGACCACTTAGGCCCACACAAACCCGAGATCAACCAACTTAGACTCGGGTCATTAGTTAATGGTCTCGGTCCCAGGCCGGTTACTAAAACAAACCCTACGAAGACCGAGCCCACTTAGGACTGGCCCACGAAGCCCGAACCCATGAGGCCCGGGCCCAACCCACTTTATACCCTTAATTACGACCCCGATTAATCAAACTTTCCCTAGAATTTACAACCCATTAGGTAACCACCTAGGTTGAAGTCACGACCCTAGATCCTTTATCATTTGAAATATAACAAAAAGCTAAAACATTGTCGTCTAGTATATTACTTGCAATCAATAGCTTAAAGTTGAAATATAAACAACCAACAAGCATGTGAAAGTGCAAATTGATGCACATTATACAATTACACTAGGTGTATACCTAATCTCATTTCTAACTCCTTGAGGATTCAACCCTAACTCATGTTGGGATTCATTATTGCTTTGACCGCCTCATTACCTATAATTGTTGTGTGAGTTTGGGCGACATCACTAGGCAGTAGAGATTTCAAAAACGAGGGTTTGAACCCATTTCTCAAATTTTGAGCTAGAAACCTCAGATTTGGGAAATTCTTGAAGAGATTTTCGAGGAGTTGATTTGGGTAAGTGATTCTTACTAAGTATTGGTTAAATTCCATGTTTGTGTCTTTAATTTCATCATTAAATTAGTGATTTAGAGTGGAAAATTTGAAAACATAATGGAGGAAAGTTTTTAGGCTAAATTTTGAGGTTTTGGTTGAGATTTTGGTATTAGATTTGAGTAATTTTTGTATGGGTGGACTCGTGGTCGAATGGGTGTTTGGATTTTATGACTTTTACTCAATTCTGAGATTTGGTCCCATGACATTTTTGACTTTTGATTAAGAGCTTAGTATTTTCTTGTGGAATTTATTCCTTTAGACCGTGTTGATTGTATCAAACTATTTGTGGCTTGATTCAAGGCATTTGGAGGCTGTTTCGCGAGGCAAGAGCTTGTGGAGTAGAGCTTCGCACAATTAAAGGTAACACTTCTAAACTTGGTTCTGAGAGTATGAGACCCAAATTTCGTGTTATGTGATCGGTTTTGAGGTGGTGCATTAGCTATGTGACGGGCATGTAGGCATGCACCGTAAGAATGGTGACTTGGTCGATTCTATGAAATTGAATAGTTGTTAAATCTTGTTGTTGGCCATATTTTCACCATATGTTAGAGCTGTTGAGCTATCAGCCATGTCAGAAACCCTGATTAGGCTATGTGTGGGTAATATTTAGCACCAGTGGTCGTTCTTTGTTTTTGAATTAATTGCTTAATCTGCCAATTTGTACTCAGTCACAATTATTACTTTCATATTATGTCTCAGTTTCTGCTGTCTTTACTTGTTATATCATATCATCATTTTTGGGTGAGTGTCATGATTCTGGTGAGCCCAAGAGACTCGAGAGGTTATTGACTGAATGAGGTTGAGGTTCTATTATAATTAGTATTTATGGTATCGGGCTTCACAGCACAACAAAATTTACTGATTCATGTCAAGATTTGGCTTATTATAGTACTTGGGCTGGATCGTCCCATCTGGAGTATGCACATCCACAGTGGGCACAATTCTAGAAATTAATACGTTTCAGTTAAATCTACCCTTGTTTATGTGCATATGGGCTGGATCTACCCTATTATGTGTTATGTTTTGTTGTAAAATCTGAAAGCATATCTAAATTCTTGTCGAAAGCATGTATAAATTCTTTTAAATTCACTTGTAGATTACGAATTTCTAAGATATCACAGCCATATTTTATGTAACTTTCTATATTGTTAAATGATGAAAGTGGACAGTAATAATTGGACTTGTCACTACTTTCAATACAAATGTTAGATTTATTACTTATTGAGTTGATTGTACTTACATTATACCCCACAACTCGTATGTAGATCCATGTGCTTCCAGTCACAACGGTTGCTGAGTCCAGACTTTGGAGATCATCGTGATAGTTGCTTGGCTTTGGCAGACCTTGACTCTCGTCCCTTATCTTTCAGTCATTTATTCAGTTTTACCTTAAAGACAACATATCAGTCTATGTCATTTTGTAGGTGCTCATGTACTCACCGACACTCGATTTTGGGAGAGATTATGTATTGAGTTATGATTTCCTTTTCTATTTCTAAGAGATTTTTCTTTAATTAAACTATTTTAGTATCTTTCAAAGACTAGAAGTGCTAAAATTGTTTAAGTTGTTGGTTTGCCTAATACTATGATAGGTGCCATCACGATGGGTTAGTTTTGGATCGTGATAAGTTGGTATCAGACCCTAGGTTACATAGGTCTCACGAGTTATGAGCAGGTTTAGTAGAGTCTTATAGATCAGTACAGAGACGTCTATACTTATCTTGAAGAGGATGCAGAAACTCAATGAAAATTTTAGTCATGTATTCTTTTCATGAGGATTTGTTGATTCTGAGAATTTAACTTACGTTGTTCTATTCTCTCTCAGATAGTGAGTACATATGCTACCGGTCAGGGCGAACAACCACCAGTACCCCCCAGCTAGGGACACAAGTGGCAAAGGTCATGGTAGGGGCAAAGGTGCATCTCGTATAACAGTTGGAGAAGCACCGGTAGATCCACTGGTTACTCTATCTCAGGAGCAACTTCCAGATGTAGCAGAGGCGGCGGGGCCAACTCAGGAACCAACGGTACCCATTGTGATTCTATGCCTTCAAAAGGCCTTGGCTTAGATTTTGGCTCTACGCACAAGCCTTGCTCGGGTGATTTTTGTTCAGCCAGTCGTAGCCACTTCTCAGGCCGGGGGAAGTATTCGAACTCCCACCGCTCGTACACCCGAGTAGGTGATGAAGGGACTTCAGACACCGGGGACTACTAGCCCAACTGATTGCAACTACTCAGCCTTAGGTGTCTACGATTATGATTGATGAGGAGAAGAGGAGACTAAAGAGGTTTGGAGGCTCCAGCCTCCATCATTTAGTAGTGTTGAGTCTGAGGATGCCTAGGACTTTTTGGACAAGTGGCAGTGAATTCTTGGCACAGTAGGTATTCTGTGGACTGGTGGGGTCTCATTCACTACTTTTTAGTTCACTGGAGCTTCCATCTATTGTTGGGAGGCTTATAAGAGTCACAGGCCACTCGGTTCAGCACCACTAACATGGCATGTGTTTTTCATTTTCTTCTTGGAAAAGTTTGTGCCAAAGACTTGCAAGGAGGAGCTGCGCAGATAGTTTGAGCAGTTACATTCTTAGAGGTTGCTCGTCACACATTTTTGTTAGTTGCCACTGATAGGGAGAGGATTGAGAAGTTCTTCTCTACTACCAGTATCATATTATGATGACTCAGGATAGTGTGTCTGGTGCTACATTGGACGAGGTGATCGATATTGCTCGATGGTCAGAAACAGTTTGCAGTTAGGAACGTGATGATATGGAGGCCATGGTGCCTCGAGATTTGGAGGTTTCAGTAGTGTTCTTTCTGGGGGACAGTCTTACCATAATATGGATCGTTCTTAAAAGCCCACTCAGATGGCACATCCAGTTCATCATGGCACATTATCAAGCCATGGTTCATTTAGTGCTAGATCGGGTCATTCATCTCTCAGAGCTCGCCCAATTCAAAGTTTATTTTGCGCGCCATCAATTAATGGTTCATCTGTAGCAGTTTCCTTTCGTAGTAATTTTTGTTCTCAAGGCCCGCTCCAATATTTTCCACCATTTTTTGAGAGGGGTTGTTTGGATTGTGGAGAGTTGGGTCATATAAAGAGATTTTTCTCCCCGCCTTACGGGATGTTCAGCTCAACAGATGATTAAGGATATGACTTCAGCCCTAGTTACTTCACCACCCATCCAGTCAGCTCGGGGTGGGGCTCAAGTAGCTAGGGGTTGCCCTAGAGGGGGAGGCCTATCAGGTGGTGGTCAGGCCCGCTTCTATGCTATTCTAGCCAGTCCAAATATCGTTGCTTTAGACACAGTGATCACATGTATTGTCTTAGTATACCACATGGATGCTTCTATATTATTTGACTCTGGTTCCACTTATTCGTATGTATCATCATATTTTTCTCATTATCTGGATACACCCTGTGAGTCCTTAGTTTCATGTGTTCATGTGTACATGCTAGTGGGCGATACTATTATTGTGGAGCATGTGTATCGGTCGTGTGTAGTGGATGTTAGGAGATTGGAGACTAGAGTTGATCTCTTATTACTTAGTATGGTTGATTTCGATGTGATATTGGGTATGGATTGGTTGTCTCCAAATCATGCCATTTTGGATTTTCACGCTAAGACTATGACATTGGTGATGCTGGGATTTCCAAGGATCGAGTGGAAAGGTTCTCTAGATTATATTACCAACAGAGTGATTTCATATTTGAACGCCCAACGGATGGTTGGGAAAGGCTGCTTGCCTTATTTGTCCTATCTAAGGGATGTTGGTACTAATACTTCTACGATTGATTCTCTTCCGGTGGTGCGAGATTTTCTGGATGTGTTCCCTGCAGGCCTGCCGGGCATGCCACACGACAAGGAAATTACCATTGGTATTGACTTAGTGCGGGCCACTCAACCTATTTATATTCCTCTATACCTTGGCACTAGCTGAGTTGAAAGAACTTAAAGTGCATCTTCAGGAACTTCTTGAAATGGAGTTTATTAGGAATAGTGTGTCGCCTTCGGGTGCACACTATTTGTGAAAAAGAAGGATGGTACTGTGCGGATGTGCATCGACTATACACAGTTGAATAAAGTCACAATCAAGAACAAGTATCAATTTCCACACATTGATGATCTATTCGACCAGCTTCAAAGAGCGAGAGTATTCTCTAAATGTCTGGGTATCACCAGTTAAAGATTCCGACTCGAACATTCTAAAGACAACATTCAGGACCCATTAGGGTCAATATGAGTTCCTTGTGATGTCTTTTGGGATGACCAACGCCCTAGCAGCATTCATGCATCTAATGAATAATGTATTTCAGCCTTATCTTTACTCGTTTGTCATAATATTCATTAATGATATCCTAGTGTACTCTCATAGCCAGGAGGAGCATGCCTAACATTTGATAATTGTGTTGCAGTGACTGAGGTAGGAGAAACTTTATGCCATATTCTTCAAGTGTTAGTTCTAGCTTAGTTCAGTGATATTCTTGGGACATGTGGTGTCTAGTGAGGGGATTAAGGTGGACCCGAAGAAGATGAAGACGGTCTAGAGTTGGCCCAGACCGTCCTCAGCTACGAATATTTGAAGCTTTCTCGTCTATTCCATCGCCTTTTACCAAATTGACCATGAATGGTGCTCTTTTTAGGTGGGTGGATGGGTGTGAGGAGAGCTTCCAGAAGCTCAAGACTGCCTTGACCACAACCCTAGTTCTTGTTCTACCATCAGCTTCTAGTTCTTATACAGTGTATTACTATGCTTCTTGAATTGGTATTGGACGTGTCTTGATGAAGGGGGTAGAGTAATTGCTTAAGCTTCATGCCAATTGAAGCCTCATGAGAAGAACTATCATGTTCATGATTTTAGAATCGGCTGCCATTATTCATGCATTGAAGATTTGGAGGCATTATCTCTATGGTGTGTCTTGTGAGATATTTGCAGATCATTGGAGCCTCCAGCATTTGTTCAGACAAAAGGGCTTAAATTTGAGGCACCGAATATGGATAGAGGTGCTAAAGGACCAATATTACTATTCTGTATCATCTCGAAAAGGCCAATGTAGTGGCCGATGCCTTGAGTAGAAAGGTGGTAACTATCAATATCCTTGCATTCATTATTTTTGGTGAGAGATCGCTTGCAGTTGATTACATCAGACAGCGCCGGTAAGATGATCCCCATTTGCTTATCCTTAAGGACACGGTTCAGTACAGTGATGCCATAGATATTACTATTGGGAATGATTGGGTGTTAAGGATGCAGGGTCAGATTTGTATGACTAATGTAAATGGCTATGTGAGTTGATTCTTGAGAAGGCCCATAGTTCGTGATATTCCATTCATCCGAGTGCTGCAAAGATGTACTAGGACTTGAGGCAGCAGTATTGGTAGATGAGAATGAAGAACGATATATTGGGGTTTGTAGGTTGGTGACTTAACTATCAACAGGTTCAATATGAGCATAAGAGACCGGGTGGATTACTTCAGAGGCTTGAGATCTCGAAGTGAAAATGGGAGCTAACCATGGATTTTGTTGTTGGACTCCCACAGACTTCGAGAAAGTTTGATGCTATTTGGGTAATTATGGATTGGCTGACCAAGTCCGCACACTTCATTCCAGTTGGGACTATTTATTCTTCAGAGCAGTTGGCTGAGATTTACATCCATGAGATTCTCCGCCTTCACGGCATGACAGTGTCCATCATTTCAGATCGAGGCACGCAATTTACATTGCAATTTTGGAGGGTCTTCCAGCAAGAGGTTGGCACCCAAGTTGAGTTGAGTACAATATTTCACCCTCAGATGGACGGATAGTCCGAGCGCACTATTCAGATACTGAAGGATATGCTATGTGCTTATGTCATATATTTTGGGGGTTCATGTGATCAGTTCTTGCCGCTCGTAGAGTTTGCTTACAACAACAGCTACCAGCCGAGCATTCAGATGGCTTTGTATAAGGCTATGTATGGGAGATGGTGTCAATATACAGTGTGTTTGTTTGAGCAAGGTGAGGCTAGCTATTGGGTACTGACTTGGTTCAGGATTCTTTGGTCAAAGTTAAAATGATTCAGGATCGGCTTCACATAGTGTAGTCTAGACAAAAGGGTTACACCAATTGGAAGGGTCATGATGTTGCTTACATAGTTAGTTAGAAGGTTCGGCTCAATGTTTCACCCATCAAGGGTGTTGTGAGGTTCGGGAAGAAGGGTAAGTTCAGTCTTCGGTATATAGGGTCGTTTAAGGTCCTTTAGAGGATTGGGGAGGTGTCTTACAAGCTTGCTTTGCCACTTAGTCTGTCGAGTGTTCATCTATGCTCTGGAAGCATGCCCACGATCCGTCTCATGTTTTAGATTTCAGAATAATTTAGTTGGATGGTGATTTGACTTATGATGTGGAGCCGGTGGCTATTTTGTGTTGATAGGTTCTAAAGTTGAGGTCAAAGGATATAGGTTCAGTGAAGGTGTAGTGGAGAGGTCAGTCAAGTCTAGAGGCTACTTGGGAGATCAAGCGAGTTACGCGAGCATAAATCTATACCTATTTGAGACTCCAGGTATATTTCTAGACCCGTTCGAGGACGAACTTTTATTTAAGAGGGGGTGGATGTAACGACCCGTTTGGTTGTTTGGGAGTTGTAGTCCCGTTCCCTTATTTTCTGCTCATTTTATGTTTTATATTTATCATGTAAATTTTCGGGGTAGTTGGGTCAGGTCCGGATAGGTTTCGAAATGAGTTGAGACACTTAGACTCAAGGTTGAAAGCTTAAGTTGAAAAGATTGAGCGGTTGTTGACTTAAGTTTAAATGGATCTGGATTGGATTTTTGAAGGTTTTGTAAGATCCATTGGGATATGTTTTACTTAGAAGTGTGTCCTGATTATGATATGGAGGTCTGCAGTTGAGTTAGGCTTGAAATTGCGAAAGTTAGAAATTTAGATGTTCGTCTAAGAGTGGACTTTGTGGTTAGCGAGCTCATATTTGAGTTTCGGAAGTTGGAGTAGGTTTGTGGTGTCATTTTTGACTTATGTACAAAATTTGAGGTTAATAGGACATGATTTCTTAGGTTTTGGCATCGAATGTAGAAGCTAGAAGTTCAAAAGTTTATTAGGCTTAAATCGATGCACAATTTGTAGCTTAATCATTGATTGATGTGATTTGAAGGCTCGATAAAGTTTGTATGATGTTTTAAAACTTGTTTGTATGTTTGGCTGAGGTCTCAGGGGCCTCAGGTGAGTTTCAGGTGATTAACGAACCAATGATGGACTTTGTGTTATGGCTGAAGATCTGATGGTGTCTGTATTTGGTATCCTTATATATGATCGTGTGGATGGGTCAGCAATCACGTAGACTTCCAGGGGCAGTGGTGATTTTTACTCTATGCATTCATGAAGTGGGGTGCACGATTACGTGGGATGGCCAGGCAGTGCATCGCGAACGCATAGGCATACGCATTCGTGAAGAGGAGAGGAGGAAGCTATTTCTCACACGTTTGTGCTTCACGATCACGAAGGTTTGAGAAAGCAGTGGTTCGCATTCGTGTGGAGGTCTCTACGTTCGCGTAAGGTAATCTAGTGGGGAAGACTATTTTGTGCTAGACGAATGCGGGAAGAGGCTCACGTTCGCAATTAAAGATAACTGGGCAACAGAGATAAATTTCAAAAACGAGGGTTTGAACCCATTTCTCATATTTTGAGTTAGCGACCTCGGATGTGGGCGATTCATGAAGGGATTTTGAAGGAGTTGATTGGGGTAAGTGATTCTTACGTGGTTTTAATTAAATTCCATATTGGTGTCTATGATTTGATCATTAAATTAGTGATTTAAGGTGGAAAATCAGGAAAGAATGGGAATAGTTCTTAGGACAAATTTTGAGGTTTTGATCAAGCATTTGGTGTTAGATTTGAGTAATTTTGGTATGGGTGGACTCGTGGTTGAATGAGAGTTCAAATTTTTGAATTTTACCCAATTCCAAGACGTGGGCTCAGAGCCGACTTTTGAGTTGAATTTTTGAGTTTTGATTAAGAGCTTAGTATTTTCTTGTGGAATTTATTCCTTTTGCTCTTGTTGATTGTATCGAACTATTTGTGGCTAGATTTTCGAGACATTTGGAGGCTGTTTCACGAGGCATGGGCTTGTTGGAGTAGAGTTTCACATAGTTTGAGGTAACACTTCTAAACTTACTTCTGTGGGTATGAGACCCCAAATTTCGTGTTAAGTGATTGGTGTTGAGGTAGCGCATGAGCTAGGTGACGGGTATGTAGGTGTGCACCGTAAGAATGGTGACTTTGTCGATTCCATGGAATAGAATAGTTGTTAAATCTTGCTATTACCCGTATTTCACCATATGTTAGAGTTATTGAGTTGTCAGCCATGTTGGAAATCTTGCTTAGGCTATGTGTTGGTACTATTAGGCCCCAGTACCTAGTCATTATTTGCTGTTGAATTAATTGCTTAATCTGCTAATTTGTACTCAATTATAGTTATTAGTTTCATATTATGTATTAGTTTCTGTTGTCTGTAGTTGTTATATCATATCATTATTTTTGGGCTGAGTATCATGATTAGGTGAGCCCGAGAGACTCGAGAGATCATTGACTGAGTGAGGACGAGGATCTATTGTAAGTAGTATTTATGGGATCGGGCTAAATCTCGCAGCATGTTTATTAGTTCATGCCATGATTTATTATAGCACTTGGATTGGATGCACAATTGGCACAATGCTAGCAGTTATTACATTTGGTCTTGATCTACCTTGGGCTGGATCTATCCTGTTATGTATTAAGTTTTGCTATAAAATCTGAAAGCATTTCTAAATTCCTGTACCTTCGCTTGTAGACTATTAATTTATGAGATATCACTGCATATTTTGTGTAACCTTCTATGTTGTTAAATGTTGAAAGTGGACTGTAACAATTGGATTCGTTACTACTTTCAGAACAAAGGATAGATTTGTTACTTATTGAGTTGGTTGTACTCACGCTATACCCTGTACATCATGTGTAGATCCAAGTGCTTCCGGTCACTGCGGTTGCTGAGTTTAGTTTTACCTTCTAGACTTCATTGTAGGAAATTAAACATTTATTGAATTTAAATCCATAAAAATTTGGATTTAATCATAATTAAATATATTTCGGTCCAAAAAAATATTATGGGCTAATATATTTAGATTAATTATTCAAACCCAGTAAATATGGATTCAACAAATAAGTTCAAATGCATTCGGTTTACCCATGTAAATGGGCTAATACTGATTAACCCACTTTATTAGGCCCAAGATGTCAACTTGCTAAAGGCCCAGTTTGGTGCCACGTGTCAAATGAAGTGGCACGCCAAATCAAACGAAAGAGAAAATAGGATCATTCCATGTGTCAAAATTGCAAGGCAAGCTAAG
Organism: Nicotiana benthamiana; assembly: GCA_034376525.1. Taxonomy (NCBI): domain Eukaryota; kingdom Viridiplantae; phylum Streptophyta; class Magnoliopsida; order Solanales; family Solanaceae; genus Nicotiana; species Nicotiana benthamiana. Next base: position 10,261,817 of record CM067324.1, read on the forward strand.
TCACATTAGAAAGTCAATGAAACCGCACCACGTGTGCAAGTGACATGTTTTGGAAATTCAAATGCGTCCATGTCACACCTAAATTTAGTTGGTCGGAAAGAGTTTATTCTTATCATAATTCCTCCCTTCCACAACTTTAAATAGGGATATTCATAACCCAGAAAAGACACTAGAAGTTATAACAAGAAGCAAGAAAGAGCTCGTGGATCAAATGCTGCAAATTCCTCCACAAGTTTCAAGCTTCAAGCAATCAAGTTCTAGTTCAAGCTCAAGAACGAAGTAAAAAATTAAGTTCAAGCTCAAGAACGAAGTACAAGTCGAGTTCAAGCTCAAGAACAAAGAACAAATCAAGTTCAAGCTCAAGAATGGAGAACAAATCAAGTTCAATCTCAAGAACAAAGAACAAATCAAGTTCAAGCTCAAGAACAAAGAAAAAATAAAGATTCAAGGAGTACGAGTTCAAATCAAAGTTCGTGCTAGTTAAATCCAAGGTCATCATCCGTGGAAACCAATATAGATTCAAGATCAAGCTCGAAGGGCCTTGAATTTATTTACTATTGGAAAAAAGAATCAGATGATTCCTAAAGATTGTACACTCATATTATTTGAAATCAAATACTACGACCGTTGCGATATTTTTTGGTCTCGATTATTTTTCTGACGGAATTTATTGTCTACAAATTCTGGCACGCCTGGTGCGACAATCTCTACTTCTCATATAGACTTTTCAATCACAAAAAATTAAGAACATCGTAATGGTTTCAAAGAAAATCAAGCCCGAATCAACTTCCACCAAGGCTAGTAATTCCAAGTTCTATGTTGATGTAGAAAACATCCCCGAAGTTACCTTAGGAAGCTTTGGACCGACTACAAAGAGCAAGGAAATATCTTTAGGACAAAAAGCACTCCAAGTTTCATCTGCATCAACCCCTGTTTTTGGATCTTCATCCTCAAAAGGAGCAAGATCTTCCACAAACGCACCCGAAGGAGAAAGCAATGTTGCTGAAGATTAAGTAGCTCTTGCTCTTCTTGACCTCTCCGGATCCAAGAACTCTGTTGTAAAGGAAGATGATGATGCTTCAAGTGAGGGATCATCTCCACTTATACCATATAGTGTGATCCAATCCATGATCAATATGTGTCATAATCCATGTTACCCTCCATCGTCCACAACAATCATGCAAGTCATGGTTACAAAACCTTTATCCGTTGAGGAGTAGTTGGCAAACTTGATGAAAGCAATCACTAGGTTGACCAAGTGCATGCAAACTCAAGATGCTTGAATTGACAAGCTAACAGACAGGTGGGAATCTTGATGGAAGAAGAATTTACCCTTGCACCTGAAAACCTCCCGGAAATTCCAAATAGTGATTCTCCCCCAAGACAAGTAGCATCTGCTAAGGCTATCCCTCTCTTATTTAAAGGGATAATTCTAATTTATAAAGAGAAGGAGTACCCATTTCCAGATTCTGATGTGCCAGCAATTTTTGAAGAACTCCTTGAGTTAAATCTCATTGAGCTTCGGAGACAAAGAGGCCAAATGAAGCTGGTAAAATGAATTACCCAAATTACTGCAAATACCATCGACTTGTGAGCCACCCTCTAGAGAAGTTCTTTATTTTCAAGAATAAAGTTATGGTTTTGGCTCGTGAAAAGAAGATTGTGCTTGACATGAGAAAGAAAGCACAAACCAAATCTCTATCACCTTTGGTTCATTCAATCTGGATGAATTATGTGGTTTTAAAGAAAGTAAAAATGAAGAATTACTAGAGAACAACAAAGTTTAGTCGATCAACCTAATGATAATGAAGGTCAGAAATTAGTGACATATCGTAGGTATCACAGAAGGAACCCATGAAAAAAATCGATAAAACAACCAACAAGGAATATAATGCTAAAACGACTAAGGAAATAGAATCCAATTAGTCGTTTGAAGAAAGAAAAAATTTGAGGTGCACCACCCTCAAAGGCCACGACATCTAGTGACCTTGGAGGATTTCTTGCCATGTTGGTTTCGCATGAAGATTTCCTGTGATGGTATTGAGGTGTTTTTTTGTAATGCTGTTAAAGGGGAAGAAAAGAGTGATGATCAACTATTGACACCATCTTCAGAAAATCTCTTCCAGTCTATTCTTCAAGACGTTAACACGTGACAAATGACGATCTTCTACTAGGTGACACTCTTCATAACCGCCCATTATACTTGATTGGCTATATGCGCTATGAAAGGGTAGATCAAATTTTTGTTGATGGAGGATCCTTAGTGAACATCTTGTTGATTCACTCTATGAAAGGATTTGGGATTCCCTTGAATGAACTCATAGAAAGCCGTAAGATGATTCAAGGATTCAACCTTGTTGGGGGGGGGGGGGGGGGCGGAGATCCATATGTGCGATAAGGCTAGGGATCACTATTAAAGATATGCAATCAAGTGCATGGCTGCATGTGATTGATAAAAAGACTTCATACAATCTCTTGCTTGGAAGGCCTTGGATACATGAGAACAAAGTGGTTCCATCTACCTACCATCAATATTTGAAATATTATGAGGCTGAAGTCTAGAATAAGATAGTTGTTGATGACGAGCCATTTATTGAGGCTGAGTCACACCTCACCCATGCGAAGTTCTACTTAAAGAAATGCATTATGAAGGAGCTGAAAGTTAATGCCGTCATGAATGGAAAGAATGATGAGTCCACGACTAAGAGAGCTAAAGTAGTTGCCGACAAAACCAAAGATGTTGCTGCGAAGGTGCACCATAGCTCAAATAAATATCATAAAGGGAACATTGTGTCTCACGACAATAAAGCAACTCATGCGCTTCGCTATGTCCCTAAAAAAAAGAAAGATGAGGGAGAATCAGCCGAACCCCAAACCAATATTCTAAGAGAGCTAAGTCTTATGATCAAACGAATTGAGGAAGTAAAGTTTCCCTCAATGCTACTTAAAAGGTTTGTGGCCCAAAATCCTACACAGAATGTGGTAGTCCCTACAAAGCATACAGATGAAGGATTTTATCCTAATGCTTACAGGCTATTTGCAAAAGTTGGATACAATTCCAATGAGCCATCAAAATTAGGAAGCTCCCATCAAAAACTGCTACAAGGAAACCATGTGAATGTTTGGTGTACAACCATACATCACCAATTCGAATCTCCATAAGAAGAGCAAGCAATAATTGTATCACTACAGAAGATGAATCCTCTGCTTCTAATAGAAATTTAGTCTTTGGCCGACATGGAAAATCAACTGTGAGGACTTCTACATTTGAGAGATTGGGTCCATTAAAGAAGGGGAACAAGTTCCAAAGAAATTATCAAAGCATAAGAACACCCTCTTTGCCCAAAATCCAAAAAAAATATCTAAGAATTTCTAAAGTTTCTTTCCTTCTAGAATGAGGCAACAAACAAAACTTGTAGTTTCATGTAAAGAAGTACTGAAAGTAAAGCCATATATTGTGGTCTACACTAAAGAACGTGATGAAGATGAAGAACGTGTAGGTTCGTATGATGTTACTGCACTAGGTGAGAACAATCTTTCATCTCTAATAGAGGATGATGAGAAATTGGAGGATGTTTCACCGTGTTACCATATATACTTCAATGGCGGGGACCTCAAGAAGATAAAGATGCGAAAGATGCTCCACCTTAATTTAAGAAGGGGTGACAAGAGTTGATGCCTCAAAAGAAGTTAGCCTTCGCACTGATGAAGAATCGAGGCCCACTTATCTAAGTGATTTACTAGCAGCCGGTGAAGAAAGAACTTGTATTGATTTACGCAAGGAGTTTAAGTATGTCTTTGTTTGGAGTTGCAAAGAGATTCATGGCTTTGACCCTAAAGTAGCAGTCCATCTCCTTGCGGTCAAGAATCGCATTGGTCCTGTTAAGCAAGCTCAAAGGCTTTAGGCCTGACTTGGTTCCATTGATTGAAAGTAAAGTAAACAAAATCATTGAAGCTGGATTTATTTGTGAAGTTCAATACCTAACATTTGTCTCAAGTATTGTCCCTGTAAGGAAGAAGAATGGCCAAATTCGGGTGTGCTTTGACTTCAAGGATCTTAACAATGCATGTTCCAAAGATGAATTCTTGCTTCCTGTTCCAGAACTATTAATCGATGCAGCTACTGGTTATGAAACAATGTCTTTAATGAATGGTTCATCAGGCTATAACCAAATTCGCATGGCTCCAAAAGATGAAGAGGTCACTGCAATCTGTAGCCTAAAGGGTATTTATTCCTACATGGTATGCCTTTTGGCTTGAAGAATGCTGGTGCTACATACCAAAGAGCTATGCAAAATATATTTGATGACCTTCTCCACAAGAATGTAGAATGTTATATTGACGACTTGGTTGTAAAATCAAGAAAGAAGAGCGACCCCTTGAAAGAATTGAGAGTGATGTTTGAGTTGCTTCGAAGGTACCCACTTAGGATGAATCCATTAAAATGTGCCTTTGGAGTTAGTTCTGGAAAGTTCCTTGGTTTTATTATCAGTAGATGCAATTTTGAAAATGTCTAAACCTCGGGATATTCATGAATTAAATATTCTCCAAGGAAAGCTAGCAAATCTTAAGAGATTCATCTCAAACCTAGTTGGGAGGTGGCAACCATTTAGTCACCTCATGAAGAAAGGCATTCTTTTCAAGTGGAACCAAGCTTGTAGTAATGCCTTTGAAAGTATTAAAACTTACTTGACGAAGCCTATAGTTTTGGCATCCCCTGTACTTGTAAAACCGTTAATACTCTAGATTTCCGCACAAGTAAGGTCTGTTGGAGCATTGTTGGCCCTAAGAAATAGTGAGGGGAAATAAAACTCCCTTTATTAACTGAGCAGGATGATGAAAATCAAATAAGGTGAATTATTTGCCAATTAGAAATTTATGTTTGGCCCTAGTCTTCTCAGTTCAAAAGTTGAAGCACTACTTTCAAGCTAATGTCATTCGCCTTGTTTCTAGGGCAAATCCATCAAGTTTTTTATGTCAAAACCTGTCCTTAATGATCTACCATCAAGGTGGTACCTCAAGTTTCAACAATATAAAATTGTGTACACCCCTCAAAAGGCAATAAAAGGACAAGCATTAGCGGATTTCTTGGTAGATAACCCTATACATGATTATTGGGATCTGACTGACGAACTACCTGATGAGGACATAACCCTATTCTTTGATGGTTCTATACATCGTGGAGGAGCTGGTGCTGGCATAGTATTTTTCACTTCTCAAGGAGGAGTTCTACCATACTCCTTCATTTTCACACAACTCCATTCCAACAATGTTGATGAATATCACGCATTAATACTTGGGCTTGAAATGGCTGTTGATATGAAGTAGTTGCAATTATAAATCTTTGTTGACTCCCAATTAGTGGTCAATAAGCTTTTAGATAGGTAGGAGGTCATGAAACCTGAACTACACCCTTATTATAATTATGCTAAGAAATTGATGGGATGGATTGGTGATGTGATTACTCAACATGTTCCTAGGAAATAAAACAAGATGGTTGATGCTTTAGTTGCTCTAGCTTAATCATTACCCATGCCTGATCAAGCGCAAGTTACCGGCTACCAAAAATGGGTAGTACTGCCACCAAATGAGGGTTAAAGTGAAGAAAATAAACTCGAGCATTTTGTCTTTGTTTTTGAAGCAGAGAAGGAAGAATAGCGACAACCCATTATCGATTACTTTAGCTATAGGGTACTTCCAAAAGATCCCAAGAGAAGGACTGAAATCCAGCGTTGTGCACCTCGCTTCCTATATTACAAAGATACACTATATAGAAGATCATTCGACAGAGTACTCTTGCGATGCTTAGGGGGAAGATAAAACACTCCATGTTTTGTAAGAAGTGAACTTTGCGGTATGTGGATCACATCAGTCTACACCAAAGCTCCACTTTCATATAAAAAAGATGGGATATTATTGGCGAATGATGGTAAAAGATTGCTTGGACTATGCTCGAAGAGGCAAGGCTTGCAAATTCTATGGAGATTTTATTCATCAGTCTCTTGAAGTGTTTCATCCAACTGTGGCATCATGGCCATTTGACGCTTGAGGACTGGATATTGTTGGACCACTGCCAAAATCCTCCGGTGGGTATTTATACATCTTGGTTGCAGCTGACTATTTCTTAAAATGAGCTGAAGCTGTTGCTCTTAAGGAAATAAATAAGGAAATGTTGCAAGTTTCATCCAAGTAAACATAATTTATCGCTTTGGCTTTCCTCGTGACATAATAACATATAATGGAAAGTTGTTCGACAATAGGTTGATGAACAAGATTTGATCTCTTTGGCTTTAAGCAACGCAAATTTTCTATGTACAATGCTTCAACCAATGGTTTGGCTGAGCCATTCAATGAGACTTTATGCAACTTGTTAAAGAACGCCATCTCTAAATCCAAACGAGATTGGCATAACCATATGGAAGAAGCTCTGTGGGCATATAAGATAACTTACTGCACACAAACACAAGTGACCCCTTATTCACTCGGTTATGGAGTCAAAGTGGTGTTGCCATTCGAGCGTAAAATACCTTCACTACGATTAGCTATACATGAAGGGATCACTGATGAAGAAAATGCTCAACTTCGATTAGCAGAGTTGGAGGCTTTTGATGAGAAGAGGTTGGAATCTCAACAAAGTCTTGAATGTTATCAAGTTTGATTGAGTCTCGCCTTCAATAAAAGAGTTTGCCCGATATCCATTCAATTAGGAGATCAAGTACTTCCCATACGAAGACCCATTATAACTTCCCATAAACTTGTAGGGAAGTTCACTTCAAAATGGTATGGGCCATATGTTGTACAAGAAGCTTACTCAAGTAGGGCTTACAGCTGGTTGATGCTGATAGCATGAGAATCGGCCCTATCAATGGAATTTTTTTGAAAAAGTATTATCAATAAACTTAAAATGCTCCTTGATGTGCGAGCCTAAATCTCATGTTCCTACACTCCTGGCCCGCATGAGTCTAAACTACTAACGACCCAAAACATGGTCTGCTAGGTTAATAACCTCGAATGAGGCGGCTTAGGCAAACACTAGGACATAAAAAATAGAAAATAAAAAGTCCGATAGGTTAAAAATATTGAAAGAGGTAGCCTAGAAAAAGTTAGGACAAAAATAAATAATCACTCATTCTAAACTATGGTATGACTTGATCCTCTTCACCGAGGTACGTAGCCAGCTTAGAGATTAATTCTAAGTTCAGTCGCATAAGTTCAAATGATATATTGTCGCAATCATTGTCCAAATGAAGTATGATGGAAGTAATTCATTCAATCAGCACTTGAAAGTCTGGCTGAAATATCATTCTTCTATTGAATTTTGGATCTCATATCAATTAGAGAGGGCAAACCTCTATGGTAAACTAGTGTCTTCAATGGGACTAAGAGGCTACCAAGTATTTGCGCTGAAGTCTCGGAGTTCAATATGTCTTCATGTTTTTGAAATCTTTAAATATGCTGGTCTTCAAGTCGAAATATTTGAACCTCCAAATCTTCAAGTCTGTCAGTCTTCAAGTTGAGGTCCTCAAACTCGCCGATCTTCAAGTTGATATATTTATGCCCTAAAAGTCTTCAAGCTGAAGTGTCAAAGGCCATCAAATCTTCAAGTTTGTCAATCTTCAAGTTAAAGTCTTCAAAGTCGGCTAAGTGTTCAAGTTGATGTCATCAAGTCCACCAAGTCTTTGATCTGAAGCTTTTAAAGTTTCCAATCTTAAGGTGGATATGTTAGTCCCTTTGCACCATAATTTTGCCTCTTTATGGATTTACCCTACTATATGCTGCCATGGATTTGTCCTCTATATGATATTGAGGATTTCTCGATTTATTTGTTGCCATGAAATTTTACGTCGATATGCAGTATAAACCTTTGCATCCTGAAATGGGCTTCGATTTTTTGGGCGTGGATGAGTATCCATACCTTCACACCCTGAAACTAATCTCCCCGATATTCGGATCACCTTGTGCTTAATCTCTTAGATAGTGGGTCCACCTTGAGAGTAATCTCTCTGATTGTTGGACTATCTTGAGAGTAATCTCTCCAATAGTCGGGCCACCTTGAGAGTATCTCTCTGATATTCTGATAACCTAAGAGTAATATCTCTGATAGCCGGTCCATATTGAGAGTAATATATCTGATAGTCAGGCCACCTGAGAGTAATCTCTGTGATATTCGGGTTATCTTGAGAGTAATCTCTCTATTTGTCGGGTCACCTTGAGAGTAATATCTCCGATAGTCGGTTCATATTGAGCGTAATTTTTTTGATAGTCGGGCCACTTAAGAGTAATCTCTCTGATAGTCGGGCGACCTTGAGAGTAATCTCTCCAATAGTCGGGCCACCTTGAAAGTAATCTCTTCGATAGTTGGGCCACCTTGAAAGTAATCTCTCCGATTGTTTGGCCACCTTGAGAGTAATCTCTCCGACAGTCATGCCATCTTGAAAGTAATCTCTCCGTAAGTCGGGTCACCTCGAAAGTAATATCTCTAATAGTCGGGTCACCTTGAGAGTAATCTCTCCAATAGTCGGGCCAGTTAAGTGTAATCTCTCCGATCGTCGGGCCATCTTGAAAGTAATCTCTCCTCCGATATTTGGACCATGATGCGTATCCATCCCGTTACACCCTAAAATTGTCTTCTTCATATATGGATTATCTCGTTAAACAAGAACATATCCTTCTCTCTTGATATAAAAAAAAGAAAAAAAGGGATGATAAAGAGGAACGCAGCAAAAGAAGGAGAAGTCTTACTTCTCAACTATGAGTTAAAGCAACGAGCAAATACCATAAAGCGATATTGACAGAGGCCATGCATGAGCTACATATAGATGTCTCGAGATGGCTATTGGTAAGTTATTTTTCGGTGTGAGATCAGATTAAAGGCGGAAATTAAATTCCAACATAGACTTGGTGGCCAGACTATTCCGTATCCAAATAGAGCTCCATTAAAGGCTAAAGCTGTTTGATTTCGAATTGGAACTGGAAAGTGGGTTTTCAAGTTATTGAAGTCTACAAGTTGGCTTAGTGAATAATGACTACGCGTGATTCTTAATGGGAATTAATGAATGAGAATTTCAAAAGCAAAACTTGGTCACATGGGGTAATTATATTCCATGAGCAAAAGGAATTATGACAATTAAATTATTTTATTCAAAATTTGAGGTGTTATTTTTAAAATAAGAGTAATGGTCCATTCAAAGTTCTTTACCTAATTGGACAGGATTACTTACCTCAAGTTATGATTGAAGGAAGCATGGATAAGTAAATTCATGAAATCATTTGCAAGAAGAAAGGCGCTAATGGCCTTTGTTAATACTCCAAGCCTAGTCATTATATTGACATTATGCCAAATCTTAAAGTAGAAGGCATTTGTAGGCAATTAGAATTTTATTAAATTTAAATCCATTAAAAATTTGGTTTCAACCTCAATTAAATATATTTCAATAAAAAAAATATTATGGGCTAATATATTTGGATTAATTATTCAAACCCAATAAATATGGATTCCATAAATAGGTAAAAATGTGTTGGTCTAACCCATGTAATTGGGTTCAAAGTGATGAACCCACTTCACTAGATTCAAGATTTCATTTTTCTGGAAGCCAAGTTTGGTGCCACGCGTCAAATGACATGGCGCCAAGTCAAATAGAAGAGCCAATACGATCTTGCCATGTGTCAAAATGACAAAGCATGCTAAGTCACATTAAAAGGCCAATTAAACTGCAGCACATGTGCACGTGACACGTTCTGGTCATTCAAATACGGCCACGTCACACATCAGTTTGATTTGTTAGAAAGAGCTTTTTCTTATTACAATTCCTCCATTCCACAACCATAAATAAGGGTCTTCATAACTCAGAAAAGACACCAGAAGTTATAACAATAATCAAGAAACAGTTTATAGATCAAACGATGCAAATTCCTTCACAAGTTTCAAGCTTCAAGCAATCAAGTTCAAGCTCAAGATTGTTTCAAGCTTCAAGCAATCAAGTTCATGCTCAAGAATTAAGAACAAATCAAGTTCAAGCTCAAGAACAAAAACAAATCAAGTTTAAGCTTAGGAATGAAGAACAAATTAAGTTCAAGCTCAAGAACGAAGAACAAATCAAGTTCAAGCTCAATAACAAAGAACAAATCAAGTTCAAGCTCAATAACAAAGAACCAATCAAGTTCAAGCTCAAGAACGAAGAATAAATAAAGTTCAAGCTCAAGAAAGAAGAACAAATAAAGTTCAAGCTCAAGAACAAAGAACAAATCAAGATTCAAGGAGTACGAGTTCAAATAGAATTTCACACTAGTAGAATCTAGATAATCGTCTGTGGCAACAAATATAGATTGAATATCAAGCTCGAATGCCTTTGAATTTATATACTATTGAAAAGAAGAATCAGAGTGTCATGACCCAAGATCCACTATAGGTCCTGATGGAACCTAACGTCGCGGTCAGGAAAGCCAACGGTGATTCAATCAACTTAGTTACTCATTTTATTACTTTTGAAATCATAATTCCCACTAATTAAATAGTATGAAATAGAATTTACGAGGTGAAATGATAATAACTACGTGAACAACCACACTAAACATCCAGTTGGAACCCCCAAAACATGGTGTCACAAGTGCATGAGCATCAACTAGAAAAGATAATAAAACATAACATCTGTCTAGAATACAAGTTAGACAAGAGAATACAAATAATGCTGATAGAGTCTTTCTATGTTACAAATCGTAACAAGGAAATTCAGCTCATTGTAAATCCCCACAATAGTTGCGCCTCTACACCTATTGCTATCCATAATGGAAAAGAGCATTTGCCTATTTATATAACGGATAGTATGGTAGGCCACAAATTGGGAGAATTTGCACCTAACCTAAGGCGAATCCCCGGAGCGAGGACCGCTAACTACACTCTTTGAATCTCTTACTAAGCCTGTGTTTGAGCTCTCTTGCTTTCCCAACCTGTTGTTTCTAAAGACTGCCCTCTGTCGGCGAAGACCACTAGAACCATATAAGTATGCCTACATAATAAGTGCGACAAGTGCATTATAAGCACGTAAATTAACGTATACCCAGTAAGTACCTAGCCTAACCCGAGATAAATAGTAATAAGGGGTCGACATCGACACTAACTAGTTGTCCAATAGGACAGATGCAGTAAGAAGTAAACAGATATGGGGCGCAGTAAATAAACAAAATAAACAAGTATAAATATGTGGTACAATCATCCTCTCAACCACAAACCCGAATTCTCGATTAGCAGTTACCTCCTCAATAAAAGTGTGTGTGTGTCTATATATATATATATATATATATATATATATTACAACCTCACTAGATAGATCGTCATGATTCAAATTAGGAAAATGTCCAGATACAATGCCTTCTTGACAATTATTACGCACGATTCCATAGGAGTATTTTATAAAAATGTCGAGGCATACGACCTAATTATATCATAATTTGTGCATTATCGAGGGTCAAACTGAACGAATCATATATATTGTACTACGGAGGCGAACGACTCACTCCCATGAGAGTGTAGTATATAATCATGCTGAGATGAACAACCAGATCCCATCATGACGTGCGCACTGCCGAGGGTCAAATGGAACGAACCATTGATGTATCTATTACACTGCCAAGGCGAACAACCCGATCTTATTAGAATAAGAAGCTTTAACAAGCCCTTGACCTTTCTCACGAATAACGTGTGAGTTATGAACTTTAAGGATGCTTTTTGATGAAGACGCACAACGTGGGAGAAATTTGTAAGGGGAGCAAAAGTATTCTGCGGTTCAATCCAGTGGGACATCACATATCTATGATAGTGAGTCTATAACTCTATGCAAGTCTAGTCTCAGATTGTAATATGAAATCGAGTAACTATGCAGGCAATAATAACTCAGCCTGTACAAATAAAGCATGCTCTACCCGGACATATTCAGAAATTCTAGCATGTGCACGGACACTCGTTAAATCATATATGTGCAATTCTCACAACATGTAGTATATAATAAGAATAACACCTACTGGTAAGTTCCCCCTTACAGTCTTAGACCTGAGACGTACCTTGCTCTGAAGTTCCATAACCGACTCCAAAGCCTCTATAACAACTCAAACAGATGCTCGTCACTCCAAAACTAGTCCAATCAATGTGGAAACCAATAAAAATATACTCTAATACTTATAGTAAATTAATTTTTAACAATTTCCAACTCTGCTCGAAAAGTCAATAACATCAACCTCAAGCCCACATGCTCGGATTTCAAAACTTTTCAAAGATAAACATTACCCATGATACTACGAACCCAAATAAATGATTTATTCCCAATTCCCTATTTAATTTCGTGGTCAAAGTGCATAATTACCAAATTCCCAATTACCAACTCGCATTCGCGTAGGCTTCCACAGCCTCTGCTCCGTATTCGTGTCTCGTTCATCGTGTTCGCAATAGGAAAATCCTTGCAGCCCAAAAATCGTTCATCGTAAATGCGTGAATCCCTTTACGTTCACGAAGAAGAAAACCAGACACCAGCACCAGCACCAGCAATTGCCAATCAACCAACCTTAATTCGAAACACATCCGAGGCCTCGAGGACCCCTCCAATCACACCAACCACTCCCAAAACATGAAATGAACCTGCTCGAGGCCTCAAATCACACCAAACAATATCAAAACTACAAATTGATGATCACAATCCTTCTTGAAACTTTTAAACTTCCAAACTTCGACGAACGCATCAGAATCATGTCAAAATATTTCGGAATGACGCCAAACTTTACGCGCATGTCACAAATCTTGATACGAGCTTACTACAAGGCTCGGACCCCAAATAGACGACGATTACATAAAAGTATACTTCAAGAAAAACACAAGAAATTCTAAAACCTTCAAAATGCCAACTTTCCACAATAAGCGCCGAAATGCTCCGAGTGACCCGATACTCAACTCGAACATACGCCCAAGTCCAAAATCATCTTACGAACCTATTGGAACCTTCAAATCTTGATTTCTAGGTCATTCATTCAAAAGTCAAGCCTTGGTCAACTCTTCTAGCTTAAAGCTTTCGAAATGAGAATTTTCGTTCTGGATGAACTCCGAACTTCTTGAAATTTAGCTCCAAACTTCTGTAAATTCATCTCTGACTATGCGTACAAGTCATAATATATGAAGTGAAGCTACTCAAGGCCTCAAACCGCAGACCGGCGCTCTAGATATCAAAATGACCGATCAAGTCATTACATTCTCCCCCACTTAAATATACGTTCGTCCTCGAACGTGCTAAGAACTGCTTTGCAAATGTCCAAAATCTCTATTTAACACCTCATGCACCTACCTGTGCCACCACAACCCATGTGAGCACATTAGCTCAAGCCAGACTGAAGGTGATCCCTGTAACCTTGGCTAACAAGCCTAAGAACCAAATTTTGACAATCCGAATTCTCCACGAGACCTGATTTTAATATACGAACACCGTATCAATTACCAAACTCTGTACACATCAGGACCATGACCCTCCGCTAAAATCACACCATGTACCGCATGATTCACATGCCCATAATAACATCATCTGACCTCAATAGCTGCAATTTTCACGAATCTAATCCCTTCAATACACCTCATATCACATGTAAGCCTATGTTCCAACTCTCATAATACTACCATGATGAAAGAGATGTACATAAACTCATAACAACCTGCTAGAAAAATAAATCATGGGATCTTTCCTCCTAACAAGAACCATTGGCTCATTCAAACTGAATAGCCATATTTGTTTTTTAGTATGCTTTATATAAATCTTATTGCACTGATTTTAGGTCCAAAAATCTCGTCTCACCCAATACAAGTTTCTTAGGCAATAAGACACCTCAAACACTTACCAAGATCTCATGTGACGCCATAAATGCTTTGATGAGCCACAACTTGAATATGACACAGAGGAAAAACAAACTCTTGAAAAGAACCACCTAGCCTACGTAACAAATAAAATGGACGAATAGACGCTATGAACCTTTCTTAGAGAATGGCAACAATATACACAAGAATAAATATACGGAACTGTACTCAATGACTCACAACGTGCAACTCGATCCACACATGATATCGTTGCGGCGTGCAACTTGATCCAAACAACATACTCATGGTGACGTGCCACCTGATCCACACGTGAAAATAAATGAGGAACTATTCATCAAGCCAAAATTCTTATACCTTCGAAATACTGAATATCGACCACAAAGATGCCAAGTGAATAAATATAGCCTTAGGGAGATAGATAGCGCCATGCGCTACAAAAACCAAGCACAACTAAGGTGCAATAAATGACATGCATCTCGGAAGCCACCACGTTCATATAACACCACAAGCTACACGGTACCACAACACATGTGCTAATAATCAAGCCCTCTCACCACCCATATGGCACAATAGAGTATTACATAGAATAGCTGACAACGGGAATAACATCTAATGCTCGAAGACTCCTCCATAAGCAACGGTATGCTAAATGAACATACGACCTAATGTAAATAACAAATTCATATTATACAAAACATCAGACCCCAAGCCACTTCCGATCATCACATGCTGGGCCAATAGCCAATCAAGAATCCAAAATGGCAATATTCATGGCATATACGAGTAGTTTTCCAATCCAAAACAAATGCCTACAGTTCACAACGAAAGGAATAGAACACCTTCCGGGTATAAACTCTCACATTAATGATAGTACCATAATCTCCATGCTTGGTTTCTATCCTTAACATTCAACACTTATACAAATTTCTCCATGGAATATGATCGTACGACCTTCTATACTAGGTAGCAAGGTCTGCACCTCCATACTAACCCTACAAATTCTATAAAGGAAATCGAGAATCCACAAATCAATACACAAGACCGCTTACAAATGACACTATTCTCAGGTGGCACTAGAGAAAATGCTAGCTTACTCTGAACATCTGAATTCTTCCCTGCTCATTGAGCTCGTTACATTTCGATCAACATAAAAATACAACCTTGATCCTCCACTTTTAATTTCCATACCGCTTACTACACCTACCCTGCCACTATATAAGAGTATATGAATTCATTATAACCTCTAAACTATTAGTAGAAAAAACACTTCATTAGATATTCCAGTTAACTCACTTCACAAGAACCATTGCAACACCCAACTGAATCCCTAAATTGTAGAAATACAAGCCTCAAGTCGTGATCTAAATCGACATTCCCCACTCAAGCACACAACAACATTTCCAACTAATACACCTATTCTGAAAGATCATCTACGAATCTGAAGTTGTTTCCTCCCATTTCTCCAATACTGCATCGCATACCCGATGATAACATAGAACACTCCATGTCCCTTGCATAATCCTTTCTAAAAACTCGACCCTCAACCACACAACAGAGCTAAGATCCTTAGGCACTACACTTTAATTCTTGAACCCACTAGAACCGTTGTTAAGAGTCACCCACTATGACCTGGTATCGAATAATAATCGAACTCTAATGCTCTATTAGAACATGAACACTCCCAATGAAGCAACCGAATGAATTCTTTTCCTTGTACATCAAATCCAGAAGAAGCATGAACTCTGAGTCTTCCCAAAACCTACACATGAATCGATAAGGTCAAATATAGCACACATTCACCAAGTTCTTTTCTTGAATTACCCTTAATGTTTTCTTTCATTAGACATTGTTAATCAACCAATGCATCGAACTGCATAAGAAAACAACCACGCGATCCAGTTGTAGACGGCGGGCTTCCCCACTTAGCTTTAAGCTACAATTACATAAATGTAGAACCCACAAAGATCCCCCCTCTCAATTACCATGATCTCGGACCTTTAACCTGCGAAATTTTCATATCTTTTGTCATGCTTTTCATGAGCATCCCGAATCATTAGCCACAATTACATATTTGACCACTTACGGGGTAGCAAGTAGAACTCTTCGTAGAAACACCATCAAAATCATGTGATCGCTAACCTACCCACATAAGGTAACCCACCTACTGAATTCCATACCGATATCTTCTGATGGCGCTGCACATGGTACAACTACCACAATATCAATAAACCCTCCTAAGCCCACACTCATCCACCAGCTGTACAAGTTTGTTCATTCCTCATTGGCATCAACTTAAAGTCCAACAATACATTCCAAACACGAAGTCATGTTACATATACAACAATAATCACATTTTCACACCCCTCTTAATTTCAAGGAAACTCTTTTTTATCGTATTCAATATTCCCCAGTATAGTAGTCACAGCCCCAAATAAAATTCGTAGACCTAGTTATTTTCCACCGTGATTCCCAAATCGCTCTAAACTTTCTCAAGGCATGTGGCTATCTTGCCACAGAATCCATATGCTACTCTGCCTCTCCCACTTTTGTTAAACCATCTCCTTTAGGCAATTTCTCGACCTCTACTCTCCATACTAAACCTGATAGTATTAAAACCACCATGAGACACCTCCCACCATGTCCTTCCCCATCCTTCACTGCCCAAATGTTGCCTCAAATCAAAATCCATACATGTGGAACCCAAATTAACGAATTGCTACAAACTCTAAGCCTCCAAGAAGATCATCTTTATCAAGCCATCAACATTAGAAACACCAATTCGATTTTGACACCACTACACTCCGCTATCTCTAACAACCACTTCTCAGGTACCATTTTACAACACCCTACCCCAAAGGCAAATCAAAGAAGACCATATCACCGGTTAACCTTAATACGTTCAAACACGGGTGACAACATCACATCACAAATGAAAATTCCACCACACTCAAAAATACAAAGTCTCGTCTCTCCATCAACCAAAGCCTGAACATCTATAATTGGATTGCTTTTCCTCTTCTGGAATTAAATGTTTTTAACTCAAAAAATGTAAGTCACAACTAACGATAATTTGTGGTTTTAAAGATATGTAATATATTCTAATATTAGTGATTATTCAAGTAATATTAAGCTTACGTAAAAAAAGTTGGTGACCAAAATTTATGTTATTGAAGCAAAGGGAACCTCGAACTTGATTATCCCAGGGACCTCGAGGTTAGCTAAGAACATTAAAGTATAAAGTGATGATAATAAAGCTGAAAAACAAATGTTGAGCATGTTAAGCAAGAAAAGTGGAATGGAGTGTTCTATTGTTGTGAATAATGTGAGATAATGCTTACAAAATGATTTGGATATGTTCATGGGAGAAAATTAAGTTATTTTGGCCCTAGAGGACTGACAGGGCGCACTGCTAGTTTTAAGATACGAGATATCCATCCTAGTCACTATGGGCGTATTTTTCCAATTTACACATTTGAAGGAATCAATGTTGGACTTATTGGATCTCCCAATGGATCTAAACAATTTTATTTTTTTGAACATGAAGAAATAAAGAAGAGATTGCAATTGGCGGAAAGACTAGGCCTACTAACAACATAAAAACATATGGAATGTTTAAATTTGTACCGCGGTTGCTAGCACAGAGTTAGCCGGTGCTTATTCCCCAAATACCGTCATTACTTCTTCTCCGGGAAAAGAAGTTCACGACCCATGGGACTTCTACCTCCATGCGGCATTGCTCTATCAGGCTTTCGCCCATTTCAGAAATTCTCTACTGCTGCCTCCCGTAGGAGTCTAGGCTAGGATGAATTGACACGGTATTTTGTAAATACGTAATCATCTTGAATATATTAACCATTTCTTTATTTTCCGATCGCCTGGAAAGGACAAAAGAAAGATCTTGTTGTTTCTTCAACAGTTCTGATCCTTTGAACTGTTTGAAAGTTATCCAACATGAGTTATGAGAGTACAAGTGGTTTCTTTTCATTTTCAGGAAGAAAGAAGAAAAAAAAGACTTACATCTTTAATTGATTTGATCATTTTATGGACCCAGTTGTCATTTCTTAGACAGAATTCCATACAGAGACAAAAGCTCCTTAATATGGGAGGAGAAAACCCCAATAAGTATATTTCTAATTATAGTAAAGAATTCTATTGGTATAGGTGTACAATAACCTAGTACATACCTGTACCATTTCGTACAAATCGTATCCTTTAATTTATGCCCTGACCCACATGTCCTTGTGAAGTTCCCGCTATTTCTTGTGTGCTCTCGAGATTGTACTTCCCTTGATATAGGTCGTGCCAGGCCTCAATCTGCTTTCTCAAGGTATGTGTCTCTTAGTCGGTCTGATCCCTACTTTGAGTCGCTCAAACTCGAAATCATTGCCCAATTCAAGACTTCGAAATTGAGCTCCTTGATTTTGACCATATACAGATAGTCCCCGCATTTCATAGAATAAGATAATAAGAAATAATTTGAACCTCGATCTTCCCGAGCCTCTCGTGATGATGCCATGCTCATGAAATATAAGCTTGAAGTGATCGAAAATGTCAAGTCAGCATGCTTCCCCAAAATATCAAATATGTTTCAGCTTTTATCAGCCACTTGCGACGCCGGTTCTGTCATCGGCTTTCTATAAATTAGGGGTTACTTGGTTGAACAAAAACTACACTCATTCCTTCTTCATCCAATTTTAGCCATTTCCCTATTTTATCTCTTCCTCTAATCACTTATTTCTATTGTTCAAATATATGACCACAAGGTCACATAGTAGAAACTTTACAATTTATGCCCAGGCTTCTTTTTTCAAAGCTTTGGCTCGAGACAATAATAGAAGGACAACAAATCCTTCCTGTATCTGAAGATACGCGAACTTTATATTGATGCTTATCTCTCTTAACTTCAACCTGGTGTGAGGATTCATTCCTTTTTCTTTCCATGGAATGAGGTAGCACTATCATCTGCTAACTTTTACCAACTCACACCGGAACAGTGTTCTGAGTATGAACACTCTTGGATTATTGTTTGTGCATCTTGCAACCCCTTTTGATTTTTTCCTTTTGCTTGTTCATTGTTGATATATTATGGCTCAGAATTTGAAAGGAATGCGCAATCTCAACTACTGGAGATATAACTTCATTTATTGAGGGCCTTCTTGCCAAAAGTTTCCAAAAATCGGAAATGGTGCCCCCGAGAAGAGGATTTTCGGAGACGCTGCTCTCCAGGTCGTGGCCTTAAAAATGTATTAGGACCCTAGGCTTTTGTTTTTTGCTTCTTTGCTCCTATGTAAGTATCATTCATGGGTTCGATAGTAATACTTTGTAATCATTTCTTGGAAGTATAAAAAGATCTTTTTGTATCCATTTTGGCCCATGCTGAATTTTATTCTGTCTTTATTCGTAAAAGACACGATTTTATGATTTCAATGGATATCCCAAATACCAAGCTTAGGACATAATAAACCCTTAGGTTTTAATTGATCAATACAGTACACCTCAAGGTATTAGCTAATCCTCGAGCTGAGCTTGAATGTGAACCCGCAACGTCAGGATTCTCGAGCTCGAGTTAGGTGAGAGCAAGATGTCGAGATGAAGTAAATCCTTAGATTTCCTTGTAGTCCCCCAGCGGAATCTTCTCCACCTAGGGTAGCCCTTAGGCTTTTATACTAGAGCAGTCATTTGCTCGAACTTGTAATAAGGATAGCCCTTAGGCCTTTTCACAGTCTTTGAGTGAGTGATTCTTCAAACTCGGATAGCCCTTGGGCTTAATGATCTAGTGGATACCCTACTCGAACTCGACTTATAGACCGCCCTTTATAATTTTGATGAATTGATCCTTGGTGCCTTTGTACTGATGCAAATATCATAACGCTAGCGGTTGAAATGACTGAAAAGTTGCTTTTTGTGCGATTGCCCAAAATAGTTAAATGGAGGCGGCTGACGGTCAACCTTTTGGCTTCTTTAGCACGCTTGAAGGACCTCTATAAATAGATAGATTTCACAACTTTACAAACTTTATTCTTATATTGTTCTCATAGTCTCATCAGCCTTTTTCTATTTCCTTGAACTCTCCCTTCTCTCCACCATCTAAACTTCTCATTTTTTGGAACTTTTGCATCAAGATGGAAAAAACCTCTAAATAGATTTCCTGGAAAGAAAAAGCATCTTCATTTTCTCGATCGACCAAGAGTAAGCTGGTAGTGTCTCCTTGTATCTAGGAGTGCATCCCTCTGCCATGTGAATACCATCCGATTTCAAAGTTGAGAGGCCTATTTTGACACCATTCCGATGCGAGCCTGTGTCTTGATATGTTTGTTTGGTGACCAAGGCCGAGCTTAAACAAGTAAAGGAGGATTGCAAATGGGATAATAAAGAAATAGTGATCCCTTCTTCCGAGGAGGACATTACCACATATAAAGCGGGGTATTCGAGCGTATATACCTACCCTTTTATGTTGCTCCTACAATTCCGGCTCAGTGTCCCATAGATCCAGTTATTCTAATTTTTTTCCAACCATATCAAGTGATGCTCTACTAGATTTACCACTCCTTCTGGAGAATCGTTTACTTGATCAGGTTCTTTTAGAGCCAAATCAAGGGGATGTCTTTTACCCTCGATCATCTGATCAGACTGTACAGTCCCAGCTTTATTATGGGGCTTGATAAAATTGCAATGTCGATCCTTAAAATCTCTCTTCTCTATTATCGATGAGGATAAACACCATGGGTGGATGAGCTATTTATCTGAGTCAAGGACCCCGATCTAATTCCTACTAATTAGATGTCGTTCCCGAAGGAGTGAAACATGAAATTTGAGTACGCAGTAGGTTTATACCCGACTTTCTTTTCCTTTTCCCGACTTTATATTCTTCATTGGTCTGTTCTCTTTACGATGGTGTAGCTACTACTTGGTGTCCTGGTGGGGCCTAGACCTCGAGGACTGGGTTTGGAAGCTAGCCTCTACCACCTCTTACTCGGAGCGTTGCTGGCGAGATGTGGCAAGGGTCGATGGGAGGCCAAAAACCATGGTGAGTTTCTTGTTTGTTTTCTTGCACTTCTATTATGGTATATTTACCTTGGTTTTATGCAGGTCTTGGAAACGCCGTTGATTTGCGGCTAGCCCCAGCTGATGAAGTGGAGGTTCCAAAGCCTTATAAAGAAAGAAAAAGAAGAAGAGGGTTATCTGAAAATCCCCCGAAGCCAAAGAAGAGAGTGGCTCGAAAGCCTAAGACCGATACATCAGACTTATCTCCAAAAACGGCCCAACGCCTTGGGGATTAGGAGGAAGAAGAAGACGACGACGTTCTATTGGTAAATTGTAACAGAAAAAATGCTGACACTTCAAAGCCCATTGAGCCAGTTATGCTTGATGTGGCTCATACCAGAGTCGAAGAAATCTCTAAAGGGACGTTATTAAAAACCTCTATGATAAGAAAGAGACTACAGGTTGAGTTAATACAGACATGACAAAGACAGACCGAGTATGTTGAAAAGGTAACACAACTCTTGAGGATTTGTTATTCACTAGTTTATATTGGCGACTGATACTTTTAATTTTGCAGTTTCATCAGTAGGCCAACTTGGTGGCAAAACTTCGAGAGGAGCGTAAGATTAAATAAATTGAGACCCTGGGGTTGAGGCAAGATGTGAACAATCTCATTTCTGAGAAGGAAACTATAAGAGAGCAGTTAGCTTCGCTCGAACTCCAGCTTCGAGGTGTAAAAGAGGAGAGCCTAGCTCGGGGCCTCGAAATTTGGGAGCTTAAAGCTACATTTACTACTGAGCTGACCAAGGACAAATCTAATGTTGCTACAATTATGACTTCGTATCAAGCTGATGCCGAAGTTGCTAATGCTCGGGCAAGGGAGATTTCTTCTATGGGAGAGGTTATGTTATCAAGTGCCTTTGACCATGCTAGGCGAAAATCCCAGAGAATGACCCTCGTGGAGATACATGCTCAAGGCTTCGATCTTTGATCTGATATTGAAGCGGAGAAGAGTTTGAAAGAAGAGGCGGCCACTCTGCTTTCAAATGAAGATGACTCAGCTAGTGTTTCTGAGTGTGAAAGAAGACGGGGATGAATCCCCTGAGGATGAGGCTTCCCAAGATACGACTCCTGAAGATGCAACTGCTAAGGATGTGACCCTAATGTAGTTTAAGGTTACTTTTTTTTGTTTTGTACAGAGCTCCCTTGTGTAAATATTTCCTGTAATCATCTTTTGGAAATAAGAGGGGAACTTTTATCTTGTCTTCAGTTTGTGTTGGATTTAACATTGTCTTTATTTATGAAAGACTTTGTTTGAATGATTACTCCGAGGAATGGCTTAGGGTTAGGGGGTGTTATAAACCCTTAGATCTTTATCAATATATATAATACTCTTCGAGATAAGTTTAAATCGATTTGATATAAGCTCGGGATATTGTAACCTTGTGTTCGGACTGAAGAGAGAGCGGAGTCTCGAAATATTAGTTTTTGGGTCTTAAGCCTTTCGAAGTTGGCCCTTAGGCTCTTATATATCGGCCCTTAGGCTATTTAAGATTGGCCCTTAGACTCTTTAAGTTTGCCCGTTTACGCCGTTAAAATGGCAATGTAATTTTTTTCTCATTTCGGCTAAAAGACTTAGTGAAATTTTAGTTATGCCTTAGCATGTGTTTTTGTACCTGTTGGGTTTTTCGAAGGTTTGGTGTATCGGAACTTTATTATTCATTTCGTTTGCATAAAAATAATTGAATATCTCTAAAGGTTTTTTCGAAGGCCGGTGTTATCGAAGCCTTTGGATCATTCGAAGGCTAATTTATTGGAGCCCGTGTATTTTTTGGTGGCTGAATTTATCAAATCCCTTCATATTCTGCTTTTGCCGAGGGTGTCCTGATTTAACCGGTTTGTTAATAGTTGAAGGACTTTAATTTATAATGGATCTGACGTCTCCGCACCGTATTATTTTTGTTGTAGCCTTTATATGACCGTAGTCCTTAGTGTTGACGTATCCTTTGGTACATCACATGGACTTGTTTCCCACTAATTTTCCGAACTTGTTCAAGAAGTTAGTCCCCGACAATATTGGCCTTGGCCTTTGTTTTGAGGGGGTGCCTCTTTGAGGTCTTATTAACCCAAATTTTTCATGATAATTCCCGAGTATTCGAGGTGTTGTTATGCTTTGGTTCGTATGTCGTTCCCGTAGGATGTAGAGTTCGTGTAACGATAGACTTATTTGAAACACTAAGTGTTTGAAACACTAAATGTTTTTTATATTAAGAATATTGGTACATGTATACATGTTTTGTTGTTGGGGCTCGACTCTATATGGACACAGTTCATCAGACTATTTGGTCCATTACAAATTTTTCCTATCGAGGTTCTCTTAAGCATGAAGTATTTTCCTTGAAAATATATCCTCCGAAGGTGATGTCCCTAGTATTCGGGTTTGATTAAAAAAGAAACCCTAGATACTATTGAGTTTTCCTTAGGCAACGCATATTTGTTGCCTTTTTTAAAAACTTTCCGGCAAAACCCATTTGGGAAAAAATACGAGCCAAGGAAAAAAGAGTGAAGCACATGCATTAAAGCCTATGGCCTTTGTGTAAGAAGGGGTGTCGTCGAGACCGCGAGCCTTTGAAAGCTTCTATTGTGTCGAGCTTATAATCTCCTTTACCAATGACTCTACGGTCTTGCTATCTGTGATCATGGTATCTTCGAGAGCCTTAACTTGGTCGAGGATGATTCTTAATGCCTCGATTTGACACCATGAGGTCGAGAAAATCACTCGTGCCAACTCCAAAGGTATGTTTCTCTAGGTTGATCTTGGTGCCGCATCTCCCCAAAACGTTGACAATTTCCTGCAAATGGATTAAAATGGTCCTCTGCGCATAAGGACCTGACCAATGATATCATTAGTATAGGCTTTCGTTATTTTACCTTTTTATTCTTCTTACATCTTGTTGATTAGATGTTGATACAAAGTTTTTCGATCTGGGGGCCTCACTTTTTTGTTTTATTGGTTTAAACCTGGGACTGTTGCGTAGTCTTTGTGTGGTGGTTTAAGACTCAATTCCTATCATATCTAATTTGGGCAAACCAAAGAAATCTATATCATCAATAATAAACTAAATGAGTTTTTACCTGAGTTTGGGGGTTAATCCCGTTCCTAGGTGTACGTTTCTTTTGAGCAATTGGCATGGTAGCGTCAGTCTTTTTGGGGACAACGTAGGTTTGAAGAGCTAGGAAGTTCCCTTCTTCACCTTCAGTTACGTGTTTATCCTGCTTCCGTCTAGACTTGGAGCTGTTATTGCTACGTAGCCACATGTTTATCTTTAAGGCTCGACTTCTCCAATGTCAAGGGTTCTGGCATCGGCACCACTTTATTGATTACAAACATCTCTTTTGCAATATGTTGTTCTCCTAAACTATTTTCACTCCTTTCTTTGTTGGAAATTTCATCATCTGATGGAGGGTCGACGGTACTGCCCTCATGTTGTGTATCTATGGCCTTACGAGGAGTGCATTGTACCTCATATCACCTTTCGATGACATGGAACATGGTGTCTTGTATGGTCCCAGCTAAGTTTACTGGCTAAATAATTTCTCCCTTTGTTGTTTCACTTGCCATGTTGAAACCATTCAGCACCCTAGATGCAGGTACAATCTGATTTTGCAAGTCGAGTTGTTTCACGACCCTCGATTTAGTTATGTTCGCATAGCTACCTGGATCCAATAAACCACGTTTAACCTACACTTAATTTAAAAGGATAGAGATTACTGGGGCATTGTTGTGAAGCTAGGATACATCCTCTACTTCCTCTTCTTTGATTGATAGTGTGTCCTGGGGTACATAGCTCCGAGTCCGTTTCTCTTTTGTGATGGATACTTTGGTATGTTTGAATATAGGTCCCTGTTGAACTTCGACTCCAGTGATGATCATGTGAATGACCTATTGAGGTTCTTCAGGCTCATTCTTCCTATTTGCATATCTTTCTTGGAAATGGTTCTTAGCTCGGTCACTGAGAAATTAACAAAGATGCCCTTCATTGAACAATCGGGCTACTTCCTCCATAAGTTGCCTCGAATCCTCGGTTCTATGACCGTGAGTACCATGATACTTCCATATTAATTTGGGATTCCTCTGAGAAGGATCGGTCTGTATAGGCTTGGGCCATTTAGTATCTGTAACTTTGCCAATAGCTGAGACGATATCCGAGGCATCGACACTGAAGTGGTATTCTAATAATTTTGGTGCCTCCATCGGTCTCGAGTGCCTATCATACCTAGTTTTCCTCATAAGTCCTTGAGCATTTTTTCCTTGATCTACTCTTCGATAATTCCTAGGTGCATTACGCCTTGAAATGTTCCTTCTATCTTCAATGTACGGTTGATATCTTTCCTGGTTGAATCTTGATCCCCGGTGTGTGTCCCTCGGGGGCTTAGTTTCAAAACTGTTAGGATAAACTGAGCCCGAGGGGGCTCCCAACTAGTTGTCCTCTACCCTAATTTTTGATTGATAATGATTATGCAAATCCGACCATGTCATAGCTGGATATTCAATCAATTTCTGCTTTAGCTGTCGAGATGCAATCGAGCTTATTTCATTCAAACCTTGCATAAATGCCCGAACTACCCAACCATCGGAGACTGATGGTAAATTCCATCCTCTCCATCTAAAATCCGGACACGAACTCCTTTAGTATCTCGTCATCCCTCTATTGTTTTTGAAGATATCTGATTTTCTAGTGTCCAATATGGCTCCGGCATGTGCTTTTACGAAGGCGTCCGCTAACATAGAAAATGAACAGAGTTAGGAGATAAGTTGTGGTGCTAGATCATTGCTCCTTTTGATAGTGTTTCCCCAAACTTTTTCAATAATACTGACTCGATTTCATCATCATTCAAGTCATTGCCTTTAATTCCACAACTGTATGAAGTAATATGTTCATTAGGGCCAGTTGTCCCATTTTATTTCGGTATATCGGGCATGCGATACTTCTTCGGAATGGGAATTGGAGCCGCACTTGGGAGGAAGGGTTTTTGTATGAATTTTTTGGCATCTAGAAATTTCAAAACTGGAGGTGCTCCCGGTATCTTATCTAACCGGGAGTTATCAGTTTCTACCTCTTTATCGATGTCTTCTATCCTCTTTTCTCCTTACTCTATCCTTTTAGTCAGCTCCTCGAGCATTTTCATGATTGTGGGATAAGTCCTGAGCCTCTTTCCTTGGGCCTTTCTAGCACTGGTTCATGTCGGGCGTTCATTGGTTCGGTGGTGTTAGGAGTTCTGTTCTGACTCTGAAGTTGAGCGATGGCAACTTGCTAAGCTTGCAGCATCTCAAATATCACTTGGAGGCTGACTCCTCCATCTTCCATCCCTCGTGTTTCCTCACCTCCAGTTCGGGCTTCCCTTTGTGCATTCCTTGCAAGGTCTTTGCGTGCGTTAGTGTCTAGAGCGTTGTGCGAACTGATATCAACTGGCTTCATGTTTGGCACTCCCCTAGGGTTTATGGGTGGAACACTGACCCCTATATTGTTGCTCTCCAAGACATTCGTCCTCGTAAATAGATGCATTCTGTGTGCTAGACAAGATTAAGCTTTAAATCAAAGAATATTTGACTAGAAAAAGTTAAGAATAACTTATATTATCAGAAAAGTAGCACAAAAATAATCACTATTATCTTTAGCCCTATGGTGTGTGCCAAACTGTTTACCTCGAAAAATATGAGTAACAACTAAAGATAATTTGTGGTTTTAAAGATATGTGATATATTCTAATACTAGTAATTATACAAATATTAAGCATAAGTAAGAAAATTTGGTGAACCAAATTTATGTTTTTGAAGTAAAAAGAACCCCGAGCTTGATTATCCCAAGGACATCAAGGTCAGATAAGAATAATAAAGTATAAAGTAAAGACAATAAAGATGAAGAATAAATGTTTAGCACGTTAAGCAACAAAAGTAGAATGAAATGCTCTATTACTGTGAATAATGTGAGATGATGCTTACAAAATGATTGGGGTCCCCTTTATACAGGAGGAGAAAATCCTAATATAGTACATTTCTAATTGTAGTAAAGAATTCTATTGGTATAGGTGTATAATAACCTAGCCTGACTCACATGTCCTTTAGAAATTCCCGCTCTTTCTTGAGTGCTCTCAAGATTGAACTGCCTTCAATGTAGGTCATGCCAAGCCTTGGTCTGCTTCTTCGAGGTGTGTGTCTCACAGTTGGGTCTAACTACTACTTTGAGTCCCCCAAACCCGACTTCATAGCCCAATTCAAGACTTCGAAATCGGGCTTCTTGATTTTGATGCCGAACCTCATAACTATGCACTGAGAAATCCTCCTTTCGAGTCATTCACTATCTTGACACGTAGACAAGCACCATACCATTACACCAACATTGTGCAATAACAATGCATGAACATCATATCAATTAGTGTATAAACGTGTGAGTTATTTAACTTTAAGGAATCTTTTTTATGAAGACGCAAACACGGGAGAAATTCATAAGGGGGGCACAATTATTCTGCGGTTAAATCAAGTAACAATCACATCTCTATGATATCGAGTCTATAACTCTATGCAAGTCTAGTCTTAGGTTGGAACATGAAATCGAGCAACTAAGCAGGCAATAGTAACTCAACCTATAAAAATAAAGCATGGTTAATCCTAATCTACCCAGACGTACTCAGAAATTCTAGCATTTGCAAGGACATTCGTCAACTCATATGTGCGATACTCTCACAACATGTAGCATATAATTAGACAAGAGACTTACCTTGCTCTGAAGTTTCATAACCGGCTCCAAAACCTCTTTGACAACTCAAGCTAGTGCACGTCGCTCCAAAACTATTCAAATCAATGTGCAAACCAATAAAAATTTACTCTAATACTCAAAGTAAATTAATTTATACTAATTTCAAACTCCGCTCGAAAATTCAATAAAATCAACCCTCGGACCCACATGTCTGGATTCCAAAAATACCCTCCTCTTTCGCGATCGCGAGAATACCTTCCCGATCGTGAAGGCTAAAAATAATGCCTCCATATTTTTGCTCTACATGTTTTTGACTCAAGGCCGCATTTGTGACCCAAGAGCCGCGTTCATGAAGCCTTGTGACCCCTACCCTTCGAGTTCGCGCTCCATGAGCCACGTTCGTGAAGGCTAAACGCCTGGCAGGCCGTAGCTCCCCTTCCTCTTTGCGTTCGCGTCTGCCAGCTTGCATTCGCGTAGGCTTCACCGTCCTCTGCTCTGCGTTTAGGATGGAAAATCTCAGGAGCCTAAAAATACTTCTTCGCATTAGAAGAAGAAAACCATACACCAACACCGGCAGTTGCAAATCAACCAGCCAAACTCGGTTTGAAACCACCCCAAAACACATCTGAGGCCCTAGGCCCCTGTCCAATCACACCAACCAGTCCCATAACATGAAACGAACCTAATAGAGGCCTCAAATCACATGAAAAAATATCAAAACTACGAATCGCAGATCCAAATCCTTCTTTAAACTTTCAAACTTCCAAATTTTGACAAACGCGTTCGAATCATACCAAAACATTTTGGAAGGACGCCAAAATTTATGCACAAGTCAAATATTATGACACGAACCTATTCTAAGGCTCGGAACCCCAAACGGACATCGATAATATAAAATTCCACTTCTAGTCAAACGAAGGAAATTCTAAAACCTTAAAAATGCCAACTTTCCACAATAAGCGTTAAAATGATCCCCATCGGCCCGATACTCAATCCAAACATATGCCCAAGTCCAAAATCATCATTAGAACATATTGGAACCTTAAAATTTTAATTCTGATGATGTTTACTCAAAAGGAAACCTTAGTCAACGCTTCCAAAAATAAAAAATTTCCATCTGAATCAACTCCAAACTTCCCAAAATTAAATTTCGACTACACTACAAGTGAAAATATATAAAATAAAGCTATTCAAGGCCTCAAACTGCTGAACGACATGGAGGATTCGTAGAGATTTTAGACTTACATTATTTGAAATCAAATACTATGATGTTGTGATATTTTTCAGTCTCGATTATTTTTCTGACATAATTTATTGTCTACAAGCGTATCAGACTATGTGATCTTATAGATGCTCATATACTCAGATACCCCAATTTTGGGAGAGATTATGTATTGATTTATGATTTCCTATTCCATTTCTAAGAGTTTTTTCTTTAAATGAAAATATTTTAGTATTTTTCAAAGATTAAAAGATATTGTTTGAGTAGTCAGCTTGCCTAGTACTATGATAGGCGTCATCACGACGGGTTGGTTTTGGATCGTGACTGTTATACTCATACTACATTTTTGCACCTTGCGCGTATATACTTGCGTTGATGTTGTTGTATACGGTGAAGGTTGACATTGAAGATGTACCTGTATTCCAGTTATGGATATCACTTGTCCTTGGTAGCATTAGATTCAGATTATGTTCATTTATATTTCAAACAGATGTTGTAATTATATCAATTCAGTTTTGTAAAAATATAATACATAGTGGCTTATTACTTGTACTACCATTCTTTTGGAAATCTTTGCATAGAAGTTCGGTTTTATTATAATTGTTTCTCTCCGTAAATCTCTTTTGAATTGGATAATTGTTAAGTTGGCTTACTTAGCGGGTTGAGTTAGATGCTATCACAACCAGTTAGGTTTTGGATCGTGAAAATACAAGAATGTGATATTTGGTACATAAATTTTGAAGGCATGAGAATCTATAATAAAGATTTGAAGGGAAGAAATCGGACAACACGCAATGAACAATTGTTATGAAGAATCTCTCTATTCCAACTGTTATGCAACCATAAATGTTGCTTTTATTCTCATTCAAGTGGAGCTTGATTTGAGAATATTGTCTCCTTAAATAGAGCTATAAATATGAGAGTTAGTATCCATTGTAGTATGCGAGAAATTATTTGTACTCAAAGGCATAATTTTCTCTCATATTGTAAAAATTTATGCTTGTTCTTGTTCTTAATATTTTTGCTTCCGGAGAAGCTCAACATACAACTAGGCTTGTATTTCTTTAAGTTATTTTTATATTCTTGACTTCATTCTTATTTATTTGATCCTTTTGGATCAAGTTAATTTATGTTTCTATAGACCATGTTACAAATTTAACTGTATTATTTTATGGGTAAACAGTTAAGATGAGGCCAATAAGAGGTTGAGTTAGGATGAAGAAATGTTGGAGAGAGGTGATTAGGCAGAACATGATACATTTTCAAGTTGTCAAGGACATGATCCTTCATAGAAGGGAGTAAAGGCCAAGCATTAGGGTAGTAGGTTAGTGAATAGTCGAGCACTATTCTTTTTTCTATATGCATTACTTTTCTACACTTGTAGTACCAATGTATTCACGTATTTCCTATGTATAGATTTCTAATACAACATGTTGTTTCTTTTGCCTGGGTTATCCTAGTTTGCTGGTTGTAGTTACTGCTTCTCTTTATATGAATTCTTTTTTTTACATGTTTTTCTTGAACCGATGATGTATTCAAAATAATCTTTCTATCTTCACAAGTTAGGACTTAAGAGTAAGATATACGTGTACTCATGGGACTATACTGGGTATATTATTGTTGTAAAATTATCTGTAGCAAAAAGTTGAACTTACCAAACTATTCTAATAGTATTGACATAACAAACCTCCTACATTTTCGAGGATATATTTATACTCAAAATCTCATAAACATACTTCCCCTCTCTATTTGCATTTTAACTTTTACATTTT
The DNA here is from genome assembly GCA_034376525.1 of Nicotiana benthamiana. Lineage (NCBI taxonomy): Eukaryota > Viridiplantae > Streptophyta > Magnoliopsida > Solanales > Solanaceae > Nicotiana > Nicotiana benthamiana. The sequence continues at coordinate 10,292,399 of CM067324.1, forward strand.
AAATAAATCAAAGTTAAAAATTGATCAGGTCTCTTATTAAACGTTTTCCCAATTCAAGAAGGTAAAATTGTATTTTCAAAAGTTTTCTCTTGTACATTGAAACAAAAATACGGTCTAGGGTAGCAGTGTATTTTAAAGAATCCAAAGGTCTTCAATGAAATTTCGAGCCTATTCCTTTTGCATTAATAGATATTAACGCCCTTTTGTTCTAAAGTGTAAATTGTATAAACTAGATTATATTTCTAAATGATAATAAAATAAATAAAAATATAGAAAATGTTATAAATAAAATTAATGTATATGGATGTATATTTAATCCATCCATACATTCTAATCAATGTACTTCCACGACCCTAAAATCGATCCGATCGTGATGTCGCCTATCGTTAAACTAGGTCAGCCGATATAATTCTCAAATCAAACTATTATAATATAAAAGTCATTTTAAATCATTAATTAACAAGAAGTCTCATAATATAAGTCTAATAACTAGTGCAAAATAAATACACAGCCCGACATCGGGGCGTCACAAGTCACAAGCAAATACAACTCTGGATCAATACAATAAAGTCTAAAAGGACTGAAAGAACATACTAAATAAAGCTATGGAAGATATGAGGGAGAAGAACAGGGCTGCGAACACCATGCAGCTACCTTGTCGACTCTGAAATCTTGCCAATAGAAATTAGTGATCACTATTGCGACCCGCAACTCCTGGATCTTCACACAAGGTGCAGATAGTAATGTGAGTACGCTAACTCGGTAAGTAATAAAAGTAAATGAAAGCTGAGCAGTAAGAAAACACATAATTTCATGTCACAACATTAAAATAAATACAGTACATTGCTCAAAATAGTGCAAAAACTATTTATCTCGTAAAACAAACTAATTTTCAGTAAAACCTTTACTTTTAAAACATCTTTCAATAGTTTCAAATAAGTGATGAAAACAGTGAGTAAAAGGATAGAAACGTAAACAGTGCCTCGGGCAAAACATGTACCATAAATCGCCTCCGGGCAAAATATCAATAGAACCAGTACCCCGAGCTACCTCACAATCGCTCATAATCAGCCCCTCGGGAACAAGACGAAACAATAACAGCCCCTCGGGCAATATCAAGTCACTCACACTGGGTACCCGTGCTTATAAGGGGTGTGCAGACTCCGGAGTAGGCTCCTACAACCCAAGCGCAATGACAAGCCATCTCGTGGAATAACAAATCAGCGCCCCGGCCTCTCATATGTCACAAATTAGTACAACCTGCTGCGATGCGCAATCCGATCTAATAATATCCTCACAACACAGGCCCTTGGCCTCACTAAGTCAAAAACATCTCAAGCCATGTAGGCTACAGTAAAACATGATGCGCAGTTCAAAATATCATTTAAAGTATCAAAACAGAGTAAATATGACTGAGTTACGAAATTAGTAAAATACAGCATGGCTGAGTACATATATTAAGTAAAAATAGTGAGGAATAGTAGTAAAATGCCCCTAAAGGTCCAAACAGTTGGCACGATGCCCAAATATGGCATTCAACCCAAAACATTGTAATACTTTCCAAAACACAATATTATCAAATAGTTTTCAATCAAATATGCGTCTTAATAGTCATACGGTACAGACCAAGTCATAATCCCCAACGGTTCACAACCCCGCGCTCAACATCTAACATGTGCGCCACCTCAAATTAGCACAGCGATGTGAAATTTGCGATTTCATACCTTCAGGACAACATTTATAATTATCGCTTACCTCAAATTGGTGTGTAGTCTAACCCGAAATGCCTTTGCCTCTCGATTAGGCCTTCAAATGCTCCTAATCTAATGAAAATCAGTTTCACATCATTAATACACGCTAAAGGAATAAAGCCCAAGCGAAAATAATCAAATTAACTCAAAAATCCTAAAATTGGCCAAACTCGACCCTCGGATCCACATCTCAAAATTCCATAAAAATTACACCACAAGAATTTTTATCCTCCCACGAGTCCATACATACTAAGATCATCAAAATTGGACCTCAAATAAGCCCTCAAATCCCCAATCAAACATGTCCAAATACAAGCGCTAATTCCCCAGTTTTAGAGTTAAAATCCCACTAATTTCATGTCTAATTAGTTAGAAATCACCATAGAATCAAGTATTCATTTCAAAAACCTTACCTCCAAGTTTTTCCCTTTGAATCCCTCTTCAATTCGATGCACATGTTGCCTCATCCTTCGCGTTTGCGTCCTCTTCACAACGAACGTGTTGAACAAAATCCACCAGCGTAGAAGACAATCTTAGCAAACTCGAGACACCCTTCGCGAACGCGATAAACAAACCTCAACAACAGAAAATCAGCAAAATCTGCAACTCCCAAATCCAAGAATTTGGTCTGATAATCTCCCGAAACTCACCCGAGGCACTCGAAACCTCAACCAAATATTCCAACACATCCTATAACATCATTCAAACTTAGTCAAGCCCTTGACTCACCCAAAACAACACCAAATCAACCTCGGATTCAAGCCTAAGAACTTAGAAACTGTAAATCAACTATGAATGATCTGAAATTTTGAACACAAGTCACAAATGACACTGAAGACCTACTCCAATTTTTGGAATTTCATTCTGATCTTTATATCAAGATTCCACTACCGACCGGAAAATGCAAAATTTCTAATTTTGCCAATTCAACGCTATATATACCACGGACCTCCAAAATACATTTCGATCACGCTCCTATGTGCCAAATTACCTAACCAATCTATCGGAACCATCAAATTTCACATCGGAGACCTTCTACACATAAGTTAACTTCCAATTGACTTTTGCAACTTAAGCTTACTCAAGAGAGACTAAGTGTCTCATTCCTCTTCAAAACCACTCTCGACCAGAATCAACCATTCCAATACCTCATAATAGAGCTGATCAACACATAACGAAGCAAAAATGGGTGAAACAAAGCGATAACTGATGAAACGACCAGCCAGGTCGTTACATCCTTCCTCTTAAACAAACGTTTATCCTCAAACGAGTAAAGATACATACCTGGAACCTTACATAAGTGAGGATATCTGCTCCACATCTCCCGCTCACTCTCCCAAGTAGCCTCCTTCACAAGTCGACCTCTTCAGTGCACTTTTACTGAAGTTATATCCTTTGACCTCAACTTTCGGACTTGCTCCTCCAAAATAGTTGTTCGGTCCACATCATAAGTCAGATCACCATCTAACTGAACCGTGCTGAAATCCAAAATATGAGACAAATCGCTAATATACTTCTGGAGCATAGAAACATGAAATACCGGATGTACACTCGACAAGCTAGGTGGCAAAGCCAGCTCATAAGCCACCACCACAATCCTTCGAAGTACCTCAAAAGGCCCAATAAACTGGTGTCTCAACTTACCCCTCCTCCTAAATCTCATAGCACCTTTCATGTGTGAAACCGTCAATAGAACCTTCTCCCTAACCATGTAGGACACATCACGAACCTTCCCATAACTCTTTCATCTTGACTGCGTTGTACAAAGTCACTCCTAAATCACCTTTATCTTGTCCAAAGAATCCTGCACCAAGTCTGTACCCAAAAGTCCAGCCTCGCCCGGCTCAAACCAACCAACCGTTGATCTACATCGTCTCCCATATAAAGCCTCATATGGATAAAGTTGAATACTCAATTGGTAGTTGTTGTTATAAGCAAAATCCACGAGCTTTAGAAACTGATACCATGAACCACCAAAATCAATAAAACAAGCACGCAAAAAGTCCTTCAATATCTTAATAATGCGCTCGGACTGCCTATACGTCTGAGGGTGAAAAGTTATGGTCAACTTAACCTGAGTAACCAACTTTCTCTACACGGCCCTCCAACACTGCAAAGTAAATTAAGTGCCTCTATCTGAAATGATGGAAACTGGGATACCATGCAAGCGTACAATCTCTCAGATAGATCTCTACCAACCGAGCTGAAGACTAGGTAGTACACATAGGAATGAAGCGCGCGGACTTGGTCAGCCGATCCATAATAACCCAAATAGCATCGTACTCTTTCAAAGTCTGTGGGAGTCCAAGTACAAACTCCATGGTGATCCACTCCCACATGCACTCAAGAATATCCATCCATTGAAGCAAGCCACCCGGTCTCTGATGCTCATATTTTACCTACTAAGAATTGAGACACCATGCTACAAATCCCACAATATCCTTTTTCATTCTCCTCCGCCAATAATATTGTCTCAAATCCTGATACATCTTCGTGGCACCCGGAGGGCCTCCTCTAGAATCAACTCCCGAAGAACATCTATATTGGGCACACATATACGGCCATGCATCCTCAACACCCCATCATCATCAATTTTCACATTTCTAGCATCGTTGTGTTGAACTATGTCCTGAAGGAAAAGCAAATGAGGATCATCATATTGGCGTTCGTTGACGCGATCAAATAAGGAAGACCGAAAAACCACACAAGTTAAGACATTACTGGGCTCCAAAATAACTAACCTTACAAACCAATTGGCCAAGGCATGAACATCAACTGCATGAGGTCTCTCCCCAATAATAATATATTCCAAACTGCCCATACTCACCGCCTTCCTAATCAAGGCATCGGCCATAACATTAGCCTTTTCCTGGAAAGTACAAGATAGTCATATCATAGTCCTTTAGCAGCTCCAACCATCTATGTTGCCTCAAATTGAGATCTTTTAGCTTGAGCAAGTGTTGGAGGCTATGATGATCAGTAAACACCTCATAAGACACATCATAAAGATAATGCCTCCAAATCTTCAACGCGTGAACAATGGCCGCCAACTCTAGACCGTGAATAGGGTAGTTCTTCTCATGGGGATTCAACTGACGAGAAGCATAAGAATTCACTCTACCCTGCTACATCAACACACACCCGATACCAAACCTCGAAGCATCACAATACACTATATATGAACCTGAAGTTGATGGCAAAACTAACACTAGATCTATGGTCAAGGTAGTCTTGAGCTTCTGAAAGCTCGCCTCACATTCATCCTACCACCTAAATGGAGCACCCTTTTGAGTTAATTTGGCCAAGGGTGATGTTATTGATGAAAATCCCAGAATGAACCGATGGTAATAACCTACCAATCCAAGAAAGTTGCGAGTCTCTGTGGCTGAGGACGGTCTGGGCCAACACTGAACCGCCTCTATCTTCTTCGGATCAACCTGAATACCCTCACTGGACACCATGTGCCCCATGAAAGCCACTAAACTGAGCTAAAAATCGCATTTGGAGAACATTGCATAAAGCTTGTTCTCCTTCAACCGTTGCAACATAACTCTTAGATGTTCTGTGTCCTCCTCCTGACTACGCGAGTACACCAGAATATCATCAATGAAGACAATCACACACGAGTTGATATAAGGCCGAAACACATTATTTATCAAATGCATGAACGATGTTGGGGAGTTGGTCAGCCCAAAAGACATCACAAGGAACTCATAATGACCATATCGGGTGCTGAAAGATATCTTAAGAATATCTGAGTCCCTAATCTTCTACTGGTGATACCTTGAATGAGATAAATCTTAGAGAACACTCTCGCTCCCTGAAGCTGGTCAAATAAATCATCCATACGAGCTAAAGGATAATCGTTCTTGATTGTAACTTTTTTCAACTGCCAATAATTAATGCACATCCTCATCATGCCATCCTTCTTCTTCATAAATAGAACAGGCGCACCCCAAGGCGACATACTAGGCCAAATAAACCCTTTATAAGGAGTTCCTAAAGTTGTTCCTTCAACTCTACTGGTGCCATTCGATATGGTGGAATAGAAATAGGTTGAGTGTCCGGCACAAGATCAATACCAAAATCAATATCCTTGTCCGGTGGCATGCCCAATAGGTATGTAGGAAACACATCTGGAAAGTCCCTCACGACCAGGACCGAATCAATGGTAGGAGTCTCTACATTGACATCCCTCAAAAATGCTAAGTATGAAAGACAACCTTTCCCAACCATCCGCTGGGCCTTCAGAAATGAAATCACCCTACCGGGAACAAAATCAGTCGAACCTCTCCACTTAATCCGTGACATACCCGGCATAGCCAACATCATCATTTTAGTATGGCAGTCCAAAATAGAACGACATAGAGATAGCCAATTCCTGCCTAATATCATATCAAAGTCCACCATATAAAGCAAGAGAAGTTCCACTCGGGTCTCCCAACCCCAATAGTCACCACACACAATTGATATACGCGGTCCACAACAATTGTATCGCCCATCAGAGTAGATATATGAACAGATGAAACAAGAGACCCACATGGCGTATCCAAATAACTAGCTAAATATGATGGCACATATGAAAAAATGGAACTAGGATCAAATAATACAGAGGCATATCTGTGGCTAATTGAGATGATACCTATAATCACAGTATCTAAAAAAATTGCATCGGGTTTTTGCTGGAGTGCATAGAAACGGGCCTGACCATCACCCGATCGACCTCCCCCTTTGGGGAGACCCTAGTTGACTTTCCTCCACCCCTACCTGGGTGGGTTGGTGGTGAAGTAACTGGTGCTATAGTCAATGGCTGACCCCTCAGGTAAGATGAACCCCTAAGACGACTAGGACACTATCTCAATATATTCCCTAACTCTTTACACTTATAACAACTCCATGGGGCTAGAGATGGCGACTGAAGGGAACTTGTAGTACCGGGATGGCTAGTAGAAGAACTTGGCATAGAAGAGCCCTGGACAGATGGAACACGGGAGGAACTCTGGGCTGGAAGGGCACTGAGTGATGAGTGACCTTGATAAGAACTGTAAGAACCATGGACCAATGATGTCGCACGATAAACTGGGTAAACTGACTGAGCATGACTGAATGGACGGTATCTCCCGTACCGAAACAAACCTCTGCGATGATTAACATTTAATCCACCCTGATTACGAGGACTTTTAGCCTCTCTCTCAACCCTCTCTTGACCATGAACCATCTTAATCTATCGAGCTATGTTAACAACCTCATGAAAACTACCACCAGACACTCTCTCTTAGGTCATGAGCAACCAAAGCTGAAAATTGAGGCAATCTATAAATCTCTTGATCCTCTCTCGATCTGTGGTAACCAACCTGAACGCATAACGAGCCAACTCGGAGAGCCGTATCTCATACTGTGTAAAAGATCTGTTACCTTGACGAAGCTGCTCAAACTATCTGTGCAGCTCCTCTTGGCGAGACAAAGGTACAAACTTCTCCAAAAGAAGAATGGAGAATTGCTACCAAGAATGGGATGCTGCGCCAACCGGCCTACCCCTCTCGTAAGCCTCCCACCAACTAAGTGCAGCCCCAAAAAATTGGAAAGTAGTGAACAAGACCCCACTGGACTCCAAAATACCCATAATCCGAAGTATCCTCTAATACTTGTCCAAGAAACCCTAGGAATCCTCACCCTCTACACCACTGAACGTTGGAGGCTGAAGTCTACCAAACCTCTCCAATCTGCATTGCTCATCCTATGACATAATATGAGATACATAGTCCTGAGTAGCTGCAACCGGCTAGGTTAGAGGTGCCCTCGGTGTCTGAAGTCTCTGCACGACTTGGTCAGGTGTGCGAGTGGCGGGAGTCTGAGTGCCTCCCTCAGCCTGAGGAGTAGTTACAGCTGTAGTAATTGAGACTGCCTGAGCAAGGCCAGTGCACACTGGTAGAATCTGGACCAAAGCCTTCTGAAGGCCTGGAATCACAATAGGCACATTTTGTGCCGGAGCTGGTGCTGCTGGACCGTCCATAACCGGAACCTGATCATAAACTAGGGCGGTTGGTGGATCTACAGGTGTTGCGCTAGCTGTTGTGCAGGCTACACCCCTACCCTTACCACGGCCTTGACCATATCCTCTCCCTCTAGTGGCCCAGCAAGTGGTACTGGTGGTCATCCATCCTGACGGGTAACACGTGTCCTCACCATCTGTGAGAGAATAGAATAATAGAAGTTTAGTTATCAGAATCAATAGATTCGCACGATAGGAATTCAAGAATGTGATGTTTTTCCTAAAGGTTATGCAACCTCTAGAGGATAAATACAGACGTCTCCGTACCAATCCGCGAGACTCTACTAAACCTGATCATGACTTGTGAGACTTAACGTAACCTAGGATCTGATACCAACTTGTCACGATCCTAAAACCGACCCGGTCGTGATGGCACCTATCGTGAAACTAGGCCAGCCGACACAATTTTGAAATAAAACCATTACTCTATAAAAGTCATTTTTAAGCCATTAATTAATAAGAAGTTTCATAACATAAGTCTAAATAGCTAGTGTAGAATAAATATACAACCCAAAATCGGGGTGTCACAAGTCACGAGCAACTACAACTCTGTCTCAATACAATAAAGTCTAAACAAGATTAGAAGCACATACTAAAAAAGTTACGGAAGATATGAGGGAGAAGGATAGTGCTGTGAACGCCATGCAACTACCTTATCGACTCTGAAATCTTGCTGAATAGACAATCGATGCTCACTATTGCGACCCGTAACTCCTGGATCTGCACACAAAGTGCGGAGAGAAATGTGAGTACGCCAACTCAGTAAGTAATAAAAGTAAATAAAAGTTTAGCAGTAAGAAAGCACATAATTTCATGTCTTTACACTACAACAAATACAGTACATTTCTCAAAACAGTATAGACACCATTTTTCTTGTAAAACAAACTAAGCTTTAGTAAAACCTTTCCTTTTAAAACATCTTCAATAGTTTCAAACCAGTGATGATTATATTGAGTAAAAGGATAGAAATGTAAACACCCAAAAAACATGTACTATAAACTACCCCTCGGGCAAAATATCAAAAGAACCAGCCCCTCGGGCTACCTCATAATCGCTCGTAATCTGCCCCTGCAATACCATGAAATAACAATAGCCCCTCAGGAAATATCACATCACTCACATTGCGTACCCGTGCTCGCTGGGGTATTCATACTCTGGAGAGGCTCGTAAAGCCCAACTGTTACCACAAGCCATCTCATGGCATAACAAATCAAGCCCTCGGTCTCTCATATATTAAAAAATCAGTACAACATGTTGTGGCGCATAGCCCGATCCTTTAATATCTTCACATCACAGGCCTTTGGCCTACTCAGCCAAGAAACTCTCAAGGCACTCGGCTATCAGTAAAACATGATGCTCAGCTTAAAATATCATTTAAAGCATCACAATAGAGCAAATATGGCTGAGTTATGAAATCAATAAAATACGGCATGACTGAGTATAGATATTAAGTCAAACAGTGAAGAACAGTAGTAAAAATTCCCTAAGGGTTTAAACAGTTGGCACGAGGCTCAAATATGGCATTCAGCCTAAAACATAATAATACTTTCAAAAATACAACAGTATCAAATAGTTTTATATCAAATACGCATCTTAATAGTCGTATGGGACAGACCAAGTCACAATCCCAAATGGTGCACGACCCTACACTCGTCATCTAACGTGTGCATCACCTCAAAGTAGAACAATGATATGAAATCCGAGGTTCCATACCCTCATGACAACATTTACAATCATTACTTACCTCAAATCGGTCTGTAGTCTAACCCGAAATGCGTTTGCCTCTCGATTAGGCCTTCAAATGCTCCTAATCCAACCAAAATTAGTTTCACATCATTAATACACACTAAAGGAATAAAGCCCTAGAAAAAATAATCAAATTAACTCAAAAATCCTAAAATTGGCCAAACCCGACCCTCAAGCCCACATCTCGAAATTTGATAAAAATTACATCACAAGAATTTTTATCCTCCCACGAGTCTATACATACCAAGAACATCAAAATCGGACCTCAAATAACCCCTCAAATCCCAAATCAAAGATGTCCAAATACAAGCCTTAATTCCCCAATTTTAGGGTTAAAATCTCACTAATTTCATGTCTAATTAGTTAGAAATCACCATAGAATCAAGCATTGGGTTCAAAAACCTTACCTCCAAGTGTTTCCCTTTGAATCACTCTTAAATCCATCTCAAAAAACTTCAAAGCCGTTAAAAATTGATGAGAAATGGGTTAAAAATCGTGAAGATGGGGGTTTTATACATTCTGCCCAGGTTCTCCCTTCATCGCGTACGCAACTATCCTCTCGCGTTCGCATAGGTGAACTCAGACTGCTTCTCCTCTTAACCCCTCGCGAATGAGACAATTGCTTCACAAACACAATGCTTAACCAGTTCATTCCTTTGCAAATGCAGACCTCGCCTCGCGAACATATTGACCAAAGACCTGGGGTTACCAATTGCCTCACTCCTCTTCGGGAACGCGACCCCACTCACGCGTTCGCAATGCGAACGCTCCCTTACCCTTTGCATTCGCGTCCTCTCCTTCATGAATGCATATAACAAAATCCACCACCACATAATAAACACTTCGCGAATGCGATACACCCTTCGCCGAATGCGAGACACCCTCCGCGAACGCAATGAACAAATCTCTGCAATAGAAAACCAGCAAAATTTGTAACTCTCAAAACAAAGAATTTGGTCCGATAACCTCCCGAAACTCACCTGAGGCCCTCGGGACCTCAACCAAATATGCTAACACATCCTATAACATCATTCAAACTTAGTCGAGCCTTCGAATCACTCAAAACAATACCAAATCAACCTTGGATTCAAGCCTAAGAACTTAGAAACTTTCACATTCTACAAATGATGTTGAAACATATCAAATCAACACCGAATGACCTGAAATTTTTCACACACATCACAAATGACACTACGGATCTATTCCGACTTTTGGAATTCCATTTTGAGCTTTATATCAAAATTTTCACTGCCGATCGAAAAACACCAAATTTTCAATTCCGCCAATTCAAGCATCAATCTACCACGGACCTTCAAAATATATTTCGATCACGTTCCTAAGTCCCAAATCACCTAACGAAGCTATTTGAACCATCAGAATTCATATTCGGACCTTGTACGCATAAGTCAATATCCGGTTGACTTTTCCCACTAAAGCTTACTCAAAAGACAGTAAGTGTCCCATTCCTTTCCAAAACTATTCCGAAACCGAACCAACCTACCCGATACCACATAATACAACTGAACAACACATAAAGAAGCAGAAATGGGGGTCACAGAGCGATAACTCATGAAATGACCGGTCGGATCATTACATTTACTATTTGGATAGATGTACCTATTAATTCATATGATGTACTTAGTGAAATAAGTCATTCTTTGTACACACAACAAACATACTTGAATAAGATAACTTCTACATTTTCCTCATATACATCTTGTCTTTATTACTATATTGTTCTATTTTATTTTTATTTCTTAATACATTATCAACACGAGTGTCTAACCAATTGATGTTATCTGCTACATCCAGGTTATATCTTCATCCTAAAAGAGTAAGCTTCAATTTTACATTTTCATGCCGTCATGTCTAGTTCTAAGTTTACTTTTATATAATGGAACATGATGCTATCAATTCTTAGCCACGATATTAAAAGAACCTTGTGATATTATGTTTTTGAACGAGTTCCATTTAATATGATAGATAATCATATAGAATAAGGAATGTTTCCTATCTATGTTAGACTTAATATTTGGCTTAAATATGAACTTGAAAACCATTAATTAGATATTGACGTGTCCTTTGCTGGAAATTAGAAATAGTAAATATCGTTAAGATTTTTGCCTAACTAGCCTATTGAGACATATAATAAGTGTCAGAACATGATATACTTACTTTAATTCTGTAACTCTTTGATTATTAAGTTAATGTATTTGGCTGCTCATGTATACATAGGGTAATGATTATGTGCTAATTTACAATCAAGCATGATAGAGTAACATTGCATTGCATATAATTACTTTTTATTTTGACAAGCTTGTATACATTATATTAGTACGCGATTATGTACTGCCTAATAGCTGTAAAAGAAATTGACAATAATTTTTATCATTCTAATGTACTTATATTTTATGATATCTTTCACTATGTCGAATTTATCAAAACTTAAATTTGTGGCACTTAATATCTCTGGGAATAATTATTGGCCATGAGTACTTGATGCAGAAATTCACCTTGACACTAAAGATCTTAGTGACACTATTAAAGAATGAAATGAAGCATCCAGTCAGGATAAGGCGAAAGTCATAATTTTTCTTCTCCATCATCTCGATGAAAGGTTAAAAAGTGAATATTTAACCTGGAATGATCCATATCAAGTATGGACTAGTTTGAAGGAAGTATATGACCACCTAAAGACCAAGGAATTGCCAAGAGCTCGTCATGAGAACTTACGCCTACAAGATTATAAGACCATAAGTGAATATAATTCTACTGGATATAGAATAATTTCCCAACTAAAATTATGTGGGGGACCTATGAATGATGAAGACATGTTGGAAAAGACTTTTTTCACTTTTCATGCCTCAAATATGGTGTTACAATAGTATACCTCAAAAAGAGCTTTAAGAAATATTCTGAGTTAATTTCATGCATTTTGGTGGCTGCACAACGTAATTCGCTTTTAATGAAAAATCATAAAGCACACCCCACTGGATCAGCTCCATTTCTATAGAATCTGCTAACGATAGATCTAAAGTTTGAAAGAAGATAAAATAATCACCGTCTCCGTATAAATATATGTTGACGTGTCAAGGGGTGAAATAATAATCACCATGGTGGTGGACATTATAAATAAGAGAATAATAAAGGTTCTCTGGAAATTCCTTCGAAAGGTAAAGGTAATATTTACCGTCGATATGGTATGAAAAATTATTAAGCAGGAATTTGTCGAATGCCCGAATACTTTGTCAAACTTTATCAAGCTACAATAAAAGGGAAACAAAATAAAGTTAAGACTCACTTGACTTTTAAAAAGGATTTTGAGGTGGGCTCTATGAATGATCTTGATAAAATTGAAGCAAGCCTTGCCTATAAAAACTATTATTTAAGGCCTTATAGATATTACTTATTTAGAAACTGAAGACATCTTTGAGCATCATAACTGAAGACTTATAAATGGAAAAAAATATATTAAGAATAATATTTTATGCAAATACCAAAAAAAATCTTTTTTTTAATGAAGTTTTTATTTTGAATAAAATACTTTATGTTGATGGTATTTACTTCCTAAGTATAGTTTCTGTTGTTCTTAAATTTTTTAATATTATTTATGATGTATTTCTTTCTTTTTCTTTATGAAGAATGTGAAAACCTTCCAGTATTCAGGTGGCCATATAAATGATAAAGAAGAAATATCCTTCTTTATGGTGCTACAACACACACCATATTAAAATATAAGAGACATTTTTCTTATTTAATTATGAAAGAAACCAATATCATAACAATATCTGGTAGTACAATTTAATTGAGGGCTCTAAAAAAGTTACTTCATTTCTACCAAGATGAACTTTATTAGTTGTTAATGATGTATTATATTGTAGTATGTTGTGACGTTCCAACCTCGGGAGGCGCGACTGGCGCTAGTGAACCCAACCGAGCAAGCCTTTTTGGACACTTTCTACCCAACTCACTATGATCAAGAAACCATGCTTTTATTTATTTAAACAGTAGAAAAAATCGTGCATATAACATCGCTAGTTCATTTTATATTACAACCCTTAAGCTATGGTTATGTTCCCAAAAATTCATACAGTTACAGTTTTAGAAGAACAAGAGTTTAGAATTACAACATAATCCCGTAACCCATCCAACATCCGTACATAACCCACACAAACGTCTACAGAGCTTCTAAATAAACAAAAGAAAGTTATGATAATGTCGGCAAAAAAGCCCCGATTGTACCTCAAAAAAGTGGTAACTTATAAGAAAAGATAGACTGCATAACCTCTAGAAGAAAAGCTGCTCACTGAGATTGTTGAGTGGAGGATGTTCTACTATTTGCGATTGGCACTATTTGCTATAGAACCACCTACATCCATTCAAAGTTGTAGCGTTCCCGGCAAAAGTGACGTTAGTACCATGGAATAGTACTAGTATGTATAACTAAACACCATATCATTAGAAATAACAACCCCCACAAGAAAAAAAAATCATAAGGTTTAAAGCTTTAAACAATCACCACATCATTATATAAAAAGGGGATCACATAGCTTTCACATAATTTTCATAACTTAAGGCTGGTACATTTCATACTATTTCATCATTATTCACAATATCATCGCTTTTTTGTGCGAAATCCAATCACGGCCTAATCGGCTAAGCTGCCTCATTTGAGACATATACCTCATTACAATTTCATTTTCACTGTCCGATTTGAATATCAACACATACCATCATGTGTGTAGCATGGTGTTTGATCACGGTCTGAACGGTTAAGCCATATTACCAAGACGTTTCCCTTTTCCATCAATCATCTCAGTTTAATTTTTATTTATATCTGCATCAGTTCATCGGCACTTGGGGATACAATTATCACATCATACTTGGCAGTAAGCCGCATATCATAACTCGAATTCTTTTTCCCAATAAATTACATCATTTTCACTTTCAACATTAACCTTGCAATTTAAGATAAGGGGCACATACGAGAGCAATTTAAGTTATAAGCATATAGAGGAGTTTACATAGTTCGGCATAATAATCACAATTTAAACTTGACTTGAAATACAGGCATTTTAGCACATAATTCACACTCTTCACGCATCCTCAATTTATGAAGAATACAATGTTGAACATATTGAGACACACCTTTCTCATATATTCCTGCAACGCTAATTCATTTGAAATAAAAAGTAATACATCAATCAGATTTCGGACTCACAATATTTACATGGACATAATGGGAGCTCAATTTCTAAGAAGAGGGGGTTTAAGCCAGATATACCTCAATAGAGCTTTCCTAAATTCTTTGAATTATTCTGGAACTCATAGTAACTTCGATCTATTTTATGGGAATTAGAAGTTGAACCAAGACTTAGATGGATAATCAAGATTCTAGCTCATTTGGCCACATTATCAAGCACTAAGTGTGCATTATGATTTTAGAATCTTTTTGGTGAGAGATTCTATCATCCTACACTCCATTTGTTATATTTTTAGCTCATAATCTCCCCATACCCTTTTATCAAATATGCATGAGAAATAATCAATCCTTAGACCCATCAATCCACTTGTTAATTACTTATTCTAGTAGAAATTTCGAAATAAAAGATTAAGGCACAAGTTCTTACCTCTTAGGATGAAGTCTTAGCAACTTTTCTTGATAATCTTCAAAGATTTGGACAAGGATTAAGTAGTGACTTGGTGAGGATTACTCTCTCCCTCTAGAACACTTTCTCTCACTTTATATGTATCGAGAAATAGCACAAGAGGGTCTAATAGGGTATTTTTAATGGAATGGGTTCGGGTTTTAAAAGTTAAAAAATAGGAGTCCTAATCAATTTGCGGTCGCATATGCGATCGCATAACTGATATGCGGCCCGCAAAAGGGATCACAAAAGTAGGCCTCAAGACTTGAATATTCTGCCCATGTATGCGACCAATATGCGATCCGCATAACTGTTATGCAGTCGCATAATGCACCACATAACAATCCTTCACAAAAAGCCCAAGGAGATTGTGCGACGACTATGCAGCCCGTATATCGATTATACGATCGCATAGATGACCTTATAGTTGTTGTTACAACCTATATCCACATGTGTTTGTTCATGCCATATATTAGTTAATATTAATTCAAGAATTAATTATCTTTTAGATGATAAGAAGTTAATCCTATTGGTCTTAAGTGATACAAGGGTGTATAAGGGTGATTAACAAGTATTAGAAGTTAAACGAATCAAGGATGTTGTAACTCGTATTTTCAGGTAAATCTAAAGGTTCTTAATACACTTAAAAGGTCATGTATAAAGGTATTTGAATCATATAATATCCATATCATAAGTCTTGAAGTCAAACGAGTTATAAAACAAAGGTCGACAAACATTGTCGCAACTTAGGTTCATAATTTTACTTAAATATTAAGTCAAATGTTTCTACATTTTTCTCCAAATTTAAAAAGAATTTACGGGACGATCTACCCACCAACATAAATATCTATGAGTCTAGTCACCAACACATTTAACCGTTTGTCAATACGATCTCGGAGTATAGAGATATTCATATTTTCGCAAGCATGCGCATACTAGTAGATGACAAGTAGGTGCATCACCTACTTGCCAAAGTAATAGGCCAAAATTAAAAGACCTAAGTCGGCCAAGAAAGTACTTTTAAGGGGTTATGAACTCAGTTATTTCACCCATATTTCAGACCCTCAAAATCAAATTTAACCCCGGCAACTCCTTCCCAAAAATCTCACATAAACCCTAATCGATTTTCCCGCTCTTTCAAGTTCTATTTGAAGGTAAAACCTAGAGTTTGAAGAACCAAGGGAAGGGATGAGTTATCCAACAAGTAAGGTAAGTTACTGGCATCTTTCATACATTTTTTCTCTGCTGTAAATTCATGGTATTTCGTTCTATACATGTAAGAACTCATGGGATGGTGATCGGAAGCCATGAGTTCGAGTTATTCACTTATAGCAGACCGTTTTGTGGACTGTTTTGTGTTGCTGTTGGGCTGCGTGTTTTACTACTATTTTGTGGAGTTTTTAAGGTGGAAGGGTGTGTAGAAACACCACATATATGTAGGGTTGTGGGATGATAGTTATTAATAACATTTCCAGGTCGTTTGACACAACTACGGTGGCCGTTGTATGTATGATGTAATTAGGTTGTGCATGGACTGCTTTTGGGAGGCTCAATATCTTTATTATTGATGTTTTTTGGGTTGTTTGGTGATTTTTTTGAATGGTTTGAAGTCATATATATATATATAGGGGAGGTTTTGTCAGTTTCATCGTAAAATAGGTTATGATCGATACATAATAGTTATGACGCTTAAATGATAGCGATAGTATCGTTTCTCTTATTGTAGACTAAGGAGTTGTGACAATTTCATAGCTTGAGATTGTGGCAGTATATACAAGGTATGGGAGGCTATCTCTTTCCTTCTTTTGCACGACTCCGATTTTACATAATGTAATGAACAGTTTCCAAGATACTCTACTCTGAGAAACTAGCAGTACTCACATTGTTTCCCCCCCTTATGGAACGATTGATGTAAATGTTGCTTCTTTTATTCTTATGTTATCAATGTTGTTGGTACATCCTAATTATTATAAGGTTCATAGTTAAGAGTTAGTCCTAATAACATGTATAGAGGATACCGACCTTACGCCACTCTGAAAGATTTAGAACGTGATTCCATGAGTCGAGCATGCACTATATATATGTATCTATTTTACTCTACCGAGCCACGTTATAGTTGGCCGGGTACATCACCTATTTTGTAACAACTGATCAGTTGGGTTTTACCGAGCTTCACATGGCCGGGTACGATTCTACCGAGCCTTATGATGGTCGGATACGTTTTTTTTACCGAGCCTATTACGGTTGGGTACGATATGATGATGATGATGATGCCCACAGAAGCGTATGTTTTAAAAGTTTATGTATTTATATATATGTATCATGCATTTCAAGTCAATAGCCCTCGGAGGTACTCAGATGTTACTGGTTGTATGTTCTCTATCCCTGCTTACATTACTGTTCGTATTTATGGTTCCCCATCTTACATACTCAGTACTTTATTCGTACTGACATCCTTTTATTTGTGGACATTGCATATCATGCTGCAGGTCCAGATAGACAGGAAGGTACAGCTCCCCCACCACAGTAAGCTATCCAGTTCAGCGGTGATTGGCGAGACCCCTTTTCTGGTCTTGCCATGGTCTTGGTATGCATTTTTGTTATTGACATTATGGGTATGTCGGTTCCTTGTTCCAGCTATGTTGCAGCGCTTATGTTCCTTTAGAGGCTCATAGACAACTGTCAACTCATGCATAGTTTGGTATGCCTTGTCGTCTGGTTATTGTTGTATAGTTTTTCATAGTAGTGTGGTAGCTCGTACCATATATATATAGTTTCTTGATTTTCTTGTCATCCCATGTTGTGTATGTTCATTCCATCATATTTTATTATTTGTTGTCCATGATCCATGTCTACCATTTATATTAATCTCGTCAGCCCTAAAAGATAATAAAGGAGGTTAGATAAAATTTACATTGGTGCTCGGCAAGTATGGTCGGGTGCTAATTATGGCCCTCTAGTTTGGGTCGTGACAAACTTAGTATTAGAGCAAGTCTGTCCTAGGAATTGTCTGTGAGTCGTGTCTAATAGAGTCTTGATTATGGATGTGTAGCGCGCCACATTTATAATCAGGAGGCTACATGACATCTAGGGTTGTTACCTTCTTCCTGAATCTAGATCATGCGTAGAGTTGAGTCGTAAGTGTTCGTCTCTTATATTCACCTTGTTTTCTTTCAAGCGATGCCTTTGACTAGGAAGCAAACAATTAGTAGGCTGCTTGATACGGCTGCGGGAAAGGGTACCACTCAGGTGCCCCAAGCCTGAGCAGGCCAAAGTGAGGCTCAAAGTGAGATGTCGTCTCATACCTCATCTATTCTATCTCCTCCAGAGGATATTAGGAGGCACCCAGCACCTCCAGTTCCTCCATCTGGCACTACAGCCTAGGATATGCGGAGTGCTTTGCAGTAATGGACTAGCTTGGTAGTTGCTCAGGCTCAGAGGCAGAATATAGGTGTTGTTGATAAACCAGTTAGTACGAGAGTTCATGATTTTATTTATTTATGCCCTCCAGTGTTTACCAGATCAGAACCCAAGGAGGACCCACAGACTTTTATTAACCAGGTTCATCGTACACTGCAGGTTATGCATGTTAGTGATACAGAGGCAATTGAGTTGGCTTCTTATCGGCTACGGGATTTAGCGATTCTCTGGTATGATAGTTAGGAGAGATCTAGGGGTCCGAACACTCCTCCAGCTGTGTGGAAGGAATTTTCTGAGGCCTTTCTTCATCAATACTAGCTAGTTTAGATACGCCAAGCTAGAGCTGATAAGTTCTTGAACCTTAGATAAGGTAATATGAGTGTGCGAGAGTACAATATGTAGTTTGATTCTTTAGCAAGGTATGCTCCCCATATGGTGGCCGAGATGAGTGATAGGGTGCATTTGTTCATGAACCGATTGGGACCACATCTAATAGATGAGTGCACGACAGCCTCCTTGGTGGACGGCATGGATATTTCCCGTATTATGGCTTATGCCCCAGACCCTAAAGGATCGTAAACGCTTGCAGAGGGCAGATAGGGAGAAGGATAGGGGCCAGCACAAGAGGGCGAGATTCGCAAGGTATTCTGATGACTTCAAAGGCCACGTCAGGCCCCAGTCTTCGAGGAGTTTGGCCCCACCTGTAGCTAGTGCTCCTCCACAGTTTTAGAGGCCTCGATATGATCGATTTACCTATTCTAGTCTAGGTCAGAATTCGCGGGCATCAGGCTCGCAACATCACAGGGATACTAGTCAAACGAGACCCACAATACCATGTTGTGATCAGTGCGGCAAGGCCCACTTTGGACTGTTCCATTGAGTTTCTGATGCATGTTATTCTTGCGGACAGCCTGGCCATACGGTTGTATCTGGTTCTTCCTCATCAGTTCGACCTCCAGTGTGGGGTTTCCAGTAGTCGACAGGTTGTGGTAGAGGTAGAGGAGCAGTGCCGATTCGGGTGGTGGTCATAATCGAACCTATGCTCTAGTAGGTCGACAAGATCTCGAGTCGTCTCTAGATGTTGTTATAGGCATATTGTCTGTGTTTTCTTATGATGTATAAGCGCTGATTGATCCGGGATCTACATTATCATATCTTACACCCTTTGTGGCTAATAAGTTTGGCATTGAACCTGAATTGATAAGTAAA
Organism: Nicotiana benthamiana; assembly: GCA_034376525.1. NCBI lineage: Eukaryota > Viridiplantae > Streptophyta > Magnoliopsida > Solanales > Solanaceae > Nicotiana > Nicotiana benthamiana. Next base: position 10,312,225 of record CM067324.1, read on the forward strand.
CCCCTTGATGTATCTACTCTGTTTGGAGATTCTGTGATTGCTAGAAGGGTATATAGAGGTTGCACTGTGATGATTTGTAGTCGTCAAACCTCGGCAAATTTATTTGAGTTAGAAATGGTTGATTTTGATGTGATATTGGGAATGGACTGGTTGGCCTCATTCTATGCAAATGTTCACTGTCGTACGAAGATGGTTAGGTTTCACTTTCCTGGTGAACCCATCATTGAATGGAAGGGGAACATTGCTACACCATAATGTAGGTTCATTTCCCATCTTAAGGCAAGGAAAATTATCTAAAACGGTTACATTTATCATCTCGTTAGCGTTAGGAATGCAGAGACGAAACCGCCTACCTTACAATCAATCCCCGTGGTCAATGAATTTCCAGATGTTTTTCCCAAATGAACTCCCAGGCCTTCCTCCTGAGAGGGAGATTGAGTTTATCAAATATGTGTTTCCTAACATTCAACCGATCTCTATCCCTACATACAGAATGGCCTCGGTAGAGTTGCAAGAGTTGAAGGCGCAGTTAAAGGACATGCTGGATAAGGGCTTCATTAGGCTTGCACTTCACGTTGGGGTGCGCCAGTCCTATTCGTGCAGAAGAAAGATGGGTTGTTGCGGATGTGTATCGACTATCGGTAGTTGAATAAGTTTACTGTAAATAATAAGTATCCACTTCCAAGAATTGACAACTTGTTTGACCAAATCCGGGGTGCCAAGTATTTCTCCAAGATTGACTTACGTTCAGGGTATCATCAGGTGAGGGTTAAGAAAAAGGATTATCCCAAGACGGCCTTCCGGACAGATATGGGCACTTTGAGTTCTTGTTGATGTCGTTCGGGCTAACAAATTCCCCAACTGCTTTTATGGATCTCATGAATATTGTATTCAGGCCCTATCTTGGTGTGTTAATGATTGTATTCATTGATGAAATTCTATTGAATTCTTGATCGAAGGCGGAACATACGGGCCAATTGCGGATAGTATTACAGATGCTTCCGGATCGTAAGTTATATGCTAAGCTCTCCAAATGTGAATTCTTGCTAAACTCAGTAGCATTCCTTGGCCATCTGATATATGACGAGGGTATTAGTGTTGACACTCAGAAGATCGATGTAGTAAAGAATTGGCCGAGACCTACAACACCATCAGAAGTCCGCAGCTTCCTAGGGCTAGCAGGATATTACATGCAGTTTTTAGACGGATTTTCCTCTATATCAGCACCATTGACTAAGTTAACATAGAAAGCTGCCAAGTTCTAGTGGTCTGATACTTTTGAACGTAGATTTCAAGAGCTGAAGGATTGATAGACATCTGCACTAGTGCTCACTCTCCATGAAGGAACAGAAGGTTACGTGGTATATTTTGATGCCTCAGGTATAGGTTTGGGGTGTGTATTGATGCAGCGTGGGAAGGTGATTGCTTGTGCATCAAGACTATTGAAGAGTCATGAAAAGAATTATCCAACCTATGATCTGGAATTAGTTACACTAATATATGCTTTGAAGATATGGCGGCACTACTTGTACGGCATCCATGTTGGCATCTACACAAATCACAAGAGTTTACAATACATCTTAAAGCAGAAAGATTTGAATTTGAGGCAGCGTAGGAGGCTTGAATTATTGAAAGACTATGACGTTGAGATATTGTATCATCCCGGTAAAGCCAATGTTGTGGCAGACGCTCTCAGCCGTAAGTTAATAGGAAGCTTAGTACATATTGAGGCAGGTAGATGGGGGTTGACTAAAGAGCTTCATCAGCTAGCCAATATAAGAATCATATTGTTAGACTCTAATGACGGAGGTGTTACTGTACATAATACATCAGAATCATCTTTGGGCCGAGGTAAAAGCACGGAAATATGAAGATCCTATGTTAGTACGATTGAGAGAGAGCATTCAGCAGTGTAAAATTATGGCTTTTGAGATTGTAGGAGATGGGGAACTGAGATACCAAGGCCGATTATGTGTGCCTAATGTGGCAGGGTTGTGAGAGAAGATTATGAATGAGATTCATCAATCCCGATATTCCATCCATCCCGGCTCGACAAAGATGTATCATGATGTCAAGGAGCAATATTGATGAGATAACATGAAGAAGTCTATTAAAATATTTTTAGCCTAATGTCCCAATTGTCAACAAGTAAAGATAGAACATCAAAAACCCGATGGATTGCTTTAGAATACAGAGATTCCGAACTGGAAATTGGAGGTGACTAATATGGACTTTGTTATTGGATTACCTCGCTCTTATCATAAGTTTGACTCCATCTGGCTAATCGTTGATCGACTTATAAAATGTGCCCATTTTCTGCCAGTTAAGACAACATACACGGCTGAAGATTATGCAAAGTTGTATATAAAGGAGATTGTTAGGCTTCATGGTGTGCCGGTATCTATTATATCATATCGAGGAGCTCAATTTACGGCAAACTTTTGGAGGTCTTTTCAGAAGGGTTTAGGCACACAAGTGAATCTCAACACTACATTTCATCTGCAGATTGATGGACAAGCTAAACGTACCATCTAGACACTAGAAGATATGCTGCGAGCATGTGTTCTAGATTTTAAGGGAAATTGGGATGACCATCTTCCACTCATAGAATTCACCTACAATAATAGCTACCATTTCAATATTTAAATTGCCCCATATGAGGCACTATGCGGAAGGAGATGTAGATCACCAGTTGGATGTTTCAAAGTCGGTGAAATAGAATTATATGGGCCAGATTTGATTCACTAAGGTGAAGGTGATAGAGGAACGATTGAGGACGGCACAAAGCAGGAAAAAGACTTATTCCGATGTCCGACGTCGTGATCTTGAGTTTGAGGTTGGAGATTGAGTTTTTCTGAGGATCTCACCAAAGAAGGGTGCTATGCATTTTGGGAAAAAAGTCAAGCTGAGTCCAAGATGTATCGGTCCGTATAAATTCTTCGACGAATTGGACATATTGCTTATGAGTTAGAATTGCCATTCGAATTGGAATTTGTCCACCCGGTATTCCATGTATCTATGTTGAGAAAATGTTTGGGGACCCTTCTTGAGTCGTCCTTATCAAAGATGTACAAGTTATAGAGCATCTATCATATGAAGAAGTGCCAGTGGTTATATTAGATCGACAAGTCCGCAAGTTGAAAACAAAAGATGTAGTTTCTATCAAAGTATTGTAAAGGAACAAGAATACGGAAGAAATGACATGGGAAGTAGAGGAGGAGATGAAGTCTAAATACCCTTACCTGTTCCAGAATAAAGATAACGAGGATGCTAGGGAAACACAAGATGCATTAGAAGGCCGAACAGCTCTATGAGGTAAGCAATAGCTTGAGAATACTCTTTCTTAATACAAAATGGTGATATGCATATAATGTACATGTCCATAGTGCTTTGCATACTCTTGTTAGGCCATACGTTGAGTTAACTGCTAGCAAGTTGTCCTCTATTTATGGGAGAAATTCGGTCGGAATCCACAATGATATAAACTCCCCATGAACCCTTACATTCGAGGATGAATGTTCCTAAGGGGGGGCAGGGTGTTACAACCCATATCCACATGTGTTAGTTCATTCCATATATTAGTTAACATAAATCCAAGAAGGAATTACCTTTGAGATGATAAGAAGTTAATCCTATTGGTCTTAAGTGATACAAGGGTGTATAAGGGTGATTAACAAGTATTAGAAGTTAAACGAATCAAGAATGTTGTAACTCATATTTTCAGGTAAATCTGGAGGTTCTTAATACACTCAAGAGATCATGTATTAAGGTATTTAAATCATATAATATCCATATCATAAGTCTTGAAGTCAAATGAGTTATGAAACAAAGGTCGACAAAATTTGTCGCAACTTAGGTTCATAATTTTATTTAAACACTAAGTCAAATGTTTCTAAGCTTTTCTCCCAATTTACAAAGAATTAAGGGGTGATCTACCCGCCAAATTAAAGATCTATCAGTCTAGTTTCCAACTCATTAAACCGTTTGTCAATACAATCTCGGAGTATAGAAATATTCATATTTTCGCAAGCCTGTGCAGATTAGTAGATGACAAGTAGGTGCATCATCTACTTGCCAAAATGATAGGCCAAAATTAAAATACCTAAGTCGGCCAAGAGAGGACTTTTAAGGGGTTATTAACTCAGTTATTTCACCCATATTTCAGACCCTCAAAACCAAAGTTAAAACCTACAAATCCTTTCCAAATATCCCACACAAACCCTAATCGATTTTCCCTCTCTTTCAAGTTCTACTTGAAGGTAAAACCTAGAGTTTGAAGAACCAAGGGAAGGGATGAGTTATCCAACAATTAAGGTAAGTTACTGCCATCTTTCATACATTTTTCTCTTCTGTGAATTCATGGTAATTCGTTCTATACATGTAAGAACTCATTGAATGGTGATCGGAAGCCGTAAGTTCGAGTTATTCACTTGTAGCAGACTATTTTGTAGACTGTTTTGTGTTGCTGTTGGGCTGCGTGTTTTACTACTGTTTTGAGGAGATCTTGAGGTGGAAGGGTGTGGAGAAACACCATATATATGTAGGTTTGTGGGCTGATAGTTATTCATAACATTTTCGGGTCGTTTGACAAGACTACGGTGGCCGTCGTATGTATGATATAATTAGGTTGTGCATGGACTGTTTTGGGAGGCTCAGTATGTTTATTACTGATGTTGTTTGGGCTGTTTGGTGATCTTTTTAATGGTGTGAAGTGATATATATAGGGTAAGTTCTATCTGTTTCATTGTAAAATAGGTTGTGATCGATACATAATAGTTATGACGCTTAAATGATAACGATAGTATCGTTTCTCTTATTGTAGACTAAGGAGTTGTTACAATTTCTTAGCTTGAGATTGCGGCAGTATATACAAGGTATGGGAGGCTATCCCTTTCCTTCTTTTGCACGACTCCGATATTACATAATGTAATGAACGAGTTTCCAAAGATACTCTACTCTTAGAAACTAGCAATACTCACATTGATTCCCCTCTTATGGAACGATTGATGTAAATGTTGCTTCTCTTATTTATATGTTATCAATGTTGTTGGTACTTCCTGATTCTTATAAGGTTCATAGTTAAGAGATAGTCCTAATAACATGTATAGAGGATACCGATCTTACGCCACTCTGAAAGATTTAGAACATGATTCCATGAGTTGATCATGCTCTATATATATGTATTTATTTTACCCTACCGAGCCGCGCTGTATTCAGCCGGTACGGCACCTATTGTGCAACAAATAATCAGTTGGGTTTAACCGAGCTCCACATGACAGGGTACGATTCTACCGAGCCTTATGATGGCCGGGTACGTTTTTTTTACTAAGCCTATTACGGCCGGGTACGATATGATGATGATGATGCCCACAGAGGTGTATGTTTTAAAAGTTTATGTATTTATACATATGTATCATGCATTTAATGTCAGTAGCCCTCAGAAGTACTCAGATGTTACAGGTTGTATATTCTCTATCCCTGCTTACATTATTGTTCGTATTTATGATTCCCTGCCTTACATGCTCAGTACTTTATTCATGTCGACGCCCTTTTATTTGTGGATGTTGTTGTCGTGCTACAAGTCATGATAGACAGGCAGGTGCAGCTTCCCCACCACAGTAGGCTGTCCAGTTTAGGGGTTTTTGGCGAGATCCCTTTTTCGGACTTGCCATGGTCTTAGTATGCATTTTTGTTATGCACATTTTGGGTATGTCGGGGCCATGTTCTAGCTATGTTGCAGGACTTATGTTCCTTTAGAGGCTCATATACAAGTGTCAACTCAGGTATTGTTTGGTATGCCTTGTCAGCTGATTTTTGTTGTATACTCTTTCATTATAGCGTGGTAGCTCGTACCATATATATACAGTTGCTTGATTTTCTGGTCTTCCCATATTATGTATGTTCATGCCATAATATTTTATAGTTGATTGTCCATGATCCATGTCTACAATTTATATTGATCTCGTCAGCCCTAAAAGATAATAAAGAATGTTAGTTAAAATGTATGTTGGTGCTCGACAAGTATGGTCGGGTGCTAGTCATGGCCCTCCAGTTTGGGTCGTGATAGTTGTTCTCAAAATTAGCCAGCATTCTGTCTCACTCTGCGGCAGATATGCAGCCCGCGTTGCTATACCGTATAATGCGTCGTGGTATACCATTCTCAAAAATCTTTTTCCTTAACTTTTTAATGCACAGACCAATCCAAAAGGCCACATATATTTTTAACTTGGCATTACGAGATTTCGGGTTTTTGAGTAAAAATTTCATGGGGCCTTACATAGGTCTCATAGAAACTTGTTAAGTTTTAAATATATTCGCCAAAATAGCTACCATATTGAGACCATTAATGTAGGAAATATTGAATACCTTTATATTACTATAATAAAAGCGAAAAAGAAGTATGTTCTTAAAAAACTTACCACATTTTCCTTCGAATTGCAATACACTAGTATTAGTGTAGTCGAATCACATGACATAGCAAACAAAGGGTTTACTAATGATTAGGGATGTTCAAAATCGAACCGAAACCGAAGCTTAATGGCTTATTGATATGGAGTTAACGGTTTAACAGACGGAGAACGGACTGAATATGTTTTGTCAACGGCTTATCAGTTTGGAGGCGGATTACTCGTTTATAACTATATATATATATATATATATATATATATATATATATATATATATATATATATATATATATATATATATATATATGGAGATCTTTCAAGAGCGGACGCACTATTCAGTTGGGGTAGATGGTTATAGTCTAGCAGGGTCGTTGGAACCGGAGCGGGATCGCTTCTGCTGAGACGGCCATTGCTAGCCGGTTTACCTGCAACTGAGCAATACAAACATATATTTGTGCATAAATTTAAGTGTGATGCGAGTTCTTGTTGGACCATGAATGTTACCTTTGGACGATTAGGATGACGTCCTCGGACCATGATGTCCTGGGCCATGAAGCATGTAATAGATGATTCGCAGGCCATGAAATAATGTTCTCGGGCTATGAGAATGATGCCTCAACCATGACTCCTTTGAATAATGATATGCAAAAGATAAAGGAGGGGCGGCCTCAGCCTATGGCATGGCGTTCTCGGGCTATGAAGATGGTGCCTCTAAACAATGATGCCTTCAAATAACTTGGCTATCTTTTAGCCCATGAAATGCAGAAGGTGGCGATCTTTCAGCCGATGCAAGACGTAAATAAAAGGTGGCAATATTTCAGCCGATGCAGGATGTAAATGAAGTGGCGATCTTTCAGTCGATGCAAGACGTAAATAAAAGGTAGCGGTATTTTAGCCATTGAAGTATTTAAATGAAGTGGCAATATTTCAGCCAATGCAAGAAAAAAATAAGAATGGCGATATTTCAGCCGTGTAGAAAATAAAATGGCGATCTTTCAGCCAATGTAGGATTTAAATAAAGTGGCGATATTTCAGCCAATGCAAGACAAAAATAGGAATGGCGATATTTCAGTCGTGAAAAAAAAAAGAAATAAAGAGGCGATATTTCAACCATGCAGATGGAGGTAGAGATTAACCTCGGAAGGCAGAAAGGTAGAATTATGTGATGTAGAAATACAAATGGAGACAGAACTTAGTCTCGAAGGCAGAAACGTTGCCATATGCAATACATGAAAATGCAGATGGAGACAGAGCTTAGTCTCGGAGGGAAGAATAGTAGCCCTATGCAATGCAGAAATGCAAATGGAGGTAGAGCAACCTCGCAAGGCATAAAGGTAGCCTTATGCAATGCAAGAAAATGCAGATGGAGACAGAGCTTTGTCTCGGAGGGCAGAATAGTAGACGTATGCAATGCAGAAAAATGCAAATAGAGGTAGAGCTTAACCTCTAAAGGCAGAATCGTAGCCTCATGCAATGCAGGAAATGCAGATGGAGGTAGAGCTTAACCTCGAAAGGTAGAATAGTAGCATTTTGCAATGCAGAAAAATGCAAATAGAGGTAGAGCTTAACCTCGGAAGGCAGAATGGAAGTCTTATGCAATGCAGAAAAATGCAAATGAAGGTAGAGCATAACCTCGGAATGCAGAATAGTAGCATTATACAATGCAAGAAATGTAAATGGAGGTAAAATTCTTAGTTAATGGCTTGATAGGTGATAGCTGATTGCGATATGGTGGCTGCTGGGGATATTGTGTACGGATAGCGACTACAAATAATTGTGATAGTTTTGAGAGTTGCATTCTTGAACTGTATGTATGATAGAATTTTGCGACTGGAGTGCCTGCATCCAAAGAAAAATCGTGAGTTCTGTAAAGGGGAAAGGTTAATTCGTGTGCTTGCTGACCTCGCTTGACCTGATTGGCCCTATTCTGATGATACGGTATGTATCATTGGGGTAGCGTTGCTAAACAGCGCAGATATTCATAAGTTTGTAATGAAAAATATGATAATAGTATATATTCAAGATATAGTTTTTGGATGAACTGATGATTGTGACGTGGTTCAGGACATTGCAACCTCTCTTGCTTTAGAATTTTGAGGGTCCTCCTCAAAATTACGCTCCAGTTTACCGGGTTGATACTTCTGACGGCTGCTTGTGATGATCGGCTGAAGTCTCTTCAGAATTTTGAGGGTCCTCCTCAAAATTCTACCCCAGTTTCCAATTGCAGAGGGGGATGAAAATTTTATTAAATTATTACCAAACCCATAGGGCTACCTACGTATCCCCTCTTAAATGAGAATCAGGTCAGATGTAGCTCAAATTACGTATGGAAATCACAAATGGTTACACATAGTATCGTTTGACTGCATCTAAATTGATCGGCTTCGGCCAAACTTCTCCATCTATTTCTGCAAGTATACGGGCTCCTTCTGTCAAAACTTGGTGAACCATGTATGGACCTGGCCAATTGGGAGAGAATTTCCCTTTGCCTTCATCTTGATGTAGAAAAATCTTCTTTAGCACCAGCTGCCCTGGTGTGTACCGTCTTGGTTTGATTCTCTTATTGAGTGCTCTGGTCATTCTGTTCTGATAAAGCTGACCCTGGCATACTGCATTCATTCTTCTACCATCTATGAGTGCTAGCTGCTTGTAGCTACTTTTAACCCATTCTGCATCGTCAATTTCTATTTCCTATATGATCCTTAGGGAGGGAGTTTCTCCCTCGGCGAGAATGACCGCTTCTGTACCATAAACCAACTTATAGGGATTTGCACCAGTTGATGTGCGGACTATGGTGCAGTACCCCAATAAAGCAAATGATAGTTTCTCGTGCTACTGCTTATGCTTCTCTATCATCTTCTTGGGTATCTTCTTAATATTCTTATTGGCGGCTTCTATAGCTCTGTTCCTTTGAGGAATGTAAGCTGTAGAATTCTTGTGTTTGATCTTGAAGATTTCACACATAGCTTTCATCAGATCACTGTTGAGGTTGGAACCATTATTAGTAATGATTGATTCTGGGATCCCGAATCGACAAACAATATGGTCACGGACCATGTCTACCACGGCTTTCTTGGTCATTGCTCTGTAAGATGTTGCTTCAACCCATTTGGTGAAATAGTCAATTTCCACTAGAATGAACCTGGGCCCATTTGATGCGATAGGAGCGATAGGTCCGATAACATCCATTCCCCAAGCGGCGAACGACCATGGTGATCTTGTTGCATTAAGCTCATTCGGAGGCACTTTTATCATGTCTGCATGGATCTGACAATGGTGTCACTTTCGTACATACTGGATGCAGTCCGTCTCCATAGTCATCCAAAAATAACTAGCCAGGAGTATCTTCTTGGCTAAGACAAAACCATTTGTGTGTGGGCCGCAAGTCCCAGCATGGATTTCTTCTAACAGTTTAGACGCTTCCTTTGCGTCGACACACCTTAACAACCCCAAATCAGGAGTTCTCCTATACAGGATTCCTCTACTGTGAAAGCAATTGTTAGATAACCTCCTAAGTGTGCACTTCTGAGTAGGATTTGCAAGTTTTGGGTATTCTCCCTTTGTCAAATATTCCTTAATATCATGAAACCAAGGTTTTCTGTCCGCTTCTTCCAGAACATGAGCAGAATAAGCTGGTTGATCGTGAATCTTCACTGGAATAGGGTCTATAAGGATCTTATCAATATGCTGAATCATAGATGATAGGGTTGCCAATGTGTCGGCAAACTCATTTTGGGCTCTGGGAGGAATTCTATCTTTGTGAATCTCCTCCTCAACTCATGTACATGATGCAAATACGGGAGTATCTTGGAATTTTTAGTTGCCCATTCTTCTCGGACCTGATGTATAAGCAAATCCGAATCTCCAATCACTAGCAACTCTTGGACGTTCATGTCAATGGCCATCTTGAGCCCTATGATGCAAGCTTTGTATCGGCCATATTGTTGGTGCATGGGAACCTGAGCTTGGCGGCTACTGGATAATGTTGACCGGTTTCTGATACCAGGACTGCCCCTATGTCAACTCATTTGACATTTGCTGCTCCGTCAAAAAACATCCTCCAACTGTCATAGGACTCTGCAATGTCTTCTCCTATGAATGATACCTTTTCATTCGAAAAATACGTCATTAGAGGCTCGTATTCTCCATCCACAGGGTTTTCAGCAAGGTGATCTGCTAGTGCCTGCCTTTGATTGCTTTCCGAGTCACGTAAACAATGTCAAATTCACTCAGTAGGATCTGCCACTTAGCTAGATTGTCGGTGGGCATAGGCTTCGAGAAGATGTACTTCAATGGATCCACTTTTGATATGAGATATGTGGTGTAAGAACAGAAATAGTGCCTCAATTTCTGAGCTACCCAAGTCCAAGCACAACAGGTGTGTTCTAATAAAGAATACTGGGCCTCGTACGGGGTGAACTTCTTGTTGAGATAATAGATGGCCTGCTCTTTTCTCTCTTTGTTATCATGCTGCCCCAGAACACAACCAAACGCTTTATCTAATACTGTAAGGTAGAATAGTAGGGGTCTACCCGGTTCGACCGGAATCAAAACTGGCGGTAATGACAGGTACTCCTTGATTCTGTCGAAGGCTTTTTGGTAGCCATCACTCATTTGGAAGCATCGTCCTTCTTTAGTATCATGAAGATTGGCTCCCAGATCACAGTAGATTGTGCTATGAACCGGCTGATGTAGTTAAGTCTCCCCAAGAAACTTATTACCTCCTTCTTGTTCTTTGGCGGTGGCGATTCTTGAATATCTCTAGGTGACTTACAATGAACCCAAGCAATTTCACAGTTGGAACCCCGAATGCACATTTTGTGGGATTCAGTTTTAGGTTGTACCTTCTCAGCCAGTTGAAGAATTTCCTCAAGTCCTCTATGTGATCAGCTACTTTTTTGGATTTGGTGATGACATCGTCTACATACACTTCGATCTCCTTGTGTATAATGTCATGAAAAATGGTTGTCATGGCCCTCATGTAGGTGGCCCCTGCGTTCTTTAACCCAAACGGCATCATCTTATAGCAATACATCCCCCACGGCATAATGAAAGTTGTTTTCTCAACATCCTCTTCATCCATACATATCTGATGGTACCCACCGAAACAATCAACGAATGACTGCAACTCGTGTTTGGCGCAGTTATCAGTCAAGGTGTGCATTTTTGGCAAGGGGAAGTCGTCTTTTGAACTGGCCCTATTAAGGTCCCGCTAGTCGACACAGACTCTAAATTTTCCATCCTTCTTTGGTGCTGACACAATATTGGCTAACCATGTCGGATACTCTACCACCCTTAGAACCATAGCTTTGACCTGCTTGGTGACTTCTTCCTTGATTTTCAGACTCATATCTAGCTTGAACTTTCTGAGCTTGTGCTTCACTGGCAGATAGGCTAGATAGGTCGCCAATTTGTGACCCACAGTGGATGCACTTAGACCAGTCATGTCGTCTTATGACCAGGCGAATATGTCTCAATACTCTCTTAGGGACTCTGTGTATTCTTTCTTTTCTAATGGTGGTAAATGGATGTTGATTTGTGTTTCCTTGATATTTTTTGCATCTCCCAAGTTGACAATCTTGGTCTTGTCCAAGTTGGACTTAGGCCTATTTTAAAAATTCTCAACTTCCTTAACAATCTCTTCTGGTATATCGTCTTCCTCTAAATCAAAGTCCATTTTGTTGCGTTGTCTTGCTGCATGTCACAGTGATTGGTTCATCAAGTAAAGTAATGGTAATTTTGTTTGAGTAAAGTAATGAAAATAATAAGCGTAAGATTTATAAGAAACTGGTATAATTTAATAAATTCCATGAACGTTTTGAACATCGGAGCTCTTTTTGCGAAAAATAAAATGCGCAAGAAAATAAACTAGTAAAACAAAATAGTGTGTGGTGCTTTGTCTTAGCCTTGCTACCCCGAGGCATGCCGGGCTCTGGTAGTTCTGATGGACCAATTGTCGAGGCACTTTCCTTGACTCACGCCTTGTATGGAAGGGCCTTCATCCCCTTCCTCCTCAAAAATGACGCAATAGTCTATGTTATCTTCTTCCAGAAACAAACTCTTCATTGCTATCAGTGCTTCCTCTTCTTCTGACCTGTAGATGACTTCGGTTGGTTGGAAAGTCTGCTCCAAATGGGGTATTAGCTGCTCCAATGGATAGTAAGGGTCGCTCCTGGGTGGCGAACAGTCCTTGAATTCTTCCCAGGTATACTCATACCCTAAACCAAAAGTGGTACCATGTTTCTTAAGTTTGATAGGCTTAGCAATTCCTTGGAGATTCTTGCCAAGTCCTTTGACCTGTTCATACCTGCAGCAGTTCAGTATGCTTTCGATTTTATTTTCCCACCATTTATCCTTGTCTACAGAGTTAACTCGCTCTATGCGATAGTAGGTTTCTCCGCCTATTTCCCTTCTTCCTCCAATTGCTAGGATGGTCTGGAGGCTATATATGGGGTTGCTACCGTCACCATGAATGATCACCTCCTGGTGATTCCACTCATATTTCACTGCCTGATTTAGTGTTGACGCCACTGCCCCGGCGACATGAATCCATGGTCGTCCCAAGAGTAGATTGTAAAATGCTAGTACGTCTATTACTTGAAAATCAACATCAAACCAAGTGGGCCCCATTTGCAAACGTAGGCTAATCTCCCCAATAGTGGACCTTTGAGATCTGTCGAAAGCCTTGACGTTGATTGACCCGTCCTTGATTTCATGCAGCCCTTTTCCTAATGTTCTAAGTGTTAGTAGAGGACAAATGTTCAGACTGAATTCTCCATCGACCAGGATCCGGGTGATAAAATAATCTTCGCACTGCATAGTGATATGCAATGCGTTGTTATGGCTCAATCTTTCCGACTGTAGCTCGTGCTGTCGACGCCCCCTTTTTCTCACAAAATCGGGTTCATGACATTTGGGCAGACAACTCTTTTCCATTTGAAATTGGGTTTGCAATTTAGAAGAGTCGCAACCTAATGATTAGGTGCATTAGGACACTAAGAAGAAAGTCAACTTAAAAGAAAAAGAACCAGAGAATGGGTAAGGGCTTGTAATTATCTCGCGGAGAAGGTGTTAGGTATCCCTCGAGATCCACTAGTGTGGTTCCCGAACATGCTACAATTATGACTTTAGATATAAGCAAACAAGTCAACTTTCACATATTGATTGCAACAAGAAAAATATACAAGTTGAAGGCATACAAAAATTTGGAAGTAGGCGATATCTTAACTTATTTAAAGGATATATATGTGTGGGAATAGAGGGTTAAATAATTGGTGTAAATAATCAGACAAAGGCGTAAAAAGCGAAAGTTTGGAGAAGAAACAGTACTGGAAAAAGTAAAAAAAAGACTTTAAATGATTGAAATAGAAGAGGAAGTTTAAAGAACTAAGTGTCAATAGCTAAAAGAATTTCCGGAAAAAGAAGTAGACAAATCAAGAGGAAGGGGTTCCTAGGTTTATAAACAACATGGATCACCACATGGATCACCCCACACAACACCCGGTAACCATTTATACCCGTGGTGTTATCGCGTGGTCATCATATCCATGTCTACCCTTTACCCACCCTGTTAAGGTATTAAATCGTGGATTGGCCTCGTTACTTATTGCATGCTATTATCCGCCCCAATCCTATCAGTCTCGGAGGTAGTTGGGACTACTAGTCCTAAAATGGAAGGTAGATTGGCTTTTTAGAGTTATAAAAGGACATAAGTCTAGTGCTAAAAACAATAACACATACAATAGTAAAAGTGAAACACATAGCAAATAAAGGCTCAGATAGGCCTCCTTATTCAAAGCAGCAAGTCATTTGGCATGGCTTACAAGTACTGGTTAGGTCATTAATTAAACTTAAACGTGAAAGCAAGCTAACTTATCATATATTTCTCAGATAAGAATTCCAAATTAGGCATGCCCCTGGTTGTAATTATCAAAGACTGATGCCATTAATTAATTACCTAATAGCTTACCTAGATGAGACCGATAGATCTGATATCCAACAATGTGGAAATGTACTGGTTTTAAAAAAGGGGTTACTGATTACAAGACATAAAACATGCGGATGCAGGACAACATTATTACTAATTTAAAAGCTTGATTCAGATTCAGTTGATTATCTTTATAGACATACTTTCTAGGCGTGATAGATTTTGAATTGTTTATAGAAGTGGGAGAATCCTATAGGCATGATGTCTATAATGTAGATTTTCCATTTTTAAACCTATAAATCGTTTGCCTAAGAAGAGATGTAAATGCATAATTGAAAAGGTCATATAGGCAAGTTATCTACATGATGCAAGGATGCAGAAACCTATAGTCATGGTTATATGTAGAAGTAAGACAATTTAAAGGCAGGATTTCTAAATGAAATATATAACTTATAGGCAAGATTGCTAAGGCAGTACTGAAACAACTTATAGGCGGGATTTCTAAATGAAATGCATAACATATAGGCAAGATTTCTAATGCACTAGTGAAACAACTTATAGGCATGATTTCTAGATGAAATGCATCACATATAGGCAAGATTTCTAATGCGGTAATGAAACAACTTATAGACAGGATTTCTAAATGAAATGCATAACTTATAGGCAAGATTTCGAATGCAGTAATGAAACAACTAATAGGTAGCATTTCTAGATGAAATGCATAAGTTTTAGGCAAGATTTATAATACAGTAATGAAAAAACTTATAGGCAGAATTTCTAGATGAAATGCATAACTTATAGGCAAGATTTCTAATGCAGTAATGAAACAACTTATAGGCAGGATTTCTAAATCAAATGCATAACTTATAGGTAGAATGAGATTTGCAGGAATAAATTCCTAAGAACATGATGTCTACCCATATGCATATATGAGTAACTCTTCCCCTTTTCACTATATACCCAATGAGTTATTACAACTTATTACAGACCAAAGTCTAAAAAAATAAAAATTACATCAGAAATCAAACTACAACCGAGGAGCCTAATGCAGACTTAAGTTCTATAATATGAGATGAACCAACTCCGAAGATCAGGATTTTCCAAATCCTTTCTCTCATTTGGGGTGTATCAAAGTTCCCAAGAGCCTCAAAAGGGACTCCGGATAGTGCTTACAACCCAAATATATTGAAGAATTAGATTATAGTGCAGTGTGGAAGAGCCAGCCCTCAAATGTCCAAGTTCATAGGGAACTCAATATCCCAAGGCAAGGCTCATAAGAGGGGGGCAGAACATAGAGTTTAAGCATAAGTGTAAGTGCATAGAGGGAGTTAGGGAAGGCCATGGCAGGCTAGTGGTCATGCTCGGCAATTAGGCATGCTGGCACACCCCTGATAAGCCTGTTAGCTAAGTTTGGGAGCTAGGACCCATTGAGGGTCAGGTTCAGACCTGAGCAGTAATTTGGATACTGCCAATCCTTGAACCCTAACTCAAACACACAGAGGGAAATAGGGGTGTAGGAATTCATCATAGAAACAGGTACAAAGAGAATAGCATACAAGCTAATCACTGAGCATGATTGGTAAGGCAAACAAGATTGCAGAAGTTGTAAATAAACATATTGGTATAATGGTTGAAGCTAAATCAGAACATAGCAGTTGCAGGGGAAACAAACATGTAAAGCAGAAGTCTTGTAGACCCAAATTGCAAGCAAACAGTATAAGAGATTTCATATGAGAGTAGAGAATTGAAGAGTATTGTGATTGAGAGTGTGTATAAGAATATGTGTATTGAATTAAAAGTTCCAAGTTGTCTAAGTGCAGAAGGGTCGTGCCCTTTTTATAGTACAAAGGACAAGTAAGAAAAGGTAAGAGAATAATTTGCAATCAATCATATAAAGTCTGCCTTTAGTTAAGGGATTCTGATTTCCAACAGGTAGAAGATATTTAAGGAAAGAGTTTTATTAAGGCGTCTCCCTTTAGTGAAGGGATTCTGATTTCAAATAGGAAGGGTAAATACATAGGGGTTAATTAAGGCAACATCCAATGGTACATGGTTGGTAAAAAGAAAAAGGAAAGGGGATTAATCAAATGACTAGTAAAAATCAAAATTATAGGCTTAACCCGAATGGACCAAGTCGGGAATAGGTAAAGAGGATTCAATTAGAGAAAATCAGTAGCAATCAATCAAACCCCCATTAGAGGATTTAAGAATCAATTAATTAGTTGGTAAAACCTTTTGTAAGAGGAGTTCTCATATATAAAACACAGAAATATGTGAATCAAGAAGAGACTGTCATGCTAATTAGAAATGACAGGCACGAAAAAAAAAGAAAAAGAAAATTCAGAGTCACAACAAAGAGACTCACAATCAGTTCATAGACTCAGAATGAGTCTGATAGTCCAGGATTCCAAAGTAGAACCTAATCACAATATCAAACTTGCCAAAAGAAATCCCCAATTCCTAGGGTTTCCACTTGAATCAGATAACGATACGAGAAGGCAAGCCACTAATAAAGGCTCAAAAGTCTCTTCCAGAGACTCATGAGAAGCAAACAGACATGGTAGCAGCTTTGAAACAACAGAGCGAAAGAGTCATTTTAAGAGCATAAAGAATAAGTTTAAGAAAATCTCGAGACTTAAACAAAATTCAGAAAGGAGGAGAGGTAATACAAACTTAAGAAAATTAGATGAAACATGCTTGGCAAAAACTCGAACAAAATCCAGTTAAGCAAACAAAATTAAAGAACTCGACAAGAGACACATACAATAGAATAATACCGGAAAGCACAGCAAGGAACATGTAGGAAAATATAGCAGAGATTAGCATGTGAGCCTAGTCTAGAGGCACAGTAGAATACCAAGCACAAAGGTATCACGTGTAGTAGAAAAAGAAGAGCAGAAGAACAACATGTGCGTGGTAAAAAGAAAGCACACGAGCATAGACAAATACTCATAAATAGAAGAAAAGGAAAAATCAAAAGATGTTTTGAAAACCTTTCAGAAACCCTAATTCGAAGACAAACGATTTTAAAAGGAAAATTTTGGGGAAAACACTTTAAAAGTCAAGTAAAGCACAAACACATTACAGATCTTAAGAAAAATAAATGGTGAAAAAACCTTGAACATCTTAGGTTCTGGAGAAATCCTGAAAATAAGGAAGGCTTGGAAAAGTCAGATCTTGGGGTCGGATGAGCGAGAATCAGGCTCATGAGGCTTGAATATGCCGGAGCAAAGGCCGGAAAGGCCATAGAACCATATGTTAGGATTTATGCCCGTCACTAGAGGGGGGGTGAATAGTGCGGCACGAGAATATTGATAAATATTGTGGAATTAAAATTGCAGGAGTAAAGTAAATGCGGTAATTAAAAAAGTAAGGAAAGAACACACCGAATTTATCCTGGTAAACCACAACGAGTGGTTAGTCCAGTCCACGAGAGACTCTCTCGAGTTTCCACTAACTCCGTTAAGCTTACGGGTGCCTAACAAACTGTTACACTTGCTCGTAGATGTACACTCTACAAGACTTCAACTTGCTCGAGGATACCTCACCTCAAGACTTCACCTTGCTCGTGGATACCGCACCACAAGACTTCAACTTGCTCGAGGATACCTCACCTCAAGGCTTCACCTTGCTCGTGGATACCGCACCACAAGACTTCACACACTAAGATTGAGGGTACTTAGCAAACCCGACAATCAATGAGAAGATATGGTCTTCTCAAACACCTTTCTCTTTTACAACAAGAACTCTCTAAAAAGAGTAGATAAAGAGATACAATATTAGCTCTATGAAAAACTCAAAGTTGTCTCTCAAATGGCTCAACAAAAGCTCTAAAATGATGCACAAATAATATCAATATGTATATGAATAATCAGAGGTGTTGTGTGTATCAAATCAGCTCAAAAGACCTCTATTTATAGGTGTTATAAGTTGTATGTCCGTTGCTTAGTTGACAATCAATTATGCTAATTTTATGCAAGATAATCGATTATTGGATTTTGATAATCGATTATTGGCTTTAACGTTCAAAAATCAGAAGCTGATTTTATGCTAGATAATCGATTATTGGATTTTGATAATCGATTTTCTGCCTGTCGTTCAAAAACATTGGCAACGGTCAGAGAATAATCGATTATGCTCTTTTAGATAATCGATTATTCTGCCTTGCGGAATTTCCAGTTTAATCTGGAAATTCAGCATAATCGATTATCAGCATATGGATAATCGATTATCTGGCTATGCTGTCCAGAATTGAAAACTTACTTCAAAAACCATTTTGGTTAAAAATGAAAACGTTAAAATCATTTTGTTTGAAGTATTTGAAATATGTTTATGATAAATATGATTTGATAAAATGAATTTATGCATATTTATGATGACCTATGTTGAGCCAAAAGACGAGATAACTTAAACGTTGCTCTTACATTGGTTCTACCTAACGACCTACGCCTTGGGTCTTCGGTCTTGAACTTTTGGGCTCGTCTTTGGCTTGTCTATGCAATCCATTCATCAATATGCTTCTCGGCATTCAATCTTGATTGTTTGTCATATAATAACGTTGTTTGACACTTGACTTCATTGTTTGTCATTCATCAAAACCTATACCTGAAAATCATGCTAATACAACCAAAGCACACATATCATGGATAGAATGATTTTCTACAATTTTCCCCTTTTTGATAATGACAAACAACAGGAGATATGCATATCGTATTCCCCCTAAATTCATGCTATATCTCAACATACAATTCATGCAAACGATTCCCCTTAATGATAATTCCCCCTCAAATAAGGCATACTATAACGTAGATACATTCCCCCTTATTTGATGCATATCGCCTAAACTCTTCCCCCTTTTGGCATTAGCAAAAAGAGAGTATGCAAAGGCTACTTTCCCTTTTCGACACTTCCCCCTTTTGGGTATATCAATTGTTAGTGTCAAGAATAAAATAGGAAATACAATGAGGAATATACATTGACGATATTTAAGCAATCATACCAACATGAAATAATACCAAATGTCAGTAAAAACATAACAACCATAATAACGGTTATTTTTCGCAAATCATATTGCTTAAGAACATATCAACAGTTAATTTTTAACAAACCAATAGTTATTAAAAACACGAATCATTTATTTTTCAAGAATATATCAACTGTTATTCAAACCAAAAATAATATTCATCAAAACATGAATCAATTATTATTTTTAACAAAAATAATTGATACCAATTGTTATTCAAGATAAAAGTTATCAAAACATGAATCAACAAAATAATTAATATCAATTGTTAACAAAGATATATTAATTGTTAACACATATCAACTATTACGTTTTTATCAAAAATATGATAACTAACCGACATTCCCCCTCGATGCAATAAGGTTTCGTGCTTGGTGCATCTACTACGATATTGTAGTCTTCAAGCACACCTGCAAACGTACCTAAAAATAGGTTTTAGGTACCCAAGCACTTTTGGGTCCTTGGGGGTTAGGCAAATAATAATCATAGCTAAAAGATAAATCCCTATGTTTTGAAAAACATACGGGTGCTATGTGTCCTACCCGGTCGCAATAATGACATATAACATTCGGGTTGCGCATATGTCTTGGTTGAGCCAAATACGTTCTAGGTGATCTAAAGTCGTTATTCCTAGAAGCGTTGAAATTCCTAGAGTCATTTCTAGGTGGTCTAACCTCATTTCTATCATCCTCTCTAATATTCTTCTTAATTTCTTCACTTGTTTTAGGATCATCTACACTACGTTTTTCTAGTGTGTTCGTAAGTTCTATGTTCTCTATTTTCAAAGAACTACAAGAGGAACAATTGGAACTTTGATCAATTGAAGAGGCTTCATTCATCTCCTTAATATTATTTCTAAGATCAATATTGTCCTTTTCCAAAAATTTATTTTTCTCTTCTAAAACTTTAATTTTAGCCTTGGCCTCTTTGGAGATTTTTGAACACTTTTTCAATTCATCATATAATTCGTAAAAAGCTTTTTGTAATTCTTCAAAAGAATAAGAGTTAGAATTACTTACCTCTTCTTCCTCGTTGGCCATGAGGCATAGTGCGGCAGTTTCATCGCCCGAGCTGTCCGAATCCCATGTCACACGCCTTTGGTGTTTGTTCTTCTTCTTGTCCTTGGATTTTGGACAATGTGATTTGGTGTGGCCAAGTTTTCCACAATTTTGGCATGAAGGACTTGGTTCTTCCTTCTTTATTTCCTTTTTCATAAACTTACAAAACTTTTCGATCAAGGCATTGGAAATATTATCATCATCGCTATCCGAATCACTTACCTCTTCTCTTTTAGAGGATGAGGCTTTGAAGGCAATACCTAGACCTTTATTTCCAAGATAAGGATTAAGAATAGTGCTTTCATAAGTTTTGAGGTTACCTCTTAGTCCATCAATTGTGACGTCCATGATTCCCATCGACTCTTGGATGGCATTGGCTTTGGAACGCCATTCGGGAGTGAGACTCCGCAAGATTTTCGAACTAGATCTTTGTTCAAATATACTTTTCCGAGAGCATGGAGATCTTTGATGATCATTGAGAATCGTTCGAACAAAATATCGATGCTTTCATTTTCCCTCATTCTAGATAGTTCATATTCATGTGTTAGAAAATCAACTTTTGATTCTCGGACTTGAGACGTACCTTCATAAGTGATCTCGAGTTTATCCCACATCTCCTTGGCGGTTGTGCAGCAAGAAATCTTCCGATAGTCATCCGGATTCACCGCACAATATAATAAGTTGACGGCCTTTGTGTTATTTTCAACTTTCTTGATGTCCTCGGCATCATATTCATCTTCCTCCTTTGGAACCGTTGTTTCCCCAACTTTCTTTGTTGGCATTTGTTCACCGTTCTTGATGATTTGCCACAAGCAAAAGTTATTCGATTGGATGAAGATTCTCATCCGCTCTTTCCAATATGTGTAATTTGTTCCGTCAAATAGTGGAGGCCTATTGGTGGAGTGTCCTTCGCTCATCATTCCTGTGTTCAATATTCTCAACAAAAAATATATATATCGTTCTCTCAACCGGTTAAGGCTTTCAGAGAGTTAAGCTCTGATACCAATTGTTAGGATTTATGCCCGTCACTAGAGGGGGGGGTGAATAGTGCGGCACGAGAATATTAATAAATATTGTGGAATTAAAATTGCAGGAGTAAAGTAAATGCGGTAATTAAAAAAGTAAGGAAAGAACACACCGAATTTATCCTGGTTCACCACAACGAGTGGTTAGTCCAGTCCCCGAGAGACTCTCTCGAGTTTCCACTAACTCCGTTAAGCTTACGGGTGCCTAACAAACTGTTACACTTGCTCGTAGATGTACACTCTACAAGACTTCAACTTGCTCGAGGATACCTCACCTCAAGACTTCACCTTGCTCGTGGATACCGCACCACAAGACTTCAACTTGCTCGAGGATACCTCACCTCAAGGCTTCACCTTGCTCGTGGATACCGCACCACAAGACTTCACACACTAAGATTGAGGGTACTTAGCAAACCCGACAATCAATGAGAAGATATGGTCTTCTCAAACACCTTTCTCTTTTACAACAAGAACTCTCTAAAAAGAGTAGATAAAGAGATACAATATTAGCTCTATGAAAAACTCAAAGTTGTCTCTCAAATGGCTCAGCAAAAGCTCTAAAATGATGCACAAATAATATCAATATGTATATGAATAATCAGAGGTGTTGTGTGTATCAAATCAGCTCAAAAGACCTCTATTTATAGGTGTTATAAGTTGTATGTCCGTTGCTTAGTTGACAATCAATTATGCTAATTTTATGCAAGATAATCGATTATTGGATTTTGATAATCGATTATTGGCTTTAACGTTCAAAAATCAGAAGCTGATTTTATGCTAGATAATCGATTATTGGATTTTGATAATCGATTTTCTGCCTGTCGTTCAAAAACATTGGCAACGGTCAGAGAATAATCGATTATGTTCTTTTAGATAATCGATTATTCTGCCTTGCGGAATTTCCAATTTAATCTGGAAATTCAGCATAATCTATTATCAGCATATGGATAATCGATTATCTTGCTATGCTGTCCAGAATTGAAAACTTACTTCAAAAACCATTTTGGTTAAAAATGAAAACGTTAAAATCATTTTGTTTGAAGTATTTGAAATATTTTTATGATAAATATGATTTGATAAAATGATTTTATGCATATTTATGATGACCTATGTTGAGCCAAAAGACGAGATAACTTAAACGTTGCTCTTACATTGGTTCTACCTAACGACCTACGCCTTGGGTCTTCGGTCTTGAACTTTTGGGCTCGTCTTTGGCTTGTCTATGCAATCCATTCATCAATATGCTTCTCGGCATTCAATCTTGATTGTTTGTCATATAATAACGTTGTTTGACACTTGACTTCATTGTTTGTCATTCATCAAAACCTATACCTGAAAATCATGCTAATACAACCAAAGCACACATATCATGGATAGAATG
This sequence comes from Nicotiana benthamiana, assembly GCA_034376525.1. Lineage (NCBI taxonomy): Eukaryota > Viridiplantae > Streptophyta > Magnoliopsida > Solanales > Solanaceae > Nicotiana > Nicotiana benthamiana. The sequence continues at coordinate 10,335,046 of CM067324.1, forward strand.
ATTTTCTACACCATAGATCTAAGAATATTGAAAGGGAACCATCAAGTAGAAGGCCTTTACACTTCAAATATCGAACACAGAGGAATAATAGGGGGTAAGTATAATGTTATCATGGCCAGATGAGCCATGATTTCCGGTGAGCTTGAGGTAGGAGACTATGAAAGAGGCTAGGGTTTCGAGAGGGTTCGAGAGAGTTTGGAGAGGAGAGGCATTTCATAGGCGGCAGACCAAATGAAAATGAGAGGATTAGGGTACGGTAAGGAATTAAAAAAGAAAAGGGGTAATCGTGGCCGTTGATCAAAAGGATCAACGGCCTGGATTAAAGAAAATCGGGTGGGATAGATAGATGGATTAAGGGGTTGGGTTAAATTAGGTTTTGTTCTAGTCCGTTTGAAAATTGAAATTGGGTTGATTGGGAAGGTTAATTTAGGCTATAATTGAAATGAAATGTGGGCTAGCATTTAAATAGCCAGTTTTTTCCTTCTTATTTTATAAAAATAGTAATATAATTTTTAAAGTAAATTGAAAGTACTGAACCTATTAATAATACATAAATATTAATTAAAAGAAAATTGAAACCAATTTGACAGTTATAGAAATGCTATTAATCTTAACATAGTTTAAAATTGTAATTATACTTTAAAAATACCAAATGAATTTGTAAAAATATGTAAAAATCACTTTAACTATATTTTGATGTAAGTATGGAAATAAAATAAAGTATTCACCAAAATTGATGATTTTGGGAATCATTATAGATTTTGTAATGTTAAAATAGATAATAAATTAATTTTAAAATCTTTTGAAAAAGTTAGGAAAAATATAAAAATACCTGGGTATGCTTATATATGCATATATATTTTATTTTAAAAGTATTTTGTATATAAAAATACATAGGGAAAATTGGGTATCAACAGCTCCCCCATGCTAGGTTCTTCTACTAGTTATCCCGGTGCTAGGGGTTCCCTTCAATCCTCATCACCAGTATCAAGGGGTCGTTTTGAGTGTGGGAAGTTGGGGTATATTTGGAGGTATTGTCCTTGTTGTCATGGGGGTTTGCCACAGTAGAAGAGTCAGACATAGACTTCAGCACCAATTACTTCAACACACGCCTAGCTAGCTCGGGGTGGAGGTCAGTCACCTAGGGGTTTCCTTAGAGGGGAGGCCGATCAGGTAGCGGTCAGGCGCATTTCCTTGCACTCCCTACCAGACCGGATGTTATTACTTTAGATGTTATGGTCACAGGTATTATCTCAGTTTGCCACACACATGCCTCTGTATTATTTGATATTCCACCTTTTCATATGTGCCGTCATATTTTGCTCATTATTTGGATACGCCCTAAGAGTCTCTTGATTCATCTATTCATGTATCTACTCCTATAAGCGATACTATTGTCGTGGACCACGTATATCAGTCATATGTGGTGGATATTGGGGCTTTGGAGACCCGAGTAGAACTTTTGCTGCTTAGTATGGTTGATTTTGATGTGATATTAGGCATGGATTGGTTGTCTCCGTGTCATGCTATTCTGGACAATCACGTTAAAATGGTGGAGTTAGCTATATCGAGGTTGCCACAGATTAAGTGGCAAGGTTTGTTGGATTATGTTCCCAATAGAGTGATTTCATACTTGAAGGCCCAGCGGATTATTGGGAAGGGGTGTCTTTCTTATTTGGTATTTGTGAGGGATGTGAGTGCAGAGACTCCTGCTATTGATTAAGTATTGGTGGTGAGGGATTTTCCGGATGTGTTTCCTGTAGACCTACCAGGCATGTCATCGGACAGGGACATTAAATTTGGTATTGATTTGATGTCGTGCACTCAGCCCGTTTCTATTCCATCATATCACATGGCACCGTCGGAGTTAAAGAAATTGAATGAGCAACTTCAGTAACTCCTTAATAAGGGGTTTATTTGGCCAAGTATGTCACTTTGGGGTGCGCCTATTCTATTTGTGAAGATGAAAGATTGCACTATGAGAATGTGCATTGACTACAGGTAGTTGAACAAAGTCACAATCAAGAATGAATATCCTTTTCCTCATATTGATGATTTATTTGACCAGCTTCAGGGAGAGAGGGTGTTCTCCAAGATTGATCTAAGGTCTGGGTATCACCAATTGAAGATTAGGGACTCGGGCATTCATAAGACTGCTTATAGAACCCCATATGGTCTCTATGAGTTCCTTGTGATGTCTTTTGGGCTAACCAATGCCCTAACAGCATTCATGCATTTGATGAACAGTGTGCTTTGGCCTTATCTCGATTCATTTGTTATTATATTCATTGATTATATCCTAGTTGGTATACTCTCGTAGCTAAGAGGAGCATGCTGGCCATTTGAGAGTTGTATTACATCGGTTAAAGGACTCTAAGTGCTAGTTTTGGCTTAGTTTCATGGCATCTTGGGGCACATGATGTCTAATAAGGATATTCAAATTGATTTGAAGAAGAGAGAGGCGGTCCTGAGTTGGACCAAATCGTCATCAGCCACAGAGATTCATAGCTTTCTTGGATAGGTTATTACCGTCGATTTGTTTAGGGATTTTCATCTATTGTATCACCCTTGACCAAATTGACCCAGTCGGATGAGTGTGAAGCGAGCTTTCAGAAGCTCAAGACCACCTTGACCACAGCTCCAGTATTAGTTCTGCCATCAGCTTCAGGTTCTTATATAGTATATTGTGATGCTTCTCGGGTCGGTGTTGGGTGTGTGTTGATATAGGATGGTAGAGTGATTTCTTATGATTCTCATCAGTTGAAGCCCCATGTGTAGAACTGCCTCATTCATGATTTGGAGTTGGTTGCCATTGTTCACATGTTGAATATTTGAAGGCACTATCTCTATGGTGTGTTTTGTGAGATGTTTACCTATCTTCGTAGCCTCCAGCACTTTTTCAATAGAAGGACCTCAATTTAAGGCAACGGAGAGGTTGGAGCTTCTAAAGAACTATGATATTACTATTTTGTATCATCCGGGAAAGGCCAATTTGGTGGCTGATGCCTTAAGTAGGAAAGCGGTGAGTATAGGCAGTCTTGAATTTATTCTTTTTGGAGCAAGACCTCTTGCGATTGATGTTCCGGCTTTGACCAATCGATGTGTAAGTTTGGATATTTTGCAGCCTAATCAGGGCCTAGCTGGTGTGGTTTCTCGGTCTTCCTTGTTTGATAGTATCAGAGAGTGCCACTATGATGATCCTCATTTTTTTGTCCTCAAGGACAAGGTTCTGCATGATGATGGAAAATATGTGATCATTGGTGATGATGGGGTATTTAGGATGCAGGGCTGCATATGTGTGCCCAATGTAGATGGGCTTCAGGATTTTATTCTTTTGGAGGCATATAGTTTGCAGTATTCTATCCATCCGGGTGCAGCAAAGATGTATCAGGATTTGAGACACCACTATTGGTAGAGAAGAATCAAGAAATATATAGTGGGATTTGTAGCTCGGTGTCTCAATAGTCAGCAGGTGAAATATATGCATCAGAGACCAGGTGGCTTATTTCAGCAGATAGAAATTCCAGAGTGAAGGTGTGATCAAATCACCATGGATTTCGTAGTTGGACTCCTACGGTCTTTGAGAAAGTTCGATCGTATTTGGGTGATTGTGGATCGGCTGACCAAGTCTGCTCACTTCATTCTTGTGTGTACTACATATTCTTCAGTTGGCTGAGATTTAAATCAGAGAGATTGTTCGCATTCATGGATTGCTAGTTTCCCTCATTTCAGATAGAGGCACACTATTTACATCGCAATTTTAGAGAGCCATGCAACGAGAGTTGGGCACTCAGGTAGAGTTGAGCACAACAGTTCATCCTCAGACGGACAGACAGTCTGAGCATACTATTAAAATTTTGGAGAATATGTTACGATCTTGTGTCATTGATTTTGGGGGTTCATGGAACCAGTTTCTACCACTCGTGGAGTTTGCATATAACAATAGTTACCAGTCAAGTATTCAGATGGCTTTATATGAGACTTTATATGGGAGACGTGTAGATCTCCAGTAAGTTGGTTTGAGCCGGGCGAGGCTACACTTTTGGGTACATATCTCCAGTAGGTTGGTTTCCACCCCCTTCTTCAATCCTACATCTTCCCAGCACATACCTGGACTTAGACCTAGTGCACCCTCATTATCATCTTACCCAGTCATATCATCATCATCTTCTCCGGTCATTTCTTCATTATCTTCATCTGGTATTCAATCATCATTTTCCCCAATTATTTATCCATCATCTTCCTCTTGCATGCCCTCATTATTTAGTTAGCCTGCTAGGTACTTGTCCATACCTTCGTCTAAATCCACTCCAATTTCGCATGACATAACCTCAACATCTTACCTTTTCCTACAATCATCATTTTCTCCGGTCATTCGTTCATCATCTTCTACTGACATGCCTTCATCATTTAGTCATCTTACTAGGTACTCTTCCATGCCTTCGTCTGAATCCACTCCTTTGCATGGCATACCCTCATCATGTTCCTCTAGCAGGCTTTCATCATTTAGTCAGCCTGCTAGCTACTCTTCTATGCCTTTGTCTGAATCCACTCCGTCTTCATCTCCCAGTATTTCTAGGCCACACATTTGAGTCGCTAGTAATTCGACATCCCAATACACCGATAGTGATATAGCTACACAGCCTCGGGTATGGACTTCAACACGAAGTGAGGATCCTCAAAATGTTGAAAAATATGATGATCTTCGGAGGTTGATTATTGCATCCAATGGAGCAGGGTAAATATACATCCTTTTAATTCCTTATATTTTATAACTTATTTAAATTCAATGCAGCTTTTATCCTCCTCAAGCTACGAAAGTCGTGGTTGAATCGATGTGTTCGCTTTATCACGCACCATGGAGGTTCTGGTGAGAAGCTCCAACTAATATTAGGGACAGAATATTTGCTAAATTTAGGGTAAAATTTATATTTTACTTTAGTTTTCAACTCTTTTTATTCATTCTAACATGTTTTATTTGCAGATGAAGTATGCATAGTCATGCGATTCTGAAGCTGAGGTACGAGCCGTTTTCTATAAGAAATGTTCTGATAGGTTGTGTGATCTGCTTCAGACTGCTCGAGGAAGTAAAAAGAAGCCAGACTGCATTCTTAATGAATTATAGGTTAAACTTCTTGAGTATTGGAAGTCTCTAAAATTTAAGAAAAAAAGCGAACATGGAAGGGTAGCCCGTTTGTCTGACAAGGGTGGCTCGGTGCACGCGGGCGATTCAATTAGTATGGCGACTCATAGAAGAAAATTGGTAATGTCTTTATTATATTTTTTCTTGATTTATAACTACTTTAGTTGTCATTTATTAAGATATTATTTATTTTTTTAGGAAAAGGCTAAAGGAAGACTAGTTACTCATGATGAGGTATTTCAGGAAACCCACATGAAGAAGTTGAAGGATGGAACAAAAACGACTTGGGTCGAGCCGCGCGCGGAGAAAATTGATGTAAGATAATGAGCTTTATTTTAAACTAGCTTATTTGTTGGTAGCTTATTAGAGCTTTTCAAAATGGAAAGAGCTCCAAAAACTGTAAAAGTCTCATTAGTTTTAAGTCTGAGGTTGTGGTTAATGCTGAGAGCTGTAGGGAGTTTTAAGCTAGTTTAATAGTACTGCTCTTTCTTCTAATAGTACTGCTTTTTTCTTAAGCCTTCTTCAAAGGCAAAGGATGAAGTTAGTTTGCTTATGAGTCCCCTAAAATGATGCATTTGTTCTTCTGAATTTCTAGTTCATTAGCTATAATTGCCATTATACTCGGAGATATGTTTGTTCTTGTTGTCTCTAGAGTGTATGATTTGAAGAGATTATTATTTTTCAAGACATTTTCATCCTTAAAAACAACTTAAAATAAAACAAAGAGAAACTGCTTTAACTGTGTATAGACTAGAAAAGAGTTAGCTCTGGCTTTCTAGATGATGGTATCTGAGCTTCTCAACTTCAAGCTTCCAGTTTGTCTCCACTTGATTCTTTAGAGACTAGATCTACAACTTCTATCTGCAGAAAATTTTCAACCTACAATTTCATAGTTGACAAAACAGAATAACTGATAAGAAAGTCGAATAGAGTTTCCCAGAAGGAATCTGTTCTTAAGAGGCACGAGTCATACCTTTAGTTGTGAGAGGCCTCTTTCAGCACTCTTCCTATTCACAGACAGTCCGTCAGGCAATGTCTCCTTGCTATCACAGAAGAAATGTAATTAGCCAACCTTAAGCTACCATTAAAGTATATTATTTTTGTTGAGAATTTACAAATTACTGGCACTAAAAATTGGCTGCTAGGAAGCTCAAAAGCGATGCGTAAATACATACTCCCTCATTAGGATTGTGTTTGTTGAAAAGAATATTGATTGGTTTGGGGTGGTCAAAGTTTGGCAATTAGTAGCATAAATCACATGGGATTTGAGTATGATATTCTGTCTTTAGTTGCTTTTTAATCTGCAACTGTTAATCAAGACTAGCCTCTGTTGCATAATAGGAATTGAGACGGGATGTATGATTGTCAATACTAGAAAGTAGTTTTGGCTTTTTGGATTGGGTGTGTATGGTGGGGGTGGGGGGAGGGTTGTGGCCATTCTTTTTAAGCTACTAGCAACTAGTTCTCCATTACTCGTAATAGTTACATCTCCAGTAATTTTTAAACAACTAGGTACTACATTAGTTGGTCATTTTCTTGCCTTTTTCCTTGTTTGTAAATCATAAGTTGAATTGGTCATACATTATGTGCCAAGAGTGCATTCAGATGAAGTTGAGAAAGGAAATACAATAAGGAAAAACATGAAAAAGTTTTGCTAGTGTCTAAAAAGTACAACCCAATATAATCCCACTTAGTGGGGGTCTGGGGAGGGTAGTATGTACGCAGACCTTACCCCTACCCTGGGGTTGAGAGGCTGTTTCCAAATAGACCCCCGGCATCCTTCCCTTCAAGAACTACCCACCTTTGCTCTTGGGGAGACTCAAACTCACAACCTCTCGGTTGGAAGTGGGGGTTGCTTACCATCAGAGCAAGCCCCTCTTGTCAGTAACAACTGTCAAATTACTAAAAAATAGATTTTCTCAAGTTTTAAGCTAATTCTTGAGCCAAGAAAAAATCTGTGCTAGTTTTGGGTGTGGTATTGTGGTTTACTTATGGATAGGACAGGACTAGTCTCACATACTGCGGCTAATGGCGTAAGCAGCACAAACGAGAACCACTGGTTCAAAATATTTTTGAGTCTAATTTTTGTGCATTCTCAGTGTTTTTTTACCATTTAATTAAGTTGACCTGTATTAATATGGAATTATAGCAAGTCCAATATGGTAAACTGAAAGTAGAGTAGTTATTTATTATAACAAGTTAAATTGCATTGGTATTGTAGTTTTTTTCTTTACATTTTTCGTTGTATATCACTATTTACGCAATAATGTTGCATGTTTAATTTAATGTAATTTGACAAGCTATAATAGCTCAAACACATTCCTAATGCTAGTGAACATTTTCTAATAGTTAAAATTTAGTCTGACGTGATTGTACTGTGTATATATTTTACATAGATAGCAAATAAAGCATTAAGTTCTTCTACGTATTAACTGAATTTAAAAATTGGGATGTTGTTATTGAGTGTCGTAGAATCAAATTCTACACTTATTTTATTAAAGATGAAACATTGCCTATGGAACCCATGAATGAAGATTCATGGAACCATTCTAGTGAGGTGCTACTTGCAGAAAATTAATATGCTTTATGAAATACTGTTAACCGAGAGGTTGTGAGTTCGAGTTTCCCCAAGAGCAAGGTGGGAAGTTCTTGGAGGGAAGGATGCCGGGGGTCTATTTGGAAACAGCCTCTCTGCCCAAGGGTAGGGGTAAGGTCTGCGTACACACTACCCTCCCCAGACCCCACTAAGTGGGATTACACTGGGTTGTTGTTGTTGTTGTTGAAATACTGTTTCTAGTTTAGACCATCAACTTCTTGTTGAATTGTACCTATCACTCATGTATTAATATCATCTAAATTCAAATACTATCTCTTTTGGTTAATTGTTGTTCTTCAATCGCTCTTATGCCGGTTTGGTGCTGCTTATCTCTCTGTTTTTTATTGTGATTATGACTAGATGTGCCTATGATGGCAAAACCTTGTAGATAGATTAACTTTTGCATTCAGAGATGAAGAAGCTAAAGAGAAAAGAAACATGAAGAACAATTCTAGAACCAGATAAAAGTCAAAAACCAAATATAGTTTATTCTTAAGTTGTTCGAAAATGTGCAAAAGCCTAAAGACTAATTCATATAATTCAGAACCTTATATTTCTATGTTCCTTCATTTGTATCTGCTTTTTGAGATTTTATATGTAAAAAACTTTATTTGGTACTGAAATTCATCTTATTGTTTCCCCATTATAAATACTGGAGAACTAGTAGCTAGTAGCTTATGGGTACTTTTTTTACAAAAGAGATGGTGTAGTAATTTTCCCCTATTAGAAGTACTGACATATTGTCTATACATTATTTTTCCGTGTGTTTCACTGTAAAGTTTGAGAAATAAAGATACTTGCATAAATTTTCTTTAAAATTTTACTTTTGTAATAATTGTAATTTTTTTACAGGATAATTTCAAATGAATCTTGGATGAGTTCATTCAAAGCCAGTCGAATAACAATCAAGGTAGGCCAATCCAACCAACCCAAGAGGAGATCATGGACATGTGGATTAAGGCAGCTAGTGGCGTGCATAAGGGGGAGAGTTTACGGCCTTGGATCAGAGTTTAGTCTCAGTCGTCGCACTTCTGGATTGCTTGGTTCTTATTCTTCGTCATATTGCTCGGTTGATCTGGATAAGTTTGAGCAATTGAATAGGAAGATAGCAAAGATTACGGAGTTGTATCTTCAAAAAAGGGATGTAAGGGAAGAAGAGGCAAAGCAAATGTAGGAAGAAGATAGGCTAAGAGAGGAAGAAATAAGGTGAAAGGACGATGTATTAAAACTTGTCATTAGTGATGTTAAAAGTCTCAAGTCTCAGATAAACTCCCTCTTAGCATCTGGTGCATTTCCTATGCCCTGTTCTCCAGCATCTGATGATAACTAAGGATTAGCTTCTTTTATTAGCTTGTCTTGGATGGTACTTGGATGTTGAATATTGAATGTTTGATTTTTGAGTTTTTGTTGTACTTTTGAATTAGTTGGATTAATTATAAAATGGACTGATTGCTTGTTGTTGATGAAATGAATTGGATTGCATGTGGAATTTGATATTTAAATGCTTAAGTATATTTAGTCTTGTATTGTTGGTTGTACTTTCTGTTTGACAGGTGGTGTAGTTCTAAAAGCAGATTTGACCATGAAGATATTTTCTGGATTTCCCACCAACTCTGTGGAAATTTTGTGCTTTTTTTCAAGAATTTCAATATTTCTCACTGATTTTTATGGGAATGTTCATATGTGTTATGAATCTTTCCCACTACTTCCATGGGTAAAATAAAAAAAATATCTAAATTATTTTTAATACTTCCCACGGAGTCGGTAGGAAACATAAGAAAATTAAATTATTTTATTTTCTTACTTTTTCCATGACGTTTATGGGAAATTACACTTCGTGACCCCACCAACCCTCAGCGGAAAACACGATGGGAATTACCCATGAATGTTGTTGGAAACTGTTTTTCCACCGGTCATTTTCCCAACCAGGGTCTCCCTGGGAAAGTCGTGGGAATATTGAAACTTCACATAGATTTCTCACCGATTCTTTCGTGAGAAAAGTTTGTATTTCTAGTAGTGAGACTTAGTACAGGATGCTTTGGACAAGGTGAAAGTGATTCAAGAGTGGCTTCGTACAGCACAATCAAAACAAAAGGGGTTATGCTGACAGAAAGGTTTCTGATGTGTTATATAGTTGGGGAGAAGGGTCTACTGAAGGTTTCACCCATTATGAGGTTTGGTAAGAAGGGCAAGTTGAGCGCTCGGTTCATTGGGCCTTTTGAGATGCTTCGGAGGATCGGGGAGGTGGCTTATGAGCTTGCTTTGCCACCTAGCTTGTTGGGTGTGCATCTAGTATTTCATGTTTGTATGCTCCGGAAGTATCCGTCTCATGTCTTGGATTTCAGCACGATTCAATTAGATAGTGATTTGACCAATGATGTGGAGCCAGTGGCCATTTTGGAGTGGCAAGTACGAAAGTTGAGACCAAAGGATATAGCTTCAGTGAAGGTGATGTGGAGAGGTCGGCCCATGGAAAAGGTTACTTGGGAGACCGAGCAGGATATGTGGAGAAAATATCCACACTATTTGAGGATTCATGTATGTTTCTATACTCATTCGAGGATGAATGTTTATTTAAGATAGGGGAATGCAACGACCCGGCCGGTCGTTTTGAGAGTTATAGCCGCATTCCCTTTCCTGCTTCTTTTGTGTTCTTCAGCTGTATTTCGACCTACCTGGTTGTTGTTTCGGGTCTAGAGTAATATTAGAGTAAATTGAGACACTTAATCTCTTTTGTGAAGGCTTAAGTTAAGAAAGTTGACCTGATATTGACTTCTGTGTAAACAACCTCGGATTTGAATTTTCATGAGAGCGTTTCTGGAATGTGATTTGGAGGTCTGTGGTAGAATTAGGCGTGAAGTGGTGAATGTTGGAAATTTGGTGATTTTGGTCAGCAGTGGAAAAATTGATATCGGGGTTGGAAGGGAATTTCAAAAGTTGGAGTAGGTTCATAGTGTCATTTGTGAGTGTGAACAAAATTTGGGGTCATTTTGGACGTGATTTAATAGCTTTCGGCATGATTTATGATATTTGGAAATTTAGATGTTCTTAAGATTGAATTCGAGGGCAATTGGTGTTTTGATATTGTTTTGAGCGATTCAAAGGCTTGACTAAGTTGGAATGATGTTATGGGATGTGGTGGTATGTTTGGTTGAGGTGCCGAGGGCCTTGAGATGATTTCGTATGGTTAACAGAGAGTTTGGAATTTGGAAAATGCAGCTGAAGCTGCTGGTTCTGTATTAATCGAACCTGCGGAGTGGAAACTGTAGGTGCGAGGTTAGCAGAAACAGGGTTGGGGCGCAGGTGTGCAAATGGATCGCACGTGCGGCTTGGTCCTCGGATCTGCGATGACCGCAGATGTGGTCAGGCAATAGTAGAAGCGAAAATAGACTTTTAATAAAATTTTGTAGAAGCGGAGCCCACACCATAGGTGCGGAAATGGGGCCGTAGGTGCGGTTTTCCTGGGCAGAAAACCCAATTCGAGATTTTGTTCTCCATTTTCGATTTTAATTTTTTAAGAACTCAGGAGAGGGCGATGTTTCGAAGGATTTCAAGGAGGAAGGTTGGGGTAAGTGATTCTAACATATAATGGTATAAATTTCATGAACCTATGCCTTTATTCATCATTTAATTTGTAATTTGGGCTAGAAATTTGAGAATCCAGGGCTTGAAAATTGGAGAGTTTGATTTGAGGATTTGAGGGTCCAAATGGAGTTGAATTTTGATAAATTTTATATGTAAGGACTCGTGAGTGAATGTGCTTTCTAGTTTTGTGACTTTTGTCGGATTTTGAGACATGGGCCCGAGGGCCGAGTTTGAACCAATTTTGAGTTCTTGGTCTAATTTGATAGTTTTTATAGTGGAATTCATTCCTTTAGCACATATTGATGTATTGAACTGGTTGTAAATAGATTGAGAGCATTTGGAGGTTGAGTCAAGGGGCAAGAGCAGAGTAGAGATTTGATCGATTTGAGGTAAGTAACGATTGTAAATCTAGTCCTGAGAGTATGAAACCTCGGATTTTATGTCATGTGACTCTTTTGAGGTGATGCACATGCTAGGGGATGGGCATGTAGCATTGGAATTGTGACTTGATCTATCCCGTATCTCCTGTAAAGTTGAATATTTTGTTGAAACTACATGCCTCTCACGTGTTTTTTGAAAGAATTTCTGTAAAGCCTTATCCAATCTCTATGGATTTAACTTACAATTTAAAGACTTTTTACTCAATTAGTTAATATATTTTAGTCTGTAACAGCTAATCTACTTTATTCTACAGTTTACTGATCCATTTTTGTAGATAATTACATGTATACAGTCAGACCTTTCTACAACAACCTCGATTAGTTTAATTTTTTTTGGCTGCTATAGTGAAGTATTATTATAAAGGACACATATTATTACATGGCATAAGGCTGGATGCTATGTTTAGGCCTTATGTCAGTATTGTTTGGACCTTATATGTCTTTTATTTCTTTCCTCTCATTTTTTAGATTGGAAAACTATACTAAGTCATGTTTATACTTACTTGCTACATAACTCATTCTCTATTACTCCGTTTTGGTGCATCACATAAATGTTTTCTGGGCTCAATACCTTGTTTTCTGAGAGCCCGAGAGGCTGGAGAGGTTATGGTTGAGTGAGACCGAGGATTTGATTTGTGAGGATATTGATGGGATCGGGTTGCACGGCGCAAATTTTGTTACTAATTCATTACTGAGTGAGGCTGATGGCCTGATTGATTTATGTCATGATTGGCTTGTTATAGTGCTTGGGCTGAACGAACCCCTTCGGAGTCTCCACAACCTCAGTGAGCACAGGTACCTACTGAATGCGAGTTTCCGAATGCTGAGTGCTGGGCGACTGGGAGGCATGAGTGATGGTGAGGTTTGCCCGAGAGGATCTATTTGAGCGATGATGAGGTTTTCCCGAAGGGCTGTATATGAGCGATGTTTTCCCCAGGGGCTAGATATGATTTCATCTTTTTTCTCACTCTAGCATTGAACCTTTGTTCTAAAATTGTTGAAAGATGTTTTCAAATTGATTTTACTTGAACTGGATTTAAACAAACTGATTTTATTCAAATTATGGTTTTAAAGGCATACCATATTTTTACTCAGTTTCTGATATGAACTTTACATGAATTATTGCTTTTCACTACTTCTCAACCTTTATTTACTGTTTTTACTTATAGAGTTGGCGTACTCATGTTAATCCCTACACCTTATGTGTAGATCTAGGTGTATCTGGGCATAGTAGCAGCTATTGACTATTCCAGTTTGCAAATTTTCTTGGAGATAGCAAGGTAGCTGTCTGGCGATCGTATCATGCTCTTCTCCCTCTTATCTTCCCTTAGTTGTATTTATTTACTTTCAAGACTATGTCAGTCTCGATATTGTCGGACACATTGTAGTAGATGCTCCTGACTAGTGGCACCCTGATGTCGGGCTTTCTTTTCCGCATGTTTTCTTTGATTTGATCTCTTTATGAAGGTTTTATATTAAATAACTTTGGGATTATCTTGAAAATGAATAATATCATTTGTTTTGGTAATGTGTTGGCTTGCCTAGTACCACCATAGGCACCATCACGATAGGGTTGATTTTTGGGTCGTGTCATAAGTAGCGCATGAAAATTCTGTGGAACCTTCCATGATTGATATTGCTTAATTGCCTTGAAATGTAAACTGTTAAATGATAATACTGAATTTGGAATTTATATTTAGAAGGACTTATTTTTTCCTGTTTTGAGTTTCAGTATTATTCATGCAATCCATGCTTAGCATAACCTTTTTCATATATTATTGTTAGCCCTCGTGAGTGTCAAGTCGACTCCTCGTCACTACTTTTTCGAGGTTAGACTGGATACTTACTGGTACATGTTTTTTATGTACTCATACTACACTTTTGTACTTAATTGTATAGGATCTGAGGAATGTGCATCTAGTTACCCGTCTGGCTCGCATACTCGATATTTGACAGAGATTTCACGATGTGTTGCCTTTTTCTGAGCCATTCAGCAGCATGCTGGAGTCTCAATTTTATCTATTATTGTCTATTTTATTTGAGGCAGTAGGATAGTCTTCTTTTATATATTCTACTAGTTTCCCACATACTTGTGACACTAAATCTTAGAACATATTAGTAGACTTGTGATTTTTGGATTTTATTTATATAGTTATGATTTCCTTTACTTGTTTCTATCTTTGGTTGCCTTGAATATCCGTATTTATCACATGCTTTAAATTTAAGTAAAGTTAGTTGTTTGGATTGCTTAATAAAAATGAGAAATCACTAAGTTGTTCACTATTGGCTTGTCTAGCAACGGTGCTCGACGCCATCACGGCCTGACATGGAGTTGGGTCGTGATAGAATTTGTATTTGCTACTAACTGTGGGTGATACATGCGCAAAGCAACGAGAATTTGTGCGTAGCTTCAAATCAGGCTTATGTTCGGGTAGTTTTAAGACTTTGTCATGAAATACCTGTATTATTTGTACTCTACTTGTTAATTTAAGTGCTTAAATTATATTTAAACTTGATAAAATATTCATAAATAATGAACTTCACTTACTTTGAGTTTTGGCAGGATACTCGACCGCCTGTAAAAATTGTGCCTCCTTGTGTATTAGCCTTGTAGTAGCCATTGAATCGAAGTCCGTGGAGTATTCTCTCTTCGTGTGGAGCAGGTCGAATGCCTTGGTAGTATAATAAATGCATTTATGGTTTGCATCGGGCGATCTTTGGTAGTGTACATATTATTCTGCATCGGTCCGTACGACCTCTGCATAAGTCGTACGTGATAATTCTCGAAGTCTAATTTCACTTGATATTACTTTCATGACTTGAGAAATTAATTTATTTGGTGGCTCATATTTGTTAAAGTTAGTATATGCTAATTGGAGATCATAATTGACATCTAGTTAAAGAATCACTTATTTGCTGTCCATTATTGAGTTATTACTATTGTATTATAGAATTTATGTATTTTATTTATTGGCCCATATTAACTGTCGATGTCGATGTCGACGCCTCGTCACTACTCTTTGATACTAGACTAGATACTTAGTGGGTACATATTATTTATGTACTCATGCTACACTTCTGCACTAATCGTGCGGGAACAGAGGCAGGTGCATCTGGCAGTTATTCAGGCGTACACCCTTGTCAGCCCGAGGTATAGTGGTGAGCTGCTCTCTATGTCTGTTCTGCAGCACCCACCGTCTCTCTTTTGTATTTATTTTATGTCTATCTTATTCAAGACATTAACATAGATAGTTTTGTATATTCTACTAGTTGCTCATATACTTATTGACACCGGAATTTTGGAAATATTCTAATAGAAACTTTATGGTTTAAGTATAAAATTAATTTTATTTACTCATTTTCAGCATATTCTTTACTTTACTATACTTTCCTACTAATCATTTTCCTAATAAATAAAAATTCACTACTTTGAAATTATTAAAAAGAACAAATACATAACTAGTTCACCATTGGCTTGCCCAGCAGCGATGATGAGCGCCATCACAACCTATTGGGGGAAATTGGGTCGTGACAAAATAAGCGGTTGGAAGAAGAAATAGATTATAATACATTATCACTATGTCATTTAGATCCTCCAACAATTCAATGTGAACAAAAGGAAAATCATTTATTTGCAAAATATAGAAAATCAACTGTCAGATACATTCACCGACCTACCGAGGCTGGCTATCACATATTCCGGTTGCTAATGCTCCTATTTGAATTGATGTCCTGGCTGGACAATTGAAAAATGCAAATGAGTCTAACCCACACTTGAAACATGGTAGACCAATCGGTTCCAATGATAAAAATTCTCGAAAGAAAAAAGGAGCAAATAATCTAAGAGACCATAATATGGAGGCAATTGCTCAAAAAGAGTCATGTGATATGACATATGATAAAACTATTGAAGAGGTTTAGGAACCTGAAAATAATAAGAATAAAGAAATATCAATAAGTTATGTCTCTACTGGAAAAAGCTGGAACCGAAATAATATTATTGGCGATGATGTTTTTGCTTATACTGTTGATGTTGAAATAATACAACAAGATGAGGATCTAGAACTAAGATTTGTTGATGAATGTTGACAGAGAAATGTTTGGACAAAATGGAAAGATGATATCTAGTAGAATTTACTTTACTTGAAAACGTAAAGTATTCGGACGTATAGTTCAAACACTTGAAGGAATAAAGCCAGTAGAATATAAATGGATTTTTGTGCAAAGACGAAATGATAAAAATGAAGTTGTTAGATATAAAGCACGACTTGTGGCACAAGAATTTTTGCAAAGGCCTGGCATTGATTATGTGGAGACATATTCTCCTGTGGTAGATACAATCAACTTCAGGTGTTTTATAAAGCTGACAGTCCATGAAAAACTTGATATGTGTCTGATGGATGTTGTCACACCTTATTTGTATGACACATTAGACAATGACATTTGTATGAAAATACCTGAAGAGTTTAAAGTGAATAAAGCATATAAAGGTTTAAAGGAAACTTGTTCAATGAAGCTTCAAAATCTACATGGATTGAAACAATTAGGTCGAATGTGGTATAATCACTTGAGTGAGTACTTGCTAAAAGAAGGGTATAGAAATGATCAAGTTTGTCCTTGTGCCTTTATAAAAAGGTCTGGATCTGAATTTGTTATAATCGTTGTGTATGTTGATGATCTAAATATTATTTGAACTCCCATAGAGCTTCTAAAAGTAGTAAACTGTTTTAAAAAAGAGTTTGAAATGAAAGATCTTGGAAAAAATTGTCTACAAATTGAGCATATGAAAGATGGAATTTTTATCCATCAATCAACATATACCAAAATAATCCTAAAGCATTTTTATATAGATAAAGTACATATATTGAGTACCCCGATGGTTGTGAGATCACTTGATATAAATAACGATCAATTTCGACCTCATGAAAATGATGGAGAGTTTCTTGGTGATGAAACTCTATAACTTAGTGCGATTGGAGCATTAATGTATCTTGCAAATAATACTCGATCATATATTAACTTTGTAGTAAGTTTATTAGTAAGATTTAGTTCATTTCCAACCGCAAGACACTTGAATGGTGTGAAACATATTTTTAGATACCTCCGAGGGACTATTCATATGGAATTATTTTATTCCTATGAATCTAATTCGTAAATAATTGGTTATGCAGATGTAGGTTATTTGTCTGATCCATATAAAGTCCAATCTCAAGAAGACTATCTACTTATTTCTAGAGGTACAACTATTTTATGGCGTTCAACAAAATAAACATTAGCTGCTATATCTTTCAATTATGCAGTGATAATAGCTATTCATGAGGTTAGTTGAGAATGTATATGGTTGAGATCTGTGACTTAACATATTCAACAACTGTGTTGTCTTTATTTAAAAATGAAAATTCCAATGATATTGTATGAAGATAATGTTGCTTGCATAGCTCAACTAAAAAGAGGATCAAAGAAGACAGAACAAAGCATATTTTACCAAAGTTCTTTTTAACATATGATCTCCAACAAAATGGTGAGATAGATGTTCAAGAAATCTGTTCAAGTGATAATCTGGAATATTTACTCACTAAAGCATTACCAACATCAACATTTGAAAAGCTGAGACGTAAGATTGGAATGCATCGTCTCAGAAATATCAAATAAAATTTTTATCAGGGGAGTATAATACGTGTTGTATTTTTTTTCTTAACCAAGGCTTTGTCCCAAGTGGATTTTCTTGTTAAAGTTATTAATGAGGCAGCACTCAATGCATATTAGAAGATGTGCGTACTTTTTTACCTTCACAAACTTTTTTCCACTTGGCTTTTTCTAGTAAGGTTTTAACGAGGCACATTATATTTAAAATGAAGATCTAAGGTGGAAGTGTTATAAATAAAGTGAATCTATATGAATGTTCATTTAATCCATCCACACATTCTATTCAATGTACTATTTGAATAGATGTACGTATTAATTTCTAGGATATATTTAATGAACTTTAGGTGTATCTTGTATATTATAAATAAGTCATTCTTTGTACACACAAAAAAAAAACACTTGAGTAAGATTCTATATATCTTGTCCCTATTACTATATTATTCTATTTAGCTTTCATTTCTTAACCAAAAATAATTCTTTATTTATTGGGGACAAATATTTAAAAAGCATTTTTAAAAAAAATTATAATTTAAAAGATGTTTTAGTGTTGTATGATTATAATTTTTTTTAAAAATTAATTAAATTTCCCTAAATATAAAATATACCACACGTAAATACGAATAGAGTTATAGTATGGCAAGTAGCTGCTGTGCCATAAACATAACTATATGAGCTGCTTCCGAGATCATAAAAATACCTCCTCTCTCACATTATATGAGCTTAGCCTTTCAATTTCTGTATCATGAAAATAGATCTTACCTCTGTTTGTTTAGTTCAAATATAGCAACGTAATATGAAATTAGAGGCGTAAATATTGTTGAATCAAGCTACAGATGTGGTGAAAACTAGAAAATCTTTGATTCGAAGCTCGGCGCTTGAAATAACCAGATAGCTGTCATCGTCTATGGAGTCGTTATATTTAAAACATGGGCGGAGTTCAATTATAAAAGGCGGAAGGGCCTCTATGCAAAATACGAAAAAGTTAGAGGGTTGAGATTTGTTCAACTAGTATAGATCAAATAACGACTAAGAAGGGAGGAGAAACCAACAAACTTCTGGTAAGTAAATTCTTCTCTCTCATCTGATTCTTCTCCCTTCAATCTAAATTTTTCTCTCACCCAAATCTATTATTTTTTCTGTTGTAGACTCGAGCTCACCAGCAATGGCGATTATCAATTAGTGTTGCTTATCATTTTATTTTCTTCATTTTTAGTTGTAATACTTTCATTCAGTTAATAAATCAAAAATTGTCCCAAAAATTTATTTGTTGTTTAAATTTGTTGTAATTGTGGTTTTGGCTTGAATCTAGCTTAGAACTTGACAATTGGTATCAGAGTCTTGTCGATTTCATGCCAAATGTAACGACCCGGCCGGTCGTTTCGTGAGTTATAGTCATGTTCCCCTATTTCCTACTTCTTTGTATTCTTCAGCTTTATTTTGACTTACCGAGGTAGCTGGTTCGTGCCTCGAGTAGTTTTGGAGTAAATTGAGACACTTAGTCCCTTTTGTGAAAGCTTAAGTTGAAAAAGTTGATCGGATGTTGACTTATTTGTAAATGACCTCGGATTTAAATTTTGATGGTCCTGTTAGCTCAATTAGGTAATTTTCAACTTAGGAGCACGTCCGAAATGTAATTTGGAGGTTTGTGGCACAATTAGACATGAATTGGCTAAAGTTGAAAATTTGGCGATTTTGGTAGGTAGTGGAGAATTTAATATCGGGGTCAGAATGAAACTCCAGATGTTCAAATAGTTCATGGTGTCATTTCTGACTTGTGTACTAATTTTGGGATCATTCGGACGTGATTTGATAGGTTTTGACATCGTTTGTGAAATTTTGAATTCTAGAAGTTCTCAGGCTTGAATCCGAGGGTAATTCGTGTTTTTTATGTTGTTCAAGGTGATTTGGTGAATGGACTAAGTTTGTATGATATTATGGGACGTGTTGGTATATTTGATTGAGGTTCAAGGGCCTTGGGGTGATTTTCGGTGGTTATCGGAACAATATTGAAGTTTGAAGGAGTTATGAAGTGGTCTAGTTCTGGTGTTTTCGCACCTGCGGTGGGGAGACCACGGGTGCGGACCGCAGAAGCAAAGAGAGGCTCGTAGATATTGGCATGAGTGGCTTGGACTGGAAGTACAGGTGTGAGATTTGGACCGCACCTGCAAGACCGCATATGCAGTATTGGAGCGCAGATGCAGAAAGATGCATGAGGATGGATTATAGCAGAAGAGGGAAAGGCCTGCAGGTGTGAGTTTGTGACCACAGATGTAGATTTTGAGGGAGTAAGTGGGATCCACACTTGGGATTGATTTTTCGTAAGTCCAACGTCGTAGAAGTGGGAAGTTTATTATAAATGCGGTTTGCTGGGTGGAACCTATAAATTGGAGACTTCGCGAATTTTGCTCATTTCCACCATTCTTGAAGACAGGTTTCGGAGCTTTTGCAGTGATTTTGAAGAGGGATTCAAGGCGTTATTAGTGAATTAAGTTGCTTCAGCTATAGTACTCCTATCTATGGTATTTTTCCGTTGTTTTATCAATTAATTATTGGGAATTAGGGGTGAAAATAAGGGTTTAGGGCTTAGGATTTTGGAAAGTTTGACTTAAGGATTTTAGGGACCAAATGCAGTCGATTTTGATAAATTTCGTATGTATGAACGCGTGAGCGAATGGGCTTTCTTGTTTTGTGATTTTTGTCGGATTCTGAGACATGGCCTGGGGGCCGGATTTGAGTGGATTTGGGGATTTGTGTCTAGCTACGTAATTTTTTTGGTGGAATTGGTTCCTTGGCCTATATTGATTACATTGTATTGCTTTTGTCAAGATTCGGGACGTTTAGAGGCTGACTCGAGAGGCAATGGCATCGCAGAGTAGGATTT
This sequence comes from Nicotiana benthamiana, assembly GCA_034376525.1. Lineage (NCBI taxonomy): Eukaryota > Viridiplantae > Streptophyta > Magnoliopsida > Solanales > Solanaceae > Nicotiana > Nicotiana benthamiana. Next base: position 10,355,337 of record CM067324.1, read on the forward strand.
TGCCTCGATTGAGGTAAGTAATGCTTCCAAACATGGTTTTGAGGGTTCAAAACTCTAAACTATGTGTTATGTGATTATAATTGAGGTGACGCACATGCCAAGTGACGGGCATGCACCATGAGAATCACGATCTGGTTCATCCCATGGCACCGTTTAGTGACTCTTTCTTGCTGATAACCGTGTTTCCATTATGTGATTAAATAAATGAGCTGTAAATCATGCTAGATATCATGTTAAGGCTTTACACCGATACTGTTGGGACCTGAGTGGTCATTTCTTGCTATCATCTCACTAGTTTTATTGATATTTTGTACTCAGTCTTATTCATGCATTTCATATCATGTCTCATACTCAATTGTTGTTTATTGGCATATCGTATCATTGTTGCAGGCTAGTTTTTATGGCATTGTGTGCGCGTGTGTGAGAGACTGGAGAGTGATGACTAAGTGAGGCTGAAAGCCTGATTATGAGTGACAGTTATTAATAATAGAATAATGGAAAACAAGGGATAGCACCAAATAATACTAGTGTATATATATATATATATATATATCCATCTGTTCTTATCTGTATTTTGGATGTATAGGAAGTTGTTTCTATCCCATTCATTTGTAGGACTCTTGCTACTGTTATAGTCTATATAAATAAAAATATTGTCATCAATAAAAGTACACACAATTGCTTCATCTTTATGGTATTAGAAGCCCCTACTCTAATGAGAATTTAGATCTTTAATTCCAGCCATGGTTAACTCTGAAAGCTCAACTATAGTATCCACCACAAACTCAGTTGACATGTTCACCTCCAATATCACCCAAGTTATCCAGTTTCACCCTTCCTCTCAGCTTCCCATAAAACTATCTGGCAGCACTAACATGGAAAGCCAAACTTTTCACATTTATGTGTGGACGTTATCTGATGTCATTTCTAGATGACACCAGCACCTCTCCACCCAAAAGGATAACCTAAGACAACAAAGAAATAGCCAATCCAGAATATAAACTTTGGTTCCGCCAAGATAGTCTCATCTGAAATGCTCTAATTGCATCTGTTAACGCAACCATTACAACTTCTATAGCTGTTACTGAAACATCTCAACAAGCATGGGAAATGCTTCACACGACTTATGCAAATAAGTCCCAAACCTGAATATACAGTCTTCGCGATTTACTGGCCAAGACGACAAGGGACTCTAAATCAGTATCTGAATATCTTCGGGAAATTCGATCACTAGCTGATGAACTAGCAACTACTGGTGCACCAATCAGTAATGCTGAACTGGTAGTCAAAATACTCAACGGCTTAGGGCTCGAATAACGTGAGATAAGCGCTGTTATCCGTGCTCGAGACACAGCGATTTCATACGAATATTTATTTGACGAACTTTCAGATCATGAATTGTTCCTTAAACATGAGGAGCTCAAGAAGAATACCCTTTCCATCATAGCTAATATTGCATAGAAGGGTTCAAATAATCATACCTTAGATCGCAACAGTAACAAGCGCTAGAATAACTTGCAGCCACAAGCACAACGTATGAACAATCGTTTACAACAACCCTACAATGGTCATTCATTTGGTATGAATCAAGTATCTATTTCTCGGCCACCCTATTGGCGACAAAACTTCCAAAGCAATCCACATGGACGAGTTCAATGTCAGCTTTGCAGAAAATATGTCCATACTGCCAATGTATGTCATTCGCGTTCTCACAACCACAATGAAGCCAAGGCACTTCTTGCTACACACAAAGGCCAACAAAATAATAATCCATGGTTTCTTGACACCGGAGCCTTCCATCACATCACTTCTGATTCACATAATTTGATGTCGCCGCTTGACTACACTAGCACTGAGGAAATATGCATGGGTGATGGTAACGGTATCCCTATTACTCACACTGCTCATCTACGCTTTTCACTCCCACTAAAGACTTTTATCTCCATAATATTGTTTATGAACCTCATATTAAATGAAATCTCATTTCAGTTTCTAAGTTCTGTAATCAAAATCGTACATCTATTGAATTTTTCCCATCTTTCTTTGTTGTTAACGAGCTGAACACGGAGGCACCATCGGTTCGAGGCCAGAATAGGAATGATCTGTATGAGTGGCGAACATCAAGATACCAACCACCATCTGCCCTTACTACCACAACAGCCTAGCTATTACCGATGGCACCAATGACTTGGCCGCCCACATTTTAGAGTCCTTCAAGATATTTTAAAGCGTCATTCTCTACCTTGCTTAGGAAATCCTAATTTTCAGTTTTGCAACTCTTGCAATTGTAATAAGGTCTCCCATTTGGTCATATTTATTTGAAGAGTTCTCATCTGCTAGAAATTATTTTTACTGATGTTTGGGGTCCATCACCTATTCTTTCTCTTGATAAGAAGTTATACTACATTATCTTTGTCGATCACTATACCAAGTATACGTAGCTCTACTCTTTCAAATTTAAACATGGGGTCACCCCTATTTTCTCCACTTTCAAATCACTCGTTGAAAATTACTTTAATCAAAAGATAAAAACAATATACTCAAATGGAGGGAATGAGTATGAAGGTCTACAAAATAAGTCTCCTTATCAATGCATTTTCGGCACTCAACCAAACTACCTCACCATTCACACATTTGGTTCCCTCTGCTATCCATGGCTTAAACCATATGCAAAAAATAAGTTGGAACCAAGATCCACCCCCTGCGTGTATGTTGGATTCTCCTCCAAGCATTACTGTTATCAATGTTTTGACCCAATTTCTTCCAAAGTTTATTTGTCGCGCCATGTCAAATTTTATGAAGACATTTTTCCCTTTCAAAGTATGTTTTTATCAATTAAACATAATAAGCCAAACATTGAGTGGAATGATCTTATCACCACTGAAGTAGTCTCGCCAAGTCAGTCCGTTTTAACAGAAGATCCTTTTCCTAATCCACCCCCCATACCTATAAAAGCCTCCCAACAAAATAGTGTTCCAGACATGGTGGATGCTACTCTTACAGATCATTCCTCTCAGCCAAACAACGAGGACTCACATGTTTCAGAATCATCTACCGCTGGTAAGTCTCCTACCTTGTATTTATCTGACTCCTCCCCCATCTCCCCTCATACAATATCTGCTTCATCAGAAAATTTTGTCTCTAAATCTTCTCCATCTGCTGAACATCTTGCTTCCAATCATACTAACAAAACCCATCTATGCCTCCCCCACCATCTCACATAATCACTCGTTCACATAATAACATTTTTAAACCAAAAATAATTATGGACTATTTAGCTACTTGATCAGATATTCTGCCACCCAACACTTACAAACAAGCACAAAAACACCCAATAGGGCGTGCTGCTATGAATGATGAGTTTCAAGAACTTCTCAAGAACCAAACATGGGACTTAGTTCCTTTCCAATCATCACATAATGTAGTAGGGTGCAAATGGCTCTTTCGGATAAAATACAAAGTGGATGGGATGATTGATCGGTTCAAGGCTCGCCTTGTTGCAAAAGGATTCACCCAACGACCAGGCATTGATTACCATTCTACATTCAATCCTGTTGTTAAACCAACAACAGTTTGCCTGGTTTTGTCAATTGCAATAAACAGGGGATGTCCATTTAGATGTCAACAATGCATTCTTTCAAGGAAAACTTGATGATGAAGTTTATATGTCACAACCCCCAGGATTTGAACATCCTGATTTTCCCAGACATGTATGTCGATTAAAAAAGGCTATCTATAGACTTAAACAAGCCCCATGTGCATGGTATATAGAACTACGGGAATTCCTCCAAAGTTTTGGCTTCTCTTGCACTCAAATCTTATCAATCCCTTTTTGTGTACTATCGAAATAGTATTATTCTGTATCTATTAGTCTATGTCGATGACATACTGATTACTGGAAATAACAACGACATGCTCAATCATGCCTTGTCAGCTTTGGCCAATAGATTCTCCTTAAAAGACCTTCGTCATCTCAACTACTTTCTCGGTGTTGAAGTAATTCCTCACAAGGATGGTCTCATTCTTTCTCAATCTAGATATATTGGTGATCTTTTTCACAAATTGGATATGTTTGATTGCAAAGGTGTCCAAACTCCACTAAGCACACCAGTCACCTTATTACTGAATGATGGCACACCCCCTACGTATGCCATCCAATATCGCCAGGTTCTTGGCAAGCTTCAATATCTATCATTTACTCGACCACACATCTCTTTTGCAGTCAACAAGCTTTCTCAATTTATGCACAACCCGTCCACTACTCATTGGCAAGTAGTTAAACGAGTCCTTCGGTACCTTAAACACACAATGTTGTATGGTCTCCTTCTCTGCCGCTCGTTCACACCAGAACTTCATGTTTATTCTGATGATAACTGGGCAGGAGATATCCATGATCGAACTTCAACCTCTGGTTATGTTCTTTATCTTGGTGGAAATCCTATCAGTTGCTCTTCTAAAAAGCAACGCACTGTTGCTCGTTCCTCAACAGAACTAGAGTATCGGGCTGTTGCTACTGCTGTTGTAGAGGTGAAAAAAGTAACAAATCTCCTATATGAACTTCAAAGTTCAGTGTCCCGGCCACCAACAGTGTATTTTGATAATATTGGCACAATATATCTATGTCAGAACCCCGTTTTCCATAGTCGAATGAAGCATGTTGCACTTGATTTCCATTTTGTTCGTGATCAAGTTCAGCAGAAGCAGCTTCAAATTGTACATGTTCACTCATCTGACCAACTTGCAGATAGCCTCGCTATATCTCTTGCAGAGGCTCCTTTCCAACGACATCTTAACAAGCTAGGAGTCGTTGACACCACTCATAACTTGATGGGGCGTAATAACTGAATATCTAAAAATAAGGGATAGCACCAAATAATACTAGTATATATATCTTTATCCATCTGTTCTTATTTGTATTTTGGATGTATAGGAAGTTGTTTATATCCCCATTCATTTGTAGGACTCTTGCTACAATTGTAGTCTATATAAATAGAAATATTATCATCAATAAAAGTACACACAATTGCTTCATCTTTAGTTATAGGATCGGGCTTCATGTTGCAGCGGTTATGTTGATGATTATGATAGCGCTTGGGCTATAGGAGCCCCTCCGGAGTCTGTAATACACCCTCGGTGAGCACTGTTGATATTATTGAGGGATGGATCTTCCCTGGACATGGATCTTGTCCTAATCATTTATACCTAGAGATGGATCTTCTCTACGAGGCTGGAATAGCCTTCCTCGGTACTGAGTGACTATTGCCATTGATGTGTATATATTCTGGGATAGATCTTCCAAGGGTCGGATGGACATATATAGTATCGAGTAGTTGAGCACTTGAGAGTGGAGGTACATGGTACATTTTCATACATTATGTGCATTGGCACGTAGAGATTAGCTGAACTTTACACTTCACATTGACTATATATGTATTTACTGTACTGTTTAACTTGAATTGAAAGCATGCCTACTTTTTTGCATAGTTTAATTGGGTTTACCTATTGATGTTAAGTTCGTCACTACCTATCAACCCATGATTTGGACTTGTTACTTATTGAGTTGGTGTATTCATATTACCCCATGCACCTTGTGTGTAAATCTAGGTACCTCTGTCCACGGTAGTGGTTGTTGATTTATTTAGTAGCGGATCATCGGAGATAGAAAGGTAGCTGCCTAGGGATTGCAGTCCTGCTTTTCTCCTTCTTTATCTTCCCTTTAGTATATTTTGGTTATTCTCAGACTATGTTAGTCTTGCGATTTTCGAAAAATTTTGTAGTACTTTTTCATGACTTAGTGATACCCCGATGTTAGACTTTTTTCCGCACTATTATTTTGATTTGAACTCTTTATGAAGGTTTTATATTAAATAGCTTTGGGATTATCTTAAAAAATAAAAATATCATTTTGTTTCGGTAATGTGTTGGCTTGCCTAATACCACGATAGGCGCCATCACGACCGGGTTAGTTTTTGGTTCATGACACCAAATTAGAGGTATTAATGGTTGAAGGAACTAGCATGAAAGTGATGGATGAGAAATTAACCCACAATGATGAGCTATTGGCTGAGCTGAAAGATGGGCAGCAAGCTTTAAAGGACACCCAAGCGGGTATTCAAGTCACCGTGGAACAGTTGTTGGAGAGGTTGAATATCATGGATCATAGGCAACCTAGGCCACTTGAGAAAATTCCATGAGTTGAAATTGGAGTACTTCTCTTACCGACTGAGATTAGAGCAGCTAAACCACAATAAAGGCAGGTTCATAATCCCAAATGAGAATTACCAAGCTTCGATGGTACTTACCCTAAGGTATGGATTAAAAATTGTGATACATTCTTCAATTTGTATAAGGTAGCTGAGGATCTTAAAGTAGAAGGGGTTGCTTTGTATATGAAGGGTAATGCTGAGTTATGGTATATTTCCCAGATACTAAGTACGAGATTGATTACATGGGATGAGTTGAAGGAGGAGGTATGTAATAGGTTTGGGGAAGTGTTAATGAAGGATGTAGTGGAAAATTTTAATTAACTACAATAAATAGGCAATGTGGAATATTATCTGGTGAAGTTTGATGACCTTAAGTCTCAGATGATAGTGAGGAACCCTGCACTAAATGAGGCACATTTCCTTTCTAGCTTTATATGAGGCTTGAAGGATGAAACCAAGTATTCAATGAAGTTGTTTAAACCTAATACCTTGAGTTGTGCCATTGAGCAGGCTAGAATGCAGAGAGGGATATTTACGCTACTTTGAAGAAGAACCAACCAATGGCAAGAGTGACTAGTGCTCCTAAGGCTTCAGTTCCAACAGTAGGACAAAGACCAACTGCAGCTGCTCCATCCAAACATAGTCCCTTGAGGCTGACTCTAGAGGTGTATAAGTATAGAAAAACCAACCAACTATGCTTCAGATGTGGAGAAAAGTTTGGTCCTTGTCACAGGTGTTAATTCAAACAACCACAATGATTGACTAGAGAAGTGGAGAAAGTAGCTACTACATAGGAAGAACCCCCACCTGAGATAGAGATTGAGTTAGACATGGGACCAGAAATACAGGAGGCTGTTTGTTTTAATGCCTTGTCTAGTACTAATATGGGAGTCAATACCATACTTGTAAGACAAATGTTTAGAAGAAAGGAGCTAAGTATATTGGTGGATTCAGGCAGCACTGGCAACTTTATTAATGAGATTAGTGTCAAGGAGACTGGCTACACACCAGTGTTTTCTAATACCTTAAGAGTAACAATGGATGATGGCAATTGCATGTATACCAACTGTGTGTCCCAAGTTTAGCTGGAAGATAGGTGGAAAATTGTTTGAAGAAAATTTGAGAATACTATGCTTAGGAGGTTGTGACATAGTTCTCGGCAATAATTGGATGAAGAAGTTCAATCCAACCAAATTTGACCATGAGAAGAACTGTGTGACCATTGGAAAAAAGGGCACACTACAACAACAAATGTCTTTAGCGGCATTAGATTAATTGCCGCCAATTTATTCGCAGAAGGAAAATATTAGTGTTCAATGGATATTAATCAATAAATATTATAGTTTAATGGTCATTAAAGAATATAGAAGGTAAAGTATTATTTTACTTTCTGTATTCCCTCCATACTCTAATTTTTCTTTAAATTCTCTCCCGCGAAAACATTATACCCTCTCATACCTAGAAATTAGATTAAAGAAAATAATTCATACGACCACCATCACTTTGCTCTCTAAATCTCAATCAACAACCATTGGCAACCAAATTTTCAGCCCCACCAAAATTCTTGGTAAGTATTTCTATTTATCTTTAGGTTTTCAGTTGGGTAGGTCTATGGGTTGATGAAAATTTCTAATTGTTGGGTATAGGGATTTGATGCCGAAGATCTAATTCTTGAAAGAGAATTTCTTAGTATCTTTTCTAATTTTGTATTGTCGGTTTATAAGATTTTCTAGATTCAAGAATCTAATTGCTCCTTCGTGCTTGAACTGTATCAAAACTTCCCAAAATGAGGTTTATCAAACATAAGCATCACAAGTTTATAATAAAGCAGCCTGGTTTTTACTAATATTTAGAAGTGGGACCTTTGGGTACGAACATGTCCGTCCAGAGTTATACGAAGTGCATATGAGATGTACTTTATATGTGGGTCTACCTCATTGGAGAATTAGCAGACAATGTCTACTTCTCCATCCTTCGCTACTTTCAATATTTCAATTCTTCTAAGCTTCTCTGGATCTATATGTTAGATGTTCATATTTATACAATCTTCAATTCTGATTAGAAGTATCAATGAACCAATAAATATGTGCAAACTAACAACCACTAGCAACTCAATACTTCTTGCAACAGTTTAAGTTAGGGAGATTATTCATTACAGATAGGGATACTTGATCATATTCTTATTTATCTTGATTTTATCTACAATGAATATTATAATATGTTTTAAATTTTTTAGTCGCTCATGTTTATAGTTTATCATGTACTACTGGTAGACCTTTTTTATAGACACCGTTTCCTGTGATGGTCGCAAGTATGATTTCTGAAATATTGTGTGCTAATCCTAAAGAGATACCTGTTACAAACCACCTTTGTGCCTCCTTTGTTAATAGCTTTTGACTACTCCAATGCTGCCTCGGAAAAATATGTACTAAGGGATATCAATAGTACTCTGCTTGCGCCATGGATTAGTAGTTGTCATGTTCACTTAGAGATTTCGTTTTCCCACTGTTGTTGATGTCACAACTGTTGTAGAATTTCTATATCATTCAAAAGGAATATGGATGTAGATTGGTCGTCATTTTTGGTTACTAAAGTGTCATCTGAATTACATTGATTATTCAACTAGGGGTTATTTGTCTTATTTAGTTATCTCCATAATGCTTATTTGTGGTGGTCTTATTAAAGTGAGAATGGGGGGCCTAAGGCATCAAATATTATTTAGTTTTCTAGTATTTCTCTGTGGAAATGCTATAGTCAACTTGACACTTCATATGACCTTTCACAAAATCTGTTTTTTCTGCTGGAGTTTATTGGATTGATTAACAACATCTTAAACCTTCAACCAGGTTTGCTTCACTCGATTTTAGAATATTTATGCAGTTCCTCAATAGATTGTCTATCTGTATAGTAATAATGAGGTAAAGAGAAACGATGATAGCTAGTTTTTCTAGATTTTAAGCATATGTCGCATGCTTATTTAAGAAATTCATGTTGCTTTCTATTTCCTATTATAGGAACAAGTCATGGTACCTTATTCCTATTAATCTCCCTTGTATTTTCTATTAGTTATATTCGTAACACTGAAAGATTTCAGGAGTGTTGGGTAGAGAGGAAATTATTTTTTTAGAAAATAAGTGATTAGCCTAGTTGACTCAAAGAGTGTTCTTGGAACATCTGTTATTCTTGCAGTCCTCATATGTGATGATAGAAAGAGTGTTCTTTGAACTTCTATCATTCTTGCTTCTAAGGAATAGATATTTATGGCTCTTTGGTTTCTTTCGACTCATACATTGTTGGTATTATATTTTTGGTCTTTATTGTTGATATTTACTTATTGTTGCTATTGTTATAACTTCGCATGCAATTTCTTTTTACTACTCCAACCTAATACTCTGCTTTTGAATTTTTTTTTTTTCTCCTCTATCATAACAAAGAAAGAAACTCTGTTTAATTGTTTGCTTTACTTGCTTATTAATCCCTCTAGTTGTTTCTACTTGTAGATGTTGGGTGAGGTAGTTGGTTGATAAAGTGTTTTTCCACATCATGTTTCATCTTTTAATACATTTATTTTATAATTTCAGGTTATACAGTCTAATGTTCGGTAATTTAGCAGGTAGAAGATTTCAAAATGATGAAAAGTTGCGAAAATCATTTGAACACTATCATTCGTCTGGATTAGTTATATATTGACATTAGTTATTTAGTTCAAACAATATAAGTTTATTTTTTAAGTTGCAATGATATTAATATTTTTTATTAGTACTTTCTTCTTTTAAGATTTAATTAGATATATTATGTTTTCTTGAATTAATATTAATATATTTCTTTTAAATCATATTCTGGATAGGATGTAGTAACTTTTTATTGGCTAAAGTATTGCTATTACTGTTTGTAACTTGAAGCGCTAATTTAGCTGGATATACCAGTTATAAAATTGTACGCTACATAGATATTGCAGTCATTATAATTATTACAAAAAAGTTATCGTTAAAGACATTTACTTTTAGCGACAACTTAGTGAAACATATGATCATTAAAACGGATGCTAAAAGAACAAAACTAAGATATTTTTAGAAGGGATAATATTGCCATTTTAATTGCCACAAAATAATTGCCGTTAAAGATGTAAATTTTAGTGGTACTTATTTTGAATTTAGCGGCTATATAAACAGATGCTAATGGAGTAAAATTAACTATTTTGGATTGGATTTAACATCCATCAAAATTGTCGGAAATAATTACCGTTAAAGATAATAGTTTTTAGCGGCAATAACCATACCTTTTATCAACTTTTGTTAGAAAGGACGCTAAAAGCTTTACCAACCCCCTCTTTAACGGCGAAACACCAATGCTTGGTAAAAGATATAGCGACTATTATTATTACAGCTAAAGCCATTTTGTATTGCTGCTAAAGCCTCTTTTTGTTGTAGTGGCAATAAGGTGGTGTTGCAGGGCCTCAACCAACAGAGGCAATTAGGATGGACTAGTGGAAGCACTATGGGAAAATTAATAAAGAAGGGACAAACTCTCATGGCACACTTCATTTTAGTGCAAGTAGTAGCAACAGAAGAGGAGGAGCCAATTGATTCCTCCATCCAGTTAGTATTGATCAGCTATCAAGATGTGTTTGCTGAGCCTAAGTCCCTACCTCCTACAAGGGCCCTAGATCATGGAATTCTACTCAAACCAGGATTTGCTCCTATCAGCCTGAGGCCCTACGGTATAAATTCTTTCAAAAAGAAGAGCTAGAGAAACAAGTGAGGGAAATGATGCTTAATGGGATCATTAAAAATAGTCAGTCACCCTTTTCTTCACCGGCTTTACTAGTAAAGAAGATTTGACTTGGAGGTTTTGTGTGGATTACAGAGGGCTTAATGAGATGAACTTCAAAGAGAATTATCCAATTCCAATAGTGGGTGACTTGCTAGATGAGTTATTCGCGTCAGTTATTTTCTCAAAAATTGACCTGAGGTCTGGGTACCACCAAATCAAGATGAAGAGTGAAGACATTTACAAAACTGCTTTTAGGACTCATTTGGGACACTATGAATTCAAGGTGATGCCATTTGGGCTAACAAATTCTCCAGCTGCATTTCAAGCATTGATGACCAAGGTTTTCAGCCTATACTAAGAAATTTGTGTTTGTATGCTTTGATGACATCCTCGTCTATAGTAAATCTCTACCTAAACACTTGACATATTTGGAGACAGTATTCAAAATCTTAAGAACTCAGACCTTGTATGCGAAGAAACTAAGTGTTCTTTTGAGAAATAAAAAATGGAGTACTTTGGGCATGTGATCTCAAGGGAAGGAGTCTCTACTGACCCTGAGAAGGTCAAAATTATGGTGGACTGGCCCACTCCTTCTACCTTGAGAGGTTTGAGAGGATTTCGATGATTAACAGGCTATTACAGAAAATATATGCTCAATTATGGAGTTATTGATAAACCCCTGACTGATTTACTTAAGAAGGAAGTCTTCAAGTGGAATGAGGAAGCTACAGCTGCTTTTGAAGCTCTGAAACAAGCCATGGTCAACACATTGCCTGATTATTCTCAAGACTTTATAGTGGAGACTGATGCTAGCCAGAATGGTATATGTGTTGTGTTATTACAAAGGGGAAAGCCCATTGCTTATCTGAGTAAAGTACTTGCTCCTAGACAAAGATGAAGTCTATTTATGAGAAAGAATACACGGCTTTCTTAAGTGTAGCAGATAAATGGAGGCACTACTTGCAATATAAGCATTTTGTAGTAAGAACTTATCATCACAGCCTCAAATTTCTGTTGGAACTAAGAGTAACCACTTCCATTCAACAGAAAGGGTTAACTAAACTACTAGGGCTTGATTATGAAGTTCAGTAAGAGAAAGGGGCAGAAAAAATAGTTACTGATGCACACTCCAGGCAATATGAGGGTCAAGAAGGTGAAACACTGTCTAGTGTAGCTGAGTTCATGGCCATGGCCATTTGTGTCACAATTCCTATTTGGATGCGAGAAGTCAGTAATAGCTATGACGAGAAGACACTTCCAGCTGCCTTAATCTCTGAGGTAATAATGACTACTCAAGGACTATATATATATATATATATATATATATATATATATATATATATATATATATATATCATTACATAGCTGGAGCATTGAGAAAGAAGGGCAAGATTTACATAGGGGATTCAGATAACAACTACGAACAACCTTTCAAGACTCACCAATTGGGGGCATTCAGGCCAACTTGGCACTCTAAAAAGGCTTTCACAATTGTTCTATTGGCCTGGTATGAAACTGATGGTGATTGACCATGTATCTGCTTGTTATGTGTGCGAAAGAAATAAACGAGAAAATGTTCCTTACTGGGGCATACTGCAACCTCTTCCCATCTCAGACCAAGTTTAGAAACATATCACCATGGATTTCATTGAAGGACTACCAAAATCTAAAGGAAAGGAAGTGATCTTTGTGGTAGTTGATAGGAGGTCAAAATTTTCACACTTTATTACTCTTGCTCACCTTTACACTGCAGTGAATGTGGCTAACAAGTGCATATCCTATATGGGTTTCCTGACTCTATAGTTTCTGATAGGGATAAGGTGTTCTTAAGCAGCTTCTGGCAGGCACTATTTAGGCTGTTGGGCACTCAACTTCATTTCACTACTGCCTACCACCCTCAGAGTGATGGCCAAAGTGAGAGGGTGAAATATGCATTGAGAATTATCTTAGGTGCACGACTTCTCATAGCAGTACAATGGAAGCAATGGTTACCCCTAGCTGAATGGTGGTTCAATACAAATTTTCATACTAGTTGAGGATGCACTCCCTTTGAAGCTTTGTATGGCTTTACTCCACCATAGTTATCAGCAGTATTTTAAAAGGCATTTTTAGGGCGAGGCACAACAAAAATTCCCCAGGGTGATTTAGTGGAAAGTCTCAAGAGGCGTACCTCCAGTGATTTAGGGCGTATGCCCGGGCATTTGAGGCACATTTTTTAGTGAGGCGTAAGCCCCAGAGATTTTTCAAATTAAAATTGTTGAATAAGTCCTTCATATAATGCCCAAATTCTTAAAATTCAACTTAATAATTACTCAAAAGTTTTAAAAAGGAACTGAAATGTATTAAATTTAAAAGTCAAGACTTTCTTTATTTATTGACGCCCTAATTCATCGTCTTTCCCAATTCTTTATCTTGGCCACTAGTCTACTAATATCTAAGCAAAAAATATTTAATTTTTTTTTACAAAATACAAAAAAAAAACTCTATTCTCCTTTATAGCAATAAGTTCAAAGTTCAAATTGCAGGTTTGTCATCCTTTTTGTTCTTTCATGTAGAAAATTTTATTCTTTCTAATTCAAGTTACTTGAGGTTCTAAGTAGCGTATAATAGATTATTTTGACTAAGTTTTTGTGGGGATGAAGCTTGCGCGCGCGCGCGCACACACACACACACACACACACACACACACATATATATATATATATATATATATATATATATATATATATATATATATATATATATATATATATATATATATATATGGATTTTATGCAATTTTACATGTTTATAGATTTTTCTTGTAATTATATTATTTTATAAAATGTTAAAAATTAAATACTTATGGGGCTTACACCCCGTGCCTCGGGGCTTACGCCTTGCTGAGGCATATGTAAAACTCCTTGCTTTATGCCCACACATTTTAAAACACTGGTTATCAGTTGGGCCACTGCTAGATACTACTGTCCAAGCTGTTAGTGATGCAGTTATGAGGAGGAAACGGGTTCAACAAATGTTGCAGGATAATTTGGTAAAAAACTCAAAAGAGGATGAAGATCAAAGAAGAACTGAAAGGGAATTTCATGTGGGTAACATGGTCTTTCCAAAGCTCCGGCCTTATATACAAACATCCTTAGCTCTCAGAAGAAACTTTCACTCAGATCCAAGTTCTATGGGCCATACAAAGTCATTGCCAAGGTGGGGAAAGTTGCTTACAAACTAGAACTACCTCCGACCTCCAAGGTACACCATGTATTTCAACAACAACAACAACTACTACTACTACTACCCAGTATATTCCACAAAGTGGGGTCTGGGGAGGGTAATATGTAGACGGGTCTTACCCCTACCCGAAAGGGCAGAGAGGTTGTTTCCAATCGACCCTCGGCTCGGTGAAGGAAAGGAACAACAAAAACAATAACAACAACAAAAGAACATTAGTAGCTTCAGCAGAAATAGCGTAAATAATTATCTAAACATAAGAATCATAAATTTAATAGCATGCAATAATATCAGGCAGTAACTACCATAAATAACTACAATAAGGGAGACACAATCCACTACACAAATCATCTATGGGTAGCCCTGCCAAGCCTCACCCAACCCCGGGTGAGGAGCACGAAAAACTCTAGGGGCCCCTATCCTACAACCCTGATACTAGACCTCCAGACTTTTCTATCAAGGGACATGTCCTCAGAAACCCGCATACTGGCCATGTCATGCCTAATCACCTCTCCCCAATACCTCTTAGGCCTCCCTCTGCTCGCCGTGCACCGACCATTGCCAACCGCTCACAACTCCTCACCGGGGCATCAGGACTTCTTCTCCGTACATGCCCGAACCACCTCAGCCTCGCTTCTAGCATCTTCTCATCCACCGGGGCCACCCCCACCTTCTCTCGAATAACTTCATTCTTAATCTTATCTAACCTGGTGAGCCCGCGCATCCACCTAAGCATCCTCATCTCCGCAACCTTCATCCTCTGAACATGAGAGTTCTTCACTAGCCAGCACTCCGCCCCATACAACATGACCGGTCTAACCACAGCTCTATAAAATTTCCCCTTGAGTTTCTGTGGAACTTTCTTGTCACACAGGACTCCTGATGCAAGCCTCCACTTTGACCACCCCGCTCCTATACGATGAGTGACGTCCCCATCAATCTCCCCGTCCCCCTGAATCACCGACCCAAGATATCTGATACTGTCCCTCTGGCGATGACCTGAGATCCAATCATCACGTCCCTGCCTACTTCGCTCGGCTCGGCGCTAATCTTGCCCTCCAGGTATTCTGTCTTAGATCTGCTTATTTTGAAACCCTTAGACTCGGGAGGCTGTCTCCATACCTCTAACCTCTCATTAACACCGACCCTTGTCTCGTCTATCAAGACTATGTCATCAGCAAATAGCATACACCAAGGCACATTCCCTTGAATATGTCGGGTAAGAGCATCCATCACCAAGGCAAACAAGAGAGGGCTAAACGCCGATCCTTGGTGGAGGCCCATAACCACTGGAAAATGGTCTGAGTCGCCACCCACCGTCCTAACCCTAGTCTTAGCTCCATCGTACATGTCCTTAATTACTCTGATGTAGGCTTCTGGCACGCTCTTCGCCTCCAAGCACCTCCATAGCACCTCTCTTGGGACCTTGTCATACGCCTTCTCCAAGTCGATAAGCACCATGTGCAGGTCCTTCTTCTTATCCCTGAACTGCTCCACCAGCCTTCTGACAAGATGGATAGCTTCTATACTGGAGCGACCCCGCATGAACCCGAACTGGTTCACAGATATAGATGTCATCTCCCTTACCGTCGCCTCGATCACCCGCTCCCAAACCTTCATGGTATGACTTATTAATTTGATACCCCTATAGTTGTTGCAGCACTGGATGTCACCTTTGTTCTTGTACAAGGGCACCACTGTACTCCACCTCCACTCCTCCGGCATCTTTTTGGTCCTGAAGATCGCATTGAACAACCTGGAGAGCCACTCCATTCCTGACCTACCCATGCATTCCCAGAAATCTACCGGGATCTCGTCAGGGCCGGTCGCTCGACCCCTACTCATCCTACGTAAAGCCCCCATGACCTCCTCTGCCCTAATGCACCTGCAATACCCAAGGTCTCTATGTTGCTCTGAATGCCCCAACTCCCCTCGCTCTATGTTACGATCCCCCACATCGTTAAGTAAGTCTCGAAAGTATGCCTGCCACCTCTGCTTGACTTGAGACTCCCCCATCAGAACCCTACCATCCTCGCCCTTGATGCACCTAACTTGGTCAAGATCACGTGCCTTCCTTTCCCTTTCTTTAGCTAACCGGAATAACTTCCTGTCCCCGCCTTTCTCCCCTAATTCCTCGTACATGCGACCAAACGCCGCGTTTTTGGCTTCCGTAACCGCCATCTTTGCTTCTTTCCTCGCCGCCTTGTAGATCTCCCTGTTCGCTCTTCGTTCTTCCTTGTACTCCCTGCCATCTTAGCAAACTCCGCCTTCTTCACCTCCACTTTTCCTTGGACTATATCGTTCCACCACCAGTCACCCTGATGTCTGCCTGAATAGCCCTTTGCTACTCCGAGCACATCCCGTGCTACCTCCCTAACCAAGTTCGCCGTCCCTGACCATATAACATCCGCTTCCCCAGAACTTCTCCAAGCTCCGCCCTCAGCTAACCTCCTCTCCAACTCCTGTGCTTTCTCCTTATTCAAAACCCCCCATCTAATCCGCGGTTGTCCCCGAGCACCCATCCTCTTCCTCTTCACCCAGAGACCGACATCCATCACTAGGAGTCTATGAAGAGTCGAAAGGGACTCTCCCGAAATAACCTTGCAGTCCTTGCACATACCCCTATCGCTCCTTCTGAGGAGGAGGTAATCTATCTGAGTCCTCGCTGCCGAACTCTTGCAGGTGACCAAATGCTCCTCCCTCTTCTGAAATGTCTAGTTCGCAATCAAAAGCTCGGAAGCCCTAGCGAAATCAAGTAGTGACCTGCCTCCTCCGTTCCTTACCCCAAATCCGAAGCCACCGTGCACCTTACCATAACCACCAGCATCGGCCCCAATATGACCATTAAAGTCCTCTCCAATAACTAACTTCTCAGATTGGGGAATACTACTCACCATATCATCCAAGTCCTCCCAAAAGAGCCTCTTAACCTCCTCGTCTAAGCCCGATTGCGGCGCGTAAGCGCTGATGACGTTGAGGACGCAACCCTCGATAACCAGCTTAATAGACATTAACCTATCATTCACTCGCCTAGCCTCGACACGGACTCCCTTAGATCCCTATCAACCAATATGCCCACTCCATTCTTACCTCTCACGACCCCAGAATACCACAACTTAAACCCGTCTACATTCCTCACCTTCGACCGTTTCCACCTAGTCTCCTGGACACAGGCTATGTTAACCCTCCTCTTCTGAAGAACCTTCGCCAACTCAATGGACTTACCCGTCAGGTACACCATGTATTTCATGGTTCTCTATTGAAAAAGAAGGTGGATCCAAGACCACTACTCATACTGCACTGTCCCAGACCAGAGAGGATGGACAGTTTTTGGTTGCTCCAGTTTCCATCTTACAAAGACAAATGGTTAAGAAAGGAAATACAGTTGTTGTTAAGATCTTAGTGCAGTGGTCGAACTTAGCTCCTGAAGATGCCACTTGGGAAGATTATCCGGATTTGAAAGCCAAATTCTCTCATTTTGATCCTTGAGGACAAGGATCATTTCAAAACGAAGGGTATGTCATAATATGTGGAGTCGTTATATTTAAAATTTGGGTAGAGTTCAATTATAAAAGGCGGAAGGGTCTCTTTGCAAAATATGGAAAAGGTAGTGCGTTTGAGATTTGTTCAGCCACTATAGATCAAAGGCTAGGATTAATTCCAAAAGCATCAAATAACGGCTGAGAAGGAGGAGAAACCAACGAACTTCTGGTAACTAAATTCTACTCTCTCATCTGATTCTTCTCCCTTCAATCCAAATTCTTCTCTCACCTAAATCTATTCTTCTTTCTATTGCAGACTCGAGCTCACCAACAATGGCGATTATCAATTAGTGTTGCTTATCATTTCATTTTCTTCATTTCTAGTTGTAATACTTTCATTCAGTCAATAAGCCGAAATTTGCCCCAAAAATTTACTTGTTTAAATTTGCCGTAATTGTGGTTTTGGCTTGAATCGCGCTTAGAGCTTGACAATTGGTCTCTTTTTCTAAGAGCTATGGACAATTGAGACAGTCATGTGTATTTATTCCATTATAATTTTATCTATCAGTTGATTCTACAAGTTTGTTTAAACAAAATTGATATTTGGTTTGTCTATGAATCTGGATTTGAAAATCGTGTTTTTGTTATCTGAAGGAAAACAAATAGAACGTTTTAGAAAGCTGTATAATTTTGTGAGAGCGCAATCGGTTGATCATATCCTAATGATGTTGACTTTGTTCCTTTGGATATACCAATTACCAAATTGCCGAAATATGCATAGCTCAAGTTGGTCAGTAAATAGTTAAAATGACTAGATGAGCCCAACTGTGATGCTGATGGTAGGAATGGTTAAACTTAGAGGACGATGAATATATTGATAAAAGACAATATAATGCTACAAAACAACATTCGTCAAAACAAAGAAACAATGGGATGAAGCAAAGAAAATAAATTATAAATTTCACCTCGTTTTATTGGAAAAGATGATTCCACAAAGGATACGGGCTTGCCAGTGCTTCTCTCCATCCTGATGTAACCCATCTCTATTTATTTGGGCTCCAAGAATTTTTAATAAATTAATTAAGGAGGGCGTGACTAACAAAATTAATATTAAATACTGAGGATGGATAGATTTAGTAAGTATAAATTTTTGGAAGCCTATTTTGCCACGAAGAAAAATTAATTTTCCACTTCTACTTAACCAGTCGAGGAGAACCAACCTCTAAGTGACATGGGTAGTATTGGATGTGTTTGCCTAAGTAATTTTGAATCTACCTGAGTGCTACCACTGTACAGCAGTTACTGGAACAAGAATTACTTAGAGATAGCAGGATGCAAGGACGTATTCGACCATTGAATTGTATAGAGCCAAGGCAATTGAATAATGAAGAAGAAATTGGTTTGCATTTGCTACGTGCTTAATTACTATTTTTGCTTTTACTTATTTCACTTCCGATCTACTTGGGAACGTAACATGCATATTATGTGCTTGACCACTTAGATTGGGTTAAAAATATCTGCCTAAGTAATGGTGGATCTAAAATTTTTAAATTATGATTGCTCAACTATTTTTAATTTAAAAATCACCACTTAGATTGGGTGCTCAATTACAATATTTGCATGAGTTATTAGTTTTTCTACGCAAGTAATAGTATTTGTGTCCAAAATTAATGGGTGCTTAAGCACTCAGAACATGCAATGTAGATCGTCGTTGTGTGTAAGAACGATTAATGGCCAATCATATATGCCATTTAGAATTTTGTCTTATATTCTGTTTGGATCATTGTTTCCCGTCGTTTTATAATGTATTGTATTGTATTGTATCGTATCGTTTTATAAATACAATGTGTGGATATATTATATTGTTTGTTATTGTTAAATAACACTTTGTTGTTTAATGGTTTGACTGTATTGTAACTGATAAGTTGACTAAAATACTCTCAATTGTTTAAATATTAAATTTATTAAAATTATGCATAAAAAGAATTTTAAAAAATAAAACAGTAAAAGGCGAAACACCTTAAGAAAGTAGAACAAAGGAGCGGGACAAAAGAAGAAAAAACAACGGAGCACAGCTAATTAGGAATAAGTTAAAAGCAAATTAGGAGAAAAAATAAACAGAAAGCAGCAAAACATCTTTAATGTTGATGGTAGAAGTTCTTGAAAAAACCAAAGTAGGTTATAGGTTGGAGATTTGGAGTTAAAATAGAAAAAAAAGGTAAAGGGTAAAATAGAGTTGTGGAGTAATAAGTTATGACATAATTGAAAAGAAAAACATGAAACAATCCCACCACACTAAATCGTTTGTTTAAAAAAAAGGACTTTTCATTGTTCCAAAACAATGAATTTAACAATACAATATAACCAAGTTTAATGAGACAATCAAAACAAATATTGTTTTAGAATTTTAATACTAGTGCTATGTCTTCATGCAGCCCTTGAAATCTTAAGTGTGGAGTGGCTCATCGGAGCCGAGATGGTAGCTATTTGCACAATATTGTAATAGACATCGTTGTGCCATTGATTGATTCTCATGCAAAAATAACGAGGTGAAGTGTGAGTAGCCTTAAAATTGTGAACATCGTGTAATGGACTCTTAAGTGCGGGGTCATAAGACCATGTTTTGAATTGATTCAATGTCTCTAAAGATGACTAATGTCTACTTGTGTAGGTACAAATATGCCTCCTAAGAAGGACAATAATAAAGGAAAGGGCAAGGCCACTACTCCTACCAAAGCCAAAGCTTCCTCCGCACCTTCCCCGAAAAAGTGGAAAGGAGGGGAGGCCACTTCAAGTCAGGAGTTGCAAGTAGTTGCAGCTATATCAGCCTCACTCCCACAGCCTACGGGGCAGTGAAAATTTATACTTAACATTATATTATAATTCAAAGTTCACTCAACAAAGAAAATCAGTGTATTCAATATATTATAATTCTTTCCTTTGGAAAAACTTGGAATATCTAACTGTAGTCATACATAAAGCCATCTTCTGCACTTATTTTTGGTGATTTGTGTGGCATCTGGACTGGACATATTAGTGTTGAAGACACATAAGTTGCTTGTTTGTTCATTTTCAGCATATGCTGACGGTCTACTTACCTTGCTTTACATTTGAGTAATGATAGGATATGCTTTCTGAATAAATTTTTGACCTGTCCACATTTTATGTATATGTTTTATTTGTTTGTGAGAGTTTGCTTTTTCCCCTTATCAATTGTACCAATGAATTAAAATGCTATTTGTAATTTGTTAGAAACGATTCATTTTAGCAGAATGGTTCATATTCTTAACCAAAGAGATAATACATGTTGTGCATCCATTACAATTGAAAAAATAGAGAGTACTGCAAATTTTGCGGAGCGGCATCTTTGGGATAGTTTCATATTTGCTGTCTCTCTTTTTGGTTTTTATGATTGAGCTTTCATCCTTAATATTTTGGTTGGGAGCAGGGGACTAAACTTTAGAAGGTGAATTGTAGTTCTAATATACTATGCTTCTTCCCCTCAAGAAGTAGCTGAAGTTGTCTTTAGAATACATGATAACTAAATGACAAGGTTATGATCATCTAAACTCTAAATGTCAAGCACCTGAGTTGATACTGGGGAATGAAGTGGTAAAGGTCTTTCAACATTAAATGACCAATGTGCATTCAGTATTGAATTCTTAGAGTAGTACATATATGATATGTACTGTTGGTGAATGAGCTATTCTGTAGAGAAAAATCAAACAATAGCCATTCTGCTGCACAACTTCATATAATTTTATACTCTTTCTATCACAATTTTACTTGGCAATTTCCATTTTGTGTAAATTGTAAAGAAGTTTCTCAGTAGCTGTGTGAATGATACAGCGCTGTTGACATTAATCAGTTGAGGGATGCTAGAATATAATATTTTTTTTCATATTTTACCTTATTTGCCATTAACGATATAGTGTTAGAGAAAGGAAAGAATAGCATAAAGAAAGCATACACTAGTCAAATGCAACAGTATGCAAAGCCGGTCTGGAAAAGCCTATATCTAACTAAAAGACTTATGCCAAGGCATCAGTTCATATTGTGGATGGCATTACATCAAAGGTTAGCGACTGTGGAAAGAGTAACTAAATGGAGCATCAATGTAGCAAAGGACTGTATATTGTGCACAAGTGGTAATGATGAGACTATGGAACATCTATTCTTTGAGTGTACATACTCAAAGTTTGTGTGGGATCAAATACTAAAGCTGTTTGAAATTAGTCGAATAGTAGGAAATTGGCAAGAGGAGGCCAACTGGATGACAAAGAAAACAAGGAGCATAAACATGAAATGGACAATTCTGGGCAACGTCTTCAACAAGTCAGTAGAGAAAGTAAAGAATTGGTTAGAGATATAGTACTTCAGTTACATATGAGAGGAGTGAATTATTGTAAATGTAAAGGAATATTAGAAAAGATAAATAGATTCCCATGCTAGTATAGTTAGTAAGGTCGATAGGGGATCAAATTATTACAAAAGAGGCTATTTTTGTAGATCCCGCTGTAGAGTCAAATGAGCGGATGGATATAAATATTTTACTTGGTTAAATAAAAATTTTCAGTTTAAACAAAAGAAAACGATAGTGTTAGAACTGAAAACAGTCTCTGGGTGCCTATCTTCTGTTTACTGAGCTCAGCCTGTCTAAACGACTGCAGCTGGTCAAGGATTTTTTACTTGTCTATTAGCGTACGTTTCTTGTAGTGATCTTCATCTTTTGTTTTTCAGGAAGCTGAAAGTATCTGTCTGAAATGATTGTATCAAAAGCATTGGTTGCTAAGATTGACAGACATGGGTATAGTGTGTTAAAAGACAGCGATGACATCTTGAATTCATGGACTTTTAATTGGCGAAGCTGCTTGACCTTGTCGAAATGAGGTGCCACCAGATCAGAAGTTGATTATGTAACAAATTGAAATCCTTTTGCAGTCTACGCTTCTCTATTTTGAGGAGTTGCAGCAGGAACAAAAAACTAGCAGTTTTGTTCCCTCATTCTCCCTGCATGTATGCTTTTATAGAGTTAACTGATCTGAACCTATGGATTGTCATACAACATTTATATTTGTTACTAAATAAAAAAAAAGACATGCAGAGGATGTAAACAACTAGCAGCCAACATATCAAAACAAGGAATTACTAAACAATTTGACTAGTTCTTGTTAGGATCTACTCCCTAAACAATGAACTGCTAAACAACATGACTAGTTGTTGTAAGGAACTACAAAAGAATTTGAATGCTTTTGGACACATTTGAACCCTGGTCAAGGAGAAAGAAACGTCTTCAAAAATTGAACTGAACGCCCTCTTTCAAAGATTCTGTAGAAAGGCATACTATCCCCAAAGCTGTTGACACAGAACAAACATCTCTGTGTCAACAGGGGTAAATTGATTGCGGGGTTTCTTGGCTTGGGCTCCCCAGAACCACTGTCTCATCTTTTTAAATGTTAGTTTCAGAGTTTCGGGATCAAATTCCGGGTCTTCTTCATACAATCTTGGAACAGAATTGGCTATGAAATACTCCCAAGATTCTTCATTGTCGGGATCAATCGGAATGTTCAACTCCTCCTTGACTGAAACCAATTCATTAATAAAATACATAACTCCGAAAGACCAAAAGGGATTATGCTCTGGTTCATCATCAGATGAAGACGAAGGGGTATAAGGAACCAAAGGCGCGTCATAGGGAACCAGAGGTTCTGTTCCGGTATAGTACACGTATCCAATAGCCGGAGAAGTCACCGACGGGGAAGAAGATGGGGACGAATGTGTTGGATTCCTCAATGAGAGTGTGGAACGAGGAGTGAAGTAAGGAGAAAGGGGACTGCCACTTACGGCGTCCAGCACATCAACCAAATTCTCATTATTGGTTCTTATCGCTATTAAGCCTAATGTGAAACGCGCCGGCGGTGAATTCAGTCCGGAAGATACGCTGCAACTCGCAGCTTCTTCCATCACGAAACCGTTGCCTGCCATTGAAACAGAACAATTCTTGATTAAGATTTCTTGACGCTGCTTTCTAACTAAAAGATTAGTGAAATAAGTACTTTGATATGGGTAGAGCTAGTAGTATTTATATTCGCGGTCAAGGTCAAAGGGTCTATTGTACTTTTATTGAGCACAAGTAATTCAAGGAATTTATTAACCAATTCAATAGGATTAATATTTTTTTAAAGTAAAAATCATATATTTACTATATACGAAGAACAATGTTTACAAAGTACTTTTTCAATTTAAAAATTAATAAAATAGCATAATAATACAAAAATATATTAAGAATTTAAGAAAAATAATAAAAAGCTCATAGAAAATAAAATATCCAGCATATTTTTACAAACAGTACGGCGGTGTTAAAGTTATTATAAAGAACTAATCAACTATAATGTCTTAACTTTTAAATCATTATAGAATTATAATCTCTTAAAATAATATTAACAAATTACATAAGTTAGCTCCCTAAAAGTAAATAATCAAAAGATTATTATTACTATAATTTAAAATATTGTTCTTTCATGAATAAATAAAAAATTACTTCAAATAATATAATTGTGATAATTGAGAGGACTAAAACAAAGACATGAAGACCAATCGAAAATATAGATATAAATTTCGGATATTAATTTTTATCAATAAATATTGAAATGATTTTCTTAATGTAATTATGCAATATTTTATTATTTGAGTTATTCCCATTATTTATATTTCTATAGATGATTAAAACTTTTATCACTCGATTGTTTTAGAATTTTTGAGAATCAATAGTGTTAACTTGAAAACTCGACACATGATTTTTATAAGAACTGTTGAATAAACCTAAAGTATTGATTGTTAAGCGTGTTAAGATACATAATAGGACGTTTGAATGTAATTCTCATAAAACTAAGTCTCATACATAAGCTTGAGAAGCCTTAACGAATCTAAAAAACGAAACTTTTAAAATACGAACAAAGAACTTATTGTTAGTATACCATACTACCATGTTTTGATTTTATTTTTCTAATTGTTCTTCAATCATAAATTTAAAATTTAATACTTTATCACAGCATAACACTTTGAAATACAAAACTAAAAATCATATGGCCACAATTTACTTAAAGCCGAAGAGAAAAAGAGTACAAAAAAAAAAAAGCAATTAATAACATCGAAGCTAACCCGTAGTTATTTATTTTTACTTTTTATTTGGCAGAATAGCTGAAGCTTCTAGAAGATCCTGCTGACCTGCTTCTCAGATTAAGTAAGCGTTTGGACATAAGAATTGTAAAATTTTGGAAAAAGTGAATTTTTTTTCAAGTGAAATTGATATCTGAAAATTAGAGTTGTATTTGAATATAAATATAAATTTAAATTCTTTTTAATTTTTTTGAGTGATCTAAATGAAGATTTAAAAAATAACTTTTTGAAGTTTTTTTAATTTTTGAAAAATTCAAAAATTAATCTTCAAGTAAAAATTGAAAATTTTAGGCCAAATATTGACCTAAAAAAAATTCAATTTTTTTCGAAAAAAATAAAAAAATTTCATGGCTAAACGGGCTCTACTAGTTGTTTTGCTATGCTTGTTAGGATCAGCTTATTTTTAAAAAATGTTTTTTTACTGAAAGTATTTTTTTAAAAATTGCTGTGCGAGGGTAGCAATTTGTGTTGGTCAACTTATTTGAAAAATGCTTGTATTAATAATTTGTGGTTGACCATTATTTTCAAGAAGTGATTTGAAGTGTCGAATTTAAAAAAAAAAACAAAAAGAAAAACATATAAGTTGTCACCTATTTTTTAGCAAAGTGGCTCATATGACTAGTTAACACTTATTTCTGTTACTAACTTAAATTGTTAACTTAGTAAGACATAAGCATCATTTAAAAGATTAGCATTATTTAGATCGATAATGAACCTGTATATTATAAGTTTAAATTTAACTTCTTAGTGGAATATGTGTAAACTAAGAAGATAAGGAAATCTATACTGAAAAGACCTTAAAAATTACCAAAATAATCCAACTAATTTTTTTTTTATTTGTACACTCATACATAATAATGTTGTCAAAGAAAATAGAGCAACATGTGCATTGAATTTTATCCTTATTACTTTAAGTTTGTATTTTTATCAATTTGACTCTTAATACTATGTTGCAACTAATTTTGCTTTATTTTTCTTTTTCGTTTCTTTTAACATCAATATTATTATGTGCACTACAAATTTTGCAGTTACTTATATGATGAATTTGTAAAATAATTGAATTGGATTTTCTAACTAATCAGTTGATTCAAAAACTTACTTTGTTAAATTAGTTCAAAAGTTTAATTATTAATTCACAATAGTTGAGGAAATAACTTTTCTTTATTCACAAGGCCAGTCGATTCAATTCACAATTTATTTTTAACAGTTAAAATAGCATAATTAAGTCATTAACATGATCAAATCCTAACAGAAATAGTGAAATAGTATAATTTTCGAAAAAATCAACCCTACCCCACATCGGGGTATCACCAGTCATGAACATCTACTAACCGCTTAAAATAGGAAGAGTCTACATAGTCTATTATAGAACTAAAACAAGAGAAAATAGGATAGGGGGGAGAAGCACTGGGCTGCTAACGCCGAGCAATTACCTAGTGAATCTCCGAACCGCCTTAGCTGGAAGAAATCAACACTCGCTAGCGGGACCTGAAGCGCCTGAATCTGTACACATGGTGCAAGGAGTAAAGTGAGTACTCCAACTCAGTGAGTAATAATAATAAATGAGACTAAGCGATAAGAAATTACGTAAAAACACAAAAACATGCAGTAAAACCAGTAAAGTACTATAAAATAGTGAAATCTCATAATTAACTTAGTTCAGTATAAGCTTATTTTAAAAATCCTTTTAACAGTTAAACAAGTAAATGAAAGGCAACTAGAAAAGACAAACACATAAAATCCACCCCTCGGGCACAATATTAACAGAATTCGTCCCTCGGGCAATAACATGGAACTACACCAGCCCCTCAGGCTATATCTCATATCACAAAGGGTACCTACGCACACTGGGGGTGTACAAAATCCGGGAGGGGCCCTTTACGGTCCAAGCGCAATATCGATCCATATTGTGGCATAATCACTAGGCTCTCGACCTCATATCGAGCCACCTCGTGGCATAAAACTCAGGCCCTCGACCTTACTCAGTCAGAATCTCATAAGCCAACCGTGCAAAAGTAAAACATGATGCTCAGCGCAATTATTATTTAAAATGTCATTTAATGTGTTCAAATAGAGTAAACATGGATGAATTATGAAATAGTAGAACATAGCATGCCTGAGTACAAGTATAAAGTCAAATCAGTGAGTAAATATCAGTAAAACTCCCTAAGGATCCAAGTAGTTGGCATGAGGCCCAAATATGGCATTCAGCCCAAAACATGATGATAGCAAATAATTTTAAATTATATACGCAATAAAAAAATCATACGGGACTGACTAAGTCACAGTCCCCAACGGTGCATGATCTCACGCTCGTCATCTAGCGTGTGTGTTACCTCAATGTAGTACAACGATGAGAAATCTGAGGTTCCATACCCTCAGGACAATATTTACAATTATTAGTCACCTTAATCCGGTCCAAACTCTAGCTCACGATACCTTTGCCCTTCGAATCGGCTTCCGGATGCTCCAAATCTTGCCAAAATCGAAACATAACAATCAAAATACGCTAAGGAAACAAAGCCCACTCAAAAGTAATCAAAATACCACGCAAAAATCCCAAAATTAACCAAACCCGACACTCGGGTCCACGTCTCAAAATTTGATAAATTTTATATTATTAAACTCCTTATCTCCCCACGAGTTTATACATATCAGAAGTCCCAAAATATGACCATAAATGGCACCTCAAATTCTCAAGTCTAGGTCTCCGATTCTCAAGTCCTAGTTTCCAAATTTTCAACACTAAAGTTCCATAATTACAGCTCTAATTCGTGAAATAATACCATATGATCAATTATTAGGTTAAAAAATTTTACCTCCAGATATTATCCCTTGAATCCCTCTTCAAAATCTCCAAAAAAGATCCAAAACCGACTAAAAATGGTGAAGAACAACTCAAAAATCACAAAGGAATTCGTGTATACCTTCTGGCCCAGGATTTTTGCACCTGTGGTCTAGATATTGCTTCTACGGTCCGCTTTTGCGGCCCAAGATGCCGCATCTGCGGTCCTCACTTGAATCCTCAATTTCCGCATATGTGATGCCTAATCAGCACCTACGCCATCGCAGGTGTGGTTCCTCAACTGCTTCTGCAGTTCTCGCCTTCCTAGTCTCTTTCAGCTTCTGCGACTGGTCTTCGACATCTGCGGGGGTCGCACCTGCAGCCTCCCAACCACAGATGCAGTTATGACAACAGACTTATCTTCAGCTGGTACATCCAACTTCCAAACTTTCCATCAACCATCCACAATTACTCCGAGGCCCTCGGGACTTCAACGAAAAGCACCAACAAGTCCTATACGACTATCCAAACTTATACTAATCTTCAAAACACCTCAAAAAATATAGAATAAACCAAAAATATCAAATTCAAGCCTAAGGTTCTAAAGATCTTCCAAAATACTCTTTTGATAAAAAAGTCTATCAAACCACATCTGAATGACCTGACACTTTGCACACACATCCCAAAATGACACAACGGATCTACTGCAACTCCGAGAATCCATTCTGACCCATATATATCAAAATCTCACCTATCAACCGGAAAACGCCAAAATACCATTTTCACCAATTCAAGCTTAAATCTTCTAGACCTCCAAAACACATTCCAATCACGCTCCTAAGTCTCAAATAACCTCATGAAGCTATCCAAACCATCAGAACTCACATCTGAACTCTCTAACACATTAGTCAACATCCGGTTAACTTTTCCAACTTAAGTTTCCTCAAAATAGACTAAGTATCTCAAAAACTTCGAACCCGAGCCAACCAACCCGATCACACATAGGACCGAGAAACAAAGCAATAAGAAGTAGAAATGGGGGAAACAGAGAAGTAACTCATGAAACGACCGGCCGGGTCATTGTATCCTCCCCCTCTTACACAAACGTTCGTCCTCGAACGGGGCAAGAAACATACCTGAAGCCTCAAACACGTGAGGATATTTTCTCCACATCTCTCGCTCGGTCTCCCAGGTGGCTTCCTCCACGGGTCGACCCCTCCGATGTACTTTCACTGAAGCTATATACTTTGATCTCAACTTTCGAACCTGATGCTCCAAATTAGTTGTTGGCTCCACATCATAGGTCAAATCACCATCTAACTGAACTGTGCTGAAATCCAGAACATGAGACAAATCCCCAATATACTTCCGGAGCATATAAACATGAAATACTGGATTCACACTCGACAAGCTAGGTGGAAAATGAAGCTCATAAGACACCTCCCAAATCTTCCGAAGTACCTCAAAAGGCTCAATGAATTGAGCACTCAATTTACCTTTCTTCCCAAATCTCATAACACCCTTCATGGGTGAAACTTCAGCAGAAGATTCTCACCAACATGTAGGACACATCCCGAACCTTCCTGTCAACATAACATTTTTGTCTCGGCTGCTCTATACGAAGCCTCTCCTAAATCACCTTCACCTTGTCTAAAGCATCTTGTACCAAATCTGTCCCAATAGCCTAGCCTCAACCGGCTTAAACTAACCAATGGGAGATCTACACTGCCTCCCATGCAAAGCCTCATATGGAGCCATCTGAATACTTGATTGATAATTGTTGTTATAAGAAAACTCTGCGAGCGTTAGAAACTGATCCCATGACCCTTCGAAATCAATTATATAAGCACGCAACATGTCCTCCAATATCTGAATAGTTCACTCGGACTGCCCGTCCGTCTGAGGGTAAAAACTTGTGCTTTACTCAATCTGAGTACCTAACTCTTGATGCACCTATCTCCAAAACTGTGAATTATGCTGAGTGCCCCTATCTGAAATGATGGAAACCGGAACACCATGCAACCGAACAATCTCCCGAATATAGATCTCTGCCAATCGCTCTGAAGAATAACTAGTACACACAGGAATAAAGTTTGCGGACTTGGTCAGCCGATCCATAATCACCAAAATAGCATCGAACTTCTTCAAAGTCCGTGGGAGTCCAACTACAAAATCCATGGTAATTCGCTCCCCCTTACACTCTAGAATATCCATCTGCTGAAGCAAGCCACCCGGTCTCTGATGCTCATATTTTACCTGCTGACAATTGAGACACCGAGCTACAAATCTCACAATGTCCTTCTTCATTCTCCACCACCAATAATGATGACTCAGATCCTGATACATCTTCGCGGCACCCAGATGAATAGAATACTACCAGCTATAGGCTTCCTCCAGAATTAACTCCTAAAGTCCATCTACATTGGGCACACATCCGGCCCTGCATCCTTAACACCCCATCATCACCAATAGTCACATATCTGGCATTATCGTGCTCAACTCTATCCTTAAGGACAAGCAAATGAGGATCATAATACTGGAATTCTCTGACGCGATCGTATAATGACGACCGAGAAATCACACAAGCCAATACCTGACTAGGCTCCGAAATATCCAATCTCACGAACCGATTGGCCAAGGCCTGAACATCAACTGCCAGAGGTCTCTCCCCAACAAGAATATATGCAAAACTCCCCATACTCACTGCCTTTCGTCTCAAATCATCGGCCACCATATTGGCCTTTCCCGAATGGTGCAAAATAGTAATATCACAATCCTTTAGCAACTACAACCACCTCTGCAGCCTCAAATTGAGGTCCTTCTGCTTGAACAAGTGTTGGAGGCTACGATGATCAGTAAAGACCTCACAAGACACACCATACAAATAATGCCTCCGAATCTTCAACGCGTGAACAATGGCATCCAACACCAAATTATGAATAGGGTAGTTCTTCTCATGGGGCTTCAACTGACGTGAAGCATAAGAAATAACTCTACCCTCATGCATCAATCACACCCAATACCGACTCTCGAAGTATCACAATACATGCTATATGAACCTGAAGCTGATGGCAAGACTAACACTGGAGCTGTGGTCAAGGCAATCTTGAGCTTCTGAAAACTCTCCTCACACTCTTCTGACCATACAAATGAAGCACTTTTCTGAGTCAACTTGGTCAAGGGCGATGGGATAGATGAAAATCCCTAAACAAATAGGCGATAATAATTCACTAAACCAAGAAAACTACGAATCCTTGTGGCCAAGGACATCCTGGGCCAACTCTAAACCGCCTCTATCTTCTTCGGATTAACGTGAATACCCTCGCTGGACACCATGTGCCCCAAGAAAGCCACTGAACCGAGCCAAAACTCACACGTGGAGAACTTTGCATAACGTTTCGCTTCCCTAATTCTCTGCAACACAACTCCCAAATGCTTCGCGTGCTTCTTCTGACTACACGGGTATACAAGAATATCATTAATGAAGACTATGACAAACGAGTCTAGATTTGGCTGGAACACACTGTTCATCAAATGCATGAACAATGCTAGGGAATTGGTCTGCCTAAAAAACATCACCAAGAACTCATAATGACCATATTGGGTCCTAAAAGTTGTCTTATGAATATCCAAGTTCCTGATCTTCAACTGGTGATACCTGATCGGAGATCAATCTTAGAGAACACTCTCTCTCCCTGAAGTTGGTCAAATAAATCATCGATACGAGGCAAATGATACTTGTTCTTAATTGTTATTTTGTTCAACTGCCTATAATCAATGCACATCCTTATAGTTCCATCCTTCTTCTTCACAAATAGAACCAGCACACCCCAAGGTGACACACTAGGCCAAATGAACCCCTTATCAAGGAGCTCCTAAAGCTGCTCCTTTAACTCTTTCAACTCCGCTGGTGCCATAAGATACAACAGAATAGAAATACCTTGAGTGCCCAGCACTAGATAAATATCAAAATTAATATCCCTATCTGGTGGCATGCCCAACAGGTCTGCAGGAAACACATTAGGGAAATCCATCACAATTGGAACAAAATAAATGATGACGCCCCATTTTTATCACGAAATAAGGTTTATGACATTTAGGAAGACAACTTGTTCCCCTTTAGAAATTGGTTTTTGTATTGAAGAGTCTACACCTAATGATTAAAGTTCATTAGGACACTAAAGAAGGGTTGGAAAACCAGAGTTTGGGTAAGGGCTAGAAATTATCCCGAGGAGAAGGTGTTAGGCACCCCTCATGATCCACAAGTGTGGTTCCCGGCCATGCTACAATTGTGGCTTTGAATGAAAAATAAGAAAATAGAAGTCTCAAATAGAAGGTGGTTTTCACATGATATTGCAAACAATTAAAGTAAAAAAAGTTAGAGAAGCTGAAAGTTTAGCAATTTTCCTTTATTCTGAAAGATAAACAAGTAAGGAAAAGGGGGGAGGGATGGTCCTAGGTTTATGAATAATATGGATCACGTCAATGCAATACCCGATAATCACTCCTCAGAAGAAGGGAAACACATGGTATTAGCACACCGGTCATCATATCCATATCTACCCTTCCCACCCCGTTAAGGTATTAAAATGCGAAATAGTATTGTTACTTATTGCATGCTATTACACGTCCCCATCCTATCAGTCCCAAAGGCATTTGGGACTACTAGTCCTAGAAGGGAAGGAAATTGGGCTTTTTTCAGAGTTTAAAGGACAAAATGCTAATGCGACAAATAAAACACGCAAATCAGTTAAGGGGAAAAACATAGCAATTTGAAGGCTCAAACAGGCCTCCTCACTTAAAGAAGCAAATTGTCTAGCATGACTTCAAATACTGGTTATAGTCTGAATTAAATTTAACGCATTAGGATAGGCTGATTTATCACATATTTCTCAGATGAGAAGTCTGAATTAGGCCTACCATTGGTTGTAATTATCAAGGACTAATACCGTTAATCAATTACCTACTGGTTTGCATAGGTGAAACCTATAGGCATGATATCTAACGATGTGGGAGTGTACTGATTTTTATAAAGGGTTACTGATTTTAGAAACAAATAAATTCTGCAGATATTAGCGACATTACTACTGATTTTAGACTTGTAGATGAAAGAGACGAATCGGGTTCAATTGGTTACTCATATAGGCATGATTTCTAAGCGTTGTTGATTATAAAACAATTATCAGGATGCAGGAATCCTATAGACATGGTATCTAGGATACAACTTGTCATTAATTCAACCTATAGACTGTTTGCCTAATGACGTTTGTATATGCAGAAGTGTAGAAACCTGTGATCATGATATCTATATGCAGAAGTGCAGAAACTTATAGACATGATTCCTAATGCAATGCATAACTTATAGGCAGGATTTTAATGCAATAATGAAACAACTTATATGCATGATTTCTATATGCAGATGCATAAACTTATAGGCAGGATTTCTATATGCGTATGCATAAACTCATAGGCAGGATTTTTATATGCAGAAATAAAATAACTTATAGGCAGGATTTCTATATGCAAATACAGAAGTGGAAAATAGGCTGTGATTGTAGAAAAATACCCAAAGCATGATGTCTACCCACATGCATAACATGAGTGACCCTCCCCTTTTCACTATATACCCCATAAGTTATTACAAATTATTACAACCCAGATGAATCAAGAAAAGTAAAATTATATAAGAAATTAAACTACAACCAAGTAGCCTAATTCAGACTCAAGGTCTAATAATATGAGATAAACCAACTTCCGGGATCAGATTTCGAAAGACTTTCTCTTTTTTTTGGTATGTGTCAAAGTTTCCAATAGCCTCAAGTGGACTTCGGTAGTGCTTACACCCCAAATATTTTGTAGAATTAGATTATAGTACAGTGTGGAAGGGCCAGTCCTCAAATGTCCAAGTTCATATGGAACTCAAGGTCCCAAAGCAAGGCTCATAGGAGGGGGTATAACTTGGAGTTTAAGAGTAAGTGTAAGTACATAGAAGGGAGTTAGGGAAAGCCATGGCAGGATGGTAGTCATGCCCAGCCATTAAGAGTGCTGGCACACCCCTGACTAGCCTGTTAGCCAAATCTTAGGAGTTAGGATCAATTGAGGATCATGTTCAGACCTGGGCAGTAATTTAAATACTGCCAGGCCATGAACCTCAACTCAAAAACATAGAAGGGAGTAGGGGTAGGGATTCACAATAAAAACAGATGCAAGAAAAGAACATGCATAGTCATTACTTCACATAAACAACAAAGTAGACTAGAGTAAGACAACTGTAATGTAAACACTTAGGGAGAAAGCTGTAATCAAAACTAAGACATACCAGTTTTAGGGAAACAAATAAGTAATAGTAGTCCTGAAAAGCTAAGTTGCAAGCAAACAGTACAAAGACCTTAGAAGAAAATAGAGAATTGAAGAGTATTGTAATTGAGAGTGTGAGAATATTGAATCTGAGGTGTTCAATAATCAATGTGTGTCCAAGGATAGAAGGGTCGTGCCCCTTTTTTTTAGTGTAGCAAGCAAGTAAGAAAAGGTAAGGGAATAACATTGAAATCAATCTCCCTTTAATTAAGGGACTCTGATTTCAAACAGGTAAAGACAATTAAGGAAATAATTAATTAGAATATTTTCTGAAGCAGTGCAATAGAGGGTAAATACATAGGAGTTATTTAAGGCAAAAGTCTAGTGGTACTTCGTTTATGAAAAATAAGGAAAGGGAATAAATTAAACAGCTAGTAAAATCAAAGTTATAGGCTTTTACTCGAATGAACCAAGTCAGAAAAAGGTAAAGAAGGTATAATTAAAGGAAATAAGTAACAATTAATCAAACCCCATTAAAGAATTCGGAATCAATTAGTAGTTGGCAAAACCTTTTTTTAAAGGAGAATTTCTCGTATATAAAGCAGACAAATCAAACAAAAGGGATCGTCATGTTACATAAAAAAAGAGTCAGATATTGAGAGGTTCATAATCATAAGCAAAGGGATACAAGTCCAGTTTGTAGACTTAAAGTAAGTCTATGAGTCTAGGGTTCCAATGAAGAACCCTAGTCCAAACACTAAACCAAACCTGCCAAAGAAAAACCCCCAAATCTTGGGGTTTCAAATCGAATCAGACATAGAGATGAGAAGGCAAGCCATTGAAATAGACTTTAAAGGTCTGTTTCAGAGCCTCATAAGAAACAAAAAAAATATAATAGCAGGTTTGAAATAACAAATAAAGAAAGCTAATTTAAGAGCATAGAAGTGCATGATTTAGAAAAGTTGGATCTTAAGCAAGTGGTGCAAACTTAAGCCACAGTAGATGGAACAGGCTTAGCAAGAACACAAACGGACTCCAGTAGAGTAAACAAAAAAAAAACTCAACAGAAAAACACATAGCGTAGAATAATACCAGAAAGTATAGCGAAGAGCATGTAGGAAAACATAATAAAGATTAACATACAGATCTAGTCTTAGAGGCATAGTAGAACACAAAGCAACATGAGTGTCATGTATGGTAAAAAAATGAAAAGCAGAAGAATGACATACGCGTAGTAAAAGGGAAACACATAAGCATGATATAGAAAAACACACATGAAGAAAAGAAGAAGAATAATCAGAAAAGGTGTTTTTTGCAAAACCTTTTAAAAACCCTATCTCGACAGCAAGTGATTTGGAAAGGGAAAATTTGGGGAAAATACTTTGAATGTCTAGTAGAACAAAAATACATTACAGATCTAAGAAAACAAACAGAGAAACAACCTCGAATATCTTAGGGTTTCAGAGAAAACCCTAGAAATGAGAAAGGCTTGGAAAAGTCAAATCCTGGATCAAAGAGGTCTGGAATCAAGCTTTTCGTGCTTGAATGTGCCGGAGCATGGCCAGAGAAGCCATTGAATCTAAGGATCTGAGAAGATCTGAAAGAGAACCATCGAAGTCGAGCTTCAAAACCTTGAACACCCAAGGTCTAATGGTGGAGAGGGGAAGTATAGACCATCCATGGGCTGAGAAGCCATGTATTCCGGTGAAGGTACGGTTGAAAAGGGTAGGAGGTGGATAGGGCTCCGAAGAACCTTCGAGAGAGTTTGGGAGAGGAGATTATTTGAAGGCAGCGAACCAGATGAGAATGAGGGGATTAGGATATAGTTTGTGAGTTAAAAAAGGCAAGAAACAATCCTAGCCGTTGATCAAAACGAACAATGGCCTGGATTAAAGATGGGGTCAGGTGGATTAAACAGACGGGATAAGGGGTTGGGTCAAAATTAATTTTGGGCCGGTCCAATTTGGGGTTAGGACTAGGTCAATTGAGGGTGAAATTGAAATGTAATAGGCTAGTATTTAAATAGCCGTTTTTTCCCATTTTTATTTTATAAAAATAGTAAATGATTTCTGAAAATAAATTTAAGGTGCTAATTAATTAATAGTATATAAATATTAGATTTAAAATACTAGAATAAAATTTGTAATTATAAATGCAATTAATTCTTAAAATAGGCTAATATTGCAATTAAGTGTAATTTAGTCTAAAAAATACTAAACAAATTTGTAAAAATGTGTATAAATTACATTAGCTATATTTTGGTATAAATATGAAGACGAAATAAATTGATCATGATAATTTGAGGAATAATTATTGCCTTTTGTACTGTTAAAATAAGTTAATAAATTGGTTTAAAAATTGGAAAAATAATAAAACACTTGAACATGCTTATATATGCGAATATATATACTATTTGAAAGTATTTTGCATATAAAAATATACAGAAAAAATTAGGTATCAATAGCTGTCCCTCTTTACCCGGAAGGATGAAAAAGTTGCCGGGTAAATATATGATGACCAATTTGACCGAACGAAATGATTTGAAGAATTTTAACCGAGATTTGGTTCCTACTCTTCGTACATATCCCTGGTCTTATAGGAATCAAGTCGTTTGTACTTCGGGATCCATTGGTGTAACATGCTGATGGGTATCTTTTAAAAAACGGATGGGATATTAAGGTTGGGGCGGTGGTTATGAGCTCGGTAGGGCTGTGAAAACTGGAGCGGGATCGCTCTTGCAAGGATAGCCATTTCTCACCAGTTTTACCTGTAAATAAACAACAATACGAGCGCATATATTGTGTATAAATTTAAATGTGATGCTAGTTCCCTGTGCTGGCCCACAGGGGTCATCACTTAATTTTTTTACCATTCTGTACTTTCTAGGTCTTAAAAACCCCATTTAGGGTTACCTCAATTTGTGTGTGCAGCCCGGGCGCATAGCCGAAAAGCTCAAATATGAATTCTGTTAGAAAAATGCTAAATTTTGATATTAAATTGAATAAATTTGAGTTCGGTCAATATTTTGGGCAAATGGACCCGGACTCGTGTTTTGAAGGTCCCGGAGGGTCCGCGGGAAAATATGGGACTTGGACGTATGCTCGCAATCGAATTCCTAGGTCCTAAGCCCGAGAAATGAATTTTGTGTGAAATTATTTTTTGGAAATAATTAAGGAAATTGAAAATAAAATTTGATTAAAAGATTATGGTATCGGGCCCGTATTTTTGTTATGGTGCCCGATACAAATCTTATATATGGTTTAAGCGCTTTCTGTGAAGATTGGTTGAAAATGGACGCCGTTTGACGTGTTTCAGACTTAAAAGGGAAATTTGAAAGAAATCATGAGTTTTGAGGCTTAATTTGATGTACATGATGTTATATTGGCGATTTGATCGCACAGATAAGTCCGTATGATGTTTTAAAGGTTGTGTATGTTTGGTTCGGAGCCCCGAGGGCTCGGTTGAGTTTGGATAGGTGTCAGATTGCGTTTCTGCATTTTTGGAAAATCTGGTATCACTTATCTGAATGCTTCGCATTTGCGAAGCCAGCATTTGCAAATGCGAAGGACCAGCTCTGACAAATGCGAAGGCTGGTTCACAAATGCGGAACCAGCCCAAGCCTGTCAATGTTCGCAAATGCGAAGTCATTCCTCACAAATGCGGAGGTCAAGGATTCCTAAATGCGGGACCTTATTCGAAAATGCGAATATCCCCTGATAGGCCTGGTTTGCAAATGTGAAAAAAATGTCGCAATTGCCATGGCTACAGAGTTCGCAATTGCGAACTTGCGAACCATGTTTCACAAATCCCATATCCGCAGCCCTGCATATTTTATACTTAACCGATTTTCAACTTCACTTTTCATATTTTCTCAAACTCAAACACCCAAAGGCGATTTTCCAAGAAATATTTGTTCTCCAAATCAATTGTACGTTAATTTCTACTTATTTCTTTGAATTATTAACATCATTTAACATGCTTTTCACTTAAAATAAATGAGTTTCATGGGTGAAATTGGGGGTTTTGGGTTGTACCTAGGTTTTTAAAAAATTGGGGATTTGGACATCGATATGAGGTTCGATTTCAAAATGAATTACATATTTGAGTTCGTGGGGGGAATGGGTAACCGGGTTTTGGTTCGAACTTCGAGTTTTGACAACGTGGACACAGGGGCATTTTTGGACTTTTTAGGTAAAACTTTGGGAAATTCATTTTTATGCATTCAAATTGATTTCTTTAGCAATTGTTGATGTATTTAAGTAATATGTTACTAGATTCGAGCAATTTTTGTGGTGGAAGTGAGGGGTAAAGCCATAGTTGAGGATTGAGCTGAATTCAAGGCATCGAGGTAAGTGTTTTCTTTAATCCTAGCTTGAGGGAATAAGAGTTGATTCTTATATGTTACTTGCTAATTGCCGAGTACGATGTATAGGCATGGTGACGGGTATCTATACATTGTTGTCCAGCATGACCGTGAGTCATTATTTTGCGAATAGATTAGAATTTGTTATACCTTCCATGCTTAATCGATGACTTCTATATGTTGTAAAGAGTATGTGAAAGGAATTGTGATCTTTAAACTCCATGGAGCGTTGGCTTGAGTTGAAATACAAATTGTGAAGGTATATGAGATAAACAAATCTTTGGAGCATTGGCTCGAGTGATAATGTGAACTATGAGATGAAAGAGAAAGAAAGAGAAAGAGTTATTGATCTATTACTTTGCCGGGACGTTGTTGATTGTTGACTATTTTCCTTTGCCGGGACGTTGTTGATTATTGAATAGTTTCCCTTGCTAGGACGTTGAGATTACTGATGTTGTACCTTTCTCGGGTTTTAATTATTTGTTTGAGTTCCCTTACCGGGATTTCCATTATTGTTTTATTATTCCATTGCCCTTGTTTATGGTTGTTGATTGGGTAAGGACATGTGTTAAAGCCCGAAGGGTGATGCGGTTCATTGTATTGATTATATGGGTGTAAAGAGAGAAAAGCACGAAGGGTGATGCCGTGCCGCACGATGTACCATTCCGTGCCAATTCTATAGATTATATGTGAGGAAAAACAGTAAAGCACGAAGGGTGATGCCGTGCCGCACGATTTACCATTCTGTGTTTATTCTATTGATTATATGCGAGGAAAGAGAGTAAAAGCATGAAGGGTGATGCCGTGCACATTTTGTAATATCATTACTTGGTGAGGATGAGAGTAAGAACACGAAGGGTGATCCCATGCACCTATTGCTGTATGATATGATTTCTCATTGTTATTAGTTCATGTGCATTTAATTGTCGTATTCCATTATGAATGTGATTCTTTGTGTTGATATCTCCATTTATTGTGTTACTTGTTATTATTTAATCAAGGTATCCTTGTGCAGCGTCATGTATTGAATTTATGCCATAATTGCCACATGGTTATGTGACTTAATTTCTACATGACATTCGACACATTAAATATTAAATTTCCTAATTTCTCCTTAAAGCCCATAATTAATTATTATCCCTGAAGCATGTTTCTTCCTATTTAAAATGGTTATTCTTGTTTTTTCTACATGACATTCGACACATTAAATATTAAATTTCCTAATTTCTCCTTAAAGCCCATAGTTAATTATTATCCCTGAAGCATGTTTCTTCCTATTTAAAATGGTTATTCTTGTTATTTTCCCACCTTATATATATATATATATATATATATATATATATATATATATATACTACTGCACAGGTTTATATGGTAGTCTGGTCTAGCCTTGTCACTACTTCGCCGGGGTTAGGCTAGGCACTTACCAGCACATGGGGTTGATTGTGCTGATACTACACTCTGCACTCTTTGTGCAGACCCTAGTGTTGCAGATTTTGGACCGCACAGAGATTTCTGGATCTTATTCATCAGCCCGAGGTAGCCCTGCAGGCGTTCGCAGGCCCTGGCGTCTTCTTTCATCTACATTCCTGTTTCTTTCATGCGTTTCTGGAGACAGTGTTGAGTTTATTTCTTTCAGGCCTTTATGTGTAGTATTCTTAGACTGTGTATGAAACTGTGACACCAGTTCTGGGTTGTCGATATTCAAATGGATGTATTATAAATTCATGTTCTGATAAAAGAAAATAATAATGTTATCTTCCACGTAATTATTCAAAGTTCCGCTATTTTCATGTTATTGACTTGTATTTGTTAAAAGAGAAGCAATGCGTTAATGAAGTAAGTAGCTAAGGATTGGCTTTCCTAGCTCTCATTAGTAGGCGCAATCATGACTCCCGATGGTGGGAAATCCGGGTCGTGACAAGTTGGTATCAGAGCTCTATGTTATATGAGTCTCACAGTTCACAGACAAGCTTAGTAGAGTTTGAGGAATCGGTGCGGAAACGTCTGTATTTATCCCCCAGAGGCTACAGATTCAGGAAAAGTTTCACATTTGTTCTTTCTTGTCGTGCGGTTTGGTTTCTCAATACTAAATTGAAGCTTCTAATCTTGTCCGTTAGTGAATGGCGAGGTCTTGTACCGCTTATTCAGCTGAGCAACAACACAGACCAGTGATAGATCAACTTCATATTCGGAGGCCTCGATGAGGTAAAGGTATTAGATGTGAAGGTAAAGATACTAGAGGTGGAGGTAAAGGCATTATAGGTTGAGGTAGAGATGCTAGAGGTGGAGGTAAATGTATTAGAGGTGGAGGTGCAGGTATTATTCTGGTATGTGGTAGAGAAGCTTCAATTTTTTTCTTTGCCGTATCTGGTCAAGCCTAGTGATTCTTTGAGTGCCTTGTTTATGTGTCTGCGCCAGTGGATGATTCCATTGTGGCTGATTGAATCCATTGTTCATCTATAATGGTTATTGGCGGATTTGAGTCTCGTGTAGATTTACTTCTTCTGGACATGATTGATTTGATGTTATATTGGAGATGGACTGGTTATCACCTTACCACGCTGCCTTGGACTGTCATTCCAAGATTGTGATCTTAGCTTTATCGGGTATGCCTCGTTTAGAGTGGAGACGGACTCCAGGTTATTCTACCCACAGTGTCCTATCGTATGTGAAGGCTCGGCATATGGTCGAGAAGGTGTGTTTGGCTTATTTAGATTATGTTCGGGAT
Source organism: Nicotiana benthamiana (assembly GCA_034376525.1). Lineage (NCBI taxonomy): Eukaryota > Viridiplantae > Streptophyta > Magnoliopsida > Solanales > Solanaceae > Nicotiana > Nicotiana benthamiana. The sequence goes on from CM067324.1 coordinate 10,396,375, forward strand.
TCCAGTGCTGAGGTTCCCTCTATTGATTTTGTGCCCGTTGTTTGTGAGTTCCCTAATATTTTTTCTTCAGACCTGCCATGTATGACACCCGACAGGGGTATTGATTTCTGCATTAATCTGGTACAGGGCACTCAGCCTATTTCTATTCCGCTATATCGTATGGCCCCGCTGGAGTTGAAGAAGTTAAAAGAAAAGTTGCAGGATTTGCTTGAGAATGGTTTCATTAGACCTAGTGTCTCACCTTGGGGTGCGCCGGTGTTATTTGCAAGAAGAAAGATGGGTCAATGAGGACGGATATTGATTACCGACAATTAAACAAGGTAACGATAAAAAATAAGTATCCACCGCCGAGGATTGATGATTTGTTCAACCGGCTTCAGGGTGCTAGGGTATTTGCCAAGATTGAATTGCAATCTGGTAGGGCATCTCATGTTCCTATGACAGTTTTTCGCACGCAGTACGAGCATTATGAGTTCTTACTTATGTCATTCGGGTTGACAAATGCCCCAACAACTTTTATGGACTTGATAAATCGGGTGTTCAGGCTTTATTTGGAGTCATCCGTGATAGTGTTCATTGATGATATATTGATATACTCCCGCATCCAGGAGGAGCACGAGAAACACCGTAGAGTGGTTCTTCAGACTCTGAGGGATAGTCAGTTATATGCCAAGTTCTCCAAGTGTGAGTTCTTGCTAAGTTCATTAGCATTTCTAGGTCACATTGTTTCAGTAGAGGGTATTTAGGTGGACCCGAAGAAGGTAGAGGATGTCAAGAACTGGCCTAGACTAGCATCAGCTACAGAGATTCAGAGTTTCTTAGGGTTGGCAGGCTACTATCGACGGTTCATGGAGGGATTTTCATCTATCGTAGCCCTAATGACCAAGTTGACCATGAAGGGTGCCCAGTTCAGGTGGTCGGACGAGTGTGAGGCGAGCTTTCAGAAGCTCAAGACAACTTTGACTACGACACTGGTGTTGGTTTTTCCTACAGGACTAGGGCTTACACAGTCTATTATGATGCTTCCTGTATAGGGCTTGGTGCAGTGTTGATGCAGGACGCCAAGGTTATTGCATATGCTTCAAGGAAATTGAAGATTCATGACAGGAACTACCCAGTACATGAATTGACGTAGGTAGCCATCGTTCATGCGCTGAAGATTTGGAGACATTATCTGTATGGCGTGGCATGTGAGGTGTTCTCTGATCAAAAGATCCTTCAGTACTTGTTCAAGCAAAAGGAATTGAATTTGAGGTAGAGAAGGTGGTTGGAGTTGTTGAAGGATTATGATGTTACTATATTGTATCACACTGAGAAAGGCCAATGTGATGGCCGATACGTTGAGTAGGAAGTCGACCAGTATGGGCAGTCTTGTTTATATTCCGCTCAGCCAGACACCACTTGCTTTGGATGTTCAGGCCTTGGCCAATAAACTTGTGAGGTTGGATATTTCTTAAACTAGCTGAGTGTTAGCTTGCACGGTCGCGCGTTCTTTGTTATTGGAGCGTATCCGTGATCGGCAGTTTGATGATCCCCATTTGTGTGTCCTTAAAGACACGGTGCAGCGTGGAGGTGCCAAGCAGGTGACCTTAGGTGATGATGGTATTTTGAGATTGTGGGGGCGAGTTTGCGTGCCTAATGTTGATGGGATTCGAGAGTTGATCTTAGAGGAGGCCCATAGTTCCCGGTATTCTATTCATCCGGGGGCCGCGAAGATGTATCAGGATTTGCGGCAGGATTATTGGTGGCACAACATGAAGAAAGATATTGTTGCTTATCTGGCTTGATGTTTGAACTGTCAGTAGGTTAAGTATGAGCATCAAAGGCCTGGAGGATTGTTTCAGAGGATTGAGCTTCCCGAGTGGAAGTGCGAGAGGATTACCATGGATTTCATTACTGGACTTCCGTTGACCCGGAAGGGGTTCGACGCGATTTGGGTTATTGTTGATAGACTGACCAAGTCAGCACATTTAATCCCTGTGGTAGTCTCATATTCATCCGAGAGATTAGCTGAGATTTATATTCAGTAGATTGTGCGCCTTCATGGTGCGCCGGTATCTATCATTTCGATAGCGGTACGCTGTTTACCTCGCGTTTCTGGAAGGCAGTTCAATGAGAGTTGGGCACTCAAGTGGAGTTGAGCATAGCATTTCATCCCCAGACGGACGGTCAGTCCGAGAAGACTATTCAGATTTTAGAGGATATGCTCCGAGCCTGTGTCATTGATTTTGGAGGCTCGTGGGATAATTGTTTTCCCTTAGAGAAGTTTGCCTACAATAACAGTTACCAGTCAAGCATTCAGATGGCTCCTTATGAGGCCATATATGGTAGGTGGTGTCTGTATCCGGTTGGATGGTTTGAGCTAGGAGAGGCTCGGTTGTTGGGTACAGATTTTGTTCAGGAGGCCTTGGACAAGGTCAAGATCATTCAGGATAGGCTTCGTTCAGCTCAGTCTAGGCAAAAGAGTTATGCAGACCGCAAGGTTCGAGATGTGGCATTTATGGTTAGTGAGCAGGAATTGCTCCGAGTGTCGCCTATGAAGGGCGAGATGAGGTTTGGGAAGAAGGGCAAGCTTAGCCATAGATTCATTGGTCTATTTGAGATTCTTGATCGAGTGGGGGAGGTGACTTATGGACTTGCATTGCCGCCTAGCTTATCAGCCGTGCACCCAATTTTTCATGTATCCATGCTTCGGAGGTATCACGGCGATCCAGCCCACGTATTAGATTTCAGCACTGTCCAGCTGGACAAGGATTTGTCTTGCGAGGAGGAGCCGGTAGCCATTCTAGACCGACAGATTCGTAAGTTGAGGTCCAAGAGTTTTCCTTCTGCTCGTGTCTAGTGGAGAGGTCAGCCCCTTGAGGCATCGGCCTCGGAGACTGAGTCTGATATGTGGAGCCGTTATCCTTATCTATTTCCCGACTCAGGTACTTCTTTCTTTTGTTTGTTCGAGGACGAACAGTTGTTTTAGAGGTGGAGGATGTGACGACCCACAGGGGTCATCACTTGTTTTCTTACCATTCTGAACTTCCAAGGCCTTGAAAACCCCATTTAGGGTTGCCTCAATTTGTGTCCGTAGTCCGGGCGCGTAGCCAAAAAGCTCAAATATGAATTCTGTGAGAAAAATGCTAAATTTTGATATTAAATTGAACAAATTTGACTTCAGTCAACATTTTGGGTAAACGGACTCGGACTCGTGATTTGACGGCCCCAGAGGGCCCGTGGGAAAATATGGGACTTGGGCGTATGCCCCGAATTGAATTCCGAGGTCCCAAGCTCGAGAAATGAATTTTTGTGTGAAATTGTTTTCTGGAATTAATTAAGGAAATCGGAAATGAAATTTGATTAAAAGATTATGGTATCGGGCCTGTACTTTTGGTTACGGTGCCCGATACAAGCCTTATATATGGTTTAAGCACTTTCTGTAAAGTTTGGTCGAAAACGGACGTCGTTTGACGTGTTTCAGACTTAAAATGGAAATTTGATGTTTTATCAAAATTTCGAAGAAATCATGAGTTTTGAAGCTTAATTTGATGTACATGATGTTATATTGGCGATTTGATCACACGGATAAGTCCGTATGATGTTTTAGAGGTTGTGTGTACGTTTGGTTTGGAGCCTCGATGGCTTCGGTTGAGTTTTGGATAGGTGTCGGATTGCATTTCTGCATTATTGGAAAATATGGTATCACTGATCTGCAGGCTTCGCATTTGTGGAACTAGAATTCACAAATGCAAAAGCTGGTTCGAAAATTTGAAAACAGCCTAGGCCTGTCAATGTTCGCAAATGCGAAGCCATTCCTTGCAAATGCGAAGGTCAAGGGTTCGCAAATGCGGGACCTTATTCGCAAATGCGAATATCCCCTGATTGGCCTGAGTTCGCAAATGCGAATAAAAATGTCGCAATTGCAATGCCTGCAGGATTCGCAGTTGCGAACCCTGTTTCGCAAATTCCATATCCGCAGCCCTGCATATTTTATATTTAACCGATTTGAACTTCACTTTTCACATTTTCTTGAATTCAAACACCCATAGGCGATTTTCTGAAAAATCTTTCTTCTCCAAATCAATTGTAAGTTAGTTTCTACTAATTCTTTCAAGCATTAACCTCATTTAACATGATTTTCACTTATAAATCAATGAGTTTCATGGGCGAAATTAAAGGTTTTGGGTAGAACTTAGGTTTTTCAAAAATGGGGGATTTGGACCTTGATTTGAGGTCCGATTTCAAAATGAATTACATATTTGAGTTCGTGGGGGAATGGGTAACCGGGTTTTGGTTCGAGCTTTGACTTTTGACCACGTGGTGCCGGGGGCGTTTTGAACTTTTTAGATAAAACATTGGGATATTTATTTTTATGCTTTCAAATTGATTCCTTTAGAAATTGTTGATGTATTTAAGTAATTTGTGACTAGATTCAATCGATTTTTGTGGTGGACCGAGGGGTAAAGCCATAGTTGAGGCTTGAGCTGAAATTAAGGCATCGAGGTAAGTGTTTGGTTTAATCCCAGCTTGAGGGAATAAGAGTTGAGTCTTATATGTTACTTGCTAATTGCCGAGTACGATGTATAGGCATGGTGACGAGTATCTATACATTGGTGTCTAGCATGACCGTGAGTCCTTATTTTGCGAATAGTTTGGATTTTGTTATACCTTCCATGCTTAAATGATGACTTCTATATGCTTTAAAGAGTACGTGAAAGAAATTGTGATCTTTAAGCTCCGTGGAGCTTTGGCTCGAGATGAAATACAAATTGTGAAGGTATATGAGATAAGCAAATCTTTGGAGCATTGGCTAAAGTGATAATGTGAACTATCAGATGAAAGAGAAAGAAAGAGAAAGAGTTATTGATCTATTCCCTTTCCGGGATGTTGTTGATTATTGAATATTTACCCTTGCCGGGACGTTAAGATTATTGATGTTGTACCCTTGCCAGGTTTTAATTGTTTGTTTTTGTTCCTTGTTGGGATTCCATTATTGTTTTATTATTCTCTTGCCCTTGTTTGTGATTTTTGATTGGGTGAGGATGAGTGTAAAAGCAAGAAGGGTGATGCCGTGCATTGTATTGATTATATGTGAGAAAAGAGAGTAAAGCACGAAGGGTGATGCCATGCCGCACGATGTACCATTCCGTGCCAATTCTATTGATTATATGTAAGGAAAGAGAGTAAAGCACGAAGGGTGTTGCCGTGCACATTTTATATCATTACTTGGTGAGGATGAGAGTAAAAGCACGAAGGGTGATCCCATGCACCTATTACCGTTTGTTATGATTTCTCATTGTTATTAGTTCAAGTGCATTTAATTGTCTTATAACACTATGACTGTGATTCTTTGTGTTGATATCTCCCTTTATTGTGTTACTTGTTATTATTGAATCAAGGTATCCTTCTGCAACGTCATGTCTTGAATTTATGCCATAATTGCTACATGTTTATGTGACTTAATTGCTACTTGACATTCGACAGATTAAATACTAAATTTTCTAATTGCTCCTTAAAGCCCATAATTAATTGCTACTTGTCATTATTTGTTTTTCTCAGTGAATCATAATTAATGTGTACTTGTGGTCTTATGAATTCATATTAATTGTTGCGTTATTAGAGTAAATTTCATTTGGAAGAACTGTTGATATAATGTATTGGGAGCGGGTGGTACGCCAATCACGAGGTTTGATGAAATGGGAGTGAGTGGTATGCCTGCCACGGAAACATTGAGAAATGGGATCGGGTTGCACGCCTGCAACGAGATGTGTAAAGATAGTGAAGTCTGCTTTTATTTTTCCTATCCGTGTAAGGGATAATTTATTGATGTTCCTTATTATTCTCTTGAATTTCTGTATTATCTGTTATCCCTGAAGCATGTTTCCTTCCTATTAAAAATGGTTGTCTTGGTATTTTCCCACTTTAGATATATATATATATATATATATATATATATATATATATATATATATATATATATATATATATATATATATATATATATATATATATTAATTACTGCACAGGTTTATACGGTAGTCCGGTCTAGCCTCGTCACTACTTCGCTGGGGTTAGGCTTGGCACTTACCAACACATGGGGTTGGTTGTGCTGATACTACACTCTGCACTCTTTGTGCAGAGCCCAGTGTTGAAGATTTTGGACCGCAGTGAGATTGCTGGATCATATTCATCAGGCGACCCGAGGTAGCCCTGCAGGCATTTGCAGGCCCTAACGTCTTCTTTCATTTACATTCTTGTTTCATTCATGTATTTCTGGAGATAGTGTTGAGTTTATTTCTTTCAGGCCTTTATGTGTAGTATTCTTAGACTGTCTGTGAAACTATGACACCAGTTCTGGGTAGTCGAAATTCAAATGGTTGTATTAGAAATTCATGTTCTGATAAAAACAATATATTCAAAGTTCCGCTATTTTCATGTTATTGACTTGTATTTGTTCAAAGAGAAGCAATGCGTTAATGAAGTAAGTAGCTAAGGATTGTCTTACCTAGCTCTCATTAGTAGGCGCCATCACGACTCCGATGGTGGGAAATCCGGGTCGTGACATTCCCGTTGGACCATGAATGCTGCCTTTGGACGATTAGGATGACGCAATCGAATTATGATGTCCTGGGCCATGAAGCATGTAATAGAGAATTCGCAGGCCGTGAAATGATGTTCTTGGGCTATGAGAATGATGCCTCCGAACTATGATGACTTTGAATAATGATATGCAAAAGATAAAATAGGGTCCTCAGGCCATGCCATGGTGTTCTGGGGTTATGAAAATGGTGCCTTCGAACAATGACGCCTTCCGAAAATTTGACAATATTTCATCCCATGAAATGCAGATGGTGGCGATCTTTCAACCGATGAAAGAGATAAATAAAAGGTTGGCACGCACATGAAAGTGTAAAAAAAGGTGGCGATATTTTAGCTGATGCAATGAGATGGAGATCTTTCAGTCGATACAGAATTTAAATGATGTGGCGATATTTTAGCCATGCAAGAAATGTAAGTAAAATGGCAATCTTTCAGCCGATGTAGAATTTAAATGAAGTGGAGTTATTTTAGTCGTGCAAGAAATGTATGTAAAGTGGTGATCTTTTAGCCGATGCAGATGGAGGTAGAGTTTAACCTTTGAAGGCCGAAAGGTAGCCATATGCAATGAAAAAAATGCTGATGGAGGTAGAGCTTAACCTTGGAAGGCAGAAAAGTAGCCTTATGCAATGTAAAAAATGCAGATGGAGGTAGAGCTTAACCTCGGAAGGCAGAAAGGTACCCTTATGCAATGCAGAAAATGCAGATAGAGGTAGAGCTTAACCTCGGAAGGCAAAAAGGTACCCTTACGCATTGCAGAAAATGCACGTGGAGGTATAGATGGAGGTAGAGCTTAACCTCGGAAGGCAGAAAGGTAGCCTTATGCAATGCAGAAAATGTAGGATGGAGGTAGAGCTTATCCTTGGAAGGTAGAAAGGTAGCCTTATGCAATGCAGAGAAGTAAAAGGCGAATAGTAGCAAAATTCTTAGCTGATGGCTTGATGGCTGATAGCTGAGTTAGACATTGCGGTTGCTGGGGATGCCGTGTACGAGTAGCAAATCTGAATAGGTGATGGTTCTGAGGGCCGTATTATGTAAATGTTTTCGGTGATTTGCAACTTGGATGCCTGCATCCAAAGAAAAATCATGAGTTTTGTACATGGGGATATGTTAGTTCGTATCCTTGTGAACTTTGCTTTTCCTGCTTGGCTCCGTTTTGGTGGTGTTATGTACCCCCGGGATAGCGCTGCTAAAATAAAGAAATTTTGATAATAGACATGTGTGGTTTAGTAAGAATGCAACATAAATACATAATTGAAAAAAAGTTTTCTTTAGATGAACCGGAAACTATGATGCGCTTCAAGAAATTGCAACCTCTCTTGCTGTAGAATTTTGAGGATCCTCCTCAAAATTCTGCCCCAGTTTACTAGGTTGATGCTTGTGATGGCTGCTTGCGATGATTGGCTGAAGTTACTTCGGAATATTTAGGGTCCTTCTCAAAATTCTTCTCAAGTTTCCAACTGCGGGGGAAATGAAAATTTTATTGAATCATGACCGAACCCACAGGGCTGCCTATGTATTCCCTCTTAAACGAGAATCAGGTCAGACGTAGTTCAAATTACATAAGAAAATCACAAATGGTTACACATAGTATCATTTGACTACATCTGAATTGATCGGCTTCTACCAAACGTTTCCATCCATTTCTGGTAGAATAAGAGCTCCTCCTGTTAGTACCTGATAAACCATATATGAGCCTTGCTAGTTGGGAGAGAACTTCCTTCTGGCTTCATCTTGATGTGGAAAAATCTTCTTTAACACTAGTTGCCCAGTGTGAACCGTCTCGGTTTGACTCTCTTGTTGAAGGTTCTGGCCATTCTGTTCTAGTAAAGCTGACCATGGCAAACTACATTCATTCTCTTACCATCTATGAGGGCTAACTATTTGTAAGGGATCTATACCCATTCTGTATCGCCGAGTTCTACTTCTTGTACAATCCTCAAGGAGGAAATTTCTACTTTGTCAGGAATGACCGCTTCATTACCATAAACCAACATATAGGGAGTTACACAAGTTGATGTGCGGATAGTGGTGCAATACCCTAATAAAGGAAATGATATCTTCTCATGCCACTATTTATGCTTCTCTACCATCTTCCTCAGTATCTTCTTGGTGTTCTTATAAGCATCTTCTACAGCTCTGTTCATAGGAGGCCTATAAGCTGTGGAATTCTTGTGTTTGATCTTGAAGATTTCACACATGGATTTTATCAGATCACTGTTGAGGTTGGAATCGTTGTTAGTCATGATTGATTATAGAATCCCGAATCGACAAATGATACGGTCACGAGAAAAGTCTACCATGACTTTCTTGGTTACTGCTCTGTAAGATGCTGCTTCAACCTATTTGGTGAAATAATCAATTGCCACTAGAATGAACCTGTGCTCGTTTGATGCGGCGGGTTCAATAGGTCCGATGACATCCATTTCCCAAGCACCGAATGGCAATGGCATGCTTGTAGCCTTATGCTCATTTAGAGGCACTTTTATCATGTCTGCATAGATCTAACAACGGTGGCACTTTCGGACATACTAGGTCCAGTCCATCTCCATAGTCATCAAAAAATAACCAGCCCGGAGTATCTTCTTGGCTAAGACAAAACCGTTCATATGTGGGCCGCAGTTCCCAACATGAATTTCTTCAAGAAGATTAGATGCTTCCTTTGCGTTGCCACATCCTAACAATCCCAAATCAGGATTCCTTCTGTACAGGATTCCCCCATTGTGGAAGAAGTTGTTGGATAATTTCCGAAGTGTGTGCTTTTGAGTGGGATTTGCAAGCTCTGGGTATTCCCATTTCACTAAGTGTTCCTTGATATCATGAAACCACGACTTTTCGTCTGCTTCCTCTTCAACATGAGCACAATAAGTTGGCTGATCATGAATGTTCACTGGAATAGGATCTATGAAGTTCTTATCTGGATGCTGAATCATAGATGATTGAGTTTCCAATGCATCAACAAACTCATTCTGGACCCTGGGAACATAACGGAAATCTGTCTTTGTGAATCTCTTCCTCAACTCTTGTACATGCTGCAAATAATGGAGTATCTTGTTGTCCTTAGCTTCCCATTCTTCTTGGACCTAATGTATAAGCAAGTCTGAATCCCCAATTAAATTGCAGCAACTATTTTATGTTCATGTAGATGGCCGTCTTGAGCCCTAAGATGCAGGCTTCGTATTCGGCCATATTATTGGTGCAGGGGAACCTAAGTTTGGCCGATACACGAAGTGCTGGCCGGTTTCTAATACTAGGACTTCCCAAATGCCAACTCCTTTAAAATTTGATGCTTCGTCAAAAAACATCATCCAACGGTCATAGGATTCTATAATGTATTCTCCTACAAATTATACCTCCTCATCAGGAAAATATGTCTTTAAGGCTCGGATTCTCCATCCACAGAGTTTTCAGCGAGACGATTTGCTAGTGCCCGTCCCTTGACTGCTTTCTGGGTCACATGGACAATGTCGAATTCACTCAGCAAGATTTACCATTTAGCTAGCTTGCCAGTGGGCATGGGCTTTTGAAAGACGTACTTCAATGGATTCATCATTGATATGAGATATGTAGTGTAAGCATAGAAATAATGCCTCAATTTATGAGCTACCCAAGTCAGGGCACAACAGGTACATTCCAACACAGAATACTGGGCCTCATACGGGGTGAACTTCTTGCTGACATAATATATGGCATTCTCTTTTTCCCTGTTTCATCATGCTGCCCCAAAACACAACCAAGCGCTCCGTCTAACACCGCAAGGTAGAGTAACAGGGGTCTACCTGGCTCGGGCGGAACAAAGACCGGCAGTGTTGACAAGTACTCCTTGATTCTGTCAAAGGCCTTTTGGTAGTCATCTGTCCATTTGTGGTGGAACCGAGGGGTAAAGCCATAGTTGAGGCTTGAGCTGAATTCAAGGCATCGAGGTAAGTGTGTTCTTTAATCCTAGCTTGAGGGAATAAGAGTTGGGTCTTATATGTTACTTGCTAATTGCCAAGTACGATGTATAGGCATGGTGACGGGTATCTATACATTAGTGTCTAGCATGACCGTGAGTCCTTATTTTGCAAATAGTTTGGATTTTGTTATACCTTCCATGCTTAATTGATGACTTCTATATGTTGTAAAGAGTATGTGAAAGGAATTGTGATCTTTAAACTCCATGGAGCGTTGGCTCGAGTTGAAATACAAATTGTGAAGGTATATGAGAAGCAAATCTTTGGAGCATTAGCTCGAGTGATAATGTGAACTATAAGTTGAAAGAGAAAGAAAGAGAAAGAGTTATTGATCTATTCCTTTGCCAGGACGTTGTTGATTATTGAATATTTTCCCTTGCCGGGACGTTGTTGATTATTGAATATTTTCCCTTGCCAGGATGTTGAGATTACTGATGTTGTACCCTTGCCGAATTTTAATGTTTTCTATGTGTTCCCTTGCCGGGATTTCCATTATTGTGTTATTATTCCATTGCTCTTATTTATGGTTGTTGATTGGGTAAGGACATGTGTTAAAGCCCGAAGGATGATGCCGTCCATTGTATTGATTATATGTGAGGAAAGAGAGTAAAGCACGAAGGGTGATGCCGTGCCGCATGATGTACCATTCCGTGCCAATTCTGTTGATTATATGTGAGGAAAGAGAGTAAAGCACGAAGGGTGATGCCATGCCGCACGATTTACCATTCCGTGTCGATTCTATTGATTATATGCGAGGAAAGAGAGTAAAAGCATGAAGGGTGATGTCGTGCACATTTTATGATATCATTACTTGGTGAGGATGAGAGTAAAAACACGAAGTGTGATCCCATGCACTTATTACCGTTTGTTATGATTTCTCATTGTTATTAGTTCATGTGCTTTTAATTGTCTTATTCCACTATGACTGTGATTCTAAGTGTTGATATCTCCCTTTATTGTATTACTTGTTTTTGTTGAATCAAGGTAACCTTGTGCAGCGTCAAGTATTGAATTTATGCCATAATTGCTACATGGCTATGTGACTTAATTGCTACTTGACATTCGACACATTAAATACTAAATTTCCTAATTGCTCCTTAAAGCCCATAATTAATTGCTACTTGTCATTATTTATTTTTCTCAGTGAATCATAATTAATGTGTACTTGTTGTCTTATGGATTCATATTAATCGTTGCATTATTAAAGTAAATTTCATTTGGAAGAACTGTTGATATAATGTAATGGGAGCGGGTGGTATGCCTATCACGAGGTTTGATGAAATAGAAGCGAGTGGTACGCCTACCACGGAATCATTGAGAAATAGGATCGGGTTTCACGCCTGCAACGAGATATGTAAAGATAGTGAAGTCTGCTTTTATTTTTCCTATCCGTGTTAGGGATAATTTATTGATATTCCATATTATTCTCTTGAATTTCTGTATTATCTGTTATCCCTGAAGCATGTTTCCTTCCTATTTAAAATGTTTATTCTTGTTATTTTTCCACTATATATATATATATATATATATATATATATATATATATTACTGCACATGTTTATATGGTAGTCTGGTCTAGCCTCATCATTACTTCGCCGGAGTTAGGCTAGGCACTTACCAGCACATGGGGTTGGTTGTGCTGATACTACACTCTGCACTCTTTGTGCAGACCCCAGTGTTGCAGATTTTGGACCGCAGTGGGATTTCTGGATCTTATTCATCAGCCCGAGGTAGCCCTGCAGGCGGTCGCAGACCCTGGCGTCTTCTTTCATCTACAATCCTATTTCTTTCAGGCCTTTATGTGTTGTATTCTTAGACCGTCTGTGATACTGTGATACCAGTTCTGGGTAGTCGAAATTCAAATGGATGTATTATAAATTCATGTTCTAATAAAAGAAATAATAATGTTATCTTCTACTTAATTATTCAAAGTTCCGCTGTTTTCATGTTATTGACTTGTTTTAATTAAAAGAGAAGCAATGCGTTAATGAAGTAAGTAGCTAAGGATTGGCTTTCCTAGCTCTCATTAGTAGGCGCCATCATGACTCCCGATGGTGGGAAACCCGGGTCGTGACAAGTTGGTATCAGAGCTTTAGGTTATATGAGTCTCAGAGTTCACAGAAAAGCTTAATAGAGTATGAGGAATCGGTGCGAAGACGTTTGTATTTATCCCCGAGAGGCTACAGATTCAGGAAAAGTTTCACATTTGTTCTTTCTTGTCGTACGGTTTGGTTTCTCAATGCTAAAATGAAACTTCTAATCTTGTCCGTTAGTGAATGGCGAGGTCTTGTACCGCTTATTCAGCTGAGCAACAACACAGACCAGTGATATATCAACTTCGTCTTCGGAGGCCTCGATGAGGTAAAGGTATTAGATGTGAAGGTAAAGATACTAGAGGTGGAGGTAAAGGCATTAGAGGTGGAGGTAGAGATGCTAGAGGTGGAGGTAAAGCTATTAGAGGTGGAGGTGCAGGTATTATTCTGGTATGTGGTAGAGAAGCTTCGATTTTATTCTATGCCATATCTGGTCATGCCTAGTGATTCTTTGAGTGCCTTGTTTATGTGTCTGCGCCGGTGGATGATTCTACTATGGTGGATTGCATCCATTGTTCATGTATAATGGTTATTGTCGGATTTGAGACTCGTGTAGATTTACTTCTTCTAAACATGATTGGTTTGATGTTATATTGGGGATGGACTGGTTATCACCTTACCACGCTGCCTTGGACTGTCATGCTAAGATTGTGATCTTAGCTTTATCGGGTATGCCTCGTTTAGAGTGGAGAGGGACTCTAGGTCATTCTATCCGCAGTGTCCTATCATATGTGAAGGCTCGGCATATGGTCGAGAAGGCGTGTTTGGCTTATTTAGCTTATGTTCGGGATTCCAGTGCTGAGGTTCCCTCTATTGATTCTGTGCCCGTTGTTTGTGAGTTCCCTAATGTTATTCGTTCAAACCTGCCATGTATGCCACCCGACAGAGGTATTGATTTCTGCATTAATCTGGTCTCGGGAACTCAGCCTATTTCTATTCCGTTATATCGTATGGCCCCACTGGAGTTGAGGAAGTTAAAAGAAAAGTTGCAAGATTTGCTTGAGAATGGTTTCATTCGACCTAGTGTCTCACCTTGGGGTGTGCCGGTGTTATTATACAAGAAGAAAGATGGGTCAATGAGGACGGCAATTGATTACCGACAATTAAACAAGGTAACGATCAAAAATAAGTATCCACTACCGAGGATTGATTATTTGTTCGACCAGCTTCAGGGTGCTACGGTATTTGCCAAGATTGAATTGCAATCTGGTTACCATCAGTTGAGGATTAGGGCATCTAATGTCCCTAAGACAGTTTTTCGCACTCGGTACGAGCATTATGAGTTCTTAGTTATGTCATTCGGGTTGACAAATTCCCTAGCAGCTTCTATGGACTTGATAAACCGGGTGTTCAGGCCTTATTTGGATTCATCCATGATAGTGTTCATTATTGATTTATTGATATACTCCCGCAGCCAGGAGGAGCACGAGAAACACCGTAGAGTGGTTCTTCAGACTCTAAGGGATAGTCAGTTATATGCCAAGTTCTCCAAGTGTGAGTTCTGGCTAAGTTCAGTAGCATTTCTACGTCACATTATATCAGCAGAGGGTATTCAGGTGGACCCGAAGAAGGTAGAGGCAGTCAAGAACTGGCCTAGACTAGCATCAGCTACAGAGATTCAACATTTCTTGGGGTTGGCAGGCTACTATCGATGGTTCGTGGAGGGATTTTCATCTATCGTAGCCCTAATGACCAGGTTGACCCATAAGGGTGCCCAATTCAGGTGGTCAAACGAGTGTCAGGCGAGCTTTGAGAAGCTCAAGACAACTTTGACTACGGCACCGGTGTTGGTTTTTCCTACAGGATTAGGGCCTTACACAGTCTATTATGATGCTTCCTGTATAGGGCTTGGTGCAGTGCTGATGCAGGACGCCAAGGTTATTGTATATGCTTCGAGGCAGTTGAAGATTCATGACAAGAACTACCCAATACATGATTTGGCATTGGCAGCTATCGTTCATGCGCTGAAGATCTAGAGGCATTATTTGTATGGCGTGGCATGTGAGGTGTTCACTGATCACAAGAGCCTTCAGTACTTGTTCAAGCAAAAGGAATTGAATTTGAGGCAGAGAAGGTGGTTGGAGTTGTTGAAGTATTATGATGTTACTATATTGTATCACACTGAGAAAGGCCAATGTTGTGGCCGATACGTTGAGTAGGAAGTCGACCACGATGGGCAGTCTTAATTATATTCCGGTCAGCCAGAGACCACTTGCTTTGGACGTTCAGGCCTTGGCCACTAAACTTGTGAGGATGGATATTTCTTAAACTAGCCGAGTGTTAGCTTACACGTTTGCCCGTTCATCGTTATTGGAGCGTATCCGTGATCGGCAGTTTGATGATCCCCATTTGTGTGTCCTTTGAGACACGGTGCAGCGTGGAGGTGCCAAGCAGGTGACCTTATGTGATGATGGTATATTGAGATTGCGGGGGTGAGTTTGCGTGCCTAATGTTGATGGGATTCAAGAGTTGATCTTAGCGGAGGCCCATAGTTCCCGATATTCTATTCATCCGGGCATCGCGAAGATGTATCAGAATTTGCGGTAGGATTATTGGTGGCACAGAATAATGAAAGATTGTTGCGTATGTGGTTCGATGTTTGAACTTTCAACAGGTTAAGTTTGAGCATCACAGGCCTGGAGGATTATTTCAGAGGATTGAGCTTCCCGAGTAGAAGTGGGAGAGGATTACCATGGATTTCATTACTGGACTTCCGTTGACACGGAAGGGGTTCGAAGCAGTTTGGGTTATTGTTGATAGACTGACCAAGTCAGCACATTTAATCCCTGTGGCAGTCTCATATTCATCATAGAGATTAGCTGAGATTTATATTCGCGAGATTGTCCGCCTTTATGGTGTGCCGGTATCTATCATTTCGGATAGGGGTACGTTGTTTACCTCGCTTTTCTGGAAGGCAGTTCAACGAGAGTTGGGCACTCAAGTGGAGTTGAGCACAACATTTCATCCCCAGACGGACGGTCAGTCTGAGAGGACTATTCACATTTTAGAGGATATGCTCCGAGCCTGTGTCATTGATTTTGGAGGCTCGTGGGATAATTTTTTGCCCTTAGCGGAGTTTTCCTACAACAACAGTTACCAGTCGAGCATTCAGATGGCTCCTTATGAGGCCTTATATAGTAGGCGGTGTCGGTCTCCAGTTGGATGGTTTGAGCCAGGAGAGGCTCGGTTGTTGGGTTTAGATTTGGTTCAGGAGGCCTTGAACAAGGTCAAGATTATTCAGGATAGGCTTCCTTCAGCCCAGTCTAGGCAATAGAGTTATGCAGACCGCGAGGTTAGAGATGTGGCATTTATGGTTAGTGAGCGGGTATTGCTCCGAGTGTCGCCTATGAAGGGCGTGATGAGGTTTGGGAAGAAGGGAAAGCTTAGCCATAGATTCATTGGTCTGTTTGAGATTCTTGATCGAGTGGGGGAGGTGGCTTATGGAATTGCATTGCCGCCTTGCTTATCAGCCGTGCACCCAATTTTTAATTTATCCATGCTTCAGAGGTATTACGGCGATCTAGCCCACATATTAGATTTCAGGACTGTCCAGTTGGACATAGATTTGTCTTGTGAGGAGGAGCAGTAGCCATTCTAGACCAACAGATTTGTCAGTTGAGGTCCAAGATTTTTCTTTTTGTTCATGTCTAGTGGAGAGGTCAGCCCCTTGAGGCATCAACCTCGGATACCGAGTCTGATATGCGGAGCCGTTATCATCATCTATTTCCCAACTCAGGTACTTCTTTCTTTTGTTCATTCGAGGACGAACAATTGTATTAGAGGTGGAGGATGTGACGACCCACAGGGGTCATCACTTGTTTTCTTACCATTATGTACATTCGAGGCCTTGAAAACCCCATTTAGGGTAGCCTCAATTTGTGTGCGCAGTCCGAGAGCGTAGCAAAAAAGCTCTAATATGAATTCTGTGAGAAAAATGATAAATTTTGATATTAAATTGAACAAATCTGACTTCAGTCAACATTTTGGGTAAACGGACCCGGACTCGTGATTTAACAGCCCCTAAGGGTCCGTGGGAAAATATGGGACTTGGGCGTATGCCCAGAATTGAATTCCGAGGTCCCAAGCCCGAGAAATGAATTTTTGTGTGAAATTATTTTCTGGAATTAATTAAGGAAATTGGAAATGAAATTTGACTAAAAGATTATAGTATCGGGCCTGTACTTTTGTTACGGTGCCCGATACAAGCCTTATATATTGTTTAAGCACCTTCTGTAAAGTTTGGTCGAAAACGGACGTCGTTTGACGTGTTTCAGACATAAAATGAAAATTTGATGTTTCATCAAAATTGGAAAAAATCATGAGTTTTGAAGCTTAATTTGATGTACATGATATTATATTGGCGATTTGATCGCACGAATAAGTCCGTATGATGTTTTAGAGGTTGTGTGTACGTTTGGTTTGGAGCCTCGATGGCTCGGTTGAGTTTTGGATAGGTGTCGGATTGCATTTCTGCATTTTTGGAAAATATGGTATCATTGATCTGCAGGCTTCGCATTTGCGAAACCAGAATTCACAAATGCAAAAGTTGGTTCGCAAATGTGAAACCAGCCTAGGCCTGTTAATATTCTCAAATGCGAAGCCATTCCTTGCAAATGCGAAGGCCAAGGGTTCGCAAATGCGGGACCTTATTCGCAAATGCGAATATCCCCTGATAGGCATGAGTTCGCAAATGCGAATAAAAATGTCGCAATTGCCATGCCTGCATGATTCGTAATTGCAAACCCCGTTTCCCAAATCCCATATCAGCAGCCCTACATATTTTATACTTATCCGATTTGAAGTTCACTTTTCACATTTTCTCAAACTCAAACACCCGTAGGCGATTTTCCGAAAAATTTTTCTTCTCCAAATCAATTGTAAGTTAATTTTTACTAATTCCTTTCTATCATTAACATCATTTAACCTGATTTCCACTTAAAATCAATGCGTTTCATGGGTGAAATTAAGGGTTTTGGGTATAACTTAGGTTTTTCAAAAATTGAGGATTTGGACCTCAATTTGAGGTCCGATTTCAAAATGAATTACATATTTGAGTTCGTGGGGGAATGGGTAACCGGTTTTTGGTTTGAACTTCGACTTTTGACCACGTGGGCCTGGGGGCATTTTTGAACTTTTTAGGTAAAACTTTGGGAAATTCATTTTTATGCATTCAAATTGATTCCTTTAGCAATTCTTGATGTATTTAAGTAATTTGTGACTAGATTCAAGCGATTTTTGTGGTGGAACCGAGGGGTAAAGCCATAGTTGAGGCTTGAGATGAATTCAAGGCATCGAGGTAAGTGTTTGGTTTAATCCCAGCTTGAGGGAATAGGAGTTGAGTCTTATATGTTACTTGCTAATTGCCGAGTACGATGTATAGTCATGGTGACGAGTATCTATACATTGGTGTCTAGCATGATCGTGAGTCCTTATTTTGCGAATAGTTTGGATTTTGTTATACCTTTCATGCTTAATTGATGACTTCTATATGTTGTAAAGAGTATGTGAAAGGAATTGTGATCCTTAAACTCCTTGTAGCATTGGCTCGAGTTGAAATACAAATTGTGAAGGTATATGAGATAAGCAAATCTTTGGAGCATTGGCTCGAGTGATAATGTGAACTATGAGATGAAAGAGAAAGAAAGAGAAAGAGTTATTGATCTATTCCCTTGCCGGGACGTTGTTGATTATTGAATATTTTCCCTTGACGGGACGTTAAGATTATTGATGTTGTACCCTTGCCGGATTTTAATTGTTTGTTTGTGTTCCCTTGTTGGATTCCATTATTGTTTTATTATTCTCTTGCCCTTGTTTGTGATTGTTGATTGGGTGAGGATGAGTGTAAAAGCACGAAGGGTGATACTGTGCATTGTATTGATTATATGTGAGAAAGAGAGTAAAGCACAAAGGGTGATGCCATGCCGCACAATGTACCATTCCGTGCCAATTCTATTGATTATATGTGAGGAAAGAGAGTAAAGCATGAAGGGTGATGCCGTGCACATTATGATATCATTACTTGGTGAGGATGAGAGTAAAAGCACGAAGGGTGATCCCATGCACCTATTACCGTTTGTTATGATTTCTCATTGTTATTAGTTCAAGTGCATTTAATTGTCTTATTCCACTATGACTGTGATTCTTTGTGTTGATATCTCCCTTTATTGTGTTACTTGTTATTATTGAATCAAGGTATCCTTGTGCAGCGTCATGTCTTGTATTTATGCCATAATTGCTACATGGTTATGTGACTTAATTGCTACTTGACATTTGACAGACTAAATAGTAAATTTCCTAATTGCTCCTTAAAGCCCATAATTAATTGCTACTTGTCATTATTTGTTTTTCTTAGTGAATCATAATTAATGTGTACTTGTGGTCTCATGGATTCATATTGATTGTTGCGTTATTAGAGCAAATTTCATTTGGAAGAACTGTTGATATAAGCTATTGGGAGCGGGTGGTACGCCTATCACGAGATTTGATGAAACGGGAGCGAGTGGTACGCCTACCACAGAAACATTGAGTAATGGGATCGTGTTGCACGCCTGCAACAAGATGTGTAAAGATAGTGAAATCTGCTTTTATTTTTCCTATCCGTGTTAGGGATAATTTATTGATGTTCCTTATTATTCTCTTGAATTTCTGTATTATCTGTTATTCCTGAAGCATGTTTCCTTCCTATATATATATATATATATATATATATATATATATATATATATATATATATATACACATATATATATATATATATATATATATATATATATATACATATATATATATATATACATTTACCTTACAGTTTTATATGGTAGTCCGATCTAGCCTCGTCACAACTTCGCCGGGGTTATGCTAGACACTTACCAGCACATGGGGTTGGTTGTGCTGATACTACACTCTGCACTCTTTGTGCAGACCCCAGTGTTGCAGATTTTGGACCGCAGTGAGATTGCTGGATCTTATTCATCAAGCGACCCGAGGTAGAAATGCAGGCATTCGCAGGCCCTGGCGTCTTCTTTCATTTACATTCCTATTTCATTCATGTATTTCTGGAGATAGTGTTGAGTTTATATCTTTCAGGCCTTTATGTGTAGTATTCTTAGACTGTCTGTGAAACTATGACACTAGTTCTGGGTAGTCGAAATTCAATTGCTTGTATTAGAAATTCATGTTCTGATAAAAAAAATATATTCAAAGTTCCACTATTTTTACGTTATTGACTTGTATTTGTTAAAATAGAAGCAATGTGTTAATGAAGTAAGTAGCTAAGGATTGTCTTACCTAGCTCTCATTAGTAGGCGCCATCACGACTCCGATGGTGGGAAATCCGGGTCGTGACATTCCCGTTGGACCATGAATGCTGCCTTTGGACGATTAGGATGACGCAATCGAATTATGATGTCCTGGGCCATGAAGCATGTAATAGAGAATTCGCAGGCCGTGAAATGATGTTCTTGGGCTATGAGAATGATGCCTCCGAACTATGATGACTTTGAATAATGATATGCAAAAGATAAAATAGGGTCCTCAGGCCATGCCATGGTGTTCTGGGGTTATGAAAATGGTGCCTTCGAACAATGACGCCTTCAGATAATTTGGCGATATTTCAGCCCATGAAATGCAGATGGTGGCGATCTTTCAACAGATGCAAGACATAAATAAAAGGGTGGCAATTTTTCACCCCATGAAAGTGTATAAAAAGGTTGCGACATTTTAGCTGATGCAATGAGATGGCGATCTTTCAGCCGATACAAGGTTTAAATGATGTGGCGATATTTTAGCCGTGCAAGAAATGTAAGTAAAATTGTAATCTTTCAGCCGATGTAGGATTTAAATGAAGTGGCGTTATTTCAGTCGTGCAAGAAATGTTAGTAAAATGACAATCTTTTAGCCGATGCAGATGGAGGTAGAGTTTAACCTCGGAAGGCGGAAAGGTAGCCTTATGCAATGAAAAAAATGCTGATAGAGGTAGAGCTTAACATCGGAAGGCAGAAAGGTAGCCTTATGCAATGCAGATGGAGGTACAGATGGAGGTAGAGCTTAACCTTGGAAGGCAGAAAAGTAGCCTTATGCAATGCAGAAAATGCAAATGGCGGTAGAGATGGAGGTAGAGCTTAACCTCGGAAGGCAAAAAAATAGCCTTATGCAATGCAGAAAATATAGGATGGAGGTAGAGCTTAACCTTGAAAGGCAGAAAAGTAGCCTTATGCAATGCAGAAAAGTAAAAAGCAAATAGTAGTAAAATTCTTAGCTAATGGCTTGATGGCTGATAGCTGATTTCGACATTGCGGTTGCTGGGTATGTCGTGTGCGGGTAGCAAATCTGAATAGGTGATGGTTCTGAGGGCCGTATTATGTAAATGTTTTCGGTGGTTTGCAACTTGGGTGCCTGTATCCAAAGAAAAATCATGAGTTTTGTAGATGGGGATAGGTTAGTTCTTATCCTTGTGAACTTTGCTTTTCCTGCTTGGCTCCGTTTCCGTGGTGTTGTGCCCTCGGGATAGTGCTGCTAATATAAATACATTTTGATACTAGACATGCGTGGTTTAGTAAGAATGCAACATAAATACATAATTGACAAATAGTTTTCATTAGATGAACCGGCAACTGTGATGCGGTTCAAGAAATTGCAACCTCTCTTGCTGTAGAATTTTGAGTGTCGTCCTCAAAATTATGCCCCAGTTTACTAGGTTGATACTTCTGATGGCTGCTTGCGATGATTGGCTGAAGTTACTTCGGAATTTTAGGGTCCTTCTCAAAATTCTGCCCCAGTTCCCAACGGCAGGGGAAATGAAAATTTTATTGAATCATGAACGAACCCACAGAGCTGCATATGTATTCCCTCTTAAATGGGAATCAGGTCAGACGTAGTTCAAATTACATAAGAAAATCACAAATGGTTATACATAGTATCATTTGACTACATCTGAATTGATCGGCTTCGACCAAACTTTTCCGTCTATTTCTGAAAGTATAAGGGCTCCTCCTGTTAGAACCTGATAAAACATATATGAGCCTTGCTAGTTGGGAGAGAACTTCCCTCTGGCTTCATCTTGATGTGGAAAAATCTTCTTCAACACCAGTTGCCCGGTGTGAACCGTCTCGATTTGACTCTCTTGTTGAAGGTTCTGTCCATTCTGTTCTAGTAAAGCTGACCATGACAAACTGCATTCATTCTCTTAACATCTATGAGGGCTAACTATTCGTAAGGGCTCTTTGCCCATTCTGTATAGTCGAGTTCTACTTCTTGTACGATCCTCAAGGAGGAAATTTCTACTTTGTCAGGAATGACTGCTTCTGTACCATAAACCAACATATACGGAGTTACACCAGTTGATGTGCGGATTGTGGTGCAATACCCTAATAAAGCAAATGATATCTTCTCATGCCACTATTTATGTTTCTCTACCATCTTCCTCAGTATCTTCTTGATGTTCTTATTAGAATCTTCTACAACTCTGTTCAAATGAGTTCTATAAGCTATGGAATTCTTGTGTTTGATCTTGAAGATTTCACACATGGCTTTTATCAGATCACTGTTGAGGTTGGAACCGTTGTTAGTCATGATTGATTCTGGAATCCCAAATCGACAAATGATACGGTCACGAACAAAGGCTGCCATGACTTTCTTGGTTACTGCTCTGTAAGATGCTGCTTCAACCCATTTGGTGAAATAATCAATTGCCACTAGAATGAACCTGTGCTCGTTTGATGCGGCGGGTTCAATAGGTCCGATGACATCCATTTCCCAAGCAGCGAATAGCTATGGCAAGCTTGTAGGCTTATGTTCATTTAGAGTCACTTTTATCATGCCTGCATAGATCTAACAACGGTGGCACTTTTGGACATACTGGATCCAATCCGTCTCCATAGTCATCAAAAAATAACCAGCCCGGAGTATCTTCTTGGCTAAGACAAAACCTTTCATTTGTGGGCCGCAGTTCCCAACATGAATTTCTTCAAGAAGTTTAGATGCTTCCTTTCCTAACAATCCCAAATAAGGATTTCTTCTGTACAGGATTCCCCCAATGTGGAAAAAGTTGTTGGATAATTTCCGAAGTGTGTGCTTTTGAGTGGGATTGCAAGCTCTGGGTATTCCCATTTCACTAAGTATTCCTTGATATCGTGAAACCACGACTTTTCATCTGCTTCCTCTTCAACATGATAAGTTGGCTGATCATGAATGTTCACTGGAATAGGATCTATGAAGTTTTTATCTGGATGCTGAATCATAGATGATTGAGTTGCCAATGCATCAACAAACTCATTCTGGACCCTGGGAACATAACGGAAATCTGTCTTTGTGAATCTCTTCCTCAACTCTTGTACATGATGCAAATAATGTAGTATCTTGTTGTCCTTAGCTTCCCATTCTTCTTGGACCTAATGTATAAGCAAGTCTGAACCCCCAATTAAATAGCAGCAACTATTTTATGTTCATGTAGATGGCCGTCTTGAGCCCTAAGATGCAGGCTTCGTATTCGGCCATATTATTGGTGCAGGGGAACCTGAGTTTTGCCGATACCAGATAGTGCTGGCCGGTTTCTAATACTAGGACTTCCAAAATGCCAACTCCTTTAAAATTTGATGCTTTATCGAAAAACATCATCCAACCGTCATAGGATTCTATAATGTATTCTCCTACAAATGATACCTCCTCATCAGGAAAATATGTCTTTAAGGCTCGGATTCTCCATCCACAGAGTTTTCGGCGAGATGATTTGCTAGTGCCCGTCCCTTGACTGCTTTCTGGGTCACATGGACAATGTCGAATTCACTCAGCAAGATTTACCATTTGGCTAGCTTGCGAGTGGGCATGGGCTTCTGAAAGACGTATTTCAACGGATTCATCCTTGATATGAGATATGTAGTGTAAGCATAGAAAATAATGCCTCAATTTCTGAGCTACCCAAGTCAGGGCAGAACAGGTACATTCGAACAGAGAATACTAGGCCTCATACAGGGTGAACTTTGTGCTAACATTATAGATGGCATTCGCTTTTCTCCCTGTTTCATCTTGCTGCCCTAAAACACAACCGGAACGCTCCGTCTAGCACCGCAAGGTACAGTAACAGGGGTCTACCCGGCTCGGTCTATTAAAAAATGTCCTTAAATCTTCCATGTGATCCGCGGCTTTCTTGGACTTAATGATGATGTCGTCTACATACACTTCGATCTCCTTGTGTATCATGTCATGGAAAATGGTAGTCATAGCCCTCATATAGGTGGCCCCAACATTCTTTGATCCAAACGACATCATTTTGTAACAATACATCCCCCATGGTGTAACAAAGGCCACTTTCTCAGCATCTTCTTCATCCATCCACATCTGATGGTACCCAGCAAAACAATCGATGAATGACTGCAGCTCATGCTTGGCGCAGTTGTCAATCAGGATATGTATATTCGGCAAAGGGAATTCATCTTTGGGATTGGCCCAATTGAGGTCCCAGTAATCGACACAGACTCTAACCTTCCCGTCCTTCTTCGGTTACTGGCACGCCGTTGGCTAACCACGTTGGATACTCTACTACCCTGAGAACCTTAGCTTTGACCTGCTTAGTGACTTCTTCCTTGATTTTCAAACTCATATCAAGCTTAAACTTTCTGAGCTTTTGCTTCACTGACGGACATGCCAAATCAGTCGAAAATTTGTGAGCCACAATGGATGTTGTCGTTGTATGACCAGTCGAATATGTCTTCATATTCTCTTAGGAGCTCGGTATATTTATTCTTTTCTGACAGTGATAAATGGATGCTGATTCGTGTTCCTTTGATGTTTTCTACACCTCCCAGGTTGACAATCTCAGTCTCGTCCAAGTTGGACTTAAGCCTATTTTCAAAATTCTAAACTTCCTTAACAATCTCTTCTAGTATATCATCTTTCTCTGAATCTATGTCCATTTGTTGCGTTGTCTCGTTGCATGTCAGAGCCATCAGTTAATCAAGTAAAGTAATTGTAATTCTATTTGAGTAAAGTAATGAAAATAATAAGCGTAAGATTTATCAGAAATTGAAATACGTTAAAAATTCCATGAATGTTTTGAACACGAAGCTCTTTCTTGAGAAAAATAAAAATGCGAAAGGAAAATAAATTAGTAAAACAAAATAGTGCATGGTGCTTTGTTCGGCCTTGCTAGCCTGAGGCATGCCGGGCTTTGGTAGTTCTAACGGTCCATTTATCGAGGCGCACTCCTTTGTTTACGGCCTGTATGGAAGGGCCTTCCTCCCTCTCCTCCTAAAAAATAACACAACAATTCATCTTATCCTCTCCTTGGAACAAATTCTTCATTGCTGCTAGTGCTTTCTCTTCTTCTGACCCATAGATGATTTCATCTGATTGGAAAGTCTGCTCCAGACGTAGTATCGACTACTCCAATGGATAGTAAGGACCACGCGAGGGTAGCGACCAGTGGTTGAATTCATCCCAAGTGTACTTATACCCTAATCTGAAGGTGGTGCCGTGCTTCCTGAGCTTGATGGGCTTAACGATTCCCTAGAGATTCTTGCCGAGTCCTTTTCCCAGTTTATACCCGTACCATTTCAGTATGCTTTTAATTTTGTTATCCCATCATTTATCCTTGTCAAGGGTGTTGACTCGCTTGATGTGGTGGTAAGTTTCCTCACCTATTTCTTCCTCCTCCAATTGCTGGGATGGTCTGGTGGCTATATATGGGATTGCTATGGTCACCATGAATGATCACCTCTTAGTGATTCCACTCGAATTTCATTGCCTGATGTAGCGTTAATGCCACGACCCTGGCTGCAGGAATCCATTGTCGTCCCAAAAAAAGATTGTAAGATGTCGGCACGTCTATCACTTGAATATCAACATCAAACCAAGTGCGACACATTTGCAAATGTAAGCTAATTTCCTAATAATGGACCTTTGAGAACCGTCGAAATCCTTAACGTTTATGATCCCATCCTTGATTTTATGCAGCCCTTTTTCTAACATCATGAGTGTTACCAACGGGAAAATATGGAGGCTGGACCCCCCATCGACCAGGATCCTATTAATAAAATAATCTTCGTACTGTTTAGTGATATGCAATGCTTTGTTGTGACTCAATCCTTTCGGTTGCAGCTCATCTTCCTGGAAAGTGATTTCGTGACTTTCCAATACTTGACCGACCATGTTTGCCATTTCTCCTCCAGTGATGTTGCTTAGTACATATGCTTCACTCAGTACCTTTAATAAGACATTTTTGTGTGCATCTGATCTGTGTAGCAAATCCAGGATAGAGATCTGAGCCGGTGTTTTGTTCAGCTGGTCAATGACTGAGTATTCCTTTGCTTGTATCTTTCTCCAGAGATCATTTGGCTTGGTTTCAATGATGGCTTGTCGACCAGAGGTCTGCTTACTTGACTCAACCAAGTGTTTCGGGGTATAAACCTTGCCGGTTCTTGTCATACCTTAAGCGACGACTGCTTCCCTGAACCTGGCTTTCCCCTTCCTTCTCGCCTCGGCTGTGTAGTCCCGTGGTATGGCTTTTGTGTGGAATAGAGCTACGGCTGTCATTGATACTGGAATAGGTAACCTTGCTTTGGCAAGTAATACAACAACTTCAAATGGCTCAAGCGCCTTTGGGGACCCAAACTCGACCTCAGTTGGTGTTGGCGTCTTTACAGAGGTTGGCACTTCAAACTCAAGTGGTATAGAGATGTTCACTTTGGCATCCTCAGAAAGTTGAATTTGAACTACAATCGAATTAAGGGTAATTGTTGGTTTCTTCGGATCGTCCCCTTCTATAATCAAACCGATTGATCCTTTGGGATCCCAGTCGTCCTCTATTTCAATCATATCAACACCTCCACCTTTGTGTCCTAGTAAAGGGTTGTTGCGGACATACAGAGCAGGTTCCTTTACTACGATGATCCTATTGTCTATCAAAGCCTGGATCTTGTCCTTCAGAGAGCGGCATTCATCAAGGGTGTGCCCCTTCATGCTAGAATGGTATGCACATGTTTTATTTGGGTTGACCCATTGGGAAGGGTTTTCAGGGGTTATAGGAGGGATAGGGGTGACGTAACAATAGATTTTGAGTCTTTCATACAACTGGTCGATTAGTTCGGCAATGGTGGTCCACTATTTTGGAGGTCCACGATCGAAATTTGGTTGAGGTCTAGGAATGTTTTGACAAGTGGGACGTGACTGATAGTGGGCTAGTTGAGTGTCGTAAGCTTGGTAGACGTATATGAGTTGGGAATATCTGGGTAAAATAGGTGGGTATGTAGGAGGTGGAGGTAATTGATAAGTGGGTGGCGGAGTTTGGTAGGAAGGTGAAGGTGTTTGGAAATTTGGAGTAGGTTGATATGTAAGTGGAGATATCGGGTAGGCTTGGTATTTGACAAGTGATTTGGTTCTCTATGCAACCATTACGACACTTACGTCCCTCTTTTTGGATGTACCACAAGATTGCAGAGCCTTGTTGGTAGCTTGCAATGATTTAATGTTAGTAACCATGCCACTCTTCTTGCCTTCTTCATTCCTTTCTCCTAGCTTGTTTATGTCAGAAAATTTATGGTTCTTGATCAGCATTAGTATTTCATAGTATTGTGGATCCTTTGGCCGGACTAAATTTTTTTTCATTTGTTCTTCCCCTAAAGCAGGTCGAACCTTAGCAGCCTCTGATCTCCAACGAGTGGCATGTTCGCGAAACATTTCTGTGGGTTTCTTTTTCAAATTCTGAATGTAAAAAACATCCAGTGCATTTTCCTTGTTGAACCTGAACCTATCTATGAATTCAGACGCTATACTAACCCGGTTTGACCACTTCTTTAGGTCCTGGCTGATGTACCAAGATAGAGAATCTCCTTTCAGGCTCCTCATGAAAAGCTTCATGCGTATCTTCTCATGTTTTCCTACTCCGACCAGCTTGTCGCGGTATGTCCTCAAGTGAACCCTGGGATACCATGTATAGTCGACCATTTCAATCTTGGGAGGTTTGTATCCCTTGGGCAGTTCAACATTGGGTTGCATGCATAAATCTAATTTATCCCCTCAATTCCTTTACTACCTTCAATGCCTTGGATCCTGGTGGTCAGCTTCTTAAGTTGTTCAACCATATTTCTGATGAGCGAGTCTTTGTTATCGGACTTGGGTGTGCTTGAGATGGGTTGAGTAGGATGCGACCTAGTTTCCACATAGATGGGGGGTAATGTGTTCGTTGTGGCCGTGGTCATTTGTTGAGTTCAATGGTTCCAGGATGAGCAACGGAGTGTTGTTGGGAGTGTGGCAAGTATTGCAATGATGGTGAGGAGCGGGATGGTTTGGGACATTTTGTAAAGGTATGGAATTCTGAGTAGCTTCTAGGGTTGAAAAGGAAAATGACAGACTTGCCAAGTTTCGAACATGATCCAGTTCTTCCTGAAATTTCAACAGTTTCTGCTCAAGTTAGGACGCACTTTCTTTGTAATCCTGAGTACCCTGAGTGATTTCTACCTGTTCAACCGAATTTTCCTTTTTGATGTTGCTCAAATATTCCATCTTTCCCTTGTTCCTGCTTCTAATAGGACTAGGAGGAGGAGGAGTGGGTAGAGGGCCCTTGGATCTTGTGGAATACAATGACGTTGTCATAGTTCACGAACTAACCTTTGGGGAGGGGAATAAACAACAAGGAAAAACAAAAAGTTAGCAAGTTAGTAAGGATTATAAGAAAAGATGTTGCAATATTTAAACATGTAGTGCAGGAAAATATGAAGCGTATCCTAATCTTGGGGACCTCGTTGTGCCTGAGGTAGGCCTAGCGACAAGTAAATTTGGAGAACTTAGAATGCTATATGCCTCATTTTATTGATAAGAAAATAAGACGAATCCCAAGATGACATTAAATAACATGGAATAAAATGTCACTAATGGCCATGGGCCTTATTACATTTGCAAAGGAAAGGAAACTCCTATCTATTTGGTCCCAGAAGAACCTTCCCTAGATTTGGCAGTGTTGGCTCCCTTATACAGCTCTCCTAGCTCGCGTAGTCCTAGCAGCTAGTAGGCCCTGCTTAGATGTCTGCCTTCATTTCCTTCAGCAACTCGGCAATCTTCGACCCTTTTCAAAAATTTCTTTTCCAGTTCTACTATGCCTTGCTCCAAGCCGATCAGTCGTCTGTTGGCGCTGACAGCCATATCCCTCCATTCTCCAACTAGTTTTTGATTTGATTCTTGTATGTCACGGTGCTCATTTTCACATTCGCGCATCCGCTTACACAGTTGGTTGTATTTTACCTGTGCTTCAGCCCTTTCAATAATAATCATGTGACTTCGAACAAACTCGGGCTAACCCAAATCATTGTGATTCTCTTCCAGCCAGCCTAAATAGTGTGGGGTACAACCATCATGGTGCGATCTGGTTTGATGGTTTCTTTTCCTAAGACAACTTTGCAATGCCACATATGCTAAGCATGGCACCTGTATGGACTATCGTCATCCTGGAAGTCAGCTCGGAAGTGACTCATCTGGTCGACCCTTGGTATAACCTTCTTTCTACCTGCCTGTCTCATAACCCGGATAGGTCCCTCTCAAACCAATCAATATCAGAAATGGCGCATCCCTAGATCGAATGATGAATTCTTCAGTTGGGAACCACTCAAACATCCATTGCACCCGGTCCTCAGTAATATTGTCAAAGATTTCGACCCATTCTCTAGCATTTTATGGTTGGGCGAACATGTTGGGCATGTAATTCATTCGTTTTTGGTGATGAAAGGCGATATGATCTTCCCAGTCTCTATGATAGATTTCCTGCCAGTGCTCACCCTTTTGGAGGTGTTCCATGAGCCATAACTGGAGTAGCAGATTACAACCCTCGAAATATCCGGCTCTCTGTTGACATCTTTCTAGGGCTCGGTGTATTTCTGCAACTATTATTGGCACAAGACTTAACGGTTGTCCATTAATTCCTTCCATTAAGGTTTGATGACCATGGCTAGCCTGGTATGGATTCTTGTTTTCTTCATTGGAAACACTATCATCCCCAATAAAAAGAAAATAAAGACAAAGACCCTTCGATGGATGTAACCCAATGAGGTGAGGGAGAACTAGTTAGGATAAGTACAGCAAGATTTGTTGTGACAGTAACTTTCATACAAATAGTCAAAGGGAATGTATAACTTCTTCAAACATGTCAAGTAGGTATTCTTCTTTAGACCCATCATTTTGAGAAAACCCCTACCCTTACGATTTTCTGGCATTAGCAAACCCGGAGTTTCCCATGGTATCCCGACTAGTCCTCCTATTTCCTCAAGCAAAGGTGTCATTTCAAGGTCCCCAAAGCGGAATACAGACCTATTTCCATCCCAGAACAAAGTAGCATCCTCTATGATTTTGTTGTTGGGTTCGATTTCTAGAAGAGAAGGCAAATTTTCCAAATCTTTGCGGACGAGAGTCTGATCATTAGAGTGAAGGTCTTCCCACCAGCTTAGTAAGCTTGGGTTGATGTTGGTTACCATGCTGAATCTGGGGACTTCGTGCCTCATTATCTGCAAAACAAAAGTGTTAGGCCCTTGCCCCCGCCAGACTCGACTATTTAAATATCAATAATTAGCATAGAAAGCATTTAGTTCTCCAAATGAATGCACATAATGTGGTAGCGTCCGTTTAGGGTTTCAGGGAAACCCCATGAACTTTGGACAAGGCTGTCTTAAGCAGTCATTATGTGGACAACATAACTGACTCAGCTAGGTTTGACACTGATGCATGCACAATTGTACAGAGTAAGCCTTCTATAGAGTGTTAGATAGGTACCATTGAGCGGACAACTAAAGAGGGAAAGGCACGGAACCGTCAACTACACCGTTGATCGATTGGTGTTACCGCAAATACGCCTTTGCAAAATTTAGGGGGTAATGATATCGGAAGGGCACAACCACTCATTATAAGCATTGCTCTGGTATTATTTTTTGCACAAGTGGAATATGATGTTGAATATGCAGTTACAAGAATTTAAACAAATTGTCATGTATTTGCACATTCATAAAATAATGATTACATTAAGTACTCATAATTACAACAACATTAAAGAAAAGTGGTAAAAGAAGGTACTAAAGCAAAGAAACAAAGAGCCAAGTCAGTTTCCTAATAGAAAAGAGATAAAGACATTAAATAAGGAAAAATAAGAAGCAGTAAAGTCACAAGTAACAAGAAATGGTAAAAGCCTAATGAAAATCCCAGTGGAGTCGCCATGCTGTCGATGACCTATTTTTCTCGCGAAATTGGGTTTATGATATTTAGGAAGACAATTCGTTCCCCTTTGGGAATTGGGTTTTGGATTGAAGAGTCTCCACCTAATGATTAAGTGCATTAGGACACTAAAGAAGGGTTTGAGTTGGAAAACAAGAGTTTGGGTAAGGGCTAGAAATTATCCTAAGGGGAAAGTATTAGGCACCCCTCAGAATCCACTAGTGTGGTTCCCGGCCATGCTACAATTGTGACTTTGAATGACAAATAAGCAAATAGAAGTCTCAAATAGAAGGAGGTTTTCACATGATATTGCAAGCAATTAAAGTAAAAGAAGTTAGAGAAGCTGAAAGTTGACCAATTTTCTTTATCCTGAAAGATAAACAAGAAAGGGAAATGGGGGGGGGGGGGGTCCTAGGTTTATGAATTATATGGATCACGTCAATGCAATACCTGGTAATCACTCCTTAGAAGATGGGCTACACATGGTATTAGCGCATTGGTCATCATATCCATATCTACTCTTCCCACCCCGTTAAGGTATTAAAACGCAGAATAGTATCGTTACTTATTGCATGCTATTACCCATTCATATCCTATCAGTCCCGGAGGCATTTGGGACTACTAGTCCTAGAAGGGAAGGAAATTGGGCTTTTCAGAGTTTAAAAGGACAAAATTCTAATGTGACAAACAAAACACACAAAGCAATTAAGGGGAAAACATAGCAGTTTGAAGGCTCAAACATGCCTCATCACTTAAAGAAGAAAATTGTCTAGCATGACTTCAAATATTGGTTAGAGTTTGAATTAAATTTAATGCGTTAAGATAGGCTGATTTATCACATATTTCTCAGATGATAAGTCTGAATTAGGCCTACCCTTGGTTGTAATTATTAAGGACTGATACAGTTAACCAATTACCTACTGGTTTTCCTAGGTAAAACCTATAGGCATGATATCTAACGATGTGGGAGTATACTAATTTTTAAGAAGGGTTACTGATATTAGAAAAAAAGAAATTCTACGGATATTAGCGACATTACTACTTATTTTAGACTTGTAGATGAAAGAGACGAATCAGATTCAATTGGTTACTTGTATAGTCAGGATTTCTAAGCGTTGTTGATTTTAAAATGATTATCAGGATGCAGGAATCCTATAGACATAGTATCTATGATGCAACTTGTCATTAATTCAACCTATAGACTGTTTGCCTAATGGCGTTTGTATATGCAGAAGTGCGGAAACCTGTGATCATGATTTCTATATGTAGAAGTGTAGAAACTTATAGACATGATTCCTAATGTAATGCATAACTTATAGGAGGATTTTAATGCAGTAATGAAACAACTTATAGGCAGGATTTCTATATGCAGATGCATAAACTTATAGGCAGGATTTCTATATGCAGAAATGAAACATCTTATAGGCATGACTTCTATATGCAGATGCAGAAGTAGAAAACAGAATGTGATTATAGAAATAAATACCTAAAGCATGATGTCTACCCACATGCATAACATGAGTGACCCTCCTCTTTTCAATATATACCCCACAAGTTATTACAAATTATTACAACCCGAATAAATCAAGAAAAGTAAAATTACATCAAAAAATTAAATTACAACCAAGGAGGCTAATTCAGACTCAAGGTCTAACAATATGAGATAAACGAACTTCCGGGATCAGATTTCCAAAGCCTTTCTCTCTTTTAGGATCTGTCAAAGTTCTCAAGATCCTCAAGTTGACTTCGAGCAGTTCTTACACCACAAATATATTGAAGAATAAGATTATAGTGCAGTGTGGAAGGGCCAGACCTCAAATGTCCAGGTTTAGAGGGAACTCAAGGTCCCAAAGCAAGGCTCATAGGAGGGGGCAGAACTTAGAGTCTAAGAGTAAATGTAAGTGCATAGAGGGGAGTTAGGGAAAGCTATGGCAGGATGGTGGTCATGCCCAACTATTAAGAGTGCTGGCACACCTCTGACCAGCCTGTTAGCCAAATCTTAGGACTTCGGATCCATTGAGGATCAAGCTTAGACCTGGGCAGTAATTTGAATACTGCCAGGCCATGAACCTCTAATCAAACACGTAGAAGGGAGTAGGGGTATGGATTCACAATACAAATAGATGCAAGAAAAGGACATGCATCGGAAATACTACACATAAACAACAAAGTAGACTAGAGTAAGTCAACTATAAAGTAAAACTTAGGAAGAAAGCTGAAATCAAAACTGAGACATACCAGCTTCAGGGAAACAAATAAGTAAAATAATAGTCCTGAAAAGCCAAGTTCCAAGCAAACAATACAAAGACCTCAGAAGAGACTAGAGTATTGAAATAGTATTGTAATTGAGAGTGTGAGAATATGGAATCTGAGATGTTTCAATAATCAATGTGTCTCTAAGTATAGAAGGGTCGTGCCCTTTTATAGTGCAGCAAGCAAGTAAGAAAAGGTAAGGGAATAACATTGAAATTAATCTCCCTTTAATTAAAGGACTCTGATTTCAAACGGGTAAAGACAACTTAGGAAAGACTTAATCAGAATATTTTCTCAAGCAGTGCAATAAAGGGTAAATACATAGGAGTTATCTAAGGCAAAAGTCCAGTGGTACTTGCTTTGTGAATAATAAGGAAAGGGAATCAATCTAACAACTAATAAAATCAAAGTAATAGGATTTTACTCGAATGAACCAAGTCAGGAAAAGGTAAACAAGGTCTAATTAAAGGAAACTAGTAACAATTAATCAAAACCCATTAAAGGAATTCAGAACCAATTAGTAGTTGGCAAAACCTTTTTTGAAAGGAGAATTTCTCATATATAAAAGCAGACAAATCAAACAGAAAGGGTTCTCATGTTACTTAAAAAAAGAGTCTGATATTGAGAGGTTCAGAATCATAAGTAGAAGGACACAAGTCCAGTTTGTAGACTCAAAGTAATTCTGAGAGTCTAGGGTTCCAATGCAGAACCCTAGTCCAAACACCAAAATCAAACATGCCAAAGAAAAACTCCCAAATCCTAGGGTTTCAAATTGAACTAGACATAGAGATGAGAAGCCACACTATTGAAATAGACTTCAAAGGTCTATTTCAGAGCCTCATGAGAGACAAGACAAATATAATAGCAGGTTTGAAACAACAAAGAAAGAAAGCTGATTTAGGAGCATAGAAGAGGATATTTTAGAAAAGTCTGATCTTAAGCAAGTGGTGAAAACTTAAGCCACAGTGGACGGAACAGGCTTAGCAAGAACACAAACGGACTCCATTAGAGAAAATAAAAAATCAAACAAAAAAACCTCAACAGAAAAACACATAGAGTAGAATAATACCGGAAAGTATAGCAAAGAGCATATAGGAAAACATAGTAAAGATTACCATACAAATCTAGTCTTAGAGGCACAGTAGAACACAAAGCAACATGAGTGTCATGTATGGTAAAAAAAATGAAAAACAGAAGAACAACATACGCGTAGTAAAGGAAAACACATGAGCATGATATAGACAAACGCACATGAAGAAAAGAAGAAGAAGAATCAGAAAAGATGTTTTTTGCAAAACCTTTCAGAAACCCTAAATCGACGGCAAGTGATTTTCAAAAGGGAAATTTGGGGAAACTACTTTGAATGTCCAGTAGAACACAAATACATTACAGATCTAAGAAAAGAAATAGAGAAAGAACCTCCAATAGCATAGGGTTTCAAAGAAAACCCTAGAAATGAGAAAGGCTTGGAAAAGTCAGATCTTGGGCCGAAGAGGTCAGGAATCGTGCTTCTCGTGCTTGAATGTGTTGGAGCGTGGCCTGAGAAGCCATGGAATCCAAAGATCTGAAAGAGAACCATCAAAGTCGAGCTTCAAAACCTTGAACACCCAAGGTCTAATGGTGGAGAGGAGGAAGCATAGACCATCCATGGCCTGAGAAGCCATGGATTCCGGTGAAGGTACGGTTGAAAAGGGTAGGAGGTGGCTAGGGTTCCGAAGAACCTTTGAGAGAGTTTGGGAGAGGAGAGTGTTTGAAGGCGGTGGACCAGATGAGAATGAGGGGATTATGGTGTAGTTGGCGAGTTAAAAAAGGTAAGAAACAATCCAAGTTGTTGATCAAAACGATTAATGACCTGGATTAAAGAAGGGATCAGGCCGGTTAAATAGACGGGTTAAGGGGTTGGGTCAAAATTAAATTAGGCCGGTCCAATTTGGGGTTAGGACAAGGTCAATTGAGGGCTAAAATTTATGTAAATAGGCTAGTATTTAAATAGCCGATTTTCCCCTTATTTATTTTATAAAAATAATAAATAATTTCTGAAAATAAATTTATGGTGCTAAATTAATTAATTGTATATAAATATTAGATTAATAATACTGGAATCAAATTAGTAATTATAAACGCAATTAATTCTTAAAATAGGCTAATATTGCAATTAAGTACAATTTAGTCTTAAAAATACTAAACAAATTTGTAAAAATGTGTAAAAATTATATTAGCTATATTTTCTTATAAATATGAAGATGAAATAAATTGATCACAAAAACTGATAATTTGAAGAATAATTATTGGTTTTTGTACTGTTAAAATAAGGAAATAAATCAGTTTAAAAATCTTTTAAAAATTTGAAAAATAATAAAACACATGGACATGCTTATATATGCACATATATATACTATTTGAAAGTAATTTGCATATAAAATATACATGAAAAAATTGGGTGTCAATAATAAATACTCAGAGTCTCCGCACCAACATCCCTCACGAAGGCTGGATATGAAAGACAATCCTTCTCAACCATACGTTGGGCCTTCAAGAATAAAATTACCCTACTGGGAACATAATCAGTCAAACCTCGCCACTCAATCTGTGGCACACCCGACATAGCCAATGAATTGTCTTATCATAACAATCCAAAAAAACAACACAAATATAGCCAACCCATGCCCAAAATAACATCAAATTCTACCACACATAACAACAATAGATCCTCTCAGGTCTCCATACCCCCAATAGTCACCACACATGACCGGTACACACGGTCTGCAACAACAGTATCGCCCACCGAAGTAGATACAAGAACAAATGAAACAAGAGACTCACGGGGCATATCCAAATAACGGGAAAAGAATGATGGCACATAAGAATAAGTGGAACCGTGATAAAATAATACATAGGCATCTCCACGGCAGAATGAAACAATACATGCAATAACAGCATCTGAAGCAATTTCATCGAGTCTAGCTAGAAGTGCATAAAAACGGGCCTGACCACCACCTGATCGACCTCCCCCTCTAGGGCTACCCCTAGCTGGCTGACCTCCACCCTAGCTAGGTGGGTCGGTGGTGGTGAAGCAACTGGTGCTAAAGCCGATGGCTGACCCCTTTGCTGAGATGAACCCTCAAGTCGACGAGGACACTGTCTCCAGATATGGCCTATCTCTTCACACTTATAGCAATTCCTGGGTGCTAGAGACGGGGAGTGAATGGACAACCTCTGTTGTGCTAAAACTCACCTCTGGAAGGACCACCACCATAACTACTAGATCCCTAAGGCCTCTCGGCCTCCCTCTCATCATGCTCCTGGCGACGAACTGACTCAATCTCATAGGCAATGTCAACAACCTACTCAAAAGTAACACCAAACACCCTCTTCTTGGTCATGAGAATACGAAGCTGATATGTCAACAAACCTCCTAATCCTTTCTTTATCCATCAGAACCAACTAAATATCATGATGAGCTAACTCGAAGAACCTCATCTCATATTGCCTCACAGTTACCTCTCTATGATGCGACCACTTAAACTGCATGTACAGCTCCTCTCTGCGAGACAGTAACACATACTTCTCCAAAAAGAGAATAGAGAACTGCTGCCAGGTAAGGGGTGCTGCACCAACAGGCCTATGCCTCTCATACACCTCCCACCAAGTGAAGGCAGCTCCAGAAAACTAAAAAATAGTGAAAACGACCCCGCTGGTCTTCAGAATACCCGTTATACAAAGAATTCGCTTAATCCTATCTAAAAAACATTAGGCATCCTCGTCCTCTGCACCACTAGAGGTCAGAGGCTGAAGTCTACTTGTCCTCTAGCATGGCAGGAGCTACATAGTCCTGAGCAACTGCAATCAGCTAGGCTGGATGTGCACCTAGTGTCTGAAGTCCCTGCACGACCTGCTCAGGTGTGCGAGTGGCGGGAGTCTGATTGCCTCCCCCAGCCTGAGAAGTAGATGCAGTTGTGTAACTGAGACCACCTAAGCTAGGCTAGTGCATATATAGAATCTGATCCAAGGCCTTTTGAAGACCCGAAATCACAATGGGCACAGCTCCTGCCTGAGCTAGTGCTGCTGGAGCGTCCACAACTAGGACCGGATCCTGAACTAGGGCGGCAAGTGGATCTACATGTGTTGCCGTAACTGTTGTACAGCCATACTCCTGCCCGTACCGTGACCATGACCGCGTCCTCGACCTCTAGTGGCCATAGCTGGTGGTACTGGTAGTCATCCATCCAGGCCGGTAGTGCATGCTCTCACCATCTGTGAGAGAATAGAATAACTGAAGTTTAGTACTCGGATTAACAAATTCGCACGACAAGAATTTCAAAACATGTAGTTTTTCCTAATGGTTTTGCAGCCTTTCGAGGATAAATACAGATATCTCCGCACCGATCTACCAGACTCTACTAAACCTGCTCATGACTCGTGAGACCTATGTAACCTAGGCTATAATACCAACTTGTCACGACCCTAAACCCGAACCCGGTCATGATGGCACCTCTTGTGAAGACAAGGCCAGCCGACTCAACACACAATAATTTTTAATAGTTAAAATATCATAATAACATTATTAACATGATCAAATCCTAATAGAAATAGTGAAATAGTATAATTTGGGGAAAACTCAATACTGCCCAACATCGGGGTGTCACTAGTCATGAACATCTATTAACCGATTAAAACGGGAAGAGTCTACATAGTCTATTACAGAGCTAAAACAAGAGAAAATAAGACAAAGGGAGAATCACTGGACAGTGAGTGCCGAGCAGTTACCTAGTGAATTTCTGAACCACCTGAGCTGGAAAAAATCAACACTCGCTAACGGGACCTGAAGCGCCTGAATCTGCACACAGGGTGCACGGAGTAAAGTGAGTACTCCAACTCAGTTAGTAATAATAACAAAATAAAGACTGAACGATAAGAAATCACGTAAAAACACAACAATATTTTATAAAGAGGTAGAGTAAAACCAGTAAAGTACTATTAAATAGTGAAATCTCATATAATAACTCAGTTCAGTATAAGCTTCTTTTAAACACCCTATTAATAGTTAAACAAGTAAATAAAAGGCAACTAGAAAAACAAAACACATAAAATCCGCCCATCAAGCACAATATTAATAGAATCTGCCCCTCGGGCGATAACATGGAATAACACCAGCACCTCGGGCTATATCTCATATCACAATGGGTACCCGCGCTTACTGGGGTTGTACAGACTCTGAAAGAGGCCCCTTACAATATAAGTGCAGTATCAAGCCATCTCGTGGCATAATCACTAGGCTCTCGGCCTCAAATTAAGGACCTCGTGGCGTACAACTCAGGCCCTCAACCTTACTCAGTTAGAATCTCATAAGCCACTCGGGAAACAGTAAAACATGATGCTCAACCTAATTATCATTTAAAATGTCATTTAATGTGTTAAAATAGAGTAAACATGGCCGAGTTATAAAAACAGTAGAACATAGCATGACGGAGTATAAGTATAAAGTCAAATCAGTGGGAAATTATTACTAATACTCCCCTAAGGGTCTAAATAGTTGGCACAAGGCTCAAATATGACATTCAGCCCAAAATATGATGATGGAAAATAGTTTTCAACGAAATACGCAGTAAAAGACTCATATGGGATGGACTAAGTCACCATCCCCAATGGTGCACGATCCCTCACACGTCATCTAGTGTGTGTGTCACCTTAATGTAGCACAACGATGTAAAATTCGGAGTTCCATACCCTCACGACAATATTTACAATCATTACTCACCTCAATCCGGTCTAAACTATAGCTCGCAATGCCTTTGTCTCTTGAATTGGCCTCCAAAAGTTCCAAATCTAGCCAAAATCACATAACCATGAAAATATGCTAAGGGAACAAAGCCCACTCAAAAGTAATCAAAATACCACTCAAATCCCAAAATTAACGAAAACCGACCCCCAGCCCACGTATCGAAATTTGATAAATTTTACATCATTAAACTCTTTATCTCCCGACGAGTTCATACATATCAAAAGTCACAAAATCTGACCACAAATGGCCTCTCAAATCCTCAATTCTAGCTATTTAATTCTCAAGGCCTAGTTTCCAAATTTTCAACCCTAAATTTCCATAATTACAGCTCTAATCCATGAAATAATACCATAGGATTGATTATTAGGTTCAAAAATCTTACCTCCAGAAGTTATCCCTTGAATCCTTATTCAAAATCTCCCAAATGGCTCAAAAACCAACTTGAAATGGTGAAGAATAACTCAAAAATCGTGAAGGAATTCTTTTATACCTTCTAGCCCAGGCTTGTTGCACCTGCGGTCTAGATACCTCTTCTGCGGTCCAAGATGCTGCATCTGCTGGTCCTTACTTATATCCTCAATTTCAGCATCTGTGATGCCTAATCCACACATGCAACGTCGCAGGTACGGTTCCTCAACTGCTTCTGGGGTTCCTGCCTTCTTAGGCTCTTTTCCTTTCTGCAACTGGTCTTCCGCATCTACGGGGGTCGCACATGCAGCCTCCCAACTGCAAATGCAGTTATGACAACAAACTTAGCTTCAACTGCTACATCCAACTTCAAAACTTTTGCCAACCATCGGAAATCACCCCGAGGTATCCGGGACCTCAACCAAAAGTACCAATAAGTCCTATACCACTTTCCAAATTTATACTAATCTTCAAAATACCTCAAACAACATCTAATCACCCAAAACACATAGAATTCAAGCCTGAGTTTCTTAAAATATTCCGGAATACTCTTTTTATCAAAAAGTCTATTAAATTATGTCCGAATGACCTAACATTTTGCACACACATCCCAAATGACACAAATAACCTATTGCAACTCCCGTAATTTCATTCCGACCCCTATATCAAAGTCTCACTTATCAACTGGAAATCGCCAAAATATCATTTTCGCCAATTCAAGCTTAAATCTTCTACGGACCTCTAAAACACATTTCAATCACGCTCATACGTCTCAAATCACCTTTCGAAGCTATCCGAACTATCGGAAGTCGCACCGGAGCCCTGTAACACAAAAAGTCAATATCCGGTTGACTTTTCCAACTTATGTTTCCTCAAAATAGACTAAGTGTCTCAAACCTTACCAAACCTCTCCGAACCTGATCCAACCAACCCGATCACATATGGGACCGACAAACAAAGCAATAAGAAGCAGAAATGGAGAAAACGGAGCTCTAACTCATGAAAGAACCAGCTGGGTCATTACAACAATAAATTATTAAATTTTATTATTTTTATCCACTTTATATGAGTGCGAAAATCCAAGCCCCTCAGTATGTTAATCTATAATTCAAAAATAAAAAAGTGAAAACTACCTTGAGTCATAATGATAAGTACACACGTTTCAGATGCAAAGTTGGGTAGAATTAATCCACATAACTAAAATAAGAAAAAAATTATTAATAAGTAAAGTTTCTGTTGATTTCAAGTTAATATATTAGGAAAATAATTAAATGACTATTCGTAAATAATAATTAATTAATTAAATAAATTTTTTTAAATATTAGAAAATACTTGAATAACTATTTTGCCTAGTGTAAACTTTAATTTTAAAGGGCAAAAAAGGCGAACGATATTTCACTAAGGGCCTTCGTGCTGTTAATATAGTATAGATAATAATATGAAAGTTTAATGGATAATTCTGATATCTGAAAGTTACTAATTAATTTGGTTTCATAAGGGATTTTATCCATATTTGAGTTCCATCAAATTTTCTAGCTTCCTATATAGATCTGTGATAGCGCCCAATTATGTCTCCTAAGAGGTCTAATAGTCGTTGTGAATATAATTCGATCTACAAGTCCAGAGTCGAATCTCACAGGGAATTAACCTACTAATTACGACCACTAGTTTCACACGAATTCAAGTAGTTAACCTTATAACGATTTGAATGCTTACTAACTAAGATCAAAGTAATTAAAATGCAGTAATTTATAGCTAACAGGACAAATATTGTGGACAAGATTTGAAAAAGCCTACGGTTATGGTTTCCTTTATTGTCGGAATCACCTATTCCACATTCCTATAAATTCGCCTAAGTATTCTCTACTGATCGTGAGTGTTTTGGGTACTGTACCTCTCTCTCACGAGCAACTACAATAATTTACCAGACGTATTCTCTCGAACTGCGCTAGCTAGCACTAATTCACCACTCACTACGATCACATCAAGGTTTCGTTATCTCTAGTCATGCCTTTAAAACTTCCTTATTGATCTGTCAAGTACGCTAGAAGTGATGTTTTTCAACAACTACCTAAATGTGTACTCTCGCTCGAGCAATATATGCACTAAATAGGTGTAGTTATTTGAGAGCTCTATTTTAACAATAACAAAAATGTAGGCTGCAATGCTGCGCTTCCGCCATGGCAAAGACGAGAAAGAAGCAACAATCGACACCAGCGAACAGAGAAGAAGAGAAATTGGAAGTCACACCAGTAATAAACCATCAAAATCGATGGTTAACGGGTATGGGTTCCACACCCACTGTGTTCCATAACCCAGAATCAGATGAGGTACAAAATGGAGCAATCGTGACGCCGGAGTCGGGTATTCAGTAGAGATTGAATCAGCTAACTCTAGGAAGTTTTCTGCCAAAGCAATTTCAACCTATAGGGGAGGAAATTAAGGAATGTCAGGTCCAAGCTCAAGAGGCAGGAACACAATCACAATCACAAGTTCACCGGCGATTGCAATTTTCTGCACATGCAAAACATGATCGAAGCATACAAGTTGAAGCAGACACATTGGAGATTAAAAAGGAGAAGATGTTCAATCGAAGTCCTCAAAGAGGAAATACCATAAGATACATCCCCCCCTGATATGAGGGATGGAGGAATTGTAGTCCAAATCGATGATGTAGATACAAATGATTTAGAGGTTTATTGGACTAATGCACTGATAGGCTCTGTACTGGGTGAATTGCCTTATGAAAAAACTATGGAAACTTTTGTCGCAAAGCTGTGGAATTTTGTTGAAATACCTCAAATAATGTACCATGACGATGGGTACTTTCTGTTCAGATTTGAGAACGCGGAGGATAAGGATCGCGTGTTACAACCAGGTCCTTACACATTCCATAACAAGCCTTTTGTGTTGCATCAATGGAAAATGGACTTCAAATTTGACCCGGCTAATATAAGTGTGGTGCCACTGTGGATAAATTTCCCTGGCTTACCACTGGGCCTCTGGTCAACAGAAGCATTAAGCAAATTGGAAAGTGTGGTTGGGAAGTCCCTATATACTGATAAGTGCACAACAGATTTGGAGAAAGTATCCTATGCCAGAGTGTTGATTGAAACAGATATATCAAAGCCTTTACCAGATTGTGTCGAGTTTCAAATGAAAAAAGGAATCCTAGTCCAACAAATATACTATGAATGAAAGCCAATATTTTGTGAGGAGTGCATGGGCACAGTTCGACTGATTGCTGGTATAAGGAAGAGCAACGGACATCACAGAAAGACAGAAACAGACCCACAACAGTTCACTTGAAACAGAAGGCCAGAATAACTAGAAGATGGACACCAAAAGTAAAAACCAAGACTGTGGTATCTGCAGAGGGAAAGAAAACTGAGGATGTACTGGAAGCAGTAGGAATTGACTCTACAAAGGAGGATGAAATAGGGAAACAGAAAGGAAAGAATGTAGTGCAAACAGACACTAGTAACCTGAACACAAGCAACAGATTTAATCCTTTACAGATAGAAGACAATCTAGGGAACGCTGGCCCTTCCAGCTTCACCCCTAAATGATAATATCCACATGGAACATCAGGGGCCTGAACAAGGCCTACTTACAGAAGGTGGATGTCTTGGGCTGTTTAGAAACAAGAGTAAAGGAAGGAAAAGCTGGTAGAATACTCAATAAAGTCTATGGAGAATGGGGAAACTGTTGTAATTACAATGAACACCCAAATGGCAGAATATGGCTACTGTGGAACCAAAGCAGTGAGGTGACAATCTTGGGGACAGATGAATAATTCATTCATTGTGAAGTTCAGGAAAGAGGAACAAATTTTAAAACTCTCCTTACAGTGGTATATGCAAGCAATGATATGAGTAAAAGACAGCAATTATGGGATAGGCTGATATTGTTAGGAACATCTGTTAAACAAAGCTGGTTGATCAGTGGAGATTTCAACAATGTGCTGCACACGGATGACAGAATTGGCTCACCAGTAACACAGAATGAACTCAAAGGGTTCCAGGAAGCAATCAACACTCTTCAAATTACTGAATTGAAAAGTATGGGATGCTATTTCTCCTGGTGCAACAAGCAACAGCCTAGCAGAAGGGTTTTCAGCAGGATCGACTGGACCTTTGGCAATATGACTTGGTTGCAGCATTA
The DNA here is from genome assembly GCA_034376525.1 of Nicotiana benthamiana. Lineage (NCBI taxonomy): Eukaryota > Viridiplantae > Streptophyta > Magnoliopsida > Solanales > Solanaceae > Nicotiana > Nicotiana benthamiana. The sequence continues at coordinate 10,439,793 of CM067324.1, forward strand.
CAGTCACATTGAAACTGATTACCTAACACCAGGGGTATCAGACCATTCTCCTATTCTAATACAATGCACAACTACAACTCAGAGGAAGACCATACATCCAAAACCTTTTAAACTGTTCAAGCCTGTGATGGAGCATGTTGAATTTGCTGATATAGTAGGAAAGGTTTTGAAGCAGAGGGGTACTGATGTTTCTGGAAGTATGCACAAGCTATGGATCAAGCTCAAATCATTGAAATGGGAATTGAAAGAACTGAACACTCATATGGCCTCCTATCAAACCCATCTCAATGCAGCAAGACAGAAGCTACAAACCATACAGTTGGAAATGACAATGAGGAATCTGAACCAGCAACAGATAGACCAAGAAAAAAAACTTTAACAAAAGTAGAGAAATGGAGCACCATAGAAGAACAAATTCTTCATCAAAAATCCAGGGCACAATGGATCACATGTGGAGACTCAAACTCAAAGTACTTCCATGAACAATTGAAACAGAGGACAAACACAAACACAATGAACTCCATACACACTGATTCATGGGTGAGACTGTTTGATCCTAAACTAGTGGAAGCAGAGTTCTTACAAGTATTCAGCAAGATACTGGGGGAAAATCAATCATTCTGTAAATGTCCAAATACTGTCCTTATTCAACAAGGACCCTGTCTTAACACACAGCAAAAGCAGCTTCTTGTTATGCCAGTTACAAAGGAGGAAATTGATCAGGCAATTCATGACATGCCCATTGATAAAGCACCAGGAGTAGATGGCTTCCCGATTGAATTCTTCACTAAACACTGGGACATTGTTAATGATGATTTCTATGACGCAGTAAAGGAATTCTTTGCAACAGGAAAAATACATAGGGGTGTCAGTAGTACTGCAGTCACCTTGATACCTAAAGTACAAAATCCTTCTACTGTCAAAGACTACCGACCCATTGCTTGCTGCACGAGCATATATAAATTTATTCCAAAGGTGCTCACAGCAAGAATCAAAACAGTCATAGGGGGCTTGATTAGTAATTCACAGTCAGTGTTTATTGAAGGTAGAAGTATAACAGACAACATACTATTTACCCAGGAATTATTTAAAGGGTACAATAGGAAAGGAGTATCCCCTCGGTGTGTACTAAAAGTTGACCTAAGGAAGGCATATGATATAGTGGAGTGGTGTTTTATTGAGAGGCTACTGCTGGACATGAGATTTCCCTACAAATTCACAAAATGGATAATGGAATGCATCTCTTCTGTCACATATGCATTAAATCTTAATGGAGGGCTGACCAATCCGTTTAAAGGAAAGAGAGGGATAAGGCAGGGAGACCTGTTCCCATACCTTTTTGTCATTATCATGGAATACTTGCATAGGGAACTCAAGCATATGATGGGCAGAAAGGAGTTCAAATTTCATCCTAGATGCAACAAGCTAGGAGTGGTGCATATCTGCTTTGCCGATGATCTATTACTATTCTGCAAGGCTGATACCCAATCGGTAAGACTTTTAAAACACACGCTCCAACATTTTGCGGACACCTCAGGACTTCAAGCAAATGCAGATAAACGTGCCGTCTATGTAGCGGGAGTGTCAAACTGGTTGAAAGAGGAAATCTTACAAGAACTAGGTTTCCTTAAAGGTTCTCTACCTTTCAAATATCTTGGAGTTCCATTGGATTCCAAGAAATTGTCAGTTACGCAAAGTTGGCCAATAGTAGAAAAGATAACACAGAAGATAAACTGCTGGACATCAAAACTACTATCTTACGCAGGCAGACTCCAGTTGATCAAGTCAGTCTTATTCGGGATGCAATCTTAATGGTCGCAAATCTTCCTCCTACCAAAAAAGGTAATGAAGATGATCGAGGCAACCTGCAGATCTTTCTTGTGGACTGGAGCAACAAATGTGTCAAAGAAGGCATTAGTAGCATGGGACACTATCTGTCTACCATTTAGTTCGGGAGGCCTAAATGTGCTGAACCTGCCAATATAGAATAAGGCAGCCATCGCAAAACACCTGTGGGCAGTAACAATGAAGAAGGACAGCCTATGGGTCAAATGGGTGCACACATACTACATTAAAAACTTGGCTGTGGAGGACGCACCAACTCCAAAAAGTGCTGCCTGGGCTGTGAGGAAGATCTTTGAGACTCGATCATTGATAACAAATCTACAAGGAATTCAAGGGAATCTGGAATGTAGACTGCAAATGCTACAAAGAGGAGAACGTTTCAGCATAAAAAAACTCTATTTTTTGCAAATCCCTCAATACTCAAAAGTACACTGGAAAAGCATTGTACTGCAGACAAAAATACACCCACGATTCAAATTTATCATTTGGCTAGCTTTGCATAGAAGACTAGCATATTTGCGGTATTTCTATCTATTATTTTGGAAATTTATAATTCTTCCGTTTTATTGGATGGAATTTCAATGAATTAGATCAATAAGATACAGATTCCACAACAATGTGTATTGTGCAGGCAAGTAGATGAATCCTTTGACCATCTCTTTTTTACTTACCCGACAGCTTGGGAGCTATGGAATAGACTGCTAGTTTGGCTGAGTTACCAGAGGGCCATAAGTGATTGGAACAGAGAAGTAAAATGGATCAGCAACATTGCTAAAAGGAGAAATGGACGCGCCAAAATAACTACCGGTGTTTTTGGGATGCTAGTATACTGTCTATAGCGATAGAGGAACAATATTAGATTCCAAGGCGGAAGAATGGATATAAATGATACATGCAAAGAAATAGCAGTCCGCATACATATACAAGGAAACTCCTTTAAACACTGGAAGGATGATTTGCGAAGACTGGATCACTACCCTTAGATATTGATGTATATGTGAATTACGGGAATGAACCCCTATAGACTGATGTAGAACAGTAGCTGGTCAGCAGTTACTCTATTTTTTTAAATGGTTTGATCTTAAATGAAATGAAGTTTATTTAAAAAATAAAAAAAAATGTAGTTGAACAAGTAGTCAATGACAAATTTTTATTAAGCGTAGTAATCAATCATCCTTCAATAGGTTCTATCAAACCCTCGATAAGAGAGTTTAGCTACCCATAAATGTATCAACAATCATCATGATTTTCGAAGACATTAAACTACCAAGTAAAGAGATCAACAGAAGGAAAACTCGTTTGATTCCTACTCTACAGTGCTCTGTATCCTTTTTCTTCTCCAAAATAGTGTCCAACCCTTTCTAACCTCGTTTGGGGAGTATTTATATATTAGGGCCAAAATCCCTCAGTCCAAATCTATGTTGGAGTCTTTTAACCCGCAACTTCTAATCACCGGGCTATAGACCATGTGAGGCCAAGCTTATAGTTGGCCAGCCTGGCTATAGAGCTGGCTACAGCTGGCTTCTAGCGTAGTTAAGCTAGCTATACTTGGTCTGTAGCACGGTAAAGTAGGCTATAGAGCTAGCTATGCTTGGCCTATAGCATGGCTTGGGTACTTGGTGATTTTGTGCTCTTTTCCTGTGTTTTCTTCCTCTTTTTGTGAAATTTTCATTCGACTCTTTCTTCCGATGCTCCTACACATATAACAAAGCACGTTAGCTCAAATATTGCACAATTAATCACTAAAGCAACAAAATATAGGGTGAGTAATATACTAAAAGTATAGCATTTTGGTTGTACATCACCACCCCACACTTAAACGATGCTCGTCCACGAGTCAATCACCAATTCACATTAACCTAGGGAACTTTATTTTCTTTTAGCACATGTGAAGAACACCATAGATATTGCTATGGTTGATAGCAACACTTAAACTTTAGCATATGTCTTCAAAGCACATTTCCCTTTATTTTATGCCATGCTTCAAAAAATTAATCAACAGAAACATCATGTTTATAACAATTCTAGCCTCAGAAACTGACGGATTATCACAATGCTTCCATGACTTGAACACTTAACATCATAGAGACATCTAATAATGTCACATATCCCTTCCGAAATCATGTGCCCTCACAACAAGAACAAAGAGTAAGTCGAAGCCACACATTTGAATCAAATGTTTAAATATATTTTAAGGACTCAAATGAATCAAAGAAATTCCTCACTCTCACAAAGAAGTCACATGCATGCATAAAGTATCATATTCTTGCCCATTATGTGAACATCTACTAATATAGGCATCCTCAATCTAAAATCAATTAGGAATCTTTATGGTTGTAATGTGAGCTTAGGACCGGGTAGGATAAATCTAGGAATAATGATTTACCCTCCTAAGCACTTTGACACGTCACAAAATTAACTTTAAGCGCAATTTTCTTCAACACAGTTTCAATTTCACGACAAAAAATACCTCATCTTTCTTTAAGCACTAATTTAATTCATACCTACTAGGAAGGACATTATATTATTATTTTCTTTCGCTACATATTTTTTTTCTTTTCAACATTACTTTTTTTTTCTCTTTTTTCTACCATTTCTGCTAGTGATGTATTTCATAGATTATAATTTCACCTTTCTTTCCTTCATTGGTTCCACTCAAAAGCCACCCAAGTTCCCTCCATACTTTTTCTAATGCTCATTTTATAATTAATGTACTTTAAGATGTAAAATGATCAAAACAATTACAATTAAAAACAAAGGGGTTTAGGCTTGTAATGTGATTGTCAAATAAAAGTTTATAATATCAAAAAGTTTTATTAGGTATAATTTTTATTTGTGGTAAGCATCAAGCTCAAAAATATCAAAGAAAGCCTAAATATTTTTCAAAATGAGCAAAACCTAAAATTTTGCTTCAACTCACATGTCGGGCAACTTCTAGACTCTAATGCAATGACACAAACTATACAATTTCTCACCACGCATATCACATGACTCACTGAAGATGGTTCCACTCCGATTCTCAAATAGTTGCAAGTACTCACGGAGCCACAAAATATTAATCATCAAGCACAAAGTGACACACCAAGAAAATGAGATATAAGCGTCAATAAACATGTTATCTACTCAACAAGGCATGATAAGAATTTTCGAACCATACGGAATGTACTATACATGCTAGAGCCCAAAGATGCTACTATCAGACTAGTCAAAGGCGCCTAGCAAATCTCATTTTCCATCCTTTTATTCCTTAACTCCTATTCTACTCTAAAGATTAAAAAAAAACTACTATCCGGTTCAACTACATTCCGTGGAAAAGAATCGATGCATAAATAAAAACCACGAGGCATTATTACTACCTAATATAATAAAAAGCTAAATTTTTTTGGTGCTTTTGGTTAGACTTTAGTCCCTCAAGAAAATTGCCTAGGAGATCCATCGTCGGGAAAAGTTCAATCATTTTTAATCTTTTGTGTGTATGTATGTGTGTGTGTGTATATATATATATATATATATATATATATATATATATATATATATATATATGTTTATATATGTATTTTAAGAGATTAACTACTAAAATCAATCCTAAAAACTAAAGACTAAATCTAGAATGCTATTCTAATTATTTTTATGCAAACATAGAAAAAAAGAAGCTAAAAAAATAAAACAAAACAAGAAATAATTAGTTTATCTAATATTTTCAAGTCATAGATAATATATAATAACCCACCCTACACTTAATTCATGCAATGTCTTCAGTGCATATATAAATTCATATAAAGAAGTAAGGTGGTAGGAAAAACTCCCTGATTAGTCATAATCATTGCCTTCATTGTTGAAGGCCCCATCTGCAGCTTTCCACTCTTCATCCTCTTCTCCCTCATTAGAATCATCATCCTTCTCGTCCTCGAACTGCTCAGGCTCGGCTCGGAGCATTCCGGCGTGTTGACATCCTCATCCTCTGAGAGTCTCTGGCTGTCACAAATCCCAAACAGATGTTAGGCATGAACGTTGAGCGAAAAACGCTCCTCCAAGATGGTTCTTTCCTCTATAGTGGTCGTCTTTCCTCCAAACCTAAGCTGCAAGTCCAATATAAATGGGCCATAAAGTTGTCATCTCGGCATTGCACTCATCACCTATGTAGGAGGACATAACACTCTCCTCCTTCGCCCAGATGATGGTGGTGTTCTTCAGTCGGAGGGGTGTGGAATGACTATATGAAAATCTCGCTCATCCGCCACATCATTTTTTTTCAGGTACTGAGACAGCATGTTACAGAAGGATAATCTATCAATTCTCTTTCTTGTTCTCATATGCGCCATCTGGTAGCGTGCCACCTAGCCTACATTCACATTTTGGTTATATCACAATCCTAAAACTGACCCGATCGTGATGGCGCATATCGTGAATCTATGCCAGCCGACACAACTCCTGAATTTAACCCTTTAATCAATTACAATAATTTTTAAGCCTTTAGTTAATCAGTTATTCTATAATGTAAGTCTAAATGAACAGTGCGGAATAACTACACAAGCCCGACATCAGGGTGTCACAAGTCACGAGCATCTACTAAGGTCTGAATATAACAAGTAGTCTAAAAATGTACCAAATACAGTCTAAGGAAGACAAGGGAGAAAAGTAGTATTGTGAACGTCGGGTAGCTACCTTGCTAACTCCAATGACTCTGCCACTGAGCAATCAACATCCACTACCGGGTTCAGAACTACCTGAATCTGCACAGAACGTGGAAGGAGTAATGTGAGTACGCCAACACAATAAGTAATAAAAGCTGAGCAGTAAGAAAATACATAAGCTACATCATAGCGCTACAACAAATGCAATAAATTTCCAAAACAATAATATAATAATTTACCTCGTAAATCATGCTCAGTTTCGGTAAAACCTTTTAAAACAACTTTCAATAGTTTCAAACGAGTGATAAAAATAGTGAGTAAAAACAATAGAACATAAATAGCCTATCGGGCAAAACATGTACTATAAACTACCCATCGGGCATAATATCAACAAAAACCAGCCCTCCGAGCTACCTCACAATCACTCGTTATCAGCCCCTTGGGCATAATATAAATCAAGAACCGCCCCTCGGGCAACATGGATCAAGAACAACTCCTCAGGCTTCAATATGAAATAACAACAGCCCCTCGGGCTACAACACATCATTCACACCGGGTACACTATGGTGTAAAAACTCTGAGAGGGGCCCGTTACGGCCCAAGCGCAATAATAAGACATCTCATGGCATAATCAACAGATTCTCGACCTCATATCAATCACAAGTCACTTCGTGGCATAATAAATCAGTCCATCGGCCTCTCATATATCACAAATCAGTGTAACACGCTACAATGTACAACCTGATCCCAAAACATCCTCACAGTACAGGCCCTCAACTGTACTTAGTCAAAACTCACCCAAGCCTCTCGGGCTGACAGTAAAATAAGTACTCGGCTCAAAATGATTTATGAAATCGAAAGGAGTGATAAAACCGAGTTATGGAAACAATAAGAACATACCATGACTGAGTGTAAACATTAAACAATAATAGTGAGGTAAAACAGAAGTAAAAGCCCCTAAGGGACCAAACAATTAGCACAAGACCCAGATACGACATTTAGCCCCAAACACAATAATATTTTCCAAAATATAGAAATATTAAATAGCTTTCAAGTAAAATACGCAACTTATTAGTCATATGGAATGGACCATGTCACAATCCCTAACGGGGAACGACCCCACGCTCGTCATCTAGCGTGTGCATTACCTCAAAGTAGCACAATGATGTAAAATTTGGGGTTTCATACCCTCAGAACAATATTTACTATCATTACTTACCTCAATCCGATCAAAACTCTACCCCACAATTCCTTAGCCTCTAGGTCTCTAAATGCTCCAAATCCAGCCAAATACAGATTTATACCATGAAAATATGCTAATGGAACAAAGCCCACTCGAAACTATCCAATTTATAAAAAAAATCCTGAAATTGGCCAAACCCGCCCCCTGGGCCTATGTGTCAGAATCTGATAAAAAAGAATCCTTACACTCTCACAGTTTTTACATACAAAGAACATCAAAATCAAACCTCAAATGGCCACTCAAATCCCCAATTTACACTCTCCAAATTCAAGCCCGAATTCCAAAATTTTAGGCTTAAAATTTCACATATTTAATGTTTAAACAAGTAAGAATCAACATAGGATCGAGTATTGAGTTCAAAAATCTTACCTCTAAATGTTCCCATTTGATTCCCTCTTCAATCCTTCTCAAAAAGCTCCAAAATCGCTCAAAAATGGTGAAAGATAGACAAAAAAGCGCGAACATGGCTATTTAAACATTCTGCTCGGGCAAAAAATTCCTTCTTCATGAATATGGTCGAAGCCTCACATTCGCAAAGAACACATAATTCACAGCTCAAATTTCCTCTTATGCAAACACGAACACTACCTTGCGAATGGGATGACTTACTTAGCTTAGCCTGCACAAACGCGTTTCCTCAGTAGTGAACGCGATGCTTTAGGGCTTGGTGCCCAAGTTTGTTTCACCTTATACGCGAACGCAAACAATGTCACATGTTCGCAATGCACAATATGACTCAACCTTAACATCGCGATAGGTAACTGGCCTATCTCACTAAAAATCTCTTTGCGAATGCACAGACCTCACGTGAACGTGAAGAGCAAAACTCTGAAACACTGAACTGAAGAAATCTGCAACTTTCAAAACAAGAACTTGATTCGATTAACCACCCATAACTCACCTGAAGACCTCGATACCTCAACCAAACTGCCAACATATTCCATGTCATCATTCAAACTTGTTCCAACCTTCAGAACGCTCAAAACAACATCAATACACCAAGATCACATTCGATTCAAGCCTAAGAATTCTAAAAACTTCCAAATTTTGCTTTCGCTAGAAAAGCCTATCAAACCTCATCCGAATGACCTGAAATTTTGCACGCACGTCAAAATTGACACAAAAAACCTACTCCAATTTTCGTAATTTCATTCTGAAACCTATATCAAAATCTCACCTATCAACTGGAAGACGCCAAAATTCCAATTTGGCCAATTCAAGCCTAAATCTACCACGGACCTCTAAATTACATTTTGATCATCCTCCTAAGTCCCAAATCACCTAACGGAGCTAATCAAATCATAAAAAATCCAAATCCGAGACCAAATACTAAAAAGTCAAGACTGGGTCAAACCTTTCAAATTTAAAGCTTCAAGCAGAGATCACCCTTCCATATCTATTCTGATTAATATGAAAACCAAAACCCATGATTTACATAGGTCAGAATACATAATACAAGGCTAGTCATGTCTGAGAACTGGCAAGTGAAGTGCAAAAGCTCAAAACAACCAGTCGGGTCGTTACATTCTCTCCCACTTAAACATACGTTCGTCCTCGAACGTGCCCATAGTTGTTCTAAAATCCAACAAGTCACTGTATAACCTTACCATGTAGATACCCAGGGTTGATCCCACATAAGCTCATATAGGTCTGATAATACAATGTAATTGAAATTTCACAGTCCAACCTAGCCCATAAACCTTAGAACCACATTTCTACTTCTAAAATCATCTACAAGATTAGAATCTCACATTTATACTCCAAATACTATCGAACAAGCTGTAATAACCCATACATGCAACCTCTGGTGCAATTACATGACATACCACGTAACTCAAACACTTGTAGCAATCACTTCTAATCACAGCAGTTCCTTAAAACATCCGAATTTTGATAATAAGCCTTTTATCAAATAAAGCCTTATTCCAACACTTCTATATCTTGCCAATGATAAATGAAACACATAGGAAGTCATAACCACTCTTAAGATCAACCATTCGTGAATCCAATTCTCCTTTAGCAAGGACCATATCAAATATTTTGAGCCGAACATTGGTATTATCCCTCCAACATGCTGAAATCAAATCCGTTTGTATTCATTCTAGATCCTAATAGTCTCATCTAATTCCAACACAACTACTATGGTGACATGACCCAACAATACAATCTAAAGCCGCAACTTATGCAATACGCGCACTAATAAGTAACAATCTGAACGTACTCAAATAATGAGAATGACTCAAATGAGAGAGTTGTGCTGCAAGCTCACCAGTACCACCACCACACAATACTGGGAACCTGTCACACATCGTAGGAACAGAGCACATGAATCTAACATGAAGGGTCATACCTCCACATACCTTTGCTGCAATACACGACCCTATCCAAACACCGGTCCACATGAAACACCTCAAGTCACTATGCTCAAAATTGATAATCACGACAATTTGATGCCTACAACCAAATCAAATCATCATACCCATGGTAAAATAATTCACATAACATTACACAGACCCTAAAGGACACAACCGATACGCCATCCGCCGAGTAATACCCAATACTCTTCCCACTCGAATTCCACTAAGAGTCCCTAATAAAGCCACACCACATATGCTATAACCAACAAATCTCAACGCCTCGCATCACAGAAAGATAACTCCCCAGATAATTAATAGGCTTAATAACAATAGAATCAATACATCCCTCAACAATACAACTCGTAGTCAACCAAGCCGACTCAATGTAGAACACACCTCTATATTTGCCTACTAATGAACACCTTATCAAAGAGTTCCTGAAGCTGATCCTTCAACTCATTTAACTTCGTCAGTGCCATAGAATATGGTGCCCGGCACCAAATCAATGCCGAAATTGACAACCCTGTCCGGCGACATGCCCGACAGTAGGAACACATCTGGAAAATCCCTCACCACTAGAGCTGAATCATGGTAGGAGTCTCTGCACTTCCATCCATCACAAAGGCCAAATAAGAAAGACAACCCTCCCTTGCTTTCCACTGGGTCTTCAAAAATGGAACCATCTTACTAGGAACATAATCAGTCGAACCTCGCCACTAAATCCATGGAATTCCCGGCATATCCAACATCGCCATCCTAGCACAGTAGCCCAGACTAACACGACACGGAGACAACCAGTCCATACCCAGTATCACGCTAAAATCTAGCATACTAAGCGACAAGGATCCGCTCGGGTCTCCAAACCTCCAATAGTTACCTCACATGACCGATATACGCGGTCCACAACCACGACCTAACCTGTTTATGAGAACTCCTAGTCTCCAAATCCATACAGCATGCGAGAATCTCAAGTCCACCGTCTGTATATACAATACACCTCTAATACCCAATTATCCCATTACGGGTACTCCTATAATTCTTCTGTTCCACCAAGCAACTCGAATAACAACAGCCAATCCAACAAGAGAGCGCTGCAATACTAATGAAGTATCCTCAACTCAAACACATCACCCTTACTCAAATGTATACCTTCATCAAGCCACACAAGTTAGTAATATCATTTCCATAGTCATCTGAAACTGTCCATGCCCCTTAAGAATTTGTGACCTTCCTTTCAAAACTTAACTGTGACCTTACATATGCAAATCTCAATCATATACAACATACTGAATACGCCATATCAACCTAGGATAAACATGAGAATTTCACATCCCTTCCGAGCCACAAGCAGCTACGCACTCAACTAGCCAAGTACTTTCCATTGATCCCATATAAAAGAAAATCACTACACATCCCATGCTCTTCACACTCGTTGCAAATATACATCTCTAAGCATGGTAGAAACCATCAAGAACTCTCTGAATTTCATTTGCACAAAACTAAACCATCAAGACTGAATCTTTCTAACTCAACCAAGCTACGCAGACCACTAAAACCCAAGAGCATTACCGTGAAGCACCTGCAGAAACTCATTGCCTCGTACAAATCCAAAGAACTGATAATATCCTTACCATGCCGATCTGGCCTACTACCAATCGATCCCACCTATCCAAGTTCCTTCTGATTTACCCCCAACTTGATACTTTTTCTTGCTATAATACCACAATTCCTCAACCTAAACTCACCACGAGACCCATGCATAAAACCATACCATCTAAGTCTTATAAGCCGCTAGATACTCTCTTAAATATTCCCAAAAGCACCATATTCAAAACACCAACACTGAAGGGACTTCCTATGAATCTAAAGCCATTACATTTACCTTCCTGATACTGATATATAGAATCCCATAATGATATAGAAATACCATGATTCTTGACACCCTTTAATGAAAATCTCAGCTTCTAGCCAAATATACAACATTAAAATCTCCAATTATTACTGGTAAAATCTTGAACCCATTAGAACTATTCTCGAGAGTCATCCACCCTACTCAATCCGCAATTAAACCAATCAAACGAATCGGATGACCTGTGCTCCAATAGCACTCCAACACCGCAGAGTGTAACCTCACCTTATTGCAACCAAGCAACTTCATGATATATGCACCACACATCTTTTACTAATAACAAAGCAAGTCATCCCATGATCCTCATACACCTACACATCATAACATAACCTTTATTTAAATTTCCTTTACTCGAGCCATCCTTGGTCTCGACCTTTGTAAGCCATAACTGATTCACTAGTAAGCCTCCAATTGGAACCAACATAGCACATAGCCATGCAATCCACTAATCAATAGTAGACTCCCCACTTGGCACAAAGCCATAGAACAAAAAACTCAATAACTCATAATGTGTATGCTCTATTACTGCCATAATACCATAGTGAGATTAAACTCAATCCTTCATAATCTCGTACAACACAGCCCTTCTAGTACTTCAAATCTTTGAAAATATCGAGTTCACCCTCGTAACAGTTGATCCCACTCTCTTAAGAAACCCAAATTTAATTGCAACACATATACTTCACTGGTAGGGAGATCTTCCAACAATGGCATAAGGATCACAAAAACTTCAGAACACTCTACAGGAGATAATCCACATGCTTCGCTTCAAACTAACATCTCTTTATACCCTTCCACCGGCATAAAACATTATGCAATCATTTAGTCTTTCTGAGTCTGAACTCATATCATAACATGAAATCTACTTCACTTCCCAACTAGGAAACATGAAAAGATCCTTCATAACACCCACAACTCGGGGATATACATAAAATCACAATGGAAATCAAAAACCAAAAAGTTCTTGCTGTCCCAAGGTAAACCCTTCTCGCCTCATTCAATTCATATGAACACGTCTCGCAGTCATGTCACCCTTATCACATAGCTATACCATCATCGCTTCCCTTAATAGGAACACAACAGAACGTATATCCAGAAATACACGCTCACGCAATCAACAGTTCAGGGCTCAAGCTATAGGCAAAAACACTACCTTAAGTCTTGCAGACTGGCCCAACCTCAACACATAGAGATCACATCTCGCTCATCAATCAGGGAATCACAATCCATCAATGCACATCTTGTATTGAGCACTCATGCACGGATACGAATGTGTGGAAGGAATTCAAAGAGTTACATTTCAAGCTGAATCAAGGACGCATGATAGGAATTCAAGAATGCAAAGTTTTTCCTACTGGTTCTGCAGCCTCCCGAGGATAAGTACAGACGTCTCCGTACCAATCCGCGAGACTCTACTAAACTTGCTCATGACTCGTGAGAACTATGTAACCTAGGCTCTGATACTAACCTGTCACGACCCTAAAATCGACCTGGTCATGACGGTGCCTATCGTGAAACTAGGCCAGCCGACAAAACACGCAAATTTAACCCTTTAATCAATAACAATAATTATTAATCCTTTAATTAATAAGATATTTTGTAATGTAATTCTAAATGAAAAATGTAGAATACATACACAAGCCTGTCATCGGGGTATCACAAGTCACGAGTATCTATTAAAGTATGAATACAACAAAGAGTCTAAAATGTACTAAATACAGTCTAAGGAAGACAAGAGGGAGAAATGCAATGTTGCGAACATCAGGCAGCTACCTGGCTAACTCCAATGACTCTGCCACTGACAATCAACACCCAAATCTACACAAAAGGTGCAGAGAGTAATGTGAGTACACCAACTCAGTAAGTAATAAAAGTAAATGAATGTTGAGCAGTAAGAAAACACGCAAGTCACGTCATTACACTACAATAAATGCAGTACATTTCCAAAATAGTACAAAAATCATTTACTTCTTAAATCATTCTCAGTTTTAGTAAAACCTATTAAAACAACTTTCAATTGTTTCAAACGAATGATAAAAATAGTGAGTAAAACTGATAGAACATAAATAGCCTCTCGGGCAAAACATGTACCACAAACAGCCTCTCGAGCATAATATCAACAGAACCAGCCCCTCGGGCTACCTTGCAATCACTTGTAAGCCCCTCGAGCATAGCATGAATCAAGAACTGCCACTCGGTCAACATGGATCAATAATATCCCCTCGGACTTCAATATAAAACAACACCAGCCCTTCGGGCTATAACACATCACTCACACTAGGTACATGTGCTTACTGGGGGCGTACAGACTCCGGGAGGGCCCCTTACAGTCCAAGCACAATACTAAGCCATCACATGGCATAATCAATAGGATTTCAGCCTCATATCAATCACAAGCCACCTCGTGGCATTATAAATCAGGCCTTCATATTCTCATATATCACAAATCACCCCTCGTCCTGACAGTAGAGAAAGTACTCAGCTCAAAATCATTTATGAAATCAAAGGAGTGAATAAAATCGAGTCATGGAAATAATAAGAACATAGCATGACTGAGACATTAAACCAAAATAGTGAGGTAAAATAGTACTAAAAGCCCATAAGGATCAAAACAATTGGCACAAGGCCCAGACACAATATTTAGCCCCAAACACAATAACATTTTCCAAAATATAGCATTATCAAATTGCATTCAAGTAAAATACGCGACTTACTAGTCATACGGGATGGACCAAGGCACAATCTCCAATGGTGCACGGCCCATGCTCATCATCTAGCGCGTGTGTCATCTCAAAGTAGCACAACGATGTGAAATTCGGGGTTTCATACCCACAAAATAGTATTTACAATCGTTACTTACCCTAATCCGGTCCAATCTCTAGCCTGCGATGCCTTAGCATCTGGAATATGTCTCCAAATGCTCCAAATCTGGCAAAATACATATTTATACGATCAAAATAAGCTAAACGAATAAAGCCCACTCGAAAATATCTAATTTATACCAAAAATCCCCATATTAGCCAAATCTAGCCCCCAGAACCGTGTCGTGGAATCCGATAAAAATTACATCAATAGTATCCTTACACTCTCATGAGTTCGTACATACCAAGAACATCAAAATCAGACCTATAATGACCCCTCAAATCCCTAATTTACACTCTCCAAATTCAAGCCCTAATTCACCAATTTTAGGCTTTAAATTCCATATATTTCATCTTTAAACAAATAAGAATCAACATGGGTCGAGTATCGAGTTTAAAAATCTTACCTCCAAGTGTTCCCCTTTGATTCCCTCTTCAATCCTTCCTAAAAAGCTCAGAAAATGCTCAAAAATGGAGAAAGTTAGACCAAAACTCTCGAACATGGCTATTTAAACATTCATCCCAGGACAAAAATTCCTTCTTCGCGAAAGCGGTCAAAGCCTCGCGTTCGGGAAGCACAAATGATTAACAACTCAAATTTCCTCTTAAGTGAATGTGAACACTACCCTCACGAATGCGATAACTTACACAACTTAGCCTACGCGAACGCGTTTCCTCTATCGCGAACGCGATGCCGTAGGGCCTGGTGCCCAAGTCTTCTTCAACCTTCTACTCGAATGTGAACAGTGCCACATGTTCGCGATGCGCAATCAGACTCAACCTTCACGAATGCAGGATCAACATCAGGAACGCGAAGGGTAACTGGCCTACCTCACTAAACATCTCTTCACGAATGCGAAGGCCCTCTCACGAGCAGAACTCTGCATCATTGAACTGAAGAAATCTGCAACTTTCAAAACAAGAATTTGATTCGTTTAACCACCCGAAACACACCCGAAGCCCATGGGACCTCAACCAAGAATGACAACTTATCCCATATCATCATTCAAACTTGTTTCAACATTCGGAATGCTCAAAAAACATCAAAACACCAAGATCAAATCGAATTCAAGCCTAAGAATTCCAAAAATTTTAAAATTCCGCTTTCGATAATTAAGTCTACAAAACCTCATCTGAATGACCTGAAATTTTATATGCACATCAAAAATGACACAAACCTACTCCGATTCTTGGAATTTCATTCCGATCCCTATATCAAAATCTCACCTATCAACCGGAAAATGCTAAAATGTAAATTTCGCCAATTCTAGCCTAAATCTACCACGAACCTCCAAATTATATTCTGATCACGCTTCTAAGTCCCAAGTAACCTAACAGAGCTAATCAAATCATAGAAAATCCAAATCTGAGACCAAATACTAAAAAGTCAAGACTGATCAAACCTTTCAAATTCAAAGCTTCAAGCTGAGATCATCCTTCCGTATCTATCCCAATTAACCTGAAAACTAAAACCTATAATTTACATAAGTCACAATATATAATACGGGGCTAGTCATTCCTAACTGGTGAGCGAAGTACAAAAGCTCAAAACGACCGGTCGGGTCGTTACAAGCTAATCATAGGAAGTACAGCAGGCAGACCCTTTCACGGCTAATCAGAGTGTCATGGTTACATGTTAGTAGCCGTATGTTTATTATTACAACCACACCTAAGTTTTGGCTTCATTTATCTCTTTGGAAATTTCCTATGACGTTTCGTCTTCTTGTCACGGACTCAAGAAGCCGTATAATTGACACCACACAGAGAGTTTGTCTCAATGCCAGATATGTTGGACGGGCAATAAAATTATCCAGGGGCTTTTGGGGAACATCTGGAGCTCCCAAGTAATTGTATATAGGTGATGCAAAAAACTCCAATCAACCTCCTCCTAATAGGAACTAGCTGCTCAAGATCATGCATATCGTAACCAACATAAAACTCATGGACAATGTTTACTTTAATATCCCAGTGTTTCCAAACACGTAGCTCAACCCAATATCATGAATACCCTTATAAATTGATTGATACTTAGCTTTTAGATGGCGCTTATAAACAACCAACTCAGAGTGTATACGTCTCAGCCAACAAAGCTTGTACCAATCCTTGGCAGATGAGGGAATACTGTTAAGTATAAACTCTCACTATCACACAGGCTGTGGGCGTGAGGCTTCTATAGCTACAACTGCTTGCAACCCTTAACCTGACTTGAAGTGGCCTCCCCTCCTTTCCTATTTTTTGGTACAGATACAGAGGAAGCCTTGGCTTTGGTAAGAGTAGTAGCCTTGCGCTTTCCTTTATCATTGTCCTTCCTATGAGGCATATTTGTACCTACACAAGTAGACATTAGTCAGCCTTAGAGAAATTGAATAAATTCAAAACATGGTCTTATGATCCCAAACTTAAGAGTCCATTACATGATGTTCACAATATTAAGGTTACTCAGACATCACCTCGTCATTTTTGCATGAGAATCAATCAACGTCACAACTATATCTATTACAATCGCGATGCAAATAGCTACCATCCCAGCTCCGGTGAACCACCCCACACTTATGATTTCAAGGGATGCATGAAAACATAGCACTAGTATTACAATCTCAGAGACTTGGGCTCCAATAGGGACGAAGAATGTTGTTGAGGTATTTTGAACAACACTTAGCGTGCACTAGTACCATGGAAGTGCTTGTTGGAATGAGGGGTTGAATAACCCTCCCAAATCAACTTGGAAATTTCATGCTACCACCCTTGTAAATAATAACAATACCATTCATATGGGATTTATGGGGTTAGGACAAACAAGCACATTGTTACTATGAAGAACATACTCAAAAGTTATCTGATTTCATTACTTTACCCAATTTGAAATTTGATAAAGAAAAGAGTTAGAAACCATACCTTAGATGTGTGGGAGGGGGTTGTGCTACACCCCATATTTTCTTACATGAAAGTACGCCCTAAAAATTGATGAGAGCTCTGAAATGAGATATTACATCCCGTATTTTTATTGTATGTTAAAGTTTCATCGTATGTTAATCGACGTAAGCTCAGAAATGAGATTATTTTTGGGAATACAAATATTATGATATTTATAACAAGCAATAAGTAAGTGTCGCAGAAGATAAAGGGTAAACGAATCAAATAAAATGAATTTTATTGAAGGTTGTTGATTTGGAAAAAACATGGTCCAGGAATAATACCCAGTATTTATGGACTAGTACCATACAAGGTACTACATGACCATGATAATAAGATGCACAAAATATGTTAAAAGTGAGTAGTATTTTCAGTAACTTTAGATAATTTATACTTATGTGGATAATTGGGGAATCATAATTTATTAGGTGGGAGATTAACTTGTAAATTTGATTTTATGGATAATTATTTAGATGAAGATTTTGGATAATTACTAAGGGGACAATCTTACGTGGGTTTATGGAGCTTTAGCAGCAAGTTAAAGCCAATTCAATGGCTCATTAGTCTTTGTAAATTGGTGGCATGTCAGGAGAATTTTTTGGATAAAATAATTCCCAAAAATGGCGCCCACACCCACTAATATACAAGCTTCTCTAAACTACAATATTGGGAATCTTACTACAAAGTAACGTATGGGATTTGTTAATATAGGAGTTCAGAGGAATCCTTTACAAGGTCTCATACGGCAACGTGACTTTCTTCAGCAAACTTATATATAGTAAGTAATTTCAAAATGGACGTTAGCTTCAATCCAACAAGATCTCAACGAGATTTAATGAAAAAAAAAATTCCAACGAGATTTCTTAGCACTTCAGGAACGTGAGATTTTGTGATTCTAAAGGAGTACGGTGTAACCTTTTTCAAGAATATTATATGGACTTTTCCCTACTCCAAGTATGTTAAGGCTAAGCCCTTCTTTCAAGTTGGCATGATATTGTAATTACACGAGTTTGATAATGAGGTATAAAGAAAAATTCATATCCCGAAATTTACGTATATTTTCCTAGTCTTGTAAGATACAATATTCTCCTTATCACGATTTCATATCCAATTGAGTATTGTTTCTTCCAGTAAAGAGAGAAGAGAGACAATCAATATATATATATATATATATATATATATATATATATATATATATATATATATATATATATATAGTATTATTGTATTTTCATTACCATCAAGCTATAATCAATGGGTATACCTCTGTTGGGCAGCCTCAGATTAGATGGTAAGTTATATACCGAGCCTACTGTGGTTGAGCTCGTATGAGCAAGCCTAGTTGGCCGAGATACAGAGCCTAGTATGGACGAGTGCCTAAGAGCGAGCCTACTATGGAAGAGTATATATATACATATATCAAACCTTATTAGGCCGGACATCTATTTTGCTTACTATATTGAGAAAGTTAATTCAGTATCAGCAGGTGAGCATATGTTCAAATTATCTTTGACTTCCAGTTACTTTCAGTTATTGTATTATCAGTTCAGTTTTAGCTTTCAGTATATTGTCTTACATATTCGGTACTTTATTTCATACGAACGTCGCTTTTCTAAGGGTGATGCATTTCGTGCGTGCATATTCAAACGTATAAATGGGTAGACCTCCTTATTAAGTGTTGTCCAAGTTCAGCTTGATTGGTAAGCTCCATGACCTTTAGAGTTTCCGAGTCTAGAGCTTTATGTACATCTTCTGTATATATGTATATATGTTATGAGAAGGACGGGGCCCTATTCCGATTATAGTATATCCATCAGTAGAGGATTGTTGACATATCATGTCAGTTAGTGCAGTATGTTGGACTTGTAAGCCTTTTATGTATATCTTGTTGGTTTGCCAGTTGTAATAGTTATGATGGACTTGTCGGTCCAGCTTTATATTAATGTTTTGTCAGCATTCGCAATAGTCTAGCAATGTGGCCCATGGCCGAAGTATAACAGTATATGTTTAGAGTCTCTTAGTTGTAAGTTGGTACGCAAGGATCGGTAAGGCACCACGTGCCGGTCTTACACCCCAAGTTCGGGACATGACAAAAGTGGTATCAGTTCTGTTCTAGGGAATCTACAAGTCATGTCTAGGAGAGTCTTGTTTACGGGACTGTTGTGCACCATACTTATAAGCAAGAGGCTACATGGCATTTAGGATGGTCACTCTTTCTTCTTACTCTAGATTGTGTTTTAGAGATTACTTGTAAGAATTCAAACTCTTAGACTCTATTTTATTCATAATCAGATGATATCTATATTCATAAAGACGATTGGTAAGAGATATGGCTATGGAAGAGTTGAGTCAGAGGAACTCTACCTTGCATCATGCTTATGATAAATAAATGTGAGGTCTTCAGCAGATTATATGTGTATTGAAAGGTGTAAGCTTCTGATAAGGAGCCTTAAGGAAGGAATATCTATCCACTCGTATGGTAAAAAGGAATAAGAGATTTGGAAGATAGACAAAAGTTTCGACTAATAAAATAAGCAATATGAAGAAGGGTATGAGGCGCCAAGTTAATCAAGATTATCAGTATTCACAAATTTAAGAAGAGGAATATAAGACTTTTGAACTACCTTAAACAATGATATGAGTACGTACAAATGGCCACACTCATCTCATTATGCCCTATAACAGAAGTAGTATAAAAAGGATGGGACATCAGGATCCCGCTGGGGTTAGAGTAATCCAAAATGGTGAATGAATTGGTTGTGTTAGTTGACATTTACGAAGGATATTACGAATGTACTAATAGATCTTCTTGTGAGACATCCAGATGGTAAACTCTAGAATATTACAATTAGATGTGAATACTAGCATGATGAAAACAATCAGAAGATAGGCACTGAAAGCCTGGAAGGGATAAATATTGCCTTAGTGTGACTCTCGTCCCTAGTAGAGCGAGGACATTTAGAAACCCGAAGAGCCGATGAATGAAGCAAGGGGAGATAAAAGCAAAAGAATGTCTTGTTGAAGTTTTCACAAGAAAGGGATAGGCAGAAATATTAGTAGAGTAATGAGAAGAGAGATAAGGAAGAATTATGAGTAAGATGCAATACATGGATGACAACGGTATATAAAAAAAGATGACGGTATTACAGCGTCCATGCTCAGGTGAATAAGAGACGAGAGGTGATAGGCCTTAAGATAGCAAAAGAGTATAGGCTATACAGTTATATCCTCATTTTGAGAAAAAAGTTCACAACTCCAATGCGGTTACCAAATGGAAAAGTTAGACCCTAGAATAATAGAAATCAGTATGGGCTGGTAAATAAGATAAACTAAACATGAATTAGGGATTTAGTGATTGATAATCGTCTACATCATGAGAATTTCAAACTTTTTTTCGACAATAGTAGAATGGACAATGGAAGAAGATTCATGAGAAATTCAGAGAATGGTCATTCAGGAAGATATTTCCCTAAAGTAAGCAATGTGGGCAAAGTTAAGCTTAAGAGACTGTATTTGCCAAAGTAATTGTCACCCTCGCAATTAAGGAATTTAATTATCCTTAGTACAAAAGGATTATTATACGGTGAGTAAGGGTCATCGATGATATGAAAGAACGCCAAAAATGAAGAGGAAAATCATCTAAAGGCATATTGTCATAGCTCCAACTCTTAGTACTCCCCGAAAACGGGGAAAATGGAGTGATGTGATATTAAGTCAGAATTAAGTGATTCAAGTAACTATGAGATGGAAGAGAAAGAATGCGACAAAAATAAGAAAGGGATGAAATGGCACCTATTCAGGTCCTACAAATATGCTACGATTCCAGAACATTATGCAACCACGACATCAAGGAAAGGAAGTAAGGGTTCCTTCCTGGGATATTATTGATAAATAAGGAGCTAATGTGAGAGGTAAGTTAAGAAAAAGGAAATAAACCAAGAAAGATTACTCGAAATGTTGATATAAGAATTGGCCAACGAGTAGTTAGTAGTTGATTCAGGTACAGCCTAGTTATGGCCAGATAAGAGAATGCAGACAAATCAATAGATCATGCAATATAAGCATTGTAAACTCCAACATGAGGCATTCAGTCTCGTAGATATGACATTGTAACCTTAAGAAATATTAAGATAGAAATTGAGGTAGTAAAGGTATTGTATGAGGGTTACAGAGATGAAAAAGAGTTCCACTGGGAAGATAATCAAAATATTAGCTCAGAAGCAACTTTACGAGCACAAGGTCATGAATTTAAGTAAGTAAGGATAATTACAAGTAAGAAATAACATCAACAATCCCGCCGGACAAACGATGTAATAAGATTGCAGCCCTGCAAGAATCAGAGGGTCCTCCCTAAGAACTACAATGAAAAACTAGCTCAAGAAATAAGGAAGAAGACTTCAACTTAAGAACGGTGACCTAAAGAGGAAATGGTCAAGTAATAACAGTCTCACAACAATATTATATGCATTTCATAAGAAGGTGGCACCTACCATGGTTAATGAACGGGGAGTAAAGTAAGAATTTATTTTCAAGATCATATAAGTTGTTGGGAATTCCAATATGTTTGGGCACTATGATAAGCTAAGTGTGGACACAACAAGGGGGCAAAAAGACCAGAAAAAGTAATAGATTACGTTAAAAGAAAGATAATATAGAACGAAAGGAATTATTCGATCAGTGATCTAGAGTTGGTTACGTTATGAACGCACTTAAGAGTTCAGAGTATTATTCACATAATATATATATTGACAAAAGTTGGAGATAACTTAAGCCTGCATAAACGTTGATCAGAGGAAAGAGGAAACTAAAGAGTTACATCAACTAAGTACATCATGAATTTGAGTATTGAACCCAAAAACTTATGGACATGGTGATTGAGAATATTGCAGAGTCACTATTAATATCAGAGGTCCAGTTAGAAGAATACTAGCCTTATAAGAAGTCAGTATAAAGCTCTCATCGAATCATGTTAAAAGTTACAAGTATTGTAATAGAAGTTCAAGTTGTGGATGTGTATTCCTATATGGAAGGGAGCTCAGGAAAGAGATAGAAGATGTGATGCGACATTTTAAGGTAAGTAAGGTAAAGGTGAACAACATACGAGATACTCAAGAGCAGAAGATTGTGAATAATCTATACTTCAGATAGAGGGCTAGAAGCACCGAGATTCAGTATCCAGGAATGACAATGGCGTCTTTAGAGGCATATGTTAGAGCCTATGGTTTCTAGGTTTCGAGAGGTCTAGTTAATAAAGTAAAAAAAGAGTTAGAGATGATTTGATATCTCGCTTGATGTTCCAGAATAATATAAGGAAATCTATGATGCAAGGAAGTTAGGAACGTTTTGAGTAGTTTAAATGGATATGTATGGGTTGCAAGCTAATTTATGGTAGAATGGTAAGATTGCAGGAAGCAAGAGTAAGGATAAGAAAGGGCAAGTGAGAAGGTGACGAGAATGTATAAGCCCTCGGTATTAAGCCTGTTAATATGAGAGAGAGTTGATGGGTTCTCTATATTAAATAAAGCTTATTATAGCCTAAATGAGCTCAAAGGAGTCTCCAACTAGTAGCATTTAGAAGATATAGAATGTTGACCTAGTAATTAAAAAATGAATGTGTAGTTGTGACAGATAAAGGATGACATTTGGGACTTCGATTGAATAATGATTTGAAGAAAAAAAATGGAGAAGGAGAAAAGATTTTGCGGATGGCAGGAGATTAGAATACCCCCATAAGGTGAATCACATCAAGATACTATGAAATATGATTATGGATATCACTTCAAATATTCCTCAATGCAATGTAAGCCCTAGTATAAAGATATTACGTAAGAAGTTTCAAATTATTAGTGGTATATTGTAGATCAATATTGAGGCAAATCATAATAGATTGACAAAAGTCACAAAGTATGAGCTGAGATTAGGTCATCATTCTTAATATGAACGGTAATAGGGAAGGCTAGATTTATACATATGGAAGAAGCAACAAGAGTAAGCTAGAATTTGGTAGTAGACCTTTGCAACGATAAAGTGAAGTAAGAGTTACGGCATAGTATGACCTACCTGGATGCAGTAAAATCATGCAGATGGGTAACCTAGTCTATGAAACAAGATGTAACAATATTCTTAATTTTAACAAAGTACCAAGCAAAGAACTTTAGTATACATACAAATTCCTAGAGGGACATTTTATCAAGCTCTATATATGATTGCAAAGTGAGACCTAGAGATTGGCTAGAGGCTAGATGTAACGACCCCGCTAGTCGTTTTATAAGTTACCATTTCATTTCCCCCATTTCTTCTTCTTTACATCTTGTTCAGCTGTATGTGTGTGTTAGTTTAGGTTCAGAGAGGTTTTGTAAAGAAATAAGACACTTAGTCTCTTAAGTTGGCCTTTTAATTGGAAAAGTCAACCGAAAGTTGACTTCTGGGTAAAAAAATATTGGAATTTGGTTTTGAGTATTCGGATAGCTTTGGGAGGTGATTTTGAACTTAAAAGCATGATCAGGATGTGGTTTGGAGATCTGGAGTAGATTTAGGCTTGAATTGGCGAAATTGAAATTTTGGCGTTTTCCGATTAATAAGGGAGATTTTAATATATAGGGGTTTGAATAGAATTCCGGAAGTTGGAGTAGGTCTTTCCATTTTGTGACGTGTGTGCAAAGTTTCAGGTCATTCGGACGATGTTTGATAGACTTTTTGATCGAAAGCGAAATGTTTTTATGTTATTTTGGGTGTTCCGAAGGTTGGAACACGTTTGAATGATGTTATGGATATGTTGGCATGTTTGCTCGAGGTCTCGAGGGCCTGGAGTGAGTTTGGGTCGTTGAATGGATCAAATGCTTATTTTGAAAGTGGCAAATTTTCTACTATTTTTGTTGCAGACTTTTGACCTTTGCGTTTGCGAGAGGGTTCTCGCGTTCGCGAAGGGATGAGTAGTAAGACTAGAATTTGGCCTTCATGTTTGCGATGCTGGTCCCGTATTCATTAGGAGTGAGGTTCTGAGTATATCTCAAACGCAATGAGGTTCCCGCTTTCGCGTAGAGTAATTGGAGCAGCTACGGTACTAGTTATTGTGCTTCGCGTTCGTGCTGGGTGTGTCGCGTTCGCGATGGTCTGAGAAGCTGAAGCTTCATGTTCGCCTTTAGTTGGTCGCATTTGTGAAGAAGGATTTTGTGGTTAAGGGATTTTTGTGCTTTGTGAATGCGAGGTTTTGACCACGTTTGCTAAGAAGGAAAGGGTCACCTGGGCCGAATGTTTAAATAGCTATCATTCGCGATTTTGGGTCTAACTTCAACCATTTTTGAGCGATTTTAGAGCTTTTTGGGAAGAATTGAAGAGCAAATAAAAGGGAAACACTTGGAGGTAAGATTTATGGACTTAATACTCAATACTATTGTTATTTCTACCTAATTAAACATGAAATTTGTGGAATCTAAAGCCTAAAATTTGGAAAGTTAGAGCTTGGAATTTGAGACTTTGATTTGAGGATTTCGGGGGTCTTTTGTGGTTGAGTTTTGATTTATTTGATATGTATTAACTCGTGTGAGTGTAAGGATTCCAGTTTTGTGATTTTTATTGGAATTCAAGATGTGGGCACGGGGTCGGGTTTGGCCAATTTTTGGATTTTTTTTATGTTAATTGGTTATTTTCGAGTGAGCTTTGTTCCCATTAGATTATTTTGATGGTATAAATATATTTTTGGTTCGATTTGGAGCATCTGAAGGCCGAGTTTAGAGGCAAAGGCATCGTTGGTTAGAGTTTGGACCGGATAGAGGTACATAATGATCATAAATGCTGTCCTGGGGGTACGAAACCCCATATCATTGTGCTACTTTAAGGGTGTGCTTGGTATAACGAAAAATATTTTCCATGGAAAATATTTATCAAAAAAAAATATTTTCTTAGAAAATAAGTAGTAATCTTATTCATTTTCCGGTGTTTTGTATGCAAATTAAGGAAAATGACTTCTCAAGAGTATTCATAAACAATTTAGATATAATAAATGTGAAGCCATAAACTTTTATAGAAACAACCTTCCGGACCCACAAATTTCATAAACTTTCGAACCGCTAAACATTCAAAATCGTAAAATTTCGAACGCGTAAAGTTTATAATTTCTGAACCTTTAAACTTCTAAACACATAAACCTCCGAACTCATAAATTTGGAACTTGTAAACTTTTAAGCCTTTAAACCAATAAATAATAAAACTAAAACTGAATAATATATTTAAAAAGAAATTCTGGGAGGTGGGGGGTGGGTGGCGGGGATGGGGGCAGTAACACGAAAAAAATAGAAATTTAAATTACAAAAATGTTAAAATTCTTTTTTGTGCGGGGGGGGGGGGGGGGGGGGGTTATGGATGGTGGGTGGAGTAGAAAAATGAAAAAAAATAGAAATTTGAAATTATAAAAAAAAATTAAGTTAAAAAAATTATTTTTTTGCGGGGACGGGGGGAGGGGGATAGTAAGGTGGGTGGTAACGAAAAACCTGAATTTTTAAAAAACAACTTTTTTTTGTAGTGGGGGTGGGGTGGGGGTTGGTGAGGGTGGGGAAGATTGAGAAGGAGCTTTGAAAAATATTTTTCCTTCTCTTGGTAAGAAAAATATTTTCCTCCAGTTGGAGGAAAATGAATTGACAAGGAAAATATTTTCCAAAATATTTAAGCCCACCAAACATGGAAAATTGAAAACATTGTCCGAAAAATATATTCCTTCATACCATACACACCCTAAGGTGGCGTAGATGCTAGATAACAAGCATGGGGTCGTCCCCGTTGGGGATCGTGACTTAGTCCGTGATGTATGATTGTTAGTCGTGTATTTGATTGAAAACTATTTGATATCATTGTGTTTGGAAGATATTTTCGTATTTTGGGCTGAATGCCATATTTGGGCCTCGAACCGACAATTTTTGACACTTAGGGAATTTTTACTACTATTTCTCAATGTTTTGACTTTCTATTCGTACTCAGTCATGCAGTATTCTACGATTTTTGTAACTCAGACATATTTACTCTGTTTAGATATTTTAAATGATATTTTGGGCTAAACAGCATGTTTTACTATTGCTGAGTGGCTTGAGAGATTTCTGACTGAGTGAGGCCGATGGCTTGTGTTGTAAGGATATTATGGGATCGGGCTGCGTGCCACAACAGTGTTGTACTGATTCATGATTATGAGTCCAAGGGCCTGATTTGTTACACCATGAAGTTGCTTGTTTAAAGGTCAGGGGCCAGTTTGATTATGTCACGAGATGGCTTGTTATAGCACTTAGGCTGTAGGAGCCCCTCTGGAGTCTGCACCCCTCCAGTGAGCGTAGGTACCCAGTGTGAGATGTGATATTGCCCGAGGGACTGTTGTTGATTCATGTTATTTCCCGAAAGACTGGTACGAGTGATTGTGAGGTAGCTCGAGGGGCAGTTATGGTACTTGTTTTGCCCGAGGGGATGATTTATATTTCTATCCTTTTTCTCATTATTTTCATCACTCGTTTGGACTAGTGAAAAATTTTTTAAAAACATTTTTACCGAACTGAGATGTTTTTACGAGTGTTGCTGCTTTACTGCATTGTTCTGGACTTATACTGTTTTGCTATAGTTTAATGTTGTAGTTTATGCCTTTTATTACTACTCAGCTGCCTTTACTTCTATTACATACTAAGTTGGCATACTCATATTACTCCCTGTACCTTGTGTACAAATCCTGGAGTCTCCGGTCATGTTAGCGGGTGCTGATTTGTCTACTACCAGGCTTTTATTGAGTTGACTAGGTAGATATTTGGCGTTCGCAGCCCAGTGCTTCTCCTTCCTATCTTTACTTCGTTTTATATTAGCTTTAGTTCAGACTATGTTGTCTTTTTGTATCCCTAGAAGAGTTGTAATTGCTTTTGACTGGTGATACCCCGATATCGGACTGTGTTTTGTTTCCGCACTATTCTATTCCACCTTACATTTTGGGATTTTTAGCTTATTAATGACTTTAAATGACTTATTATAATTTTTTTTGGTTTGTTTGGGGTTTGTGTTGGTTGAACTAGTTTCGCGATAGGCGCCATCACGACCGAGTACGTTTTAGGATCATGACAAGTTGGTATCAGAGCCTAGGTTGCATAGGTCTCACAAGTCATGAACAAGTTTAGTAGAGTCCCACCAATCGGTACAGAGACGTCTGTATTTGTTCTCAGGAGGCTGCAAAACCTTTATAAAAAACTTCATATTCTTGAATTCTTGTCGTGTGAATCTGTTGATCCGAGTACTAAACATTTGTTATTCTATTCTCTCACAGATACACCAGAGGTCGAGGAAGTGGTTTAGGCCGTGGTAGGGGTATGGCTATAGCCTGCACAGCAGCTAGGGTAGCACCTGCAAATCCACCTGCCACCCTAGTTCATGATCAAGTCCCTGTTGTGGACACTCCAGTAGCACCAGCTCAGGCACCAGCCGTGCCTGTTTTGATTCTAAGCCTTCAGGAGGCCCTGGCCCAGATTATATTAGTGTGCAGTGGCCTAGCTCAAGCGGTCTCAGTTATGATAGCCGCAACTACTTCTCAAGCCGGGGGAGGTACTCGGACTCCCGCCGCTCCCACACCTGAGCAGGTCATGCAGGGACATTAGACACCGGGATCAGCTCCAGCCTAGGCAGTTGCAGCTACTCAGACTATGTAGCTCCTGTTATGCTAGAGGACGGGCGGCGTAAATTGAAGAGGTTTGGTAGACTTCAGCCTCCAAATTATAGTGGTACAGAGGGCGAGGATGCCCAGAGTTTCTTGGACAAGTGTTAGAGCATTCTTAGTATAGTGGGTATTTTGGAGACTAGCAAGGTAGAATTTACAACTTTTCAGTTTTCTAGAGCTGCCTTCACTTGGTGGGAGGATTATGAGAGGTGTAGGCCTGTTGGTGCAGCGCCCCTTGCCTAGAAGCAATTCTCCGTTCTCGTTTTAGAGAAGTATGTGTTAGAGTCTCACAGATAGGAGCTGTGCAATCAGTTTGAGCAGTTGTGATGCAGTATGATATAAGGTTCTCGGAGTTAGCTCGTCATGCTGTTTAGTTGGTTCCTATGGAGAAAGAGAGGATCAGGAGGTTCTTTGATGGCCTCACATATCAGCTTCAGATTCTCATGACCAGGGAGAGGGTGTCAAGTGCTATGTTTGAGGAGGTTGTTGATATCGCTCACGAGATTGAGTCAGTTCATCTCTAGGAGCGAGATAAGAGGGAGGCCTCAGGGATTTGGTAGTTTAGGTGGTGCCCTTCGGGAGGTTAGTTTTAGCACGGCAGAGGCCTTCCATTCAGGCATGCTTAGTCAGCTCGCCCAGGTTATCGGGGGCCATCATCGGGTCATGGATCTCACAGTTCTCATCAAGTTCATTTATCACTCAGTGCCCTTCCAGTCCAAAGCTCGTCCCATGCTCCATCAGTTCAGGGATCTTCTATGCCAGGTGCATCTGCTAGTTATCCTGGTGCTAGGGTTTCCTTTCAGTCCCTGTCTCTAGCACTAGAGAGTGTTAAGAGTGTTGAGAGTTGGGTTACATGTAGAGGCAGTATCATTGTCGTCTTGGAGGTTCATCTCAGCAGAGGAGCCAGTCATCGACTTCGACACCAGTTACTTCACTACCCACCTAGTTAGCTAGGGGTAGAGAACAGTTAGCTAAGGGTCGCCCCAGAGGGGGAGGTCAATCAGGTGGTGGTCAGACCCGTTTCTATGCGCTCCCAGCTAGACTCGATGTTATTGCTTCAAATAGTGTGATTATAGGTATTGTGTCAGTCTTCCACAGAGATGCCTCTGTGTTATTTGATCCCGGTTTCACTTTTTCATATGTGTCATCATACTTTGCTCGATATTTGGGTACGCCCCATTGTCGCGCCCTATTTTTCTCACAAAATCATGTTTTTGACAATTGGGAAGACAACTCGTTCCCTTTTGGGAATTGGGTTTAAGAGAACTGAAGAGTCGCCACCTAATGATTTATGTTCATTAGGACACAAAGAATGGTTTTGTTTAGATAACCAGAGATTGGGTAAGGGCTTGAAATTATCCTGAGGGAAAGGTGTTAGGCACCCCTCAAGATCCACTAGTGTGGTTCCTGGCCAAGCTATTGTTGTGACTTAAATACAAATAATACATAAGAAAGTAAGAGTATCACATAAGAGGGGATTTTCACATAAAGGTTAGAAATAAACAAAGTTCAAAGGCATAGGAGAGAGTTGATTTAGAAGAAACATTTTTAATGATTTAAAGGAACAAAGAGCAAAGGAAGGGAAGGGGGTCCTAGGTTTATTAATAATATGGATCACGTCAATGTAATACCCGGTAATCACTCGTCAGAGAGAGGCTACACATGGTATTAGCACATCGGTCATTGTATCCATATCTACCCTTTCCCACCCCTTTAAGGTACTAAAGTGCGAAATAGTCTCGTTTGCTTATTACATGCTATTACCCGTCCCAAATCTATCAATCCTGGAGGTATTTGGGATTACTAACCCTAATGGGAGGAGATAGTGGCTTATTTGTGGTTTAAAAAGGATTAAAATACTAAGGCGGCAAACAAAACACATATAGCAAGTTTTGGGGGAGAGCACATAAACCAATAACAAGGCTCAGACAAACTTTCTTTAAAACCAGAGAAAGCACATAGTTTAGCATGTCTTACACGTATTGTTTAAGGTCTAATTAAAACTTAAAGATTTGAGGAAGATTGATCTATTATATAATTCAGATAGGAAGCCTGACTCAGGCATGCCTGCTAGTTGTAGTTAATAAAAAAATCTGATTCAGTTTGTAAGTTTACCCTAAGGCTTGCCTAAGTGATAGAAGAAAATCTATAGGCATGATATCTACAAATTTCAGGAATAAGAGCATGAACTAATTACATGTTGATTCAAGTAAAGGTTTCTATTTTAATAGACAGATTACAAGTTTTGCAATTAATAATGCATTACTATTGACAGTTCAAACTTGCAAAAGAGCGAGGCTATTCAGATTTTAATTAGAACCCCTATAGGCATGATTTCTATATGTTTGCCAACTTAAAAACATTGTTATAGACGTAGAAGAGTGCAAAGATTTTGTAACATAATTATCCAAGCGTTGCATGACATCTGATTACTTTTTTTGTTATTAGGACCTGTAGATAAGTTTGCCTAGTGAAAAGCAGGTGTGCCAGAAACAGAAAGGACCTATAGGCATATTCTCTATGTGTGTGTGTAGGAGCTATAGATATAGTATCTACATGAAAGTGCAGGATCCCTATGGACATGGTAGCTAAATGAGATGCAGAAGTTCTTATAGACATGGTAACTATATAAAAATGAAGAAATTAAAGATACATATAGGAAATGATATCTATATAAATGCAGAAGTGCAGAAACTATAGACAGGATATCTATATGAATGCAGAATCAGAAATTTCCTATGAAAAGGATATTTATGACATGTGCAGAAATCAGTTCCCTATGAATATGATATCTATGTGTCATGTAGAAATCAGAAATTCCCTATGAACAGGATATCTACCCTTTCTTCATGAACAATTACTCCTCCCTTTTCACTAACGGCCTGAATCAAAAGGGGAAGCCGAGCGGGTTGGATAAATGGGTCAGGGGTCGGGTTAAATTGAGATTGGGTTGGGTAATTTAGGATTTGATATTGGGTTACTTGGGGATGGTCAAATTGGGCTAAAATTGAAATGAAATAGGGCTAGTATTTAAATAGCCACTTTTTTCTTTTTATTTTATAAAAATAGTAAAATAATTTCTAAAAATAAATTAATGGTGCTAATTTAATTAGTAGTATATAAATATTAGAAAAAATACTGGAATCAAATTTGTAACTACAAACACCATTAATTCTTAAAATAGGCTAAAATTATAATTTAGTGCAACTTAGCATTAAAAATGCCAAATCAATTTATAAAAATGTGTAAAAATTACTTTAGCTATATATTGGCATAAATATAAGATTAATCCAAATTAGTCATCAAAATAATAATTTGAGGAATACTTATTAATTTTTGTACTGCTAAAATAGCGCAATAAATTAGTTTAAATTTATTAAAAAAATGGAAAAAATGATAAAACCCTAGAACATGCTTATACATACATATATATATACTATTTTTAAAGTATTTTGTAGATAAAAATATACATTAAAAAATTGGGTATCAACAGCTGCCCCTCTTTGCCCGGGAAGGATGAAAGAGTTGTCGGGTAAAGATATGATGGCAAATTTTTGACCGGGCAAAATGGTTTGAATAATTTGACCATGTCATGGTTCCTGAGCTACCTACATATCCCTGGTCTTACAGGATTCAGGACATATGTAGTTCAGGATCGGTCGGCGGAGTATGCCGATGGAGGTTTTCAAAGAACGGACGCAACGTTTAGTCTGGAATGGATGGTTAAGGTCTAACAGGGCTGCGGGAACTGGAGTGGGGTCGCTCCTGCTGAGACGACGGTTGCTTTCTAGTTTACCTACAAATAAGCAAAAGAAGCATATATTGTACACAAAATTAAATGTGATACATTTTCCCGTTGGACCATGAATGTTGTCTTTGAACGGTTAGGATGATGTCCGTAGACCATGATGTCCTGGGCCATGAAGCTTATAATAAAGGATTCGCAGGCCATGAAATGATGTCGTCCGGCTATGGGGATGATGCCTACGAGCTATGATGCCTTTGAATAATGATATGCAAGAGATAAAATGGGTCCTCAGGCCATGGCATAGCGTTCTCAGGCTATGAAGATGCTTCTTCCAAATAATGAAGCCTTTGGATAGTTTGGCAATCTTTCAGCCCATGAGATGCAGAAGATGGCGATCTTTCAGCCGATGCAAAATGTAATTGAGGTGGTGTTTTTTCAGCCAATGCAAAATGAAATAAGTGGCGATATTTCAGCCATGCAAGTGCAAAATAGAGTGGCGATATTTCAGCCATGCAAGATGTGATGAAAGTGGTGGTATTGCAGCCGTGCAAGGAGTAAAGTAAAGTGGCGATATTTCAGCCACGCAATTAATAAATAAAGTGGCGATATTTTAGCCGTGCAAGGAGTAAAATAAACTGGCAATATTTCATTCGTGCAAGAAGTAAATAAAGTGACGGTATTTCAGCCATGCAAGTGCAAAATAAAGTGGAGATATTTAAGCCATGCAAGTGAAAAATAAAGCAACAATTCTTTAGCCATGCAATATATAAATGAAGCGGTGATCTTTCAGCAATTCAAATGGAGGTAGAGCTTAACCTCGGAAGGTAGAATAATAGCCTTGCAATGCAAAAAATGCAGATGGAGGTAGAGCGTAACCTCGGAAGGCAGAATGGTAGCCTTATGAAAAGTAGAAAATGCAAATGGAAACAGAGCTTAGTCTCGGAAGGCAGAACGGTAGCCTTATACAATGCAAGAAATGCATATGGAGGCAGAGATTAGTCTCGGAAGGCAAAATAGCAGCCTTATGCAATGCAAGAAATGTAGATGGAGATATAGCTTAGTCTGGGAAGACAAAATGGTAGCCTTATGCAATGCGAGAATGCAGGTGGAGACAGAGCTTAGTCTCGGAAGGCAGAATGGTAGCCTTATGCAAGAGATAAAAGGCGAATAGTAATAAAATTTCTTAGCTCATAGATGATAGTTGATTGTGATATTGCGGCTATTTAGGATATTGTATGCGGATAGCAACTGTGGATAGGTGTGACAGTTCTGAGAGTTGTATTCCTGAATTGTATGAGTGTATAATGTATGATTTTGCGACTTGGGTGCCTGCATCCATAGAAAAGTCATGAGTTTTGTAAAGGGCAAAGGTTAGTTCGTGTCCACGTTTTTCTTGACCTGATTGGCCCTGTTCTGACTATGCAGCATGTATTATTGGGGTAGAGTTGCTAAACAAAAAAGACATGCATGAGTTTGTAAACAATATGATATGAGTATATATTTAAGAAATAGTTTTTGGATGAACCGATGACTGTGACGTGGTTCAGGATATTGCAACCAGTTCAGGCTCCTCCTAAAAATTCTACCCCAGTTTACTGGGTTGCCTCTCCTGACGGTTTCTTGTGATGATCGGCTGGAATTACTTCGGAATTTTGAGGGTCCACCTCAAAATTCTGCCCCAAATTCCAAATGTGGGGGAAAATGAAAATTTTATTGAATTGTGACCAAACCCATAGGGCTGCCTATGTATCCCCTGTTAAATAGGAATCAGTTCAGACGTAGTTCGAATTACATCATATATGAAAGCATAAAGATTAAATTTAGTATCGCTTGACTGCTTCTAAATTGATCGGCTTTGGCCAAACTTCTCCATCTATTTCTGCAAGTATGAGGCTCCTCCTATTAGAATATGCTGGACCATGTATGGACCGTGCCAATTGGAAGAGAATTTCCCTTTGGCTTCATCTTGATACATGAAAATTTTCTTTAATACCAGTTTCCCTGGTGTGAACCGTCTTGGTTTGACTCTCTTGTTGTAGGCTCTAGACATTCTAGTCTGATAAAGTTTACCGTGACAAATTGCGTTCAATCTCTTTCCATCTATAAGATCTAGATACTCGTAATGAGCTTTTACCCACTTTGCGTCGTCCAGCTCGGCCTCTAATATGATCCTCAAGGAAGTAATCTCTACTTCAGCAAGAATGACTACTTCTATGCAATATAACAGCATGTAGAGGGTTGCCCCTATTAATATACAGACTATTGTGTGGTACCCCAATAAAGCATATGATAGTTTCTCGTGCCACTATTTATGCTTCTCTATCATCTTCCTTAGTATCTTCTTAATATTTTTATTGGCAGCTTCTACGGCTCCATTCATCTAAGGCTAGTAGGCTGTGTAATTCTTGTGTCTGATCTTGAAGGTCTTACACATAGCTTTCATTAAGTCACTATTGAGGTTGGAGCCATCAGTAATGATTGACTCCGAAATTCTTAATCGGCAAACAATATTGTCGCAGACAAAATCTGCCACGACTTTCTTAGTCACTGCTTTATAAGATGCTGCTTCGATCCAATTGGTGAAATAATCAATTGCTACTAGGATGAACCTGTGTCTGTTGGAAGCGGCAGGTTCGATTAGTCCAATAACATCCATTCCCCATGCAGCGAATGGCCATGGTGAGCTTGTTG
Organism: Nicotiana benthamiana; assembly: GCA_034376525.1. Classification (NCBI taxonomy): domain Eukaryota; kingdom Viridiplantae; phylum Streptophyta; class Magnoliopsida; order Solanales; family Solanaceae; genus Nicotiana; species Nicotiana benthamiana. The sequence goes on from CM067324.1 coordinate 10,474,666, forward strand.
TATTAAGCGCATTTGGGGGTACCTTTATCATGTCTGCATGTACCTGACAGCGGTGGCATTTTTGAACGTATTGGATGTAGTGCGTTTCCATAGTCATCCCAAAATAACCAGCCCGGAGTATCTTTTTGGCTCAGACAAAACCTTTCATATGTGGACTGCAGGTCCGGTCATGAATTTCCTCTAGCAGTTTAAATGCTTCCTTTGCATCAACACACCTTAATAATCCCGAATCAGGAGTCCTCCTATACAGGATTCCTCCGCAGTGAAAGAAATTGTTGGCCAACCTTCGAAGTATGCGCTTTTGAGTAGCATTTGCAAGTTTTGGGTATTCTTCTTTTGCCAAATATTCCTTGATTTCATGAAACCAAGGCTTTCCATTTGCTTCTTCCTCAATATGAGCACAGTAATCTGGCTTATCATCAATTTCATCGTTAAAGGATCAATGAAGTTTGTATCTGGATGTTGTATTATAGATGACAGGGTAGCCAATGCATCGGCAAACTCATTCTGGACTCTGGGAAGCTGGAACTCTGTTTTTGTGAACCTCTTTCTCAACTCTTGTACATGGTGCACATAAGGGAGTATCTTGGAATTCTTGCTCACCCATTCTCCTCATACCTGATGCATGAGTAGGTCTAAGTCCCCAATTTTAGAAACTCTTGGATGTTCATGTCAATGGTCATCTTGAGCCCTAAGATGTAGGCTTCGTACTCGATCATATTATTGGTGCAAGGAAACCTGAGTTTGGCAGACATCGGATAATGCTGACCAGTTTCTGATACTAGGATTGCTCCTATGCTGACTCCTTTGAAATTTATTGTTCCTTCAAAAAACATTCTCCACCCTTCATAGGATTGTGCAATATCTTCTCCTATGAATGATACCTCTTCATCTGGAAAATATGTTTTTAGGGGTTTGTATTCTGCGTCCACAGGGTTTTCAGCGAGGTAATCTACCAATTCATGTCCCTTGATTGCTTTCTGATTCACGTCGACAATGTCAAATTCACACAACAAGATTGGCCACTTGGCTATCTTACCAGTGGGCATAAGCTTCTAAAAGATGTACATTAAAGGATCCATCTTTTATATGAGAAATGTAGTATAGGCACAGAATTAGTGCCTCAGCTTTTGGGCTACCCAAGTTAGAGCACAACATCTGTGTTCTGATAGAGAATACCGGGCCTCGTACGGATTGAAATCTTGCTGAGGTAGTAAATATCATGTTCTTTCTTTTATGTCTAATCATGCTGCCCCAAGACGCACCCAAAGGCAACATCTAATATTGCAATGTAGAGTAATAGCGGTCCACCTGGATCGAGTGGGACAAAAACTGGTGGCATTGACAAGTAATCCTTGATTTTGTCGAAAGATTTCTTGAATTCGTCGATCAATTCGGTGGCGGCATCCTTTTTCAACATCTTGAAGATTGGCTAACAGATAACTGTAGATTGTGCTACGAACTGGCTGATATAGTTAACTCTCCCAAAGAAACTCATTATGTCCTTCTTGTTCTTTGGCGGTGGCAATTCTTGAATAGCTTTAACCTTTAATGGATCCAGTTCTATTCCTCGGTGACTCACGATTAACCCAATTAATTTTCCGGCAAGAACCACAAATGCACATTTCACGGGATTCAATTTCAGGTTGTACCTTCTCAGTCTATTGAAAAACTCTCTCAAATCTTCCATGTGATCAGTGGCTTTCTTGGATTTTATGATGACATCATCAGCATACACCTCAATCTCCTTGTGTATCATATCATGCAAAATAGTTGTCATGGCTCTCATGTAGGTGGCTCCTGCATTTTTTAACCCGAATGGTATCATCTTGTAGCAGTACATCACCCATGGCATAATGAAAGTCATTTTCTCAGCATCTTCTTCATCCATCTAGATCAGATGACAACCAGCGAAACAATCTACGAATGATTGCAACTCATGCTTGGCGCAGTTGTCAATCAGGATTTTTATGTTCGGAAAGGGGAAATTGTCTTTTTGACTGGCCCGGTTGAGATCCCGGTAGTCGACACAGACTCTAACCTTCCCATCCTTCATTGGCACCGGCACAATGTTGGCCAACTATGTCGGATATTCTACTACCCTAAGAACATTAGCTTTGACTTTCTTAGTGACTTCTTCCTTGATTTTCAAACTCATGTCAGGCTTGAACTTCTGAGTTTCTATTTTACCGGTGGACATGTTGGGTCGGTTGGAAATTTGTGAGCCACAATAGATGTGCTCAACCCACTCATGTCATCATAGGACCAGGAAAATATGTATTCATATTGTCTCAAAATTCTGTGTACTCTTCCTTTTCTGATGGTGACAAGTGAATGTTGATTCGTGTTTCCTTGATGTTTTCTACATTTCCCACGTTAACAATGTCAGTCTTGTCTAAGTTGGACTTAGGTCCGTTCTCAAAATTCTCAACTTCTTTAACAATCTCTTCTGGTATATCATCTTTCTGTGAATCTATGTCTGTTTGTTGTGTTGTCTCGTTGCATGTCATAGTCATTAGTTCTTCAAGATAAGTAATAGTAATGTTGTATATGTAAAATGATTAAAGAAATAATAAGAGTAGGATTTATAGTAAACAAAAATGCTTTTGATAAATTCCATAATTGTTTTTGAACGTTGGAGCTCTTTCTTGCAAAAAGCTAAAAACGCAAAAGGAAAGTCAACTAGTAAAATAAAAATAGTGAATGATGCTTGTTTAGCCTTGCTACCCCGAGGCTCGTCGAGCTCTGGTGGTTCTGATAGTCCAGTTATTCAGGCATGCCCCTCTGGTCATAGCCTGTATGGAAGGACCTTCCTCCCCCTCCTCCTCGAAAATGACACAACAATCCATGTTATCGTCTTCTAGGAACGAACTCTTCGTCGGTGCCAGTGCTTCCTCTTCTTCTGACCCATAGACAACATCGGCCGGTTGGAAAGTCTGCTCCAAATGGGGTATTGGCTGCTCCAAAGGATAGTAACGACCGCGCCATGGTGGCCACCAATGGTTGAATTCCTCCCAGGTGTACTCATATCCCAATCCAAAAGTGGTGCCATGCTTCTTGAGTTTGATGGGTTTAGCGATTCCTTGGAGGTACTTGCCAAGTTCCTTGCCACGTTCATACTTGCTCTAGTTCAGTATGCATTCAATCTTGTTATCACACTTTTGTCTTTATCAATGGCGTTGACTCGCTCGATGTGGTGGTAGGTTTCTCTGCCTATCCTTCTCCGGCCTCCAATTGCTGGAATGGTCTGGCGACTGTATATGGGATTGCTACCGTCACCGTGAATGATCACCTCTTGGTGGTTCCACTCAAACTTCACCACCTGATGTAGTGTTGACGCTACAGCCCCAGCGGCATGAATCCATGGTCGTCCAACAATAGATTGAAAGATGTAGGTACGTCTATCACTTGAAAATCAACATCAAACTAAGTAGGGCCCTTTTGCAAACACAAGCTAATTTCCCCAATAGTGGACCTTTGGGATCCATCGAAAACTTTGACGTTGATGGCCCCGTCCTTGATCTCATGCAGCCCCTTTCCTAATGTCCTGAGGGTTACCAATGGACATATGTTGAGGTTGGACCCTCCTTCAATCAGTATCCTGGTGATAAAATAATCCTCACACTGCACGATGATGTGCAATGCCTTGTTGTGACTCAACCCTTCTGGCGACAGCTCATCTTTATGAAAAATGATCTTGTGACTCTCCAATACCTTCCCAACCATGTTTGACATTTCTCCCCCGGTGATGTTGTTCAGTACATATACCTTACTCAATACTTTTAATAAAGCATTCTTATATGCATCAGAACTTCATAGAAAAGCCAGGATGGAGATCTGTGCTCGTGTTTTCTTTAGTTGATCACAAACTCAGTATTCCTTGGCTTGCATCTTTCTCTAGACACTATCGGGCCTAGTTTTAGTGACAGTCGGCCTATTAGAATCCTTCTTGCTTGACTCATCCAAATGCTCTAGGTATTAACCCTGCCGGTTCTTGTCATACACTATGTCGCAACGGCATCCCCGAACTTGACTTTCCCCTTTCTTCTAGCTTCAGTTGTGTAGTCCCAAGGTATAGACTTCGTGTGGAATGGTGTTATTGCTGACATTGCCACTGGGATTGGCACGGCTATCTCTACTCCAAACGGAGCAGGCCCCTTAGGTGGTAATACTGCAACTTCAAAGGGTGTGGGAGTGTCTGCTGGTGACATTATCAATCTCAATCGGCGCTGACGTCTTTACGGAGGATGGTGCTTCAAACTTGAGTATCATGGACATCTTTACCTTTGCAAACCCAGGATGAATTCGGACCACAATTGGATTAATAGTGACTACTGGCTTCTTAGGATCGTCACCTTTTGTGATTAAACTAATTGATCCCTTGGGGTCCCAGTCATCATCTATCTTGATCATGTGAACACCTCCGCCCTTGTGGTCTGGTAGAGCGTTATTACGAACATTTGGAGCAGGATCCTTTGCTACAATGATCTTATAATCAATCAAAGTTTGAATATTATCCTTCAGAGAGCGGCATTCATCGATAGTATGTCCTTTCATGCCAGAATGGTATGCACATGATTTGTTTGGATTGACCCACTAAGAAGGATTTTCTGGGGTTATGGTAGTGATAGGGGTGACATAACCAGTAGCTTTAAGTCTTTCGTACAGCTGATCAATTGGTTCAGCAATGGTGGTATACTATTTAGGAGGTCTATGGTCGAAATTTGGTTGAGGTCTAGGGAAATTTTGACATGGGGGATGTGATTGATAGTGCGATGGTTGCATGTTGTAGGCTTGGTAAGCAAGTGTTGGTTGAGAGTATTTGGGTGAAGTGGGTAGGTATGTGGAAGGTGCGGGGGCTTGGTAATTTGGAGTAGGCTAATATGTGAGTGGAGGCATTGGGTAGGTTTGGTACTTGATAGGGGATTTGGTCCTCTGTGCAACCATTACGACACCCACGTCCCTTCTCTTGGATGTACCAACGGACTGTAAAGCCTTGTTGGTGGCTTGCAAAGCTTCAAAGTTCGTGACCTTACCACTTTTAATGCCTTCTTCGATCCTCTCAACTAGCTTGATGATGTCAGAAAATTTCTGGCCTTCAATCAGCATCAATCTTTCATAGTATTGGGGGTCTTGAGTCGGGACAATAAACTTGTTCATCTGTTCTTCCTCTAGAGCAGGCCTGACTTTAGCAGCTTCTAACCTCCAGCTAGCTCCATACTCGTAGATTGTTTCCCTGGGCTTCTTCTTTAGGTTCTGAATGTAGAACATATCTGGTGCATTTTCTGTATTGAACCTGAATCTGTCCATGAAATCTGACGCTATACTCACCCAATTGGACCATTTCTTTGGGTCTTGGCTAATGTACCAAGATAGAGCATCTCCTTTCAGACTTCTCATGAAAACCTTCATGCAAATATTTTCATTCTTCCATACTCCAACCAGCTTGTCACAGTATGTTCTCACGTGGACCCTAGGATCCTCTATACCATCAAACATTTTGCACTTGGGAGGTTTGTACCCCTCGGGCAGTTTAACATTGGGTTGTATGCACAAATCTTCATAGTTTAGCCCCTCAATTCCCTTACTACCTTCAACGCCTTGAATTTGACTAGTCACTTTCTTGAGTTCAGCAGCGAGGTTTCTGATGAGTAGTCTTTATCATCAGTGTTCATTTGTGTAGTTCTGGATTTCTAGAATGATCAGCGGGGTGTTATTGGAGGTATGGACAGCATTGTAATGGTGGGGGGGCTTTGTTGCTTCGGGATATTTTGTGGAGGTACATGATTCTGAGTAGTTGGGAAAGTAACCTCTGGAGTGGTGAGGGAAAATGATAGACTTGCTGAATTTTGGACTTGATCCAATTCTTCCTGAAACTTCAACAACTTTTGTTTCAATTGGGATGCAGTTTCCTTAGGAACCAGAGCACCATAAGTGAACTCTATCCGTTCAGTTGAGTTGCTCAAGTCTTCTAGTTTTCTTTTGTTTTTGTGTCTGATAGGATTGGGATGAGGAGTAGGCGGAGGACCCCTGAATCGCATAAAATATGAAGATGTCGCCAGAATTCACGAGCTAACGTTTGGGTAGAGAAATAAACAAAAAAGTGAAAACAAAAGGTAACAAGTCAGTGAGGATCATTAAAAAATGTTTCAATATTTAAACACGTAGTGCTGAAATATAAAGTGTGTCCTAATTTTGGGGGCCTCATTGTGACCAAGGTAGGCCTAGTGACAAGTTGATTGGAGAACTTAGAATGCTAAATGCCTCAATTTATTTATAAAAAGTAGACGAATCCCAAAATGACACTAAATAATAAGAAAATAAAAATCACTAATGGCCATTAGCTTTATTACATTTTATAAAGCGGAAATGGAAATTCCTATCTATTTAGTCCCATCGGAACCTTCCCAGACTCGGCATCATCGGCTCCATCGAATAGCTTCCCTATCTCACGCAGTCCCAACAGCAAGCAAGCTCTGGCCAGATGTCCGCCTTTATTTCCTTCAATAGTCCGGCAGTCTTCGACCCTCTTCAAAAACTTCTATACCAACTCTACTATACCTTACTCAAAATAGACCAAACGTTTGTTGGCGCTGACAGCCATATCCTTCCATCCATTAATTAGTTTTTGATTGGCTTCCTGTATCACATAGTGCTCACTTTCACATTCTCGAATTCTCTTGCGCAGATGGGTGTACTTTATTTGTGCTTCAGCTTTTTCATCTATGATCTGATTACCTCGAACAAACCGGGGTTGACCCAAACCATAATGATTATCCTCCAACCAACCTGAATAATAAGGATCACAACCTGTGTGGTATCTTTCTGGTTCAATGGTGTCCCTTTCCATAATGATTTTAAAATGCCACATATGCTGAGCCTGGCATCTATAAGGGTTATCGTCATTCTAAAAATCAACCCGTAAGTAACTCATCTTGTCTACCCTTGGTATAACCTATTTCCTACCCACTTGTCTCATGACCCGAAGAGGTGCGTAGGGATATGTTCTTCTTAAGCTGATCAGTATTAGGAAAGGTGCGTCCCTGGATTGGAGGATGAACTCCACGGTTGGGAACCACTCAAACATCTATTATACTCGATCCTCAGTCAGGTTTTCAAAGAGTTCGACCCATTCCCTAGCATTCTTTGGTTGGGCGAACATGTTGGGCATGTAATTCATTCACTTTGGGTGATAAAAAGCGATATGATCGTCCCAATACCTTCGATAGATTTATTGTCGGTGCTCACCCTTTTGGAGATGTTCCACTAGCTAAAGTTGAAGCAGCAGATTACAACCCTCGAAGTGTTTGGCTCTTGTTGACACATTCCAAGGCTCGATATATTTCCGCAATGATCATTGGTACGAGACTGAATAGTTGTCTGTCAATTCCTTGGATTAGAGTTTTGGTGACCATAGCTAGTCTGGTATACATCCTCGATTTCTTCATTGGAAATACTATCATCCCCAAGAAACAGAACATGAAGACAAATACCCTTCAGTGAGTATTCCCTAATGACGTAAGGGTGAAATAATCAGGATAAGTACGGTAAGATTTGATGTGATCGTACCTCTCGTACAAGTAGTCAAAGGGTATGTATGATTCCTTCAAACATGTCAAGTTTGGATTCTTCTTTAGACCCATAATTTTGAGAAAACCTCTACCGTTTCAGTTTTCCAGCATTAATAAACCTGGAGTTTCCCAAAGTATACCAGCCAGTCCTCATATTTCCTCGAGCAGGGGTGTCTTCTCAATGTCTCTGAAGCGGAACACAGACCTATCACAATCCCATAATAGAGTAGCAGCTTCAATGATTTTGTTGTTGGGTTGAACTTCCAAGAGAGAGGGTAGGTTCCCTAAAAATTTTCGGACGAGCATCTGATCACTGGAGTGAAAATCCTTCCACCATCTTAGCAGTTTGGGGTGGATATTAGTGACCATGCCGAGTCCGGGGACCTCGTGCCTCATGTTTCTACAAAACAAAGGGTTAGGACCCTACCCCCATCAGACTCAACTACTAAATATCAATAATTGGCATAGAAGCATTCAGTTCTCCAAATAAATGCACAAACGTGGTAGTGTCCGTTTGGGTTTTGGGGAAACCCAGTGGACTTTGGACGAGGCTATCTTAAAGAGTCATTATGCAGACGACATAACTGACTCGGCTAGGTTTGACCATGATGCATGCATAATTACATAGAATAAGGTTTTTTGGAGTACTAGACTAGTACACTTCAGTGGACAACTCAAGAGGGAAAGGCGTGGAACCATCGACTATACAGTTGATCGACTTGTTTTACCATAAATATGTCTTTGTTGGATTTAGGGGGTGATAATATTAGAAGGGCGCAACCACTCATTATAAATGTTGCTATGGTATTTCCTTTGGCATGAATAGAATATGATGTTGAAAATATGCAGTTGTAATAATTAAAACAAGTTGCCACATATTTGCACGTTCATAATATAAATTACAATAATTTAAAATAGTAGTAGAGGAATGCAGTTGGAAAGCAATAAAAGAAATAAAGGAAAGAAACAAGAGACAAGTCAATTTCGTAGTAGGAAAAGGAATTAAAGCTTAAAAAGATTAAACAAATAAAGTCACATATGAAATGTAAAGTCATAGTAATAGCTTGAAATGATAAAAGCCTAAAGAAAATCCCCAGCAGAGTCGCCATGCTATCACACCCCCTTTTTCTCACGAAATAGGGTTTTTGACATTTGAGAAGACAACTCGTTCCCTTTTGGGAATTAGATTTAAGAGAATTGAAGAGTGGCCACCTAATGATTTAAGTGCATTAGGATACTAAGAAGGATTTTATTTTGATAACTAGAGATTGGGTAAGGGCTTAAAATTATCCCGAGGGGAAGGAGTTGGGCACCCCTCAAGATCCACTAGTGTGGTTCCCGGCCAAGCTATTGTTGTGACTTAAATACAAATAACACATAAGCAAGTAATAGAATCACATATGAGGGGATTTTAACATAAAGGTTAGAAATAAACAAAGTTGGAAGGCATAGGAGAGAGTTGATTTAGACGAAACATTTTTAAAGATTTAAAGAAACAAAGTGAAAAGGAAGGGAAAGGGGTCCTTGGTTAATTAATAATATGGATCATGTCAATGCAATACCTAGTAATAACTCCTCATAGAGAGGCTACACGTGGTATTAGTGCACCGGTCATCATATCCATATCTACCCTTTCCCACCTCTTTAAGGTACTAAAGCGCGTAATAGTCTCGTTTACCTATTGCATGATATTACCTGTCCCAAATCTATCAATCCCGGAGGTATTTCGGATTACTAATCATAAAATGAAGAGACATTGGCTTATTTGTGGTTTAAAAAGGTTTAAAATACTTAGGCGACAAACAAAACACATATAGCAAGTTTTGGGGGAGAGCATATAAACAAATAACAAGGCTTAGACAAACCTCCTTTAAACCCAGAGAAAGAACATAGATTAGCATGTCTTATACGTACTGTATAAGGTTTAATTAAAACTTAAAGATTTAAGGCAAACTGATCTATTACATAATTCAGATAGGAAGATTGACTCAGGCATACCTGGTGGTTGTAGTTAATAAAAAATCTGATTTATTTTGTAAGTTTACCCTAAGGCTTGCGTAAGTTATAGACGAAAACCTATAGGCATGATATCTACAGATTCTAGGAATAAGAGCATGAACTGATTACATGTTGATTCAAGGAAAGGTTGCTAATTTTAATAGAAGGAGTACAAGTTATGCAATTGATAATGCATTACTACTGACAATTCAAATGAGTGAGGCTATTCAGCTTTGACTTAGAACCCCTATAGGCATACTTTCTATGTGTTTGCAAACATAAAAAATTGTTATAGATGTAGAAGAGTGCAGAGATTCTGTAACATGATTATCCAAGCGTTGCGTGCTATTTAATTACATTTTTTGTTATTAGGACCTATAGACAAGTTTGCCTAGTGAAAAGCGGGTGTTCTAGAATCAGTAAAGACATATAGGCATATTCTCTACGTGCGTGCGCAGGAGCTATAGACATAGTATTTACATGAAAGTGCAGGATCCCAGTGGACATGGTAGCTAAATGAGATGCAGACGTTCTTATAGACAAGGTAACAATAAAAAAATTGAAGAAATTAGAGATTCCTATAGGCAAGGATATCTGTATAAATGCAGAAGTGCAGAAACTATAGACATGATATCTATATGAATGTAGAATCAGAAGTTTCCTATTAACAAGATATTTATGTGTGTGCAGAAATAAGAAATTCCCTATGAACAGGATATCTATGTGTTATGCAGAAATCAGGAATTCCCTATGAACAGGATATGTATGAGTTATGCAGAAATCAGAAATTCCCTTTGAACAGATATCTACGTGTTATGCAGAAATCAGAAATTTCCTATGAACAGGACATCTACCCTTTTTTCATGCATGATTACCCCTCCCTTTTCACTAGCCATCCCCAAAGGTTTTATTACAAATTATTACAGTCCAAAGAAAATAAAATATATCAGTAATTGAAAATTACAACCAAGGAGGGCCTGATTCAGACTTCCTGTCTGATTTATGAAGTAAACCAACTCCAAAGTTCATGTTTCAAAGCCTTTCTACCACTTGGGTGTGTCAGAGTTTCCTAAGAGCTTCTTATGGGCTCCGGGTAGTGCTTACACCCAAATGTATCACCATATTAAGCCAAAGTGTAGTGTGGAAGGGTCAGCCCTCAGGTTTCCTAGTTCAGAGGGAACTCAAGGTCCCAAGGCAAGGTTCACAGGACGAGGGCAGAACTTAGGAGCTAAGAGGGAGAGTGCAAGTGTGAAATTTCAAGAGGGAAAAGAGAAAAGGAAATAGTATACATAGGGATACATGGGATGGGGAATTGCAAGAGAAAATGGCAGGCTATTGGGCATAACCCAACAATGAGAGATGCTGACACACCCATAAGCCTATTAGAACATAATGTTTTAGAGGTTAGGATCCCCTAATGGATAAATTTTAATCCACATATAATAACTTGCATATTGCCATGTTTTAAACTTTAACTCAAAACACATAAAGGTAATAGGGAAGAGGAGTTCATAACAGAATCAAACAAAAGAAATCAACATGCTAGTTTAAGTATTTAAATCTGCAGAAGTAGTAAAGAGACAGCGATGTAGAAAGCTGCAAGTAAATACATTGTGGTGATGCTGTTAATTAGAACTATGGCGTACCAGTTTCAAGGAAACAAATAGGAAAAGTAGTAGTCTTGTGAAAGTCAGAATGCATACAAGAAGAGAGAGTTCTCTTATGTGAGAGTTATAGTTCAGAATAATTGTGAATTGTAGTAGTGGAGGATTATTAAAATCGTGTGTAGTTTGAAAGAAAATATGCATGTATTTATAGTGTGAAAGTCATGAGAAATAAGATAAGAAGATAATTAAATACTAACTGTAAATCAATTACATAGGAGTCTCTTTAATTAAAGTATTCAATTTCAAATGGGTAAAACCATTTAAGGAAAGGATTTAAATAAACACTTTGTGTAAAGTAGTAAATTAGGGACAAATACATAGAGGCTATTTTAGGACAAGGTCTTTGAAATACACGGTTGTACAGTTTAAGGAAAGGAAATCAATTGACAGCCAAGAAATGTGAGGCCAAAGATATTGTTATGAATGAACCAAGTCAGAAAGATGGAATTCTTAAGGAAAATTAGCAAACAAATCAATTAGACCTATTTAGAAGGAATTCTGAATCAATGAGAAAGGCTTTAAAAAGGTCAGTGATCGGAGTCGGAGAAGCCAAAACCAGGCTCAAACAACCTTGATACGCTGGAGCGAGGCCGTTGATGACCCTGAGAATTCGAATTGGCAAAGATTTGAGTGAAGAAATTTGACGTCTGGCCTCGAATCTTTGAGTAGTAAGCACATAGGAGCAATAGGAGGTGAGTATTAGACTCCCATGGTCGGAGAAGTCATGGTTTCCGGTGGGTTTCAAGGTGGAAGTGATTAGATGTGGCTAGGGTTAGGGAGGGTTCGAGAGAGTTTGAGAGAGGAGATTGGTTTCAAGGGTGGCGTCTCAGATGAGAATGATTTAGGGTTGGGGGGTTTGGGGAATTAAAAAAGGCAAAGGGAATTGTGGTCGTTCATCATCATGATTATGGCCTGGATCAAAAGGGGGAGCCGGGCAGGTTGGATAAATGGGTCAGGGGTCGGGTTAAAAATTATACTGGGCTGGGTAATTTAGGATTAAAATTGGGTTAGTTAGGGTGGTAAAATTGGGCTACAATTGAAATGAAATAGGGCTAGTATTTAAATAGCCATAATTTGTGAAAATAAATTAAAGGTGCTAATTTAATTAATTGTATATAAATATTATAAAAAATACTGGAATCAAATTTGTAATTATAAACACCATTAATTCCTAAAATAGGCTAAAATTATAATTTAATGCAATTTAGCTTTAAAAATACCAAATAATTTTATTAAAATGTGTAAAAATTAATTTAGCAATACATTTTCATAAATATAAGAATAAAATTAATTAATCACCAAAATGATGATTTGAGGAATACTTAATGATTTTTGTACTGCTAAAACAAAGTAATAAATTGGTTTAAAAATCTTTTAAAAATTGGAAAAAATGACAAAATACTTGGACATGCTTATATATATATATATATATATATATATATATATATATATATATATATATATATATATATATATATATATATATATATATTTACTATTTTGAAATTATTTTGCATATAAAATATACAGGAAAAAATTAGGTATCAACACCCGTGAGTCTCTTGTTTAATCTGTTCGTGTATCTTCTTAGGTGGGCGATACTATTATTGTGGATCGTGTGTACCGGTCGTGTGTAGTGACTATTGGGGGTCTAGAGACCCGAGTGGACCTATTATTCCTTTGTATGGTGGACTTCGATGTGATATTGGGTATGGATTGGCTATCTTCGTGTCATGCTACCTTGGATTGTCATACTAAGATAGTGATGTTGGCTATACCAGATGTGCCACGGATTGAGTGGCGAGGTTTGACTGATTTTGTCCCCAGTAGGGTGATTTCGTTCTTGAAGGCCCAATGGATGGTTGAGAAAGGTTGTCTTTCATAGTTAGCCTTTGTGAGGGATGTCAGTGCAGAGACTCCTAGTATTGATTATGATCCTATAGTAGGGATTTTTCAATGTGTTTCCTGTAGACATGTCGGGCATGCCACTGGACATGGATATTGATTTTAAGATTGATCTGGTGCAGGGAACTCAGTCCATTTCTAATTCCACCGTATCATTTGGCACCAATGGAGTTAAATGAGTTGAATGAGCAGTTTCAGGAACTCCTTGATAAGGGTTTTATTTGGCCGAGTGTGTCGCCTTGGGGTGCGCTATACTATTTGTAAAGAAGAAGGATGGCACGATAAGGATCTGCATTGATTACAAGTAGTTGGATAAAGTTACAATCAAGAACAAGCATCTTTTGCTTCGTATAAATGATTATGTGACTAGCTTTAGGGATCAAGAGTGTTCTCCAATATTGATCTCCATTCAGGTTATCACCAGTTGAAGATCAGGGACTCGGATACTCATAAGACAACTTTTAGGAACCGATATGGTTATTATGAGTTCCTTGTGATGTCTTTCGGGCTAACCGAAGCCCAGTAGTGTTCATGCATTTGATGAACAGCGGGTTTCAACCATACCTTGACTCATTTGTGATTGTTTTCATTGATAATATTCTGGTATACTCGCATAGTCAGGAGGAGCACGTGGAGCATTTGAGAGTTGTGTTGTAGAGATTGAGGGAGGAGAAGCTTTATAGAAAGTTCTCCAAGTGTGAATTTTGGCTCAGTTCAGTGGCTTACTTGCGGCATATAGTGTCTAGTGAGGGTATTCAGGTTGATCCAAAGAAGATAGAGGCAGTTCATTATTGGCCCAGACCGTCATCAGCCATAGAGATTCGTAGCTTTCTTGGTTTGGTTGGTTATTACCATCGTGCAGGAATTTTCATCTATCACATCACCCTTGACAAAGTTGACTCAAAAAGGTGCTCCATTCAGATGGTCAGATGAGTGTGAGGAGAGCTTTCAGAAGCTCAAGACAGCCTTGACCACAGCTCCAGTGTTAGTTTTTCCATCAACTTTAGGTTCATATACCGTGTATTGTGATACCTCGAGAGTTGGTATTGGGTGTGTGTTGATGCAGAAGGGTAGAGTTATTGCTTATGCTTCTCATTAGTTGAATCCCCATGAGAAAAACTATCCTGTTCATGATTTGGAGTCGGCTGCCATTGTTCACGCGTTGAAGATTTGGAGCCATTTATTGTATGGTGTGTCTTGTGAGGTGTTTACTGATCATCATGGCCTCCAGCACTTGCTCAAGTAGAAGGTTCTCAATTTGAGGTAGCGGAGATGGTTGGAGCTGCAAAAGGACTATGATATCAATATTTTGTACCATCTGGGAAAGGCTATTGTGATGGCCAATGCCTTGAGTAGGAGGGCGATGAGTATTGGGAGTTTCGTGTATATTCCTATTAGGGAGAGCCCTCTTGCAGTTGATTTCCAGGCCTTGGCCAATCGGTTCGTGAGGTTAGATATTTCAGAGCACAATCGGGTATTAGCTTGTGTGATTTCTAGGTCTTCCTTATTTGATCGCATTAGAGAGCTCTAGTATGATGATCCTCATTTTCTTGTACTTAAGGATAGAGTTTAGCACAATGATGCCAGAGATCTGACTATTGGTGGGGTGTTGGGGATGCAGGGGAGGATATATGTACCCAATGTACATGGTCTTTAGGAGTTGATTCTAGAGGAGGCCCATAGCTCACGGTATTCCATTCATCCGGGTTCTGCGAAGATGTATCAGGATCTGAGAAAATATTATTGGTGGAGGAGAATGAAGAAGGACGTTGTAGGATTTATACCTTGGTGTCTCAATTTTCATCATGTGAAAAATGAGCATCAGAGATCGGGTGGCTTGCTTCAGCAGATGGATATTCCAGAGTGGAAGTGGGAGCGAATCACCATGGATTTTATAGTTGGACTCGCACGGACTTTGAAGAAGTTCGATGCTATTTGGGTGACTCTGGATCGGCTAACCAAGTCCATGTACTTCATTCATGTGTATAATACCTATTATTCAAAGAGGTTGGCAAATAACTATATCCGAGAGGTTGTTTGGTTGCATGTTGTCCGATTTTCCATCATTTCAGATAGAGGTACTCAGTTTACTTTGCAGTTTTGGAAAGCCGTGCAAAGGGAGTTGGGTACTTAGGTTGAGTTGAGCATAGCTTTTCACCCTCATACGGACGGGCAATTCGAGCACACCATTCATATATTGGAGGACATGATGTGCGCTTGCGTCATTGATATTGGAGGGTCATGGATCTATTTCTACCACTCGCAGAGTTTCCATATAATAACCGGTATCGGTCGAGTATTCAGATGGCTCCATACGAAGCTTTGTATGGGAGATGGTGTAGATCTATGGTCGATTGGTTTGACCGAGTAAGGCTAGGATTTTGAGTACAGAATTGGTGCTGGATTCGTTAGACAAGGTGAAAGTGATCCAGGAGCGGCTTCGTACAGCACAATCAAGACAAAAGAGTTATGCTTACAAGAAGGTTCATGATGTGTCCTACATGGTTGGTGAGAAGGTTCTATTGAAGGTTACACCCATGAAGAATGTTATGAGATTTGGGAAGAAGTTTAAATTAAGTCCTTGGTTCATTGGGCCTTTTGAGGTGCTTTGGAGGATTGAGGAGATGGCTTATAAGCTTGCTTTGCCACCCATCTTATCGATTGTGCATTCGGTATTTCATGTTTCTATGCTGCAGAAGTATATTGGCGATCTATCTCATGTTTTGGATTTCGGTACAGTTCAGTTAGATGATGATTTGACTTATAATGTGGAGCCAGTAACTATTTTGGAGTGTGAGGTTCGAAAGTTGAGGTCAAAGATATTGGTTCAGTGAAAGTGCAATAGAGACGTCAGCCGATGGAGGAGGCTACCTGGGAGACCGATCGGTAGATATGAGGTATATATCCTCACCTATTTGAGACTTTAGGTATGTTTCTTGACCCGTACGAGGATGAGCATTTGTTAAAGAGGGGGAGGATGTAACGAGCCAATCGGTCGTTTCATGAGTTACCACCCTGCTTCCCCCTTTTCTGCTTCTTTATGTCTTGTCCAACTATATTATGTGGCATCGTGTTGGTTAGTTTAGGTTCGGAGAGGTTTTGTAGAGAAATGAGACACTTAGTCTCTTAAGTTGGCCTTTCTGTTGGAAAAGTCATCTAAAGTTGACTTATGGGTAAACAATCTCGGAATTTAGTTCTGATGATTTGAATAGCTTTGGGAGGTGATTTGGGACTTAGGAGCATGATCGAAATGTGTTTTGGAAGTCCAGAATATATTTAGGCTTTAATTGGTGAAATTGGATTTTTAGCATTTTCCGGTCGATAGGGAAGATTTTGATATATGGGTCAAAATGGAATTTCAAAAGTTATAGTAGGTCCATTGTATCATTTTTGGCATGTGTGCAAAATTTCAGGTCATTCGGATGAGGTTTACTTGACTTTTTTATCAAAAGCAGAATTTGGAAGTTTTTGGAATTCTTAGGATTGAATCCGGTGATTATTTGGTGTTTTGATGTTGTTTTGAGCATTCCAAGGGTTGGAACAAGTTTGAATAATGTTATGGAATATGTTGGCATATTTGGTCGAGGTCCCGAGTGTTTAACCAAAAAATAGGATTCCAGTCAAAGCTATAATTTAGAAGAACTCGGGTTACTGATAATCAAGAAAAGGAATAAAAGAAAATAATTCTGAGTAGCAATATAATAGTCAAGAAAAACGAATGATACCAATATATATTTCAATAGTATTCCCCGTGCCACAACTTATTACATATATCATTTTTAAAGGTTCCTTTGAGAATGTATGTTATGCCTAAATCATAATGAGGCCATCATGAGTAATAAAAGTCATTAAATGCTACGTTACACAATCATTACATTGAATGTATAAATTCCTTAACGGACTCAGCATTCAATACTCATTAAATGCCGTATCTACACTTGTTTTATAGCAAGATTCACTATTTCTGATGCTCAGATATAGTTAGACTAAAATAGGTAAGTGCGTCGAGCTTCTTGTCCCGTGCTTCTTCCTCTTTCCATGCTCGTTTATAGTTTGTAACTCCTGAACCATGACTAATTGAAAATTATTGATCAATTCACGTGTCATGACACATCACCATATGTATAAATACAAATTTTTTCCAATACAGATAGTCCCCCCACTTTTCATGTATTCATTAGTTTGAATATTAGGAAAGTGGAATTCATTAAAGAAGAATTTTTATCAACCTTAATGCTCTGAGAGAGCTGACGCTTCAATTGTCACTTCCATTTAATGCATTAGACATGCATAATCATCCTATTGGTTCCACAGTTTTGCAGCTCTTTCTTAGGCTTTTTTTTCGGCGTCCCTAATCACGAAGTGTCAGTTATCATTATTATGGTTCTTCCATCATCGTACTTTTTCCTTCTTCCGGTTGCCCATTAGTATATGTATAACTTCTTTACTTGTCTTTTACCACGTAAAGTGTATCAGTGTATCATACACTTTAATTCTTCAAAAACCTCTTATTCTCTTCCGCTTCACTTTAATCTTCTCCGTCATGGCTTCACCAAACCCTAACCCTTGGAGAACCCCCATTTTAGATAGCTTCCCCAATGCTCTGATTAGACACAGAAGAGGGGGTAGACTCCGTAGTTTAGGATCTTCTCGCGGTGGCAGTACATCCACTCCTTCTTCTAGCTCTGGCCCTTCTTCTAGTACTAGAGGTTCACTTTCTTAGAGGGCTTCTTCTAGGAACAAAGAATCCTCTGAGCCTCTTCGTGAACCTCTAGTTGAAGAAATAGTCCCTATAGAATTTCCGTTCTATCACGATAGAGTATCTCTTAGGACCCAAGTTGCCTATTTAGATCGTGCTGATGCTTTCCCCAGTCAAATCACAAATATTTTAACTCCCATAGTTTATAAGGATTGTCATTGGAGTGATGATTTTACAATTATCATTCCAAACCCAAATCAGAGGATCACTTCTTATTTAATCACGTTCTCTTTTGTTTACACATACCCTTTCACTCTAGGTTTTATACCAGCTATTGACCTGGTCATTCTAGACTTTTGTCATTTTTTCTATATATGCTAGGGTCAAATTGGTCCGATTGTTTGGATGGCTGTCGCCTGCTTGGGGCACCTTGTTAAGGTTGCTTCTTTTCCTTTTCTCAGCAACCATGGGTGTTGTGGAGTCTGTTCCAAACTTCCGTAGTTTTAAAAACTTTTGACTTTGGGATTTTAACTTTCCCCTATTTTTTTACTTAGGCCAATCTTATTGGCACTGAGCTGATGAACACAATCTCCCTCTTGGAGGAAATGGCACGTGATTTAGAGAAGGCTGCTCATGATGCATAGGAGGCTGCTCGTGATTCTAAGTTGGAGGCAGACAACTGGAAAGATCGGTTTGAAAGTGCCCAAATCGACATGGAGGGTTTGCAAGAGAGAAGAAGTACCTTAGAACAGCAAGTTCGAGCTTTAAATTCAGAGCTAGCAATGATCAAGGTTTCCCTCAGCCAAGCTGAGAAGGAAAAAGAACGCCTGGAGTTTTCCTTTTCAGAACAGCTTTCCAAGGCTAGCGATGAAAATAGGACGCTAAAAGCTTTTCTAGCTTAGAAAGAGGTTCATGTTGGGGAGCTTGTGAAAGCCCTAACATAGGCACAAGAGGATCTTCGAGCCTCTGCTAATAAGGTGCACGCTTTGGAGAGATCTTATGCCACCCTTCAATCATCTTATAGTTCTGTTTTGCCTGAGAACGAAGAACTTAAGAATGAAGTCGCTGCTTGGGAGAAGGATTATGAACTCCTTGAATAGAAAACTGATGTGGAGGTAAGTTGGGATTTCTTAAATTCTCGTCGTGACACCTTATTAAAAATGGGGCAAGAAAGCTTCAACCTGGAATTAGAATTTGCCAACGTGAATGAAACCATTGAACGAGCTCAACAAACACAAGATTTTTCATCTCCCGAGGTTGAAGTCCCCGTGAACGCTGAAGTTTCCACGGGTGTCGCACCTTCTTCAACCTAACCATGCCTCTTGTTACAAGCCAAGCTGAGACTTCATCTGTTGGTACTCCAGTTGTTGTGATTGAAGATCAACCCACATCTGTTGACGATTCTACCCAAGCTGAGCTAGTTGATGATCTTTCCTCGGTTCTTTCTTCTTAGTGAAAAGATTTACATTGCTTTAAATTCTTCTTTTGCAGGTTTTTGGATTCTTTTGAAACTTTTTTGTGATTAAACCCTTGGTTATAATTTTGAGGGTTGACTTTCGAATGAAAGTCCCCAACTCTTTGATGGAGCAGTTTGTATAAAGAATTCCTTAGTTTTGTAACTAAGTTGTTTCTTATTCTTAAGTACTCTAGAAGTTCTTTTATGTTATTGTTTTTTCTTATTCTCGCCTCTATTCTTAAAGACTTATAAAATAACTTTGCATTTTTATTCTTTAAAAATGCTTATGTTAATCTCATGATTTAAACATGAGTTTCATAAAAGAGGTCCCTTTTATATTTTGACACTTAATGAAGAAGACGTCTCAACTTCATAATGGTGTTAGCATACGATAAAAGAAATAGGAACACACATATTTTTTTTAATTAACTTGACAAGCGTTTGTTTTTTTGAAATTTGACAAGTTTTATATAATCTTCACATGTATTTGAATTACATATATAACTTTCTCGTAACTGTTTTTCTTGTAACAAATTTTTAAGAAAATAATAAACACGAGGTTTTGTCTTTACAACCCGTTTCATTTCAAAATAACAAATGCAAGGTTTTTACTTATAACCTGCTTTAGTACATAGCTTTACTCTAACAATAGTAAGGTTTTCTTTTAGCCTTGGCTCGTGACTTTCATTCTGCACTTGTCCGCTTGACTTGTTCAGACTTGATTCTTCTTCAATCTTCTTTGCCTTATTTATACGTACTCGTATATAATATGTAGTCCCCCAAGTGTTTGAGGGTTGAAGTATGAAGCCTAGAGCACTTGATTGTTCCCCTTTTTTGGTCCTTTTCTTGAAAAGGAAAAATACACGGGACTCGGAGGTACGATTTTAGATAAAGACTGACTAACCAATTTGTGTTTCTATTAGAATAATTGTAACCTTAGGCCAGGAATTTAATTTTATTTCATATGCCTTAGAGGTCGTGACTCATCATTTAGTATGGGTTAGATTTTTTTCTAGCATCTAAAATCGTTTGTAAAATATTAACAGTTCAAAAAATAAATTTTAAAAGATGTATACCTGCTCGTGGGTATTCCTTAGAAATAATATCTTTTCAAGTGAACTGTGTTCCAATGTGTTAGTATCTTTTTACCATCTATTGTTTCCAGTTCATATGTTCATTTGCCAGCAATACCCTCAATTCTGTAGGGTCCTTCCCATGTTGGACTTAATTTTCCTGTATTAGCTGCCTTTGTGGATTGAAAAACTTTTTTGAGCACAAAGTCCCCTATTTTAAAAAATCTGAGGCGAGCTTTCCTATTGTGGTACCGCTTTATGACTTACTTTTCTGTTGCCATTCTTACCAACGCAGCTTCCCTTCTTCCTTCAAGTAGATTGAGACTCATACGCATTCTTCATTATTGGATTCTTCAGTTGCATGTGTAAACCTTGTACTTGACTCCCCTATCTCAACTGGAATTAAAGCCTCAGCACTATAAACTAATGAAAAGGGTGTTTCTCCCGTGCTTGTTTTTTTTGTTGTGCGATATGCCCATAAAATACCAGGCAACACTTCCAGCCAATTGCCTTTTGATTTTTCCAAACGTTTCTTTAAGTTGTTAATAATAACCTTGTTTGTTTACTCTGCTTGTCCATTACTTACTAGATGATAAGGTGTGGACATAATCCTTTTAATCTACCAACTTTGAAAAAATTATGTGATTTGTGCCCCTATAAATTGAGGACCATTGTCACATACAATCTCCTTGGGTACTCCGAACCGACAAATGATATTGCGCCAGATGAAATCTCTTACCTCCTTTTCTGGTACCTGTTTGAAGGCTCCTACCTCTACCCATTTGGTGAAATAATCAGTAAGTACTAGTAGAAATTTTACCTGCCCTTTTGCTTGTGGTAATGGACCCACGATATCCATCCCCTACTTCATAAATGGCCAAGGCGTGATGACGGGATATAGCAACTCCACTGGTCTATGCATATTGTTCCCGTACTTCTGACATTTGTCACATTTGTCCATGAAACTTCTTGCTTCTTCTTCAATTTTAGGCCAATAATAGCCTGCCCTAATTAAGGTTCTTACCAGTGATCTTCCTCTGGCGTGGTTTCCACAATGCCCCTCGTGTATTTCCCTCATTGCATATTCTGTTTGAGACGATCCGAGACATCTAGCTAAGGGGCCACCGAATATTTTTCGATACAAATTACCTTGATATAGGCAGTAACAAGAAGCCTTTTTCGAAGTGCATGAGTTTTTTTCTTGTTATCAGGAATGGTTCCATACTGTAAAAAAGCAACGATCTCGTTTCTCCTATCCCAAGTTAAATTATTAAAATTTACCTCATTTTGATCAGGATCGTGAGCTAAATGAAATAGTTTAATAACCGAGGAATTTGCATCAATTGTCACATCAGCTGTAGATGCGAGATTAGCTAAAGCATTTGCTTCAAGATTCTCATCTCTTGGTACATGCATAACTTTCTAGGTTTGAAATTGCTTTATTAGTTCTCGCACCTTGTCTAAATATTGTTGCATCCTGGTTTCCCTGGCTATATAATTCCCCAACATCTGGTTATCTACGAGCTGCGAATCACTCTTTATTATGATCTAATTTATGCCCAGTTCTCGAGCTAATTCTAGACATGCAATCATAGTTTCATACTCTGCCTCATTATTAGTTATTGAATGACATTTTATTGCTATCGTATAGTTTCACCTGTAGGTGGTACTAAAACAATCCCTAAACATGCTCCTTTCACGTTAGATGAACCATCAGCAAATAAAGTTCAAATTCCTGGATTAGCCCCATTAAGTATCTATACTTCTTTTTTCTGCTTCTGGTTGCATTCCTTGGCTAAAATCAGCCACGAAATCAGCTAATACTTGTGATTTAATAGCATTTCTAGGTTGGTATGTGATTTCATATTCACTTACTCTATAGCCCATTTAGCCAACCTACCTGATAATTCTTGCTTATGTAATACATTTCGCAAAGGATATGCTGTAACTACAGCAATTGGATGACATTGAAAATAAGGTCTCAATTTCCTAGATGACATGGTTAATGCAAGAGCTATATTTTCTAACTAAGGATACCTTGCATTTGCATCTAATAGAGATTTACTAACATAATATATAGGAGATTGTTTACCTTGTTCTTCTCGAACCAAAATAGCACTTACCGCTACCTCTGAAACAGCAAGGGAGATGAGTAGTCTTTCCCCAACCTTTGGTTTCGCGAGCAAAGGTGGATTTGACAAGTATGCTTTCAAATCTCCGAATGCTTGTTGACATTCTTCATTCCATTCCATATGATCTTTCTTTTTAAGAGCTGAGAAGAATTTAAAACATTTCTCCGATGACTTGGATATAAATCTTCCCAAGGCTGCAATCCTCCCTGTTAATCTTTGAACTTATTTCTTACTTAAACGTACATCAGGGATTTCTTCAATGGCCATAATCTGTGCAGGATTTACTTCAATACCACGGTTATAAACAAGAAAACCCAGAAACTTACCTGATACAACACCAAATGGACATTTTTCGGGATTTCATAATAAATTTTTGCAAAATCTTAAACGTTTCAGACAGATGCGATATATGATCTATGGTATGTTGTGTTTTAACGAGCATATCATCTATATAAACCTCCATAGTTTTTCCCAAATGTTCTAGAAACATTTTGATAACTAACTTTTGATACGTTGTTCCTGCATTCTTTAAACCAAAAGGCATTATTTTATAGTAATAAGTCTGCATGTCTATTATGAATGATGTTTTGTCTTCATCATCTGGATCCATTTTAATCTCATTATAACCTGAATATGCATCAAAAAATTGAACAGTTCGTGCCCTGTAGTAGCATCAATTAATTCATCTATATGAGGTAATGGAAAGGAATCTTTAGGACAAGCTTTATTAAGATCTGTATAATCGACACAAACTCGACATTTACCATTCGGTTTTGGTACCACGACAGTGTTAGCTAGCCATTCAGGATACTTAACCTCGCATATAGACCTATATTTTAATAATTTTTTCACGTGATCTTGAATCACCTGATTTTTGAAAGCGCCTTGCTTTCTTTTATTCTATTTGACAGGCGGGTGAGATGGATCTTCACTCAATTTATGAGTCATTACCTCCGGTGGTATACTTGTCATATTAGAATGGGACCAAGCAAAATAATCTGCATTAGCTTTTAAAAATTCAATCAACTTACATTTCATCTCCGAGCTAAGATTAGCTCCTATGTACACTTTTCTTTCTGGCCAGTGTACAAATAAGACCACTGCCTCCAATTCTTCTATTGTAGTTTTGATATTTTTATTTTCTTATGGTTCTTGATTGAAATTGCGTCTTGAATCCATATTTGTTTTCCCTTAATCAGCTGAGGTTGATGTTAAGTTCTCCCCAACTAAATTCAATAATTGTTATTTCTCTTCACCTTTCCCATTTGAATTTGCCACGGAGTTGATGCTCCTAGATGTTTGTTGGTCTCCCTTGATTTGACATATTCCCCATGGTGCTGGAAATTTAATGACTTGATGTAATGTCGATGGAACAGCATCTATGTCGTGGATCCACGGCCTACCAAGAATTATATTGTAAGCCATTTTCATTTCTACTACTTGAAATTTTGTATCCTTGACAACACCTTCCGCAAATGTAGTGAGCGTTACTTCCCCTTTTGTTACGTCACTAGAATTGTCGAAACCTAACAAAGTATGTGCTTTTGGCACCAACTTCTCTTCTTCTTGAATTTTTTGTAGGACTCAAAACAAAATAATGTTCACAGAACTACCTGGATCAATTAAAACTCATTTGGAATTAGTATCATGTACGAGTAAAGATATTACTACTACGTCATTATGTGGAGTTAATAAACCCTCAGCATCTGTATCATCAAACATAATGTTTTCTTTTCTAACACGTGATGCAGCCACTTCCTGTGGATAATTGTAACTTTTGAAATTTTATCAGATGCGGTATATGACACAGCATTGATGTCTTCACCCCCACTTATAACGTTAACTGTTCTTTTGGGAGAAGGTGGTTTTGGTGACTCCTGTCTGGTTTTTATATATGCCTATTTTCCTTTCTCACTGAATAACTCAGCGAGATACCCTTGCTTTAACAAATGATCAACTTTTCCCAATATATATTTCAATAGTATTTCCCGTGCCACAACTGATTACATATCTCCTTTTTATAGGTTCCTTTTAGAATGTACATTATGCCTAAATCATAATGAGGCTATTATGAGTAATTAAAGTCATTGAATGCTACGTTACACAATTATTACATTGAATGTATAAATTCCTTAATGGACTCAACATTCAATACTCATTGAATACCGTATTTGCACTCTTTTTTATAGCCAGATTCATTCTTTCTGATGCTCGGATATAGGTAGACTTAAATAGGTACGGGCGTCGAGCTTCTTGTCCCATGCCTCTTCCTTGTTCCTTGCTCGTGTCTATTTTGTAACTCTTGAACCATGACTAATTGTAAATTATTGATCAACCCATGTGTCATGACACATCACCATATATATAAATACAATTTTCCCCAATACACCGAGTCCCTCGGGTGAGTTTCGGGTGGTTAAACGGATCAAATTATTGTTTTGAAAGTCAGATTTTCTGTTGTTTCTGTTGCAAACTTTTGGCATTCACGTTCGCGAAGGGATGAGCAGTGGCTATAAATTTGGCCTTCGCGTTCGTGATGCTGGTCCCGTATTTGTGAAGGTTGAGATTCTGAGTGCGTCGTGAACACAATGAGGTTCCCGCATTCACGTAGAGTAATTAGAGAAGCTAGGTCCTAGCCATAGTTCTTCACATTCGCGCTAGGTGTGTCGTGTTTGCAATTGTCTGATAAGCTGAAGCTTCGTGTTCGGATTCATGTGGTCGCATTCGCGAAGAAGGATTTTGTGGTCAACAGATTTTTGTGTTTCACGAATGCGAGGCTTTGACCGCGTTCCCGAAGAAGGAAAGGATCACCTAGGGAAAATGTTTAAATAGCCATTGTTCGCGATTTTGGGTCTAACTTCCACCATTTTTGAGCTATTTTGGAGCTTTTTGCAAAGAATTCAAGAGTGAATTAAAGAGAAACACTTGGAGGTATGATATATAGACTTAATACTCGATCCTATTATGATTTATACATAATTAAACCTGAAATTTGTGGAATCTAATGCCAAAAATTTGGAAAGTTAGGGCTTGGAATTTGAGACTTTGATTTGAGGATTTGGGGAGTTGTTTGTGGTTGGATTTTAATTTATTTGATATGTATGAACTCGTGGGAGAATAAGGATTCCAGTTTTGTGGTTTTTATTGGAATTCAAGGTGTGGGACTGGGGTCGGGTTTGGCTAATTTTGGAATTTTTTATTGCAAAGTTGTTATTTTTGAGTGGACTTTGTTCCCTTAGCATATTTTGATGGTATAAATATATTTTTGGTTCGATTTGGAGCATCTAATGGCCGAGTTGAGAGGAAAATGCATCGCTGGCTAGAGTTTGGACCGGATAGAGGTAAGTAGTGATTGTAAATGCTATCCTGGGGGTATGAAACCACGGATTTTACATTGTTGTGCTACTTTGAGGTGACATACACGCTAGATGACAAGCGTGGGGTCGTGCAGCATTGGGGATTGTGACTTAGTCCGTCCCGTATTATTGTTAAGTCGCGTATTTAATTGAAAACTATTTGATATCATTGTGTTTTGGAATGTATTATCATGTTTTGGGCTGACTGCCATATTTGGGCATTGTGACGACTATTTTGGAACCTTAGGGTATTTTTACTACTATTTTTACTTCATATTTGTACCTAGTCAAGCAGTATTCTATTGTTTTCATAACTAGCCATATTTAATCCGTTTTGATATATTAAATGTTATTTTGGGCTGAGCATCATGTTTTTCTGTTTTCCGAGTGGCTTGAGAGAATTCTGGCTGAGTGGGTCGAGGACCTATGTTATGATAATATTATGGGATCGGGTTCCGCGCCACAGTAGTGTTGTACTGATTCATGATTATGAGGTTGAGGGCCTGATTTGTTATGCCACGAGGTTTCATTTTATGAAGCCGAGTGCCAGTTTGATTATAACACGAGATGGCTTGTTGTAGCTCTTGGGCTGTAGGAGCCCCTTTGGAGTCTGCACACCCCTAGTGAGTACGGGTTCCGAGTGTGAGATGTGATATTTCCCAAGGGCTGTTGTATTTTCATGTTACTGCTCGAGGGGATAATACGAGGGATTGTGAGGTAGACTGAGGGGCTGGTTCTGTTGGTATTTTGTCCGAGGGGCGGTTATGGTACTTGTTTTGCCCGAAGGGCTGATTTATGTTTCTATCCTTTTTCTCATTATTATCACTCGTTTGAACTACTGGAAGATGTTTTAAAAAGGTTTTTACTGAATTGAAATGTTTTTATGAGTTTTATTGTTTTACTGCATTGTTCTAGACTTATATTGTTTTCTGTAGCGTTATGCTGTGATTTACGTATTTTCTTATTGCTCAGCTTCCTTTACTTTTATTACTTACTGAGTTGACACACTCACATTACTCCCTGCATCCTGTGTGCAGATCCAAGAGTCTCGAGTCATGCTAACGGGTGATGATTTGTCTTCTAGCATACTTTTTTGGAGTTGATTAGGTAGTTGCTTCGTGTTCGCAACCTAGGGCTTCTCCTTCCTATCTTTATTCCATTTTGTATTAGCTTTGATTCAGACTATGTTGTCTTTTCATATCTCTAGACGAGTTGCAGTTGATCCTGACTGGTGACACCCCGATGTCTGGTTGTGTTTTGTTTTTGCACTGTTCTATTCTACCTTACATTTTGGAATTTTTAGCTTATTAATGACTTTAAATAACTTATCATAATTTTTTTGGTTGGTTCAAGCTTTGTGTTGGCTGGCTTAATTTCGCGATAGGTGTCATCACGACCGGGTCCGTTTTAGGGTCGTGACTCTAGAGCAAAAGAAAAAAGAGAGTACCATAAGCGCACTTACAAGGTCAAAGTCATACAGGTTGCATGATAGAATGTAGCAACAGTTTCGAGATTGGAAAGACTTTGACCACAATTCATGGTATGAGAAAAAGGACTAAAGTGAGGAATGCCCTGGTATTTGGACTTATTCACAAAACAGTTGCCCCAGATGGGTAGGGGAGTACTAATGTATTCACAAGAGCTATAGGTTATAATAGGTGCATCAGTCAACATTTAAGGACGAATGTTCTAAAGGGGGAATGATGTTACACCCTATATTTTCGTACGTAAATGTACGCCATAGATAAATTTATGAGAGATCGGAAATGAGATGTTACATCTCACATTGTTTTGTGTACGTTAAAGTTTCATCGTAAGTTAATCGACATAAGCTCGGGAATTAGATTATTTTGGTATTATAAGTATTATGCTATTTATAACAAGCAATGGTTAAGTGCCGTGGAAGATAAAGGGATAACTTATTAAAGAAATGAGTTTTATTGAAGGTTGTTGATAAAATACGATCCGAGCAATAATACCCAATATTTATGAACTAATACCATATAAGGTACTACATGATCAAGATAGTAAAGTGTATAAAGTATTTTAAAAGTGAATAGTATTTTATGTAATTTGAGATAATTCTTAATTATATGGATAATTAGAAAATTATAAATTTTTAAGTGGGAGATTAACTTGTAAATTGGATTTTGTGGATAATTATTTAAAAGAAGACTTTGGATAATTACTGAGAGGATAATCGAACGTGAGTTTATGGAGATTTGGCAGCAAGTTAAAGCCAATTTAGTGACTCATTAGTCTTTGTAAATTGGTGGCATGTTAGGAAAATTTTTGGATAAAATAATTCCCAAAAATGGAGCCCACACCCACTAATATACAAGCTTCTCTAAACTACAATATTGGGAATCTTACAACAAAGTAACGTATGAGATTTGTTAATGGAGTTTATAGGAATCCTTTACAAGTTCTCAAAAGGCAACGTGTCTTTCTTCAGCAAACTTATATATGGTAAGTAAGTAATTTCAAAATGGGCGTTAGCTTCAATCCAACAAGATCTCAACGAGATTTAATGAAACAAAAAATTCCAACGAGATTTTTTAACATTTTAGTAACGTGAGATTTTGTGATTTTAAAGGAGTACAATGCAATTTTTTTAAGAATATCATACGAATTTTTTCTTACTCAAAATATGTTAAGGCTAAGCCCTTCTTTCATGTTGGCATGATATTCTAATTACACGAGTTTGATAACAAGTTATAAAGAAAAATTCATAATCCGAGAATTTACGTATACTTTTCTAGTCTTGTAAGTTATAATATTCTCATTATAAGGACTTCATATTCAATTGAGTATTGTCTTCTTCCAGTCAAAAGAGCAAAGAGACTATATATACAGTATTACAGTACTTTCATTACCATCGAGCTATAATCCATGGGCAGACCCCTATTAGGAAACCTCTAATCAGAGGGTAAGTCATACACCGAGCCTACTGTGGCTGAGCGCCTATGAGCGAGCCTAGGTTGCCAACATACAGAGCCTAGTATGGCGGAGTGCCTAAGAGTGAGCCTACTACGGTAGAGCAGATATATACATATACTGAACCTTATAATATATATTTTACTTACTATATTGAGAGAGATGAGTTAGTATCAGCAAATGAGCATATCTTCAGATTATCTTTGACTTTCAGTTACTTTCAGTTATTGTATTATCAATTCAATTTCAGCTTTCAGTATATTTCATAACATACTCGGTATATTATTTTGTACTAAACGTCTCTTTTTTAGGGGCGTTGCATTTTATGCGTGCAGGTTTAGACAGATAGATGGGTAGACCTCCTCTTTAAGTGTTGCCCGAATTTAGCTTGATCGGTAAACTTCATTCCCTTCGGAGTTACCGGGTCTAGATCTTTATGTAGATCTTGTGTATATATATATATATATATATATTATGATTAGGTCAGGGCCCTATTCCAATAAGAGTATATCTATCAGTAGAGGTTTGTAGACATATCCTATCAGTTAGTGCAGTATGTTGGGCTTGTAAGCCTTTTATGTATATCTTGTTGGTTTTCCAGCTTTATTAGTTATGACGGCCTTGTCAGCACAGCTTTATATTTATGTTTACTCAGCATTTGCAATTGTCTAGCAATGTGGCCCATAGACAAAGTATGACATTATATATTCAGAGCCTCTTGTCGCAAGTTGGTACACAAGTATAGGTGAGGCACCGGGTGCCGGTCTCGCCCCCCAGGTTCGAGGCGTAACGGGTTGCTCTTCAATTGATATTTCTAATGAGTGAATTAGTGTAGGAATGTATGAATTTAATGGAGTTCATGTGAGTGGGAGAGGGAAAGCAGGCTGGCAGTGGATGCTTAGAGAGGTACAAAGAATATGTGTGTGTGTAGGGAAGTATGTTTAGGGGGGTTTGGCATTTGTTATGTTTGGGAAGGACTAGGAGGGTAGTTTGTTTAATTAAGGGTAGGTGTTTTAGGAAAAGGAAATAAGAAGACAAGAGAGGAGGAAAAAATATTTGAACTTATCTAGCATTGTGAAGTGGATCTCGCTATAGTCCGGGAGATGCGAGGTGGGCTCCGAGCGAGAGACTGGGCAATGCGATGGATACAGCCCAATCCATTACTGTACAAAATGTCCGGCGAGAGGTCGGAAACAAGGTCTAGGGCTCTTTAGAGCATGCGATGCCAGCTATTTCACGTGATTTTTGCCTCGCTTGGCGAGGTCCAGAGCGTACTCAGGTGGTTTTTTTTGAATTTTGTGAACTACTCCAAGCGTTATGACCTCCCAATGTGCTCCAATGCTTGTTCAAACACCAAGATTTACCACCCAAAAAAACTTGTTAGTGCCTAAAAACAAAAAGGAAATTCTAGTTAGGCTAAAATAAACTACAATTTGGATTTCCTCCCAACGAGCGCCTTAGTTAATGTCATGACGAATACAATAGTACAATGGGCACAAAGCACTTGATTTAACTTCAGCACAACACAGGCAATTGAACTCAAGGTTCTCTCAACATTTGAGGCTCCTTCAAATGAATCACTTATACAACCTTCTCATCTTTGCCAAGGTAATGTTTCAACCTTTGCCCATTGACTCTGAAACTATTCGTTCCATCCTTGTATTTGAATTCTACAAATACTCTTGAGAATACTTGCACAACTCTAAATGGTCCCGGCCATCTAGATTTTACCTTATCCGTAGATAATGTCAATCTTGAAATATACAACAACTCGACATCTCCAGTTTTGAAAATCCTCTCTTGAATATGTGTTTCATGCATCATTTTTATCCTTTTCTTTGTACAGCCTGGTGCTCTCAAAATCATGGTAACAGAACTCATCAAGTTCATGTATCTCTGTGACTCTACTCGTACCAGTGGCCTCTGTATCAAGATTTAATTGCCTTAATGCCCAAAAAGTGTTATGCTCTAACTCCACTGGTAAGTGGCATGCCTTTTCCGAACATCGATTTGTATGATGACATACCAATTGGCGGTTTGAATGCTGTGTGGTAGGCCTATAGTTCATCATCCAATTTTTTCGCCCAATCAGTCCGAGTAGCATTTGCACTTTTGGTCAAAACACTCTTGATTTCTCCATTTCACACCTCCACTTGCCCATTTGTTTGTAGGTGATATAGAGGCGCAATCTTTTGGCAAACGCCATATTTTTCCAATAACTTTGTAAAGGCTTGGTTGCAGAAGTGGGTGCCTCCATCACTGATGATCGCTCTTGGAGTGCCAAATCGAGTGAAGATATTTTTTCTTAGAAAACCATGACTCCCTTCGCAGCATTTGTTGGGAGTGCCACGATTTCCACCTATTTTTGAGACATAGTCCTTAGCTACCAATACGTACTTGCAGCCATATGAGCTGACAAATGATTCCATAAAATCAATTCCCCATATATCAAATATTCCCATAAAAGCCTGACTCCAACACTTTAGCAGTTGTCCTTACTCCTCTAAAATTTCCTCCATAACGTGAAGCATGACATGCATGCAAAACATAAGCTTGATCTATCTCGAAAATACATCTCCGGATCATGTTAATACAAATCCTAAACAAATATGGTTCATCCCAGAAATACATAGGACAATCACTAAAGAACTTTTTCTTCTGCGCCGAGGACAAGTAATACGGAACAATATCGTTCGCCAGATAGTTTGCAATATCGGCATGCCATGGCGCTATATCAAGGCTCGTGGCTAGCAGTTGATCATCTAGGAAAGTCTCCACAATATCTTGCATCTCAACCCTCTTTTCAGCTCCTTCAAGCCTGGACAAGTGATCAATAACTTGGTTTTTCGTTTCCTTTTGTTCACGGATTTCCAAGTCTAACTCTTGCAACAGTAGCAACCATTGAATCATGTGTGACTTTTCTTCTCAATTACCTTCGAGTCTATCAGGTATGACTTGAATTTGTCAAATGCGAACACCAACATTTATTTCTCAATCACTATGCAATTCAGTTGGTCACCACTCAAGGTTCTACTTGCACTGTAGATTGGATGCATGACTTTATCTTTTCTTTGCCGAAGAACTGCTCCCACAACATAGTCGCTTTTATCGCACATTAGCTCAAAAGTTTGTTCCTAGTCAGGTGCCACTATGATTGGTGCAGTCACCAGCCTCTTCTTCAACTCCTCAAAAGATACCTTACAGTCATCAAAAAATACAAATGGGTGATCTTTTTCAAGCAATTTACACAAAAAGTTAGCAATTTTGGAAAAATCTTTTATAAACCGCATGTAGAAGCCAATGTGACCAATGAAATTTCTTATGGATTTGATGGAAGTGGGTGGAGATAACTTCTCAATTATGTCTACCTTAGCACGACCACCTCAATTCCCTTTGACCATGAAATGGAATTTTTCCCAATTCACTACCAAATTAGTCTCCATACACCTCTTCAAAAATCCTTTTAAGTTCATAAGGCAATCATCGAATGAGTTCCCCACCACTAAGAAGTCATCTATGAAAACCTCCATTATGTGTTGTATCATATCTATGAAGATAGCCATCATGCATCTTTGGAACGTGGCGAGTGAATTTCAAAGGCCAAAGGGCATTCTTCGAAAGGCATAGATGTCATACAGACAGGTGAACAACATTTTCTCTCTATCCTCCAAGGAAATAGAGATCTGGTTATACCTAGAGTATCCATCAAGGAAGCAATATTGGGATCTCCTCGCCAGTCTATCTAACATCTGATCAAGGAATGGTAGCGCAAAATGGTCTTTTTGGGTGGCCTTGTTCAATCTTCTGTAATCCATACAAATTCACCATCCCATGACTATTCTTGTTGAGATCAACTCGTTGTTCTTATTTTGCAATGTAGTAATTCCACCCTTCTTTGGCACACATTTAAATGGGCTAACTGATCGAGGCCTACCCTGCCCTACTATTGAGTAGCAAGAGAGGTTCGAAGCAGCTTTTACCCAATTAAGATCGGGATTGATTTCCACATGAAGCTAGATATTGGATTCTGGTGTCTATCTAAAGCAGAGTTGTGTTTTTTCTCTTAATTACACTTCTAAACATTTTTGGGATTTTTTTTTTACCTATAATTTTATCAATTACAATGTTATATTAAACTAGAATAAGCTAAAAGTAAAATATTACGGGTTTTTCAAATGGTTAAAAGGCACTGGGGTAGTGACTTTCGCCTGGGTAGTTAATTGACGGTATACTTGAGTCTAAGGCATGATTAAAATATTTGGGGATTATAATATAACCTTTGCAATATTTTACCCACTCTACACCTCTCGGTGATTGGAGTGATTTTGCCCGAATTGACTTTTTCAAGACCAATTGGGAATGCAAATTTAAACAAGCGATCAAGGTTCAAGTCGGGTATTACTATATCTAGGTTTAACCCTTTAATTGGGGCTACCAATCTATTGAGTACACCCCAATTCCTTTTTGGACTAATTTCAGAGACTTAGGCTCTCTTTCTCAAGAAAAACCAAAGCTAGCTAGACACAAACTAGTGTTTGCAACCACTAATTCAGCAATTAATCATGAAATTAGCCCAAATATAACACACCCATAGTCAATCTAGCCCTAAAACACAAAACCCATCAATTATCCACACTAGGGTTGAGCCGCAACCCTAGTTTATGGGTCTAGCTACTCATAATTAAAGAAGAAAACAAGGAAATAGATTAAGAAAAACTCAATTGCCAAGTTAAACTTGAAGATTAAATATTGAAATACAACTAAAATTACTCAAAATAGCTAAAGAAACGGGAATTACGAGGGCAACTCAACACAAAATCTATTTTCCTGACCTAAAAATGGAAAAAAAGCTATTTATACAAAGCTAAAAAATCTGGATAAAAATACCCCTATGGAGTTAGTGCGGACCGTACAAAATCACGTGCGGTCGTACTAGGGCTCTTGACATAAAATTTTAGCTCTCTACCCTCAGGCAATGCGGACCGCACAGAATCGAGTGCGGTTGCGGTGGCTTCTAGTGCAGTCCGCATGAAATGGAGCGCGGACCGCATTGGCTTCAATCTCCAAAACTGGCACCTCTCTGATCTTTGGTTCTGTGGACCACACTAAATTGAGTGCGGTCGCAGTGACTCCAATACTGACCGCATTAAATCTCATGCGGTCGCATTGCTTGTTGGCCTGTAAATCACCTTCTCTGAATCTCACTTATGAGGATCGTGCGGAATGGTGTGCGGCCGCATTGGGTCTGTTTTGCCTGAGCTTTATCTTGTCTTGGTTCTTGTGCAAGTTTCACTCCTTTTTGAGCTGATCTTTGACATCTTATCACTTTGTTGATCAAACCTGCAATCAAGTACAACTTGTGAGCCTTGTGGGACTATTTTGTACAAATTTCTTATCAAAACATAAGCAAGAATGAGTATAAAATTCCTTAAAATCCCTAATTATCACTAACCTAGTTGCTTAGAGATAGAGAAGATGATTCTCGTATCTAACCACTTGAGCACTTCTTTCGTGTTTGGATTCATCCTTCTTTGATGTTCTCTGTTGGTTTGTACCCATCTTCCAGTAGAATTTTATGTTGTTGGGGTGATACCCTTTGTGTCTGCAATGATCCACCCAAATGCAGTCTTGCACTCCTTCGGAACATAAAAAAGTTATTCAACCTGCACATCTAACAAACCAGATGAGATAATAACAAGTAATGTCAAACTAGGTCCCAGGAAAGTATACCTGAGGTGGGACGACAATAGTTTTAGCTCCATTATGGTGGTTCCTCGATTGATGGCTTCGCTGGAGGGGTCTTTCTTTCTTCTAAATGTAAAGGCTAGAATTCGAGTTCTCTTTTCCAGTAACTTTGGCCTTCAAGGGCAAAAACCCACTACGCCAAATCCTCACTACCCACCTCTTCTAAGTTCATCAGGTAGGCTGCTATGGGGTCTTTTGCATTCAGTGCCTCATCTTACTTATCCAGAATCACATCCACAGCTTTGATCAAAGAGCAATTAGCAAATGCATTGGGTCGCGTCATAGACTTATACACATTGAATGTTACTTCTTTATTGTTCAGTCTCATTTTTAGCTCTCGGTTTCACAATCAATCAAAGCTCTCCTTGTGGCTAAGAATGCCCTTCCCAAAATTATGGGAATCTTTTCATCAACCTGGCAGTATAGAATGACAAAATCTCTTGGAAGCACAAACTTTCCAAACTGCACAAGTACATCATCAAGTATATCTGATGGCCTCTTCATCGTTCGGTTGGCTAGTTGTAGTAACATAGATGTGGATCTTGCCTTTCCAATGCCTAACCTCTTATAGATAGACAAGGGCATCAATTTTACGCTCTCCCTAAAATTACAAAATACTTTACAAAGGCATAGCTACCTATGGTGCCCAGAATTGTGAAACGCCCTGAGTCTATAGCTTCTCAGCTATAGGTTTTGTCACGACAACACTGCAAGTCTGATTCAGTGTCACAGTTGCCAAATCTTAAAAGTCAAACATACGAGACATAAAGTCCTTCATCATTTTTGCACAATCGGGTATCTCCATCAATCAGTGGAATGTTCACTTGAATCTACTTCAACATCTCCATGAATTTCTTATACTGCTCATCCTTCTGGTATTTGTCCAACCTCTGCGAAAAAGGTGCTAGGGGTCGCTTCTTTCTTGTGGCTTGAGTGAGATCATGCTCAGGAACATTTTCTTGCACCTTCTCAGTATCCTTTGCAACCTCTTTTTCTTTGTTTAGTTCCTCCTAGGCTGGCTGCACTCTTACTTCTATTAGCTCAGTTGACTCCTCTACCTCAATTGGTGCCTGCACAAGTATCTCAGCTGGTCACTTCTCGCGAGTAATTTCTTGCTCTAAATTAAGATCTCTACCACTTCTCAAACTCACAGCCATCAGCTGCTTCGGGACCTGCTATTTTGGGTTAATATGCGTGTCCGCAGGTAATATCCCATGAGGTCGATTGTTAAGGGCAATAGATATCTGCCCTAGTTAAATCACAATTCCCTTGATAGCTGAGTCATGTGATATTACATTTTTGTGCATCTGGTGGACCTTTTCTTCTATTTTCCCTCTGGACCCAATAAGTTATTGTAACATTCCTTTAATTTCAAAAAACCCATCATCTTGTCACACTATCTGTTGCTGTTGAGGTTGCTGATAAGCTAGTTACTAATTCTGTTGATTGTACCCTTATTGCCTTTGATAAGGCACCCTACGGTCATGCAGTTCTATGATTATTATTATAATTATTATTGTAGTGCTATTGTGTTGGCCTATATTGTTGATTTTGTTGTCCCCAAGTCTAACCACCTTGTCTCTTATCTCTATAGTTACCCATATAGTTCATATTCTTTTGATAGTTCTGAATGTCACTCTCACAACTCCACGAGCACACATATGGTTGATTAATGCATATGTGTATAATCCTCCATTTGTCATGTCAACTATGTGCACCTTCTTTTGGCCTGACTCGTCAATCGTTTTGGTTAGGATACTCAACTGCATCATCATAGTAGTCCACATTCTCAACCATTGAGTTTTTTGGGTCTAGAGCTATTACGTGTACTACATGAATGATTGTAGAGTCTCTTATTATCTATCTCGAGTTTTAAGCCATTTTATTAAGTAAGACCTTACATACTACGAATGATTTGCTAAATAATACTCTGCTGAAGCATCAACATTGGCCTTCAAGTTTTCTGGTAATCTCATGTAGAACCTTTTCCCCAATATCTGATCAGAATGACATGGCATGGACACTTGACGAACATCCCTTTGAACCTCTCCCACGTTTCTTGCGGTGTATTAACTAGTTTCTACTTAAAGCAAAATATCTCATCAACTTTCTTGGCTATCTTATTGGGTGGGTAAAACTTGTTCAAACACTTCTTGACATATTCCTCCCATGTAGCAGTGGAGTTTATGGTGAGTGAATTGATCCAAGTATGAGCCTCTCCCATCACTAAGAACGGAAACAACAACAGTCTTATCGTTTTCGGTGTCACATTCGGTTGTCTTTGCATGACACAAATCATCAAAAAAAATTCAGATACTACTATGGATCTTCAATGTAAGACCTCGAGAACAGTCCCTTGTTCTTCAACAAATGTAGCATGTTGTTTGTAATTTTAAATGATTTCACTTATATTGGAGGGATGGCAATTGCGGTTGCCGAGTTTTTAGCGGTGGGTTGCGCCCAATTATGCAGGGCTGTTTCTGGAACAAGAGGTGATGCACCCTTGATTATTCGGGTCATTCACATTAGTTCAATTGTTTGCGTTGTCTATTACGTCACCCATATCTAGTTCGAATCATTCTGTTGAGTTCTGTTGTTGTTTTTCTTTCTTGTTTGCGATTTAGTGCCTTGAAAGCCTTCTTAGGGTCCGGTGATGCTTCATACAATTCACCAATTCTTGAAGAGTTTCTAGGCATGCACGTGTAACATACAAGACTACAAACGTTAGAATTTCAATATAATGAATTTCAAGTCGAGAAAGTTGTAACGCCCCAAACCTGTGGAGGTCTGGCTGGCAGTCGATGTCGTACTAGCCCGAGCAAACCATTTTGTAACTCATTCTTTCTGTGATGACTTTGGGCCAACATGGCAACAACTCATAGTGCACTGTAAGTGGACAAACACTTCGTCAATAAGCCATTGTTCTTTAAACATGAATACATTTGGGCCGTCAAGGCCTCTGGCATACTGTACAATATGAACCTCTATGTACAAAGCCTCTAAGATAATTTGGCATCAAATGGGGTAGGGTACCGGCCTACCTATAAGTTTGTAGAAAACTCTAACACGATGATATAGAGACTCAACTGCACTCTGAATGAAGTAGAGTCTTATCGATCCTTCACTGACTGTTAACCTCGTATACTATGAGGGCTCGTCAAACTAATTGTCTATACCTGCAAGCATGAATGCAACGTACCCAACAAAAGGACATTAGTACGAATAATGTACTGACTATATAAGGCAGAACTAAAATATAAGAATAAGTCAATATTAATTAAATATATATATGAATCAACCTGACTCTCAAAAGTGATACCGTATATGCAAACTTATTATAATTATAAATATAATTCTTCTCATTGAGACAATTATCCATATCTTATGATGCATGAATTCCCAATTGATTAGTGGTAGTTTCCCGATCGGCAATCGCAAGGTGGTAAATATATAACTGCAACCGGTGGTAAATAATGATACATAACTGCCCAACCGGTAGTAACTGCTCGACTGGTCGTAGCCCAGTGATAAATGCATGTCTGCCCGACCGATCGTAGCTTTCCTTTGTACTGTGGTATCAGAGCCAGCACATCCTTTCGGAGGGAGGAACAGTTTTACTAGATATGTCTGAGTCATTTCCATCATCCTCGTCCCATGAAAAAATGAATATATCCCCTACTCTATATAAAACCTTGTCCAAAAAATACGATTACCTCTATGAAGTAGATATAATACCTGACAAACAGAAAGTATCCTTCACTTAACTACTCCTCATAACGCCTTACTCAACTTTTGTTAAAAAATCTTTTGCACCATCGACTCAAATTTGTTCCTTAGTCCAACACAGACCAAAAGAAGTTAAAGAATATGTTGCTGCCTTAAAACTTGACCAACATCCTCCTCTTGCCACTTGAGA
Source organism: Nicotiana benthamiana (assembly GCA_034376525.1). Taxonomy (NCBI): domain Eukaryota; kingdom Viridiplantae; phylum Streptophyta; class Magnoliopsida; order Solanales; family Solanaceae; genus Nicotiana; species Nicotiana benthamiana. The sequence goes on from CM067324.1 coordinate 10,513,121, forward strand.
GGAACAATTTATCACCCTTCAAATCCCAGATGATTTTCCTAGGCAATGGAGAGATCATGGTTTTACCCATATCCATTTTGGTGCTATCCAAATCGCTTTAACATATCATGGAAGAAAAGTTCAACCTGTTGTAGCTCGACTTTCTCTTCGAGATATGAGATATTTAGAGTACCAACATGTAAATTTGGGTACTGCCGAAGTTACCCTGAATGCTGGAACTGTCTTCATAACTATCTTTCCAAATTTCAACATGTCCCTTTGAGACCCGTACCTAGCAGAAGCCCTAAAAATCCAAGTCCAAATCCAGGGAGCACCACAAGCCAAAGATTCCATTCAAGCTACCCTTCACCACCAAATGGCGTGGCGAGTCCAAAATCATGCCGTGGATCTTTGCCTACCCGGAGGAGGAAATGCGTTACTCCTAAATATTGATCCTACTAAACGAAACACCATATGCACCCAAATACCCAGACAGATTTCTAAAGATGAGCTTGTAAAAATCCTTTCCTGATTCCTGGATCACAAATTACGAGAAGCTTAGAGAATCAGAGGAATCCTTGCAATCTGGTGAACTAAATTTTACCAAAAGAAGTGACAAAACCATTTCCATAAGCTTTGACCATTCACATCTTAAAAAAGACAATAAAACCATCTTCTCTTGCCAAATGATTCAACCTAAAGAAACAACAGATATATACCCTAAACCTGACGGAGAGTTTTTCTGGAATATACAAAGCATCATGGAAGAACATGACTGGTGTCAATATTTCGATAGAGAAGGAAAAAGGGTTTGGTGGTTCAAATGCCCCTTCAACGGACACTACCCATCGGATCTTGATTGCGATTACCAAGAATGTTTGGAAGATCCAATTGGAGAATATGATGAACACCACCAGCGTCATTGGGAAATGTTCGACCTCAACAAAACTAAACCAAAATCCAAGAAAAAGGGGAAAGCCACTAATAAATATGAAAATAAAGATCCTCCAATTGGCTCATTAAGTCCTCTAGGTAATATGAATTTCATGTCAGTTACAAATACCAAAAATGGCCAAAAGTACCAGAAAAATTCACTCAAAGCTGGGAGGATAGTGAAAAAATGCCCAAATCCAAACCAACATCACCTCATACCCCATAATCCAAAAAGCAACCTCAACCTACAACTCTACCAACTCAAAAGTCCACACACCCTCAAAAATTCATGATGAGCCCTTCAAGCTCCAGCCACTCCCTAGATTTTCCTCAACTTCAACCTTTTGAAAAAGAGGGTATCAGTTATGCTCCAAAAATCCCCAAAAAGAATACTACCTTCTAGAGAAAAACCCCCAACGAGTGACATCGAAGGGAACAATGAACTCGCAATCTGAAAATGTCATCTGCCAAAACAAAGTGCTGAACAACATTGGCAACACTATAAGGAACATGGATCATACACAGAAAAAAATAATGGGCAAAGTGGAAACAATTGAGAAGAAGTTGGAGAAGACATCATCTCAGAATGCAGGACTAATTAAAGCCTTGGAACTAAGGCTGGCAAATTTACAATATGAGATTTCTCCGCCAGGAACATCACTTTTCCAATTTTTCCAACAACAACAAAAGGAGACGATTTCCATCAAGGAACAAATTCAACTTTTGAGAAATGAGCACTTTGAGCCGCAAAAACCCTAGTTTTTCCTTTAAAACCTACCTTCTTCCCTATGTCTCAACAAGCATATTTCCCGCCTAAATTGGACTACACTTTTTCTACCTTTCTATCTACCACACAAAATCCAATCCCTTTCACCCCACCAACAAAAGAAGAAAATGATTTTGATATCGTAAAAATGGTTTGGGAAAGGAAAGATGCCCTTGCAGCAAAGAAACAAACCAAAAAAAGACGGGACCAAGGAGAAAGTTCAAAAGGGTCGAACCCTGAAAATCTGATGATTTCTGATCAAAAGGCTCCAGACCTCTATGTCTCCCAGCCAAGATACTTATCAGAAAAAAGATACCCCGTGGTCGGAATCTCTAAACTTATCAGAAGATGAAACAATGGAAGATAGCTCTGAATCAAGCAATGAATTCACAGCAAACTCTTCTGAGGAAGATGATCCCCTAATATTTGTAAACCAGCCAAGAGACCTAGAAATATCTGAAGTAGATGAGGAACAAGAAGGCATGACAGATGAACTAATCCCAGAAAGAAGATATGAGCCCATGGCATCAAAACCAGATGGAATAGGTTTCCACACTTTCACCATAGATGATGTCAAGGGTTCAAAATGGTCTAGAAAGATCCAAGACTTCTATACTTGGATGGTGACCAAAAATTTGGTGGAACGAGAAAAGTATATCATCCTGTCAGAACTAACTTCCCGGTTCTCAGGAATCCTCAGACACTAGTGAAACTCACTTGGAATTCAAGACAAAAATACTTTTCTTACATCACGAGATTTTTCCTTCAACATCAGGATCCTACATTAAATTTTCAGCGGAGATACTGGCCAAAGACAGGAGAAAATGTGAAGACAACTCTTAGAGATGAAGTGTGTGTCATTTGACAGAAATTACATTGATAACCATGTTCAAAAAATGGTGAAGATATACTTCCAGATCGGAGGAGATATCAATCTAAAGCAAGCCTTTGTATCTTCTCTTCTAATGTTGCTGGCAAGCCGAACCATGACCATCATTACAGAACAGTTTTAGTCCTTAACAATTCAGCAAATTGGTTACATCAGGCAAGCTATTTTCATCGCATTCGATGATATTTGTACAAAGCGCTCTACACTAAAATAAATTATCCAACACAATCTAGCGCTTGATAAAGCATGCCGCAAATCTAATCTAATCACTGGATCAGGATGTTCCTGCCACACATCTAGGCGAAGGAGAGAATTCATGAGGTTCAAATGGCCAAGAATTCTAGACGGGAAAGCAAGGTCCAAGAGACGCACAAAATATTTCAGACGGAGAAGGCCTAGAAATTTTCACAAGAAAAATAGGTGTTTTATTTGTCACAAGATTGGACATTTCGCAAAAAATTATCCACAATCAAGAAGATCTATCAAACTCATTGAAGATATTGAAGACTACACTGGCATACATCTCGGAAATGAGGACCTTGAATCTATATTCTCTGTGGACGATGAACCTAATGAAGAAATTTTATTCTCTCTTGATATCTATAAAGATCAAGGAAGTGATCACTACCAAATTTCAGAACCAGTGATCGAAGCTCGAGAGAAGATCAATGCTCTCGCAGTCATTCCTCAAGTAGAACTTAAAGTCTACTCATCCAAATGGGATAAACCAACTCGAGTTATTACTTAAGTCAACACCGGAGCTTCTTCCTCACTCATAAATCTTGATGTTCTCCCAGAAGTTCAATGGATGCTGCATTTTAAGGATTTAACCAATGCATCAAATGCAATCTTGACCACAATTGTCATTACAAAGCACCCCGTCATAATTGAGTTCTTCCCGGGATTGAAGTACATAACAAAGCTGCTAGGATATGATGTACCACGAAAGGATCTTATTATAATACTCGACATTTACAGACAACTTAGAGATCAACTCCAGATCAAGGCTAACGGGATAGCTTTTAAAAAGCAATTCAGACCATGTTCTGAGATTCCAAGGCTATTCCAAATCACCAATGACAAAAAAATCAAAGAGATTGAGCAAAACTCATTAAACACGCATGTGCTGAATCACACAAGGATTTCATGAAGAAAGGGAAATGCCCGTTATGGAAAATGAAGAGTTTTTTATCAAGCTCTCTTTCAAGAAGAATGAAAATATCAATCTGAAAAAAGCCAGTCATTCAGGGATGAATCCAGATCATCTTCAGCTTGCAAAGAAAGAATGTGAAGAACTTTTGGAATTTGATCTGATAGAGCCATTTTATTCACAATGGGCATGCGAAAAATTTTATGTCAACAAAAGAGCTAAGCAGACAAGAGGAAAACTCAGGTTAGTCATCAATTACAAACCACTTAATCATTTCCTCTAGGATGATAAATTCCCTATCCAAAATAAACTCACTCTTTTCTCCCACTTCGCCGAGGCCAAATATTTTTCCAAGTTCAATTTAAAGTCCGAATTTTGGCAATTGTAAATCCACCCTGAAGAAAGACCCAAAACGGGATTTTGCATCCCCGGTCATCACTTCCAATGGAAAGTCCTGCCCTTCAGGTTAAAAACTGAACCTTCCTTGTTCCAACACATCCTCCATACCTCTTTAGTTTACACTGATGACATCCTGTTATTTAGTTATACATTAGAGGAATATTGGGGTGTTGTTCTATTTGAAGAAAAAGGGGAAAGCCACTGAAAAACAATTTCAAGCCAAATATGAAAATAAAGATCCTTCAATTGGCTCATTAAGCCATCCAGGTAAATATGAATTTCTTGGCAATTACAAACACCAAGAATGGCCAAAACTACCAGAAAAATTCACTTCAAGCTGGAAGGATACTGAAACAACGCCCAAATCCAAACCAGCGTCACCTCATGACCCAGAATCCAAAAAGCTACCTGAACCTAAAACTCTACCAACCCAAAAGTCCACACACCCACAAATAATCATGATGAGCCCCTTAAGCTCCAGCCACACGCAAGATTTTCCTCTACTTCAACCTTTTGGAAAAGAAGGTATCAGTTATGCTCCAAAAATCACCAAAAAGAACATAGTACTACCTTCTAGAGAAAAACCCCCAAAGAGTGACATCGAAGCAACAACGAAATAGCAATTTGAAAATTCCATCTGTAATTTTGCTTAACAACATTGGCAACAGCATAAGGAACGTGGCTCATACGCAAAACAAAATGATGAGCAAAGTGAAAACAATTGAGAAGAAGTTGGAGCAGACATCGTCTCAGTGTCCAGGACTAATTAAAGCCTTGAACTTCGATTGGCAAATATACAATATGAGATTTGTCTGCTAGGAACTTCACTTTTCCAATTTTACCAACAACAACAAAAGGAGACGATTTCCATCAAGGAACAAATTCAACTTTTGAGAAATGAGCCCTTTGAGCCGCAAAACCCAGACGAACATGTATTTTATTTGCCGCAAGATTGGACATTTCGCAAAAAATTGTCCACAATCAAGAAGATCTGTCAAACTCATTGAAGAAACTGAAGCCTACACTAGCATACATCTCGGAAAGGAGGAAGACCTTGAATCTATATTCTCTGTAGATTATGAACCTAATGTAGAAATGTTACTCTTTCTTGATATCTATGAAGATCAAGGCAGTGATCACTACCAAATTTCAGAACCAGCGATCGAAGCTCGAGAGGAGATCAATGCTCTCGTATTCGTTCCTCAAGTAGAACTCAAAGTCTATTCATCCAAATGGGATAAACCAACTCGAGTTATTGCTTCATCGACACCGGAGCTGCTTCCTCACTCATAAATCATGCGGTTCTCCCAGAAGATCAATGGATGCCGCATTTTAAGGATTTCAACACTGCATCAAATGCAATCTTGACCATTACTATCATTACAAAGCACCCCGTTACAATTGAGTTCTTTCGAGGTTTGAATTACATAACGAAGCTTCTAGTATTTGATGTACCGGGAAAGGATTTTATTATTGGATTCGACATTTACAAACAACATAGAGGTCAACTCTAGATCAACGCTAATGCAATAGCTTTTAAAAAGCAGTTCAAGCCTTATTCTGAGATTCCAAGGCTATTCCAAATCACCAATTATGAACAAATCAAAGAGATTGAGCAAAATCTCATTGAACGCTCATGTGTCGACTCACACAAGGACTTCATGAAAAAAGGGAAACGCCCGTTATGAAAAAATGAAGAGTTTTTATCAAGATACCTTCCCAAAAGAATGAAAATATCAATCCGACAAAAGCCAGTCATTCAGGGATGAATCCAGATCATCTTCAGCTTGCAAACAAAGAATGTGAAGAACTTTTGGAATTTGATCTAATAGAACCATCTTATTCACAATAGGTATGTGAAGCATTTTATGTCAACAAAAGAGCTGAGCAGACAAGAGAAAAACTCAGGTTAGTCATCAATTACCAGCCACTTAACCATTTCCTCCAAGATGATAAATTCCCTATCCCAAATAAACTCACTCTATTCTCCCACTTAGCCAAGACAAATAATTTTCTACGTTTGATTTAAAGTCTGTATTTTGGCAATTGGGAATCCACCGTGAAGAAAGACCCAAAGCTACACTTTGCATCCCCGATCATCACTTCCAATAGAAAGTCATGCCCTTCAGGTTAAAAACTGTACTTCTAATGTTGGTTATAGTACAAAAGTTTTCTGAGTAGTGTATGTTGGCAAGCCGTCCTTAGTGGGTTGTTGAAGCTAGCCCCTTTTGTAGAAAAACTTTTGCGACTATAAACAAATTAACTATTTGTGAATCTTGGCAAGTCATCCCTTATGGGTTATTAAAGCGAGCCCCCTTTGTAGGGAAACTTTTGTATATATGATTTAGTTTGATTTCTTGGAGTCTCTTCCTCTATTCCTTTTGTACTTTGCTATCAGAGCCAGCCCATCCTTTAAAAGGGAGGAACAGTTTTCTAGATATGTCTAAGTCATTTCCATCATCCTCCTCCCTTGCAAAAATTAATATGTCCCCTACTCTATATAAAACCTTGTCCAAAAAATATGATTACCTCAATGAAGTAGATATACTACCTAATGAATAGAAAGTATCCTCCACTGAACTACCCCTCATAAACACTTACTCAGCCTCTTCCCTTGCAAATATTAATATGTTGCCTACTCTATTTAAAACCTTTTCCAAAAAATATGATTACCTCTATGAAGTAGATATACTCCCTGATGAACAGAAAGTATCCTCCACTGAACTACCCCTCATAAACCATTACTCAGCTTTTGCCAAAACATCTTTTACATTATGGACCCAAATTCATTCCTTAGACCAACATAGACCAAAAGGAGTCAAAGAATATGTTGTTGCCTCAAAACTTGACCAGCATCCTATTCTTGCCACTCGAGAGGAATAATTTAACACCCTTCAAATCCCAGATGATTTTCCTAGACAATGTAGAGATCATGGTTTTACCCATATCCATTTTGGTGATAAACAAATCGCTTTAATATATAACGGAAGAAAAGGTCAACCTGTTGTAGCTCGACTTTCTCTTCTAGATACGAGATATTTGGAGAACCAACATGCAAATATGGATACTATCGAAGTTACCCTGAATGTCGGAACTGTCTTCTTAACGATCTTTCCAAATTTCAATATGTCCCTTTATGACCCGTACCTAACCGAAGCCCTAAAAATCCAAGTCCAAATCTAGGGAGCCCACTAGCCAAAGATTCCATTCAAGCTACCCTTCACCACCAAATGGCTTGGCGAGTCCAAAATTACTCCATGGATCTTTGCCTACCCGGAGGAGAAAATTCCTTACTCTTAAATATTGATGCTACCAAAGGAAACATCATGTGCACCCAAATACCCAGACAGATTTCCAGAGATGTTCTTGTAAAAATCCTTCCCAATTCTTGGATCACAAATTACAAGAAGCTAAGAGAATCGGAGGAATCCCTGCAATACGGTGAACCAACTTTTACCAAAAGAAGTGACAAAACCGTTTCCATAAGCTTTGACCATTCCCATCTCAAAAATCCCAATAAAACCATCTTCTCTTGCTTAATGATTCAACCTAAAGAAACAACAGATACATACCATGAACCTGAAAGAGTTTTCTGGAATATACAAAGCATCATAGAAGAACATGACTGGTGTCAACATTTTGACAGAGAAGGAAAAAGAGTTTGGTGGTTCAAATGCCCCTTCACCGGACACTACCCATGGGGTCTTCATTGCGACTGCCAAGAATGTTTGGAAGATCAAATTGGAGAATAGGATGAACACCACCAGCGTTATTGGGAAAGATTCGGCCTCAACAAAACCAAACCAAAATCCAAGATAAAGGGGAAAGCCACTTAAAAACAATTTCGACCAAAATATGAAAATAAAGATCCTTCAATTGGCTCATTAAGCCGTCGAGGTGAAAATGAATTTTTTGTTAGTTACAAACCCTAAGAATGGCCAAAACTACCAAAACAATTCACTCCAAGCTGGGAGGATAGTGAAACAACGCCCAAATCCAAACAAACATCACCTTATACCCCAGAATCCAAAACGCATCCTGAACCTAAAACTCCATAAACCCAAAAGATCACACACCCACAAATATTCATGATGAGCCCTTAAAGCTCCAGCCACTCCCAAGATTTTCCTCCACTTCTACATTTTGAAAAAGAGGGTATCAGTTATGCTCCAAAAATCCCCAAAAGAACATAGTACTACCTTCTGGAGAAAAACCCCCAACGAGTGACAACGAAGCAACAATGAACTAGCAATTTGAAAATTTCATCTGCCAAAACAAAGTGCTGAACAACATTAGCAACACCATAAGTATCGCGGCTCATACACAGAACAAAATGATGAGCAAAGTGGAAATGATTGAGAAGAAGATGGAGTAGAAATTGTCTCAGCATACAGGACTAATCAAAGCCTTGGAACTAAGGTTGGAATATTTATAATATGAAATTTTCCACCAGGAACTTCACTTTTTCATATTTTTCAACAAAAACAAAAAGAGACAATTTTCATCAAGGAACAAATTCAACTTTTTAGAAATGAGCACTTTGAGCCGCAGAAAACCCCAGTTTTCCCTTCAAAACCTACCTTCTTCCCTATGTATCCACAAGCATATTCCCCCTAAATTGGACTACACCTTTTCTACCTTTCCATCTACCTCACAAAATCAAATCTCTTTCACCCAACCAACAAATGAAGAAAATGATTTTTATATCGCAAAAATGGATTGGGAAAGGAAAGATGCCCTTGCAGCAAAGAAACAAACCAAGAAAAGACGAGACCAAGGAGAAAGTTGAAAAAGGTCGAACCCCAAAAATTTGATGATCTCAGACCAAAAGGCTCCAGGCCTCTATGTCTCCCAGCAAGAAACATATCAGAAGAAGATACACCATGGCCAGAATCTATAAACTCATTAGAAAATGAAACAATGAAAGATAGCTCTCAATCAAGCAATGAATCCACAGCAAACTCTTCCAAGGAAGATGATCCCCCAACATTTGTAAACCAGCCAAGAGACCAAGAATTATCTAATTTAGATGAGGAACAAGAAGGCATGACAGATGAACCAATCCTAGAAAGAAGATATAAGCCCATGGCATCAAAACCAATTGGAACTGGTTTCCACACGTTCACCTTAGAAGATTTCAATGTTTCAAAATGGCCTCAAAGGATCCAAGACTTCTATACTTGGATGGTGACCAAAAATTTGGTGGAACGAGAAAAGTATATCATCATGTCAGAACTAACTTCCCGGTTCTTAGGAATCCTCATAGACTGGTGCAAATCACATGGAATTCAAGACAAAAATACTTTTCTTACTTCCCAAGATTTTGCCTTCAACATCAGGATCTTACATGAAGTTTTTTGTGAAGATACTGGCCAAAGACAAGAGAAAATGCGAAGACAAATCTTCGAGATGAAGTGTGTGTCATTTGATAGAAATAATATTGACAAACATTTTCAAAAAATGGAGAAGATATACTTCGAGATCAGAGGAGATATCAATCTAAAGCATGCCTTTGTATCTTCCCTTCCAAAGTTGCTGGCAAGCCGAACCATGGCCATCATTAAAGAAAAGTTTCAGTCTATAAGAATTCCACAAATTGGTTACATCAGGCAAGCTATTTTCATCGCATTGGATGATATTTGTATAAAGTGCGCTGCCCTAAAAAAAATTATCCAACACTATCCAGCGCTTGACAAAGCATGCCGCAAATCTGATCTAATCACCAGATCAGGATGTTCCTGCCACACATCTAGGCAAATGAGACAATTCAGGAGGTTTAAATGGCCAAAAATTCCTTACGGGAAGGCAAGGTCCAAGAGACGCACAAAATATTTCAGACGGAGAAGGCCATGAAATTTTCACAAGACGAACAGGTGTTTTATTTGCCACAAGATTGGACATTTCGCAAAAAATTATCCACAATCAAGAAGATCTGTCAAACTCATTGAAGAGATTAAAGACTACACTGGCATACATCTTGGAAATGAGGAAGACCTTGAATCTATATTCTCTGTGGACGATGAACCTAATGAAGAAACGTTATTCTCTCTTGATATCTATGAAGATCAAGGTAGTGATCACTACCAAATTTCAGAACCAGTGGTCGAAGCTCGAGAGGAGATCAATGCTCTCACAGTTATTCCTCAAGTAGAATCCAAAGTCTATTCATCCAAACGGGATAAACCAACTCGAGTTATTGCTTTCATCGACACCGGAGGTGCTTCCTCACTCTCAAATTATGTTGTTCTCCCAAAAGTTTAATTGATGCCGCATTTTTAGGATTTCAACATGTCATCAAATGAAATCTTGACCACAAGTGTCATTTCAAAGCACTTTGTCACAATTGAGCTCTTTCCAGGATTGAAGTACAAAATGAAGCTGCTAGGATCTGATGTACCAGGAAAAAATCTTATTATTGGATTTGACATTTACAGACAACTTAGAGATCAACTCTAAATCAAGGCTAAAGGGATAGCTTTTAAAAAGCAGTTCCGGCCTTATTCTGAGATTCCAAGGCTATTCCAAATTATTAATGACGAACAAATCAAAGAGATTGAGCAAAATCTCATAGAACACTCATGTGCTGAATCACACAAGGATTTCATTAAGAAAGGGAAATGATCGTAATGGAAAAATGAAGAGTTTTTTATCAAGATCCCTTTCAAAAAGAATGAAAATATCAATCCGACAAAAGCCAGTCATTCAGGGAAAAATCTAGATCATCTTCAGCTTGAAAGAAAGAATGTGAAGAACTTTTAGAATTTAATCTGATTGAGCCATCTAATTCACAATGGGCATGCGAAGCATTTTATGTCAACAAAATAGCCGAGCAGACAAGAGGAAAACTCAGGTTATTCATCAATTACCAACCACTTAACCATTTCTTCCAAGATTATAAATTCCCTATCCAAATAAACTCACTCTTTTCTCCAACTTAGCCAAGACCAAATATGTTTTCAAGTTTGATTTAAAGTCTGAATTTTGGAAATTGGGAATCATCCCTAAAGAAAGACCCAAAACTGGATTTTGCATCCCCGATCATCACTTCCAATGGAAAGTCATGCCCTTCGGGTTAAAAACTGCACCTTCCTTGTTCCAAAAAGCCATGATAATAATATTCCAACCCATCCTCCATACCTCTTTAGTTTACATTGGTTACATCCTGTTATTTAGTTATACATTAGAGGAACATATCAACTTGCTTCGTCAATTTGAAGCATTGGTAACACAGTACGGAATCATGCTCTCAGCAAAAAAGATGGTTCTTGCTCAAAAGGAGATTGATTTTCTTGGAATGCATTTTTTCCAAGGTGAATACAGTCTAGGACCACATATATGTCAAGAATTACTCGAATTTTCGGATACCAACCTCACAACAAAGCAGATCCAACAATTCTTGGGTATAGTATATTATGTGAGAGATTGCATCCCAAATATCTCTACATACATTTCTCCACTCACAGAGATGCTCAAGAAAAATGCTCCATCATGGGTAAAAAAGCAAGATAATATAGTCAAGGAAATAAAAGAGATTTTCAAAAATGTCAAGTCCCGCTATATCCCTTCATACGGTAAGAAGATATTGCAAACTGATGCCAGCAATGAATATTGGAGTGTTGTTCTATTTGAAAAAAATGATGGAAAGAGGAAAATATGTGCATACACTAGTGGAAAGTTCAAAGATGCCGAGCAACATTATCACTCCACTTTCAAGGAAATTCTTGCAGTAAAGAATGGAATCAAGAAATTTAATTTCTTCCTTATTCACATAAAATTTCTATATAGAAATGGATATGAAGGCCTTCCCGAAGATGATTCAGCTAAATGTAAAAATTATTCCCAATCCTCAGATTCTCGTGTGGGCTCAATGGTTCTCTCCATATAAGTTTTAAGTCAGGCGCCTGAAAGGAAAAGATTTTCGCAGATTTTCTATCTCAATCGAAAGAATTCTCAAAGAGATTTTCCCCAGCAAAATTGAAGTCAAAGCAACAGATAATCAGCCACATCTCATGCTCTCAAGAATACCAGGAACAAGTTCATCACAGCAAACAGATCATCCACCAGAGTTGTTCAGCCTCATGGATCCATTTGATCCGTCAATTATTATGGAAAGAAGAACTTATTATGAGCTCTAAGTTTTCTGGCAACATGGAGGATCCATTCTCAATCCATATGGGGTCAATCCAGAATATCAATTCTACCATATATTCATAGCTCAAGCCAAGGATTTTCCACAAGAATTATTATGGTTTTTCTGGTACCTATGCTATCAGTATTATATTTTCATGGAATTCAAATGCAACGTCTTCAAGGATTTTGATAATATTGCACCAGCTCTTAAAGTATTTTTGCTATGGTTCAAACCTAGAAGATATTGGTTAAAATGCTTCAATGATTCCTACACAGCAAAGATATTCATGTTTCATAGCCCAGCAAAGATTATTAATGGAAAGTCCAGGCGCAAGCAGAGGCATCATTCTGGTGGAAATTTCCCGTGTCAATTTTATCAATGGAAGAAGAATATAGCGAGGCATAAAGAATCCTTTTTAAACAAAATAGGTGCATCCCGAGAGAGATATGGCCAAAAGACTGGGCAAGCTGAAATTATACAAGCAATAATCCTTACTGGGAAAGAGTCCAGAAAGCAGCAAAAGAATATCAAACCCCATACAAAGTCATCCGCGAAAAGATCACTGAAGATATTTCCAGATAAAGGTAGCGGATTACATCTTTCAATCCAAAGGAGAAAGAATACAACAAAGAAGGGTTGTTAAATTCCAGGCACTACTACACAAAGTCTTTGAAAAGATGCCTAGAAGACAACCCTAGAATCAAATAAGAATAATTACCTAAATCCTTGCTAAACACGCCCTAATCCAAATTAGCCACCAAAAAAACCTCAAAAGTATCCTACCTATGCCAAGACAAATTTTCACATCTTTCTACTATTCGGGCCCCACTTCAACTTGTTTTCACATGCTTTATCACATACAACACTCTACTTTCACACGGTATCACATGCTCCCACATACTTTCACATGCTACACCATGTATATTTCACCCCTTTTCACATGTTTTCAGGTGTTTTATAGTTGATTTGCCTAGAAAATATGTGGATACACCAGTGGAAAGTCCAAAGATGCCGAGCAACATTATCACTCCACTTTCAAGGAAGTTCTTGTAGTAAAGAATGGAATCAAGAAATTTAATTTCTTCCTTATTCTTACAGAATATTTGATTGAAATGGATATGAAGGACTTCCCAAAGATGATTCAGCTAAATGCAAAAATTATTCCCAATCCTCATATTCTCAGGTGGGCTCAATGGTTCTCTCCATATAAGTTTCAAGTCAGGCACCTGAAAGGAAAAGATAATATTCTCGTAGATTTTCTGTCTCGACCGGAAGACTAAAGAAAGACCCAAAATGGGATTTTTCATCCCCGATCATCACTTCCAATGGAAAGTCATGCACTTCGGGTTAAAAACTGCACCTTCCTTGTTCCAAAAAGCCATGATAATAATATTCCAACCCATCCTCCATACCTCTTTAGTTTACATTGATGACATCCTGTTATTTAGTTATACATTAGAGGGATATATCAACTTGCTTCGTCAATTTGGAGCATTGGTAACACAGTACGGAATCATGCTCTCAGCAAAAAAGATGGTTCTTGCTCAAAAAGGGATTGATTTTCTTGGAGTGCATTTTGTCCAAGGTGAATACAGTCTAGGACAACATATATGTCAAGAATTACTCAAATTTTTGGATACCAACCACACAGCAAAGCAGATCCAACAATTCTTGGATATAATAAATTATGTGAGAGATTTCATTCCAAATATCTCTACATACATTTCTCCACTCACAGAGATGCTCAAGAAAAATGCTCCATCATGGGTAAAGAAGCAAGATGATACAGTCAAGGAAATAAAAGAGATTTTCAAAAATGTCAACTCCCGCTATATCCCTTTGTACGGTAAGAAGATATTGCAAACTGATGCCAAGAATGAATATTGGAGTGTTGTTCTATTTGAAAAAAAATGATGGACAGAGGAAAATACGCGCATACTCTAGTGGAAAGTTCAAAGATGCTGAGCAACATTATCACTCTGCTTTCAAGGAAATTCTTGCAGTAAAGAATGGAATCAAGAAATTTAATTTCTTCCTTATTCACACAGAATTTCTATATAGAAATGGATATGAAGGCCTTGTCGAATTGATTCAGCTAAATGTAAAAATTATTCCCAATCCTCAGATTCTCAAGTGGGCTCAATGGTTCTCTCCATATAATTTTTAAGTCAGGCACCTGAAAGGAAAAAATTTTCGTAGATTTTATATCTCGATCGGAAGAATTCTCATAGAGATTTTCCTCAGAAAAATTGAAGTCAAAGAAACAGATAATCAGCCACATCTTCATGCTCTAAAGAATACCAGGAACATGTTCATCACAGCAAATAGATCTCCACCAGAGTTGTTCAGCCTCATGGATCCATTTGATCCGTCAATTATTATGAAAAGATAAACTTATTACGAGCTCTAAGTTTTCCAGCAACATGGAGGATCCATTCTCAAGCCATATGGGTCAATCTAGAATATCAATTCTACCATATATTCATAGCTCAAGCCAAGGATTTTCCACAAGAATTATTATGGTTTTTCTGGTACCTATGTCATCAGTATTATATTTTCATGGAATTCAAATGCAACGTCTTCAAGGATTTTGATAATATTGCACTAGCTCTTAAAGTATTCTTGCTATGGTTCAAACATAGAAGATATTGGTTAAAATGTTTCAATGATTCCTACCAGCAAAGGTATTCATGTTTCATAGGCCAGCAAAGATTATTGATGGAAAAGTCCAGGCGCAAGCACAGGCATCATTCTGGTGGAAATTTCCCGTGTCAATTTTATCAATGGAAGAAGAATATAGCGAGGCATAAAGAATCATTTTTCAACATAATAGGTGCATCCCGAGAGAGATATGGCCAAAAGATTGGGCAAGCTGAAATTGTACAAGCAATCATCCTCACTGGGAAAGAGTCCGAAAAGAAGCAAAAGAATATCAAACCCCATACAAATTCATCCGAGAAAAGATCACTGAAGATATTTCCAGATTAAGGTTACGGATTACATCTCTCAGTCCAAAGGAGAAAGAACGCAGCAAAGAAGGGTTGTTAAATTCCAGGCATTACTACACAAGATCTTTGAAAAGATGCCTAAAAGACAACCCTAGAATCAATGAAGAATAATTACCTAAATCCCTACTAAACATACCATAATCCTAGATTAGCCACCAAAAACCCCCCAAAAGTATCCTACCCATGCCAAGACAAATTTTTTCATATTTCCATACTATCAGGGCCCACTTCAACTTGTTTTTACATTCTTCCACATGCTTCCACATGCTTTTCCATATGCAACACCCTAATTTCACATGGATTCACATGATCCCACATACTTTCACATGCTACACCATGTATATTTCACCCCTTTTCACAAATTTTCAAGTGTTTTTAGTTGTTTTGCCTAAAATCCTTCATATGCTTAAAAGGACCCCACTTGTAGGATAAGTTTGCCATGTAAAATAGGTTTATTTTTTCATGTAAGTTTGTCTTGTAATAACCTCCTAGCCCTATATACAGGAGGCCTTATAGTAGTGGCAGGATCATCTTGCAATCATCTTATAACCTTTGTAAATCTTTTGTGATATAATACATATGAGTGCTTTAAAAATTTCTCTCTTGTTCTTTCTATCGAATGGATGAAAAGGCTGGTCCATGTATAAAAAAATAGAGTAAGAATACTCAAACAAAGTTAGCTTATTGTAGTACGAAAGTTTTCTGAGTTATAAACAGCTAACGTTGGCTAAAGTACAAAAGTTTTCTGAGTTGTATAGCTTGGCAAGCCGCCCCTTATGGGTTCTTAAAGTCAACCCCTTTTGTAGGAAAACTTTTGTGACTATAAACAAATTAACTATTTGTGTAGCTTGGCAACCTATTCCTTATGGGTTGTTGAAACCAACCCCCTTTGTAGGGAAACTTTCGTATCTATGGTTTAGTTTGCTTTCTTGAAGTATCTTTCTCTGTTCCTTTGTACAGTGGTATTAGAGCCAGCCCATCCTTTCGGAGGGAGGAACAATTTCACTAGATATGTTTAAGGAATTTCCATCATCCTCTTCCCTTGAAAAAATAATATGTCCCCTACTCTATATAAAACCTTGTAAAAAATATGATTATCTCTATGAAGTAGAGATACTACTTGATGAATAGAAAGTATCATCCACTGAACTACACCTCATAAACCCTTACTCTGCTTTTGCTATAAAATCTTTTGCACCATGGACCCAAATTCATTCCTTAGTCCAACACAGACCAAAAGGAGTTAAACAATATGTTGCTGCCTCAAAACTTGACCAACATCCTATTCTTGCCACTCGAGAGGAACCATTTATCACCCTTCAAATCCCAGATGATTTTCCCAGGAAATGGAGAGATCAAGGTTTTACCCATATCCATTTTGGTACTATCCGAATCGCATAACATATCATGGAAGAAAAGGTCAGCCCTTTGTTGCTCGACTTTCTCTTCTAGATACGAGATATTTGGAGTACCAATATGCAAATTTGGGTACTACGGAAGTTACCCTGAATGTTTGAACTGTCTTCATAACTATCTTTCCAAATAACAACATGTCCCTTTATGACCTGTACCTAACCAAAGCCCTAAATATCAAAGTCAAAATCCAGGGAGTCCCACAAGCCAAAGATTCCATTCAAGCTACCCTTCACCACCAAATGGCTTAGCGAGTCCAAAATCATGCCATGGATCTTTGCCTACCCGGAGGAGAAAATGCCTTACACTTAAATATTGACTCTACCAAAGAAAATACCATGTGCACCCAAATACCCAGGTAGATTTCCAGAGATGAGCTTGTAAAAATCCTTCCCAATTCCTGGATCGCAAATTACGAGAAGCTAAGAGAATCAGAGGAATCCCTGCAATGTGGTGAACTAAATTTTACCAAAAGAAGTGATAAAATCGTTTCCATAAGCTTTGACCATTCCCATCTCAAAAAACCCAATAAAATCATCTTCCCTTTCCGAATGATTCAACCTAAAGAAACAACAGATACATACCCTGAACCCGACGGAGAGTTTTTCTGGAATATACAAAGCATCATGGAAGAGCATGACTGGTGTCATCATTTTGAAAGAGAAGGAAAACTAGTTTGGTGGTTCAAATGCCCCTTCACCGAACACTGTCCATCGGATCTTGATTGCGACTGCCAAGAATGTGTGGAAGATCCAATTGGAGAATATGATGAACACCACCAGCGTCATTGGGAAAGGTTCGGCCTGTACAAAACCATACCAAAATCCAAGAAAAAGGGGAAAGCCACTAAAAAACAATTTCGAGCCAAATACAAAAATAAAGATCCTTCAATTGGCTCACTAAGCCTTCCATGTAAATATGAATTTCTTGTCAGTTACAAACCCCACGAATGGCAAAAACAACCAGAAAAATTCACTCCAAGATGGGAAGATAGTGAAACAATGCCCAAATCAAAACTAACATCACCTTATACCCCAGAATCCAAAAAGCATCCTGAACATAAAACTCCATAAACCCAAAAGACCACACACCCACAAATATTCATGATGAGCCCCTCAAGCTCAAGCCACTCCTAAGATTTTCCTCCACTTCTACCTTTTGAAAAAGAGGGTATCATTTATGCTCCAAAAATCCCCAAAAAGAACATAGTACTACCTTCAGGAGAAAAACCCCCCAACGAGTGACATCGAAGCAACAATGAACTAGAAATCTGAAAATTTCATCTGCCAAAACAAAGTGTTGAACAACATTAGCAACACCATAAGGATCGCGGCTCATACACTGAACAAAGTGATGAGCAAAGTGGAAATGATTGAGAAGAAGATGGAGCAAACATCGTCTCAGCATGCAGGACTAATCAAAGCCTTGGAACTAAGGTTGGAATATTTATAATATGAGATTTTCCCCCCGGAACTTCACTTTTTCATATTTTCCAACAAAGACAAAAGGAGACAATTTTCATCAAGGAACAAATTCAACTTTTGAGAAATGAGCACTTTGAGCCGCAAAAAACCCCAGTTTTCCCTTCAAAACCTAGCTTCTTCCCTATGTATCCACAAGAATATTCCCCCCCCCCCCCCCCCCTTAATTGGACTACACCTTTTCTACCTTTCCATCTACCTCACAAAATCCAATCTGTTTCACCCAACCAACAAATGAAGAAAATGATTTTGATATCGCAAAAATGGATTGGGAAAGGAAAGATGCCCTTGCAGCAAAGAAAGAAACCAAGAAAAGACGAGACCATGGAGAAAGTTGAAAAAGGTCGAACCCCAAAAACTTGATGATTTCAGACCAAAGGGCTCCAGACCTCTATGTCTCCCAGCAAGAAACATATCAGAAGAAGATATACCATCAGAAGTTGAAACAATGGAAGATAGCTCTCAATCAAGCAATGAATCCACAGCAAACTCTTCCAAGGAATATGATCCCCCAATATTTGTAAACCGGCCAAGAGACAAAGAAATATCTGAATTAGATGAGGAACAAGAAGGCATGACAGATGAACCAATCCTAGAAAGAAGATATAAGGCCATGGCGTCAAAACCAGTTGGAACTGGTTTCCACACTTTCACTTTTGATGATGTCAAGGTTTCAAAATGGCCTCAAAGGATCCAAGACTTCTATACTTGGATGGTGACCAAAAATTTGGTGGAACGAGAAAAGTATATCATCCTATCAGAACTAACTTCCCGGTTCTCAGGAATCCTCAAAGACTGGTGGAAATCACTTGGAATTCAAGACAAAAATATTTTTCTTACTTCCCAAGATTTTGCCTTCAACATCAGGATCTTACATGAAGTTTTCTGTGGAGATACTGGCCAAAGACAAGAGAAAATGCGAAGACAACTCTTCGAGATGAAGTGTGTATCATTTTATAGAAATGACATTGAGAAACACTTTTAAAAAATGGCGAAGATATACTTCGAGATCGGAGGAGATATCAATCTAAAGCATGCCTTTGTATCTTCCCTTCCAAAGTTATTGGCAAGCTGAACCATGACCATCATTAAAAGAAACGTTTCAGTCTATAAAAATTCCACAAATTGGTTACATCAGGCAAGTTATTTCCGTCGCATTGGATGATCTTTGTATAAAGCGCTCTGCCCTAAAACAAATTATCCAACACAATCCAACGCTTGACAAAGCATGCCGCAAATCTGATCTAATCACCAGATCAGGATGTTCCTGCCACACATCTAGGCAAAGGAGAGAATTCAGGAGGTTCAAATGGCCAAGAATTCCAGACGGGAAAGCAATGTCCAAGAGACGCACAAAATATTTCAGACAGAGAAGGCCAGGAAATTTTCACAAGACGAACAGGTGTTTTATTTGCCACAAGATTGGACATTTTGCAAAAAATTGTCCACAATCAAGAAGATCTGTCAAACTCATTGAAGAGATTAAAGACTACACTGGCATACATCTTGGAAAGAATGAAGACCTTGAATCTATATTCTCTATTGACAATGAACCTAATGAAGAAACGTTATTCTCTCTTGATATCTATGAAGATCAAGGCAGTGATCACTACCAAATTTCAGAACCAGTGATCGAAGCTCGAGAGGATATCAATGCTCTCACAGTCATTCCTCAAGTAGAATCCAAAGTCTATTCATCCAAACGGGATAAACCAACTCGAGTTATTGCTTTCATCGACACTGGAGGTGCTTCCTCACTCATAAATCATGTTGTTCTCCCAGAAGATCAAGGGATGCCACATTTTAAGGATTTCAACACTGCATCAAATGCAATCTTTACCATAACTGTCATTATCCTGGAAAAAACTCAATTGTGACGGGGTGCTTTGTAATGATAGTTGTGGTCAAGATTGCATTTGATGCAGTGTTGAAATCCTTAAAATGCGGCATCCATTGATCGTCTGGGAGTAAAATAGGATTTATGAGTGAGGAAGCAGCTCCGGTGTCGATAAAAGCAATAACTCGAGTTGGTTTATCCCATTTGGATGATTAGGCTTTGAGTTCTACGTGAGGAACGACTGCAAAAGCATTGATCTCCTCTCGAGCTTCGATCGTTGGTTCTGAAATTTTGTAGTGATTACTGCCTTGATCTTCATAGATATCAAGAGAGAATGACGTTTCTTCATTAGGTTCATCGTCCACAGAGAATATAGATTCAAGGTCTTCCTCCATTCCGAGATCTATGCCAGTGTAGTCTTCAATCTCTTCAATGAGTTTGGCAGATCTTCTTGATTGTGGACAACTTTTTGCGAAATGTCCAATCTTGTGGAAAATAAAACACCTATTTTTCTTGTGAAAATTTCCTGGCCTTCTCCCTCTGAAATATTTTGTGCGTCTCTTGGACCTTGCTTTCCCGTCTGGAATTCTTGTCCATTTGAACATCCTGAATTCTCTCCTTCTCCTAGATGTGTAGCAGGAATATCCTGATACGTTGATTAGATCAAATTTACGGCATGTTTTGTCAAGCGCTGGATTGTGTTTGATAATTTGTTTTAGGGCAGAGAGCTTTGTACAAATATCATCCAATGCGATGAAAATAGCTTGCCTGATGTAACCAATTTGTGGAATTGTTATGGACTGAAATGTTTCTTCAATGATGGTCATGGTTTAGCTTGCCAGCAACTTTGGAAGCTTGCATTAGATTGATGTTTCCTCCTATCTCGAAGTATATCTTCGCCATTTTTTGAAAGTGTATATCAATGTCATTTCTGTCAAGTGACACACACTTCATCTCGAAGAGTTGTCTTTGCATTTTCTCCAGTCTTTGGCCAGTATCTCCGTAGAAAACTTCATGTAGGATCCTAATGTTGAAGGCAAAATCTTGGGAAGTAAGAAAAGTATTTTTGTCTTGAAGTCCAAGTGAGTCCCCCCTGTCTCTGAGGATTCCTGTGGATCGGGAAGTTAGTTCTGACACGATGATATATTTTCCTCATTCCACCATATTTTTGGTCACCATCCAAGTATAGAAGTCTTGGATCATTTGAGGCCATTGTGAAACCTTGACATCATCAAAGGTGAAAGTGTGGAAACCATTTCCAGCTGGTTTAACGCCATGGGCTCATATCTTTTTTCTGGGATTGATTCATCTGTCATGCCTTCTTGTTCCTCATCTACTTCAGATATTTCTGGGTCTCTTGGCTAGTTTACAAATATTGGGGGATCATCTTCCTCGGAAGAGTTTACTGTGGATTCATTGCTTGATTGAGACCTATCCTCTATTGTTTCATCTTCTGATGAGTTTAGAGATTTCGACCAAGGTGTATCTTCTTCTGATATATATCTTGGCTGGGAGACATAGAGGTCTGGAGCCTTTTGGTCAAAAATCATCAGATTTTCGAGGTTGGATCCTTTTGAACTTTCTCCTTGGTCTCGTCATTCTTGGTTTGTTTCTTTGCTGCAAGGGCATCTTTCCTTTCCCAGACCATTTTTGCGATATCAAAATCATTTTCTTCTTTTGGTGATTGGGTGAAAGAGATTGAATTTTGTGAGGTAGATGGAAAGGTAGAAAAAGTGTAGGCTAATTTAAGCAGGGAATATTCTTGTGGAGACATAGGGAAGAAGGTAGGTTTTGAAGGGAAAACTGGGGTTATATGCGGCTCAAAGAGCTCATTTCTCAAAAGTTGAATTTGTTCCTTGATGGAAATCGTCACCTTTTCTTGTTGTTGAAAAAATTGGAAAAGTTGAGTTCCTTGCGGACAAATCTCATATTGTAAATTTGCCAACCTTAGTTCCAAGGCTTTTATTAGTCCTGCATATTGAGACGATGTCTGCTCCATCTTCTTCTCAGTCGTTTCCACTTTGCTCATCATTTTGTTCTGTGTATGAGCCACGTTCCTTATGGTGTTGCCAATGTTGTTCAGCACTTTGTTTTGGCAGATGGAATTTTCAGTTTGCCAGTTCATTGTTGCTTCGATGTCAGTCGTTGGGGGTTTTTCTCCGGAAGGTAGTACTATGTTCTTTTTGGGGATTTCTGGAGCACAACGGATACCCTCTTTTTCAAAAGGTTGAAGTGGGGGAAAATCTTGGGAGTGGCTGGAGCTTGAAGGGCTCATCATAAATATATGTGGGTATGTGGGCTTTTGGGTTGATTGAGTTGTAGGTTCAGGTGGCTTTTGGATTCTGGGGTATGCGGTGATGTTGGTTTGGATTTGGGCGTTGTTTCACTATCCTCCTAGCTTGAAGTGAATTTTTCTGGTAGTTTTGGTCATTCTTGGAGTTTGTAACTGACAAGCAATTCATATTTACCTAGATGGCTTAATGAGCCAATTGAAGGATCTTTATTTTCATATTTGTCTCAAAAAAAAATTTCAGTGGCTTTCCCCTTTTTCTTGGATTTTGGTTTGGTTTTGTTGAGGCCGAACTTTTCCCAATGACGCTGGTAGTGTTCATCATATTCTCCAATTGAATTTTCTAAACATTCTTGGCAGTCGCAATCAAGATCCCACGGGCAGTTTCCGGTGAAGGGGCATTTGAACCACCAAACTCCTTTTCCTTCTTTGTCAAAATGTTGACACCTGTCATGTTCTTCCATGATGCTTTCTATATTCCAGTAAAACTCTCGGTTAGGTTTAGGTTATGTATCTGTTGTTTCTTTAGGTCGAATCATTTGGCAAGAAAAGATGGTTTTATTGGTTTTTTGAGATGGGAATGGTCAAAGCTTATGGAAACCGTTTTGTCACTTTTTTGGTAAAGTTTAGTTCACCACATTGCAGGGATTCCTCTGATTCTCTAGCTTCTCGTAATTTGCGATCCAGGAATTGGGAAGGATTTTTACATGCTCATCTCTAGAAATCTGTCTGGGTATTTGGGTGCACATGGTATTTTCTTTGGTAGCATCAATATTTAAGAGTAAGGCATTTTCTCCTCCGGGTAGGCAAAGATCCATGGCATGATTTTGGACTCGCTAAGCCATTTGGTGGTGAAGGGTAGCTTGAATGGAATCTTTAGCTTGTGGCGCTCCCTGGATTTTGACTTGGATATTTAGGGCTTTGGTTAGGTACGGGTCATAAAGGGACATGTTGATATTTGAAAAGATAGTTGTGAAGACAGTTCAAACATTCAGGGTAACTTCCGCAGTACCCAAATTTTCATATTAGTACTCCAAATATCTCGTATCTAAAAGAGAAAGTCGAGCTACAACGGGCTAACCTTTTCTTCCATGATATGTTAAGCGATTCGGATAGCACCAAAATAGATATGGGTAAAACCTTGATCTCTCCATTTCTTGGAAAAATCATCTGGGATTTGAAGGGTGATAAATGGTTCCTCTCGAGTGGCAAGAATAGGATGTTGGTCAAGTTTTGAGGCAACAACATATTCTTTGACTCCTTTTGGTCTGTGTTGGACTATGGAACGAATTTGGATCCATGGTGCAAAAGATTTTTTAGCAAATGCAGAGTAAGGGTTTATGAAGGGTAGTTCAGTGGAGGATACTTTCTGTTCATCAAGTAGTATCTCTACTTCATAGAGGCAATCGTATTTTTTGGACAAGGTTTTATATAGAGTAGGGGACATATTAATTTTTGCAAGGGAAGAGGATGATGGAAATTCCTTAAATATATCTAGTAAAATTGTTCCTCCCTCCGAAAGGATGGGCTGGCTCTGATACCACTGTACAAAGGAACAGAGAAAGAAACTCCAAGAATGCATGACTACCCGACCAGTCATAGCTCGGTGGTAAATGCATACGTATTAACATCTTTATCAAATACCTCAATAGAGACTTAGGTACATACCTAGACATGCTTGAATATCATGTTACAAGAACGAATAACGTAGACATCCTTAACTACTAAGAGTAGAACCATTTATGGAATAGCATTACATTTACGTATCGTTGCTTGGATCATGCCAAAAGAAAAAAGGGATAGCATTAGCATACTTGAGTCGATTATCTTGACAATCCCTCCAACATGCATTAATTGCGACAACATGTAATAGCAGATCGAAGTAGAAAAAATCCATATAATATTCTTGAGAAAAATTATACCGTACTCCCTTAAAATCTCAATTTTTCACGTTGCTAAGCCTTGCAAGAATTCATATGAAGTCTTGTTGAGATTCTCCTTTTGTTGTTTCAAGAAGTAGTCCCTTTTGATCAGCGTAGTGTTTTCTTAAATTTTTATGAACAGGAAGTTGAAATTTTCTTTGCTATAAGGGTTGGATAAGTATGTAATGAATGAGAATAAGCACAATCCATATGCTTTAAAATCATAGCCTTAGCAAGGCATCTTCTTTAATTGTCTTTATCAAGGTGGTGATGACTTGCCACAAAAATCCCTTAAATTTTGTCACCTAATTACATGAAATAAGAGTCACACTTAGGCTTTGACGAAGATTCATTGTGTTTCATTGTGTTGCCACGTTTGGCTCATTACCTTTAACCAAAGACTATAACTACTCAACCACTAATTATTAATTGACTAGTTAATTTTTTCATTATCCAATAATTCACATAATTAAGGATTATCTCAAATTACTTAAAATATTATTCACTTTTAACACATCTTATACACTTTACTATTATAATCACGTGATACTTGTACGGCACTAGTTCATAAATATCGGGTATTATAGCTCGGACCGTATAAAATAAATACATATATTAATATTTTATTAAAAAATACATATATTTTATTAATTTCTAATTTTCCTAATCTCATATAAAGAGTATAAAATTTCGTATGCTTAGTTCTTAAAATGACAAAAAGATGACCTTCTTTTCTGGTTAGAAAATAATATCTATCTTTACAATAAAGAAAATCTCATTTATAAAATTTCTCATGTTATATGTATAAAAGTATATTCGAATGTAGTAATATTAATAATTAAGTAAAATTATTATTTTTTTAAACTATTTTTGCAAAAAGTTTTGCACTCAAAATACCATATATATATATATATATATATGTGTGTGTATATATATATATATATATATATATATATATATATATATATATATATATATATATATATATATATATATATATATATATATATATATATATATATATATATATATATATATATATATATATACAAGGTTGTTAAACTTACGGGGTCTTATAATGACATAATCATAAATCCTCTATGATCTCATAAAGGGTCTTATCCCTTCAAGCTCATATGGATTACTACAATACGACATATCCTAATATTTAAGTACGGGATGTAACAAAAGCTGACTAAACTAAGAATTCTAACAATTCTTTTAGCAGTAATTAATACCACTCTTAATTTTTGCAAATGATGCCAAAATGTGATCACGCCAAACTATTCCTCCTAAGAGGCCTAGCGGTTGTTGCAAATACAATCTGATTTACAAATCTGGAATCGAATCCCACAGGAAATTAACCTACTAATTACAACCACTAGTTTCTCACGAATTCAAGTAATCAACCTTCAGAAATATTAAATAACGATTTGAATGCTACTAACTAAGATCAAAGCAATTAAAATGCAGTAATTTATAACTAACAGAATAAATATTGTGGACAAGATTTGGAAAAGTCTAGGGTTATGATTTCTCCTATTGTCGGAATCTCCCCTACCACGTTTTCTATTAATTTGCCTAAGTATTTTCTACCGATCGTAAGTACTTGTGGTGCCTTATCTCTCTCTCGAGCAACCAAATTTATTAGGCGTATTCTCTCGAACTGCACTAGTCAACACTAATTCGCTGCTCACTACGATCTCACCAATATTTTGTTATCTAACACTCCATATTGATCTCTCAAATACATTAGGAGCAGTATTGTTTGATAACTACCTATATATGTACTCTCTCTCGAAAAATATACATAATAAATAGGCACAATTAATTGAGAGATCTTCAATCAACAACAACGAAAATACAGTTGAACAAGTAGAGAAAGATCAACGGCAAATTTATTCTAAACGTAATGAAAAAGCATCTTTTAATATATTCCATCAAATCCTAGATGAGTTTGTCTACTCATAAATGTATCAACAATTATCGTGATGCTCAAAGACATTAAACTACAAATGAAAGAGATAACAAAGCGAAAACACATTTGATTCTTGCTCCACAGTACTTTGTAGCCTGTTTCTTCTCTAAAATAGTGTCCAACACTTTTTCAACTCATTTGGGTAGTGTTAATATGTTAGGGCCGAAATCCCTCAGTCCAAATCCATGTTGGACTCTTTTAACCAGCAACTTTTAATCACCAAGCTATAGACCTTGCGAGGCCAGATTTATAGCGCGATCAGCCTGGCTACGGAGCTGGGTATGCCTAGCCTGTATCATGGTCAAGCTAGCTATACTTGGTTTGTAGCACGATAAAGCGGGCTATAGAACTGGCCATGCTTAGCCTTAGCACGGCTTGGGTAGTCAGTGACTTTGTGCTCTCTCTTTTTAATATTTTTGTCTTCTTTTTGTGTAACTTTCATTTGACTCTTTTTTCCAACACTCCTACACATAAAACAATACAATTTAGTTCAAATGCCGCATAATTAGTGAACAAAATATAAGGCAAGTAATGTATTAAAAGTATAGCATTTTGGCGGAACATCAACCTGTTAAGCACCTAATGCACTTATATATGTGTGTAAACATTTCAAAAATATTAAGCCAAAAAACAAGTGCGTGTAAAACACATGCCCTTGTACTGTAGGATTTTTCAGTATTTTGTTTTCTACTATGGGTGTGTTTGGTATAACGGAAAACGTTTTTTGTAAAAAATATTTTTCAAGAAAATATTTTCTTGAAAAATAAATAGTAATTTTATTTATTTTTTCGTGTTTGGTACACAAATTAAGAAAAATAACTTCTTAAGAGTATTTATAAATAATTTAGATATAATAAAAATGAAGCCATAAACTTTCAAACGAACAACCTTTCGAACCCACAAATTTCATAAACTTATGAAACCGCAAAATTTTGAACCGATAAATTTTATAATTTTTAAACCCGTAAACTTTCAAACACATAAACCTCCAAACGCATAACTTTGGAACTTGTAAAATTTGAACCTTTAAACCGATAAATTAAAATACAAAAACTGAAAAATATATTTAAAAAATATTTGTTTTGAGGGGGAGAGGGGGGCATCGGACGGGGATAGGGGAGGGGGAGGGGGTGGGTAGAAAAATGAAAAAAAATAAAAAGTTAAAATAAAAAAATATTTTGGTGTAGGGTAGGGTGGGGGTGGGGTACAGAAAAATAAAAATTTTCAAATTGCAAAAATAAAAAAAAAATATAAGGTAAAAAAATATTTAATTTTGCGGGAGGTGAGTGGGGGTAGGGGGTGGGGTGGGTTGGAGGTGTAGTAAGAAAGGGTCATCACTGAGAAACTAAAATTTACCAAAAAAAAAGGTCTTTTTTGGAGAGAGGAATGGGGTTGGTTGGCGAGGATGGGGAAGATTGAGAAGAAGTTTTTGGAAATGTTTTCCCTTCTCTTGATAAGGAAATATTTTTCTCCAATTGGAAAAAAATAAATTCATAAGAAAAATATTCTTCAAAATATTTAAGCCAACCAAATATGAAAAAATTAAAAAATATTTTTCTTCCTACCAAACACACCCTACGGATGCATTTGCCATTTGGTATGGATGAAATATTTTCTATTTCATATATAATGTGTTACCTTAGCTTGGAATTCATTCTTTGTATTATTTTCCATTTGGTTAAATATAAAAGCAGGTTAGAATTGTTATAGGAAGTGGAAAGTAGAGACGGATAATTGTTGCTAATTTTTTAAGTATTGAAGGTTGAAAATAATGAAAGTATTTTTTTTTTGGGGGGAGAGGAGGGGTGGGGGTGTATACAATATGGGATAGATGAAAGCTAATTTCTCCAAGCTTATCATTCGGATCGTTTCTAACATTATATTCTTCCAATATGGGATAGATCCAAGCTAATTTCTACCATTGGTTATGATTTTTGTCAAAGAGATAGAACAGTTTGCTTGCAGCTATGGTATATATGCTGCCTCTCATTACTTCTTAGGTTAAATAAAGCTATATTTTTTTTAGCTGTTCTGCTCTTTACCCTTGAACAATTTCTACAAGCTTATTATTCGGATTATTGAAAGGGAGTCTTGGAGTAACTAGTAAAGTTGTTGTTATGTGACTACGTGGTCACGGGTTCGAGCCGTAAAAACAGCCTCTTGCAGACATATAGGATAAGAGTGCGCACAATAGATTTTTGTGGTCCGGCCCATTCTCGAACCCCGCGTATAACAAGAGCTTAGTTCACCATGCTGCCCATTTTTTTATTATTTGAATTATCAAGTCATTTCCAACTTTCGGATTATCGTTAGAACTCAGTTAGAAGGAGTTAAATTTGAAATTTAAACAAAAAATTTAGCAGCATTGAAGTGGAAGAAAATGAAAAGGAGGCAGGAAAAATGAAAAAAATTATTTATGCTTGAAATTTTAATAAAATACAAGGTGAATGTGGAATTTGATTCAGAAATATTAATTTAAGAAGGTTAGATTATCTAAATATCTAAATTAAAAGACAAGCTCCTCGCTGCAGTTTTTAGAACAAGAAGGCCTATGCTACCAGAAGATCATTCCCAGTCCAACTGATACATGTAGGACAGAAGATTAGTTTTTGCACTTAAGCAAAACTACATGCTTTTGCAGTGGATAAAATCAGAAGTAGAGAAATTAGTAATTTTGCATATTTAGAATCAATTACATACCAGGCATGGTAGATTTGAAATGTTCTCACAAGATCATGCTTTAACAAATGTGGGGTACATGGAACGAGTTGGTTCGATTTTAGTAAAACCAAACCAAATCGGATTGATTCGGTTTTATCAGATTTTTCGAGGTTTTTGAGTTTTTTTGTTACATGAATATTGTTTCAATCTTACTTTATTAAAATTTTATAAGTACTACCACCATCTTATGTAAACTCTTTTGTGGAAAGTGAACAAAAGAAACTCTATGTTTTTGTTAAGTTGTTATCTTGTGATGCTTGCAATATCCTAGCAAGCTTAGGGAATCAAAGTGTTCTTAGCGACACAAATTACGAAGGATATGTACGAACCATTAAGTATTTATTAAGATATATATTTCTTGTTTGCTCAAAAAAAACTTTTATAAGTAAATATATGTTTAGTAAAAATTGACAAACATATGATTTATTAAAATATTTTTATGGTAGAATTTTGTTAATGTTTTTTTAATCGTCTGACAATAATTTTTCACTTTCAAGGTTAATGAATTTAATAATTAAACATAAAAATCAATGTGATATCTAATTAACGATAAGTTCTATTTAAATTATCGAAATTCCAATTCAAATTCGAAAAAGATAAAACAATTCATAATCTTGACATATGAACATGGAAGAACAAAGAAATTGACGCATTTCAGTAATATTTGATTAAAAAAATAATCATATAACACATTATTTAAGGTTAATAATAATAGAGTACTTTATATTCTATTAAATATTATATTCCATAAGAGATTTCCAAATATTTTTAGAATTTTTTTAAAGAAAATTCTATATAAAGTCTTAAAAGTATATACAAAATTATATATTTATATGTCGATTTGATTTGAATTTTCTAACTCAATACCAAACTAAATTTAGTCGGATCTTTTAATCGATTTGCTTTGACTTTTTGATTTGATGCAGTATTTGGTTCGGTTTGTACACCCTATGTGGGGTTATCAAGATGGATGTTTCGGTTGTGTGTGCATTCTTTAAGCTCTGTGGTATTTTGCTTTCTTTTTAAATTGGCATGACTTGATTTAATTCATGTTTAGGATTTAGCTTTTGGCATCCATCATAGATTTGCAAATCTGTTGTAGTCTTGCTCTGGAATCTTATTTTCTAAGACAATTTTGGGCATCCACTTCGGTTCGTTCACTTGAGAGGAGTATCTGGTGGTTGGAAAATTGGAAAATGAAAAATACTGGTGCAACTTCAAATGTTCTAAAATGAAAACAAAATCTTAGATTGCTAGCAGATTCTAAGCTCTATTCCGAAAACTTTACTAGGGATGAAACATTATCATTCATAAAATCAGAAGATATGGTTGACGTGAAATTGAAACCTACAACAGATACAGAGCAGCAAGAGGGAGGTTGTGTGGAAGACGAAGATAAAGAAGTTGGATACAGGAAAATGCATCTGCATCCCGTTATTATTACCAAGTTCAATTAGCTAATTTCTTAGACAAAAATGAGTTTTTTGTTAGTTTAATTCGTACAAATCCTTTTGGTGAAGATACACTTGTTGCTGTTATGTAACGGCTTTTCTTTTCCTAATTCAGGAATTCCTTTCTTTTGGCCATTCTCTGTGCCGTTTATGATGAAAGTTGATCATTTCAGTTAGACTTTTAGCCTGTGTTAGGACACTTGTGGATGACACCTTTTCTTCCCTTTTATGATAAATAAATATCTGTTGTTAGCACTTACCCTTTGGAACCTCATACCCCTGCTCTCCAATCCCAAACACCTGAGGCTTGTGTGTTTCTTACGATTCTTCTACACCACTGTGTACATCCGAGTGAGAGACATGAGCCGAGATACTTGATTGAGCGCACGAAAGAAAGATAAGGAAGATTAGAAGTGAGAAAAAAGACAGAAAAAGGCTCCGATATTGAGTGCGACTAGAAAAATGAGAAATTAATAGTGTTGAAATCAATAAGTGTAGTATGGAGTTATACATAAGCAATGATGTTTGTATATAGTTAATTAGTGTTAATTTAGTATTAATAGTTAATTATATGTATGTTAGAAAAAGCATAGAGAATATATAAATGTAAAAGTTACACAAGTGTATGATATATTGTAATAACAGAAAACTTCTCCAGGACTTTCCACTCGCTCTCTCTGCTCTCTGTTCTTTTTATGTTAGCTCAAGGATCATATCTCCTCCTCCTTTCAATGTGGTATCAAAACCATAGATCTATGGCGTTTTTCGATCTAATCCTTTGAAGAATCTAAGATTACATAGATACATTCACTCAATCTTGTCAGAGAAGTGAGAGATTAAGAGTATTCGTCAGAAATTTGGGGAATTCGTCTAGGGTTTGCGATTGATTTCAGAACTCTAAATTACGTAAAAGTGAAAGATTTTCCTTGAAGATTGATGCAGATTCAACCTTCGAATCCCTAATTTCAAGCCTCAACAATGACGAACAAAACTCTCGAGACCGGGAAGGACGATGGAGACAAATTCACGGACATTCATCTCAGGCATCCTCTGTACTTACATCCCTCAGACAGTTCATGTAGCATGCTAATTCCTCATCAACTAATAAGAATAGAAAATTATCCATCTTGGAACATTTCTACGCGAGTAGCAACTAGGGTTTATAGATGAAAAATGTCGGAAAGAACAGTATAGTGGTGATTTAGAGCATAAATGGGAGAGACGCAATGCCTTTGTATTATCCTAGATAACTAACTCAGTGTCAAAAGAGGTAGCAAATGGTATAATGTACCCAATGCATGTAGTGTTTGGACAGATCTAAAGGAAAGATTTGATAAGAAAAATCTAATAAGAGTTTATCAACTTCTCCGAGAAATTTATACTGTCAGTCAAGAAAGTTTATCAGTGTTAGAATATTACCCAAAACTAAAATATGCATGGGATGAGTATTGGTCAATGGTACTATTGCCATGTGACTGTACCAAGCATAAGGAATATGGTGAACACATGGAGCAATAAAGATTAGTACAATTTCTAATGGGCTTAAACGAGACATATACACAGGCAAGGAGTCAAGTCCTATTAATTGTCCATGTTCACACTCTCAATCAGGCATACGACATGATAATGCAGGATGAAAGCCAAAGAGTGCAATCAAATATGATATCTCAGGTAGCACAAGCATTGCAACAACTTTATTTGAATCATTCTACAGCATTAGCCTCCATTCAAAATAATATGTTCAGAAAGAACAATAGAAATATTGCATTGCAATGTGACTACTGTCATATGAAGGGTCACAAGAAAAATATTGCTATAAGTTGGTAGGATATTCATCTAACAAGTTTAACAAAAGGAGAACTTTTGACAAGGGAAATTCAAGAGGAAGCAGGGGACTTACAGCCAATAATGTGAGCTGCATTGATGAATATGAAGGAACTAGTTTAGTAGGTAGTTCATCATGAGGGCCCACCAACATACCATTTTTCACTCCAGAACAGTATCACCAACTACCGAAGCTAATTGACAAAGAACCTTCAACAATAAATGCAAGAGCAAACACGGCAGGTATAGTTGATCTCCTTAATGCATGTTTATCTGTAGGTTCTGAAACTAATTCGTGGGTTGTAGATACTGGAGCTTCAAATCATATGGTTTCTAGCTTGGACATCTTAACTGGATCCCATTATGTTGCCTCTAACTCTAGTAAAGTACATTTGCTTAATGGCAACACTACTTGTATACCTCATACAGGATCATTAACTCTTTCTAATGACCTAGAACTGTATAATGTTTTTTATGTCCCTAACTTAAAATACAACTTGTTATCTGTCTCAAATTTAACAAAAGAATTGAAGTGTTGTGCATTATTCTCTCCTGAATTCTACATTTTTCAGGACCTCTACAATAGCAGGATGAGGAGGATTGGTAAGGATAAGGATGGACTTTACATACTTCAACCTGCCAAGATACAACTACCTGTCAAAGTGCCTGAAACACCTTCAACTCCTCCTTCCAACTCTTTCATATCATCAGCAATTTCAGTTGCTACTATTCATGTCCCAGTGATCTAATGTCACATCAAAATCATGTTCACATCCTTCTATTTGGTACCAAAGACTTGGTCATGCTCCAGTAGCAGTATTACGAAAAATTCCTTCATTGAAGAATCATTTGTTGAATAAAGAGAGTCTAAACTATATTGTTTGTCCTTTAACAAGGCAAACTAGATTTCCTCTTCCTACTAGTACAAAGAAAAGTGTATGTCCTTTTAATTTTGTACATATGGATGTTTGGGACCCTTATAGACAATGTACTTACAATGGATACAAGTATTTCTTTACTATTGTAGATGATTACTCAAAAATGACTTGGATCAACTTGATGAGAATGAAAAGCTATGTCTTCCTTTTAATTAAATCTTTTCTTACTCTTGTGAAAAATCAGTTTTCTACCACAATTAATATCATAAGATGAGATAATGATATTGAATTCTTCAATTCTCAGTATTCAACTCTTTTCTCATCACTTGGCATTTTACATCAACGTTCTTGTGTGCATACTTCACAGCAAAATGGAGTAGCTGAAAGAAAACACATGCATTTTCTTGAAATGGCTAAAGCCCTTAGGTTCCAAGCTCATGTACCATTAAAATTATGGGAGGAATGCGTACTAACTGCAGCCTTTCTTATTATCAGGTTGTTATCTTCAATCCTATATGGGAAATCTCCTTATGAGGTTTTTCATGGGCATCCTCCCTCAGTTGACATTATTAGAGTTTTTGGATGTCTTTGTCATGCAACTACCTTACATACACTACAAAAAAAAAAACCAATTACCAACAAAAAAAATATTGGTAAATTGATCAAATTGGTTGGCATTTTGAATTACTAACCGATTACCAACGTATGTTGGCATGTTGCTAAAAGGCTCGATGGTAAATTTTACCAACCATATTAAATTGGTTGGTAAACTTACCAACAAAAAATTAGTTAGTAAACACCAAATAAATTTGTTGGCAATTTTTGAATCTTGAGTCCAAGATTTTCGTTGGTAAATTTACTAACAAAAATTCAGTTGGAAGTTCGTTAGTAAATTTACTAAGATATAGAAATTGAGTTAATAAATTGGTTTTTGATTATTTAAATTGTATTTATAACTGGTTACTAAATATAGTACCAAGAAAAATTCCATTAGTATTCTGTTAGCAACTATACTCATGGATCCAATTTGGTTGATAAATCCGATAGTATATTTTTAAAAATACATTGGCAATCTATTGGTAATTTTGTCTATAGAAAAGTTCTGTTTAGTAAATTGTAGGCAATTTACAAACAAATTTCAAATTCGTTAACAAATATGGTTATAATAATTGTATTAGTATTCATTTAAAGCTTTAAAAGATCCCAAAAAAATGAAAAAAAATAAAAACATACAAAAAATTTATAAATAATAATATCTATCATGAAGTTGAAAGCAGAATCCAAGATGTGTCTAACATAAAAGAAGCTAACATAAATCTAAATGTGACTCGTGTCATTTGGCGACGAGTTGCAGAATCCAAGACATGTCTAACATAAAAGAAGCTAACATAAATCTAAATACAACTCGTGTCATTTGGCGGCGAGTCGTGTCTACGAGAAGGCAGTGTAGGTAAGCCACCTATGAGGACCGACAGACGGTTTTGGAGTAGTTGATCAACTTTCTCGCGCACCACTTGCTGCATTTCGTATCTCATTTCTTCACGCATTTCTTCTCTCATTTCTTGTCTAATCTCTTCTCTGATCTCATCTCATGCTTCATCTCTTCCTTAACTTCTTGCAAACGATGTCCTACACATTCACTCACCCGAGCATTGAAGTCTAGATCTTGAGGTGGAGATATCGAGCTGGAGGAAGCACCAACATGCCCATAGAAAGGAGCTTGAGAACCAAGACCATAAATGCGCGTCTTCTTAACACCGACTTTCTCCAAATAAATTTGTTAGAAATCAACTGGAGGCTCACTGGACCCATCTTCAGGCTGAGACGCAGATAGAATTTTAGACATTATGGCGTCCTGGACAAAAAGAAAATGATATAAACTCTATAATAATAACTTTGATAGATAAAACATCAAGAACACAGTCATAAAGGTAACAAAGCTGAAAACTCAAATGTCAATAAATGAGCTAAACTGAAATAATTCCCAGTCGATAGAACTAGAGGTTCAGTTAACCTCAACCAAAGAAATGAAATTGAAGTGAATTAGTAGGTCTTTGCAGGTGATATGTATCAAGAACTCCGCAAGTGTTCTGTACCAAGAAGATGGTAATCACTTCAATTGGATACTGCTGATAACTTATGAGCTTCAGGAGAACATCAACCACATTTTACACAATGCAGAAACAACCTACAGAGTTTGAGATCAACAGAAAACCCTTATTTGAGGAACATAGAAGCACGCCTATAGGGTTATGCTGTATAGTTGCATCTGATAATACTCATATCTGCAGGTTTCCCACAACACAGAAGTTCAACTCACTTTTGATGGATATTGGAAGCTATGAAGCCAAGGCATAGGTAGCAGGATGCAGACCATTTAGGAGTCAGCCCCCCACCCTTATTTTAACTAATAATTTTGCTATTTTTATAGGTACAACTGTGTGTAACTCTGCAAGTGGTGTAATTTCCATCGGTGGTATTAGCACTTATGTGTTCACTCTGATGAAACTGTACCATTTGCACCAACTATTCATCCATACATGCCTCCAGGAATACAAAAATACTACTGAAACAACATAGCAATCTCACCAGAAAAACATCCTAAGAAAATAAAGATCAAGATAGTTGATATCAAATCTGTAAAAATAGTCGGATACAACCAGCGGATCGTCTTAGATAACCTTCCTAAATACTGCACGTATTGTAATCATCAAAGTCATGGTGTAAAATCGTTCCGTTGGAGTACAGATGAATTGAATGAACAAGCATCTCATGATCGACAGTCTGAAGGCCGGGGCAGGTTGACTAAATTAGGATGGAATGCCAGAGAGTACCTAAATTCTAATCTTGTAGCTCGAAGTAGTGAAAGGGTTCGCCCTAATGTGACCGCTAATGCAGAACAAAATGTTGATTCAGTTCAAATTGTTCCAGCTGAAGAACCTGATATTGCACAGTTGCGTAAAAATCTATTTGTTGTTCCAGTTCACAATGAATAGGTGGTGTCAAATTTGGCTGGGGTTGTTCCTAATGTGACACATGAGGCAGGACAAAATATTGTTTCTGTTCCAATTGTTCCAGCTAAAAAAACTCATTCAACAATCAATGTTGATATTGCTCAGTTGTGTAAAAATCCTTCTACTATTACATCCATTTTGAATGTTCCCAGTGAACAGGTGGTGTCAGATTTGGCTGGGGTTCTTCATAATGTGTCTGATGATGCAGGACAAAATATTGTTTCAGTTCCAATTGTTCCAGCTGTAGAAGCTCATTCAATGCCGAATGCATATATAGCACAGCTGTGTAAAAATCCAGCTACTGTTTCAACCAATTTGAATGTTCCCAGTGAACAGGTGGTGTCAAATTTGTCTAGGGTTCTTCCTAATATGATTGCTGATGCAGGACAAAATATTGTCTCGGTTCCAATTGTTCCAACTGCAGAAGCTCACTCAATGCCAAATGCAGATATAGCACAGCTGTGTAAAAATCCATCTAATATTCCATCCAATTTGAAGGTTCCCAGTCAACAGGTGATGTCAAATTTGGTTGTTGCATCTGCTGAGGATGCACATCACAATGCAAACAAGATTGAACACTTGTTGTATGAGCAGCTACTTTTGTTACACAATAATAACAGTAAGAAACCTACACTGTTTTGTCAAGGAAATGATACAAATTTAGAGGTCCATGATCCTGCCAAAGTTGTTACAAATCATACTGTTTCCCAAGTTCAACTAGGGGAAAACTCCATAGTGCCAAAACTGCTTGATGCTTCAAACATTACTGCAGGATGTAATGGTTTAAAAAAAAACATCAGCTTTGAGTATATCTAAGCATGGCAGGGTCCAACAAGGCTGTATGATCATTCCTTCAGGTACAGCTGCTGATGTTGTCTCTAATGCTGCCTTAGATCAAGCAAATTATGCTTTACAGTCTACTGATAATCGACAACACAAAAGGGAAGAGGGAAAATGGTCATCGATGGCCAACAAAGCAATAACACCAAAATCCAAAGACAAAATTCAGATCGCAGAAAACAATCCTGATTTACCTTCAATTTCAAACGCATTTGACGTACTTGCCAATGTCAATGATGATGAAGGAAAATTCTTGGGAGAAAATTTGCAGCTTTGTGACAGTCAAAATAGCTCACAGAATACAGAGGCAAAGAATACATCTCATGTTACTGGTACAAATATGCAAACACAGTCCAAAATTCAAAGTTCTCCAACCACATCCACTCCCCCTATGAACAACATTGCCAAAGATTATGGGCAACTTTCAACTTCAAGTAACAAAAAAGGTAGTCAACCAAAGAGGAGGGACTTGGTCGTTAAATCGATACTGTGGAAAGACCAATGGGATTATGATGATGAGGAGAGCTGGGGTGAAGGACTCGCTGGTTTTTCATAGGAAGAAGACTACCAAGAGTGTGATCAGGATAGTACTGGAGAGGACAGTGATGATTCAGTCAAGCAAAAATTTCAAGGGAAAACTACAACTAAGAACTGTCGTGCAATTTTGCAACAAACAGCAACTCGAAACACTAGCTTAAACCATAATGCTCCAGGTTTTGTTCCAGAAAATAATGCAAAAGCAGTTATTTCAATTGTAGCGACATCAAAGTTCAACCAGAATGAAACAGCACATAATCATCAACTAAGCTCAACCGAAGCATCAGTTGGCGATCGAATCGCAACTCTGCTGCCACCAACTAGCCAGAATCAGGCTACAACAACAGAACCACTCTCTAATTTAGAGGACGGGAATTTTTTGGCTGCCATGACGCAAACTCTGCTTTCAAATAAGAAGCAGCAAATAAATTCAAATACTCCATCTAATTTTCTTTCTGGTGATAGTATAACAGAAGCATGTTCACAGGCGGGGCAGCTCGTCACAACTGCTTCAGTTATCTTGTCCGAGGAAAGACAACTTTTGGATGCGATGGTAAATACAGATACTAATCCTATTACTGGTAGTTATGTCATGAGCAGGAACAAATCACAAAAACAACAAAAAAAACGCAGTTATGGCTAATTCACAATTAACAACTCAAGGCGGTTTTCAAGAATTGCCAAATCCTATTTTGACAGGAAGACATATATATGAAGAAGGGGAAGAAGAGGATATCTTAAAGCAATGCCGAGCAGATGCTTCAACAAAAGGAGATTTGTCACCATTGCATAGTGCAAGATATAAGAAGTCTCGTCAAAGGGAAAGAAGTTGGGACGGCAGGGTGTTCGAAGACGTAAACATAAGGAGACCCCCAATGAGAAATGCAAAACAAAAACAGGTCGCTCAAACAATACTTTCAAATTCCAATCGCCTGAAGAATAAAGCATGAATTTTGAAGACCTTTTGAAAACTTATGTGGAAGAAGACAACATTTTACAAATCGAAATTTTCACAACAAAAGAGAAGAGAGGGCACCTTTATGGCTTCTTCATCTGTTTATTTTACCATCACATTTGTATTATTCTATGTAATATCATCACAGAGCATGTTATAAACTTTGTGATGATCATTCAGTTCTTACTTCTTGCGAGTTTTTTCTTTTTACATTCTTGCTAGTCCAGGAGGCTTGTATATGCCACACTGTAAAATACCGATTGCAGCTCGTATCGCCTCGCCTCACGCTATTAGCACTGAGGCGAGCGCTATTTACAACACCGGTACAACCAGTTGCCAGAACGTAAAAACAACATGTGAAGACATATCAAAATATTGAACAAGTAAAAGGTGGTATATATAACCTGTAGTTGGGACCCTTAGACTAAATATTGAAGATTCACAAAATCAGAAGAATGCTTTCCACTGGAAAATGACATTCAATTATCATCAATTATTTGACTCGTAAGTAACATCTTGCATGCTTTATGCTAATCCTATAAATTATGGCACTGACTATTATAGATATATATATGTTAAAACTGAATGTCCATCTCAATCAAAGTAGCAAACGTCACAGCAAAAATGGGAGAAGTAACTTACATAGGTGCTCTTAGATTTCTGATCCACAAACTCCTTGTTCGCCTTGACATGTGTCTTCTTCAGAAGCTCATGTGGATGAGCTGGTCTTC
Organism: Nicotiana benthamiana; assembly: GCA_034376525.1. Classification (NCBI taxonomy): domain Eukaryota; kingdom Viridiplantae; phylum Streptophyta; class Magnoliopsida; order Solanales; family Solanaceae; genus Nicotiana; species Nicotiana benthamiana. The sequence continues at coordinate 10,552,248 of CM067324.1, forward strand.
CCAGTTCTTTAGCCTAGAATTGAAATCCTTGTTCACTATATTAATATATAATCACTAGCTTTGGAGATATTATAACTAGGCAAATAAAAAGGGAATATACCATTTGTCTTGCATGTTCTCGGTGACTTCTGGAGCCTCCTGTATGGCGTGAGGGACCAGAACCTTCACCACCTTTTTCACTTAGCCGATTCCTTAAGCATTGCGCAGACTTGGCTTTAAAAGCCTCAGTCTCCCAGTGAGGCTTCCAGTTGTCCCAAATAGATGCTGGAATAGTTTTGCGCTTCTTCTCACAACTTCTTGCTTCAGATAACATACCCTTGTATCGTTCTGCCCATTTGCTCATAAACTTATCCTTCACGGAACCTTCAATTGCAGTGTCCCACTGAAATCGTTTCTGTTTGAGAAGATCAAATGAAAATAACACAAGATATTGATAATAACAACAAAAACAACTTATACCGAGTGTAGTAAATCCTCGGCTCAAGAAAGATAAAGGAACTCCAAATATTATTGATCTTATAATACTATAACTTTACCTAAACTCTTCTCAATAGAAGTCTTTTGTCTCTGGTGTAACAGACTTTCAATTATGTCCTTCAGGATCCAGTTTCTCCTTGAAGATTTTTGACGTCATTGCCCAAGTCCAGTTGGCTAAAGTAAATAAGAAATGAATTATTTTGTTACTCCATTCCATTTAAGCCTTTCGTATTCTTTCAAGAAGCATTTGAGATGCACTAATACATACCAGATAAGCAATAAACAAAAATTTAAAAAAAAATATAAACAAGTGAAACTTTTACTCTTACCCTCTAGGGACGATTGTAATTAGGATACGGTTACCGCCAATTGTGTTGGACAAACTTGGTGATCGGATTTCATCTGCAGGTGTACCAAGATCAGAAGAACAAGATGGTAAGGATCTGCTTAGAGTTGCATCCAAATGTGGTGTTTCTGTAACTGGAGGTTCAGGTGACTGATCAGGTTCCGGTGACTGATCAGATGTGGGACTCAACATCTCACGACATCTCGGTGTGTTTGAATTCCTGTTTTCAGCATATCTACGTGCTCCACCTCCCCTAGGTGCCATATCTGCGATTACAAAGCCAGATGCAGATGAACAAATAACATATTTAATGAATCATGGTCAAATCTAATTGGATACAATAATTGATATATTATTCCAAGAGTAATTAAATGATATATTACTCCAAGAACAAAATGCTTTGAAAAAAATAAGGCATACAAGTATTAACCTAGACATGGCAGATTCAAAAGACAAACATCTAAAAAGGAAAAAATTTACTTTATAAAGTATTTCAAAAGACAAACATCTAAAAAAGAACAAATTTACTTAAGTTAAAAAAATAAGAACCCATAAAATCTGAAATCCAGGAACTTTTTCTTAAAAACTAAAAACTAAAATAAATTATATATTACGTTTCATTCATTCAGACTCTGTAATTGAAGAGATTGAAGCACTTTGACTCTATTCACTGTCATTTTCATCATATAGTTCTTCATTCTCATTATCCTCATCCTTATCTTCATCTTCATCCGATCCAAATTCAGCATGAAGTTCTACCTCATCATCTAAATCATCATCCTCGTCTCTTACATTTATGAATCCACCATTTGGATCATTAAGGAGAATAATTTCATCGTTAGGTACCACATCAAATGTTAAACCAACTTCCTCAGATTGGAATGGCTCAACACCATCTGTCGGAGTTGACTGTGAAGATGGTGGAGGCATGTCCACCAAACCCCGTACTTTTACTTTGCACACAGCCCACCACTCACTCTTATCACGTCGTAAGCTAGCATAAGTTGTATAATACACTTGAGTCGCTTGCATTGCCAAAACAAATGGTTCATACTTCTTTAACTTCTTTTCATGGTTGATATCCACAAGTTTATATTGTGGGTGAATATTCATTCCTGCCTTTGGTGCGGGATCAAACCACTCGCACTTATAATAAAATAGTTCTCTTTATGTACTCACTACCCTTGCACTCCAATTCAAGGATATCAGTTAGCACGCCATAGTAGTCACTATCATCTGCACTATAATTAGTTCCTTTTATACATACACCGCTGTTGTTAGATGATCTAGAAGAACAGCGGCTTTTAGTGTGAAATTTAAAGTCGTTGACTGTATAACCAGTCCATGGTTGTGATGTTTGACATGGACCTTCTGCAAGGGCCTTGATGAACTGATTATCTATATGGACGCGTGCCTATAAAAGAAAAATAATTAGAGTTTCTTATAAGTGAGGTAAGTATAAGTGGAAGGATATTGTACAAGTACTCACATATCTTTTAAACCATGATGCAAAATCTTCATCAAGTTTCTTATCCACTTCCTTCTTCGTAATTTGTAGGAAATTTTGACTAAGGGAGTCAATAAAAATCCTTTGAATCACATCCAAGAAAATATTTTATTAAGGTTTTGATGATTTTGCTAATCTACAAATGAAAACAAAAGCGTGAAGTCTTACTCAATATATGGGTGTACTTCTGGGCAATTTAATAAAACATAAATATGAGTTGCATCAAGTTCTTCTTCAGTCATATATCTTGGTTTACATCTCCCAAATGCTTTACCTAGATAGATAAATATAGAAAGATTACCATCGCGCTCATCTGTGTCCCTTGTACCACCAACATCATTCCGTGGAACTTTCCTATTCCTTGTGTAAACATGAGGTTCAAAGTAGTGTGAACAAAAAGATGAAGCTTCCTCAACTAAATACGCGTTGCATATTGATCCTTCAACTTGTGTCTTATTTTGAACATTATTTTTCAATTTCCGAAGGTTCCTTTAAATAACACATAAGCTCAAATAAGAAGTCTGAATTAAAAGAGTTTCTGGGAGCAGAAGATTACAATAAACTACTGCTTTTATGAATTAATGACAGCTATTAGCACACCTATGGTTCATAGAGAACTGACTGAAACGTGAAGGTATATAATGAACATGTAGAACAAGAAACTGGTCTATAGATATTAAAATGTTTCAAAGAGTTTATGTCAAGAGATACAATGGAAAGCAAGTGGAGCAGCAACTCGCACCATTCAGGGATGTACAATAGTGTTTAAATGATAGAACTACACACAAGGATGCACAAAGTGAGCGGGCCAATTTATTAATTGCAGGCAAGATCGAGCAGCAAATTGTATCATTCCATTATTCAAAACTTGCTTTCAGTACACTTGTGACTTGATAGTAACAACAGGAAACCTACTGAAGTCACTGATGGCGGTCAAGATAATGTAGGTGCAGTCGAACTGTGAGCCTGTATCCCCAGTAATTCAGCACCCATAACATTACCCTTTAGACCTATTGCATCACCTTCATGGTCTTCAGCAGTAGCAAGAACCTCGAAGTATTTGGACAGGAACCAATATTAAGGTCATTTCGTCGAGCACCTATATTCTGAGATTTTGGTGATGCCCCATTCTTTACAGGAGATGTATTTGCTGCTACTACCTTCCATTCTCCTTCCTTTTTGTTCTTACCTCCTCCTTTATCATCCTTGCCACCTTTCCTAGTTCTACTTTTCACCAAGTTGTTTTTTTTTCCATCGTGTCTAGCCTTAAATCTGGGCAGTAGTTGTTTGGTGAGAGGCTTGTTCTGCATTTTTCTGCTGACTATCAGGAGAAATATTTTGTGCATCTATTTGAATAGCCTACATACCTATCCCTTTTGTTTCTTTTGGCTGTTGTTCAAATCCATATGCATGTTCCTTCAAGAGTTTTATATTAGATTGCATCCCCTGCCGCATTTGATCCCCAGTTGCATACTGCATTGGTTTGATCTGCAACAGCTGTTTTGTCAGAGAGCTGCCTTTGATTTTTTTTTTTTTGCTCACCTCCTGTTGGACTTTGAGAAATAGGATCCACAATATTAGCAGCATCACCTGAAACAATATAGCCAATATCTACCCTATTTTGTCAGCATTATTCTGAATTCCAACAACTTCATCTACTGTTCTGTTCCCTTGTTGTACACTACCATTTACTGTTTTATTCCCCTGCTGCACACTAATAGTGGTTCATGCAACATTTTTTGGATCCAATACAGGTTCCAACAGTTGTTGTTCCTCGATCTGTTCCACCTCCTGGTTTACACCTTTGCCAATAGGATCAATATGGATTTTAGTACCAGGCCCAGCTTTATAGCCATAGCAGCAGTCCCTTTTGGACATGTACCAGGTGACAAAAGTGCTCTAGCAGTGGCCAGATTGTCGTAGGCTTGATCTATTGGATTTACAACACTAGAGATCCTTGCTCAAGCCACCTTAGCAGGTACATCTCGAGAAGGTGGATTTGGACCTTTATCAACCATTGAAACCCCATCAACATTGTTTACCATAGCAGATCGAGTACCTACATTCTGATAAACTCGGCATAGCTGGAAATAGTGATCAGGATCATAACTCGATGGACGTCTAATTAAGCGAATGATTAAGCTTCATTAATTTATTGCAAAAGTAATAAAGTGTGCTCTTTTTGCACACGAGCTGCTTTAAATTAATCTGGTGAATCTTTACCTTTTAATCTTTATGATGACGCTTATCACTAATCGAAGCTATCTCTTGTTTCATCTATAATCCACTTAATTTTTATGTTGAATTTGAATCAGAAGCTTATCACTAATCAGAGCTTCTTTTGCTGCATTTATAACTTCCAGTTAAATCTTTATGTTGAATTTAAATCAATGCAGTCCTATCAGAAAGCACTTAAAGTTGACCCCTCATATAAACCAGGAGCAGAATGCCTTGCAATTCAATGAACACAAAATGTTCTGCTTCCTCAATAAGAGAACAATAAGCTTTATGAATGCTCTGTTCAGTTTGAGAACAACTATGCAGGGCAGCAACTATAAACAACAACTATAAAGATACAAGGCAGATGGTGATGGTGTTAATATGGTACAAAGGCAAGAAATTATTAGGATTCTGGTAATTAATCCAGCTGCTACTGATCGAACAACAACAACTATCAAATCTGGACAACAGCAAATTGAGGTAACTAATCCAGTTTTGGATGAAGGGCAGCAACTATAAAGATACAAGTATAAACATCAACTATAAAGATACAACTATAAATAGCAACTACAAAGATATAACTATAAACATCAACTACAAAGATACAACTATAAACAACAACTATAAAGATACAAGCAAAAAGATGAAATTTTACCTCTCAAATGGGTACATCATCGATATTGCACCGGACCTGCTATCCTTGATTCGTAAGCAAGATGCACGGGGAGATGCTCCATTGAATCAAAGAAGCTGGGAGGGAATATACGCTCCAATTTACAAAGAAATTTAGGTATTTCTTGTTCAAGTCTAACCATATCCTCTTCCCGAATTGTTGCTGAAGTGAGATCCATAAAGAAAAGGCTCATCTCAGCAAGTGGTTCCCAAACTTTTTGTGGTAATAGATCACGAAACGCAATAGGGACCAATCTTCGTATGGATACATGACAATCGTGGCTTTTCATACCAAACAATTTATGTTTTTTCATGTCCACACACCTTCCATATTTGAGACATATCCATCTGGAAATTTCAGATTCTCCACTCATTCACACAACACTTTTTTTGACTTCTTCTCTAATGTATAACAATCTTTCGGATATTCGTCACCAACGGTATGTAATTCAGCGCGTCGGCAGAACTCTTTCAATTCTTCTCTAGATTTGGCACTATCTTTTGTTTTACCATCTACGTCCAGCACTGTCTTGAACACATTCTTGAAAAAGTTTTTTTCGATGTGCATCACATCTAGATTGTGTCGGATCATATTTGTACTCCAATACGGCAAATCCCAAAATATGCTTCTTTTCTTCCAACTCAAAAACTTACTAATTTTTCCATTAACAATATCAGCCCGAAGCTCTGTCACCTTTTTCAACCCCAATTCATTTATCTCCTTCAATATATCATCACCTGACTGTATCGGGGGAGGATGCGTTCGGACCACTTTTATTTTTTCTAAATGATATTCTGTTATTTCTGTATAGATGATCCACTGGTAGGAATTTACGATGATTGTCATACCATGATTGTTTGCCACCTTTAGTCAAAGTAAAAGCATCTGTATTCTCCATACAATATGGACATGCTAGCTTACCCGCAGTACCCCATCTAGACAACATAGAATATGCAGAAAAATCACTAACTGTCCACATCAAAGTAGCTCGCATGTTAAAATTTTGCTTCTTGGAGATATCATATGTGTCCACACCTGTACTCCACAATTGTTTTAGTTCTGCAGTCAAAGGCTGCAAGAAAACATCAAGCTTTTGCTTAGGGTTCTTCGGTCCAGGAACTATAACCGGCAAAAATAAATAGGACTCTTTCATACACATCCAAGGCGGCAAGTTGTATGGTGTCACAACTATTGGCCAAGATGAATATTGTTGACCTGTTTGTCCAAATGGTTGAAAACCATCTGTGCATAGACCTAATCTGACATTACAACTTTCTGCTGTAAAGTATGGATGCATCTTATCCAAGTGTTTCCATGCGGGCGCATCTGAACAGTGACGCATCACATTTTCCTCAACTTCATGCTCGGCATGCCATCGCATATGTGCAGCAGTCATGTCGGAAGAATATAACCGTTGTGATCATGGAGTGAGGGTAAAGTAGTACATATGTTTGAAAGGTACAAGATTTCTCTTTGAATTCGATATTTGCCTAGTAGGCTTGTACCTGGGATGGCGACAAAACTTGCAATGGTTAAGTTCGTTGTCTTCTCCCCAATAAATCATACAGGCATTTACACAACTGTGGATTTTTTCTACTGGCATGTTCATTCCCTGCATTAACTTCTTAGTTTCATAGAAATTATTTGGCATTAGGTTATCCGGAGGAATCATCTCATTCACATATTGACAAATGTCATCAAAACATCTATCAGATAGATGGTGTTCAGACTTGATGTGCAATAAGCGTGCAACAGCTGACAATTGAGAATGTGTTTCACAGCCAGGCCACACCTCTTGATTTGCAGAATCTACCAGATCATAAAATTTCTGAGCAACAGGATTCGGTAATTCATCCCTATCAATCGGATCAAATGAGTGGCCAGCGGCGTCAAGAACCATTCTGTGGTATGAAGTAGGTGATCCAGGCTCATCAATTGCACCTACATTTACTGATTCGGTATTCATAGATTGATCCCAAATTCGCATCTCTTCATGTTGATTTATATTTCTTGTAACCTTATTTTCTCCATGCAAGTACCATATATGATATCCAGGTACAAAGTCATCGCGCAATAAATGCTCGTGGACAGTAAGAACATCTTCAAAATTTCTATTCTGACACTTTTTCGATTACATGGGCACCTTAGTGTTTCACCATCCCTCCTTTCACGATGATTTTTTGCAAACTCGATAAATTGCTCAACACCCCTTATGAATTCGGGATTATACAAACCTCTCGTTAGCCTTCTGTATATCCACTCGCGATCTGAAGTTATTTTTCTGACAAACTTTCTTTCCTGATAATGTAAAAGGATTACAGTAGCATTTATTGATTACTAAAAATCTTTGGACAATAAAAAAAGAGTACTAATAATCAAATTAGGTCTCAAATCCCTGTATAATGAGCTCAAGCTTTCAAATATTTAGCAAAAAATGGCAGAATAAAAGTTCACATAGAGATTGGAAGAGATGTTACATACCAATAGCAAAGGACTAAAAATAATTAAGTGAAGCTCACAAGAATATCTTGTATCCTTATATTCTGCCTTCTTTAATCTATATAAGCCATCAACTACAAAATATACTAATTCAATATATATATATATATATATATATATATATATATATATATATATATATATAACCAAAAAAATATAGCATATCAACATATCTACAATATACTGAAAAAATAAGATTGATAAAATAAACACTCACCACTTAGCCGAGTTGGTTGTGGAATTGAGACAAATCCAAATAATAGCTTGTGAGAGTCTTACCACTTAGCCGAATCTATTGTGGAATTGATCAGAAGAATCCAAACGATAGCTTGTGATGAGAGGCTGCTTGAGATAATCTTTCAGTTTGGAAAAATAATTGCAAGGATTTAGTGATCGTGGGTAGAACTGTCCTGGAAGAAACTGATCGAAAAAAGGCGCAGGATATTTAGAGACAGAGGAAACTTTTGGCGACATATATTTCCTTATTTTCTTCTTCTTTTTTGTTTAATTTCTTCTTCTTTTTTATTTAATTTCTTCTTCTTTTTATTATTTAATTCTTCCGCATTCTCCATTTTTTTGGAGTATTTTAGTAATTTATTTTATTAGACTCTTCTACTATAAGTATCTTTGGTTATTAAATTATCATATAAAATAATAAATTTTAATTGCACCAAACTATATATGTGTATAAAAAAATAAAAAAAATAACTGCATTCATGTTTAAATTACAAAATATAAACTAAGTCCACAAATAACTTACAGCTTGTATGGATAGTTGTACCTATTGTATTGTATCGTATTGTTACATTAAATACAATATTTTTTATTATTACTAAAATTGTATCTTATCGTATCGTTAAATATGTCGTTACATAACGACGAAATGTGCCACTTTATATAACGACCGATTTGGTGTGGTCGCATCGTTACCTTGTAATTTTTAATAAATTTCACCCTTCATTATTATTAAATAATTTTATTTTATCATTTACCCTACCTTTTATATAATAATTTTACCATGTATATACTTTCTTTGGGGTCTTCTTTTACTTGTGTTCTTGTTTGAAATATCTTGATTTCAAATCTTGCTATTTTTGCCATTATTTTTTGTTAATCATAAAAGAAAATACTATAGTTTGTTCTTTGGTAATAAAATAAAATGACGATATTCTCAACCCCTGGGGTCTCCGGTAGCGCGGCTCGATGGAGTACGGGGCTTGAAGCTGAAGCGTTATTGGAGGCCTTCGGCGGCAAAGATGTTAACTATATTTTACAATCAACTTCTTTTAATATTTTTTCTCTAGTTTATAATATAACCAATTTATTTAATTATTCTTGAGATATTGTTGATCTTAGGTAAAGTTTTATTAATTTTATTTTCAAAAAACACTTTCCGTTGGAGGAAATATCTTCACGTTTTTCATGAGCAATATATTTTTTCATATAGGCATGTGAAATTAATAAGAATTAGCAAATCTTTTATTTCATTGAGTATATTTGTTAATTAGAGTATTATTTTCTACTTGTAAAGTTTTTCGTAGTATAGTTATTACAAAATTAGTCCAAAAATCAATATTGAGCCAATTATCTCAAGGTATTTACTGAATCTACTGTAAAGTGAAAATTAATCCAAGTTGAAGAGAATAGGAGGAATGAGATGGAAAATTATTTAATTTAGTACATATCATTTATTTGTTATAGTTCAACCAAATTCGCGCTGAAAAATAGCATAATGTTTGGAACTATTATTGACATAGCAAATAGTTGATCAAATAATTTACTTACCATTATAAATAATTACAGGAGTAATTATTTAAAATGAACTTATTATATATTTATATGAATAATATTTGGGGCCTAAAATATTAGCTTTAGTTGCTTTGGGGTTGAGAAACGTCCGATATGTTGGGTCCATCCCATTTAACACATGTGAAAAAAAAGAGTTTTTCTTTGGTAAAAATTGCACCATCCAAATGATCAAGCTTGTTCTTGTCACTAAAGTTATAATTTAGTGACAAATATGTCTATATGGTGTTGCATAGCCCAATTGGGCGATATTAGGTAATCATGGAAGGGTGCTTGATTTTAGGGATTAGATATGACATTTGCCTGTAGAGGTAATTTCTCATAATTAAATACCTCATTACAAAAGGAGACAACAGATGTAGATATTTGAGGCCAATATTGTTGGTAAAAATAGGGATGAAGTCCATCTGGCCCTGGTGCTTTGAGAGGTTGGAAGGACTGAACGGTTTGGTATATTTTCTTTACAGATAAAGGTCTTGACAAATATAAATGATCAGTATTTGTAAGAGTGTTACTATCGCGGTTTATTATTTTAATAGTAGATTGTGTGTGAGTAGTGGTAAATAGTGAGTCGTACTAACTCATTATTAGGAGAGTCAACTAGTGGTTGCTCCGTGACACAATTACCAACTAAGTCTGCGAGGGAAGTGATTCTGTTTCTTCTCCTCCGTTGACGGGTAATTAGGTGAAAAATTTTTGTATTTGCATCTTCGAGGTGTAGCCAATTTATCCTTGATTTTAGTCGCTAAAAATCTTCTCATAGTCTTAGTTAGTGTGATTGTGTCACCACCCGCTCTTATCGTAGGTCGTGAAGACATTCAATATGTTGCCGTTAAACTAGCCAACCATAAATTATCACCACAATTGATCGTCCATAACACTTTAAAAATTGATTAATAAACAATATTATGATTAAGGCGTAGTAGCTTATGGGATGACGACAAAATACTATAATATCTTCATCAACCTACGAATATAAACAAAACATAAAAAGAAACAAAATAATGTATAGCAAATACAACCAACATCTGCTAAAAATCCTCAAAATTCGGTGTCTCAAGTGTACTATTAAAAGGCATGCCAAGTCACATTAAATGGAAGAACCAATTATAGGAACATGTTACATGTCAAAATGACAAGGCATGTCAAGTCACATGATTAAAAGACTAATAAAATCACGTGTGCAAGTGACATGTTCTGACATACTTCAATTTGATTGGTCGAAAATAGTTTATTCTTATCACAACTCCTCCCTTCCATATATGATATCCAGGTACAAAGCCATCGCGCAATAAATGTTCGCGGATAGTAATAACATCTTCAAAATTTCTATCCTGACACTTTTTTCGGTTACATGGACACCTTAGTCTCTCACCATCCCTCAGATCCCTTCACGATGATTCTTTGCAAACTCAATAAATTGCTCAACACCACTTATGAATTCAGGATTATACAAACCTCTTGTTAACCTTCTGTATATCCACTCGCGATTTAAAGTCATTTTTCAAACAAACTTTCTTTCCTGATAATGTAAAAGGATTACAGTAGCATTATTGATTTCAAAACATCGTTAGATAGTAGTACAACAAAGTACTAATAATCAAATTAGGCCCCAAATCCCAATTATAATGAGCAAAAGCTTTCAACATATCTACAATACACTGGATAAATTAGATAGATAAAAAATACTTACCACTTACCCGCCGAATATTGAATTGTGGAATTGAAAAGCTTCCAAACGATAACTTGTGAGAGACTGCTGTGAGATTATCTATCAGTTGGGAAAGATAATGGAAAGGATTAGTCATATTGTGATCGTGGGTACAGAGAAGAAGCTAAAATGGCGCCAGTTCTCTGTAACTTTAGGAGAGTGGGTATGGTAGGCGGTATCCTCTATGCACAGCTGAAATTTGTGTAATTTAGAAAAGGGGGTAATTAATTAGGCGATACACTCGATGTAATTTTCTTTGAGAATTATTACTTTAATTTGGTGTTTCATTAATTTATATATATATATATATATATATATATATATATATATATATATATATATATATATATATATATATATATATATATATAGTGGCAAAATATTTTTTTTCCTTACTCTTATTTTCTGTCTTTTAATTTGTTTGCTTATACTTATTTAAAAAATCTTAATTATTAGAAATTTAAAATCCATAAAATCTCCAAATATTAATTTGAGTTTCGTAATTTTATTTTTGATTCTTAATTAAACTATGTTAATACTAACTAATCACATGAATTATACAAGTATCGTTTGGTTACTATATTATCATACAAATTAATAAATTTTAATTGTACCAAACTATTTGTATAAAATAATAAAATTTTAACTGCACTCATGTTTGAATTATTAAATATAAACTAGGTCCAAACATAATTTATAGCTAATTATTTAATGTTCGAATATGCAATGAAATTATTTCTAATTAATATTAGAACTAGTATTATTATCCACGCCGATGCGCGTACACTGACCATGTCAAATATTAGAGTTGTTTAGGTTATATATAAATAATCTTAAAATTGAAATAACTTCTTGATAAAATTAAATATAGATAATCATTGGATATTAATTAATTAAAAACGCTATGTGAAAAAAGATTAATTGTTTCTCAGATCTCATATTTAATTATTATTATATTTTATTTTTTTAGTACCATTCTCGCCAGTGTCATAGATCCTAAAAATAGTGAGAATCGAATAATAACTCATATTTATCACAAAAAATCGAATGTTTTAGACTATGAAGGACTCTTATATATACGACTTGAATCTTTTACTACTACTTAAACTCTTATTGGTGTCACGGTCCATTTTTATAATAGGTCATGATGGCGCCCATCAACCTTGCCGGACAAGCCAAGTGCGAAAAATATTTCCAAGATTATCAAAAATTATAATTTTTAAGATGGTAAGGTTAGACCGGTTGTGTTATATGGGTAACAACTCCGGCGATTTGACTCCCTTACTTGTATCTCACCTATTTGTGGTAACTTTATTTTCTTTATTAATAAAATCAAAAATTTGCTTAAAAAAAAAATAAAGGATCACAATGTGGTTTTAGAAACCAAATACAGTAAGAAATGTAGGAAGCATTTAATGATACAGCCCAAAACTAGTCTACTAATGTGTGTGCCAGAACCTTGTGTCACAAGCTACGGGAACTAGTAGAATATACACAAAAGATTATTATACTATCCTACTGTCTGAATCAGGATAGACAGAAAACAAATTACAAATTAAAGAAGACTATTCTTCGGCTGTAGATCGTCATGAAGGGGAAGCAACTCACCATAGAAGTCCTAGATGGCCCACTAATGCGCACCCAAGTGATAACCAGATCAACCTGCCTCAGATCCTCTATATCTAAGTACAGAAGTGTAGCATGAGTACATAAGTAACATGTACCCAGTAAGTATCCCGTCTAATCTTGAAGAAGTAGAGACGAGAGGTCGACTTGATACTTACTAAGGTCAAATAATATATGAAATATTTTATAAGCATAGAAAGCTACTAGTACCAGCAGTTTATGGCAAGATGCATATATAAGTCATGTTCTTGCAATGATTTACTATTTCTATTTTTGTGTATAATAATGAACAACGTGAGTATGAGTTTTCACACAATAATCATGCGCACGTTATGCCGAGGCGACTGCCCGAACCAATAAAAATAAATTGTGCACTTACCGAGGGTCGACGACAGCCTATAGATGCATCTATTCATACCGAGACGACCGGCTTGATCCAAAAAAACCAAGCAAATATCAGGTATATATACACACGAAGGCACATTAATATCCAATTATGTCATACAAGAGTTCAACAAGTATACAAATTACTTTTATCCTCTTTCAAGTCCCTAGTATATCCTAGGCGATATCATTGACATAGAGATTTCATAAATTCGGCATGATGTCGTGGGTCCTAAACTACCCGGAAAATTAATATAGTAGTAGCTAAGAACCAACTCTCGTCACGTAGTGCGCACGTATCCCCCGCATTTAGCAATAATTATCCATTTATAAATCATATGGGACATGATTTCCCTCTTACAAGGTTAGGAAAGAGACTCACCTCGCTCCGAATTGAAGCGCACTTCCAATATCAAGAATAAGCCAAAACCCTCAACACGAAGTCAAACGAGCACAAACTAGTTAAACAACGTAAGAACTAGTCCATAAAGGCTCAGAAGCAACCCAGAATATATGTATACATACATAAAGAAAAATAGAGACAGAGAATTGAATATAACACTAATTAAAGCGTATACTTTAAATTGAATTTAAGAAATAAGTAAAAATAATACTCAAAAATATTATTGGATAATTTCAAAATAATAAATGTATTCAGAGAAATCGAATAAAAGTCTAAAAGATATATAATTTTTTGGTTCTTAATTATTGAGATAAAATGATTTTTAATTTATGATTTTGTTAAAATGTATGATTTGATGTACTCGAACAATTCAGATCGATCATACTTTCGTTTATTCTTTAATTAATAATGTAAGTATCATAAGTATTATTAATAATTAATTTCAATCTATTAATAAATTACAAACCAAAATCTTGATCTATTAATAAAGTTTTCCAACCGATTAAGTATTAGTTGGCAAGTTTACTAACAGATACCATTCGGTTGGTAATTTACAAACGCATTTTAAATTAGTTGGTAAAATTAGCAACAAAATCTTTCTGTTGGTAAATAATTGGTTGGTAATTCGCTAATAATCTGTTAATAAATAATACTTCATTTTTTCCACCATATTTAACAACGGATATGTACTACGTTGGTAATATTACCAACGAAAAATATTTGTTGGTAACATTTAAGTTGGTAATCCATTAGTACGCAGTTGCTATATTAGCCGCCTATTTTTCCCGCCATATTTACCAACTAAATTATTTAGTTAGTAAATTTTGGTTGGCAATTCGTTAGGAATCTGTTACTAAATTCTGAAAAATAAATTAGTTACCATTTGGTTAGCAATTTGTTGCTAATACACCAACAAATTCGGGGCGTTGGTAAAATCCGTTAGCAATTGAGGTTTTTTTTGTAGTGATAATACTGATAAATTTTCACAAAAGGCCATACATGCTATCTTCATGGGTTATTCTACCCCTCAAAAGGGTTATAGATTATACAACATCTTAAACTGGGACTTTCTTTGATAGTAGGGATGTTTCTTTTAGAGAAACAGTGTTTCCATTGAAGTATCCTAAATCCATATTCCTCCATACTCTATCTTCAAGCTCATCACCTACATTTCCTGTCAGTGCTCCAACTTTCCCTTTTGATGATTCTTTTCCAGCTTCTGTGGATCCTTTACCACCTGCAATTCTAGATTATGCTTCTCCTCCAACTACTTCTGAATATCCTTTATCTCCTTCTACCTATTTCCCCATGTCATCTCCATTTCACTCATCTTCCTCTACTTCTCCTATTTCTTCTCCAACTTCAGCATCCTCTCCTATCATGTCTGATCCTCCTCCATTGTTACCTTCAACTCAACAGCAGTAGGATCTGCCCCATACTCCTGCAGCTTCCTTAAGGAAAGCTGGAAGGCCATCTAAACCAGCCTTGTGGCTTACAAATTTTGTCCATCAAGTCAAACCTTCATCTTCTACTCCTTATTCCATCACTGATTCCATTAATTACTCTTCCTTATCCTCTTCTTATCAAACATGTTTGTCTTCTTATTCATCTATCATCGAACCAACTTCCTTTGATAAAGCTATCACTGACAGCAATTGGGTTCAAGCTATGAAACTTGAGATTCAAGCACTCACAGACAATAATACATAGGAGTTAGTGACTTTGCCTGCAGGTAAGTCTCCCATATGTTGTAAGTGGGTTTATAAGGTTAAGTACAAAGCTGATGGATCTATAGAGAGGTATAAAGCCAGGCGAGTGGCTACGGGATTTACTCAGAAGGAAGGTCTGGACTGTCATGATACCTTTTCTCCTGTAGTTATAATGGTCACAGTCAGGAGTGTGCTTGCCTTGGCTGCTCAGTATGCTTGGCCCTTGTTCCAGACGGATGTTTATAATGCATTCCTCCAAGGTGATCTTTCAGAGGAGTTCTATATGTCCTTACCACAGGGATTTGGTAGTCACAGTGAGACTAAAATGTGTAGACTACTCAAGTCCCTATATGGTCTGAAGCAGGCCAGAAGGCAACGGAAACTAAAGATAACTTCAGCCCTTGTAGACTCTGGTTTTAGTCAAAGCAAACTGGACTATTCTTTATTTACCAAAAGGAATGGCATGGATATAGTAATCATATTGGTATATGTAGATAATCTCCTAATTATAGGAAGTGACAATGATCAAATTCAAGATGGCAAAAGGATTCTGAATGATAATTTTAAGATGAATAATTTAGGAGAGCTCAAATTTTTTATTGGTATTGTGTTTGTAAGATCACAGAAAGGCATTGTTATGAATCAAAGGAAATATGCCTTATAGCTCATCTCAGAATGTGGCTTAGGGGGAGCAAGACCAGTTACATTTCCACTTGATCAAAATATGAAGCTAACCAGTGTGGAATATGACAAACTGTTTGGGGTACAAGAGAATGATCAAGAACTTGAAGACACAAAAGTATACCAGAGGTTAATTGGCAGTCTCCTATATCTGCAATCACAAGGCCATATATCTCTTTTGCAGCTTAGACTTGAAGTCAATTGATGAATGCACCAAAGCAATCATATTATGAAGCAGCCCTGAGAGTAGTAAAATATGTGAAAAACAGCCCAGGGAAAGGTATGTTGATGAGTAGCAAACAGAGTGGCAAGAGTGGCAAGGTTGTGGCATTTTGTGATGCTAAGTGGGCATCATACCCAGTAACAAGAAAATCAATAACATGCTATTGTATAAAACTTGGAGATTCAATGATTTCCTGAAAATCCAAGAAGCAGAGTACAATTTCAATAAGTTCAGCAGAAGAAGAATATAGGAGTATAGCTACAAATGTAGCAGAATTAGTATGGTTACAGGGATTACTTAAGAGATAGGTATGAAAGTTAATTTGCCCATGGAATTATACTTTGACAATAAAGCAGCAGTTTTATTAGAGAAAAGTTGCAAGCAGGAATGATAAAAACAGCTCACGTGCTCAGTAAGGAGCAGATAGCAGACATACTGACCAAGGCACTTGGGAAGCAGCTACACAGCGAAATGGTTAGCAAGTCGGGTATGATAAATATTTTTCATCACCCAACTTGACGGGGAGTGTTGAAATCAATGTGTAGCATGGAGTTGTATAAGCAGTTATATTTGTACATAGTTGATTAGTGTTAGTTTAGCATTAATAGTTAATTATATATATGTTAGGGAAAGTTAGAATAGAGGATACATAAATGTAAAAGTTACACACGTGTATGGTATTATGTAATAACAGAAAACTTCTCCAGAACATTCCACTCTCTCTCTCTCTCTTCTTTCTATCTTAGCTCAAGGATCAGATCTTCTCCTCCTTTCAATAAGTAGCGTCTAAAGAGGATATAGAAGAGAGAGACAGATATAGACTTAGCATTACAGAACAAGTAACACAATAACCACATCTTTGAGGTCTATTTAAGCTATAGTGCTTTATTCAACCCACAAACTTGAAGAGAAAAGTTTCGATGAATCAAATAAGTAGATTTTTCCATGGATACCATTTCACTAAGAGCAACCATATAAGAATGTATGTTTAACATCAAATTGATGAACTAGCCAACCATTAGAAGCAGTAGAGTAAGAACTATACGCATAGTGATTGATTTTCACCACATGACTAAAATGTATTTTTCCCAATACGTTTTACTAGTTTTCCCTTCTAAAATTGTTAAAATCTTCAATGGGAAAACCACACTTCCAGTAAAAGTTCTTTCTTTTCTTTTCTTTTCTTTTCTTTTCTTTTTTCGGGAAGGGGGGGGGTGGGGAGGAGGAGGGGCGAGGGGATGCTTTCTCCATCTCTCTTCTTGAGAAACATACACTAAACAAAAAGAAACTTGACTGAAAAGCAACACGCAGCAAATTGATCAGCTTGTATACTAACTGCTAGCTTTATGTACAGATGACAAGGATTCCTACTCATTGAACATTAAAGAAGAAATACAATCGAGAAAGATATTCATTGAAAAGCTTACATTCCTAGCAGAACTCTTTTCACAAATGATGGGCGTGAGTGGATGACAAGAGAAGCAGAGACTAAACATTACCAGCCCCATCAATGCTCATTCTAACTCTTAGAGTAAGGTAAATGAGTATGATTGTGCCCATGCTCGACCTGGGAAAGGGAGAGAGTTTAGTCAATTGCTTGCTATATAGAAGTGATAACAACTAAAGAAGTAGTAATAGAAAAAGACATGTACACTCTAGAGCAAAAGAGACCATTTAACTAAAGTCACATGCATCTCTTCCACATGCTCACACTTGTTTGAAAAGAATATCGCTGCAAATTAGCTAACAATATATATATCCATCGGTCATATAAGCTGTTATAATATACTGTAATAATTTATTTCTGAAAATTGTCCTTTATTTCTTCCTAGGCTTCATTCATACTTACAGGAATATCGATTCCTCCAAAAAGAAAACATACTCAAAAAATAATAATAAGGGACGATTCTGTCAATATAACAATTTATTTCAGAAAATTGTCCTTTGTTTCTTCCTAGGCTTCATTCATACTTACAGGCACATCTATTCCTCCAAAAAGAAGAGATACAATGACCGTAATGAATCAACATTTCTAATCACATGCCTAGTTTCAAATTGGCTGAGTCTTACAGACAATTATGCTTCTACTTTTGTGCCCCATAGCCATCCTCATCCATATTTCTTTTTCAAGAATATTTAAACATTACAACTAATCTCCAGTAGACACTGTGATAAATACTACTGTCTTGATTCTTGTTTGATATTTAGATGACTTTTCTCATACATATTCTTTCCGAATAGATAATTAAGTACTCAATACATTTTTTGCAGCATATTTCCCAGTAGAATCATCTCTGGAGATGAGCCTAATAACAACTTATAACTATCAGAAGAAATAGAAGAGAACACTTCGTATAATACATGACATGAAAATTATTTGTATTCAACTCTGATTAGTAGGTTCTGAAAAGGAAATACATGCAATTAGAAACCTATTGATTAATGACTACTCCTTTGGAATAGGCTACTTTGCCTCGTGGTTAGCAAATCAGTACATCTTCCCTTCCTAACTAATCTACTGCAAAACAAAATATTCTTTCCTCTCATCAAACGTTGTCTAATCATCATAACCCAAGATGATGAAAAAGGAAAAAGCAGCCACAAAATCCCCCCACCCCACCCCCAAAAAATGACCAGGTCAATAAGTTGTCTAAACAATGTAACTCAAAATCTAGGGACCGTCCCAAACCCCAAAACAAAGGCAACCTTGCCTCTTTATAATAAACATCAACACATCCTATTAATCTTATCATCCCTATCCTGTCTGCAGTAGTTAAAAGCTTATCACATCCTATTAATTTTATCATCCCTATCCTGTCTGCAGTAGTTAAACTTTTAACCTTATTATTCACTTACAAAATGTTTTCCATCTCACAAAAACCAAAAAAAAAAAAAAAAAAAAGAAGGGCTTGCGCGTGTTTGACAAAGTTTTATAATTTCCAAATAAAGGGATGGCGAGATACAAAATTCACAGTTTTCACAACCATTGCCTTGGTGAAGCATTTCTGCCTTCAATCATTATAGTTGGTTGTGCAATACTTGTTCCATATTCATTCATTCATGCAAATGTATGAATAGGACAACTCTTTATCACAATGTCTATTTCCTTTAATTCGTGTTAAAATGTGGATGATTAATATCCACAAACTTCATCGACTTAACAGATTATGAGAAATAAATATTACGCCGATTGTTGGTAATGAATATAATTTTTAGCACCAAAAAAGAAAAGAAGCATAAGATAACAAGAACGGTTTACCGGGATTAAACTTACAGGAATGAGAAAAGGAGAACAACTCTTCTTGAATTAAAAGATGCAGAGCGCTTGTATTTTCTGAGTCTGTTGTTAGATGCATCATACACTTTCTCGGTCAAACATTTATCTGCCATATAAAACAAGAATCGCTTATAAAGTTTTCATCTCAGTAGTACAACAGTATAACTTAAGTGCTCTTTATCATAAGAAAACTATCAACAACTTAATGATAATAGAAGGTAGGATGACTACTGATAACAACTGATGCTGACTAATCATAGCAGTTGCAAAGCCAACTTCAGTGTCAAGTATATTAGATAATACATTATGGTAAAACACATGTTTAGATTAATAGACTAGAAATATCGAGTTATAAGTCTAGGAACACCATCAAGAATTCTCATCCATAAAGAAGTCTTCAGATAATAAAAAGAGCAGATTTATGGGGAGCACTTCATGCACATGGTAAGCCAATTTTATTTCACTTTAAAATATTGAAATGGTAATTGATTGGGTGACAATACTTTACAGCGTTCCCCAATCAAGAAGAGCTTTAGCAAGTGGATTTCAAAGGATGCACTAGTCGTTTTTCACAACTCTATTGATAACAGGGGAAAAGGACAAACATTAGGTGCTTGACTACAGATTTTGGAGTAGGTTAAGAGAGTTAAGTTTTGGCTTTCGCATAACTAAGGAGGAAAATAATTGAAATTATAGCCTAATAGCACACTTGCATGTCATTATGGCACTTAGTATTGCCACTCATGCTATTATTTCAACTTCAGGGACCTTATAGTTGGAAAATAAAGCAGCATGAATCACAGGAGTTGTCCACAAGTACGCTGTAAAGCTATTTCTGGAGAACCACTAATTCTTAGATAATCTTATCTTTTTAATCAACATGTAACACAATTACGAAATTAGATACTTTTACATGCTTCAGTCATTTCACGAAAGAGCAGCCAGATCTGTCATACTTCTGAAGAGATAGTTTTGGGTTTTGAAATTTTTTGAAATATTAGCTAAATGTTTATATATAGGAGTGAAGATGTAGTTGACTATATTCAAGCTCATTAGAAGCATCCAGTTGACTTCAGTCAATTTGGTCAAAATGTGTTTTAGAATATCGCAAAGAGAAATGCAGAGGGGAACGAACAGTCCTCATATAAACCAAAATTCATCAGGAAAATGAATATCAGAGTGATTGCAGAACGTCTACCTTTACAAGAAAATTTGGGCAACTCAACACTGTGATTTATCAGGAGTTGCATGAACTTTCCTCCCATCAGTGACGCAATTTCTCTCTGCAACATCCTCTAAAATGCAATTGATATATCAATGTTTAGCATTACATCTGACGAAATACTAAATTAGAGATCAAAATAATAACATATAAGAATAGAAGCCCTGTAGGAAAAATACCTTTTGATAAGCAAAATATAATGTCCTCACATGCGAATATGGCGAAATTGTTAAATTCATTAAAAGAACTTACAGCTATACAATCATCCGTCTTCACATTCCCACCCATATCCTGAATAGATTTAAGTGCCTCAGATTTTCCTTTCTCAGTATCTATATCCAAAATATATGAGCCATCAACATCTGTGCTACCATTCTTCAGGTTGGCATGGTTTTGGCCATTTGATTCGGCATCCATTGAGATTGGCATCTTCACAAAATTTAGATTGGATAGATTCACCATGTCTAAATGTGATTCACACAGAGGGCCTGTGGTTCCTTCAGCCGGTAATTCTACAACATTCAGGGAATCTTGGCTTTGCTGAAATAGAAAGAGTTATTGCGATTTCAGTGCCCTAAATTAAAGAATTCAAAGAGATTACTAAATGAATAGAGAAGCAGATATGATGATGAACTAGCATACCAAATGTGAGCTTTAAGTTCTCGTTATTCGGGAAAAAAAGTTTGGGGAAATTTTTGTCGGAAATAAATAATTCTGGTGATACGGAAAAGCTCAGATAAAAGGTAGCAGGTGTAAACAAAATATTGCCTATTGCCTAAAGGAAGATAACAGTGCATACAATAATAATATGGATCTTCTTGCTGTTTGGACGAGGGACTTTGTTACACTAACATGATATCTTAGTATTAAAAGGTTTAAGCCGCAATAGCCCAGGATGATTGTTCATTGCCACAATACAGTTTTGCCTTACACTGTCACTGACCAAGCTGGAAGTTGATTCAGTTCAAGTAGTCCAGAGAAAATGTGACAGCAAATGCCATACTAAGAAAGGATATGGGAAACAAGGACATCATATCAACCCTTGAAAGCAGAAATGAGGTTCACCTTCAATGTGTTATGCAAAACCTAATACGATTTTAAGAACTGAGCTGCCACCAAGAGATCTTTAATTCTGGTTCTGAATCCTCTATAATATTTTACTAACCTCACTGCCAACACCAATAAGATACAAAATGGGCATTCTACCTTTGACAAGAAAATATGGGGAATTACTAAGTAGAAAGATCTTGTTAAGAAACACAGAGCTATGATACCCAAGTCTGCTGCTAAAGCAGACAGATTTTTTTAAGAAACACAGAGCTAAGACTGTTTAATGCTGAATGTAGTCTAGGGAATAGTAACCGGACTCAATTTAAGACCTCCGCTTTGCTGATGAAACAAGAAAAAGAATAAGAGGATTTTTTTTAATGACAGTGGTGCCCGCGCCAACTTGTGTGCACCTCGACTATTTCTCCGGATACCTGCACCTTCCACCAATAGATGTACTGGGTAACTCCCACAAAGCTTAGACATATGTGAAGAAAAAGCATCTTTTTTTTATGAGATAAGTTGCTTCATTGCAAGCATCAAGAAGATGCAAAAATGGGAAGAAAAAGTATCTTCTTGTAAATAGAAAATAAAAGTTCCTTCAAAGACACATCTACTCTAAAATGCAATCACACAACATTATGATAATAAACTTTCATATCTCCAACTACATCTGAATAACTTTCTTCAGAAAATAAAATATGCCACTGGAATGACTGACAAACATTTTGGCACTACATGCACGTCCAACTTGAATTCACACAACACATTGCAGTGAACTCAGTCTAAAACATCAAGCAACAGGTTGAATGAATTACAGAGCCAAATTCCACCAGAAAAATAAACAAATAAATATCCGAATCACAAAACAACGAGAACATCAAAGTGCAGCTTACTATACACTAGAAAAAAAAAAGGGAAACAAAACTAGAAAGAGAACATCTCAATAGATCTAACAGTCACATTACCGTTAGTACTTCTTGCAAAAACTCTTATATTTTTACAGAAATGGCAGTTATAAACATTTAAGCCACTGTACAAATGGAGATTCAAGGACCGCAGCGAACTCGGTTTTCGCATTTA
The DNA here is from genome assembly GCA_034376525.1 of Nicotiana benthamiana. Lineage (NCBI taxonomy): Eukaryota > Viridiplantae > Streptophyta > Magnoliopsida > Solanales > Solanaceae > Nicotiana > Nicotiana benthamiana. The sequence goes on from CM067324.1 coordinate 10,575,142, forward strand.
CAAGCAGATCAATTGCATCAGGGAAAACAAAATTCTTTACAAAATTTAAAAAAAAAAAAAAACGAACCACAAAAAATACGAAGCAGCTTGCAATAAAGAGAAGAAAAAACACAATTGACTCAAATATCGCAACCGCTCTCACTGTTTTGAGAAAGTTGTATCTTCACAATTTGTACAAAAATGGCAGTTAACACTTAACACTTAACTGTCCGCAAATGAATTTAGATTAGACATCCATAAAGAGATTTATTGCAATAAGTGAACTAGAATTCCATTAATAATGAAATTGCGAACCAGAAAACAACGAGAACAGCACAATGCAGCTTATATTACTGAATAAAACCCGCAAGAAAAGCTCAATTAATTCAAATAACACATCGCTATTTTAATAAAGCTCAATTGATTCAAATAAAGCATCACAACGTTCAAGGAAGCCTCTCACCTCTTCGCTCGAATTCACCGCCATTCTTACAAGCGAAAACACAGATTTCGACTGCTCTATTTCCCCAACTGCATTGTGGTGTGCGTGTGGTGTGTGTGTAAATATTCGTATAAATCCGGGGAGAGAGAGGGGGTAGGTTTTTCTTTTTTTTTTTTTTTTGGTTGGGGAGGAGGGGGGGGGGGGGGGGGGTTATATGATATATCATATATGCCAGGAAAGCTCCTGATCACGACATTGATGATCACGACAAACATCTCTGCGATTTAGAACTCTTTTGGACCAAAATACCCTTCTGACTTGGTTTAATGACATTTGTATAATTAATTTTGTACACCAACAAATAATCCTATATATGGGATGCAAAAAAAACATATGATGAGTGATCTATAAAATAAATCATGTAACATGCTACAATAGGCTAGTTAATGTAAAAGAGATTAGCTGTAGTGCATATATATAATTTAGGAATTTTTTCTTTCTTATATTATATATGAAATCTTATTATTAAAAGTGTGTATTGTTTTGTATTTATCTGTCATATTCATAATTATTCTACAAATATTATACCATTCATTAGATTCCAATTATTATGAGCTCATTCCTTCCTAATTAGGCGCGCTACAAATCTAGAACTATATATTCTTCCAGATATTCTTATTTAGAAGCGCTACAATTATATATATTCTTCAAAATATTTCATTAATATGGAATCATTGTAGCATTAAAATTCCTTGTTCATATATCTCTAATATTTTGTTTCTCTTTGAGAGATCAAATGATGTGAATAATCAGAGAGATAGAGTATGAGACCGACTTTTGAAAGTTGTTCCTATTTTCACCTAGTTTTTTCGCTTATAGTCTCACTTAAACTTGTAGCTAAAAATATCGTTATATTTTTGTCATGAAAAATAATAAGTTAACTAATCTAATAGTTGATGTCACTAAGTAGTATTTTTCAAACTCGGCTAAGTAGTTGATGTAGCTTTCTAACATATTTTTCTCAATCTATAATTGAGAATACTATAATGAATCTTTAAGATTATGTCTAGTTGAAACTCTCAATTAAACTACAATCGAATGGGAATTGGGATATTAAAATTCAACATACCCAGTTTGTGATATTTTCTAAATAAATTATAGATTATTTGTATTATGATTGTAGATGCTTTATTTTTTATTTTATTTTTTTGTTTTCACAAATCAAAAACGACTAAAACTTCTATAATTTATTTTTGCAAAAAACACAATTATGTCAAAAATTTCAATTAAACTACAATCGAATGGGAATTGAGATATTAAAATTCAATGTACCCATTTTGTAGATATTTTGTAGATATATTGTAGATTATTTGTATTATGATTGTAGATGCTTTATTTTTTTTGTTTTCACAAATCAAAAACGACTAAAACTTCTACAAATCTTCTGAAAAAATGTAATTATATCAAAAATTCCAATTATGCTACAACTACAATGGAAATTAGGATATTAAAATTTAATATACCTAGTTTGTAGATATTTTATAGATAAATTATAGATTATTATATTCTGATTGTAGATGCATTGTTTTTTGTTTTCACAAATCCAAAACGACAAAAAATTCTACACAATCTGCTGGAAAAAAACGTCGAAAATATAGCTAATTTAGAAGTTACATCCCTATTCTATACAACTTCTCATTTGTTATTTTAATAATTTGGTTATTAATTCGACACAAAATCTAAACGTGATTTTGACGTATGTATTATAGTTATGGTAGTATAAGAAAATATTAAAGCAACATGTGTTTGGTTCAGGGGTGTCCATTTCCTAAAGCAGATAAAGTAATTGTTTTATATGGAATTTCTTTTTTGTTACGCCTAATAAACTATATATAAGCTAAAAACAAGATATGTAAAGTGAAATTTTTTGATTTTTTTCTTAATAAATATAAAGAACAAGGATTTATGATTGTTATAATTTTTGTCAAGGAAATTGCATTTAAAATAAATGTTGAAACCGAATTTTGTAAGAAATATGTGATAAATAGGAAGAAACAATTTGATGAGAATGTTGATAATAAAATCTCAAAATCTCTTGAAGAGTCCTTCACAGTAGACAAGGCTTTTTTTTTTTACTTCGAAATATATTTGAGCAATTCGCAGCATATGAAAAATATTTTTATTCTTCTATAAACCTGAGATCACTGGATGATGGAGAGCTAGAAAGTATTACCTATCTTGAATAATCCTTAAAGCATAATAATTAATTTGATATTGGTGATTTATATTTATTTTTTAAATTAAAAGTGTTAAGAAAATGAGTACAATTAGAATACAGTTTAATTAATATACTCAATCAAATAAAAAAAGTTGATTCTTTTCCAAATGCATATATTGCTTATAGAACAATGTCAATCACTTGCATTGCCATCGCTTCATCGGAAAGAAGTTTTTTAAAATTAAAATTGATAAAATCATAACTAAGATCAATAATATCTCAAGTTAAGTTAAATAAATTAGCTATATTATCAATTAGGTAGTACGAGATTTGTGTGGTTGTCAAATTGATACTATATGCAAGTTGGTTAGTTTGAAATGAGAAAGAAAAAGAGAGGTAGAGACAATTCCATCAAATCAAATCTGTTTGGTGGCGTGTCACGGGTTGTCTACTGTTCCAAGTCTTTTTACTCTCTGCCTAATGCTGCTTGTGACTGATCAGTTTCCTTCTCTTTTTCTCTTTTCTGTTGAAAAGACTCTCACTATCCCAAACGGCCAACATGGTAAAATTATTTCCCGTGAGTTTAAAATGATATGTCCCTCTACACTTGACTATCAAATTACTCCCATGGTTTTTGGACTTTTTCTAGGCGTAGTATGCACCTTTATGACCTTTATTTACATAGGATGAAAGTAATAGAAACGATCATGTTTAGATAAATATGCAGACACATTATTACGGTGGTAGACTAATAGATATAGTTGTGCGTTTCTTCTAGATTTTCCAGTAGTATTAATATTATTCTTGTATTCTTTTATTTCTGGTTTTTAATCACTTGTTATGTTATTCGCTTCAATTACCATATTATATTATTGTTGTTTTATTTTTACTATTTATTAAGCCGAAAGTCTATCAAAAATGAAATTGTTGTTGTTATTGTTATGGGTATACATAGACCAGGTTGGTTCGGATTTTACAATTACCAAACCAAACTAATTGTGTCGGGTTATTAAATCTAAAGACCAAACCAAACCAATAAATTTGCGTTTTCCAATATCGGTTTTTCTCGGGTTTTTTCAGGTTTTCGGGTTATTTGAGTTTTTTAGAATTTTTTTCAGGTAAAATCTTCATAGAACAAAATATATAACGTATGCTCAAAATATTTCTTTAATCCTAGTAAGATACAACTATATAAAGTATTTTTCAAGAAAATAATACAAAATATGAGATATTTCATGACTCATGACATTATCCTAAAATATTCAACAATAAAAAATAATAAAATTATGTACTATAAATATTGCTAATTAAAAAGTCATAATAAAAATAAACATAATCTAAAAGCAACTAATTCATGCTAAACTAGATAGACTAATGAGGGAGTATTAATTATATGCCTAAAAGCTAAAGAAAAATAAAAATAGGTTATGTATTTTATCTAAATGATTGAAAAATAAAAAATAGACATTTAATACATTATATTGAATTGAATGTCTTTTGTTAGCATTAGTATTGATTGCTAGCATTATTTAATTTACTAATATTAATGGTTATAAAACTTATTGGAGTATTCAAAAGTTCTAAATCAAACCTTGAAATAATACCTTAAAAGATAAATTATGAAAATTTTTAAGAAATATTTATAAATTACATTACAATAAGTATATTTATATATTAAATATATCTAAAATTGCTATATATGTAATGTCGGGTTGGTTTGGTTTCGGTTTGACTTTCTTTAGTTAAAACCAAACCAAACCAATTATGGTTGGGTTTTTTGTTCCAACACCAAACCAAGTCAAACCAAACCATAGTCGGATTTTTTTTTCTCGGTTTCACTCGAATTATCGGGTTGGTACAATTTATCGGTTTTCTATGTACACCCCTAGTTATTGTTATTGTTATTCGTAGACATGGTAAGAAATATTTTTAAGGGATTTTTACATATATATCCCATATAGCAAACCTTATAACCATTATTGTGCATTGTTTGTTTATTACCCTCATATCCCATGTTTTTGTTACAAAATATATACCAATCAAGATATTTGCTGATTGTCCATCCAAAATTAACACTAGACAATTAAGGCAAAATTCGAATTTTAATAAAGAGACACCAAAAATAACGCCTATCATTATGGTTGATAATTAATGTTTGATTTTCTACCATTTAAATTGTAAATCAGGTAAGGTAACATATGTAATGCTCAAAATATCTCCTCTAATATGATTGAACCTCATTTCTTGTTGCGTCTAAAGAAGTAAAATATGATCAGTATATATATCCAAGACAAGGTTTCATATAGTATTAACAATAAGCTCCACACTACAACTACTGATCAGAGCACAAGATATCTATGGCTTCGGAATCCAACAATATTATTACAAGTGTTAAACAACTCACGGAGATGCCGAATGTGATGAAAGCAGTAGTCTAATTCCTCCAGATTCTCTCTTATTTTATCATATTTCGTAGTTATTTTATCATCCCATGTTGCAAACTTAAGCGCCACTCAATCTGCTGCTGACGAGTGGTTCGCCGCTTGTATCTTGCCCTTCATTCCTTCCACTTCCATCGTCGCCATTGCAGTTGGAAATGAGTACTTAACCACTGATAACGGTGATGATAAATTAGACCATAATGCCTTAGTCCAAGCTGTGCAAAATCTGCATTCAGTTTTACTAGCACGTGGGCTAGACCAAAAAATCAAAGTGTCTACGCCACATAGCATGGCTGTTCTTGCTTCTTCCTTTCCACCTTCGTCTTCCACATTTGCCACTACTCTCTGTTGAAGTTGTTTCCAGATTGTTTTAAAAATGTAGACAATTGTAGTTAAATGTAGTTAATGTTTTATGAAGTATTTCCAGAGAGTTTTAAAAATGTAGACAATTGTAGCTAAATGTAGTTAATGTTATATGAAGTATTTCCAGAGAGTTTTAAAAATGTAGCCAAATGTAGTTAAATGTAGTTAATGTTATATGAAATGTTTCCAGAGAGTTTTAAAAATATAGACAATTGTAGTTAAATGTAGTTAATGTTATATGAAGTATTTCCAGAGAGTTTTAAAAATGTAGACAATTGTAGTTAAATGTAGTTAAGGTTATATGAAGTGGTTCCAGTGACTTTAAATCTTTGCTGACGTTGCACCCTAAAATAACGCCATTTATTAAGACTCAAATCTATATTAAATAATTTGTAGCCTAAAATAACGCCTGTATTTATGGCTCCTAATTAATCTTTGATTTTGTACCAAATAAATGCTAATTCAGTTAAGGTAAAAATCTCTTCAATTAATCATACTTTCTTAAATGAGAACCTACTGTCAAGCTTGGAAGGGATTTTTGAGTGTTTGATGAAAGTAAACAAAATTATGAAATTATGATTTGGCAATCCTATTCAACTAACCCAATAAAGGAAGAAGCTTTTAAAATGTAGTCAAATGTAGTTAAGGTTATATGCATTGTTTCCAGTGTGTTTTTAAAATGTAGTCAAATGTAGTTAAGGTTATATGCACTGTTTCCAGTGTGTTTTTAAAATGTAGTCAAATGTAGGTAAATGTAGCTAATGTTATATGAAGTATTTCCAGTGAGTTTTTAAAATGTAGTCAAATGTAGGTAAATGTAGTTAAGGTTATATGAAGTGTTTCCAGTGAGTTTTTAAAATGTAGTATAGGTAAATGTAGTTAAGGTTATATGAGTGTTTCCAGTGCGTTTTTAAAATGTAGTCAAATTTTTGTAGTTATATGAACTTTGTAGTTAATTGTAGTTACTTGTAGTTAATCGTAGTCAGTTGAAAAATATGTCTGAATAACGTATTTTTTTGTATCTACTGGATGGTATGAGTTGCTGAAAACTACAAATGGCATTTCTATGCAACGTCAATTCATTATTCTTCATTGTTCAAGACAAGAAGTTTTATCCGAAACATAACAGCGCAAATGTACTGCAACAGTACATGTACCATTGGACTTCCAACAATTTGTAGTTGTGCAATTGTAGCTATATGTAATATTAGATGTGTAGTTATATGCAATTGTAAGTAATTGTAGTCACTACAAATTTTCCAATGTAACCACAAATTTTCCAATGTAACCAGTTGACCCCACAACTAAAACATTAATATCTTTTGGACTTTTACCTCTGAATGAAATCTTGGGGCTTTCAATAGTAGAGGCAGCTGAAACTGTGATTGGTTTAAGATTTCTTGAATTAACTCTAAAGGGTACATTCACAGAAAGAAAAAGAATTGCACAAGGGACTGTACTTAACTGGACATGCTTGATGAAATGAGATGACAAAAGTTGACTAGAGTTATGGTCTTTAGTTGATTGAAGTGTGAGTCCACTAGAAGGAGCAAAAGCAGAATTTTTCTTTCTATGAACAGGTTCAAGAAACTTGAATAAACGTGTTCCACAAATCAAGCAAGAGAAAAAAGTGGACAAAAATAAATGTGGGGTAATTAAATAGTAAAAATTGGTTGGAAGAAAGAGAAAAAAGTGGGGAAAGAAGATATGGAAATATTTTGTTCCACAAATCAAGTCCCTAATAAATCATTAATAATTAAGTCTTAAAAGTAAAATTTGGTACATAAATTGAAACATGGTATACTTAAATGTAATAAATACTAACCTTAAACATGAGTGGTTATAAGGTTTGCTATATGGGATGTATATGTAAAAATCCCTATTTTTAAACCAGTCTAAGTTGGATATGTTGGACCGTATCTATATAACTTTCAGCTTTCTATCAAAACCCTATTTTTACAATCAGGCTGAGCAAGGGGCAGATTCAAACTATAGCTAGAAAATTATATTGTGCATATAATATTGATCTTTATATATATTATGTATATAATATTATATGTTAAATTCCCGCGACTTCTTAGCGTGTTTACTTTTAATATTCTTTGTGAATGTTTTTAGTGAAAATCCTAGCTTGGTTATAAAGTGGTCAAAAGACAGTTAAATTTAGGTGCTTTTGGCAAATGAAAGAAGAAAAGCTTAGACTCCAAAGCGAAAAGAGAATTATAAAAAGATGTGGTGCAAGAGAAAATGAGGTTGAATGCAACGGTAACGTTGTTCTTTTAACTGCATGGTTAATTAACAAGATTGAGCTAGTACGAAGACAAAATATTAGTGTGATATTTTTACTCATCCAATGGAAATTCGTTTCAATAAATTGATACAGCTATTTATACAAATTTTTGTGACACCAAATCAAACACACAAAGGTACTAAACTTTTGTATCTACTATAATTTTCTATCCACTTGAAGAATACAGCTTGCAGCAGAGTGGGGGCACAAACCAAAAGATGGCCCAAAGGAGAAACACGTACTTAATAGGACCAATATTTTGTCATCTCACCTGTCAAGGGATTGATTTCATTTTCCTTTCCGGTTATTCATTAAGTATAAATAGGATAATAGATTTTAGGAATTACTCTATTCGATCTAAAATAAGTAATTTTTTGAATATTTTTATACAAATTAAAAAATTTATCTTTTAGCATTAATTAATAAGAGTTGATCATATTAACATTTACTATTTCACATAAATACTCCTAACACATATTTAAACACTATTTACTTCACGAATAATGTAGGAAAAAAATAATTAATTCATTCTTGATTCTGAAAAAATTATTTATTTTGGATCACAAGAAAAAGGTCAAAAAATTACTTATTTTTGACCGGAGGGAGTAACTCCTAAAACCTATTATCCTACTTATACTTAAACTAAGTTATTCAAGTATCTTTATTAAGAAGACACAAAGCATTCCAGCGATTATGAGTAGCAAATTATAAATTTCTTTCATATAATATTAGATTTATCTTTTTGAATATTTAATATAGACTTTATTCTTAAATCTTAGCTTGATTAATATATTTTCACTCGTGTGATTTTTATTTTCTTTGCTTTTACTTGATTTTTTTACGTTACTGTCGAATAGTTGATGTATACTTTATCTATCTTTGATGTTTTTAATTCATCACCTTTTAAACAGTAAAATGTCCAGAAAGTTTTGTTAAGTCCTACAAAAAACGCATGTTATTGCATTCTACTTTTACTGGTAAATATCATATGATATTTAAAAATATCAAAAATTAACCAAATTATACCGATAACAAAATGAAACCAACATAATTTTTAAGTTATTTATACATAATAAAATAATCGAAAAATTAAAATAATATAAATTTTATAAAATAATTGATCGAGCCCAACCATTGGCACCCCTAATTGGAACTCGAAGCTCGACTCCTCGTGCCGAAGGCAAAGGCAAAGCCAAACTCAAAACAACTCCTGGAAGCAAAGCCTCATCTTCTATGGCAACCAAGAAAAGGGAAATGCGGGGCCATTTAATATTGTATTTTTTAATTTATTTCTTATTTAATATTCTGTACCCATTTTGAGGCCTAATTAATTCAAATTTATGGCACGATATATGATATTTGAGTGAAATGTTCCCTGCCAAAAGACGATTTCATTTTTAAGATTCGAATATCATACCCGATATATATTAGGAATTAAATTATATAAATAGCCGATTAATCAATTAATTTTAAAACAAGGTGGTTTATGAACACACTTTCTAATATTAGTACAGCTATATTATTATTATGCAAAAATTATGTGGCAGATATATATAGAGATGAAATGTACTTCACGAGATAATGTCGCAAATATCCAAAACGAACACTTTGATCATTTCAACCATGAATGATAGGCAGGGTTAGGGTGTTGGTTTCCATATATAGACAAGAGTTGCAAGGAAGAAACAAAATATAGAAAGGCAGCAGAAAATGAGTTGAGGATCAACTTGGTTAATCTGATACCATGTGATAGTTTAAGTAATGGCTCAATAATCATGGAGTCTATTCTATGCCAATTTATAATAAGCGAGTACAAATATTGGATAAGCCAAAAGAGTATGACTATATATCACTTCCTCGAGGACTAGCTCTTGCAAAGAATCCATGATTGGCTACCATTGAAATTAAATAATAGCTTCTGCATAGATCCGTTGAAGCCTAAAACTAATCAAATTTTTCTAACGTTGTAAAAGTAACGTGAAATCTCTTCAACTTAACACGCACACATATACACCTAAAAAGGGACCAAAATATATAGTCTAGTGAGGAGAAAAAAGCAGCAACAACAACAACTACCCAGTATAGTTCCTATAAGTGGGGTCTGGAAGGGTAATATGTAAACGGGCCTTACCCCTACCCGAAAGGGCAAAGATGAGAGAAAAGCCTCTTCTATATTTTAGGTTAACACCAAAATAAGCGTTAAAAATACAGATTTTGGCACATAAATTAGCTAGAAAATAATCAAAGAATAAATAAAATTCAAAAATGAAAACAAAAAAACATGTTCTCCTAGTTCATTTCTCTAAAACCATTCAACCTGTCTATTGTTAGGATTATGATTCCTACTAAAGACAACAACCTTCATTTGAATAATCGGATTTACAACTACATGAGCGGAAGCTAACCTGAATCCATATGTGGAAAAGTTGAGCCTCCTTCTTGATGATTGTCCTTGAGCTTTTGAACCTCTTGATTATTTCTTCAAGAATGACTTGTGGTTTGTATGTTACCACAAGAATGAATCCTCAACAATAACAATATATGAAAGGTTTACAAAATAGTATTATGACAATGATCAAGGTTTTGGCTTATGGTTTTCCACTCTATTTGCAAGACAATGGATAAATGGTTCTTACTTCAATGGGTATAGAAAGAACTTGTCTTGTTAAAGAATGGGAACCATAACCCCACTTTATAACTCTAGGAGTTACATAACCCAAGAGACAAGAGTTACAAGACAAGAGTAATGTCTTGAGTAATGTCTTGCAAGAGTTACAAACCCAAGAGTCACAAGCATTCATGTAACCATAGTTACATATGTAACCTTAGTTAGCCCATCATAAACTAAGGTTACACTTTTGGGTATCTACACATTAGTCCTACACTTTAGTATGACAATACATTGGCCCCCTTAACATAATGTCCATAAGACCACATAATTAGGCCAAACCTTAAGATAGCACATAACATATAATTATTCATGTATTGTTCATATGTGTATAGATATAAGTCCATATATCTAGATATAAATCCATATATCTTACATTCTCCCACTTGGACGAGATATACAAACATATGTACAATCCTTGATATTATAAGTTACAAACCTTAGTTGCGCAAAATTGCTATCACAATAAAATTGTCATGAACAATCCGGTCCATCAATCATACCAACATAGGACCTAAGGGCTCGTCGTTACTCATTCGTAACTAGAACCAATCATAGATCACGTATATCAATATAACCAACGACATGGATCAAGTGTGGGTATGTAGCATGGAAATGACATAAAGTGTGGTCAATAGTATGTCTATTTACCAACTGGTTCACTTAATTGAGATCAAACAGAAACTGTAAGAGTACAATAAACTTTAAAACTGAATATCTGCAGATATAACTGAATTACTGAATTTCTGAATATAATGAACAATTACAAAAATGTGCAATACAAAACTCCCACTAAAATACATAATCCTTATCTGATTTGACACCCATACAAGCAACATGCTCATGAAAAATTTTTGGTGTCAATCCCTTAGTTAGCGGATCCGCAAGCATGGAGTTTGTACTAATGTACTCAATGCACAATTGTCCATTTTGTACTCTTTCTTTAACAATCCGAAATTTGACGTCCTTATGTTTTGCTTTCGTCAAATTACTGTTGTTATTAACATATGCAACTATGGTTACAAATGTTATTAGCATAAATGGCAAAATTGGAGTCGGTATACCTGATGATCTCAAACTGGTCCGAACTCCGATATGTAGGCATGTAATCCTTTGTTCTATGTATGTTCCTCATGACCCTTTTGGCTGCCTACCAATGGTCCATACCCGGATTGCTTAGATATCTGCCTAACATCCCAACGATGTATACTATATCAGGTCGTGTACATACCTGAGCATACATCAGACTACCTACCGCCGAAGCATAAGGCGTCTTCTACATTTCCGAAATTTCATAATTATAATTTGGGCACTGTTTGAGACTATATTTGTCTCCCTTAGCAACAGGGGTGTTGACTGGTTTACAATCCTGCATGCCAAATCTTTTCAGAACCTTATCGATATAGCCCTTTTGTTACAGACCGAGAACACCTTTGGAGCGATCTCGTTATATCTGAATTCCTAATACAAAAGAAGCTTCACCAAGATCTTTCATTTCAAATTTCTTTGAAAGAAATTTCTTAGTTTCAAGTAATAATGCTATATCGTTACAGGCAAGCAGTATGTCATCGACATATAAAACCAGAAAAATATACTTACTCCCACTGAACTTATGGTATATACAGTCATCAGCAATATTCGGTTCAAAACCCAAAAAATGTAATGACTGCATGAAACTTATAATACCATTGACGAGAAGCTTGCTTGAGCCCATAGATGGATTTCTTTAATTTGCAAACCTTCTTCTCTGATTCATCCGAAACAAAGTTTTCAGGTTGCACCATATAAATTGTTTCCTCAATGTCACCATTGAGAAAAGCAGTCTTAACATCCATTTGATGAAGTTCAAGATCAAAATGTGCTACTAATGCCATTATAGTCCGGAAAGAGTCTTTCGATGAAACTGGAGAGAAAGTCTCTTTATAATCAATGCCTTCTTTCTGAGTGTAACCTTTTGCGACAAGACGAGCTTTGTACTTAATAACATTGCCCCCTGAATCCCTTTTGGTTTTAAAAATCCATTTACAACCAATAGGTTTCGTACCTTCGGGCAATGTAACAAGCTCCCAAACGTCATTATCGCTCATAGACTTCATCTCATCATTCATGGCATCAATCCACTTTTGAGAGTTAGAACACTTAATGACTTGACTGAAGTTGATTGGATCATCTTCCTCAAGTCCAACATCATTTTCTTGTTCTTGGAGAAATACATAATAATCATTCGAAATTGCATTTCTCCTCTCTCTAGTAGATCTCCTTATTGGCATTTCAGTTTCTTGAGGTTGTTGAGTTTGATTTACATTAGTTATATCAGGTTCCTGATGAGGGAGATTTTCGAGATTGTCTTGAACCGGAGTTGTATGATCCGAGTCAGTAAGACCAAGATCAACAATTTGAGGAAAAGACACATGTTCTTCCTCAAAGACAAAATCTTTAACAACTTTATCTCCCCACCCCCCAAACTCAATATCCTCAAAGAACCTAGCATTTCCCGTTTCAAAAATAGTTCGTGATGTGGGATCATAAAACTTAAAACCCCTGGATTTTTCAGAATATCCAACAAAATAGCTACTAACTGTCTTAGCGTCCAGTTTCTTTTCAGTTGGCCTATAAGGCCTTGCCTCAGCTGGACAACCCCAAATGTGAAAATGCCGAATACCGGGTTTATGCCCAGTCCAAAGTTCATATGGGGTTTTTAGATTGTAGCTACAGTTGGAACTCTATTAAGAATATAAGTTGCAGTTTTTAATATGGATTGGGACTTTTCATGAATAAGATACAGGTTCCCATAACGAGAGTAATCGTCTTTGAATGTGATAAAGTATTGTTGACCATTCCGACAAGGAGTAGGAAATGGCCCACAAATATCCGTATGTTATCAATTCTAAGACGTCCGAATCTCTCTTAGCACCTAATCTAGTTCTTGTTTGTTTGTTTTCCCTTGATACACTCAATACAAAATTTCCGAATTTGAGGAATCAAGAGGATCAATAATTCCTTCTGACACGAGTTTCTGAATTCTTTGAATGGATATATGACCCAAACGTTTATGCCAGAGTGAAATAGAATTCTCATTAGTTAACTTTTGGTACCATTAAACTTGTATGCAAAGTTTCTTTATTTGAAGTTATTGTATCAACCAAATATAAGCTATCAAATGTTGATAAAACACCAGTACCAATAAGATTTGAATTCCGAAAGAGACTAACTTTATTGTCCCCAAATGTACATTTATAACCGGATATGTACAATTGGGGAACTGAAATTAAATTCCATCTAAAAGACGGTACAACAAAAGTCTCATTCAAATCTAAATGAAAACCGGTCTTAAACAACAGCCTAAATTTGCCAATAGCTTCAACTGGCACCTTCTTGCCGTCACCCTCATAGATGTATCTTTCACCATCTTTTGGTTTTCGGCAGTTCAGGCAACCCTGCATAGATATACTTATGTGAGTAGCATAACTTACCCACCAATTATCCTTAGGTACCGAAATTATATTAACTTCAGAACAAACAAGAGACAGAAATGTACCTTTTTTCGCACGCCAGGCATGGTACTTGGTACAATCTCTCTTTACATGATCAGTCCCATTACAGAGAAAGCAACCTAATCTAGTAATTTCAACCTTAGGTTCCTTATGTTGCTTAATCTTGGGCCTTACAACCGCAACTTACTTATTTTTCCTCTTCTTAGTTTCCTTAGAAGAGGATGCCAAATGAGCACTTTCAGTCGTATCTTGCTTAATCCTTTCCTCTTCTTGCACACAATGTGAAATGAGCTCGTTAAGAGACCATTTCTCCTTCAGGCAGTTGTAACTGACCTTAAACTGATTAAAGTGTGCCGGAAGAGATATCAAAACAAAGTACACAAGCAGTTCCTCAGGTAATACTAGCTTGAGTAACTTAAGTTTCGAAGCAAGATGAGACATTTCCAAAATGTACTCCCTAATGTTTTCCTTGCCCTTATACCTCATAGAAACAAGTTTACTCAATAGTGCACTTGTTTTCGCCTTTTCGTTTTGAATAAAACGCTGTTCGAGGTTTTCAAGGAAAACTTTGGCATTAGGTTCATCATTCATAGTGCCCCTGAATGATTCTGGAATTGCAGGCTTCATGATCATTAGACTCAAGCGATTCGAGCGTTCCCACTTCTCCATCGCTCTCTTTTCATTAGGAGAGGATGTATCCTCAAGAGGAGTAGGTTGCTCGGTCCGAAGGGCTAAGTCAAGATCCATGCAACCGAGAACGATCATTACATTCTCTTTCCATTCCTTAAAATTAGTGCCGTTTAGCACTGGGATGCTATTGATATTGGCAGAGATCGTAGAAGCAGAAGAGTTTACTGAAAATAGAACAAAAGGATTACTAAATACATGCTTACATAAACTTGAACTTTAACTTTATAGATTCAAAATTAGGCAATTCCCATTACAAGATACCTAGCACAACATTGCTTTTAGTCTTTGGACAGAAAAACAACTTGCAAGTGGTACTCTTGGTGTAGTGATCAAACATAGACAATAAACTCCTGTCAAACATTAAACCTTCCTTTGGGCCGATTTAATATTCACATGGAAAACCAAATAATCGTCTCATATTTACCACCACAAGAATGTTCGAATTCCTGCCAAATAACACCTTCCTTTGGGCCGATGTTAAACGCATGGAAGACTAACATCCACAGTCATCTCATATTTTAAAATTAATCAATCTACACAATAGAGGTTACTTTGGCAACTTAATGCTTCAATTGAAAAACTAAAATATAAGATGCTATAAATTTTAGTTCCTTAAGCCATTTTATGAATCTCAACTTAATGTGTTACAAGATTAGATGTGTAACACTTGAATATTAATTGTTGATTGCTTGATAGGACAATTCTAGATATATAATAATTGATGGACTATTAAACAATTAACATTCACTGAAACTTAAGAGAGTTGAAACATTTTTTCTTAAACATTACTGGACCAGACAATCGATTGTCTGACATTTTCTGAAATTTTTCACTGGAAGTCACGAGGAAAAATTTGTCATTTGGGCCAGACAATCGATTGTCAAAACAGACAATCGATTGTTTGACGTGTTCTGAAAAAATGTCTTTAGACCAGAAAATCGATTGTCAAACCAGACAATCGATTGTTTGGTTTTTTCTGAAACTTTTAAGTCTGTAATTGACAAGAAAAATTTTTCTAAGTGTGGATCATCCAACAATCGATTGTCAGGCTAGACAATCGATTGTTTGAATTTTTTCTGGAAAAATTTTTCAGTCTGGAAACGTTTCAACTCACAAAAGTTAACTGCCAGAATTTTAAACGATTCAGACAATCGATTGTCTATCCTGACAATCGATTGTCTGACTAGTTGTGACAAAAAATTTTCTGAATAACACATGATTTTCAACATGGATCTTAAAAATAATAAACATGTTGTCAACCTACTAAAATCATGCTGAATCAATGATATAATAAACAAATACATCATCATCATAACAATCATAAGATCATGCTATTTCATGGTAGAATTTCTTGAACAAAGTTCTAAGTAAACTTAAACATGATTTCTTAAATAACATAAACCTTATGATCATCCAAATTATCCAAAATGAAGGGCGGCTCTGATACCAATTGTTAGGATTATGATTCCTACTAAAGACAACAACCTTCATTTGAATAATCGGATTTACAACTACATGAGCGGAAGCTAACCTGAATCCATATGTGGAAAAGTTGAGCCTCCTTCTTGATGATTGTCCTTGAGCTTTTGAACCTCTTGATTATTTCTTCAAGAATGACTTGTGGTTTGTATGTTACCACAAGAATGAATCCTCAACAATAACAATATATGAAAGGTTTACAAAATAGTATTATGACAATGATCAAGGTTTTGGCTTATGGTTTTCCACTCTATTTGCAAGACAATGGACAAATGGTTCTTACTTCAATGGGTATAGAAAGAACTTGTCTTGTTAAAGAATGGGAACCATAACCCCACTTTATAACTCTAGGAGTTACATAACCCAAGAGACAAGAGTTACAAGACAAGAGTAATGTCTTGAGTAATGTCTTGCAAGAGTTACAAACCCAAGAGTCACAAGCATTCATGTAACCATAGTTACATATGTAACCTTAGTTAGCCCATCATAAACTAAGGTTACACTTTTGGGTATCTACACATTAGTCCTACACTTTAGTATGACAATACATTGGCCCCCTTAACATAATGTCCATAAGACCACATAATTAGGCCAAACCTTAAGATAGCACATAACATATAATTATTCATGTATTGTTCATATGTGTATAGATATAAGTCCATATATCTAGATATAAATCCATATATCTTACATCTATTCCCCCAACAGAGAATTTTAAAAAGGCCATTACCATGTAAATGAGAAAGTGATAGTTTCTCGTAAATCTTTTTTGGTGATGTTAGCAGCCATGGATATGAAGGTCGAGCTCAAGGAAGATGACATGCAAGAGAAGGCAACACACAGAGAATGGGAGACACTGATTCTGTTATTTTGATTTTTGTAGAAAATGAACAACTGTGTATCTATACATGAATGTACAAAAGAGTAACAATATAACTACTTCCTAACTATTGTACTAACTAATTTAACTTCTAACCATAGTCTACATTTAGCTTTTAATTCTAGTAACCTATCAGCTTGTCACTCTAAATTCAGTTAACACCCCCCCCCCACCAGCTGATGGTTGATATATATTGTTCACTCCCAACTTTATTCGGCAAGCGATCGTGTTGAAACTTCCCCAAGCTTTTGTTAGCAAATCTGCTAGCTGGTCTTTAGTATGCGCATATTCTGTCTTCAACATTCCTTGACAGAGTTTCTCCCTAATAGAGTGACTATCAATATCAATATGTTTCATCCTGTCATGGAAGATAGGATTGACTGCTATTTGTATAGCATCCTTACTATCACATATCAGGCTTATAGGCTGCTGAATTCTAACTCCAAGCTCCTTGAACAGCCCCACAAGCCAAGTGACTTCTGCTGCGCATGAGGCCATACTTCTGAAATCAACTTCAGCGGAACTCCTGGACACAATCATTTGTTTCTTTGATTTCCAAGATACTAGTGCATTTCCAAACTTGATCATGTATCCAATAACAAACCTCCCGGTCTTCGCTCCTGCTCCACAATCATAATCATAATAGGCAACTAACTTGTATGTACTTTTTGCAGGCATAAACAATCCCAAGCCATGAGCTTATTTGATATACCTCACTACTCTAAGAGCAACCTCCATATATGACACCTTGGGACAATGCATATACTGACTTAAGACCTGAACTGCAAAGGTAATATCAGGTCTAGTCATGGTAAGATAAAACAATCTTCCTACAAGCCTCTGATAAAAGTTAAGATTCTTAAGTGCATGATCACCTTCTTGTCTACTATTCTGAATGCATTTACCATACCTATAAATGTGAGTTTTTTATTTAACTCTAATGGTGTACCAAATGGTTTTGCTCCACCCAGGCCTGCTTCAGATATCGACTCTAGTGCGTAGTTCGTTTGACATATAAGAATTCCTTTATTTGACTTTGCAAACCCAATTCCTAGAAAGAAGATCAATTCTCCTAGATCCTTATCTTGAACTTCTTCTACAACTCTATTCCAGTGTCACACAATAGATTATCATTATTCCTTGTGATCAATTGATCATTTACATATACAAGGATGATAACTGTGTCAATATTAATTCCTCTAATGAACAATGAATATTCATAGTGGCTTTGTTTGAATCCTAGCTGCAGAAGGTATGTTAACTTCATATTTCATTGTCTTGGTGCGTGTTGAAGGCCATATAGGGATTTATGAAGTTTGCAGACCTTCTTAATCTCCCTATGTCTAGAAAACCCCTGTGAAATATGTATGTACACTTTTTCAAGCAAGTCCCGATTAAGAAATGCATCATGGACATCCATATGATAGATCATCCATTTTTGTGAGGCTACAATAGCCACAATGAACCTAACTATAACCATTGTAGCTACAGGTAAGAAAGTTTCGTTGTAGACTAGTTATTCTTTTTGACTAGAGCCTTTGGATACAAGTCCTGTCTTGTATCTTTCAACCTCCCCTGAGGCTTTGTACTTGACTTTGAAGATCCATCTGCACCCAATTGGTGTCTTTCCATGGGGCAGATCAACAATGCTCTCGGTTTGATTTTTCTCCAAGGCTGTAATTTCTAGCTTCATAGCCTATATCCACTGAGGATCGACAATTGCTTTAACTGAGGCTTATAACATGTTGAATATGCTGATAAGACTTGACTATATGATGGAGTGATGTATGAGTAACTCATATAGCTGAGATAGGATAAGAGCATCTGTTAGCCTTGGACTTTACCACATAGTCTTGCATCCATAAATGAGGCTTACTTGCCCTGGAAGATTGGTATGACCTAATTCCATTATAGGCTGTGATGGCGCCCAATGCTGTTGTTAGGAAATCCAACATCAATCAAATTAGTGGTTTGCCATTTAAATAAATTATTAAGTGGATAACATTTCCTCATTTGTTAAAAGGATTTAGAAATTTACAAAGGTAACATAATTAAATGGAATCAAATGAGTACAAATCGTAATCCTATAAATAAATTCAAAATTATAAGTCTATTAGTATGCGTGCCAAGACCTGATGTCACAAGTCTGTAGGCAATCTAGTAGAATATACAAAATAATACTAGCCTATTGTCCGAAAGAAATAGATACAAAAATATAACATAAGAAAGACTCCAGCTACTACATAACGGTTCAGAAGGCATCTCACCATGAAGTCTCGAAATGGGGATCAAATCTGCGCGTCGGACTGGTAACCATATGCGCCGACCTCAGATCCTGTACAATTAAATACATAAGTGTAGCGTGAGTACATAAATAATATTTATCCAGTAAGTATCTAGTCTAACCTCGAAGAAGTAATGACGATGAGTCGACTCCGAAACTTATTAAGGGCCAACAATATGATAATATGAATTTCTAATTAAGCATGATATATAGAGATAACAATAAAACTAAAAGCAAGAAATAACTGAATAATTCTTTCACCATATTTAACGACCTAAATTACTTCCTTCATTTAAAACAAATGATCTCTCAAACAATGAATTTTTACCAATTACAAAAGGGACTTCCAGTTCTATATTCATACACAAATTCCAGCGAGGGCGTTCGGCATGATCCAATATAAATGTTGACTGTGCACTGTGTAAGCACGTAATTTTTGACCCACGCAACTTTTAAAAGTAGTATTTTTAAAAATATTCACTTATTTTTATTTTAATAGGATTTAGCTTATTTTTTACTTTTAGTCAAATAGTAGAACATAAAATTCGAAAATACAAAAATATTTTTTTAATTTTATCTTTTATCTTTCTATTTAAGTTAAGGCCATTAGCCTTTTGTAGTAATATTAATGTAACTTTGCTATCATTCAAATTAAATTTTCTCTGCTTTCGTGTTAATATATTGTCACACCTCTTTTTTTACTACACCTAGCGAAGGGCGTAGAAAGGGAGTTTTTTTCAATTAAAGGACAGTCAAAACGGGATTTATTTATTTAAAGATTTTAGAGTCGCCACTTAGGATAATTAATAGTGTCTCAAGTCACTGGTTTAAAATCCCGAATCGAGGAAGGTTTGACTCTGTAATACAGTTTGCGAGCCAGAAATCCAGGTAAGGAATTCTGTTAACCAGAGAGAAGGTGTTAGGCATTCCCGAGTTTCGTAGTTCTAGCACAGTCACTCAACTTTTATATTCGGCTTAGTTATCTAATTTTAATACATTTTGAACCTATGCTCAATTCTTAACTTTTTAACCTCTTTTATTCAATCATTTTCGTTTTTCGAGAAAATTGCAACGTTGTTAAAACACGTCTCGAACCACGTCACATAAATGCACCTATTGTTTTTGACATATTTTAACATCGTTGAGATTTGGATTTGGGTCACATAAATGCACACCCGAGTTTAAGAAAATCGATTATTAGAATAACGCACCTAAAATGACTACATGTTTGCAATTTGCGAGGGCTATGGAATTTCAACTAAACGGCACACCTCAGATTCTAAGGATCAATACAAGATTAATTAAAACGAGGGCCATGAAATTGTCATTTTTGTTTGGCATGGTGCACCTCAACTCTGAATTAAAAGTGTACTCAAACTACGTCTTGAAGGGCCATAAACTATGGGCCATTTATTTAACAACCAAGAGCCATAGACGGCCCCCCAAGTGAAGTCCAAAACCGGGCCAGCTGGTCATGTCATGGGTCAAAAATTACAACCCAAATCATGTTCAATGAGGCTATCAAGCTTGGGCCCAGAAATCAGCTCCAAATAGAACAAGCCAATTCAGCAACCGGTAAGGTCCCTAGTTCGAGTCCACAGGTCACCACCTGAGTTTGATTTGTTGCAGTTCATTTTTTAAACTAATCAAAATGAAAAGGCATCAATAGTCAATAGTCATGAACACGGCCTTAAACTTTTCTAGAAAGACAAACGCAATCATTAATATCAAAGTTCCTGAACTTTTCAATTTGTTTTTAAAAAAAAATTCTAATTGTACTCATTGTCCCTTGAACTCTTCAGAAACCATGTGTGGAAATTGGCAACCAAGTTAACATGTTACTAAAATCAGTAAACTAGAATCTATTTGCACATAAGTAAAAACTAAACAAGTGATTTATGAAAGCTAAGATCAATTCACACTCAAGAACCCCTATAAGGTTCAGGCCCAGAATCAGCAAAATTATATATAAATTTGAGTCTACACCAACATAGATACCAACTAAACCAGTCAAAATCTCACATTATTTCATATCAACACAGCTCAATTACTAACGTACCCAAAGCTTTAACTACCACTTAGCAAGCCATGTACAAACTATTTCATAAAGGACAGGGAAACTAACCAAACAAAGTAAATTCAGTACAGTCCATTGTCATTTAATTACAATATGAGCAATAAGATCTGAATATTCACCTTCTAACACTAGATTTAACACGTTCAGAATTCAACCATCTCGACAAAATGAAATCAGATCTCAACTGAACATATGTCATTTATGAAGAATAAGATACAGGGAATAGAAAATAAAAATAACTATTGACTAAAAGCCTAGCATCTAAGCATCAGAATCCCCGTTTTCATTTCTCAGTTTTCAATTGAATGTCACATTGTGTGAGTTTCAAAGATGAATACCTGGATAAAAAAAATGAAGGAAAAGTTGAGGAATGCAGCAGTAACAGCAACAACACAATCTCAGGTTCAGGAAATTGAGCTCTCAAAATATGAAGCCAACGAAATAGTGATTTCAACACAGCTTGACCCACAACTTTCCAAAATCAACCTCAAACCATTTTAAATCTATGTAAATCAGAAGACTTCTCCAGAAATTCAAAGAGACCTCAAAGTTCAAGTCGAAATTCAATGAAACAGTAATTCTTTGTAATCTTTTAGCCGTCTGAAGTTTTTTTTTTTGGATATTTAGCTCTCTTGGACCCCTTCTAAAGCAAGAAAGAGTGCCTTTATAGGCAAGCAAAATAGGGTAAATTTTTAGATTTTAATTTACCCCTTAGGTCCTTGATTTTATGACTTGTTTTACCAAGTTAACCTACCAAAAGACTGAAATTTTAAAAAAAATCCCCACTAGAAGCTTCCTAGGCAGTTACTATAAGATTCCCTCAAACAAATACCTAAACTACCCTCCAATACCCTGAATTTTACTTTGAGAATCATACCAAGATGGGTCAAATTTGACCCAATAGACTAAACCAAATTGGGTAGGCTGCTCTTTGCCAACTGAATCATAGACATCCCAAAGCCTAATTGCACTTAACCAATTGAAAAGAATACATTACAGACCCAAATATCATAAAGTGATTTCAACAATAATCCTAACTCAAACAATGATCAATTCACGGCTAGGTAAGGGATCAACTAAATTACTAAATCAATACAAACTAATTAACCTGAACTAAAAAAAACTAATCAAGAAGAAAATTAGAGGTTTAATTCTAAAACCAAACAAACGGGCAAACAAAGCTAGTGAACAGGTTTCAGGAATTTAAAAAAAAACTACAAATGACCATAATTAAATACCAACTCCAAATTAATCTATAGGAGGGACAACTAAACCTAAACATATTCATAGAAGATAAAATTAGCAAAGGCAAACGGAATAGAAAGGAAGAATATCGAGAGATGAAACGAACAAAAAAGAAGAACTTACCAAGCGAACTCGAAATCCACATTGAAGCACTGATTCAACCCAAAACAGTGACGAACATTTGTTCTTGGTGAAGATCAAACAGGCATCATTATTTTGTGGCAAAACCAAATAGTAACGACCCGAATACTCTGAAAAGAACTTGCATGCCTGAATCCGTCCTTAGGCTCTTAAGGCTCGATTTTGATTTGAAATTCGAGGAGCTATAGGTATGTTCGAAGGACTATGAGTGGGGATTTGGAATGAGGGAGAGACGGGGAGACAAGGGTGTAATATTGGGGGAAGTTAGAGTGGTTAGGGTTTTTACTCGGATCTTCAATCGAAGATTCGGAAATTTCGGGTTTGATTCGAGGGAAAAAGGGGGTGGTTTTGTGATGTGGAGGTGGATGAGAGATTGTGGTGTAAGGGAAATGGAGGTGGCGCCGCCATCCATGGCGGTGGGGATTTGATGGCAGCTCTAGGGTTGTCTCTAGGGTTTGGAGTGAGTGAGACGACTGGATTGGGGAGGGGGGGGAGGTAAGGTCGTGTTTGGAAACTTAAATAGTAAGTAACCCTTAGTTCTCAACCGTCTGATCAAATAACATCGACGGCTGAGATTAGATCCTACTCAAAACGGGGTCGTTTTAGGTGGTAGGGGGACCGGACCGGGTTGGATGGGTATGGGCTACTAAAAATCCTAAATTAAATTAAAAACCAAACTATCCCATTAAAAATACTAATTAATCCTAACTAATTAACTTCATTAATAAATTAAAGAAAACTATTCGAAAAATCAAAAAATTAAAATTAAAGGGTGCAAAATGACTATTTTTGTGATTTTCCTTTTTTATAAAATAACTTAATTACTAGATACTTCTTAAAATGTAAAACTAACTCCTAAATTCAAATGCAACATCTTTTTTGTATTTTTTTAACTAACTAAAATGCATAGACAAAAAATGCAACCAATTAACAAAAAATTCCACGAAAATCGACAAAATTGGAAACACTGAAAGAAATTATTTTGTTTTGATCTTATGGGAGTAATTCATATAGGGAAACAATCACGTGCTCACAGCTGCCCCTCTTTTCTTGAAAACACGAAGAGTGTTCGTGCAAAGTTAACTGAGCGGATACGAGCGATTTTTTCCCGTTTGAGTACTCCGTGGGAAGCATTTTGGAAAGCTTGACCGCACCCTACTTCGGAAGTTCCTACATATCCTCGGCTAAACGGGAATCAGGTCAGTGTAGTTCAGGAATGCTTGGTAGCTGGGACTACCATGGAGCTGTGATTCCACTGTTGCTGTTGTTGTTGCTACTTCTTACTAGATCCCCTTATTACACCTTGTCAGAATAAAAAGAAGCTAGACTAATCTATAACCTATGGATTATAAAAGAACCTATATATGTCTTCAGACTTGATCTCAATCCTTGTTGCCTTGTTCACTTGTGAAACTCCTTATTGCCTGGTTGCTATGTTTCCCTTTCTCCAGGTGGATGCCTAATTGCTGAACTGAATTGTGTTCCCTTGTTCTCCAGGTGGGTTCCCGATTACCAAGACTTGAATTTTGTTCCCTTGTTCTCCAAGTGGGCGCCTGATTGCCAAAACTTGAACTGCATTCCCTTGTTATCCAAGTGGACGCCTGATTGCAAAAACTAGAATTGTATTCCCTTGTTCTCCAGGTGGGAGCCTGATTGCCAAAAACTTGAACTGCATTCCCTTGTTCTCCAGGTAGGCGCCTGATTGCCAAAACTTGAATTGTATTCCCTTGTTCTCCAGGTGGGCGTCTGATTGCCAAAACTAGAATTGTATTCCCTCGTTCTCTAGGTGGGCGCCTGATTGCCAAAAACTTGAACTGTATTTCCTTTATTCTCCAGGTGGGCGCCTGATTACCAAAACTTGAACTTTATTCCCTTGTTCTCCAGGTGGGCTCCTGATTCCCAAAACTAGAATTGTATTCCTTTGTTCTCCAGATGGGCGCCTGGTTGCCCAAAAATTTGAACTGTATTCCCTTGTTCTCCAGGTGGGCGCCTGATTACCAAAAACTTGAATTGTATTCCGTTGTTCTCCAGGTGGGCGCCTAATTACCAAAAATTTGAATTGTATTCCCTTGTTCTTCAGGTGGGCATCTGATTGCTAAAAACTTGAATTGATTTACCTTGTTCTCCAGGTGAGTGCCTGATTGCAAAAACTTGAATTGTATTCCCTTGTTCTCCAGGTGGACGCCTGATTGCCAAGAACATGATCTGTATTCCCTTGTTCTCCAGGCGGGCATCTGACTACCAAAAACTTGAACTGTATTCCTTTGTTTTCCAGGTGGGGCGCTTGATTGCTAAAAACTCGAATTATATTCCCTCGTTCTCTAGGTGGGCGCTTGATTGCAGAAACTTGAGTTGTATTCCCTTATTCTCCAGGTGGGCGCCTGATTGCTAAAAAGTCAAATTTTATTCCCTTGTTCTCCAGGGGGTGCCTGATTGCAAAAACATGAATTGTATTCCCTTGTTCTCCATGTGGGCACGTGATTGCAAAAACTTGAACTGTATTCCCTTGTTCTCCAGGCGGATGCCTGATTGCTAAAAACTCGAATTGTATTCCCATGTTCTCCAGCTGGGCGCCTGATTGCTAAAAACTCGAATTGTATTCCCTTGTTCTCTAGATGGGCGCCTGATTGCAAAAACTTGAACTGTATTCTCTTGTTCTCCAGGTGGGAGCCTGATTAAACTCGAATTGTATTCCCCTGTTCTCCAGGTTGGTGTCTGATTGCTAAAAACTCGAATTGTATTCCCTTGTTCTCCAGGTAGGCACCTGATTACTAAAAACTTGAACTGTATTCCCATGTTCTCCAGGTGGGTGCATGATTGCCAAAAACTTGAATTGCTCCTCTGAAACTGCTGCCTTTGAACCTGATTATAACAAAACAAATCGAACAGAAGAAATTTCCCTGCCCCAGTTTTGTGGTGAGCGCATCTGTGAGTGTCTATTAAATCATATTACCAGATATCTCTAAAAATTTGAAAGTTAGATCCCATTATCCAGGAAGGTCCTAAAAACTTCTAGTAAAATGACTGTATTAAAAGTTGAATTATGCTTTCTAAAGGTGTGACTCCCACTAAATCTAACTATCTAAGAAAGTATTAAAGTTGCATCCCATTATCCAGGAGGCTCCTGACAACTCCTAGCTAACGACCATTTTAAAACTAAGCTATATCTTCTAAAGGTATTACTTTCACTACATCTTGTTATCTAATCCGACCTTAAAACTATGTCACATCATCCACGAGGTTCCTAAAAAATCACAATCAAATCTTATCATGCTTCCGTATGATAGAACTTATGCTAAATCTTGTTTTTTAATGGAAATTTTAAAACTATGTCTCATTATTCAGCAGGGTACTGACAATTCTTAATTAAAGCCAATTTTAAATCTAAGTTATATCTGCTGGGGACCAGCAATTAAAGCTACATCCTATTATCCAGGAGGGTCATGACAATCCTAAGTCAAATTTCATTCTAATAGTGACAATTCTTTACTACTGACTTATACTACCCTACAACGGAACTTATGCTAAATATTGTTATCTAATGGAGATCTTAAAGCTAAGTCCCATTATTCATGAGGGTCCTGAAAACCCCCGATTGAATCCTATCTTGAAATGTGTGAACTTTGAGACCAACTTATACTCCTTTAGGGTTCATTTTATATTTTACTAATTATTTTCAAACTGGGTTCTATTCTCCAAGAGGGTCCTGACAACTCCTACATGAATCCTATCATTTGAACGAAATTGAAACCGACTTGCATTCTTCAGGGAACATTTATGCTAAATTATGCTACCCGTGGTTGTTTCGAATTTTAAACTAAGTCCCATTTTCTAGGAGAATCCTGACAACTCCTGGCTGAATCCTATTTCAACACGCAAGCCCTAGAGTCACCTTATGCTCTTTTCTATTCATGATTATGTCGAACTTTAAATTGGTCCCATTTTCCAGGAGGGTCCTGAAGTTCATGATCATACCTGCTAGGTGCTTGCTTTTCCTATGGAGGACTTCCCCGATACATTCGGAATTTTCTACCCCTGTTTCAATCAAAGAAAATCTTGATAGTTTAAAATGTGGTGGTTAGCTTGCGGCATTCTTGCTGAAAATGGCCTCCCTGTTGTCATGCTCCGTTGTGGCCAACTTTCCCGAACTAACTATGATCGCCTGATTTGTTGGCTAAACCCTGGACCTTATGGCCTTAGATGAACCGGGTGTTCTATACCCCAACATTGTGTTACATTCCTAACCCTCTTGCCAGAATCTTTGCATCCTTCTGAGATTAACGAATCATTTCGTTGAAGAAACTTTCAGTGATTCTTCATATCCCGTTTTAACTTCCACTTACTTTGTTATGTTTTAGCCGCAATGTGCTTTTCCATTTGGGAGCTGGTAGTAAGCTTTGAAATCTCTCTCCTGCTTTCTTAAACGAAATTGACCTTGAAAACATCTTACAGGAGTGGAGACCCGAAAGAAAATGAAATGCAGTGACTCTAAGTTGTCTTTAGAACAAAAGAGTTCAGAATTGAGTGACTACTGAAGGGGGAACAAAAGAGACTAATCTGTGGGGGAACATCTGGTTCCAATGATCATGACATACATTCGGCCCAGTCTATCCAAAGGATCGGCTTTCAGTTGCCATGCTTTGTCGTTGTGACCTTCCTTAACCCAATTTCTTTGACCAAACTCTGACCTTACTCATCCTGCAGTGTTCTGAACAGATTTTCACCAACAGACATCTTTTAGTTGTTCATTTCTCAACTTGCCTTCGCCTTAAGGTGCCCGTGAGGATTTTCACCAATAAGACTCTATCAATTTGACTTCTCTCAGCTCCCATCGCCTTACGGTGCCCGTGAGGTTTTCACCCATAAGACTCTCTCATTTTGATTTTCTCTCAACTCTTATCACCTTACGCTACCCGTGAGGTTTTTACCAATAAGACTCTCTCATTTTCATCTATTCAGAATTTCTGGTACGCAGACTTCAAAAGGAAACTCGAAATCTTACTCGATTTGGGATTTAAAAGTAAATCGGTGACTTGGAACACCAAATAACCCATCCTATGTGGCAACTCTAAAAAATAAATAAATAATCCCATTTCGAATAATGTCACTTAAATTGAAAAAACTTCCTTATATACTATCCTTTGGGATGGGGTGTAAAAAAGGAGGTGTGATAGCTCTTTAACACCGGGTTCCTTATTCTCTCCAACCCTCATGTATGGGTGTCACCACCCCTCCCGTTGTTAGGATTCTCAATATCTACATCTATGGGGTTTTCCAGTTAGGCTAAAGGTGTAGCTGGAGGAGAAGGTGATGTCGAAGACTCACTACTTTCCTCTGATCCATCAGATGACTCAGAAGAACCAGGAGAAGTAGGGGGTGTAGGCTTGTCCCTCAATTGGAATCTCCTTGGGAAGTCTGCGGGAATATGCGTTGACACCGATTCTCCTTCTTTAACTTCACTGGAAGGGACATATTTACTACCCTCAAAATGGGATGCGGCTCTGTCCGTAGCTTTGATGGTTTTTTGCAGCTTCCCTATAGATTTCTAGACCGCCAATGGTAATTTGGTCCGTCCTTGTCCTCCTCTTCCCCTACCTTGGGAGGATTCAATGTTCACTTTTTTGGGTATCACCGACACCTCTAGATCGCACCATTGTGTGTAGAAAAAAATTCATGAAAAACATCAAAACATGTATCAATCATATGGTTAAGAATTGCAGTTGAAGCTAAAACATTGCACTTACAAGTAAAGCATAGCAGTGGACTGGCATTACTACCTCTTAGAATCAGGATCCACTAACTGCAGAAAAAGAGACACGGTCGTGTAAAGGCAACTGCGGATAGAAAACGCACTGCATCTGCAAAGTGTTGGGAGTCAATTTACCCACTCTATGAATCTGAGGTGCCTCTAATAGCAGAACTTTAGGCGCGACCGCGTAATTTGAACCGTTGTCCATGGAAAAACAAACGCAACCGTGGACCCAATTTTGTAATTCTCTGAACTTAGAATTCGCTGTCTGCAAAAAAGGAAATGCGGCCGCGTAAATTAAGAAGATCTTTTCTTCCTGCTCTTCTTCCTTTTTTATTTTCTCAAATTATTTTATTTCTATTTGACTTTTTGTTGTTCCACTTAATTTAGGTTTTATCGCTTTCTTTTTTCTCTCTTTTGCTAACAGCAGAATTTCCACCACCTGCTGTGGACAACCAATCATTCAGCTCTTACATAACATGAACATGGACAGTGCAATTTAGACCACTGTACGCGGAATTCTACGACCAAACGGGCATGTTTTATGTTCCTAGACCTAGATGGTTTCATTTTTTCCGTCATTAACCAGCCCCTATTAGGCATGCACAACAAGCGTCATCATGAACTTTTAGCAACAACTAATTAACAACTACTTAACCTTACTTAAAACTAAAATAAAATATGAAGAAGTTAAAACTAAAAGAAAGGAAAATCACAAATTTAAAAACAATGTGATGATTGTAGCATGCCAGTTATTTGACGAGTGTTGGAATTGAATTCTAATTATTGTTATGCATATTAGGGATTAGAGCATAAGAATATGAATAGTAAGCTCTTTCTTTTGAGACTGAAAATTTTGAAAAGGGTAAAAGGAGGAGGGCCCTCCTATTTATAATAAAACCATGAGGGCCTATACCGACCTACCAGGCATGGCCACGAAATTCCACCGTGGTCCACGCTTTTGGCTGTTCTGAAGAGCTGCATGTTAAACATTACCGTTGAGATCAGAAAAGTGGATGTGGCCACGGAACAAGGTCCGCAAACCGCGAAAAAGCCACTGCGGACATGGTTGAAACTTCAGAGAGCTAAAATTTTGGACTTTTCATGTCCGTGTCCGCTACCAAATCACGCCCCCGCAAAAAAGCTTCTGCCGACCGCGGAATTTTGAGCGCAATCAGCAGTCCAAATGCATACGTAGCGAAACTTTCTAGTATTATTCATGTACTGCATCAAAAATTCCTACACAAATCGCACAACCAGATAGGCCAAAACAAATCCTACACTGAGAAGAAAATCAAAAAGAATAAAATAAAAAACACATGGGTTGCTTCCCAAGAAGCACTTGATTTAACGTCACGGTGCGATGCATGTTAACATCATCATTTAAGATTTATCAAGGCCACCACGTGGCGGTCATCAAATTTTCCCAGATAGTGTTTGATTCGGTGCCCATTAACTCTAATAACTTCACCATTTTTATTCTTCAAATCAAGAGCACCAAACGGAGTTACATGTAGCACTTTAAAAGGGCCTCTCCATTTTGACTTGAGCTTTCCCAAAAACATTTGTAACCAAGAGTTAATAAGAGAACCAAGTCACCCTCCTTGAATTCCTTTCTCTGGGAATATTTGTCATGTAAGTACTTCATCTTGTCCTTATACAAGGACGAGCCGTAAAACCTAAACTCATCTAGCTCATTGAGTTGCTCTATCCAAACATTTATTGCAATATCCCACTCAAGATTTAATCGCTTCAATGCCCACATGGACTTATGGTCTAACTCAACCGGAAGATGACACGCTTTCCCAAATACCAACCAGTACGGAGACATACCAATTAGACTCTTATATGCAATCATGTAAGCCCATAAAGCATCATCCAGTTTCCTTGGCTAGTCAGTCCTATTTTCATTGACATTTTTTGACGGTATGATCTTTATCTCCCTGTTGGATACCTCAACTTGTCTACTAGCCTGAGGATGATTAGGGGTTGATACCTTGTGATTGACACCATAATTTGCAAGCAAAGTGTCAAATGCCCTATTACAGAAATGAGAACCCCTATCACTGATCATTTCCCGAGGAGTGCCAAACCATGTGAAGATATTTTTCTTGAGAAACACCACCACACTTCGAGCTTCCTTGTTGGGAAAAGTCACGGCCTCAACCTATTTGGAATCATAATCCACGGCTACCAAAATGTAAGTGTTTCCACACAAACTCACAAAGGCCCCATGAAGTCTATGCCCAACACGTCAAAGATATCAACCTCAAGAATAGTGGTGAGAGGCATTTCATCCTTCTTGGAGATTCCACCAGTTCTTTGACACTCTTCACATTTCTTTACAAGCTAACTAGCATCTTTACACAATGTAGGCCAATAAAAACCACAGCTGAGAACCTTCGAAGCTATTCGCGCTCCACCATGATGACCATTATAGGATAAGGAATGGCAAGCATCAGGAATACTCATTTGCTCGTCTTCCAGAATAGATATTCGGATCATACAGTCATTACAAATCTTGAAAAGATAAGGCTCGTCCCAGTAGTAATCCAAGCTGTCTCGCTTAAGCTTTTTCCTTTGGTTAGAAGAGAGCTCTCATAGGACAACACTGGTCACAAGAAAGTTAGAAATATCGGCAAACCAATGCATACTATTTAATGATACAGAGAGGAGTTGTTCATCCAAAAATGCATAATTAATTTCGAGGCAATCACGGGGCCTCCCTTCCTCCTCCAAGCAGGACAAGTGGTCTACCACTTGATTTTCACACCCTTTCCAATCAATAATATCAAGGTCAAACTCTTGGAGAAATAGAACCCATCTCATCAACCAAGCCTTAGAATCCCTCTTTGTCATCAAGTAAGGGAGTGTTGCTTGATCAGTATGAAAAATCTCCTTGGCACCCATGAGATAAGGCCTAAATGTTTCCATGGCGAACATGATGGCTAGCAACTCTTTTTTCGTCACCATATAATTAAATTGGGCATAATTCATGGTTTTGCTTATATAATACACCGGGTGAAACATCGTGTTCACCATATGCGCTTAGACCGCTCCTACCGCAACATCTCTTGTGTTACACATGAGCTCAAAAGGTAAGCTTCAATAATGGGAGTGGTTGTCAGTTTGTACTTGAGAAGTTCAAAAGGTTTCATGCCTTCATCATTAAATACAAACTTCGCATCATTTTCCAATAGTTTGCACAAGGGATTCACTACCTTTGAAAAGTCTTTTATGAATTGTCAGTAGAACCCGGCATGCCCTAGAAAGCTCCTAACCCCCTTGATGGAAGTAGGAGGAGGAAGTTTTTAAATCACTTCAATCTTTGCCTTGTCCACCTCAATACCGTTCTTTGAGATCTTATGGTCGAGGATGATGCCCTCATTGACCATAAAGTAGCATTTTACCAGTTAAGCACAAGATTTGTCTCTTCACATTGGGCTAGCACCTTATCAAGATTATTCAAAAACTCATCAAAGGAGTCACCCACAACACTAAAATCATCCATGAACACTTCCAAGAAGTACTCCACAATGTCCGTATATATAGCCATCATACACCGCTGAAAGGTAGCTGGTGCATTACACAAACCAAATGGCATCTGGTAAAATACAAAGGTGCCATACGGACATGTAAAGGTGGTTTTCTCCTAGTCCTCCGGTGCAATCATAATTTGGTTGTAACCTGAGAACCCATCCAAAAAGCAATAGTAGGAATGCCCAACAAGTTTATCTAGTATTTGGTCAAGAAAGGGCTAAGGAAAATGATCTTTGCAGGGCACTTTGTTCAGCTTCCAGTAATCCCTGCATACCCTCCATTCGGTGACAGTCCTAGTGGGGATCAACTCATTTTCTCATTTTTACCACCGTCATACCCCTATTTTTCGGCACACATTGTACCGGTGAAGTCAATGAACTATCTGAGGTGGGGGTACACAAACGTGCATCTAGCCACTTGATAATTCCTTCTTGACAACCTCTTGCGTAGCCTCGTTCAACCTCCTTTGCTGTTATACGTGGGTTTGGAATTATCATCAAGTATAACCTTGTGCATGCAAAAGGTGGGGCTTATCCCCCGATTATCAGCTAGAGTACATCCAATTGCCCTCTTCCTTCTTTAAGCACCTCAACGGTGACATGTACTTGTACGTTAGTAAGGCACGAAGAAAGAATAACATGTAAAGTTGAACAAGGGCTCGAGAATTCCTACCTAAAGTGTGGAGGCAAGGAATGTGTTCTTCCTTGCAAGGCATTGGCATCCTCTACCAGGCCGTCGTCCTCAGTCACATCATGGTTCAACAACATTGATCCTCCATGGCACTCGTGTCATCAACTATCATTTTCATAACAAGATCCACAAAAGAGCAAACTTCAGTACTATTCGGCTGCCTCGTTGATTTGCACACATGGAAGATAACTTTTTCGTCACCCATGCGGAAGGTGAGCTCCCCTACTTCCACAACCTGACTTCTTTAGTTCTGTATTTCCTTCCAAGCGTAATCCATAGTTATTTGATGTCACCACATTACAATAGACGTTATACATATTGTCCTCCAGTCCGCTAAGAATGTAATTCTTGCACAGGAAATCAGAATACTGATCACTGCAAGGCATTGACATACTCTACCAAGCCTTCATCCTCAGTCACATCATGGTTCAATAATACTGATCCTCCACATTGATCATGGCACTCGTGTCATCAACTATCAATTCTATCACAAGATCCACAAAAGAGCAAACTTTAGTACTATTCGGCTGCCTCATTGATTGCACCCATGGAAGACAACTTTTTCGTCACCCGCACGGAAGGTGAGCACCCCTATTTCCACATCAACCAATGCCTTCCCTGTTTCTAGGAAAGTCCTTCCCAGTATTATCGGAACCTCATAGTCGACTTCTCAGTCGATAATCACAAAATTAACAGGCAAAATAAACTTGTCCACCTGGACAAGAACATCATCAATAATACCAAGTGGCCTCTTCATTGTTCTATCAACCATTTTCAATCTCATTGAAGTAGCCCTCGATTGACCAAGGCCCAAAGTTTTGAATAAGGAATAAGGCATCAAATTTATACTTGCTTCTGAATCACACAAGGCCTTTGCAAAATCTGCACTCCCAATGGTACATGGAATGGTGAAAGCGTCGGGATCTTGGAGCATTGGAGCCATCGAATGCACAATTTCACTCAATATTTTGAGTCATTTTGATGGTCTCACAATCCATAAATCACTTTTTAGTCACCAAGTCTTTCATAAACTTGGTATATCCCGGCATTTGCTCAAGAGCTTCCACCAAGGGCACATTGATCGACAAACTTTTCATTATATTAATAAACTTCTTAAATTGATTTTCATTCTTTTGCTTTGCAAGTCTTTGAGGGTAAGGCGGAGGAGGCCTTGGAAAAGGAGCATTGTCTTTAGGCATTACCCTTTCTAGTATGTCTATCACATATTCCCTAGATAGGTTCATGTCATTTTGAGTCTCCACCTCATTGTTGTGAATATCAATTCTCACCTCTGCATCCAAATTCTCTTCACTCACTTGCTCATCAACTATTGGAACATCATCATTTTGCACTTCAACCTCATCACTCACAACTTCCTTTTGCTTGGAGATACTTGCTTCACCACCTCTACCGCTCCTTGTGGTCACTGCCATTGCATGGCCAGTATTGTTCCCACCCTTCAGGTTTATTACAGTATCATTAGGTAGTGCCCCTTTAGAGTGAGTTTTCAAAGATTGCAAAATTTGGACATGTTGGACCTCCAAGTTCTAGACAGAAGTATTATGGGATGCCAACTGGGCATCAGAATCGGCATTTTTCTTCATCATTTGCTCAAACATCAACTTAATCATTATTTAATGAGCTAGGACCTTGGGACGGAAATGATGGCAGGTTGTTTAGTTGTTGAAACATTAGAGGCTTTTGAAAACCCACCCCCTAATTACCTTTATTACCGTTATTCCAACCCCCTTGGTTGTTGTTGCCACCCCAATTGCTATTATTGCCCCAATTGTTGTTGTTGTTCCCCCAATTGTTGGAGTTGTTGTTGTTATTGTTCTACTTTTTTGGCCTTGGTTACCCCAATTCTGATTATTACCTTGCGATCTCCATTGTTGATTTGGAGTATTATCTCGTTGTCTTTGATAGTTGTTGGCATACAAAAGCTCTTCACTTTGCTCACCATAACCATCATCTTCGTTGTATCCACTGTTGAAAACACGTTCTCAAACTAAACGTGTGTTGATCTATGTAGGTTTTGATAAATGCCAAACCAACCAACGAGGATGAAACATTAACAGTCAAGTACAAGAAAATAGTGCGGAACCAAGAATCGCAACGAAGATTATAGTTGTGTTTATTGTTGAGTCATTTTATTTTTGTAATCTTGATTCAACAACATATTTCTAATATTGGCTCTCTCATAAAATCATTTTTATAAAATCATGCATCTTTAAGTTTTAAAGAAATAAGTTGCATATCAGCCAAAATGTTTTTTAAACACGTCTTGTGATTTTTGAGTTCAACAATCGATTGTCAATAGGAAACAATCGATTCTTAAGCTGTTTTTACTTAGCGTTAAAAAAATGGACAACAGGCAGTGAGTTTCCAAAATCTTCAAAAACGAAGCACAATCGATTGTCAGTATTAACAATCGATTGTTGGAGTGTCAGACTTTCAAAAACAATTTTTAAAGTCAAGATTTGGTGGTTAAAAAATTATTTAAAAATTATTTCTACATAGTCAAAGACTCAATAATTGTTCAGTAAATCACTCCCTAATTTACAGATTCGTTTGTTGATTTTTTGACAACAAAATCTACCATTTTTCAAATATCTTGACAGAATTATTGACTATGTGAACCACAATCGATTGTGGTGTCCAACAATCGATTGTTGGAAGTGAAAAATTATTTCCGTTCTTAAAAGTCAAGATTTGTTTGGTGAGCATTTATTACAGAATCTGATTTATTCAAAACGTTGTAGAACCCTTTTGAAAAACTGAACAACAATCGATTGTCTAGTAGCAACAATCGATTGTCATTGTTTAAAATCAAAGTTTTTATTAGACAAATAGGCAACCGTCAGAAACTCCTCCTCCTCTATTAAAACCTCTCTGAAAAACGTTTCTCTACAACAACAACACTACAGAATCGTTCAAAAGCTTACAATATTATCTTTGATTTCATTTCATATCATACACAAATTTTGAGAGCCAATTTTGATTAAGTTGTTGTATTCTTGAGCTAATCAATTTGTACTCATATCCACTCTTTAAGAGAGTTATTGTTTAAGTGAGTATTGAGTGTTTATACACTTGAAAAGAAATCTGTAATCCCTTGTTGTAAGAAGGAACAATCCATTCCTTCTTGTGAAGTCTTGGAGTGCGGCATCTTCAAGCAAAATTCGTCGAAGCTTGTGTGATTCAAGCTTTCTGGTTGTAACGGTTTGCTAAGCACCCTTAAGCTTAACGGAACTAGTGGAAATCTCGAGAGAGTCTCTCGGGGACTGGACTAACCACAAAGTGTGGCCAACCAGTATACATCGGTGTGTTCATTCCTATTTACTTTCCGCACATATTTAATTTCCTGCAGTGTTCATTTCCGCAACAGATTTTTATTTCTCCATAATTATTTGAATACGCTATTCACCCCCCACCCCTAGCGTAAAGCACGTCTTCTAACATCCACTACTACCTTGCTCAAATTGATCTTGATTACTTTGCATTTGTTGATCATACTGTATCCTCTTGTTTACCAATATGTTTACCCCTTCCATGGCATTTACTTGTCTTGGTTCTTGAACTTGCGGCAATTGAGCTTTTGCCAACTATTTCATTGTAATAGTTAACTCTGTTATTGCTTGGTTGTGGTCATGGAGCTCTTTATGCAAATGAATGAAATTAGGATCACCTTGTGGAACATTAGCTTGACTTTGCCACGTCGAGGAAGTATCTGCCATCTCATCCAGAATATCACACACCTCAGCATAAGGTGTGTTCATGTAGTTTCCCCATGCTTTCCAGTTCACTACACACTGATTAGTGGTGTTGATGCCACGCCAGAATGTCTAGTAGATCATTACTCCGGTCATATCATTGTTCAGACATTCTTTCACCATCATCCGATACCTTTTCCAAATCTCATGAAGTGGTTCATTAGGTTCCTATTTGAAGGTCGGGATATCATCTCTCAATGTCGCCATATGTACCGACGAGAAAAACTTGCCTATAAAATTGTCAACCAACACATCCCACATGGTGATAAAATGGTTGGGGATTCTCTCGGACCAGTCCAAAGCTTTCCCTCTAAGTGAAAAAGGAATAATCTCAGTCTCAATGCATCCTCCGACACATATGTCTATTTGCTTCCCCAGCAAGTATCCACAAAACCTTTTAGATGTTTATATGCATTCTTATAGGGAGTGCCTGTGAAGTACCCTCTTTGCTCCAATAAGGTCAACATAACATTTGTAATCTGGAAATTGCCCACCCGGATCCGGGTAGGACAATTGCACTTGTATAACCTTCATTTGGAAGCATACGAGGATCTACTCGTAGAGGAACTGGGGGAGGTTCTGGAATGTTGTCATTGGCCTGGCGGCCTATTCTTTGAGCTTGAGGTACTAGATGCACCTCACCTTCACCATTATCATTAACCTCCACCCCCGGGAGAACATTTCTGATAGGATCGTTATTTGTCATTTTGTACCTGAATCGATTAACTCACACAAGTTAGTAAAATAGAAGGAAATAAAAACAAGACACATAACTAGTTAGATAGATAGCCAAAATTGTTAGCTCTCGGGCATCAATGCCAAAAAATGATCGGCTTCAACCTTATACCACTATAAAATGGCAAAGAGTAGTGGATGCAGCTTTTACCCGAAAGGTCAGGATCGATTTCCACAAGGAGCTAATATTGGTTGGGAGTTTGGTTTCTACCCAATCTAGCTATGTGTGTTGCTTTTAGTTTCACCTCTAACCATGTTTGGATTTATTGCTATTCTACTTTTAAATGCTACTGATTGCTGAAAGTAATCTAAGTACAATATTTTTGTAGGGGTTTTCTCAATTAATAAAAAGCACTAGAGAAGTGACTTACACCTAGGTGAGTATCTAATGGGGTCTAGAATTTAGGAGAAGCTTGACATGATTGGGATCATGATATAACTATTGCACATAATTACTCACTCTATACCTCTCAGTAGTTTGAGTGACTTTGTCCTAATTGGCTTTCTCAAGCCCAATTGAGTGTTCAAATAATACAAGTAAAATTGGTTCAAGTCGGGTATTACTATCTCTAAGTTTAACCATTTAATCAGGGCTATCAATCTATTGAATGAACCCCAATTCCTTGTTAGCCTGAATTTCCTAGATTTAGTCTCGCTTTCTCAAGAAGAGTCTATGTCATAAAAGCATGAATTAGTGTTTGCAAACATCAATTCTACAATTAAAGCATGAATCAATCTAAATATCACTAACCCATAGACAATTAAGCCCTAAAGTTGAAGAGTCGTTAAATACCCATACTAGGGTAGGTCACAACTCTAGATAATGGGTTTAGCTGCTCATAATCAGGGTAGAAATCAAATATGGAGATGAAATATAAGCCATTAAATTTGATTACAAAAATAATGGGTAAAGATACTCTAAAATTATCTAAGTAGTAAAATACGGTTGTTCATGAGCTCCTAAAAACAAAAGATGACCTAAAATTGTGAAAAGATCTACTTATACATAGCTGAAATTACTAGACAAAAATACACTACGGAGGTTCCGCTATCAGAGCAATACCGAGCGCATCAGCACTTGGACTATCACGGTCGCACAAAAGTAAGTGTGAACAATGTTTATCAATTTTAGACTGGATCTGGGCTAGGTTTCACGGACACCGTAAATTTCGTTGCATCAGTGGTGGCTTCAATCGCGGCCGCATAAAA
The DNA here is from genome assembly GCA_034376525.1 of Nicotiana benthamiana. NCBI lineage: Eukaryota > Viridiplantae > Streptophyta > Magnoliopsida > Solanales > Solanaceae > Nicotiana > Nicotiana benthamiana. The sequence continues at coordinate 10,613,529 of CM067324.1, forward strand.
TGTTCATGGGCCACGTTCCTCATTTGAGCTCATATTTTAGAGCCTCTAAATCTCTATTCCGCCCTAAGTGGAATTTACACCGCGGCCGCGTCAAGTATTCCGCGGCCATGCTATTTCATCGCGGTCATGCGTGTCCTTGTCTACATCCAAAACACCTTCTTTGAACCTTAATTTCGCTGTCAGCGTAATTGTGGTTGCTTCAGCAGTAGATCTTCCGCAGTTGCTCTTGTTTTTCATGGTCAGCGCTTTTATCCCAGCTTTGAACTCGTGCAATTTTAACTCCTTCATGAGTTGGTTATAGCTTTCTTGCCTCCTTTTGACCAATCCCTACAAATAAGCACAATGAATCAGTTTTCGGGAATACTTTTACATATTTTTATAAAAAAATCTAAGCAAAAGAGAACCTAGATAGGCTAGAATCCATAGTTATCAGCGTTTCAACTTCATTTTTATATTGCTTGAATACGTCTATTGCTTCATCTTTACTATTAAGTAAGTAAACATAGTAATATCGAGTACTGTCGTCAATAAAAGTTATGAAATAATTCTTTCCACCGTGAGATGGTATTGACTTCATGTCGCAAATATTTGTGTGAATTAAGTCTAAAGGATTTGAATTCCTTTTAGCTGACCTATAAGGATGTTTAATATACTTAGATTCCACATATATTTGACTTTTTAATTTGTTGCATTCAAACTTAGGCAATACTTCCAAGTTAATCATTTTCCACAATGTTTTATAATTGACATGACCCAAATGTCTATGCCATAAATTATTTGACTCAAGTAAGAAATAAGAAGCTAAAATTTTATTATTATTCTCACCAACCATTACATTCATCTTGAAAAGGCCCTCAGTGTGGTAACCTTTTCCTATAAATATTTCATACTTACTTATTACAACCTTATCAGATACAAAGACACATTTAAACATGTTCTTGATAAAAAGTCTAGCAGAGACTAAGTTCTTTCTAATCTCGGGAACATGAAAGACGTTGTTTAGAGTCACCCTCTTGCCATAAGTCATTTTCAGAAATATCTTCTCACATCTTTAAATTTTGGCCGTTGCAGAATTTCCCATAGAAAGCGTCTCTTCTGGTCCAACGGGAGCATATGTATCAGACACTTCTCTAACAACACACACATGGTGAGTGGCTCCAGAACCAATCCACCATTCCTTAGGATTTCCCACCAGGTTGCATTAAAAAATCATAGCACACAGGTCATCAACATCCCGTGCTTTTCAACCATGTTTGCTTGATCCTTTTTCTTGTCTTTCTTCGGAGCACGACAATCTGTAAATTTGTGTATAGCTTTCCCAAAGTTGTAGCGATTTTCATTGAACCGCTTCTTGCTTGGGTTGCTTTTCAGTCCAGAAGCATGCTTCCTCTTTCTCTTATTTTGAGGAGTATCCTCAATAATATTTGCTCTCATTATTGTTGAGTTTCTACGGCCTGTCTTTTCAACAGCTTTGTTGTCCTCTTTGATTCTCAACCGAACAATGAGATCTTCAAGCGACATCTCCTTGTGTTTGTGTTTCAAGTAGATTTTGAAGTTCCTCTACAAAGGAGGCAACTTCTCAATCATCGCTGCAACTTGGAATGCTTCATTGATTACAAGACGTTCAATGAAAATTATGTTAGTAAACATAATAAAATTAATACTTTCAACATCAGTATTAATTCAACTAATACATTCAACAAAAAATCGTGAATAATCACTTGCAATTCCTAGACTTGGGTAATAACAGACTTGCTATCTACTATTTTGCAGTCCAAAAATTTAGCGGCAACAAATTTCTTCAACCTGACTTCTTCAGTTCTGTATTTCCTTCCAAGTGCAATCCATAGTTATTTTGATGTCTCCACATTGCTATAGACGTTATACAGATCATCCTCCAGTTTTCTAAGAATGTAATTCTTGCACAGAAAATCAGAATACTTCCACGCCTCAATCATAAGATAGCGTTCATTCTCTGGAGTTTCATCGGGAAAAACTGGAACATCTGCCTTGATGAATTTGTGTACACTTTAAGTCTTCAAGTTGAAGAATATCTTCTGCTTTCACCGCTTGAAATCAATCTAGAAAAAAATTTCGGGTTTTTCTGTTGGTGTTGTTCGGCTTATCGATGCATTGGCAGTCACCATAGGAACAGTCTGGTTTTCGTTGTCATTTTTCATTTCTGTAAAAAATGACACAAACAAACATTTAAATTATGTAGATTTTAATCTCCAACAGAGTAGAAAACCACAAAGGTTTTGGTCTCCCGAACAAGGAATATAACACAAATACAGAAAATAATTTGAATTCCTTAAGCTTGTTAGTAAACTGTATTTATAAAATAATTCTGGAGAATATAAAATTAACGTATAAATAGAAATAAAAAACAGAAATAGAATTTAATCCGAGTCCACTGAATTCACAGTGTTTCCTTAAGGAATTTATTCCCCTCATAGCACCCAAGGTTGTGGATTATTTTCTCCCTGGATAGAACGAATTATACAATAGTGTAGTGGTACTTCAAACCCCAGTATTTTAGCGAATACAAAGATCGGTTGCAAATCACACTTACTGATACTTTCTTTGTAGTTAAAATAATACAGAAGAAAGGAGGAGAACTCAAAAATACGTATTGAAAAATCTGAGAGAATGGACCGCAATTTATAGCCCCAACCTGTTGAGTTCAAATGAAGAGTTGTATCTCTTCAGAGGTCACGTAATTTGTTTTATTAATCTTTCGTTACAGACACGAATTACATTAATATTTATTTTTAACAAATAAATTTGGTACAAAAAATTAATCAATCCATCATTTGAATAGAGCCGAAGCCAAAGCCGAGCGACGACGGCGACGGCGCAAAGCTTGCCTTCTTTTTAACTCTTTAAAAACTACAAAAAGAGCAATGTATACATATCCATCACAAACTTTTTCCTCTTCCAATATGTGACAATATCCCATTATCAAAAAAGAAAACTTAAAAAAAAAAAATCGACCGTTTCCTTTTCACCCTCTTTTAAGTCTATTGTAGCTTAAAAACTCAACAAGAAAGTCTATTAATTGTTAAATTTTCGATTCATAGTACTTTAAATAGTTATTCTGACCTTTGTAATGGTCGCGGACTCCAGGAGATAAATCTGTCACTTAGCTTTTCTACATAAGTTTGGAACCCACACAAGCTTGTATTTTTTCTTTTCTGACAGTCTTGTAATTTATTCTTAAAAAAATATAAATATATTTGTCAAGTTTCGCTTTCCAAGAAAAAAAAACGAGTGAATATTGAAAATTACATGTTGGGCAACGGAGAATGATGGTTCTTATTAGTCATGTAACGTCATACGAAAATAAAACGTAATTAGGAGTAGTATTTAATTTGAAGATTATTCTGTCGTCTTGTGATTTCTTCAAAAAATAATTAGGGTATCTTTAATGCTTTATTTAATTTTTTGTCATTATTGAAGGAATCATGTGGTGCCAAAATGGAAAGTTGATTAGAACAGTGCTAATCAATCGAATTTTTCAACAAACAACAAATCCCCGAAATTGATATTTATTCGCATATAATTTGTATTTTCTTGTGATAATATTATTGCATTAGAAGTCATGTCTTCCAAAGCTCATGCAACTTATAAAATTAGTTGGGTTTTTTTGAATCTAAAGTTAGTCCACGTTTTATAATAGTTTTCTTTGTAATTTAGTTGTTACAGGAGGAATGACCTTATTATTTGCTTAATAACTGTACATTTTTAATTATTAAAATTGATATTAATATACATGCAATATTATTCTTTGCTACTTTTCTCCTAGAATGAATGATGCCTTTTAACTTAAAGTTAAAAAAAAAAGAGTTAGTAATTTTTTTTTATCAATGTTATTTTATTTACAAAAGCTTCATTACATAGCTGTACAAAAAATATCACATGTATCAAATTAAGTTTTCGTTGTTTATCTTTGTAAATTGTTATCCAATCACATTTACCTCGACAAATAAGCCATCGTACGATGACTTACATAAGTCTTTCGCAAAAACTTATATTGTATTATTCCATGAAACATTACTTACTCAAAATTTTATTTAAAAATATTAATTTTATTTTACATCACTTGACATATACGTGCGCTACAATTATTTTACATTACTTGATATATATACATACACATATTTTTTTATGTACTTGAAGTACTATTTTGTCTTGTTTTTTCAATGTTGCTTTTGCCTTTCCCGTATTGTTTTTCAAAAACACTCTAAAGAGACTAAAATTGAAGATTTGGTTTTCACTTGAAACTTAAAACCACACTGTTGAACGCTTTATATACATTGTTATACATGTATTATTCATTTCACATATATACACATTGAATATGCAATTTACATCGTAAATATATACCACCTGAAGGCAAAAGTTCCAAACCCTTCTATATCATTATTACACATAATAACTATGTATACATGTACATGGAGGTAGTAAATTAGTATTGTACATTTAGTTTCACTCGAAATGAAAAGAAGTAAATGATATCAAAAATCCCATTACTACAATCTACAATTTTGTTAGGATGGAATACAGTAGCAACAGCAGGAGATTTACACATTTTCTACTACCTCATATACACCTAATTAAGAGAACTTATGAAAAAGAAGTGCCAAAATTAGAACATGTCATATTGGTCCTTTCGATAAAAGTCCACGAGGAGAAACCAAAAATAGGAGCATAGAAATTGCTCCTGGGCGATTCCTTCTGTTGTGTGTGAATATATATATATATATATATATATATATATATATATATATATATATATATATATATATATATATATATATAATATCACATACCACACGTAAATGTAAAACATATATTAAGTACATTATGTGTGTTACTATCTGTAATCGAAATATAATTTCTGCAAAATAAAACGAAACTAGAAACAAAAGAAAAAAATAGAATTAAATGAATAACGTTCTGATCCCAACAGAAAACTGTATTTCCTTAAGAAATTTAATCCCCTCGCTATTACCCAACGTTATTGGAATAATTCCTTCAAGGATAAAACAACACAACTATTTTGTAATACCGGCAATGAAAATTACAGAACTTCGTCAAACTCAACAAACGGCTGTAAAACCACACTGATGCTTATGTTTTTGCTTTGAAAATAATTATGCAGAAATGCAGAAGATGAGGGGAGAGTTTGTAGATTTTCGATACTGAAAAATGAGGCAAAACCTATGAATTTACAGTCAAACAGTCTGGGTTGAACAGGTGCGAAGTTACTGTTCATATGAGGTATCGCAAATTTTAACCTCGAAACGACCATTGGGAACTGCGAATCTAAAATTAAAACTCTATGAAAATATATTAAAAAAGAAATTATATAACGGAAGGAAATAAATTTGGTCCAAAAAATTATTTATCAATCATATCAAGTCCAAAGTCGAAGTCGAGTCGTGCAAGCGACGACAGCGACGTTGCGAGGCACTACTTCTTCTTAACTCTTTAAGAGCTAGAAGATGTGCTTCTCTACATAAGCATAAAGATTTTCCTTCCATTTTTCGAGGAGGGACAAAGTGCATTAATAAACAAAACAACTTCAAACTTTTCGTTTCCCTCCAAATTTTTTCCCTCTATTTCTTATCAATCCCCCATATGAATGGGGAATGGCTATCTAAAAATATGCATGCATGAAAGACTGTGTAATTTACAAGCAAGAATTAATTGCATCTGGTTAAGTAGGTTTTCCTTTGAACTTTCCAAAGTGAATTTATGTCGGATATACTTGGTCAATCGATAAATTTGATATCTTTTAACCATCGAACTTTGGTGCATATCTAGACAATCATAAGGCACACAACAACCCTTTAACCGCCTTTGGTTCTTAATGTTGTGTTTGTTTCAGCTATGAATTCCGCCTAGTTCATAAGTGTGTAGAGAACTGACCTTAGAACATTCTCTTTAAAGCGGCTTACACTTCGCACTTATATATGTGATTCCTAATGTGTTATCCCATGATACACTATTTGATATACTCCGTATCAAACCTAGAAACCATTAAAAGCCTTAACTCTTTATCCTTGGTACTGAACATTGTCTTATCACGAGAATAGACCAAAATTTTATTTGACAATATTGAACCGACACTAATAACTTTGTTTGATCTCCTTGAACCTAAATCTTGGGATCTCTAGTTGTCACGGCCCAGAATTCCCACCTTCGGGACCATAACAGCGCCTAATATTTCACTTGCTAGGCAAACCGACGTTACGGTACCGTTAAGTCAGTTTTTATTTATTTTCAATAAATAAAGTCAATTAAGCGGAAATAAAATAAAATTGAGTGCGTAATAACATAAAACACCAATATCTACTATAATACGGATCAACAGTCACAACTCACGAGTTTCTAGAATTTACTACAAATGAGTCTGAAAGAAATGCAAATGTTTTTGGAAGAAAAGAAACAATGAAATAAGAAATATAGAAAGGCACTTAAAGGTGTACGGATGCCAACAGATATACTTCCAGTCTTCGAATGAGCAAATCCAAGCTGCTCCAACTCACCTGCAGCTAGCGCCGATACAAAAATATGCACAAGAAGTGCAGAGCATTGTATAAGTACAATCCACCTCATGTACTAGTAAGTGTCAAGACTAACTTCGATGAAGTAGTGGCGAGACAATGACAAGATACCTACATAACAAACATGTGCGATTAATAATATATATACAAGATAACAATAAATAGAAGCTATATATGTATTATTGGGAGGAGGACTTGCTAAAGGGATACCAGATACGAGAGATACAAAGGAAATGGTAATCAGAATAGGTAATATACTTTTAACCAGTAAAAACAATTAAGCACAATGAAGGAAATTGCATGCATCACCCTTCGTGCATTAACTCTCGATACAATATAGATTGATAGATATGACACGGCATCACCCTTTGTGTATTAACTCTCTCTCGATACAATATAGATTGATAGATATGACACGGCATCACCCTTTGTGTATTAACTCTCATAACGTGGCACGGCATCACCCTTCATGCATTAAAACTCATAATATGGTATGACATCACCCTTCGTTCATTAACATCACATACGGCACGACATCATCCTTCGTGCATTAATACTCTCCCTTACCACATAACAATGAACAAGTAATAACAGGGAGATATGATCAAATAGTACAAGCCTTACTTCAACAATGGTTCCACAATACCGATATCAACTTGGAATCAATACTCAGTTATCACCAAAGCCCATAAACACGATAACAATGATCTATTTAACAAATAATTAGTCTAAGCATGGATAAAACTATCAACGAAATCAATAAATGCAAAGAACAAGTCCCACCCGCATCCTATACTCGACAACAACATATAAGTACTCGTCACCTCACATAAACGTTGTACGCAAGATCTAAAAAAGTAGCAAATAGATGAATAAGTCATAATCCCTCAAGTCAAGGTTAACCATGAAACTTATCTCGCTCCAACGAATCAACTCAAAGCTCAACCACGACTTTGCCTTTCAAACAAGCCTCTGAACTAATAGAATTAGCAAATTATAGACCAACCGATTCAAATTAAGCCTTAGGAACTACCCGTGATTGCAGAGAATTAAATTTAGATCCGTATTGAAAAAGTCAACTCTTGGGCCCGCTTGGTCCAAACTCAAAATTTGGACCAAAACCTGATTACCCATTCACCCCTAAGTCCGATTATGTAATTTGTTTTGGAATCCAACCTCAATTTAAGGTCTAAAGCCCCATTTTACTAAAATCCCTAATTCTACCCAAACCCAAAATTTTCACCATGAAAACACAAGTTTTTTGGTTGAAATCGTAGGAAATATAGTGAAAGATTGAAAGAAACTAGTTCAGAATCACTTACCAATGATTTGGGGAAGAAATGTTTTTTGAAAAATTGCCTCGAGGGTTTTTAAGTTTGAAAATTTGAGAGAATGTACAAAAATCCTCTCCAACTCCCATTTTTATTAGTTGCAGATGTCACATTTGTGACTTGGGGTTCGCAAATGCGAAGAAACCATCTCAAATATAAAATCCTTCCCATCTCTACTTTTATCGCATTTGCGATGACTTGTTCGCAAATGCGAACTTTGATCTCCCGCATTTGCGACCAATTTGTTCACAAATGTGACCAAGCCTACCCTAGCCTAACTTTGCAAATACGAAGTATTCTTCACATATGGGAAAACTGGTCTCGCAATTGTGAGATCAGACACCAATTACCAGAATTTGTAGAACCAGGTGAGTTTTCTAAATTCAAACCACTCCGTAGCTATCCGAAACCCGCCCGAGCCCTCGGGGCTCCAAACCAAACATGCACACAAGTCAAAACATATCATATGAACTTGCTCGTGTGATTAAATCGCCAAACGAACACCTAGAACTATGAATTGAACACCAAATCAAATGAAACTTTTAAGAAAACTTTGAAACTTCGATTTCCACAACCGGACGTCCGAATCACGTCAAACCAAATTTGTTTCGTAGAAAATTTGACAGGAAATTCATAAATATCGTATTGGATCTATATCAGGTTTCAAAACCAAAAAACGGACCTGGTATCCAAAAGGTCAAATGTTGGTCAAATATTTTAAACTCATTAAGGTTTTAACTTTCAAATTTCAACAAAGTTTGATAACTCGGGCTAGGGACTTCCGAATTAGGCTCTAGGGATATGACCAAGTCTCAAATCACAATAAAGACCCACAAAGATCGTCAAAACATAAATCCAAATCTGTTTGCTCAAAATGTTGATCGAAGTCAACTCAAATTGATTCCAAAGCAAAATTTTCATATTTTTCTTAATTTTAACATAAAATATTTTTGAAAACATGCCTGGAATGTGCACTTAAATTGAGGAGGGTTAAAATAAGTTATTTAAAGCTTCAAAGCATATAAAAACACAAGATGACCTATCGAGTCATCACATTCTCCACCTCTGCAACAACCATTCATCCTCGAATGTACATAGAAAAGTACGTAGACTTGTAAAAAGGAGGGGATATCTACTCCGCGTGTCCGACTCGGGATCCCAAGTAGCTACCTCGAAGGGCTAACCTCTCTACTTCCCTCGAACTGAAGGATAAATCTCGACCTCAACTGACGAACCTTCACGACTAGAATAGCCACTGGCTCCTTCTCAAGTCAAATCATTATCCAACTGGACAAAGCTGACATATAACGCGCCGGATGGATCGACGTGATACTTCTAGAGCATGAACACATGGAAAACCGGATGAATTGTTGATAAACCAGGTGGAAACGCAAGCTTGTAAGCCATATCTCCCACTCTCTAAAAATTCTCAAAAGGTTTGATATACCTAGGGCTCAACTTGTCCTTCTTCCGAACCTCATCACACCCTTTATGGGTGAAACTCAGAGCAATAACCCTCCCCGGCCATTAATGCAGCATCACGAACTTTACGATCGAGATAACTCTTCTGGATGGAATGAGTTGTGCGTAAGTCGATCTTGAATAATCTTGACCTTATCCAAGTCATCCTGTACCAAATATGTACCGAACAATCGAGGCTCTCCCGGCTCGAACCATATAACTAGGATCGGCACTGCCTACCGTATAATGCCTCATAGGGAGCCATCTGAATGCTTGACTGGTAGTTATTATTGTAGGAAAACGATACAAGTGGCAAAAACTGATCCCAAGAACCTCTGAAGTCTATAACACAAGCGCGGAGCATATCCTCTAATATCTTAATAGTATGCTCAGGCTGTCTGTTCGTCTGGGGATGAAATGTTTTTGTATTCAACTAAACCTGTGAGCCCAACTCACACTGTACTACCCTATATAAGTGTTAAGTGAACTGCATACCTCAATCATAAATGATAGACACGGGCACACCGCGAAGACGAACAATCTTCTAAATGTAAATCTTAGCCAACCGCTCCAAAGAATAGGTAACAGCCACGGGAATGAAATGCGCTGACTTTGTTGGTTTGTCCACAATGACCCAAATTGCATCTAACTTCTTTTGAGTCCATGAGAGTCAAACAACAAAATTTTTAGTGATACACTCCCACTTCCACTCAAGAATCTCTAACTTCTGAAGTAAATCACCATGTCTCTTATGCAATCACCCTGCTATCATGTCTCAATACCACACCAAGTCCAATACGAGATGCATCACAATATACCGTATAAGATCCTGAACCTGTACGCAACACCAAAATTCAAGTCGTAGCCGAAGCAGTCTTGAGCATCTGGAAGCTCGCCTCACAGTTGTCTGGCCATATTAATGGGGAACCTTTCTGGGTTAACCTAGTCAATGGGGATGTTATAGATGACAACCCCTCCACAAACCAACGTAATTACCCGTCAAACCCAAGAAACCCAGGATCTCTGTAGCTGAAATGGGCCTAGGCCAGTTCTGAACTGCCTTAATCTTCTTAGGATCCACCTAAATGCTCTCTGCTGATAAAATATGCCCCAAGAAGGCGACTGAGTCCTACCAAAGCCTGCATTTTGAAAATTTAGCATATGACTAGCTGTCTTTGAGAGTCTGAAGTACAATCCCAAGATGCTGCTAGTGCCCCTCTCGACTCAGGAGTATATCAAGATATGATCAATAAGCTCAATCACAAAGTAATCCAGGTAGGGCTTGAATATCCGATTCATCAAATCCACAAATGTTGCTAGGCATTTGTCTGCCCAAATGATATCACCAGAAACTCATAATGCACATATCGAGTTTGTAAAGTTATCTTAGGGACATCAGATGCCCTAATCCTCAACTGATGGTATCTAAACCTCAACTCAATCTTTGAAAACACTTTGGCGCCCTGAAGCTAATCAAATAAGTCATCAATCCTCGGTAATAGATACTTGTTCTTGATAGTGACTTTGTCCAATTGCCGGTAATCTATGCATATCTTGATCGATCCATCTTCTTCTTCGCAAACAACATGGGCGCACCCCAGAGCAAAACATTAGGTCTAATTAAGCCATTATCAAGCAAATCTTGCAACTGCTCCTTTAGTATGGTAGAATAGAAATGGCTTGAGCGCTCGGAGCCAAATCAATATAGAAGTCAATATTTTTACGGGGTGGAAACCCCGTCAAATCTACAGGAAACACCTATGGAAACTCATGAACAACTAGTACTGAATCCATGAACGGAACCCTCTACACTAGAATCACAGACATAAGTCAAATAAGCTAGACATCATTTCCTGACCATACGTTGAACCTTCATGTACGAGACAACCCTATTGGTAGAATGGCCAAGAGTCCCTCTCTACTCTAATCACGGCTAAGGTCAGCGTCTTGGCATGATAGTCCAATATAGCATGATAAGGTGATAGCATATCCATACCCAAGATGACAAAATCTACTATATCGAGAAGTATAAAATCTACTAGTCTCAATACTCCTAATGGTAACCACACACGAATGATAAATGCGATCTACAACAATATCATGTCCCACATGTGTGGACACATACACAAGAACACTCAAAGAATCATGAGGCACAACTAAATATGAAGCAAAATAGGATGACACGTGGAAATAAGTAGAACCTGGATCAAATAGAAATGAAGCCTCTCTAGTGAAAACTGAAACAATGGTTATCACACATGAATGATAAACGGATCTACAATAATATCATCTCCCACATGTGTGGACACATACACAGGAACACTCAAAGAATCACGAGGCACAACCAAATATGAAGCAAAATAGGATGACATATGGGAATAAGTATAACCTGGATCAAATAGAACTGAAGCATCTCTACTGCAAACTGAAACAATATGAGCACGTCCCTATATGAATTACTCCTAGAAATTCAAACAAAATGATTTCGTTCATTATTTTGCAATTTTGTGGATTTTTGTGACATTTTATGTTAATTGTTTGCATTTTTGTTTGTGCATTTTAATTAATGAAAAATATAAAAATATACTTGACATTTGCACTAAGGGTTTATTTTCCATTTTAGGATTAATTAGTAGTTAAGTTACTTTACAAAGAAGAAAATAACAAAAATGGTTCTTTTACATTTATACTTTTAATTTGTCTTAGTTTGCATTTAAATTAGAAATTAGTGTATTTGAAAATTAAGTAGTATAATTTAGAGTCAATTTGGGTCTTTAATTTTTAATTTGGAACTTAATAAAAATCAGAAAAAAATATAAATAAAAACAAAAAGAAGAAAAGAAAAGAAAACAAATGAAAAAAAAGACAATTAAAAGCTGGTCTTAATAAACACCCAGTCTTGGGACAAAAATCAAGCTCAACCCTTCAAAACCATTTCAAATTTAGGTTTCTCTAATTTGGGAGACTCAGCCAACACCTCCTTCTTCCTCTCATTCCCCTTAACGGATTTCGAGGTGCCTTCCTCACCATCAGGAGATAGTCTCATCAACACTCCATCCCCGAGGCCTACACAAGCGTGATGCATCAAACTTACCACCATAAAAGATATTCATAAGGAAACATGGTAAAGATAACAATAAAAAGCTTACCGTGGTTCTTGGCCTACCACAACGTTCTGGCCAAGTCGCGCCAAGAATGCTTGATATAAGGAAAATAGAATTATATTGTGTGATCCATCCCAATAGGTTCTGAACCGTGCCGGGGTGCCAAGAGATGGTTGCATAATTAAAAGAAGATCATTTTCAAAAAGATAAGAAAGGCAATAAAACGTGCTAGAGGTGGGGGCACTTATGCTTCATATTCTACTCCTCCGACATCTCACCCTATTAGCCGAGATGATATCTGAGTTCCTTACTCAGACAAACCATCTCATCTACCCCCGATCCTTATCATCAATTCTCGAAAAAAACATCTATGCGAATCGAAGGTGAAGCTTGATCAAACCTCAAAAGAGACAGGGGCTATATAGTCTGACCAAATAATTGAGGGTAAAGGTCATTCCTTCGACCTTGTTGGAAAAATATCAAAGCATAAACGATCCTCCAAAAACAAGGATAGATTTGGACGAGTGTCACCCGATACTCACAACAGAATTTGAGAATCACCGGATCTACCGATGTAGAAGAAGGATCTAAAGAATCTATGGGACCTAGGGTAAATAGGTATGTATACACGCTGAGAAATCCAACTTTATGGTCTACTATGCTTTCATCAGGATTGGGGATCTCTACTTGAACTCCCGCCCTTCATCAGTAGTCTTTCTTTACCCTCTGTATATCAGTCACCATGTTGATGTATCGAGACACGGGCTCACATCGGCATGCAGTACAAAGGAGATTTTCAATGGCAAAATCAAAAATTGTGTCAAAATGGTCGGGGGTATATTGCTTAACATGCGGGGATATTTTTTGTTTGCCCTTGCACGAGCGTGATGAGGAAGCGCGCCTTCTTTCTGAGGTACCGTTCTAGAGGTTCTAGCCATGAATATAAAAAAGTGGGGTTTCTGAGAAGGAAAGTGAAGAAGCAAGTGCAGATGGGAGAAGAATGCAGAAGATGGTGAACTTAGCTATAGAAAATTGAAGATGTTGTAAAATTGTGAATAGAAAAACGGTTGAGGTATTTATAAAAGCCATATGGGCAACGTTCGGGAAGCAGAAACGCTAAACTAATAGTGGTTCATGGGCTTCTCGATAGTCATGTTGACAGCAACTCTTGCGCAGCCTTTGAATCGTGGCATTTAATGCTCTGATGGGTTGACGTCATAATGGTAGTATCAAAGTGGCAAAAATTCAAGACCGTTTCTTATCATTTTTATTGTAAGAAACTCAAGGACTATATGTACACGGTAAAATCAGAGGGTCCAATTTTATGGTCAGTATGACGCTTCATAAACATGTCTCCAAAGGTTCAACCGCGAGGGGTTCTCAACGTTCGGCCTCGGGGTAGTGCAAAGAGGTAGTTATGATGGAAAAATCGGAAGTTCCCAAGGCACGTGTTTAAGATGACCAAGTCTATTAGGCTAGCACGAGCCTGTACCGTAGCATTAAATAAATGTACCAGCCATATATCTTGATAATAAATGCATTTGTACTATGTTGAAATTCCCCCTCATATATAAAAGGGACCCTTATCATTTTGTAAGGAAGACATAATATTCAATATACAAGAACATACTCTGTTCTCTAACTTAAACACATTCTCCCTTGATTCTACTACTCACACTTATTGCTTACATTTTGTTGTATTTCATTAATTGTTTTCTTTATTTATTAATCATTATTGATCATAAAGAGCCACCATCAAGGCTCTTAGAATTATTAGTCCTTCATCAGTCATTTGTATCCTAAAGCTTAGTTCGACCTTGAGGCCCTGTATAAGCCAGCTCAAGGCCCTATATAAGCCAGCTCGATGCCCCAGCAAGCCAGCTCGAGGCACCGTATAAGCTAGCTTGAGGCCCCGATTCTCAGCCACTCAGTTGCTTGACACGCTCCTTTCAAGCTCTTACCTTATTTTCTAGTCTCACACTTAGCATCTATTACCGAACGAACTATCATAAAAATAAATCACTTATTTTTAGAACCACAAAATCAAATCTAATTGTAATTATTCTTTTCAAGATAAACAATAGTTTAGACAGAATAAGTAATAATTCACATCATATACAGTAGTTATTCATGATGTATCTATAAAACATTATTCGGTGAGATGACAAATTAAAACGTAAACAATATATTATAATTTAGAGAAATGTCTCATGTTGAGAGTGGAGTTACTTAATAAGTCTAGGAGTTAACTATAGTTAGAGTTAGTCGAATTAACTACAGTTAGAAGTAGTGATTAGCTGTCAATGAGTTGTCCTAAGTAACCTGGTTGACTTCAATCTTGCATATATGGATTGTACAGATATGAAATGAAACGAGCAATTTCATTTGAGCTCATTCTTTGATAACCTCCATTTCCTACACTGAGAACTTGTCTTTCTCGACAACCATTGCTGCAATTCTTCATCTTCAGCTTACATTTTGACATGGTATCAGAGATATGGGAGATTGAGGAATAATTGCTTGATTTCACCAGAAATTCACCATTTTTTTGTTCGAAGGCCATGGGTGCCGACGATACTTTACCGGATAAACTAAGCCAAAAACATCCATTGTTTTTAAGGCGAATGACAATTCAGGTGCAGTTCTAATCTCACTTGAACTGAGAAGGATATGGAGCGGAGCGATGAGAATCGTGATCCTTGGTCGCAACAAGTTAGGTTCATCGAAGGCACCTGCAAAAGGGAGGATATTGGTCCAAATCTCGTTGATCTGTAAACAAATTGCTACGATTAGTCAGGGAACCAGCTCAATAGCAACATATTTTTTGAAATTGAAGTTGTTATAGGCAGAATTTGATTGTTTACCCCAATTCCTGGGTGTGGTTGTGCTAAGTCACGTGAATTTGTTGTTTTCATGGAACGATTGAAGCTGCTACAGTTTCTCATGGGGCCCAATTAGTCTTATAAACAGGCTCGCAGTCAAATTCTTATGATGGTGCCTGCATCAACTTTGAATAAGGCCTATTCCATGTTCACTGAGTTGGAGAGTCAAAGGAACATGACTGATGCACCTGTCTCCACTGAAGGAGCAGAGATGATATCTCTAATGGTTGCTAGGAGTGGAGCTATGCAAAGACAAAAAGGAATTATAACGTTAAATATGATTTTTGTAAGACGAAGGGACATACACATGCAAAATGCTATAAAATCAAAGGCTATCCAGTTGATTTTAAGCCTATAAGAAGGTTTGGAAACAATACCCCTACTTTTGTAAACAACAACACTGCTAACAATGTGATAGTTGAAGAACATAAAGGAACATATTTTAGTGGACATAACAATAGTATTAATGTTGCTTATGCTAGTTTACCAACTCCGTACTTCAAACCAGCACAATATAATCAAATCCTAAAGTTTCTCATAAAGATGATCATGCAGAGAGTTTAACCAACATAGTAGGTATTATCAAAGCAATATTGGTTAATTCTAGTTCTAGGAATTGGATTATGGATACAGGAGAAACAAATCACATGATTTCAGATTTAACCATATTGTTTGAAAGGATCAAACTTAATAACACTAAGAAGGTCCATCCACAAAATAGTAGTGTTGCTGATGTATCACTTGTTGGATATTGTCATATAGCAGGAGGATTAGTGAATAATTTGCTATATGTTCTTGATTTTAAATCTAATCTTTTGTCAATATCTAAGATCACTAAAGAGCTACAGTGTTCTGTTCTTTTTCTGCCTGATTTTTATGTGTTCCAGGACCTCTACACTGGCACGGTGAAGGGGATTGGTAAAGAGGACGATGGCTTGTACTTATTACCTCGATTTCCTAATGAGAACAATATAGTTTTAGCTAAGAGTTTGAACACAAGTTCAGAGACATGGACATTGGACTGTGGCACAAGAGAATGGGGCATGCACCTATTGGAGTGATTAGAAAATGTCTTGATTTGCCTTTAGTAGATAGTATTTAAACAATACAAGAATATTTTGTTTGCCCATTTAACAATAGTACTAGTATGACTACAAAAGCTTCCCATCTGCTACATATAGATATCTGGAGCCCTAACAGTATATAGACTTATAATGGCAATAAACTGTTTCGATGGCAATAAACTGTTTCTTACTGTTGTTAATGATCATTCTAGAGTTACTTGTTTGTTTTTGCTGAAATTGAAAAGTGATTTTGTAGTCATTTTAAGATAGTTTTTTAAAATGGTGCAAATGCAATTCAAGAAAGTAGTTAGAGAAATCAGATCTAACAGTGGAAGTGAGTTCATAAATAATGGATGCAAGGAGATCTTACTACATCAAAGAACTTGTGTCTACACACCTCAGGAAAATAGGGTAGCAGAGAGAAAGCACAAACATGTTTTGGAGGTTGCCAGGGCTGTTTGATTTCATGGAGGAATTCCACTTAAATTATGGGGTCATTGTATTTTGTCTGCCACATACATCATCAATAGAATGCCTTCAAAAGCTCTAGAAGGCAAGAGTCCATATGATGTCTTTTATGGGAGAAGGCCAACCCTGAGTCATCTAAGGGTGATAGGATGCTTATGTTATGCAAAAAGGCTACCTTTACATGACAAATTTGGACCAAGAGCAGTGACTGCAACATTGACGGGATACTCAGAAGTAACAAAAAAAAATATACTATATGATTTAGCTAACCATTCCTTTTTTTGTTAACAAGGATATTACTTTCATAGAAAATGTCCTCCTTTCAAGCACATATCTAAAGATAGTTCCAAACTCTTCTTAAATGATGCACCTTAGCTGATGTCTTCATAGAACACCAGACATATAGAAGACAATTATCACATTCCTGAACTTGATACTCCCTTTGCAGCAGACATTGAAGTCCCACAAAATCAATCATCGCAGCATGGTGAGTTGCCTGATCCTATCATACTTGCTTCACCAACTGGAGAATCAACTGATTATATTCCAGACACTGCACCCACTAATGATCCCATACTTGAACATGATTCACTGGTTGATGTTGTTAATTTCACTCATCCTCCTGCAGCAGTGTTAGTTCCTGATTCTTCTAATGCACCTTTGAGACAGCCTCAGAGGAACAAACAGCAACCAACATGGATGACAAACTACATTATTCGATTAAAGCCCAAGAGCACAACACAACCACCACACTCCATTCATGCCAGTATTGCTAATGACAGACTCAAACCCTCCTACAGAAAATCCTTAGCTGCATTCACCTCTATAGTAGAACCATTTCATGAAGCCTCTAAAGATCCATTTTGGATTAATGCCATGAAGACAGAGTTAAAGGGTCTTGAGGACAAGAAGACTTGGAACTAGTTATACTACTCCAGGTAAGGCGCCTATTGGGTACAAATAGGTCTACAACGTTAAATATACGGCTAAAGAGGATGTTGAAAGATACAAATTTAGTCTAGTATCTTAGGGATATAGTCAACAAGAGAGATTGAACTACATTTGAAACCTTCTCTTCTATAGTGAAGATTGTAATTGTCAGGGCAGTGATAGAAGAGAATTACATTTGTAATGTCAGGGCAGTGATGTCTACAATTACAATTGTAATTGTAATTGTAGACAACCATTTGTTGTCTACAATGCTTTTCTTCAAGGAGACTTATATGATGAAGTCTACATGAAACTTCCACAAGGCTTTTCAATTCAGGGGAGAAGAATACACTATATAGATTTGTCAAATCCTTGTATGGATTGAAGCAAGCTAGCAGACAATGGAATGTTAAATTAACAGATAACCTACTCAGCCTAGGTTTAATCAAAGACCACTAGATCATTCCTTGTTTACTAAGAGGCAAGATAAGAGCATTGCAATAGTCTTGGTCTACGTTGATGAGATGTTAATAACAGGTAGTGACATGAGTTTGATAGAGTCCACTAAACAGGACTTAGAACAAGCTTTCAAGATGAAGGACTTTGGTGAATTGAAGTATTTTTTGGGAATTGAATTCTCTAGATCACACAAGGGCATCTTGATGAACCAAAGAAAATACACCCTGGAATTGATAGCAGACCTAGGGTTGAATGCTGCCAAACCAATTGGAACTCCTCTATAATTCAATCAAGAGCTTACAACAAAGGATCTTGATGAAGTAGCTGGAATTAGAGAATATGCGTTGTTGGAGGACAAAATAAAGTATCAAAAATTGATTGGAAAGTTGTTGTACCTGACCATGTCTAGGTCAGACATTGCTTATGAAGTGCAGACTCTCAGTCAGTTCATGCAACAACCTTAACAATCACATTGGGAAGCAGCTTTAAGAGTGGTGAAATATGTGAAGATGACACCTGGAATGGGAGTATTAATGAGCATTAAAAAGAGTAACACATTGACAACATTCTGTGATGCAGATTGGGTATCACGCCCAAACACTAGAAAGTCAGTTACAGGTTTCATAGTGTAGCATGGTGAATCACTCATTGCTTGGAAATCAGAGAAGCAGAGTACAATATCAAGAAGCTCAACAAAATCAAAGTAAAGGAGTATGGATTCTACACTATTAGAATGATATGGCTTATTGGCTTGTGTAAGGAGCTTGGAGCAGAAGTGAGGAAACCCGATGGTCTGTGCTTTGATTACAAGGCAACATTGCAGATTGTAGCTAATATGGTCTATCATAAGAGGACAAAACATACATAATTGGATTGTTATTTTATAAGAGAAAAAATTCAGTAAAGGCTAGTGCAAACACATCATGTGAGCTCAGGTGAGCAACAGGCAGACATCATGATGAAAGCACTGTTGAGGTCATAACACAAATATTTGGTTTCCAAGCTGGGAGTGCTTAATGCTTTGCACCTACCAGGTTGAGGAGGAGTGTTGAGAGTGGAGTTACTTAATAAGTCTAGGAGTTAACTATAGTTAGAATTAGTAGAATTAACTACAGTTAGAAGAAATGTTAATTATCTGTTAAGAAATCAGTTAGTTAGTTAGATTAGCGGTCAATGTGTTGTCATAAGTAAGTCGGTTGAATTCAGTCTTGTATATATAGATTGTACATATATGAAATAAAGCAAGCAATTTCATTTGAGCTCATTCTCTGATGACCTCTATTTCCTACACTGAGAACTTGTCTTCCTCAACCACCATTGCTGCAATTCTTCAACTTTAGCTCACATTTTGACAGCTAAAAATAGTCCCTTAAGCCATCTATATAACTTTTGAATATTCAAGATGGTTAATATAGTGGTCTAGATGTTTAGGTTTGATTTGCACCGATGAACGAGGTGTGATTGTTTATTATTTTGGTTAAGTCCTGACTAATAAAATTTGAACGTGTGTAAACTGAACGATGCAAAATTTGATCTTTCAAATGGGCCAGTTAAAGATGAGGTTACTACATATACTGATTATTTCTTTTTTAATAGTTTACAATGTTTAGGGGCCCCAACTTGACACACGGTAAAGTGTTTGTTAACACTACCTTAGCGGTGATGATAGACTATAATTATATATTTTAGTTAATTATTACACACTAATTTACTATATTTTAGTTGAATTTGTGCTTTAGACGCTAGTGTTTTGCACTAAGTGTGTGTTTTATGCCTTGTAGGAGCGATTCCGAGCTATGTAGATGTTATGGAATGAATTCAAGTAATTTGGAGCTTTGAAGTCTGAGTAAAAGCCCAAGGAACTAAACCAGAATTGTATTAGGGGATCAACAGCTGATAGAGCAACGAAACAAAGAATTGAGTATGTATATTGCGTATTGTCTAGTAAAATACTCGTAACGTTTTCACACAGAACTCTTTGGGCTTTATAGTATATAGTTGGAAAGATAACTTAGAGGGATACAACTTTCATATTATATTTTTCCAAATTCTAAATGGAATAGTGTAAAAACTATGGTCGAAATCGCAACAGCGGACCTGGATACGGACTGAGCCAGTGCATTGTGAAAATATCACGCCCTACTGCAACCGCTAGCATCCAGACCTGAAAAATTATCCTTTTTCGCGTAAGAGAAGGTATAATTGTTTGGGTCCGACCCTACTTGGTTTATACATGGAAAAAGATTTTTTGAGGAGGTTGGACAGATTTTTGACACAGATTCGACCTAAAGAGGACCAATTTTTAACACAGATTCGACCTAAGGAGGCAGAGACATAATAGGAGCAAGGCGGGAAATTCTTCAGCGAGTTTTTCCTTCCTCTTCCTATTTTTCATTGTTGGTTATAAATCTTATTATTGTTGTTTTACATACTATTATGAATAGATAATTTGTTATCTAGAGTTTTGATAGAACCTTTTGTAGGATGAACTCTTGTTATATTGTTATATAATTAAGCCGTTGGATTTTTCTACTTGTTCAACTACGTATTTGTTGTTGTTGATTGAATGGTCATTAATTGATTGTGCCTATTTAGCGTGTACTGCTCGAAAAAGGATACATATTTAGGTGGTTGTTGAACAACGCCACTCCTAACGTATGTGAGAAATCAATACAGTGGGTTTAAAGGTAGGTTTAGAAATAGCAAAGATTTGGCGGGGTCATAATGAGTGGTTAGATAAAGCCAACTAGTTTAGTTCCAGAGAATATGTCGAGTAAATTATTGTAGTTGCTCGAGAGAGAATTACGGCACCTAAAGTGCTCACTATTAGTAGAGAATACATCTGCTAAATTTTAGGGAACATAGCTATAAGAATTCCGACAATTGGGAAAATCGTAACTCTAGACCTCCTTCATTTAATCACCAACCCTTAATATCTTTAGTTGTTGATTTACTGCTTTTGTTTCTTAGTTAATTAGTTAGATATAAAAATCTTAATATTATAACATAAGAATTGTTCGAGCTTGTATTCCGAGTAATATTAAACAGATATAGCTAAGCCTTAGTTCTCTGTGGGATTCGTCTCCGAACTTTTAAAATGAATTATATTTGTAGCGACTGCTTATCCTTTTTAGGACTAGAGCTGGGCGTGATCAAGAGGCGCATGGGGTTAAAATTAGTCATCCACATTATAACGCACATGACAGAAGGCGGGCCAATGAGTGATAGTAAAGCATGATTGATATATTTCTAGGTTGTCAAGCTTCAAATAAAGTATTGCACATGTCACATTAGGTGAATCCCACATCGGAATGAAAGAGAAAAATGTGTAGAACTTTATAAGGCACGATAAAATTTTACATGATACACATATTTTTGGGCTTGTTGATGGCGTATCCCAAAAGACATATCCATAAAGTTTACTGGGCCCACTGGCTGATGCACATGAGCACTTGTGAGTTCTTAAGCACCCAGTAACTTTGACCATATTAGTAAATTTGTATAGGTAATTGTACAAATTTTTAGATAAATATTGAGTAAGCACCTACAAGTAAACTTATTTTTCCTCTATTTTTGAAGTTTTTATCGGTTAGCATTCATTATTTTAAAATCCTGGATCCGCCACTAACTGGGCCAAGCGGATAATACATGTCATGAATGTTAGATAATACGCTAAACGCTAGAGGGGGGATGAATAGCGTTATAATAAAAATTAGCGTAAACTTGCGGAATTTAAAAATTGCAGGAAATAAATAAGTGCGATAAGTAAATAAATTAGAACAAACGCACCAATGTATCCTGGTTCACCACAACCCGTGGCTAGTCCAGTCCCCGAGAGACTCTCTCGAGATTTCCACTAACTTGTTAAGCTTACGGGTGCTCAACAAACCGTTACAACTTGAGGACACAAGCCTCAACAACCTTTGCTCGGAGATACAACACTCCAAGACTTCAACCAAGGAAACACAAGTTCCTTCTTACAACACAAGGGACTAACACTTCCCTTCAAGTGTACAAAAACACTTAGCACTCAAACAAGACACTCCTTTAAGAGTAGATATGAGTAAAAAGAATACGCTCAAGATCGCAACAACTTTCGACAAGAATTTGGCTCTCAAAAGCTTATGTAATGAATATAAAATGATAAGCAATAAAGTATGCAAGCTTTAGCAATTGTATGATCAGTTGTTGTGTTTAGAAGACTGAATTGAAGCTGTATTTATAGTTGAAAAACTTTGTATTTGCCTAATTGCCAATGAAGAATTGCTGATTTTACTCTGTGACAATCGATTGTCAAATTACCACAATCGATTGTTTGCCAGTTCTTCCAAAAATCAATCCCAGATTTTACGCATAACAATCGATTATCTAAGATCAATAATCGATTACTGGCTACGTTCAAAAAATCATTTCCAGATTTTACTTAAAACAATCGATTGTCAGAAATCTACAATCGATTACTCAGCAACGTTCAAAAAATCATTTCCAGATTTTAATTAAAACAATCGATTATAGGAAATCAATAATCGATTACTCAGCAATGTTCAAAAAATCCTTTCCAGATTTTAATTAAAACAATCGATTATAGGAAATCAATAATCGATTACCTGACGGTATTTGAAAACATTTTGGCAACGGTCAGTTATACAATCGATTATATTAAGTTAACAATCGATTATATATCAGTCTTGAAAAATCAATTTAGACACTGCCTCTTGACAATCGATTGTTATAGGTTCACAATCGATTATTTAATAACTTTGAAAAAGTCTGGAAGACACTGCCTCAACACAATCGATTGTCATAAGTTCACAATCGATTATTTTGTGACTTTGAAAAATCTAATGGACACTGTCTCTTCACAATCGATTGTCATTAGCTTCACAATCGATTATTTTGAGCTTTGAAAAACTTTGATGGACACTGTCTCATCACAATCGATTGTCATAAGGTTCACAATCGATTGTCATGCAGATTTGAGAAAATCTGATGCGCACTGCCTTAACACAATCGATTGTCATAAGTTCACAATCGATTGTCAAGCAGCTTACTTAAACATAATCGATTATCATAAGTACATAATCGATTATCTTAGTCCAGATTTTAGAGGCATGTTTAAAAATCATTTTGACTAAAGTAAATATGCATTATTTAAAATCATTTTGCTCTAAATTAAATATGCATGATTTGTTAAAAATATTTTTACGAGAGAAGCCAGGTCTTGAGTTTAAGTTGTCGGATCAAGATCACAATTAAATACCGACTCATATAAAACTTAATCTCGATCTTTGTCTTGTGCTTGAATCTCGTTATATATCAATTTTGCGCTTGTGCTTGGACCTCGTCATATGTCAATTTGCGCATAGTTTGTCATTCATCAAAACCTACAAATATGAACACACGTTTAGTATAATGCCTTGAGAACGTGTTTCCAACAATTTCCCCCTTTTTGATAATGGCAAACTTTAAGCGGGATATGCATACGATTCAAGACAAGTAAAGCTATGCAACAAGTATATAGATATGCAATTAGTTCCCCCTCAATATATGAATTCCCCCTCAATTTATCCCAATAAGTATTGAGAGTGCATACCCGTTATCTTCCCCCTTTTGCCATTAGCAAAAAAATATAGAATAATCAAAAAAAACTTGTTTATTTATTAAATCTGCAATTTCAGAAATAATAACGCAAATAATGTCAAGACAATCGATTATTGATACTGGATAATCGATTATATAAAAGTGAAATCGATTGTTCTGTGCGTCAAGCTTTTATAATTCCCCCTGCCTTTAGGGCGATACCTGCAAAAATACGTTAGACGTCTCCAACGCTCAAGTTAGAAAACATGTGAAAGGGAAAATGCACTGCATGACTTAGATCAACGTGGAGTCAAGGATCCCGAGTTCACTACGAATTCGGAAGAAGGACTCTTTCTCTAAGGGCTTTGTAAAGATGTCGGCCAATTGATCTTTGGTTTCAACAAATTCAATTTCGACATCGCCCTTGAGAACGTGATCTCTTATAAAATGATGTCTAATTTCAATGTGTTTTGTTCGCGAATGAAGAACGGGGTTCTTCGTCAAGCATATGGCACTAGTATTATCACATCTAAGAGGGATATGATCAAGACTTAGGCCATAGTCCAAGAGTTGTTGTTCCATCCAAAGGATTTGAGCGCAACAACTCCCCGCGGTTACATATTCAGCCTCGGTTGTGGACAACGCAACACTTACTTGTTTCTTGCTAAACCAAGAAATGAGAGAGCTACCGAGCAAATGGCAAGTGCCACTAGTGCTCTTGCGGTCCAATTTGCATCCAGCAAAATCGGAATCGGAATAGCCAACAAGTTGGCATGAAGAACCTTTGGGATACCATAGACCCACATTTACAGTACCAACAAGATACTTCAATATCCGTTTTACCGCAGTTAGGTGAGACTCCTTCGGACACGATTGATAACGAGCGCATAAGCACACGCTAAACGTGATGTCCGGACGACTAGCAGCAAGATAAAGGAGAGAGCCAATCATACCTCGATACTTTTTGGTGTCGACTTCCTTACCTTTCTCATCTTTGTCTGGATGATCGGATGTGCTCATGGGGGTTGCCATTGCTTTTGCATTGGTCATTTCAAATCGTTTCAGCAATTCTTTGCAATATTTTGCTTGGCAAATGAACGTACCTTCTTTTATTTGCTTTACTTGTAATCCCAAAAAGAATGTTAACTCACCCATCATAGACATCTCAAATTCGCTTGTCATTAAATCGGAAAATTTCTTGCACAAAACATTGTTAGTAGCACCAAATATAATATCATCCACATAGATTTGAACTAATAAAATATCATTGTTTTTATGCTTAACAAAAAGAGTGGTGTCAACTTTCTCCCTAATGAAATCATTTTCCAATAGAAATTTGCTCAATCTTTCATACCAAGCTCGGGGAGCTTGTTTTAAACCATAAAGAGCCTTTTTGAGTTTGAAAACATGATCGGGAGATTTAAAATCTTCAAAACCGGGGGGTTGTTCAACATAAACTTCTTCTTGAATAACACCATTTAGAAAAGCACTTTTCACATCCATTTGATATAAATTGAAATTCATAGAAGAGGCAAAAGCAAGCAACGAATAGCTTCTAATCTAGCTACGGGAGCATATGTTTCTTCATAGTCAATACCCTCTTCTTGATTATAGCCTTTTGCTATAAGCCTAGCTTTGTTTCTAGTGATTACACCATTTTCATCTAGTTTGTTTCGAAAAACCCATTTCGTACCAATTATGGTATGATTTTCGGGTCTTGGCACCAAATCCCAAACGTCATTCCGTTTGAATTGGTTAAGCTCCTCTTGCATTGCCAAGGTCCAAAATTCATCCCAATTGCTTCGGAGATGGTTGTTGGTTCAATTTGAGAAACAAAAGCAGTATGTCCTAAGGTGTTCTTAAGGGAGTTTCGGGTACTTACCTTTTCTCCGACGTCGCCAATTACCTGTTCGAGAGGGTGATCTTTGATTGTCCTTCACTCGTTAGGCATTTTCTTTTCTTTCTCCAATTGTGGTGTTTCCTCCGTTGATTGTTCCAAGATTTCATCTTGAATTTCCTTAGGAGTTTCCTCTTGTACTTTGTCTTTTAAACTATTTAGAATACCTGCAAGATCAGAACAAGAATCCTTTCTCGCCAAGCGAGCATTATTTTCGGAAAACACAATATGAGGGGATTCCTCCACAGTTTGGGTTCTATTATTAAATACCCTATATGCTTTGCTACGTGAAGAATACCCAATAAAAATTCCCTCATCGGATTTGGCATCAAATTTTCCCAATTGATCTTTTCCATTGTTATCAATAAAACATTTACAACCGAATACTCTAAAATGGGAGATATTTGGTTTCCTTCCCTTGTAGAGTTCATAAGGGGTTTTCATGAGTATTGGCCTTATGACTACTCTATTTAAAAAGTAGCATGCGGTACTCACGGCATCTGCCCAAAAATATTTGGGAATCTTAGCCTCTTCGAGCATGGTTCTAGCCATCTCTTCGAGACACCTATTTTTCCTTTCCACCACCCCATTTTGTTGTGGTGTTCGTGGAGCGGAAAAGGTATGCTCGATACCGAGTTCGTCACAAAAGTCCGCAAAGAGATTGTGATCAAACTCTCCCCCATGATCACTTCTGATTGAAGTGACGGTTGTTTCCTTTTCGTTTTGAACACGTTTAAGAAAATATTTAAAATTCTGAAAAGCATCACTTTTATGGGCAAGAAATAAAGTCCAAGTAAATCTGGAATAATCATCAACAATAACAAAAGCATAGCGATTTCTACCTAGACTTTCAATGCGAGATGGTCCAAATAAATCCATGTGAAGCAATTGCAATGGTCTAGTAGTTGAAACAATATTTTTTTGATTTAAAAGATGCTTTTGTTTGCTTCCCTTTTTGACAAGAATCACAAATAGAGTCATTTTCAAATTTCAAATTTGGAAGACCAACAACTAAATTTTGTGAAACCAATTTGTTCAAAAGATGCATGTTGATGTGAGCTACTCTACGATGCCATAACCAAGAATCATCATCTTTGCTCATTAAACAATTCACATATTCGGGTGAAGAATTTGCAAGATCAACCATATAGATGTTATCCATTCTAAAACCACGAAGGATAATTTTAAAATTGCTACGTCTAAAAACTAGGCATTCATCCGAATCAAATAAAACAAGATTTCCCTTGTCACATAATTGACTTATGCTCAAGAGATTATGTTTTAAACCTTTCACAAGTAATATATGCTTAATGGAAGAAATTTCATCCTTACCGACCGATCCGATGCCGATAATCTTTCCTTTGTTGTTATCACCAAAAATAACACTTCCCCCTTCCTTGTGTTCTAGTTGAAGGAATTTGGATTCGTCTCCCGTCATGTGCTTGGAGCATCCACTATCAAGGTACCATAGTACACTTGATCCCTTCAAACATACCTACAAAACAGATTAATGAGTTTTAGGTACCCATGCCATTTTGGGTCCTTGGGGGTTAGGCAAATCATAGTGATGTGATTGAGTGTTATGTCTATGTCGTGTAAAACAAGCAGGAGCAATATGTCCAATTCGTCTACAATAATGACAAGTCACGTTAGGATTATGCATCCTTCTAGGTTGATAGTAATTGGACGGATGAAATTCATTTACTCTATTCTTGACAATATAACTATTGCGCAAATCATGAAAATCATTTCTCCTACCAATTGTTCTAGGATATGCATCATTTCTAGAATAATTGTTTCTAGGTTGGAAGTCATTTCTAGGTGTTCTAAAAGGTTCAACATTCCTTCTAGTGTTTGGCCTAGAATGTGCATTATTTCTAGCATGATTATTTCTAGGTTGCGATTGATGAAAACTATTTCTAGGTTTGTTGTATCTAGGATGAGCATTTGTTTTATTTATCCTAGGTTGAGCCTTAGGTGGTTGGGGGTTGGCTTAAACTTTCTCTTTAGGCTTGTTTCTAAAACCTATGCCATGCTTGGTCAACTTCAAATTAACAAGCACTTCATTCAAATTTTTATGAGAAGAGTTAAACTTATCTAAGGTGCCCATAAGCCTTTCTACTTCATTTTTGAGATGCATGCAAGAAGTACAATTTATAGAACTCTCGGGCTTGTCGGCGCTTCTCTTGCCAAAAAATTTGTTTTCCTCTTTCAACTTCTCATTTTCTAAAATCAGTTTTTCCAATTCCTTTTCTTTAAAAGAGAGTTGTTTTTGAAAATCTTTTTCTTTTAAAGAAGCATTTTCTTTTATACTCTTAACAGTTTTTGAAGCTTTAATAAATTCGCTATACAACTCATCAAAAGCATTTTGCATTTCTTCAAGGGAAAAGAAATTTTTGGAAGAAATTTGACATACCTCTTCTTTGTTGTCTTCTTGTGCCATAAGACAAAGATTTGCGGCTTCGTCTTCTTCTTCCTCACTTGACTCATCACCGGAGTCGCCTCCCCAAGATATGTATGCTCGTTGCTTCTTGAAGGGTTTCTTCTCCTTTTTAGCATTTGGGCAATTTGATTTAATGTGCCCGGTTTCTCCGCACTCATAGCACTTTATTTGATCTCCTTGCTTTTTGCCCTTTCGTTCATACTCTTTTCGCATGAACTTTTGAAATCTCTTGATAACGAGTCCGAACTCGTTGTCTCCGTCCTCATCATTTTGAGGTTGGCTTGTGCTTGCCTTGAGAGCGATTCTTTGCTTCCTTTGATCATCAACAAGAGGTTAAGTATAGTAGATTCATAAGTTTTAAGATTACCTCTTAATGCGTCGATTGTGACATTTGAAATGCCAATGGATTCTTGAATCGCGTCGGCCTTGGATCGCCATTCCGGAGTGAGACTTCGGAGAATTTTTCGGACAAGTTCCTTATCCGTGAAGGTCTTCTTAAGAGCATGTAAATCATTTACGATTTTTGAAAATCGTTCAAACATCTCATCGACCTTTTCGCCTTCCTTCATGTGAAACAATTCATATGCATGGGTTAGGAAATCAATTTTGGCTTCCCTTATCTGGTTCGTACCTTCGTACGTAATTTCCAGCTTGTCCCACATTTGCTTCGCCGTTGTGCAACAAGATATCTTCCTGTAATCATCAGCATTTACAGTACAATATAATAAATTAATAGCTTTAGCATTATTTTGCACCTTTCGGATATCATCCGCATCGTATTCATCTTCAGACTTTGGGACCCATTCATTTTCAACCTTCTTGGTTGGAATTTGTTCTCCATTCATTATGACCTTTCAAAGATGAAAACTATTTGATTGTACAAATATTTTCATCCTCTCCTTCCAGCATGTATAATTTGTACCATCGAATAGCGGTGGTCGGGTGGAGCATTGTCCTTCACCTATTCCTGCAAAAGAATCACGAGTAGAAGCCATGGATGTTTCTCTCAAACGGTTAAGTCTTCAGAGAGTTGGGCTCTGATACCAATTGTTAGATAATACGCTTAACGCTAGAGGGGGGGGGGGGTGAATAGCGTTATAATAAAAATTAGCGTAAACTTGCGGAATTTAAAAATTGCAGGAAGTAAATAATTGCAATAAGTAAATAAATTAGAACAAACGCACCGATGTATCCTGGTTCACCACAACCCGTGGCTAGTCCAGTCCCCGAGAGACTCTCTCGAGATTTCCACTAACTTGTTAAGCTTACGGGTGCTCAACAAACCGTTACAACTTGAGGACACAAGCCTCAACAACCTTTGCTCGGAGATACAACACTCCAAGACTTCAACCAAGGAAACACAAGTTCCTTCTTACAACACAAGGGACTAACACTTCCCTTCAAGTGTACAAAAACACTTAGCACTCAAACAAGACACTCCTCTAAGAGTAGATATGAGTAAAAAGAATACGCTCAAGATCGCAACAACTTTCGACAAGAATTTGGCTCTCAAAAGCTTATGTAAGGAATATAAAATCTTCAATGTGTTTTGTAACCATCACATTGAAGATTTTGAACATTTGTTTTTTGATTGCTCAGTCACAAACAGAATTTGGAGCAAGATTTGTCATTGGCTGGGATATCATAGAAGGCCTGTTTGCTGGAAATCTGAATTAACATGGATATGTAGCAATGCAAGGAGCAAACAGTTCAAAAAAGCTGTAATTGCTACTGCATTTGCTACTACTGTTTCATTGATTTGGAGAGGGAGAAATGCAATACGATTTCAGAAACAACCTTTTGATGACAACAAATTGTGCAGAGAAATTGCAATCCTTATTCATGCAAGAGGTAGAAGATGCAAGACTTGGTTAAAAGGACTGCGACAACTCAATTATTATCCTTAGTGTGGTTAGTTTTATAGATGATATGTAATAATATAGCTTGATAGCAGTGAATGATTGTATAGCAAGGTCAAAGGATTAGGATGTGGTAGTTAGTCTATACTACCACAAAAGAACACTCCATTGTATATTTGTTGATATTAATAGAAGCAATATTCAAAAAAAAAATTAAAAAAAAAAAGTATGCAAGCTTTAGCAATTGTATGATCAGTTGTTGTGTTTAGAAGACTGAATTGAAGCTGTATTTATAGTTGAAAAACTTTGTATTACCGTTGCCTAATTGCTAATTAAGAATTGCTGATTTTACTCTGTGACAATCGATTGTCAAATTACCACAATCGATTGTTTGCAAGTTCTTCCAAAAATCAATCCCAGATTTTACGCATAACAATCGATTATCTAAGATCAATAATCGATTACTGGCAACGTTCAAAAAATCATTTTCAGATTTTACTTAAAACAATCGATTGTCAGAAATTTACAATCGATTACTCAGCAACGTTCAAAAAATCCTTTCCAGATTTTAATTAAAACAATCGATTATAGGAAATCAATAATCGATTACTCAGCAACGTTCAAAAAATCCTTTCCAGATTTTAATTAAAACAATCGATTATAGGAAATCAATAATCGATTACCTGACGGTATTTGAAAACATTTTGGCAACGGTCAGTTATACAATCGATTATATTAAGTTAACAATCGATTATATATCAGTCTTGAAAAATCAATTTAGACACTGCCTCTTGACAATCGATTGTTATAGGTTCACAATCGATTATTTAATAACTTTGAAAAAGTCTGGAAGACACTGCCTCAACACAATCGATTGTCATAAGTTCACATCGATTATTTTGTGACTTTGAAAAATCTGATGGACACTGTCTCTTCACAATCGATTGTCATTAGCTTCACAATCGATTATTTTGAGCTTTGAAAAACTTTGATGGACACTACCTCATCACAATCGATTGTCATAAGGTTCACAATCGATTGTCATGCAGATTTGAGAAAATCTGATGCGCACTGCCTTAACACAATCGATTGTCATAAGTTCACAATCGATTGTCAAGCAGCTGACTTAAACATAATCATTATCATACATAATCGATTATCTTAGTCCAGATTTTAGAGGCATGTTTAAAAATCATTTTGACTAAAGTAAATATGCATTATTTAAAATCATTTTGCTCTAAATTAAATATGCATGATTTGTTAAAGATATTTTTACGAGAGAAGCCAGGTCTTGAGTTTAAGTTGTCGGATCAAGATCACAATTAAATACCGACTCATATAAAACTTAATCTCGATCTTTGTCTTGTGCTTGAATCTCGTTATATGTTAATTTTGCGCTTGTGCTTGGACCTCGTCATATGTCAATTTGCGCATAGTTTGTCATTCATCAAAACCTACAAATATGAACACACGTTTAGTATAATGCCTTGAGAACGTGTTTCCAACAATGAACTTAAATCGCAACACACATAATTTCTATAACGGTTAACTAAGTCAGAAAATTATATATTCTTATTTTTCTTTGGAATTTAATTCTTTTCTTCTATAAATAAGGACTGCCTCCCCATCCTCTTCACTTTCACACATTATTTATGAAAAGAATCTTTATTGTGAGAATTTTTATTTTCTCTAAAACCAAGGAAGACGGCTTTCAACGGAATGGGACAAGAAATGATCGTCCCTTTCAGTTGTACCTTTTTAATCTTCATAAGTGGAGAGTTAGGTTAAAGTAAAACTAACAAAAATAACAATAACAACAACAAAAAGATTAAGTATAATTGTATAAGTAGAGTCTACGAAGGGTAGCGTGCATAAAGATCTTGAGGGTGATTGGATTGGCTTATAAAAAGTAGCTTTTAAGCTAAAAACCAAAAGCCATAAGTTGGCAATACCTAACTTTTGGGTTTTGGCTTATTTTTGTACTTTTTATGCTTAAAAATAAGTGCTTTTAAGTACTTTTTATTATTGCCAAACACCAACAAACTAAAAAGTACTTAAAAGCTAACAAACTACTTAAAATAAGTCAATCCAAACACTCTCCTTACCTCTACCTTGAGAAAGTAGAGAGGTTGTTTCCGATAGATGCTCGACTCAAGGAGAGATGAAAAGGAAGCAGTAGCAACAAATAGTAACAACAACAGGATATTGAAAAAATGAAATGAAAAAAATAATATATAGTAACTACAAGACTAACACTTATAATGCAGGTATGGAAAATAAAATTGATTGACTACCTACTAACCCTCTACCCTAATTCTCGACCTCCACACTCTCTTATCAAGTGTCATGTCCTCGGTAAGCTGAAGTAATGCCATATCCTGCCTAATCACCTCTCATCAATACTCATTTGGCATGCCTCTACCTCTACTCAGGCCCACAAAAGCCAACATCTCACACCTCCTTGGGGCATATGTGTTTCTCATTTTCATATGCTCAAACTATCTAAATCTCACTTCTCATATCTTGCCCTCTACGAGGTCCATTCTTATCTTGTCCCAAATATCTTCATTCCTAATCTTATCAATTATGGTATGCCCGTACATACATCTCAAATATCCTTATTTCATCTACTTTCATCTTCTGCACATGGAAGTTTTGACCAATACTCTATCCATATATCTTAGTCGGCCTAACTACACTCTGTTGAACTTATTCTTAAATTGTAATGACATATTTCTATCACACAAAATATCGGATGTGAACCTCTATTTTACCCGCCCACAATATATAACATCCTCTCTCCCGATGTTCTTGGAGTTTGACTCAAGGTACTTGAATGGGGATACTTGTATATAACACCTCACATCCACATACGTTTCGTGAATCATGTTAAATTAAATTTACTAGTAAATTTAAACGACATTTAAAAAAAAAAATAAAGACACGTGTAGTGCCCTTTTTATGTGATTTATGATCTCCACATACCAACAGAAATTGAGGCGGGGAGGGAGGGTTAAACCCTTAAATTTAAGTTCAGGAGGATAACGGAAATTAGACATAGTTTAAATATAAAACTTGTAATAACGTAATAGTTAGGGGGGTTAGCCATTAGCTCTAGAATTTGTGGAACTAACTAATTATCAAAATATGATGAAATTAGTGAATTTCTTCGCGCTTCGCGCGGTTTAATTGGATAACTTTTAAAATAATATTATATTGTAGAAAATAAATACGTAGCTTTTATCTGTATGCATATATAGATTAATTATAAAAATTGATTATATCACAAACATAATTCTTTTTCATCATGAACAGCTCGGCCAATCTGACAGACATGTTATTACTTTCATTTCTGTGAACTAATTCAGCATTTACTTCTTAATGTTGGTTGAACTTTCAAAACACTTCAATTTTCCTTTGTTATACACTACCTAAATAGGTCTAGCATATGCAATTTTATAAAATAGGTCATACTTGTGGATTTTCAATCAAATTTAGCTTAAGAGAGACATTATCCTGGGTAACCAATACACAGAGAAGCATAGCAGATTACAACAACAACAACATCAACCCAGTATAATCTCATTTAGTGGAGTCTGAGGAGGGTAGTATGTACGCAGACCTTACCCCTACCCTTGGGTAGAGAGGCTGTTTCCAAATAGACCCCCGACATCCTTCCCTCCAAGAACTTCTCACCTTGCTCTTGGGGAGACTCTAACTCACAACCTCTCGGGGAGAAGCATAGTAGATTATTCAAAGAAATTGTTGAGATGGTCGCTTCAAACTCTATCGAAAGGCCTATAACACGTGCAAGGAAGTTTATCCCCTCTTTAAGGTTCCTATTTTCTTTTCTTATTGTTTGCATATGCAATTATGCACAAATCATATCAGTTGTTTGAGAAGAGCAAAATATTATATTTTTCTCAAGTTATAAGTTGCTTGAGCATATATGTAACATACATCCATAATTTTTTGTTGTTGTAAACAATAAAAAAAATAACCACAATTTAATATACATTTCGTATAATCATTCCTAAAATCTAGATATATACAGCTTTTTCATGCCAAACAAAAGGCAAGATATTGCGTTTGAATATATGCACTACACTACAAGCCTGCAACATAGTAAAAGAGTAAAAAAGTATGCACATAATTCGTTAATGCTAGGTTACTCATCATCAAGGTTGAACTTGAATTTGCAAGTATTGTCCACAAATAACACGTTATATGTTATCTCTTCCCTATTTTACAAATAATGAAAATGAAAATTATACACAAAATATTATATAAAATAATTAATTGTGACAAAAGTACCAACGTTGGGAGAAAAAAGAAGAAGAAAAACACTTTATATATATAGAGCTTCGAACGAAACTGAGAGAAATCAGTAATGAAGAAAAAGAAGAAAGTTGCCTAATGACGAAGATGATGTGTAGTATTTATAATAACCAATCATTAACAACTGACATTTGGCATAGGAATAGGAAGAGTAACGTATAATGAGTAATCGTAATTGTAATATAACGTGTCTTTTAAAAGTGGGAAGAATGAGTAACTAAAAAAAACTAAATAAGAGAAAAAGGCAAAAAATGGAAAAAAATAAATAAATAAATTTCTTGGCCAAAGAGAAGTGCAAGTCACCTTATCTATTCTCAGTTTTATATTATATATGGATAGATAGATAGATAGATATCCTTCGGGACGGCCAGTTGGTTTGGAGGCCCACAATGATAACCTGAAAATGATCCATCTTTAATGGTTTTTGAGTTTGAGTCTGTCGGACATGACTTATCTAGTGTAGTTTGCATTCTCTTGTATAGTTTACAGATTATTACAATGGAGGATTTACCCTGTACGCACAAAGACTAGCAATTGTGAATTTTTCTGAGATTCCAAAAATAAAATAAAAAATAATAATATATAATGAAATATTGATTAAAGGTTGCATAATTTGTTTATGATGAAATAGGTGGATAAAGTCAACAATCAAAGACGCTCTTAGATAGTGAGAGTAAGGCTGTTGGGTGTAACGGTTCCGAACCGGAACCGGACCGGAACCGTGGCCTTGCCGGTTCTGCCGGTTCCGGCGGCTCGGTTCCGGCGTTTCCGGCGGTTCCGGTTATACCGGTTCCAGGGAACCGTGGCGGGGCGGTTCTACCAGTTGGAACCGCCAGAACCGGAACCGGCTCGCGGTTCTGACTGGTTCTGGCGGTTCCAAATGGTTCTGCCGGTTCCCAACGGGAATTTTCAAAAAAAAAAAATTTAAATTTATTTCAGCAACGGCTCTTTGCAAAAAGTAGCCGTTTGCAAGTTTAAAAAATAGCCATTTGGCCCCCAAACTTTATATAATTACATTATTTCCCATTTTTCAACTATAAATACCCCCTTATTCTTTCATTTTAATTCACCAATTCATCAATATCTCTCAAGCTCTCTTTCAATCTTTCTAGTGCAAGTGCTTAATTTATTGTTGCAAATTCGTGAAAAATTGTGAAGTTGTTGAATTGAAGTTTTCAAGTGTTCAATTTCAACGATTTTCAATTTTCAAGAAGTTGTTCGTCAATCCGGTAAACTCGTTTCAACTCTTACGTGCTAATAGTATTTTTTTGTGTTGTTAGTTTGCTTAATTCTAATTATTATGGCATTTTCGTTGAAAAATATGTTCGGTAAAGGAAAAAGTAAAATCGGTGAAAGTAGTGGCCAAAAAACTCCCCCTCCCCCGGCTCCCCGAGCTAGAAAAGATAAGCAAGTTAAAAGTAGTAGCCAACCTAGAAATCCTAATGAACCTTTCGGAATCCTTGATAGTGATCACCCTTGTTTTCAATTTAGCGATATTGATTTTCTATATGATGTAGCAGTAGATGATAGAATAGACGATGATATTATGAATTCTCTTTATCCTAATGCACCTATCTTAGAGGGAAATGAGGATGATGATGATGATGAAACCCAAGCACCAGATTTAGATTATACACCTACTAGTCCTGCTCATAACTTAGGTGATGAACCGGCACACCCACCCGTACAAACTCCCACTTTTAGTAGACAACCTCCTAAACGTACAGAAACACCATTAGTTTGGCAATTTTTTATTCAACTAAGAGAACAAGATAAGGCTAAGTGTAAATCTTGTGGGAAATTACTTGTTCATAGGTATACTGGAGATCGTAGCGGCACAGGTAGTTTAGTTAAGCATATAAAATTACACCTAGCGATAAGGCTAGATATTTGCAATTGAAAGCGCAACAAGAGGGGATGACTACATCACAATCGTCTAAAAGAGCTGCTGGCTTAACAGCTCTTAAATCGTGGACGGAGTTCAGGGGTACTTAAGGTGATAATTTAGATGAAATTTTCCATCTAAATGAGCTTCAAGTTTATTTGTCACAGGGACTAGAGAAGGAGAATCCAGACGGCTCTTTCGACCTTTTGGAATGGTGGAAGACAAGGGAAAAGCATTTTCCGGTTCTTGCAAGGATGGCTCGGGATGTATACTAATTACCAAACACAATAAATACTATACTAATAATATAGTACACCATTTAAAATATATTCTACAATATACTAATGACTACTATACAAGATATTGATTTAAAAAAAATTCAGAACCGCCGGGAACCGCCGGAACCGTTAGAACCGCCGAAACCGGAACCGCCAGAACCGGAACTGGATGGTACCCGGAACCCTCACGGGCCGGTTCCAACTTCAGAACCGCCAGAACCGGAACCGTCAGAACCGGAACTGCAGACCCAAATAGACCCTGAACCGGAACCGGATACAGCCTTAAGTGAGAGTCATTATCATGAATTAAAATATTAATTTCATCTATGTTTATCAATCTTGTTGGACCATTGATTAGGCAATCTATGCTCTTGTTTTAATAAATAAAATAAATTAAAATAATCGTAATCATCAAAAGATAAGTTCTTTTTTCTTTCAAAGGACGGTGTATGTACGTAACTATCACCAAATAGTCAAGTGACCAATGAATATCGTCAATTTAATTATAGTCTACTAAGTGTTTATTGACTAAGAAATATTCTTTTATATGGATAACTCTGCATAAAGAATAATTATTTGATATAATTAATCCACTAACACTAAACAAGTTAATTTGCATAGGGTGCTAATTATTTCTGCTAGTTCTTACACTCAATAGATATTGAAATAATCAGCTTGAAACATATTTTTAATTAGATACCTTAATTTAATTAGATATATCTAACTTCAATTTTCAGTAACTCATTTACTTCGTGTAACTTTTGCATCTAATTTCACCGTATTGTATCCCTAATCTACTTGTAATTACTCACTTCTTTTAAATTTGTACGGACTATTGGTTTATCGAGCCAATTCGAAAATTTCAATAGATAAACCCAACTAAATTAATTAAGAATTAATATTGGATATGCAAAAACTAGATAACAAAAACCTACAGTAAGTTGATATTTTATTGTCAAAAGTGTTTTTAATATCATCCTTATTATTTCACCTCATTTTTCACTAGAGTAAGATGAAACGATAAGGACAATATTGATAAAAAGTCTTAAATAGCAAAATAAACATGACAAAATTTTAGTTAAATTTTATTTTATTTCTTTTTGCGTCTTTTTTTCTCTAATAGGGGTATCATTTTACCTTTTTCTATTATGCTAATAAGTATATTTTCAAGAGCGTACTTGCCACTCTTAGTATATAACTATATATACTTGAAGTGTGCCAATCATGAATTGCAACTTTGAGATAAGATCGTTTATCACACATACGACCATATTTTGAATTCTAATTTCTATCACGGAAAAGTTTAACATATTTCATAATTCAGTACGAAGTTAATAATATTTTGAGACAGTTTTTGCATATGAACATTATACCTTAGAAGTTTGACCTCTATGAAGATTTTCTCCTCTAAGCAAACAATCTTTAGAAGCATTATCAATAATCTCCTAGGCCAAGGATCCTATTTATCTTTTATTTCATTTTTTTGGTTTTTTTTTTTTTTTACTTCATTCAACTTAATTTTAAAAGCTTAAAGTCACTTTAATTCTCTTTATTAGACCTCATCCCTAAAATCGGCCATGTACAAAGCAAATATTTCCTATTGATGCTCCCTAATAACTCTCAATTATGATAAAAACCAAAGGGTCGAAAGAGTGTGTAACACAAAATGATAAAGGGCAATCTTATGGCCATATCAAGTGACTTATTCTCCCAACAATATATTTTCTCCTAAACCATTTTGAAGTAAAGGATAAGGGGAGTTGCTGTACAATTTGGAAGATATTTTGCATGATCTTTTGACATTTCTGCATTCTCAGGATTACTCATTGTACTCATCTTTCTATACAAAATTATTTGTACAATCATATTTGAGTTTTCTTCTTGTATTTATTGCTTCTTTGTTAGGGAAAAAAGGCTAACTCTTTTTAGTTGGCCATTTTCTGTTCATTTTTTTTTTAATTCTTGGAAGCAACAATTTAAAATCTTGATAAAGATATTCTTTGTGATTGTATGAAATTTTGTGGAAGAATGGTAGAAAACAGTGAGAAGTGAAATCGCCGAGTCTAATAGATAAATGATTTGGAGCCATATGAAATAGTTAATTCTCAAGGTCTCATTTAGTAATTACGTCGTTCCTCCTTTTCTTAGTAATAATGTGATCTATGTAGTATTCGAAATATTCTTTTCTTGGGGTTTGGCCATCTTTTCCCTTTAGTTCGACGGAGAAAATGAGAATTCTCCTCGTATTGAAACTTTGCATTTACATTGCTTTTTATAATTTTTATAAGTTAATGTCTATAATTAATTTAAAGAATCTTTTAAGAGTGATAATGATATGATTCTACATCACTCCCTCTTGAGTATTTTGGTTGTTAATAATGATTTATATCCTATTTTTACAAGTTTTCATCTTTGAATATATGATAATGATTTACATTCTTTGTTTGTGTAATTATTAGTAATAATTTTTAAGATAAAAGATATTTAACTTTAGTTTAATTTGAGTTTTTTAGCAATTCTTGGAACTTTCTTAATAGATGGATCTTAATACTCTTCCTTTGTAATAGTATATATTTAACAATACATCTCAAGGAAATGATCTGTTGTGTCTTTTTATGCTAAACATATTGTTAGCATCTGATCTCTCTGCAAATCAATGATCTCTTTTGTGATCGCGCGAAGCGCGAGTAACTTTACTAGTTAGATGTATAAATATAGGCACTTATTTACCCAAGTACAATAGCACCTAAGTTATACAACTTCATATAATAGTTTTTATAGTAACTAAGAGATAACTCCTATTGTTATATGTATTTTATTTTCTTGTATCTTATTGATTTGTGCCTTTTGATTTATGGGGTATTCACTTTTCGCTTTTCGTCTCTACTTTTTTTAATTTATTGTTGAGCTTCCTGGTATTTAATTTTATAGCTCATATTTTAATTTACAACCAACTAGCCCAAAAATAATAGGCTAAGATTCAACATCCAATACCAATAGATTCTAGAAATTACTATTTAATTTTTAGAAAAGATTGCTCTAGCTTTTAAGTTAATTTTTGATTCAGTAACTGTGACTCAAATATTAGTTGGGAAAATACCTTATCATCCCCCTAAACTTGTCGCAGATTATTAGTTACAACATTAAACTATTCGTGATCTTAATTACCTCCCTCAACTAGGCATTTTGAGAGTCATTACCCCCTGGACGGTAATGTGGCACATTGTGTGGGTGCACTCACATGCCACGTGAATTTTTTTATATATGTGGTATTTGTTTGAAAAATAAAATATATTTTTACCTCTTTAAGTATGTAACTGTTTTAGATATTTTCTTTAAATACAATTTATAATTTTGAATTTGACCTGAAAATAAAGATTTATACAATTGAAATAAATAGTCAAGACATCTAAAAAGTTATAGGAATACATAGTTTGAAATTAATTATTTTGACTATAATTTTTTATATATAGCTCTAAATTATAGTGTGCTCTCTCTCTCTCTCTCTCTCTCTCTCTCTCTCTCTCTCTCTCTCTCTCTCTCTCTCTCTCTCTCTCTCTCTCTCTCTCTCTATATATATATATATATATATATATATATATATATATATATATATATATATATATATATATATATATATATATATATATATATATATATATATATATATATATATATATATCCTAAAAAAAGTAAAATTACACAGAAAGAAATAGTCATTGTATCAAACGAAGAAATAAAAAGAGTGTACAATTGCAAAAATAACTTACTCTATGGATAGATTTTTAGAGCAATAAAAAAGGATAGCCCAGTGCACTAAGCTCTCGCAATGCAGGGTCCGGGAAAGGACCGAACTACAAGAATCTACTCTGAGCAGCCTTACCCTGTATTTGTGCAATAAGTATTTTTTAGAGCAATAAGTATGTTAGAAATAATAACTTATTTCTTGCAATTGTTCACTCTTTTTATTTCAATTGTATAAAATTTTTATTTTTAGGTCAAATTCAAAAGAAGATTAACTAAAAGTTTACTATTTTTAGCTAAATAAAAAAAATGTAGCCTAAATAATGTAGTTGTATCCAAGTTTTATTATAAATTGTATTCGGAAAAAATATCTAAAAAGGTTACATACTTAAAAAGGTAAAAATATATTTTATTTTTCAAAAAAATGTCGCGTATACAGAAAAATGCACATGGCAAGCGAGTGAACCTACACAATTTGCCACATTAGCGTCCAGAAGGATAATGACTCTCAAAAAGCCTAGTTGGGGGGGGTGTAATTAAGATTATTAATAGTTTAAGGCTGTAACTAATAATCCGTGACAAGTATAGGGGTGTGATAAGGTATTTTCCCATATTAGTTCAACAAACCAAATCTATTTGGATGGTGAAAATTAAATTTTTAACAAGCTTAAACATGTGGGTTTAAAATTCGAATTTGATTTTGTGAGAAATTTGGAGTAGGTGTTATTTAGACTTGTTAGAAATAGTATGAGGAGGTTGTATATTGATATTGGGCTACAAAGATGATATTTACACCTTAATATTGCCATGCTTTATTGTTGTTTTATAAGGAATTGACAACAAAATGCTCTAAATGGTGTTCTTTTGCTTCGCAAGGAATAATCTAAGTGAGGAAGCACTAGGGAATGTTTTAGAGTCAATAATGTGTAGAAAAGGGTCAAACAAGAGGTACCCGGGCACAAAGAAGCAAAAAATGAACTGAGTGAAGTCGCTGTAGAACCGCGGTGGAACCACGTCAGGTTTAAGTCCTCGAGGCAGAATATTAAGCGTTCACCACGGTCGAGCCACGGTCTTGCCGCGATTGCGGTGAACTATTCACGTACCAAAAATTTATTTCAATTACACATTATGATTGTATTAATAGCTTTATCTTGTTTTCTCATGAGTAGCTAATTTTCTAGTCTAGGGTTTTGGTAGAACCTGTTGAAGGATGAACTTATGTTAATATAGTTTGCCCAGTTTAATCTCTATTTGTTCAACTGTCTGCTTGTTGTAGTTAATTGACATGATCCTCAATTAGTTGTACCTATTTAATGTGCATAACTCGGGAGAGAGTGCATATTTAGGTATTTGTTGAACAACACCACTCCCAAAGTATATGAGGGATCAATAACTAAGGGTTTAAAGGCGGGATTAGAGATAGCGAAGCGTTGGGTGCAATCTAAAGTGAGCTGTAATAAACAAAGCTAGCTAG
Source organism: Nicotiana benthamiana (assembly GCA_034376525.1). Classification (NCBI taxonomy): domain Eukaryota; kingdom Viridiplantae; phylum Streptophyta; class Magnoliopsida; order Solanales; family Solanaceae; genus Nicotiana; species Nicotiana benthamiana. Next base: position 10,655,298 of record CM067324.1, read on the forward strand.
CATATCTCGGGAGAGTGCGCCTAGTAAGTTATTGTGATTACTCGGGAGAGATTCACGGTAATAAAAGTGCTCATGATTGATAGAGACGATTAGGAAAGTCTATGTGAAACATAACCGGAAAAGATTCCATCAATAGGGGAAATCATAACCTTATATCCTTCTCTTAATTGTTAACAACCTAATCATAGTTAGTTTTCAGTTGCTTCTTTATATTTATTCTTAGTGAGTAGAAACATCTCAATTGTTATTCAAACGTTTGGGAAGTTGATTCCGTAGAATTTAGTAATTCCAACAAGATTAATTGATAGGTTAATTCCTTATGGGCTCTTCTCTGGGCTAAATACTCAGATTATATTTGCAACGTCTGCGTGTCCTTTTTATAAGGCATAGTTGGGTGTGATCAAATTTTGGCGCTGTTGCCGGGGACTTAACAGTGTTATCAATACAATTGAAAGAAATACAACAATTCTTCGTGTAGTCAGTTTTCTCTATACCTAATCTTTACATTGAAATTTTAACATTTGTTGACTTGGTTATACAGGTGCATGCCTAGAAACTCATCGCGAACTGGTGAAGTATTAGAAGCTTTATCTAATCCCGAGAAAGTTTTTAAGGCATGGAACCTGGCCAATTGGAAATGCAAATACAAACAAACAATTGAAAAAATCGAATCAAATAAGGGAGATCACAAAGAAGACCCAACTATACCAATAGCTCATGTGGCATCTCTTATGCCAGGGGCTGCTCTCTATGACTGCGCACAACCCACAACTGAAAACGTGTCCACAACAATTTTAGTATTGTAGATACAGGCTGAATCATTTTAAAACACAAACAACATGATGCACTTGCTGCAGAACAATGGGCTATGTTTAGGGTCACAAGCCAAAGATCCTCAACAGCAATTGAATAATTTCTTGTCAATCTGCAAAACCCAAAGGCAGCATAACGTAACTCAAGAAGCAATCAAGCTGTTATTATTTTCATTCTCGGTGACTGGAGCTACCCAGACCTGGCTAAACTCACTCCCCATCAATTCTATAACAACTTGGGATGAGTTAATCAAGCAATTCCATAACAAGTTCCATCCACCCAACAAGACTACTCAACAAATTGATGATATTATGAGTTTCAAACAGAGACCAATGGAGACACTGCATGAAATATGTGAATGATTTAAAGGGATGATTATTATCTATACACACCACAATATTACAGATCTGATGTTGGTGTAGTGGTTTTACATGAGATTGTCTGATAGTGTGAAGGGTAATGTTGATGCTTCAGCTGGTGGAGCATTTTTGAGCAAAACATGGAGAGAATGACAGAGTTTGCTTGACAAAATGGCACAGAATGCGAGGTAGACAACCAGAAATGCACCTATCAATCCACAGGTTCACTCAGTGACCTTAGATATATCTAATACTCTTGCTGAAAACATGGCCACGTTAATGATATAGATGAGTATACTTACTAAGAAGGTGGAAGAGTCAGGGGAGAAGCAGCAGGTAGACAATGTAGATACTACCAATGAGGGCTTGTGCACATCTTGCATTAGTCAACCAATTGGCAACCAGTTGAATGCAGAACATGATCATCATCACTACCTTGAAGACATGAATTATGTGTCTAATTATGGAGGCCAGAGACCGGGTGGTCAGAATTGGGGCTAGCAAAATTAATCGTACAAGCCAGTCCAGCCACAGTTCAACAATAGAAATATGGGAGGTATGTCACCTCCTAATAATATGGCACCTTATCCAAGGCCACATGGATATAATAATTAGAGTCAGCAGCAGGGGTATCATCCTCCTCAACAGCAGCATAATGGACGACATAAAGATGGGTTTGCCAGACTTGAGGCAATGATGCACCAGGTTATTAGATCTAATGCAAAAATCACTGAAAGAGTAGACGCATATGATTCAGCTATCAAGAATATCGAAGTGCAAATGGGACAGATTCTGATGTCTATAAATAATTATCCTCAAGGGACATTACCTGCAGGCACTCAAATAAATCCAAAAGATCAAGGCCCGAAGCAGTTGATGCCAATGAGTCTACGGAATGGTAAAGATTTAGACATGAAGTAAGAGAGAGCTCGAGAAAGCAGGCATGTTAAGACACTTGTACACGTTCCCATTGAGTTGGATGATTCAATGAAGCTGACAAAGTGATAGTACAGCCTACCTAGGAAGAACCGAACCTTCAGATTGAGATGGAGAAAGAAGCTGAGACAACTCAGGTACAAGTAGTTGAGGTGGCAGCTGATAAAGAGTAATCCCAAATCATTGGGAAGAAAAGACCTCCCGCACCATTCCCTCAAATGCTGGCTAAGTACCAAAAAGAGGAGCAATACAAGAAATTCTTGGATATGCTGAAACAAATCCATGTAAATATTCCATTGATAGATACTTTGAAAGAGATGCATGGGTACGCAAAAATGATGAAGGACTTAATGTCCCGAAAATTTAATTTTCAAGACTTGGCCACGGTGACTCTTACTTAGACCTACAGTGTAGTGGTGATTAGACCAATTGATAAGAAGCTATCTGACCCAAGAAGCTTTAAAATTCCCTGCACCATTTGTAATTTTGCTTTTTCCAAGGCACTTTGTAATTTAGGGGCCAACATAAATCTTATTCCCCTTGCGATTTATAAGAGGCTGGGGATTAGAATAGCCAGACCCACTTCTATGTTGTTGCAACTGGCTTACAGGACTGTGAAAAGACCTTCTGGTATTCTGGGTGATGTGTTGATTCAGGTAGGGAAATTTGTGTTCCCTTCAGATTTTGTGATCTTAGACTGCAAAATGGATGAAGTAATTCCCATAATTTTGGAAAGTTCGTTCTTAACTACTAGGAGATCTCCCATTGATTGTGAGCCTTAGGAGCTCAAGATGGGATTAAACAACGAAGAGATAAAATTCAATGTGCAGAAAATCTATGAGGCGACCAAGTGAATTCGCCAATTGCTCTCGTATTGATGTCGTGGATGTAATTGTAGAATCTGATGATGAGATGCTAACTATTAAGGACCCCCTAGTTATATGTCTGATGAATTTAGATGAGGTGAATGGAAAATAACTGGCAGAATGGGTGTTGGCGTTAGAGGGCAGAGGGTTCTGGGATAAAACTCTTGAATTTGAGCCGTTACACTTAGAAAATAGAGAAACTCTTCCAGCTAAGCCATCCATTTAATAACCACCAAAGCTGGAATTGAAGCCATTGCCAGCCCATCTCAGGTATGAGTTCTTTAGACCTGACTCCACATTACCCATTATTATCTCATCCAGTTTGTTACATGTGCAGTCACAACAACTCTTGCACATACTTAAGGAGTGTAAGACTTCCATTGGGTGGACCATGACAGACATTAAGGGGATCAACCCCGCCTACTGTATGCATAAAATTCTACTGGAAGAGGGACACAAACCTTCAAGGGAACATCAAAGAAGGTTGAACCCCAATATGAAGGAAGTGGTGAAGAGAGAAGTGATAAAGTGGTTAGATACAGGAATCATCTTGCCAATATCTTACAGCAGTTGGGTTAGCCTAGTGCAATGTGTGCCTAAGAAGGGTGGCATTTCGGTGATAAAAACGATAACAATGAATTGATCTCAACACGAACCGTCACGGGCTGGAGAATTTGTATGGACTACAGAAAGTTAAATCTAGCCACCCGGAAAGACCACTTCCCACTTCCCTTCATTGATCAGGTGCTAGGCATATTGGCATGGAGGTCACACTTCTATTTTCTATATGGTTACTTAGGGTACAATCAAATCTCCATTGCACCAGAGGACAGAGAGAAGATCTCATTCACTTACTCGCATTTATGTCTTTCGGAGAATGCCCTTTGGCGTATGCAATTCACCCGCCACATTCCAAAGGTGCATGATGGCCATATTCACTGACATAGTAGAGGACATAACGGAGGTATTCATCTCAGTGGTAGGTAACTAAATTGATAAGTGTCTTATAAATCTGACTCGTGTGCTGAAGCGGTGTATTGAGACTAACATGGTTCTCAACTGGGAGAAGCATCACTTCATGGTACAAGATGACATAATCTTGGGGCACCGAGTGTCAAGTAAAGGAATTGAGGTGGATCGCGCTAAAGTTGACGTGATAGTAAAGCTGCCACCTCCAACTTCAGTCAAACCAATCAGGAGTTTCCTCGGGTATGCCGGTTTTTACCGGAGGTTCACAAGAGACTTTTCAAAAATTGCCAACCCTCTCTGTAAGTTTTTAGAAAAAGATCACCCCTTCATGTTTTCTGATAATTACAAGGTAGCATTCGAGGAGCTGAAAAAGAGGTTAGTCATAGCACTAATCATTATTGCCCACTGGGAGCGGTAATCTGAACTCATATATGATGCCAGAGACTATGCAGTAGGGGAAATGCTGGGACAACGAAAGACAAACTAATGCATCCAATCTACTATGCAAGTAGAACACAGAGTGAGGCCCAGCTAAACTACACCGTGACAGAGAAGGAGATGTTGGCGGTGGTGTTTGCTTTGGATAAATTTAGATCATACATGATGTACTCTAAGGTAATTGTATACACTGACCATGTAGCTCTCAGGTACTTGATTGAGAAGAAGGAATCTAAACCATGCCTAATTTGTTGGGTGTTGTTACTCCAAGAGTTCGACCTTAAAATTCGTGACCGTAAGGGCATCGAAAATCTAGTCGTTGATCATCTATCATGACTTGAGGGAGTTGGAAATTCAAATGAGGTTGAGGATATTATGTAAACCTTTCTAGATGAGCAACTACTCGCGGCCAGTCTTGAGGAAGCGGTATAGTATGCAGACTTTGCAAACTACCTGGCGTGTGGCATAGTTCCTTATGATCTTTCCTCAGTACAAAAGAAAAAATTTTATCGTGACTATCGCATATATTATTGGAATGAACTTATCTATTTCACATATATGTTGATAATATGATCTGGAGGTGTGTCACCGAGATAGAACAATCTTCTATTTTGCAGGCATGTCATGCATCAGTATATGGAGGGGATTTTAAAGGAGTCAAGATATCTGCGAAATTGCTAGAGGCCGGTTTCTTTTGGCCAAAAGTGTTCAAAGATGCTCACCAATGGGTGAAGGGTTGCAATGAATGTCAGCAACTCAGGAACATTTCCCGTTGCCATGAGATGCCCATGAACATGATTCAAGAGGTGGAAGTGTTTGACATTTGGGGGATTGACTTCATGGGACCTTTTGTCAGCTCCTCCGGCAATAAGTACATACTTTTTGCTATAGATTATGTGTCCAAATGGGTAAAAGTTGCAGATTTTCCCACCAATGATGCAAGAATAGTGGTGGGGTTTTTGAAGAAGAACGTATTTGCCCGTTTGGCACACCGAAAGATATTATCAGTGACGGAGGCACCCATTTCTATAATCGAGCCTTTGAGAAGTTGCTAGCAAAGCATGATGTGAGCAACAAGGTGGCAATATCGTATCATCCGCAGACAAGTGGGCAGGTGGAAGTGTCCAATAGAGTGATAAATAGTGTATTGACCTAGACATTGAACACCACAAGAACTGATTGGGCGAAAAAGCTAGATGATGAACTCTGGGCTTATAGAACTACTTTTAAAACACCAATTGGTATGTCACCATATAAGTTGGTGTTTGGGTAGGCTTTTCACTTCCCAGTGGAACTTGAACACAAAGCTTGGTGGGCACTAAAACAGTTGAACCTAGACATTGAGGTTGTGGGCACAACAAGAATCGAGATTAAGGTTATTCCCGGGAAAGATCAAGTCACGATGGTCTGTTCCATTTCGGGTGATCGAAGTATTCCCTTCAAGGGCCATGATACATTTCCTCGAAGAAAGACTTTCACACAATTAGAGTCCATGGGCAGATATTGAAGCTATACATGGGCATGAAAGAACTACAGGAAGTATCAGAGATCCACCTGACGGAACCCTAGAGGTTGAGCGAGCCTTAAATGCACTTGTCTGCATCCTGTCGCGACTTTAAATCAGGCGTTGCGTGGGAGGAAACCCACAAAGTGTTCTCTTCTGTAACTTCTTATTTTGAAAAAACAGGGCAGCACTGCAACCGCGGCAAAACTGCAGCAAGACCGCGGTGAAAGGCAAACATTCTGCCTCGAATTACTTAACCCACCACGGTCACAGTAGGACCATGGTGAGATGTAAACTTTCTGCCCCAAATTATTTAACCCACCGCGGTCGACCGCGATGGGTACCAGGTTTGTTTCTTTTAATTTTTTTTACCTCCCTCTTTCTTTTTCTTCTTTTTTTATTTTTCTAACCCCCGCCCCTAAACACACTGTGAGCACGTGATTTTTTCCCTATATGAATCACTCCCATAGTTTCAAAACAAAATAATTGCTTTTCTTTATTTGCAACTTTATGGATTTTTTGGGCATATTTTGTTAATTATTTGCATTTGTCTGTACACTGTTATCTTTTGTTTAATTAATGAAAAGTACAAAAAGAAGGTGTTGAACGTGCATTTAGGAGTTAATTTTACATTTTTATAATCGTTTAGTAATTAAGTTGTTATAAATAAAAGAAACTCACCAAAAAATAGGTTAATTTGCATTTTTGCATTCTAAATTTCAATTTGGAGTAATTTTCTTTTAATTGTTTGGTTAATTTATTTTGATAATTATCATCTAGGATTAATTAGTATATTTAGGTCAATTAGGTCTTAGGAATTAATTTAGATTTTTATTAGTATTTTGAAAAAAAGAAGAAAAACAACAAAAAGAATCAATTTTGAAAAAAAAAAGAAAGAAAAGATTTGGAAAAGGAAGAGAGAACATATTTTATAGTTGGGCCAAAATTCACCCAAATCAGTCCAAAACCCCACTCATATCCGGTCCATGCTCTCCCCAACCCGGTCCAATCCCCCTAATAGCCCCAAAACGGTGTCGTTTGGATTGAATAGATCTTAACCGTCGAGGTTGTAAGATCTAACGACTCAGAAGCCGGGTTTGTTAAATATATATATGTCCTGATGCCCCCTACCCCCTCTCTCACTCCCCTCATTCATCTCTTCAGAGACCAACCATACACCACCGCCCTTCGCCTAACACCGTCGGCGAAAAGTCTCCAAATGCTCCCAAAAATACAACACCACACTTGCTCCTTCTCCCTTTCCAAATGTGACCTCGATTTTTCTCAAATCCCCGTCAATCATCTTGAATATCCATTTGAAATGTCGCTGCTCCGCCGTGTACGGTGGCACCGACGTCAAACGATCTCAAATTAACACCAAACGGCCACCGGACCTCCTTTATCCCAAATCCATAGGTCCCTTCCCTCAAATATTCTCCAAGTGTCTCGAATCCTAAATCAAAGAACTCAGGCCAAACCTCACTACTACCAAACCACCCCAAATTAATACCAAATAGCTTCCTTATCTTCCTCAGGACAAATCCATAAGTGGTTTCCTTCGAACGTCGCTGAAGTGGCTCGAAGGTTAGATCAAAAATCTGACTAGGAAGCCATAGCCTATGCATGAAGACTTCGAGGGTTCAACATAAATTTTAAGGTAAGATTTCTATTTTTCTTTATTTATTTATTACATTTTATTTCTTTCTTCTTCATCTTGATTCTATATGACGGTTCGTTAATGCTTAGCTCAATTTCAAGATAGGGCATCAGTTTGGTTTAATTAAATGGTGTTAGTAGATTTATTAGTTTAAGGTTATCATGTCAAATTTCGTTAGGTCAAGGTTTACAAGTCTAATTGGTTTTCAGTCTTTGTTTGAAATTAAACTGTAAGATTTTAGTCATGATTGATTGAATTGTTTGATTAACTTCTTAATAACTTAATCAATTGCTGAGTTCACTGTTGATTCCTTCCCAAAATCGAGTCCAATAGGTTTCAGTTCGATAATTTATTCTATGATCATCTATTTTTCATTTAGTTTTTACTTGCTTTTTCGAATAATTCCGCTTAATTGGGAAAATCTCAAAAAGGTTTTAGGCGTCTAAATATCAAAAGAAAACTACTGTTTTATTGAAAAGAGAGAGATTGAATTGGAGAGAAAAAATCCAAAAAAAGGAACATTCTACTGTTTCACTGATTCCATTGATATTTCGTATTCTTTTCAAAGCCTGAAAATAGTAGCTCTTCATTGCGGGACTGAAAATGATTTAAATCTGATTTTAAGTTGGGTTTGAAGTTTGGTGGACCAATTTACTGTTCTATTGGTCTGGGTCGATTTCACTGCTAGATTTTGCTCAAATCTGAGGTTAATCTCTTCTGTTGTTGCTGTTGGCCTCTTACCCTTTATTTTCTTTCATCCCAGGTATGATTCAACCCTCGTGGGTGCACTTAAACATGTAAATTGAATCCTGATTTGGAAGGAAATGCATATGGCAACTGCACTAACTCTACTGTTATTTTGCCCTCCATTCAATCTATATTCTTTTCCTTTCTGAAATTTAAATTCGTGTACTCTCCAAAAATGGATTGTAATTATTTTGATCATGTTGGTTATGAAGTAATCTCCATTTGGTCTGACTGTTAGATTCTCTTCTAGTGTTGTACATGGTGATTGATTAGTATGAAGTAGTCCATAATCACTGTTGAATTGACCGTTAATTAAGTCGATTAACCATGACTGTTAGCTGCTAGAAGAGGTGCTAGACATTGTGTGTAGTTTGCCTAGTTCATGGGTGCTGAAGACTGGATATGCTTTTAGCTCAATTAGGGTGAACATTTGAAGTCATTTGGGTTGTTATATGTGAACCTGTGCGTTCTTTAAGAATCTGGATTTGCTTCTGACGCTTGTTTCTTTTGCATTGTTTGGGTTGTGGCTTGAGAGTGAGGCATAAAAGCTTAGTTCATTAATTTTAATTTGATACTTAGTAAAGATAAGAGATTTAATAATGAATTTAAGTCTGAGATCCAAACATGAGTGTTACATATTATTGCTTGAACTTCATATGCTAATCCAGGGTAAAACCGGATATTTGCTACAAGAGAACCAATTGTCGATATAGCTAATTTTGATCCATGATTGTGATTTAGGGTGTAAACTAGAATTACTATGTTAGCAGAATGTTTGGTGTGGTAGTTGTTGACTTGAAATTACCGATTTTTGATCTCTTGCTTGATAATTCTGTTAAGCTCAGAAAAATGTGTTTGTCGTTGTATTTCATGCGAAAGCAGCGCGTATGGGAGATTTTGGGTTACAAAAACTTTGAATGTAAATTACCATAACAAAGAAAAGTTTTCACTGTTGATTCACCTTTCTTCTCGTTTTGGGTTTACATATGTGCATTAGATATACTAGAATAATGACCATTGACTTGTTTGGTTAATATGGGTTGGGGTAAGTAATTAATTTTGGTTGCATAATGAATTCCCTTAGAAAAATACAATTCAGTTATGTATAGCATGCTTTCGGGGAAATAGGACAGTTTAACAAGGACAAAAACTAGCACTCTATCCACGCTACTTCTATAATTCAAAGGTCTTGCAATAATCTCAAATTTAGGAAAAAATAATGATGAACATCCGTAGTTTGCTTTAGTTGAGTGTAGTATTAGAAAATAAATCGAGGCGTGCCTGGAAGAATAAGATCCCAAAACCCATGTCCCTCGCTTAATTAATCTCGAATCCTTAGAAATCGAGGTGTGCCATTAGCAAACTTTCTATGCCCTCGCAAAGTTGCTAACGTGTAATTGCTTTAAGTGCATTAGTTTAATAATTTACCTTTCCTAACTACGGGTGTGCATTTATGTAACCCAAATCTAAATCATAACAATGTTGAAATATGTCAAAAACGGCAGGTGCATTTATGTGACGTAGTTCGAGATGTGTTTTGATGACGATGCAATATTCTTTACAAATTAAATAAAAAGCATTTAAAGTTAAATTAGCACACAAGTATAAATGCATTAATTCAGATAATTAAAGCCGAATATAACAGTTGAGCGACCGTGCTAGAACCACAGAATTAGAGAGTGACCAACACCTTCTCCCAGGTTAACAAAATTCCTTACCTGGATTTCTGGCTCGCAGACTGTATACAGAGTCAAACTTTCGGGATTTAAACCGGTGACTTGGGACATCATAAATTATCCCAAGTGGCGACTCTGAAATTCTCAAATATATAAATCTCGTTTCGATTGTCCTTTAATTGGATAAAAGTCATTTATCTACACCCTTCGCCAGGTTGTAGTGTTAAAAAGGCGGTGTGACAGCTCTGGCGACTCTACTGGAGATCGAACCCTGAATCTCTGGTTCAGGGTTCAAATATATTATTTGAACTGTATATCAATTGCTGTGAAACCCTTCCCCTCTCATCTTTGGGGATGTGCTCGCTTGTCGAGATTCCCTATTCTGTTAGCGTCATACCTTAAAATAAGAAAGACGCTCGGACAAGTTACAAAGCCGAATGGCCTTTTGGTTCCCGGTACATAGCCCCCTCCTCGACTCGAGTTGTACGTTCGGGTACACATTCTAGAACATATACCCAGGTTTTAAATGTAGAATAACTTAACCTCATGCCAGATCCCTAGTAGGAACGCTTCTTGGCATCATGCATTTGACTTAGGGGACATCAGTCACTGGACCTTATTTGCTTCTGATGGGTCTCCGTAGTATCCAACCTTATGCTCCATATAGAGTGTCAAGACAATTAGGGAGGTGCCAAATGATTCCCAGGGATAAGGACATCAGTCACCAGGTGGTCGATATTAGTCCTAATGATCAGTTTCTGAAGCAGTGGTCCATCAAATTTGGAGCGAATGTCAATACTTGACGGCTGACACTCGAGTACGCGACTCATATAAGGGCGAGGTTGCACCAGGGTACCTTGCTTGGTGTAAGAAAGAAATTAAGTTCGGAAGGCCGACAAAGAGGCCACATCTCCAAGAATTCGCTAAGGCATCACAAGAACAATGGAAATGGTTAGCCAAGAAAATGAGTACAGGGCCATGATAGGGAAATTGGAAAAGCAAGTCAAACACCTCAATTTGAAAATGGTTTGCAAGCTGCGGCAGATGAGGGAGAAAAGAAAAGACTAGCCAAAGAAAACAAAGGGTTGTGAGCCCAAATTCAGAGAACGAAAACAGCCTCGGAGAATCTCTCCAGGAGTGTGAAAGAGAAAAGCTCATAGACAATTTGAGGCGATAAGTAGCAGAATATGGCTTTGACTTGAATAAAGTAGAGGGTGAGCTGTCCAGGGCCTGAAAACAATTGGCCAAAAATACGGAAGAACGAGCCGTCATGATTGAACAAGTAAAGAAGAGACATGACAACAAGGCTGCTGGGTTGAATAAAAAGGTCATCACGGTTGAAAACAAAATAGCCGAGCAAGCCAGGGACTTCAAGGCTGGGAGAGAACATTGTTACGCAGCAATAACATGATTGGGAAAAGATTTGTAGCAACTCCAAGAGCTGAATCGGGTAGCTAAAAGAACTTTGGAGGCAAGAGCCCAGCAAATTGGACGATTGCTGCAAGAAAAAGGTGCTATAAGAGAGAGGGTACAGATGATCGCTGACTACATCTCCACAAAGTGCAGCGACTGTGAGGACATGACAAGATCAATGTTCTTTGCCACGGCCATGACCTTTGTTCGTCAAGTAGTGGAAGACCTTCATCACCTCCAAGGGGATTTAGCATGCAAGCCTACGGCGAGACCGAATGATGTCCCCCGGCCCATGAGCATTAGATACTTTGATGTATTCATGATTGTTCAAATCTATTGGTCCATTTGAGAGTCTGTATTTTTCTTTTATTCAAAGATTGTCGAGTGAGTCATTTTCATTTTAAGCCAAAGTCTGTTGTTTCCAGTTGAGTCGAAGTTTGTAATATTCCTTTAGTATATGTAATCAAATGCTTTACTTTATGAAAATTGAAAATTCCAAAAAAAATATTTTCTGTATTTATTTACCAGAATTATGCTCGGTATGATTCATGCGGGATCATGATACGTCGGCAATCTCCATAGGATTCAACCATAAATAAATAAAGAAAAGGAAGACAAAGGGAGGAACATGAGAGAAACAGTGGTAAAATAATGAAACGAACGATGTAGGCAAAAAAAATTGAGAGGAAATAAGAAAAAGATAAAAAAACAAAAGTGAAAATAAAGATGACACATGATAAGAGGCGGGATGATGCAAGCAATCACGTTTGTGCATCATAGAAACGGATAACTTCTTAGGTGCATTCATCCCCAAATATATGGCCACCTATGTGTTGAAACCTAACCACTAACCAGTGTTAGTGTTGCCTTTCCAGTACCAGCCAGGTGGTTAGTTCTTGTGGCATTCTGGCAACCCACTCCTACAACACTCGGTCTAAGAGCAAGCAAATCATGGCCAATCAAGAAATCGATGCCAGCATCATTGGCCCCTCGAAAGAGGTAGAGGAATTGGACGTTAATGCAATGAAAGAGGAAATGTATAAACAAAAACACCAAATGGCTGAGATGTATCAGGCATGGGTGAGAGGGCAGCTACCACCAACCTATCCTACTAGTCCGACCTTCATCCTACCAATGGCCCGATCATGCTCAATGGTACACTTGGGATGATCTAGCACAAGCATTCGCCTGTCACTTTCAATATAATCTTGAAATTGTCCCGGATCGTCTGTCTTTGACAAAAATGGAAAAGAAACATAATGAGAGCTTCAGAGAATACGGTTTTCGTTAGAGGGAACAAGCAGCGAGGGTCGACCCCCCAATGAAGGAGAGTGAAATGGTAGATTATTTCTTGCAAGCTTTGGAGCCTACATATTTTGGTCACCTGGTGCTAGCTGTGGGTAAATCCTTCAACTAGGTGGTTAAAATGGGAAGTATGGTCGAGGAAGTACTCAAATCCAACAAGATCATGAGTTACTCTGCAGTCAAAGCAACCACTCAGGATATCAAAAGTGGGACCAGGGGAGCATTTGAAAAGAAGAAGAAGGAAGAAGTAGTGACAATTGAGTCAGAGACTTGGTTCAGGCCCAGGGCTCCATCCCATTACAACCAACCCCGTCCTCACCACCAAACATACCCAGATACTCCATATGGCCAACCATAACATTACTATCCTCCATTAGAACCCTATTTCTCAGTCCATCATGCAAAAGTATATATCCAATCTCCCGCCCATGCACAATGGAGTGCGCCAGCTCCATAAAGTAATTACCCAGCTCACCCAAATAATACCCTCCAAGAGCTTACCAGCAACCCTCGAGACCCGCTTTTCGGGCCAACCAAGCTTTGACAAATGAGAAAATATAGAAGAAGAAAACTTTCACGCCATTGGGAGAATCTTATAACATCCTGTTCCACAAATTCAAGCAGCTAGACATGTTGAGGCCGATCGAAGCGAAGTTTCCAAACCATCCTCCAAGGAATCTGGATCACTCTGTTAGTTGTAAGTATTGTTCTTACGCCCCGGGGCATGATACCGAAAAGTGTTGGCATCTGAAGAACGCCATACAAGAACTTATTGATTCACACCGGATTGAGGTGCAAGTTCTGAAAGACCTAACATTAACCAAAACCCGTTTCCAACTCATCATAAGACAAATATGATTGAGATAGTGGACAAAGGATGACAGCCTAAAAAGCCCTTACAAACTGTAATGATGATCAAATCTAGTGAAGTCAAGCCAACTGAGAATGTGAACGGTGAGAAGTTAGTGATCAAGATGAAGGAAATAGATAGCAAACCTATTGTGCTGGTTTAGGGGGAGTCATCCAGCATGGTTGCACTAAAACAGGAAAAACCAAGTGGTAGTGCACGGGGCAACTAGGGAACCCGTCATAGTTTTGGAAGGCGCTCGCATAGAGCTTGTCATCGTAAAATCAATAATTCTGCTGCCAATCGTCAACAGAAAAGCCATTCCTTGGAGATATGAACAAGCAATAGTGATGTACAAAGGGAATGAAGTTAGAGAAGAAGTTTGTGAAGCCCAGGGTTTGACCCGGTCACGGAGATACTTCGCCCATGAGGAGTTAAAGAAAAGTAGGATCTCCAATGATAACACAGAATCGGTGAAGAAAGCTGGCAGAAGAATTCCAAAAGAAAATGAAAATGCAAGACTACTCCATTATAGAGCAATTGAGGAAAACACCGGCTCGGATCTCCTTGCTCTCCTTGTTAATCCATTCAGATGAACGTCGCCGAGCGTTGATGAAAATTTTGAACAAGGCCCATGTTCATGAGAAGATAATAGTGAATCACTTGGAGAAGATTGCAAACAAGATATTTGAGGTAAATCGATTCACTTTCTCTAATCGGGCCCTTTATTTGACTGTGAAGTATGAAGATGCTGTGGTCACCCAAGTTCTAGTGGATAATGGGTCCAGCGCGAACATTTTCCCTCTCTCCACCCTGAACAAGTTGAATATAGACGATGAAAGGATCCACAAGAATAACATTTGCGTTCAAGGGTTCGATGGCGGAGGCAAAGACTTAGTGGGGGATATAGTGCTGGAGCTGGCAATAGGTCCCGTTGAGTTCACCATGGAGTTTCAAGTGCTGGATGTGGTAGTTTCTTATAATCTGTTGCTGGGGAGACCCTAGATTCACACCGGTAAGGCAGTGCCGTCTACCTTGCACAAGATGGTGAAAGTTGAATAGGATCAACAAGAAATAGTGGTGTACGGCGAAGATCATATGCATGCTCACACTGATGCTATCGTGCTCTTCATTGAAGCAGATGATGATAAAGGGCCCTAGGTGTATCAAGTTCATGACACGGTAACAGTAGAGAACGTCCCAGAAGGGGAGCATGTTCCAACACCAAGGTTAGCTACTGCAGTGGTTATGGCGGCGGTTGAAATGCTAAAGAATGGATTTGTTCCTGGAAAAGGTTTGGGGGCCTCACTGCAAGGTATCACGCAGCCGGTGTCTCTTTCCCCGAACCTAGAAACTTTTGGTTTGGGGTTCAGGCCAACAAGTGCAGATATCAAGACATCAATAAAGATGAGAAATAAAGTATGGGCCCTCCCTAAGCCGGTGCCTCGCCTCTTCAAATCATTTGAGAAACCTGACGCCAAGAAGTGTTTGACAACAACGAGTGCCAATACTGTTGTTGACCCTGTCAAAGAGATACTCGAGAGGTTTGAAAAGTTGTTTGAAAATGTGAACATGGTGGAGGCCGGGAAGGGATCAAGCAAGACAAATGTGTAGTTTGTGGGACCCCGTGCAAAAGTCAACAACTGGGAAGCTACTCATATTCCCACTCGGAAGGAGTCTTAGTAGTCGGCTTTGATTTTTATTTCAGTTTAATCTGTATTATCTCTACGGTTGTAATTCAGATGTTATGTTCCGTCCATTTGGATGTGTAAAACCTATTATCTTTCCAATTTTCAATGAAATGCAATTTCCCATTCTTTAGTACTAATAGCTTTTATTTTTTTTCTTTGATTTTCTTTCCTTTCTTGTATAGTTATTTTTTATGCTGGCTTAAATGATCTGGCATGCATAAGGACTCTTCAACCCAGTCTTAAAAATGGGTCTAATTCAGAAGTAATAATACAAGAAATAGAACATGAGGATGAGTCGGAATATGATGAGGAAAGGGGATTGGATGAAATTAGTAAAACGTTGAGCCATTTTGATAAAGAAACCCAAGGAAAACCTGAGCGATACAGAGGCGGTCAATTTAGGGGACCCAGATAACATTAGAGAATAAAAATAAGTGTCCATCTAGAGCCACAACTTAGGGGAGAAATAATTGAAGTGCTACTTGAATACAAAGATGTTTTTGCATGGTCTTACGATGATATGCCCGGGTTGAGCACTGACTTGGTGGTTCACAAATTGCGCACCGACCCAGCCTGCCCTTTTGTCAAACAAAATTTGAGGAAGTTTAAAACTGATGTGAGCGTGAAAATCAAAGAGGAAATTACCAAGCAATTTGAGGCCAAGGTTATCCAAGTCGCGTGATATCCCACCTGGTTAGCCAATATTGTACCCGTGCTCAAGAAGGACGGTAAAACTAGGGTGTGTATCAATTATCATGACCTCAACAAAGCAAGTCCAAAAGACAACTTCCCATTGCCAAACAACCACATATTGATTGATAATTATGCAAAACATGATATTGCGTCGTTCGTGGATTGTTACACAGGTTACTACTAGATCTTGATGGATGAGAAGGATGTGGAGAAAACATCATTTATCACACCATGGGGAACGTATTGCTACATAGTCATGCTTGTTGGTCTGAAGAACGCTGGGGAAACCTATATGAGGGCTATGACAAACATATTTCACGATAGATACATAAGGAGATTGATGTCTATGTGGATGATGTAATTGTGAAATCCAGAAAGCAATCTAACCATGTCAGAGACCTGAGTAAATTCTTCTAGAGGCTCTACAGGTATAATCTCAAACTCAATCCAGCGAAGTGCGCATTTGGGGTCCCCTCAGAGAAGTTGCTAGAGTTCATAGTCAGCCGCCGAGGCATTGAGCTATATCCATCGAAGATCAAAGCCATACAAGAAATGCCTCCTCCGAGGAACAAAACAGAGGCGATGAGTCTGTTAGGGAGATTGAATTACATCATTCGATTCATTGCGTAGCTCACGACAACCTGCGAGCCCATCTTTAAGTTGTTGAAAAAGGATGTTGAGGTTAAATGGGCGGGAGAGTGATAGGAGGATTTTGATAAAATAAAAGAATATATGTCGAACCCACCGGTGTTGGTCCCGCCGGAACCAGGAAGGCCCTTGATCTTATATTTACAGTCTTGGACAACTCATTCGGATGCGTGTTGGGTCAGCACGATGTCACCGAGGGAAAAGAGCAGGCCAAATACTACCTCAGCAAGAAATTTACAGCCTACGAGATTAAGTATACTCATCTTGAGAAGACGTGTTGTGCCCTGACTTGGGTAGCCCAGAAGTCGAAACATTACTTATCATCATATACCACTTACCTCATCTCACGTCTGAACCTGCTGAAGTACATTTTTCAGAAGCCCATGCCCACGGGGAGGCTTGCAAAGTGGAAAATCTTGTTCATTGAGTTCGACATTGTCTACCTAACTAGGAATGTAATGAAAGCACAGGCATTGGCTGACCATTTGGCCAAGAATCCGGTAGACGAAGAATATGAACTTTTAAAAACATACTTCCCGGATGAGGAAGTAATGCATATTGATGAAACGGAATAGGGCGAGAAGCCGGGATGGAAATTATTCTTCGGTGGGGCCGCCAACTTGAAAGGCATCGGGATAGGAGCGGTACTCATTTCTGAAACAAGGCATCATTACCCCGTGACAGCTCAGCTCCACTTTTATTGTACCAACAACATGGAAGATATGAGGAATGCATCTTGGGCTTGAGGTTAGCAGTAGACATGGGTGTCCAGGAAGTTTTGGTCTTGGGAGACTCGGACCTTCTAGTACACAAAATTCAAGAGGAGTGGGAAACAAGAGATTTAAAGGTCATACCATACTGGCAATGCCTGCATGATCTTTGTCAACGATTCCGGTCAATAGAGTTCAGGCATATCCCAAGAATTCACAACGAGGTTGCTGGTGCCTTAGCTACTTTGGTGTCAATGTTACATCATCCGGATAAGGCTTATGTTGACCCAATACATATCTAGGTTCATGATACACATGCTTACTGTAATACGGTAGAAGAAGAGCTTGACGTTGAACCTTGGTTCCATGACATCAAAGAATATATCAGGATGGTCGTGTATCTAGTACAGGCCACAAGCGATAAGAAGAGAACAATCCGTCGCCTATCAAGCAGATGTTTCTTCAGTAGGGGGATATTATTCAAAAGAACGCCGGATCTTGGGTTGTTGAAATGCGAAGATGCTGGACAGGCTACAACCATCATGAATGAGGTACATTCTGGAGTATACGGGCCACACATGAGCGGATATGTTTTGGCAAAGAAGATTCTACTGGCAAGGTATTATTGGCTCACCATGGTGCGAGATTATTTCAGTTTCGTGTAAATGCCATCAATGTCAGGTGCATGGAGACTTGAATCACTCCCCGCTATCTCAATTGCATACAATGTCTGCACTATGGCCCTTTGTTGCTTGGGGCATGGATGTCATCGGGCCCATCGAGCCAGCAGCTTCCAACAGACACATGTTCATCCTGGTGGCTATTGATTATTTCACCAAGTGGGTTGAAGCTAAAACTTTCAAGGCAGTGACCAAGAAAGTTGTGGTCGACTTTGTGCATTCAAATATCATTTGTCGGTTTGGAATCCCAAAGACGCTCATCACTTATAATGGAGAAAATCTCAATAGTCATTTAATGAAAGAGGTATGTCAGCAGTTCAAGATTGTACATCGCAATTTAACCCCATGCTGCCCCAAGGCGAATGGAGCAGTCGAGGTAGCCAATAAGAAAATAAAAATCATACTTTGAAAAATGGTGGAAGGGTCCAGGCAATGGCATGAGAAGCTACCCTTTGCATTGCTAGGCTATCGCTCCACTATTCGCACTTCAGTAGGGGCAACTCTATATTTGTTAGTGTATGTCACAGAAGCAGTAATCCAGTCTGAAGTTGAAATCCTGTCCCTTTGGATTGTCGTTGAAGCAGAAATTGATGATGAAGAATGGGTCAAAACCCGTCTGGAGCAATTGAGTCTGATCGATGAGAAAAGATTAGAAGCAGTATGTCACGGCAAATTATATCAACAGAGAATGGCCAAAGCATATAACAAGAGAGTGCCCCCAAGAAGGTTTGAAGTGGATCAGTTGGTATTGAAACGCATCCTCCCGCATCAGGTAGAGGCAAAGGGCAAGTTCGCCCCAAATTGGTAAGGACCGTTTGTCATGTTAAGAGTGTTGTCCAATGGAGCCTTGTACCTAACTGATGTGGGAGGCCAGTGCGTAAAAATGGCCATCAATTTAGATGCAGTTAAGAGATACTATGTATGATTTTCTTTTGTTCAAATCAATGTCTATACTTGGCATATTTGCTTGTACTTGGCATGTTTTAGAGATTAAAATGACGAAGACATGTCGGCTATTTAAACACTTTACCATTTGCTAACCTTTTTGAGCTTTAATTACCTTCTTTTCATACCCTCATTTGGAATCAGTAACAAAAGTCAGAAACGCAAGTGTGAGAAGGCACTGGAGGAAAGGAAGGGAAAGAATGAAAAGAATGGAAAAAACAAAAAAACAAGAAAAGAAAAGAGGAAAAGAAAAAAAAAGCAAAAACAAAACAAAATAAGAAAAAAAAAAGGAAAAGAGAAGGAAACAAGAAAAAGAAAAGGAGGGAAGAAGAAAAGAAAAGGAAAATAGGCAAACAATAACAAAAATGAGGAATCGGCAGGAACTACGTTTGACCTAATTCTTTTTTAAAGAATACGTAGACAGTCTCACGGCTCGATCATATTCAAATATAATTCAAAGGCCCCAAGCAAGAAACTGGGGCCGAAATTGTGCTTGTTATAATAAATTGGATTACGAAATTTGTAAATTTTGAACCCATAGGAATTATTTTGAGCCTTGTATACCCTTTCTGTCTAACTTTATCCAAAAGCTAGCATCGCGGTCCAAAGAAAGACCTTATAATCAATCTTTAAGAAATGCCGAGTCAAGCAAGAAGAGGTGGGCCATACCCCGAGACAACACTTTAGTTCAAGCAGGAAAATAATTAAAATGAGAGAGTCTTATTGGTGAAAACCCTCACGGGCACCGTAAGGTGATGAGAGCTGAGAGAAATGAAAATGAGAGAGTCAAATCGGTGAAAATCCTTACGAGCACCATAAGGAGAAGGCAAGGCAAGAAGCAACAACTGGAAAAAGGGTTGTTGGTAGAAATCCATTCGGAACACTATAAGTCAAGAAAAGTTAGGGTTTGGTTAAAGAAATTGGGTCAAAAATGGTCACAACAACACAGCATGGCAACCGAAGGCTGATCATCTGAACATACTGGGTCGACTAAGCCGAAGTGCATGTCATGATCATGAAAACAAGTTGTTCCTTCACAGATAAGTTTCTTTTCTTCTCATATCAATGGTCGCCAAATTGGGAATTCTTTTATTCTAAAACAAATAAGAGTCATTGCATTTCATTTTCTTTCACGTCTCCAAAGTCATTTTGTTTAAGCAAACAGGAGAGAAATTTCAAAGCTTACTACCAGCTCCCGAATGGCAAAGCACATGCCGGTCAAAAAAGCAACAAAGGCAGCAAAAGTTGAAACAACAAAGGGAAGGATCCACAGAAGTTTCGTTAGTAAACGGATTTGGTAATCTCAGGGAGGATGCAAGGATCTTGGAAAAAGGGTCAGAAGTGCAACACAATAACGAGGAAGCAAAGTAAGGCCATAAGAGCTCGGGGGTCAGCCGAGCATAGTACACTGACGCAGTAATCTCAGGAAATATGTAAGAGTTCTGGTGAAAGTGTCATAAGTGTAACACAATTTGGGGGAGAAAAGTAAGGCCATAGGGTTCGGGGGGGTCAGCAGATCAACTCAAGCAACTCATCATCAGTGCGGGAAATTAAACATAACGGAACACGACAGTGGAAGGCCATTTCAACAAGAATGCCGCAAGCTAACCACCACTTTTCAAGCTGACAAATTTTCTTTGATTGACATAGGGGCAGAAAATTTTGGAAGATCCCAAGGGAAGTCCTCCACAGGGGAATGCAGGCACATGACAGGTATAATCAATATCTCAGGACCCTCCTAGAGAAGGGGACTTAGTAAAAGTCAATAAGGAACACAATCCGAAGTAAATATTCTCCCCAGCAAGAGTCGTAGGACCCGCCTGAATAATGGGACAAAAATATAACTATCTATCTCCAGAAGAAACAACCGAGAGTTAAAATTGGCATTTAATTTGGAACCCTTAGGACCCTCCTGGAAAATGGAACTTATTTAATGGTTGGAGGTAATCATGAATAGCAAAGAGCATAAAGTGACTTGCAGGCTGAAATATGATTCAGTTAAGAGTTGTCAAGACCCTCCTGAAAAATGGGACTCAGCTTTAAAACTCAAACAGTCACGAGTAACATGGTCAGGCACAAATATTTCCCCAACAAGAGTCGTCAGGAACCGCCTGGATAATGGGATTTAATTGTAGGAGTTGTAAGGACCCTCATGGATAATGTGATGTATCTCTAAATACTAATCCTCAGCAGACACATTTTGTCACCTAGTTAAGAGTTGTCAGGACCCACCTGGATAATGGGAAGTAGCTTTAATCACCAGTCCTTAGTAGATCCCCAGCAGATATAACTTAGATAACAAGACATAGTGGAAAATAATACATTTTGAGAAACATAACCTAATCTTAAAGTTGCCATCAGTTAACAGTTGTCAGGATCCTCCTAGATAATTGGACTTGGCTTAAATTTTAGAAATATTTGGTAACACGATATTAACACTCATAGATGCATCCAGCACCAAACTGTGGCAGAAAGAATTTCTTTGTTTTGTTTGTTTTGTTGTGATCAGGTTTAAAGGCAAAAACCTCAAGGAATACATTTCAAATGTCAAGTTTTGGTAATCAGGCGCCACCTGGAGAACAAGGGAATACATTTCAAATTTCAAGCCGTGGTAATCAGGCGTCCACCTGCAGAACAAAGGAATACAATTCAAATTCAAAGTCTTGGTAATCAGGCGTCCACCTACAAAACAAGGGAATACATTTCAAATTTCAAGCTTTGGTAATCAGGCGTCCACCTGCAGAACAAGGTAATACATTTCAAATTTCAAGTTTTGGTAATCAGGCGCCTACCTGCAGAACAAGGGAATACGTTTCAAATTTCAAGCTTTGGTAATCAGGCGCCCACCCGCAGAAAAAGGGAATACATTTCAAATTTCAAGTCTTGGTAATCAGGCTCCCACCTGCAGAATAAAGGAATACATTTCAAATTTCAAGCTTTGGTAATTAGGCACCCACCTGCAGAACAAGGGAATACCTTCAAGTTGCAAGTTTTGGTAATCGGGCGCCCACCTGGAGAACAAGGAAATATTTTTCAAATTGTAAGCTTTGGTAATCAAGCGCCCACCTGGAGAACAAGGGAATACTTTTCGAATTTCAAGCTTTAGTAATCAGGCTCCCACCTCGAGAACAAGGGGATACTATTCAAATGGCAAGTTTTAGTAATCAGGCGCCCACTTGCAGAACGAGGGAATACATTTCAAATTTCAAGTTTTGGTAATCAGGCGCCCACCTGCAGAACAAGAGAATACATTTCAAATTTTGGTAATCAGGCCCCCACTGGAGAACAAGGAAATATAGTTCAAGCTGTTAGCAATCAGGCGCCCACCTGGATAATAAAGGAATACAGTTTAAGTTTTTAGCAATCAGGCACCCACCTGGATAACAAAGGAATACAATTCAAGTCTTGGTAATCAGGCACCCACTTGAAGAACAAGGGAACACAATTCGAGTTCAGCAATCAGGCACCCACCTGCAGAACAAGGGAATACATTTCTAATTTCAAGTCTTGGTAATTAGGCGCCCACTTGTAGAACAAGGGAATACATTTCAAGTTTCAAGTTTTGATAATCAGGCGCTCACCAGTAGAACAAGGGAATGCATTTCAAGTCCAACAATTCGGCATTTAACATAGAAGAAGAGAAAAATAGAAGTTTTACAGGAAGAAATACAAGTCAACAAGGCAACAAGAAGTTTTACAGGAAGAAATATAAGGCAACAAAGCAACAAGGATCAAGAGCAAGTCTAAGATATAGATAGGTTCTTTTGTAATTCATAGTTCATAGCTTAGTCTAGCTTCTTTTTACTTCACAAGGTGTAATAAGGGAGTTTAGTAGCACTAGCAACAACAACAGTGAGATTACAGCTTCGGTAGTCCCAACCACCAAGCACTCCTGAACTACACTGACCTGATTCCTATTTAGCTGAGGATATGTAGGTAGCCTCTGAAACAGGGTGTAGTCAAGCTTTTCAAAACATTTCTCACAGAGTATTCGAACGGGAAAAAGAGGGGCAGCTGTGAGCACGTGATTTTTGCCCTATATGAATCACTCCAATAGTTTCAAAACGAAATAATTTCTTTTCTTTATTTGCAACTTTATGGATTTTCGGGGCATTTTCCGTTAATTGTTTGCATTCGTCTGTGCACTGTTATCTTTTGTTTAATTAATGAAAAATACAAAAAAAAAAGTGTTGAACGTGCATTTAGGAGTTAATTTTGCATTTTTATGATTTTTTAGTAATTAATTTGTTAAATGAAAATCACCAAAAATAGGTTAATTTGCATTTTTCATTCTAAATTTCAATTTGGAGTAATCTTATTTTAATTGTTTTGTTAATTGATTTTGATAATTATCATCTAGGATTAATTAGTATATTTAGGTCAATTAGTCTGAGGAATTAATTTATATTTTTATTATTATTTTTATAAAAAAAATAACAAAAAGAATCAATTTTGAAAAAAAAGAAAGAAAAGATTTTGAAAAGGAAGAGAGATTAGATTTTATAATTGGGCCAAAATTCACCCAAATCAGTCCAAAAACCCACTCAGACCCGGTCCATGCTCGCCCCAACCCGGTCCAATCCGCTAATAGCCCCAAAACGACGTTGTTTGGATTGAATAGATCTCAAGCATCGAGGTTGTAAGATCTAACCGCACAGAAGCCGGGTTTGTTATATATTATATATATGTCTTAATCGCCGTCGCCGCCGACAAGTCTATAAATGCTCCAAAAAATACACCACCACACCTCCTCCTTCTCCCCTTCCCAAATCTAACTTCAATTTTTCTCAAATCCCCGCCAATCGTCTCGAATGTCCATTTGAAATGCTGGCTGCTCCACCTTGTACGGTGGCACCGACGCCAAACGGTCTTAAGTTAACACCAAACAGCCACCGTACCTCCTTCATCCAAAATCCATAGGTCCCTTCCCTCAAATATTCACCAAACGTCTCGAATCGTAAATCAAAGAACTCTAGCCAAACCATACTACCACCAAACCACAAAAAGGTTTTAGACGTCTAAATATCAAAAGAAAACTACTGTTTTATTGAAAAGGGAGAGATTGAAATGGAGAAAAAAAATCCAAAAGAAGGAACATTCTACTGTTTCATTGATTCCATTGATATTTTGGATTCTTTTTAAAGCCTGAAAATAGTAGCTCTTCATTGTGGGATTGAAAATGGTTTAAATCTGATTTTAAGTTGGGTTTGAAGTTTGATGGGTCAATTTATTGTTCTATTGGTCTAGGTCGATTTCACTGCTTGATTTTGCTCGAATCTGAGGCTACTCTCTTCTGTTGCTGCTGCTGGCCTCTTACCCTTTATTTTCTTTCATCCCAGGTATGATTCAACCCTCGTGGGTGCACTTAAACGTGTAACTTGAAGCCTGATTTGGAAGGAAATGCATATGGCAACTGCACTAACTCTACTGTTATTTTGCCCTCCATTCATTCTATATTCTTTTCTTTTCTGAAATTTAAATTCGTGTACTCTCCAAAAATGGATTGTAATTAGTTTGATCCTGTTGGTTATGAAGTAATCTCTATCTGGTCTGACTGTTAGATGCTCTTCTAGTGTTGTACATGGTGATTGATTAGTATGAAGCAGTCTATAATCACTGGTGAATTGACCGTAAGTCGATTCACCATGACTGTTAGGTGCTATAAGAGGTGCTAGACATTGTGTGTAGTCTGCCTAGTTCATAGGTGCTAAAGACTGGATATGCTTTTAGCTCAATTAGGGTGAACATTTGAAGTCATTTCGGCTGTTATATGTGAACCTATGCTTTTTTCAATAATCTGGGTTTGCTTTTGACTCTTGTTTCTTTTGTGTGTACTATCCTTTATTGTTTGGGTTGTGGCTTGAGAGTGAGGTATAAAAGCTTAGTTCATTAATTTTAATTTGATACTTAGGAAGGATAATAGATTAATAATGAATTTAAGTCTGAGATCCAAACGTGAGTGTTACAGGTTATTGCTTGAACTTCATATGCTAATCCAGGGTAAATCCGGATATTTGCCACAAGAGAACCAATTGTCGATATAACTAATTTTGATCCATGATTGTGATTTAGGGTGTAAACTAGAATTACTATGTTAGCAGAATGATTGGTGTGGTAGTTGTTGACTTAGAAATTACCGATTTTTGAATCTCTTGCTTGATAATTCCGTTAAGCTCGGAAAAATGTGTTTGTCGTCGTATTTCATGCGAAAGCAGCGCGTATGGGAGATTTTGGGTTACAAAAACTTTGAATGTGAGTTACCTTTATAAAGAAAATTTTCACTATTGATTCATCTTTCTTCTCGTTCTGGGTTTACATATGTGCATTAGATATACTATAATAATGACCATCAGTTTGTTTCGCTAATATGGGTTGGGGTAAGTAATTAATTTTGGCTGATTGACCAATTCCCTTAGCAGAATACAATTCAGTTACGTATAGCATGCTTTCGGGGCTATTGGACAGTTTAACAAGGATAAAAGCTAGCACTCTGTCCACGATAACTTCCATAATTCAACGATCTTGCAATAATCTCAATTTTAGGAAAAAATAATCATGAACATTCGTAGTTTGCTTTAGTTGAGTGTATTATTTGGAAATAAATCGAGGCATGCCAGGACGAATAAGATCCCAAAACCCATGGCCCTTGCTTAATTAATCTCGAATCGTTAAAAATCGAGGTGTGCCATCATCAAACTTTCTATGGCCCTCGCAAAGTTGCAAACACGTAATTGCTTTAGGCGCATTAGTTTAATAATTTACCTTTCCTAACTACAGGTGCGCATTTATGTGAACCAATTCCAAATCACAACGATGTCGAAATATATCAAAAACTACGGGTGCATATATGTGACGCAGTTCGAGATATATTTTGATGAAGTTCCAATATTCTTTAAAAATTAAATAAAAAGTGTTTAAAGTTAACTTAGCACACCGGTATAAATGCATTAATATCAGATGATTAAATCCGAATATAACAGTTGGGCGACCATGCTAGAACCACGGTACTCGAAAGTGCCTAACACCTTCCCCTAGGTTAACAAAATTCCTTACCCGAATTTCTGGCTCGCAGACTTTATACAGAGTCAAACTTTCCTCGATTCGAGATTTAAACCGGTGACTTGGGACACCATAAATTATCCTAAGTGGTGACTCTGAAATTCTCAAATATATAAATCCCGTTTCGATTGTTCTTTAATTGGAAAAAACTCCCTAATCTACGCCCTTCGCCGGGTTGTAGTGTTAAAAAGGAGGTGTGACACACACGAACCCCACAAATATTTCTCAATCTCTCTCTCTCTCTCTCTCTCTCTCTCTCTCTCTCTCTCTCTCTAAGCCCTAACTCCCAATATCCCTCCTTTCCTCATCTCTTCTTCTTCACTCCTCATACTACCCCCGTCCCCACTCCTCTAATTCTCTCCTCCATCAAGGTATGTCTCTTCTCCCTTCCCTCATCTTTTGTATTTTATTTTAGTTGTTATGTAGTTGATTGTTGTAATGGTGTAGTAAATTTTAGAGTTTTGTTAGTTTTCTTCTTGTTTTCTTTTTAATTTCATTTTTGAGACTGATTGGTGAAAGGGTTATGTTTATAATGTGGCATAAATATGTATGCTTGTGGGTGTTGAGTGAAGTGTTGTAGGGTGTGATGGTGTAGTAGAATCTTTAAATTGGGGAAGATTTGATGTATCCATATGGGCTATGTGTGTGAAGAAAGTGTCTTGCCCACAAGGTGTTTGGGAAATTTCCCCAATGGAGTTATAAGGGCTAATGTGACATTGTTGTGGTGAAGTTTGAATAACCACCCATAGTCACACATTTCACACACTCGCTGATAGGCATTTCTCTGTTTGACAGGTACAATGAATCCATCTAGGAAGATACGCAACAATAGATCTTCCTTTAGTGGATCGGGAAGCTCCTCGAGAGCTAGAGGTCAAGTAGTGCGCCACGGTTTGATAATACTAGGTTTGTCTCCCAACCGGCAGAGCCAAGTTCAATGCAAATGCGGATAAGAAATTGCTACATGAGGTGCAATGCCCGAATATCTTCAATGATTTGAGGAGGTGCCAGCTGGACATCTTATTCGAGGTACCGGAGGAGGCCAATGTTCGGATGGTAAAGGAGTTATATGCGAAATGTCCGAAAAATGAGGATGGGGTTGTTACTGTTTGCAATAAACAGGTAAATGCGTCAATCGAGGCCATCCGCATGGTGTACCGATTGCTAGTGTTCAGGGGAGAATCTGATGATTATCGTACTTTTAGCCAAACATGTGCCTTGTGGTGGACTCTTCTTGAGAATATCCGTGTGCTGGGAAGAAAATACGTATGGATAAAGCCAGGATCACACTTAACTCCCAATCTCTCAATTGGGAGGCTGAGTGTTGCCTCACCATTATCAACAGTCGGCTGTTGCCCTCTAGTAATACGACTGATGTCAATCTACCACGGGTGGTAGCTATTTCATGGCATATATGGATTTTGATGTGGCTAGGCTCCTCCATGATGAGATACTCATTAGATCACCTGAGTTACGCAAAGGCTTCTACTGCCCTTTGCTAGTCACCGGGCTATTCCATCTTACTAAAGTTCCTGAAAACCCTAGAATTGATGTGAAATTACCATTGAATGCGCCGTTCCTAGCAAGAAAAATTAGAATTGGGATAAAGCCGGTGGTGCGTGTTGATGAATCTGAAGATGATGATGATGAGGTAGCTGAGGTCCTACCACCTACGAGAGTTGAAGAGGCAGGCCCATCACATCCCCGTTGAAGTATCTGCATGACCACTTTGGAGCAAGATATGACTGGGTTGCATACTTAGTCACTGATTTGGGTGCCTGTTTAGATGTCGTAGCTGACCGGCAGGTAAAATTGGAGAAGAAATTCTTAGGCAGACTGAGAGCTCTGGGTCGTGCGTACAATGTGAACCCAGACACCGCTTTCGATCAGAAGTGATCCTTTAGGGAAGTTCCTTTATCTCACTGTTCATTAAGTTTTTATTCCATGAGGACATGACTATCTTTTAAGTGCGGGGTGAGGGATATTTCAATGTGTGTATGTACATGCAATTCTTCACTTTTTGTGTTTCGTGGTTTAGTGTTTTGTTTTTTTGAGGTTTGATTGATAGTTAAATTTGGGATTGTTAAAATAGGAAAAATGACTTGTCCCGACGACAGATCTCTTTCAACGGGGTTCTTGAGGGACTAAGTCGACGAAAAAGGAATATATAGGCTCTTACTGATGACGGATAATGGAAACAATTCTTGAGGGAAGTTAATCTAGGAAAAATACCAAAAAAAGATTTTTTTATTTTATTTTTCGGTAGTGTAGTAACTCCCCCTTGGTTTTTCTTTGGGCTATGGTTCTTTTTCAAGGGTTTAGCTTGAACGGGGTGTAAGTAGTTTTTATTTATTTTATTGTTTTTTTATTTGTTAGTTTTAGTTAGCATCGATGGGCTAAGAGATGAAATAGAAAGAGAATCACTTGGCGTTAGTACACCTGAACACAATCGACACTAGAGTGTAACGCCTAGTCTCAATGGTTGAATCTTGCTAAAGTGCCTTAAAATTGTATGTTTGTAGCTAACTTGAACACTTTAACGAGAATGTCTTGATAAATCAATCCATAGTGAGTCATGTTTCATGTGTGTATGAGCTATACTATATTCCACGCTTTACATTTGATGCCTATAACTTGCCCTGTGTTTGCAAAGCGAAATAGTAGCTCCATTCAGCCTTATAAGTGATACATGCATTTCTTTGTTAAGCCAGATATATATAACCTAAACCCACATGAATGTAAACATATTAGTTAACCCCGTTGAGCCTATACGCCTGTTTCTTTGGTAACCACATTGCGAACCTTACACAATTATTTGAATAGCCTTATGTTTGAACCCTTTTTTTCCTCCCATAAGTGCTTAAATGTCATTGAAATTATGCAAAAGCAAAAGTGTGGGGTGGTGGGTTGATTTTAAGTGGAACCATTGAAATAGAGAAAATGTGCAGATTTTGAAGAATAAAAGAAGAAGTACCATGTGAAAAGAAAAAAATGCGTTTGTAATAAATATAGTGGTTGATAAGTGGTAGCTTGATGCGAATGCGCCTAAAAGAATGGGTTGTTATAAATGAATTGTGGGGAATATCAGGTTGACATAAGAATGATATGGAATGTTAATGTATTATGTATTAAAAGTGCTTAGGGATGCTAGTCACTATATCCACATATATCCTACCCAGCCATTAGCCTACAGTACGACAAAGTGACGTCTTAATTGATCTTAGACTAGATATGCTTGATTACTAGAGTATTACACTACGGGCAAGCCTATGATGCATTTTTATTTCATGTGAATGTTCTTTTGGAGAGTGAGCGAATTTTGTCCATATGAGTACCCAAGTGTTTTAAATAATATTAATTGTGGAACTACTCTCTTGTATGATGTGAGGACATGTGATTCACAAAGGAAAGGTAAGTCATGACTCTTGTATAGAGTAGTTTGAGTAAGTGCGAGTGTTTCATGGTACGAGAGATTCGACTATTGAGGCAAAGGTTGTTCACTACTAGGTGCAACTTTAGTAAATTGTTCAAGGTTTGATTCGTTAAGGAAAAAGCTTAGGGAAGGAACTTGGATAGAGTATGGTGGATTGCTAGAGGACTAGCAATGATTTAAGTGTGGGTTTTTTATATTGACTATATAGATATTAAGCTATATAGATGATATTTACACCTTAATATTGATATGCTTTAATATTGTTTTATAGACAAATTGACAACAAAATGTTTTAAATGGTGTTCTTTTGCTAGGGAATAATCTAAGCGAGGTAGCACCACAAAATATTTTGGAGTCAATAATATGAAGAAAACGCTCAATCAAGAAGTACCCGAGCACAAAGAAGCAAAAAATGGACTGAGTGAAGTTTCATCGCGACTGCGGTGGAACTACAGTGGAACCGCGGTAGCTTAAGTCCTCGAGGCAGAATGTTAAGTGTTCACCACAGTTGAGACAGTCTTGCCGCGACCGCGGTGAACTGTTCACGTGCAGAAATTTAGGGACCAAAGTATAAATCGGGGGAAACTTGTTCCAAACCCTTATAAACCTTAGAAGCTCACCCATGACATGTTTAAGATTGTTTGTAGACTACTTTGAAGACAAGAAAAAGTGTGAGAAGAGTAACAAAACATTAGAGTTCTTCTATCTTTTTTTCATTATTTCAGTTACCCATTATGAATGATTTAGTAATTTTATCTTGTTTTATCATGGGTAGCTAATTTCCTAGTCTAGGGTTTTGATGGAACCTATTGAAAGATGAACTTCTTGTTATGTTAATATAGTTTACCCATTTTAATCTATATTTGTTCAACTATGTGCTTGTTATAGTTAATTGACAGGATCCTTAATTAGCTGTACCTATTTAGTGTAGGAAGTGTATATTTAGGTATTTGTTGAACAACACCACTTCCAAAGTATATGAGGGATCAATAACTGAGGGTTTAAAGGTGGGATTAGGGATAACAAAGCCTTAGGTGCAATCTAAAGTGAGCTGTAATAAACAAAGCTAGCTAGCGTATATCGAAAAAGTGTGTCTAGTAAATTATTATGATTACCAGGGAGAGATTCATGGTAATAAAAGTGCTCATGATTTATAGAGACGATTAGGCAAGTCTATGGAAACACAACTGGAAGAGATTCCATCAATAGAGGAAATCATAACCTTAGATCCTTCTCTTAATTGTTTACAACCTAATCATAGTTAGTTTTCAGTTGCTTCTTTGCATTCATTCTTAGTGAGTAGAAACATCTCAATTGTTATTCAAACGTTTGGGAAGTTGATTGTGTAGAATTTAGTAATTCCAACAAGAGTAATTGATAGGTTAATTCCTTGTGGATTCGACTGTAGGCTAAATACTCAGATTATATTTGCAACGTCCGCGTGTCCTTTTATAAGACATAGTTGAGTGTGATCATATATAAAATTTGAAGTCATTTAATGGAGATTTGGACTAGTTTTGAACGAGAATTGCAACTACATATTATGGAAGAAGTTCGTCTGCGAACGCTTGTATAAAGATGTATAAACGTATATAATAGTGTATAAGATGTATTTATACATCCATATACAGTATTATACAAGATTATACACAATTATGCAAAAAACTGAATTCGTCTTCTTCCTTGAGTCTTTTCTAAAATTTAACACTTGCTCAAATCTAAACCACTTCAAATTTTGAACTCCTTTTGATATTCTTAATCAATTGGAAAAATATTCAATCCAAAACAACTAACAAACTCAAAAAATCCTATTTTCGAAAGCAAAACTTTGAATGACCTTCAATTCTGGATTTCTGCTCTTCAATTTTCTTAAATTGCAACCAGAAGACACAGGGTAAGAAGCAGCAATAGTGGATGGACCTTTGAAGTATATGTAGAAGATGTGAGAAGAAGAGAGTGTGAAAGCAATATTTGTGAGAACACATATTTCAGTCCCTAACTTTTAGAAGTAATGGTTGTAAGAACAGAAATTTTGAATTTGCTCGTGCTTTCAAATATGTAGAGCATGAGCTAAGTTGAATAAAACTTTATGGGCCATTTTTTATTATGTGTAAAGTCATATGTATTTTCTTGTAATTCTTTCCAGAAAAACTGTATTAGAAAAGTTTTTTTTTAAATCAAAGTCTATCACTGTGACGGAGTTAGGCTTACAAGAATCTGTATATACCAAAACTAACAATGAAATAGAGCCTTTGAAAGAATGTACACCAAATATACCAACTTGTATATACCAAAAATAATAACAACCTGAAAAAGAATGTATAACGAAATTCTGATGATTAAAATAGAAAATTGTGGAGAAAGAGTATAACAACCGAAATTATTTCAACTGACAAAGCAACCCCTCATCCTATGTAAATTAGCAAAAAAGCCCTTTGTAAGTTCTCTTAATGTTCTGTGGAAAAGAAAAAAGAAGAAAAACCCGCAACTTCACAGTTACAAAGTGATCCCAAGCCGCCTCCGTCAGCGTTCCCCTATTTTTGAATTGAACCTTCCTCCTCTCTGTCAAACTCCACACCAACTATTGTTGTTCAATAGCTCATCAGGCAAAGTGTTGTTGTACACGCAGAGAGAATATTGAAGGTACAACAGAAGATGGCAGTGGCTGCTTATGGTCAGCTGAATCTTGAAGAATCGCCATTGTGGGGTTCTCGAAGTATCGACTGCTTCGAAAAGCTTGAACAAATCGGCGAAGGAACTTATGGGTCTGTTGCTCATCTTCCCCCCCCCCCCCCCCCCCTAGAAATTTACATTCTTTTACTTTGCCTCTTATTTGGATAAATTGTTGCTGTATTTCTCAGTTCTTTTAATATATTTAATAATCGACAAGGATGGGTTGCTTTTTTGCCTCATTAAATACTGTAGAAATTAGGAGCTTTTGGTGCATTTGGGATTGTCTTTGACAAGGTGGGTTCCTCTGATAGTAAACACCCTCCGCTTTCAACACTGAGTTCGAGTCACTCCAAGACTAAGGTGAGCAGTTCTCGGAGGAAAGTATGCTGAGGGTCTACCGGAAACAATCTCTCTACCCTAGGGTCTATTGGAACTAGCCTCTTTGCCCTAGGGTAAGGGTAAGGTGTGCCCTCCCCAGATCCCTCTCGTGGGATTATGCTGGACTGTTGTTGTTGCTCTTGTAGTCTTTGTGGGTAAATGAGAATCTTTTATTGTGGTTTTGTCTTAGTTTGTTGTAATGCCATTGCTTTATGATCTAATATTAGGTTGTTATTTATAGCCTATTTGGCCAAGCTTCTTGTGAGAAAGCACGGGAGAAAAATATATATTGATATTAAAACATGATACAATGAGCCCTATATATAATACACATAACCTAACCTACTCCTAATACACTTTGGATTAGAGTTCTACTGTATTTACACTTCTAACACTCCCCCTCAAGCTGGTGCATATAAATCATATGTACCGAGCTTGTTATATATGTAGTTAATACGAGGACCAGTGAGGGACTTGGTGAAAATGTCTGCAAGCTGATCATTTGACTTTACAAACTTTGTAGCAATATCTCCCGAGAGTATCTTTTCTCTGAAAAAGTGACAGTCAATCTCAATGTGCTTAGTTCTCTCATGGAACACTGGATTTGACTCAATATGAAGAGCAGCTTGATTATCACACACAAGTTCCATCTGACTAACATCACCAAATTTCAGCTCTTTGAGCAACTGTTTGACCCAAACTAGCTCACATGTCGCCATAGCCATTGCTCGATATTCTGCTTCTGCACTAGAGCGAGCAACCACATTCTGTTTCTTGCTTTTCCAAGATACCAAATTTCCTCCTACTAAGACACAATATCCAGAAGTAGAACGTCTGTCAGAAGGCGATCCTGCCCAATCAGCATCGGAGTATCCAACAATCTGCTCATGGCCTCGATCCTCAAACAATAAACCTTTACCTGGAGTTGATTTTATATACCGAAGAATGCGAACAACTGCATCCCAATGACTATCACACGGCGAACCCATAAACTGGCTCACAACACTCACAGGAAAGGAAATGTCAGGTCTTGTCACTGTAAGATAATTTAATTTACCAACTAACCGCCTATATCTTTCAGGATCGTTAAGAGGCTCCCCTGTCCTGGAAGAAGTTTAGAATTCGGATCCATTGGAGTGTCAACAGGTTTACAACCTGTCATTCCTGTCTCCTCAAGAATATCTAAAGCATACTTCCGTTGTGAGATCACAATACCTGAGCTAGACTGTGCGACCTCAATACCCAGAAAATACTTTAGTGTGCCCAGATCCTTAGTTTGAAAGTGTTGAAAGAGATGTTGCTTCAATTTAGTAATACCATCCTGGTCATAACGATGTCGTCAACATAGACCACTAGATAAATACAGAGACGTGAATCAGAATGCCGATAGAATACAGAGTGATCAGCTTCACTCCGAGTCATGCCAAAGTCCTGGATAACAGTGTTAAACTTACCAAACCAGGCTCGAGGAGACTGCTTTAGACCATAAAGTGACCGGCGCAAGCGACATACAAGGCCACTAGACTCCCCCTGAGCAACAAACCCAGGTGGTTGCTCCATATAAACTTCATCCTCAAGGTCACCGTGTAAAAATGCATTTTTAATGTCCAGCTGATACAGGGGCCAATGGCGAACAGCAGCCATAGAGAGAAAAAGGCGGACTGATGCTATCTTAGCCACGGGAGAGAAGGTATCACTGTAATCAAGCCCAAATATCTGAGTATATCCCTTGGCCACAAGACGAGCCTTAAGACGATCAACCTTACCATCGGGACCAACCTTGACTGCATACACCCAACGACAACCAACAGTAGATTTACTTGAAGGAAGATGGACGAGCTCCCAAGTACCACTCGTATGTAAAGCAGACATCTCGTCAATCATAGCCTGTCGCCACCCTGGATGAGACAATGCTTCACCTGTAGACTTAGGGATGGCAACAGAGGACAAAGAAGATAGAAAAGCATAATAGGATTAAGGGTGGTCTGTATACCTTTCTGAAGGGCAATCGGAAGAGACAAGTCCGCAGTAGGAGCAGGGTCAGGTGCAGGAAGTGAATCAGCCGGGTCGGATGCTGGGCGAGGACGACGATGATATGTCAAGAGTGGAGTGTCGTGTGCAGGGAGTCTAGGAGGAGCCACAGTAGAGGGTCCAACTTTTGGAATGGGTAAGACTTCTGTAGCGGAAGGTGAAGGAGGAGATATAGTAGACTCCCTAAAGGCCGGTATAGGTAAAACCTCAGATATATCCAGATGGTCAGAATGGTCAGAAGAGGTAAAGAAAGGTTTAGACTCAAAAAAGGTGACATCGGCTGACATAAGGTACCTACGAAGATCAGGTGAATAACAACGATAGCCCTTCTGAGCACGAGAATAACCAAGGAAGACACACTTGAGAGCACGATGATCTAACTTATCTTTCCCAAGAGCTAAGTTATGAACGAAACAAGTGCTCCCGAAAAACACGAGGGGGAACAGAGTATAAGGGTGACTGGGGAAACAATACATCATGCGGAATCTGATTCTGGATGGGAGAGGAAGGCATCCGATTAACCAAATAACAAGATGTGAGAACTGCATCGCCCCAAAAACGCAGCGGAACATGAGATTCAATGAGAAGTGTGCGAGCAGTCTCAACAATGTGCCTATTCTTTCTCTCTGCAACCCCATTTTGCTGAGGGGTATAAGGACAAGAGGTCTGATGAATAATTCTATGAGAAGACATAAACTGCTGAAATTGAGAGGATAAATATTCTAAGGCATTATCACTGCGAAGGGTGCGAATAGAAACACCAAATTGATTTTTAATTTCAGCACAAAAATTTTGGAATATAGAAAACAACTCAGAACGATCTTTCATTAAGAAAATCCAAGTACATCTTGAATGATCATCAATGAAACTAACAAAATAACGAAATCCCACTCTACTAGGACCCCATATATCCGAATGAACTAAAGAAAAAACAGACTCTGCACGACTCTCAATACTACGAGGAAAGGAGGTGCGGGTATGTTTCCCGAGCTGACATGACTCACACTCTAATGTGGATAAACTGGACAAACGAGGCACCATCTTCTGAAGTTTGGACAAGCTAGGATGGCCTAAACGACTGTGAAGTAGGTCTGGTGCAGCTAGACAGGCCTTAGAGGATGTTAGTGAGTTAAGGTAGTAGAGTTCGTCTGATTCAAGTCCTGTTCCAATCGTCTGTCCCGTACTGCGGTCCTGCATAATAAAAGAGTCATCAATAAAATATATTCCGCAATGGAGGGCACGAGTCAAACGACTCACAGATGCAAGATTAAAAGGACAGCCAGGGACATAAAGAACGGAATCTAGAGTGACAGAGGGTAGAGGATTTGCTTGTCCAACTCCTTTTGCTTTAGTTTGAGACCCATTAGCTAAAGTAACGTTGGGAAGAAACTGTGAATACGCAATATTTGACAAAAGGGATTTATTACCAGAGATATGATCAGAGGCAGCTGAGTCCACAACCCATTGTTCAAGAGGACTAGACTGGGAAACACAAGCAAAAGAATTACCAGCAATAGAAGTATCAGGCTGAGCAACAGTGGCTACTTGTGGAGACGGCTGCTTACTTGCTCGATATTTAAGGAACTCATTATACTCCCGTTCAGATACAGAAAATCCCTGGTTACCTGTAGGCTCGGTCTGAGCAACATAAGCATTTTTTTGTTGGTCGACCATGTAAAGAATGGCACACGTCACGAGTGTGACCAAGTTTATAACAATAAGAACACTTGGGTCTAGATCTTCCAAAACGACCTCCTCCTCGTCTATGCTCCATAGTATGAGAAGCCCGATTGTCCACGGATTGGGAGACGAGGATAGATGAATCAAGTGTCTGTGATGAGCTCACTGGGTGACTTGGTGCTGCAGCAAGGCGAGTAAGCGAGAAAATAATTCATCAACTGTGAGGACAGTCGGACTAGCCAAAATCTGATCGCGTACTGAGTCAAGATCATCAGGAAGCCCAGCAAGAGTAAGAACTAGAAACAGCTTTTGTCGTTGCTCTTGCTGCTTTGCAACGCTAGCAGAAACTGGCATCAACGTCTCAAATTCCTCCATAACTGCCTGCACTTGACCCAAGTAAGTAGACATATCTAATTCCTGTTTCTTTAAATTAGTCATCCGCGATATCACATCATAGAAACGAGATATGTCATTAGTGTATAAAGTACGAGCCTTTTCCCAAACCAAATAACATGTTTGGAATGGACGAAACAAGGGCATCAACTTGGAATCAATAGATCGCCATAAAATACTGCATAATTGAGCATCAATCTTCTCCCAATGTGCTTTGGCCTTTTCATCTCTGTCACTACACTCCTTGGTTAGATGATCCTGAACACCCTGGCCTTTACACCACAACTCGACAGACGAAGCCCAAGCTAGGTAGTTTGAACCTCCCATTAAAGGTTCTGAGGTAATCATAATACCGGAACTGCCAGAACCCTGGTTTCTAGACCCGAAAGCATCTAGTCCCAAAGACATCTTTGGATTATCAACTGAAAACTCGCTGAAACTGAAACAGAGAACTGAAAAACTGGCGCTACCGGAAAACGGGAACACTGTAGCTGCCGGAAAGGCACTGTAGCTACCGGAAAAAATTCAAAGTTGTCGAAATTGAAAAGTAAAAATATGGATAGGCTCGGAATTCAAGGTTGAGCAAACTGTCCTGAAGAAATTCTGGCCGGAAAGTACTGTAGCTGACGGAAAAGTCAATAAAGTCGCCGGAAAAAATTGAAAGTTGTCGGAATCGAACGAAAAAAGGATGGGTAGGGTCGGAATTGAGAGCCGACCAAACTGTCCTGAAGACTCAACCTGAAAAACTGGCCGGAAAGCACCTCACGCGCCGGCGTGTGGTCTGACGCGCCGACAGCTCTGGCGGCGCGTGTGGAAGAATCTGCCGGAGAAATTTCTGGGGTTTGGTCGGAATTCCGAGCCGAACCTCGTGGTGGTCTTGGATTTTGCACAACACCAACAAAAAAGGTGGTTTAGTTCGGACAGCCTCTTAAGTCGCCGAAAAATTGCACGGCGACGAGGTCTTTCTTCCCGGAAGTAGCTGGAATGACGCACAACTATAATATTCTCACTGAAGCTCTGATACCATGTGAGAAAGCACGGGAGAAAAATATATATTAATATTAAAACATGATACAATGAGCCCTATATATAATACACATAACCTAACCTACTCTTAATACACTTTGGATTAGAGTTCTACTATATTTACACTTCTAACACTTCTAAAATTAGCTTATTTTGAGAAGTGCTTTTTTCAAAAGTACTTTTCAAGAAAGTGCTTTTGCTTTTGGTAAGAAGCAGTTTGTGTTTGGCTAATTGATTTTTAAAGCACTTTTGAGCAGTAATTAGTGTTTGGCCAAGCTTTTGAAAATTACTTCAAAGTGTATTTTTCTCAAAAGTGCTTTCGGGAAGAAGTTACTTTTTTCTGCTTCTCAAAAACTGCTTATGCTTCTCCTCAAAAGCATTTTTTTTTCATCTAAAAGCTTGGACCCCAAAAAAGCACTGTTGGACCCAACAAAAGCTTGGCCAAACAAGCTATTAGGTTGTTTTATGTGAAAATAGCGATTGTACCATTGGATTAATCTCTTGGAAATATGCCATGTGAAGCAAATATAGACTTATTGAGAAAAAGGCGTACGCGGAAAATAACTGTCCCATTTATCAAGCAAGTGTTTTTTTCTTCACGTTAATGACTTAACTTCGTTCTTTCCATGCCTCAAGAAGATGTAATGTTATTTCTTGTGTAGCCTTTGTCCCCAAACTTAAAAATGGTATTGAAGGTTGCCTTTTGTTCTCTTTAGTTGTTGTGTTTCATTCTAACCATATTGAAGCCAATTAGTTGATTCAGTTCTTATCTTTGGCATGGTTTTGGGTTTTGAATAATCGGTTTTGTTTAGAATTTCATAGTTCAGATAGGAACTGAGTTTTGGTAAGGTTTCCACGATGTACTCACATAGCACAGTGTTAGTGCTACTGTTGTTCGATAGAACTTTTGCTTCTCGAAAAATAAGAAAAGAAATACTTTTGGGGAAACAATTGTTTGTTCTTTAAATAACCAGACCCTTTGTTCCGACCTCTTTCATCCTTCTTCAATTAAGGTTTGGGAAGGAGGGGCTATGGCTAGGATTTGGGGGTTGGAGAACGGTAGAGAGGTTGATGGGATCTGCATATGGGGAGGTGGTTTTGGATTGGGGCTGTTATGATGAAAAGAAGTCACGGGTGGGGCAGGGAAATGGGTTGCTAGATGGTGCACTCGCTAGTTGGAGAGTTGTAGGGTTGGGGAATAGAAAATTGTATCGGAAAAAAGTGATGGAAGCGGCAGGGAGGGGAAATATGGATGGTGGGGCTACTAGGGCGGGTATAGGGGGTGGCAATGGGAGCTACGGCTAAGAAGGGAGGGTGGAATCGGCAAGATGAGGAGGAAGTGGCTTGATAACACGCTGGTATCTAATGGCTTCTGAGGAGAGTTATTCCTGTTTTTCTTCTTATTTGTTTGTGTCTCATCTAGCCTGGAGATGTAAGAGTTGGTTTTCCAAATTTATCCGCAGTACACTCAAGAAAATGTTGGAAAAGCTCTTGATTTAGTTGAATTATTGTGGTAAGGACCGGTTAAAGGCCAGGCCAAAGTCATGCAACAGGGCAGTACAATGATTTTTATTCTCAGTCAGGTCATGTTTACAAGTTGCTAAACCATGGGACAAACAACTACCCCCAGTGTCCTTAGCAGATACTATGGAAATCAAGAGCCCCATATAAAGTTGCATTCTTTATGTGGTAGCAGCCCATTTGTTCCTGCATTGTTATACAGCAGTTGTAGGACCTGTTCTTGAACATTTTTGGGCAGCATCGATAATGGCACAGTCAATCAGACAATTTTTGGATGGTCAGTGGAGTTGCAGCTTTCACAAGTCTCTTAACCCAGTATGTGTCTGTTGTATGCTATGGAAAGAGAGGAACTTTAGGTGTTTTGAGGGCAGAACTAGCTCAATTCAGATTCTTAGTATACAGATGTTTAGGCATGCTGGCATCTTCTTGCAATCTACAGATTTGTATGATGAAAATCGCATGATAGATTTTATTAAGTCACCACAGGAGTAATTTTGTACAGGGGAGCTTCTTCTTTTTGTTTTCGTATAGGGGGCGCCTCATTTTGTAATGTCCAGAATTAGCTTAGTGCGTCCCTGCTTTTTGTTTTTGTTAATAAAAACATAATTTACTGATAGTAAACGGCCATGTCATGCAATAAGGATGCAATTGGCATTATTGCTTGGGACCATATTGCAACTATTGTAATTGGTGACTAGATGAAATTGATTCAATTCAGAGATGACTTCTTGCAATCTACAGATTTGTATGATGAAAATCGCATGATAGATTTTATTAAGTCACCACAGGAGTAATTTTGTACAGGGGAGCTTCTTCTTTTTGTTTTCGTATAGGGGGCGCCTCATTTTGTAATGTCCAGAATTAGCTTAGTGCGTCCCTGCTTTTTGTTTTTGTTAATAAAAACATAATTTACTGATAGTAAACGGCCATGTCATGCAATAAGGATGCAATTGGCATTATTGCTTGGGACCATATTGCAACTATTGTAATTGGTGACTAGATGAAATTGATTCAATTCAGAGATGACTTCCCGAACTTTCCATGTGTTTATATTTCATTGGTTGCTTCATGGTTTGTATGCTTAGCATGATTGTCACTGTTGCTCTTTTCCAGGCAAGTGTACATGGCTAGAGAAAAGGCAACTGGGGAGATTGTTGCTTTGAAAAAGATACGCATGGACAATGAGAAGGAGGGGGTACTGTTCCTTCCCCCAATTGTCACACTGTTTTTAGATTTGTATTTATCCCTTTTAAATGTTAGAGCTTATTTTGATTAATGGATTGCAGGCCTGAGATTGATAATATGGTAAATTTGCTTATTTCTGCAGTTCCCAATAACAGCCATCCGCGAGATTAAAATTCTAAAGAAATTGCAGCATGAAAATGTAATTCAGCTAAAAGAGATAGTAACCTCCCAAGGTACTTTCTCTCTTAATCTTAACTGCTATATGTTTTGAAAATTTGCTTAAGTTTGGTTAACTTTTATTGTCAGTTCTGACATGAATTTCTTTTCTAGGTCCTGAAGGGGATGAACAAGGGAAGCTAGGTATTCCAGCTAAGATTTTTCTTGTTGATAGTGAAATTCCTTTCTCAACGTTTGCAGAAATTAACATTCATGAATTTTGATTTTCTTTGAGGAACAGATAATAACAAGTACAAGGGAAACATTTATATGGTTTTTGAATACATGGATCATGACTTGACTGGACTTGCTGATCGACCAGGGTTGATATTCACAATTCCGCAGATTAAAGTATCGTAAGCTTAGCTAGCAGAAAAAGATTTTATGCTTCTTCTGATTGTGATGACCATCTATTCACTGCACATTTATTGATGATATTACTTTTTCCAGTGCTACATGAAGCAACTCCTTACTGGTCTTCATTACTGCCATGTTAATCAAGTTCTTCACAGAGATATCAAAGGTTAGTTTTCATTTAACTCTCTGTATGTAACATATTGATCTTTGCAATTGTTACTGGAATCTCATGACACATTTGTTTCCTTTCATTTTTATGTTTGCAGGCTCTAATCTTCTGATAGATAATGAAGGAAATCTGAAGCTTGCTGATTTTGGTTTAGCACGGTCATTTTCTGGTGATCACAATGCTAATCTGACAAATCGTGTTATTACTCTGTGGTACAGGTAAATCTAAAGCCTGTTAAAGCATTCTGCTTATTACTTTTCTTGTATCACTGTAGCACTCTGAAATGTTTCTGCTCTTTCTAGACTAATATACGATAATCTTGGACAGACCTCCAGAGTTGTTGCTTGGAGCCACAAAGTATGGCCCAGCTGTTGACATGTGGTCTGTTGGTTGTATATTTGCTGAACTTCTGTTCGGGAAGCCAATCTTACCTGGAAAAAATGAGGTAATATCCTCTAAAACTTTTGCTCTGCTTCTCTAGGCGCTGTAGGTAGGTGTCAGTAGCTTCACTTTGCAAGTTTACCAGTTACTAGTGGTCCAAGGAATATTTGCTATGTGCTATTGGCTCTATTCATAAGAAGTATCTTTTACTTTTGTCAGATGGTGTACTAATTAAATTCTCTGGCTAACATGCTCCCAGCAATGAAGGATTTGGATTAGAAAACAACTTATTTCAACCAGATCTCACAATCAATGAATAAGTTGAACAGGAAAAAATTTCTTAGCTAGTTTCTTCTATCTGATCTTGTTAGCTAGGCCCGTGATTAATAAACTCCATGTTAAGGACTAACAGCAAGCAAAAATCGGAGTAGCATGGACAAGGATTCAGTTCATTAGGGCACAAATAACAAAATTTAGGGAGATCACATGAACAATAGAAGTATTACGTCCTCTGTTATATGATGGTAATTGATTAGAAACCGAGCTTAAGATGTTAATTTGACTTATGTATTATGTTAGTGGTAGTAGAAGAAAATTTTAAGTTAGCAACGTAGTTGTAAAGTTTGCTGATAGACAAAATATTGTACAAAGTTTAAATTTTGAATAGTTAATGAATTTAAATTCTTCGAAGTGTTATATAATATAATATTCTTATAAGTGGAATGATGTCAACATTTTCGAAAGACATTCCAAAATAGAAAGAGCGTAATATTAGTTGAAAAAAGAAGTAATATTGTTTTATGGCGTGTCTGTATCTGCAAGAAATGGAAGATTCTGAAATGTATTATCAGGCCATGGTATTAGAAACTCGCGGATGTAATTAAGTGAAGTCAGATGCGTAGATTTATTTATTTCTGGTAAAGGAAGAAGTCTGGTAGAAGTAGAGAACATCATGCAGTTCATGAGACCCCTTTCCAGTTCAATGTCTTTAAGTTTATTTAATCTGCTTCTCTTGTTGTGTGCCTCTTCTATTTTTTTTTTTCCTGTGTCTCTTGCTTCGGCTTCATGTTTATGCTAACTTTACAATTTTATGATTCTGTTGGCTTCGTTGAAGATCAAGTCCCTCACTCTTACTCTTTTCTGATAACAGCCTGAACAGTTGAACAAAATATATGAGCTTTGTGGAACCCCTGATGAAGTTAACTGGCCTGGTGTATCAAAGATTTCTTGGTATGGCAAGTTCAAGCCAGCAAGGCCAATGAAAAGACGAGTTAGAGAGGTCTTTAGGCAGTTAAGTGTTCACTCTCTGAAATGCTGAGTTGTTTGAACTCCTTGTTTTTGTAACTTGGCTAACATACTTAGTTCTTATTCATTGTGCAGTTTTGATCGCCATGCTTTGGATTTATTAGACAAAATGCTGACTCTTGACCCATCTCAGGTATTTTCCTTAAATGTGGTTATAGTAACTAAATCTCAAACTACATTGGTTTACTTTGTGCCATTATTTTGGAGAAGGTGTTTCTTGAAGGTCTGAATATATCAGAAGGTGCTTAAGTACAGAAAATGATGTGAATCAAACTCTCTGTTGCTACAAGAATATAGGTTTCTTGGGCATCTGAACCTTATTTATGAAGTCAACATGTACACTCCTTGAGAGTTCCTTTCTGTCCAAAAGCACTACCTTGTTCATTAGTGTGTCACTGTTCTCA
This sequence comes from Nicotiana benthamiana, assembly GCA_034376525.1. Lineage (NCBI taxonomy): Eukaryota > Viridiplantae > Streptophyta > Magnoliopsida > Solanales > Solanaceae > Nicotiana > Nicotiana benthamiana. The sequence goes on from CM067324.1 coordinate 10,698,406, forward strand.
ATATGTAGAGTGTTAGTTACTGCTGCAATTTGTATGCTCAATTGATTTGCTTTTGTCTGGTGTTATCGGAATCTGAAGAGGGATGTTGGTTGTGTATTTCTTAGTTCCCACAAGGATTATACCAGAACATATCGTAAAACAGTCACCTTTGTTAATAAATGCAGTTCTTATTTCCCACCCATTTGATGTGATGCATTTAGACTGGACAAACATATGAAGTTAATTATGCATGTGCGATTATTCTGTTCTTATCTTCTGATGTATGTTAAGACCTAAAAGTGTAAAAAAAATTGAAAAATGAACTGGGCAGGTTGATCGTCTTTAAAAGGGAAATGAATGAATGGTGAATGGTGGCTAGAAGTTGTGATACTAAAAGTGTGGGCATACCCATAATTAGGGCATGCAGGTTAGTCAAGTGCATGATTTACAAAGGTTGGATGATACTTTGGGCTATCAGATAAGAGCTTCCATTCATTTACTTGAGCATGCCTTTAGTTGCCAGGCACAAAGCAAAATAGATGTCGAGAAAAGATTGAGAAGAGGTGTGAAAAGAGACTTCAACCTGTAAAGGCAGTACTTGTCTCTCTGGGTAGTATTATACTCGTTACTGTGTACTCGACTCTCTTCAACTTACCGTATGTCTTTATTTCCATGCCAGTCAGTATGAAGAAAAATTGGACAAGATTAGGAGGAACTCTGCAGGATGGAAACAAGGAAAAGAGGACTTTTCACTTGGTGAAGTGGAACATGGTGATGCTGGAGAAACTTGAAAGCACATAGTCTACTACTGAAATGGCTGTGGGGATATAGCAAAAAGGAGAGGATTTTATGGAGAAGGGTACAGGGACTGTCTCTGGTATATTGGTCTAGGCAGGAACCTATATAATGATTTAAGGTTAGTCATGCACAGTGTCGTCAAAGGCTCATTTAAGTCGCGCTTAAGCCCTAAAGCTCAGGGAGGGTGCTTTCCGTCACTTAAGTTGCGCTTCAGTGTAGGCAAGGCACCAAGACGTGCCCCTTATTGTCCATGAGTTCTATCTTGAATGAAGCAATGCTAGACGTCAAATATAATCGGCAAATAAGTGTATTGGTTGTTAAGAAAAATAATATGAATGAATTTGTTACTTTTCTCTTGAATTACATATATATTTTTCTTTTTTTTCTTGCATTACACCTTTTTAACTAAAGCCCCCACTTAAATTGCGCTTTGCGATTAAAACCCCAATTGGCGTTGACCGCTTTTTAGAGCTTTTCGCTTTTGGCAATGTTGGTCATGGAAGGAACACAAGGTTTTGGAAGGTTGTTTGGAGAGGACATACATCACTTATTATTTGATGTGATGACCATTATAATTTCACCACTAATCTAGGAAGTTGTGACTTAATTTTGCAATCAGAGCAGCTGGTGCAAAAACCCTAGAAGACTCTGCTTTGGGAAGTGCTAAGAATTGTGCTATTGTTAAAAGACTCAGAGCATGTGGCTGTGGGCCTGTGGCTTTAAATGCAGAAGAAGCTGATTGTACCATATGGAAGAGGCAACAGAACGAAATATTCTCGGTAGGGCTTCATGTTACAAGGAGGTTGAATCAAGAGTTGGCCAACCCTTTCAATTGGCCACGTTAGGAGATATAGAAATTTAAGGCCTCTCTTTAGGCTGCCTGCTTTATATGGTTGGTTTCAGATGATGCGTGCCGCACATGAAGCAATCTAAGGGATGTCGATTTGTAGCAGGTGTTATCTGTGTCGCAGCGAGGAGAACTGCAGTCATCTTTATTGCATTGCACAGTAGCGAGACATATTTGGAACCTGTTTTATTAGATTTTCTATATGCCTTTTGTCATGCTATGCATGGTCAAGGATCCGTGACCGGGTGACGCTGTTTTCTTTTTTTTTTTTGTTGGGGTGGGGGGTGGGGGTTCAGTAAACCATTGAAGAATTCGTAGAAACCCGCTAAGTTGCTCCGACATAGCAGTTTAGGTGCCGTACCCGTGTCGACACGATAGTAATATGGATGTGGGTATGCGATCCATACTGGATTTGGTCAAATAGTTTTGGGTAGTTTGACTGCAATGGGCAGAACAATTTGAGACGAGATACAATGTGATTCTCGAATTCAGAATCAAAACTAGGGTAAAATTGAAAAAAATAGCATATCTTATCTAGGAAATCAGTCATTACGTATCTACAACTTGAGAATAAAAAAAGAAATGCACACTTTATAAGCTATACGTAAGTATTCCACAAAATTTCTCATAATTTAGAGATATTTTTATAGTTTTATTTTTTAAAATTATTTTTAGCCGGATCCCCGCATCCGTATCGGTATTCTTGAATATTAAAAATTGCATCTCGAAGAATTTGACCTCTAGATCCGCATCCGTATCGGACACCCACACCCGTATCCGAGCAACTTAGGAAACTAGTGCCAGCTTGCGTATGTTGGTCTTGTGTGTATGAAAGGAATTCCAGATGTATCGAACAAGAAGATCTTGTACAGAAACTATAGATGTTTGTGGTTTTTGGTTTTTATGTAAAGGATGAGGATAGCATGTTAAAGTTCATTAATTCACTACAGGAGTAGAACTTTTGTTCAGACGAGACTCCTCTTTGTTTCTGTATAGGAGGGTTCCTAATTTTGTAATGTCCTAGCACCATCTTAGTGTTAGGCTGTTTGATATAATATAATTATGGCTTATTCAGAAAAAAACAACTTACTGCCTTGGGATGAGCTCATTGGATCTTCATGAGAAGAGAAGAAACACTATTTCCTTGAAAAATTAAGGAAAAGGTGATTACAATTTGATAGATAAGCAGAGGCATGTGGAGAAATTACATAGACAACTATAATTGACAGATCAGGAGCCAGAAGGTAATTAGTGGCCTTTGTGTAGAAGAAAGTTATAGAATGCCAATAGATTGGATCAGTTAAGAAGAAACTTGCTATGGCAAGGCAACAAAGAGAAAAATAGAGGACATTTCACCTAGTCAAATGGAGTGAAGTCACTGCTACCAAGAAAGATAAAGGACTGGAATTAAAAACTTGAGGCGTAGAATAGGAGCATACTCTCTACGTGGCTGTGGAGATTCAACTATGAAACTGGGACTTTCTGGAGGAATGTCATCCATACCAAGTATGGAACAGATAATACCAGAAATGTGGCTACATCACATGGAGTAGTAGTCTTGAGAAGCATTAGGGTACTCTGGCCTTCTTTTAATGAAAATATTGATTTTGAAGTGGGTAATACTCGGAAACTATGCTTTTGAAATGACAACTGGATTAAGCAGTGCTCTTTAAAGACCAATTTCCTGACTCCTACAGATTGCAAGCCAACCTGATGCCACCTTGGCTTGCTATAAAACAAGACACTTGAAACTTCACATTGAGATGAAATCTTAATGATTTGTAAGTGAGAGGAGTTGCTGCTTTACTACTTCTCTTGGAACCATTCCAAAGCCTCAACTTAAGTGAAGATACTTGAGCTTGGAAGCGACATGATAAAGGTGTCTTCGTTGTAAAACTCTTGTTACAAGACTTTTACTAGACAAGCCTTTAGCGCAGTCAGCGACTCTGGTATCTGATCTGGATAACAAAAACCCTATTCAAAGTGTTCCGCTTTTCTTGGTTGGTGGCCCAAAATGCATGTAATACATGACAACAACAACGACGACAATAACAACAAACCCAGTGCAAGTCTGGGGATGTTTAATACATGACAACCTTTAAAAAAATGGGTAATTTCTCGTGCAGTAGGTTCCACTTATGCGGGAAGAAGCAGGAACTATAAACCATTTTTTCATTCATTGCAAAGTGACAACAAAGCTATAACACATATACCCGAACTTAATTGGCCAAAAGTGGTAAGACCGAGAACTACCACACAGTTGCTACTCTATTAGAACAGAGGCAGAAAGAGGAGAAACAATTTGTTTTCTTTTTGTTGCTAGGAGGAGTTCAATATTTGGTCCCTCAGAATCCTTGCAAGACTAGAAAGGGGTTCCTTTTTGTTCTTTTTTGATTTTTTGCTCACCTGTAAATATTGTAGCATTTCCTTAGTGCTGCTGTTATAATATAATTATCTTTGTAAAATAATTTATAGAATGAGAGTCATGGATGGTTTACTATTTCTAAGTTAAATGACGCAAATTTAAGTGTTATAGTTGCTCAGCTAGTGGAAGTACTATTGTAGTGTGTTTTAACTTATAAACGATCTTTGAAATGGAAGAATGTTAACATACCCATTACCTTTACAAGAAAAAGAAATGGAAGAACGTTATGGGTGTTCAATGTGCTAGAGATACCCGACAAAGTGAAAGAGTAGTGTTTTAAAAGGGTTGTGAGACTAGTAATGTTATGTGGTTGTGAATATTGGGATTCTAAGGCATAATACACTAGATGAATGTCGTAAAAATGCAGATGTAAAAAAGGGTGTATGATCATATATACTGGACGAGGTTAGGATTGTTCGTTCAACATATGGTGGAGGTGGTTTCGCCATGTCGTAAGTGGACTTGTATCCATACATGCACCAATATGATGATTAAAAAGTGATTTAAAGGACGAGGTAACATGAAAGGAGGGTATCTAAAAGACCTGCATCACTCATGACCAATGCATACTTAGCTAAGAATAGAACAAAACCAGATCTAAAGATTCATGTAGGCACCAACCAGTTTGGATTATGGTTAGTTGCTGTTACATTTACACTAGTTTGGATCAAGGGTAGGTAACAAAGCTAGCTGTTGTTATCTGGTATTTGTTAGGAGTCCAATAACAACAACCCAGTAAAATCTCATAGGTGGGATCCGGGGAGGGTAGTATGTTCACAGACCTTACCCCTACCCCGAGGGACTAGAGAGACTATTTCCAATAGACCCTCGGCTCAAGAAGACGAAATAAGACAATAGATCAATACCGACAGCATAAATCAGAAAAATAATAATAGCATCGTAAGAGCCAGAAAATAGATGGAAAAGCAATAACAAGAACCATTAAATATGGTCTGGTACTATGAAAAATGGAAAAATAGTGTGAACACAACATTAACCACTAGCAGTCTAGACAAAACACTATCAGACTAACCTCACACCTGGTACGAAGTAGGAAAATGCTCCACTACCTCCTAACCTACAACCCTAATGCCCGACCTCTACACCTTTCTATCAAAGGCCATGTCCTCGAAAATCTGGAGCCGCGCCATGTCATGTCAAATCACCTCGCTCCAATACTTCTTAAGCCACCCTTTTATACCCGCAAAAGCCAACCACTCAAACCTCCTTATCGGGGCATCTAGGTTTCTCTTCCGTACATGCCCGAACCATCTAAGACTTGCTTCCCGCATCGTATCAGTGTTAAAAAAAGCGTCCGCTTCCCGCTTAAAGCAGAGCGATGGTTCTGTTGCTACCCAGCTAAAAGCGGCTTGGGTACAAAAAAACGACTGCTTCTCTCTAAAAAGCCAGAAGCGGTGAAGCGGTCGGGAGCGGAAGAAGTGATCGCTTAAAAGTCCAAACGAGTCTTCTCAATTAAAAGTCCCAAATCGCTGAGTCTTTTGTTTTAGACACTTCTTTAGCAGCAAACTAGGGTTCTAAGCCAGCCTTTTCTTCCTAAAAAAATCAGCGATTTCTTCCTCAATTGAAGCAGTTATTTGTTCAAGCAACTAGGATTCTTCTTCTTCTTATTCAACATTACAACAACAGATTTCAAGTTTCAACAGGTATGTTTTGGTTTTGCACTTTTTATTTTCATTCTTCTTCTTCTTCTTCTTCTAAACGTCCAAAAAGCGCTGAAATGATGACGAATTTTTGCCAAAAAAATCTGTCCCATTTCTACCCAAATTTTGCGCAGAAAACCCAATCATATATTTTTGGTTCTGAGTTCTTATTTCCTTTCTTATGTGTTATGTAGTTATTATTTTAATGGTGCCAAAAGAAGATAGAAAAGTCCCGGCTTGAGCTTTCTCTAACGAGTTAACGAGACCAAAAAGATGGCAATTAGATGTCTTTTTTTATGATAAGATTACAAATGGAGGAATCTTTCGTCAAGAAGCGCATCTAATCGGTAATGATCCAAGTGTCGCATCTTGTCCTAAAGTTACGGGTCATGTGAAGGACGAATTGAAAGAATACCTTCAAAAAAAGAAAGAGTTAAAGACTCAAAGGATTCATGAACAAGAACTTTAATCTTGATGATGATGATAATGAAACAAATGAAGGTGACGATGCTTAGTCGCTTCCACCAAAATCACAAAAGCGAGAAAGGATGCTTCCACCAATGTCTTCTAGCTGTGGATCTACTGGCAAGACCAAAGGTCCTATGAATTGTTACTTCCTGCAAAAATATGGAGATAGGGAAGAAAATGTGGTAATCCTCAAGTTGATGCAAAAACGATTTTGAGGGGCCGTGCAGTTACCTTTTTTCCCGGGTGGATGTATGATACAGCTCTTCCTTTTAATTGTGTTAATTATATTGTCACTTTTGCTGCTTTTATTGAGGCAGTAGGCCAATATGGCCCAGGAATGAAGCCTCCAACTTATTATGAAGTTTGTGGGTCATATCTAAAAAAGAGGTGGCAAAGGTGAACGAAATTATGGAGGAACACAAAGTAGAATGGAACAAGTTTGCTTGTTCCATTATGATGGATAAGTGGACAACGAGAAATGAAAAAATGATCATCAATATCTTGCTGAATTCTCCTAAGAGAAACTTGTTTGTTGAGTTCGTTGATGCAAGCGACCATTCGACTGATTCAACCAAAATGTACTCCTTGTTCAAGAGTACAATAGACTCTATTGGAGCAGAAAATGTTGTTCAAGTTGTCACGGACAACGCCAGTAGAAATGTTAAAGCAGGTGAAATGATGTCTGCTTGCTACCGGCATATCTATTGGATTTCGTGTGCAGCACATTCTATTAATTTGATCTTTGGTGATACTTTCAAGGAAAGACCCTTCAGTACTGTCTTTAATCAAACAATTAGAGTGCATTCCTATATTGTTCAAAGGCCTTTGTTATTGAACATGATGAAGAGATTCACTAAACAAACAAGCTTGGTCAAACCTGCAAAGACAAGATTTGCTACTGCTTTTTGACTTTGGCTAGGATGTATGAGCAAAAAAGCAATTGAAGAAGTTGTTTGTTTCAGATGAGTACACTAGCAGTGCCTATGGAAGGGAAGCTCAAGGGAGAGAATCTGCAGATATTATACTTTCTCCTTCATTCTGGAATAATGTAGTTGATGCATTGAAAATTGGTGGTCCTTTAGTTAAAGTGTTTCGTTTGGTGGAGGAGGAGAAAAAGCCACCACTAGGCTACCTGTACGAAGCAATTGATAGGGCAAATGAGGCTATTCAAGCCTATTTTAGTGATAAAAAAATACAAGAGAGTCTTTGAGATCATAGATAAAAGGTGGGACAGTAAGCTTCATAGCGCTTTGCATGCAGCTGGACTTGTTTTGAACCTGGGACTATTTTATGACAATGAAGGGAGGATTCTAGGAGATGAACCTTTGTGGAAAGGATGGATACTATGAATGCATTGAGAAGTTGATACCTTAAGAATCCGTGCAAGATAAAATCACAGAGCAATTTAGTATTTATAGGAATGCTGAACAACTTTTTGGAAAAAACCTGGTCATTAGACAAAGAAAGACGAAGTCACTAGGTGAGCGAGTGCTTATATGTTATTTTATAATTAATAAGTTATTTCTTTATTAATATTATGGTTTGAACATTTGTTCTACTTCTACAGTTGAATGGTGGAAGTAATATGGTCATTCCACTCCCGATTTACAAAAGTTTGCCATCAAGGTTCAAAGTCTAACATATATCTCATCCGGGTGTGAAAGGAATTGGAGCTTGTTTGAGCATGTAAGAACTAATAAGCAAGATTTAGTATATTAAGATAATTAAATTATATCTCAATTGTCCTAATCTTACTAATTACTTATTATTTGCAGATTCATACCAAAAAGAGGAATAAACTATCCTTGAAGCGTCTTGATGATCTAGTCTTCATTAAGTACAATAGAACATTGAGGCGTCGCAGTGTTTTTGATAGCGCGCGGCGACAAATAGCGACGAGGGCGCGCTTCAGTGAGGCGAGAGGCGCGCAGCGAAGCGCTCGCCTTTTTGATGTGAGGCGACAATTTATAAAAAATAATTAATATATATATATATATATATATATATATATATATATAACACTAAAAACTCAATAACAATAATATGTTAATAATAAATATATCAATTTAAAAATTAAAAACTCAATAGATAGTCATGAACTCATAAAATAAGCAACATCTATTCTTCTTGAAGATTTTCAAATTCTACAACATCATAATTGATAGCATTATATTGGCTATCATCTTCTTCATCCTCGGACACTTCATCAATTAGGGTGGATCGGCTTGAACTTGCTACCCCCTTTCCCTTGTACGTTGAACTTGAAGAACTCGCTCTAAGTCCATAGATGTTCTCCTCAACTCCAACGGCCATAGAAACAGTACCCAATCAAGATCATCTCCTTCATACACTTGTTCATCTTCGTGATTTTGGGGGGCTCCAGTTAACCATTCATTTGCCTCATCAATATTGTTCAACAAAATTGGATCAATAGTATCGCGAGCTTCATAACGTCGCCTCAATGTTCTATTGTATTTAATATACACTAGATCATTGAGACGCGATAGCTCAAGCCTATTCCTTTTCTTGGAGTGAATCTGCGCATTAAGTTATTTAGATTAAATAGTAAGTACTAATAATAATACAATATAGAATATATATTAATGTAACAAATCTACTTCTTACATGCTCAAATACGCTCCAATTTCTCTCGCATCCAGATGCACTACAAGTTAGGCTTAATACTTTGATGGCAAACTTTTGCAAGTTTGGAGTTTGACTTCCAAATTGCTTCCACCATTCAACTATAGTAAAATATTTTAAAAGTTAATAAGTATAAATCAAATAAATTAAATTAAAGTTATAAGGAAATCTATATTAAAGTTAGTTACCTGGCGACCTTTTGTCTCTGGCTCTAATGGCAGCCGGTAAACCAAATAGGCCATCTGCTTGTTCGTACTTACCAAACTGCTCCCCTATTAGATCTATCGTCGCTGAATTAGGGATCAACTTCTCAAGACATGCATGGTATCCAACCCACACCTCTGGAGCCAAAGTTTCGTGACTAATGTTCTTGTAAAATAATCCCGGGTTCAGAAGATGGCCTGCTGCATGCAAAGGTCGATGGAGTTGCTTGTCCCACCTGCTATCAATTATCTCAAAAACTTTCTCATATTTCCTAACATCTCCATCAAATGATGCTGCAATACTCTCTTTCGCTCTATCCATAGCTTCATAAAGATAGCCCATTGGTGGTTTCTTCTCCCCATCCACCGTACGGAGCACCCGAATCAAAGGACCACCAACTTTAAGAGCCCGAACGACATCATTCCAGAATGATGGAGCAATAAGAATTTTGGCAACCTCTCTCCCCGCAGCTTCCTTTGCATATTTAGTATCTTTCCAATCATTCGAAAGAACTAGCTTTCTCAAATTTCCCTTTTGCAAGTAAAAACTATGCAAAGTTAAAAAAGCCGTTGCAAATCTAGTCTTGGCTGGTCTCACCAAATTTCTTTCTTGTGTGAATTTTCTCATCAAATTCAACAACAACGGCCTCTGACTGATGTAAGCATATATCTTGACGGCCTTAGCGAAAACTGTAAAAGTAACAATAGCAATTTTAAATTAATAGTTTAATACTAAAGGCTAGGATATAAGTATAAATAAAGTTAAAGGCTTGAAAGATAATTATATTAAAGATAATTATATTAAAGGCTTGAAGCATATGGGTGTTCCTTGAATATGTCATCAAACATCAAGTTGATACAATGGGCAGCACATGGAGTCCAATAAATGTTTGGATAGATAGCTACCATCATCTTCCCCGCACTAACATTCTCACTGGCATTATCTGTAACAACTTGTACAACATTTTCCTTTCCAATTTTATGAATAGTATTTCTAAACAAGTTGTACATTTTACTTCATCCGTAGAAGAGTTGCTAGCATCGTGAGATTCAAGAAAAACACTCCCTCTTGGAGAGTTCACCAACACATTTATAATCATTTTCCCATTCCGTGCTGTCCACTTATCCATCATAATGGAACAACCAAACTTGGTCCATTCCACTTTATGCTCCTCAATAATTTGGTCTACCTTCTTCACCTCCTTTTTAAGATGAGTTACTCTAACTTCATGATAGCTAGGAGGCTTCATCCCCGGGCCATATTGTCCTACAGCCTCAATGAATTTATCAAAAGTTTTGTAGTTGACACAGTTGAAAGGAAGGCCTGCATCGTACACCCATGATGCAAAGGCACTGACAGCGCGATCCCTCAAAGTCTTCTTGATATCTTTTCCCGAACCTTTTTCACTTTTTCCCCTTTCTTGTTGTTTTGCCGAGTAATAAAGATTGATAGGGCCTTTTGCCACCGAACGTGCCGTGGATGACCCACTAGATTGAGAGTGCCTTTTAGGGGGGAGGGGGGATGTCCCATTTCATCTTCTTCCCATCTCATCATCTTCATCAATTAGATTCACGGAATTCACCGATGCTTCATAACTCATTTGAGTTCTTACTAAATTTTTCTTTTCAACAAAAGCCTTTATTTCCTCCCTAACCTCGGGCGGACAAAGGGGACATTGTATTACATTTTTAAATCCACCGATCAAATGTTGCTTGTGACGAGTTATCCCACCATTATATGTTTTTCCACAGAACAAACATTTAATTGCAGTTCTTGACGGGCCTTGTATAGCATAATTCCAAGCTATATCACTTCGTTTACTATTATCGGATGACGCCATTTCAATTTTCAGCGCTGTTTAATAGAAAAATAGAGCAATAAATCAAATAAATTTAAGCAACTTAGCAGAATTGCAGATTAATTTTTCTTGTTTTATCTGTGCAGGTTAATTTAAGCAACTGGACAGTGCTGGTCGCGAAAACAGAGCATTGGACAGTGCTGGTCGCGAAAAACAGAGCACTGGACAGTGCTGGTCGCGAAAAAACAGAGCACTGGACAGTGCTGGTCGCGAAAGAGAAAAGAAGAAAGAAGAAAGAAAGAAAAAAAAAGAAAAAACAGAGAGTCTGGTTCTGGTCGAGACTGTGAAAGAGAAAAGAAGAAAGAAGAAAGAAGAAAGAAAGAAGAAAGAAAGAAGAAGTGAAAAACAGAGCCTGGTGATGTCGAGTCCAGAAAGAGAAAAGAAGAAGGAAGAAAGAAGAAAGAAAGAAAAAACAGAGAGTCTGGTTCTGGTCGAGACTGTGAAAGAGAAAAGAAGAAAGAAGAAAGAAGAAAGAAAGAAAAAGTGAAAATCAGAGCCTGGTGATGTCGAGTCCAGAAAGAGAAAAAAAGAAGGAAGAAGGAAGAAAGAAGAAAGAAGAAGTGAAGAACATACCTGGGCACTGGTGCTGTCGCAGAGGGTGGAAGAAGAAGAAGATGGAGTGAAAAACCCTAATTTGTCGACTGGAGCAACTGTTGTGTTTTAATTTTGCTGCTGTGTTTTAATTATGCTGTATTATCAAAATAGCGACGCTTCGCAGCGCCTCGCCTCGCCACTCGCCACAGCTACTGTTGCGTTCGCTATTCTGGCTCGCGTCGCCACACTGCCCTTTGTGGCGTTAAAGCTTCGCCTCGCCTCGCTACACGCTTTTAGCGCTGTAGCGAGCGCTATTTATAACCCTGTGGCGTCGTTACAACGCTCACAATTTAATCGATCCAATTAGTTTGGGCAACATTGATGATGCTAATGAATGGCTAACTGGAGACCCGGAAGATCATGCAGATGAAGAAGTATTTGATGATACTTCTGATATCACTTGGGGTGATGTTGCGGAGGTGCGTGGAATTGGGGAGAGGATTTATGGTTTGAGGGGGAGTACTTCAACTTCAAGTTCACAGAGGAAGGGAAAACAGGCAGCTACTTTGTCCCTTAGTTGATGAAGAAGATGAAGTTGAAGAAGATGACGAGCATATAATAATGATAGTGGAATACAAGAATTTGACAATTTTGTAGAAAAATAAAATGCTCATTTTGTGCTTTAACTGATGGTACTCTTGACAATCATTGTTGAAGAATAGGATGCTCATTTTGTGCTTTAATTGATGCTACTCTTTAATTTTTTAATTCAAGTATTGAACATTTGCTTATAATTACATGTGTTGTCTATGCCGTATTTATTTTAATTTTTTTTATAAAAATTCCGCTTCACTTCAAAAAAGATGGCGCTTCGATTCTCACTTCTCGCTTTTGGTGAAATGGGAATAGTCGCTTTTCCTCGCTTCACGCTATTTTTATCACTGATTTTATCATCTATGGGAGCCACACCACCTTCTTCCGAATATTTTCATTCCTAATCTTATCTATCCTACTGTGCCTGCACATTCACCTCAACATCCTTATTTCGGTGACACTTTTTTGTCACACAGGACTTCAGATGCTAACCTCCATTTCATCCAACCCACCCCTATACAATGTGTAACATCCTCATCGATATCCCCACCTTCCGGATAATCGATCCAAGGTTCTTGAAACTTCCTCTCTTGGGGATGACCCGAGTCAAGCCACACGTCCATGCCCGGTAATCTGTCACGTCGCCGAACTTGTACTCCAGGTATTATATCTTAGTCCTACTCAACTTGAAACCCTTAGACTCAAAGGTCTGTCTCCAAATCTCCAGCCTCTCGTTAACGCCGCCCGCGTCTCATCAGTTAAAACTATGTCATCAGCAAATAATATACACCATGGCACCTCCTCTGTTAGTAGTCGGGGCAAATAAGAACGGACTGACCGCAGATCCTAAACCCCATAACAATCAGAAAATGCTCGGAGTTGCCTTCCACTGTCCTACCGTGAATCTTAGCTCTATCATACATGTCCTTGGTCACTCTAATGTAAGCTACCGACACACATTTTACCTCCGGGCATCTCAAAAGAATCTCTCTAGGGACCTTGTCATGCGCTTTCTCTATGTCAATAAACACCATGTGCAAATCCTTCTTCATATTCCTGTATTGTTCCACCAACCTTCTAATAAGGTGGATAGCTTCCGTAGTCGAATGACCGGCCATGAATCCGAACTGGTTGTTAGGAGTCCGTTTCCTTATATTATGTACTACTTGTGTATGTTAATATAGGGGTAAGTAAGATTTTAGAGAACCCCAAATTTGTTGTACAAGCCAAATTATTTAATATGGAATGAAATGGACCTAAATAGAGTGGAAATGGTACCGATGATACATATATTCAATCCCTATTAATATGGGATTGAAGTGTTGATTGTGTTTCAAAAACCTGAATGGAAAAATAGCATCAGTAAACTGGAACAGCTTCCATATATCTTGATGCATTTCCTTTTGACTTATATGTATATTTTACTGGTTTTGCATTATTATTTACCGCGGGATCTAGATATTTTCTTGAGCAAGCCAGCATGAGTTATTGAAAGCCAACAAAATGGAGCTCTATCAGTTCTATTTATCTATTTATTACTTCAAAAGGATAACAGACTTTTGACATTTTCATTATCTTGTGTAACCCCAGTTTGGATATCTTTCTGTTCTTACAGAGACATCTGAACTTTACTTCAATGTCTTTCAATTATATTATAAGCTGTTTGACTGCATATGGCATGTTTTCTATTCGCATAGTAATTCCAATTTTGATCGATGCCTCTTTTCTGCAGAGAATATGTGCAAAGGATGCTCTAGATGCTGAATATTTCTGGACCGACCCCTTACCTTGTGATCCTAGAAGGTGCTTTTGCATCCACATTTCTCAGTGCTGTTTGTGCACATTGTATTCCCTATAATGGATCTGGAAACATCTTGGCCAATGTTCTTACATCTAACTACCTGCGGTCCAACTAATCTGAGATTTTTATGGGTTAATGAACGTTAGTTAAAGCATATCCTGAGATATATTATGCTATGTATACATATATATCTTTTCATCTAACAACTTGTTTCCACTCTGTTAAACAGCCTACCTAAATACGAATCATCACACGAGTTCCAGACTAAGAAAAAACGGCAACAGCAGCGACAGAATGAAGAATTGGCCAAAAGACAGAAGCTGCAGCACCCACAGCAACATTCACGCCTCCCTCCTATTCAACAGTCTGGGCAAAGTCATTCCCAGCACTGGGGTGGACCTAATCATCAAACCCATCCTGCAATATCTGCTGGAGCTGGTCATCATCAATATGGAAAGCCTCGTGGTCCTGGAGGCCAAAATCGGTATCCTCCAGGTGGAAACCCTGGTGGGGGGTATTATCACGATCGTGGGGCACAAGGCGGAGGTTATAGTAGTGGGACATATCCTCCTCAGGGACGAGCCCCACCTTATCCTGGTAGTGGGGTGGCTTCCAGTGGTCCTCGGGGACCAAGTGGTGGCTATGGTGTTCCTCCTAATTACTCCCAAAGTGGTCAATATGGAGGTTCTGGCACAGGGAGAGGTTCTAACCAAATGAGTGGAAGCCGTAACCAGCAGTATGGTTGGCAGCAATAGAGTCGGACCTGTTATGCAAATCACTGGCTAGACAGCATTAAAGGAAACCATTAGCAATTGTAAGAACTTGTGGTTGGATGCAACAAATTTAGCAATTGGTTTATCTACAACAGTACATGTAAAGTCATGCTATTTTGTGAAGGGAATCCGTGTGTTCCATTTTTGCCGTAGGTATTCAAATTTTTGACACCCTGATTCTTTTATATAGCAATTTCTTTATACACTATTCAGAGCCTTGGATATGCATCTATGCTGATGGCCGTTGCAGTTATTGTTGATGGTTGACACTATACTCCGTTGAAACTAACTGCTGCCTAAATGGATTTAACAAATTTCCAAATCCCCACCTTACCATGTTTTGGGGAATTGCCTCATAATTCATTCCGTGCATTAAGATTAGAATAACTTCTCTATTCACTAAAATTTGATTACTAAAATGCGGAAGAATAAACCAATATTTTATTCTTCCTCTTTTGTTTTAGGGGCTGAAGCCATATGAATCAAAACTAGCACCATAGAGTTTGCCTCGTAAATAAAGTAGTCTCATCTTCAGATATAAAGTTGAAAAGGCAAATCTGTAGCTTTTTGGCTTAAAAAAGAGATGCATGGGAAAGAAAAGGCAGGATAAGGTTTTGAAATTAGAAAGAGAATTATAGTAGCTGAGCACACACCATAAACTGAAGAGTAAGGTCTTTGAAACTTAAATTATCACAAACACCACATATCCTTTTTCCCTTTTATTGTTGGAAATATAGATGGTAAGCTTCCACCATCCACTGTACAATGCAACAACCTAGATATGTATGCTTCACATTTCATGTCAACTCACTAGAAAATCTTTGAACAAACTACAAAGAAGTAGCAAATAATAAAATTGATGATTAGAGGGAGAAATTGAGTTCAAAATTGGAAATAAGCTAAACTCATTTTTCTTCTATCAGCTAGTGCTTCCATTGGAGACTCTCTCGTAAAATAAGATGTACCCATGATCTGTATTGCTGGAATACTCCTGAGCCGAACCAAAGAAAGTTTGCACAGCCGACTCATCAATCATCTCAACATTCTCATCATCAAAGAACAACCAGTGGTTGTGACTCTTCACAAGGCTCACGTAGTGTCCATGGTTTGGTCCACTCCCAACATGGACTACCACAGCGAATAAGGAATACTCTGCATCTGCATCCTCAACTGTATTGCTTAGCTTCAACTCAAGTGGGAAGACAACACGGTAAGAGAGTTTCTTATACCGACCAAGCTGTTCAATGTACTTAAATCTCTTCAAGTGGATAACCAGGATGTGAGGGGGCTTTTTAATCTTCATCCTCTTCTGAGCTTCCTGCAAGCTAAGTTCTCAAAATGATGAATTAGTTGGTTTGGTAATGATAAAATACGAAGAGATGAGTCATGCTAGTTTGCTGCAGCTATGTCACCTAGGTATATGCATCGAAGGGGGTGTCCAACAGGAAAACCCAAAGAAAAAAAGAAAACATAAATTGAAAAAATAAAAATAAAAACACATTATACCTGCAACACTTGTCACAGAAGAATTTATCCTCCGCATTCAAGGTTTCTGTGGAACTAAAATTCTTCAGGCAGCTAGTTATTGAACTGTTCTGTTCAATGTCGAGGCTCAAATCAAGAAATGTCT
This sequence comes from Nicotiana benthamiana, assembly GCA_034376525.1. Lineage (NCBI taxonomy): Eukaryota > Viridiplantae > Streptophyta > Magnoliopsida > Solanales > Solanaceae > Nicotiana > Nicotiana benthamiana. The sequence continues at coordinate 10,714,621 of CM067324.1, forward strand.
CATCTCTTGCAGTTACAGTCTCACAACACAAACACTTCGTTTCATTTGTGAGTATACCCTGGAGTAAACAAAGTCAATTAAAGAGTCTAGTGAGTACTAGTTTAACAGAGAAATCAAAACTCCAGATAATATACTTTCTTAGGTTAATAACACTCGTACTTTCATTTCCATACGGTCAAAACAATGATGTCAAAATCTTAGTTCAACTTCTGAACTCTTCCTCTTTTTTTCCTTCCTTTCTTATAGTTTTGATAAAAGAGGTCAGACACCTATGTATATTGCGATATAAGGATGCAATATCAGGCACTTACTGACCTACTAGTTTGTGGAGAATATAAAAGAGCAGACTGATTAGTGAAAAATCAATCAGTTATCCCTTGATCGAAAAATGGTTGGCTCGACTATAAGAATCCTTATGACCACTCGCTCTATTCAGGTTTTCTTCATTCCAATACTAATAATTTGTCATTTAAAATAAATTAGAAAATCAGGAGTTCTCTAAGAGCCCATTTGGACATGAGAAGTTTTTCCCTTTTTTCTCGAAAAATTTCACTTTTTTTCGAAATCACCGTTTGTTCTTAAAATTTTCAATTTTCACTTGAAGATGCATTTTGGAATTTTTCGAAATTCTGAAAAACACCATCAATCAGATTACTCACAAAACTTCAAAAACAACCCAAAATTATATTCATGTCCAAACACAACTCTAATTTTCAAATATCATTTTCACGAATTATTTTTTATTTGGAATTTTACAATTCTTATGTCCAAACACCCACTAAATCTCACAATTCTCCTACACTGACATATAACTCTCCAAAAACTAAAAAACAACTCTTGACAAAGCTAATACAAGTGTTATTAAATAATAAACAATAACAACTACAATCCCAAACAAAATAGGGTCAACTATGTTTCAGTGTTTAAACTCATCTCAAACCAATATTATATAAAAATATAAAATAAAATAAAAACAATAAACAATATTAGAAATTCTCTATATTTTCTAATAGTATATAAATGTTTGATAGGGTTAAATAACTCCTGGAAAATGTTGGACCGAAAGTAAACGTACTAACATAACTAAAACAGATGCCCAAGTCCCAACTAACTGGTATCACCTATATAGATCTTTCTTTTCAATTGAGACCTAACTTCCGCTAAGTTTGCATGGATTCCAAAAAATTGTAGGTCTTTCCGGACAACTTTGTTACGTGTGATTTTAGGTCTACATTGTTCCTTCTTAACACCTTCCCCCACCATGATTTCACACCTACAGACCAATGAATCTAGAGGCCAACACACGACATAGCCAAACCATTTCAAGCTACATTCTCTTATTTTATTCTCGATTTGTGCTACTACACCTTCTGGGGAATGTGGTCATTTTTAATTTTATCTAATCTTTATACGACAAATCCATCTTAGTATCCACATCTTTACGACACATATGTGAATGTGTTGGACTTAAGCAATCCAACATTCACTTCCATATAATATTACTGATCTAATAAATGTTCTATAGAACTTACCTTTCACTTAGGTATGGATCCTAGTATCACATAGCAAACTAGTAACGTTTCTCCATTTCAACCATTCGATTTTGATTCTACATTTACACAGCTTCATCTATCATTCCATTCCCCATGTAAGAAGTGCCCTAACACTCCTCCATTTCGACCATCATATACATTGTTAGCCTGTCAGGTATATTCATATCGCATAACATTTTAGTAGCACTCCTCTCAGCAATCCTTTCTGAATTTTTAGTGTTCGTTATAGAATTTATCATGTCATTTTCAGCCTAAATATCTAAATTATCTCAATTTAAGAACCACAAGCTTGTGAAATCTCACTTCGCTTTCATTCTTCTTATGGAGGCAAACATACCATGCATATATTCTTACTTGATAAGAAACCCTTCCATTTAGAGTTCACATCTAGATTTGATTTAGTTTTTCACTAATTTTGATGTCTATCATAACATCATTTGCTAGCATGCACAATTTCAAGTATAGGCTAAAAGCAGATCCGTAATGTAAACTAACAGTTCTTTTTTATCACTCAAAATATTCTTTATTTCCTTTTTTATAGGCAGCGACTAAAAAAGGTACATGGCAATACTAATGTAAGATCCAATTATAAAGTACTATGCACCAGAATACCCAATTTAAACAGGCCTGCTGCAGATGAAACTGTAAAAAGAAGACATACAATTGCTGCCATTTCAAGTGACGTTATTGCCAGAAATGACAGTCTATAAGCTGATAACCACACAAGCAAGCGTACCTGGAAATTTTTGTGCACCCATGTGACCAGGGGCTCCTTTTTATCCCCATTAACATGAATACTGGTTGGTCCATTTGCAATCTTTTCAGTTGGGGAAGAAGTTTCTTGATCGGTTTTAGCAGCACTGGCTTCTTTCTCCAGTATGTCAACCAGTTCGTTCAGCAAATAATTCAAAAATTCGTGCGCGTCCTAACAAAGAAAGATATCTATAGACATGAGCGGTAGGGAAGTGCATCAGAGCATATATGCACCAACACATAAAGGAGAAATAAAGAGTAACTGATGAATACTTAAAAGTCAAAAGCATATAGCAGTTAATTCTGTTTGATCAGTATCATTTAGCTAACAATTATTTGGAATGTGAGTCCCAATAATTTAAGGGACAAACTTCATAGAAAGCAAGTCTTAAACAAAGCAGGATCTGATGACCCCCTGCGTACCCCCCCTAAAAAAGAGAACAATCTGCAGCAATTTACAACAACAATAACAACTCAGTAGAATCCCACTAGTGGGGTCAGGAGAGGGTAGAGTGCACGCAGCCCTTACCCCTACCCCAGAGGGATAGAAAGGCTGTTTCCAGAAGACCCTCGGCTCAGAGACAATCTGAAGCAATTTGAATATCCAAAAATATACTTAGCTCATAATCACTAAATTAACATGATAACTAATGTTTGCAAACTAGCACACCAATATGTAAAGTTTCATGTGGACAAAGAAAAAGGCAGAGAGAACTCTTCACAGATAACAAATTTAAGCCCCTGAGGCAGGGGGACAGGCTTTGAGTGTTCCCCTCAAGCTAAATACAGTAGCTTCTCACTTTCATAATATTAGAGGTTGTACACTAGATATTAAAGCAATGACATTCTCCTCTGCAACACAATCAACTCTAAGCAGACGATTTTCATTCGATCTGGAGCAGATCTGATCATTTGACTGGCCTAGGAAAAGGATTTCCAGTTCAACACATTTAAATTTAACAATCATACACTGGCTCAAGAAAAATACAACCAAATGCAGCATGAAAATAGAAAAGGGAAAAAGGCCAGATTTGTCCCTCCACTTTAGTAAAATATCCACGTTTATCCCTACTTCTACTATCGGTCCAAATACGTCCCTACTGTTAAGTAGATAAAAATATCCCCAATCCTAACGGTAATTCATTGTGGCTAGGGACCCCCTCAATAAAAAATGCCACGTATTTAAATAATACACATAATTAACTCTAAATCTCTATTCTTTTAATTTTACTTCTTTTTCTCTTTTTCTTTTCACTATCATCTGATCCCTTTCCCCCACCAATTATATTAGCCTCATCTTTTCCACCACGAAATGGCCCAATAAATTCCTTCGTCTGTACCAAATCTCTCCACACAAGAACTCTTTACTGCACATTTTCACTATTTCTTTAAATATTTCATGTACCAACACTTGGGTTTTACCAACACTACCTTTCAATTTTCAGGTGTTTCTCTTCTAATTTGAAGACCAAACGAGAATAACTTTTATCAACAAAAATTGTGCGCCCGTTGTGATTGAGAGAATTCTAGAGAAAGGTTTTGTGCGTAGTCCAAAAATAGGGAAATTACAAGGGGTTCTGCAATAGCGGAGGACGGTCGGCAACATGCAGAAGAAACAGTAAACAAGATTACAGTAGCATAGTAAAGAAGTGCCCCATATAGTTTCCTCCAACAGAGAGTTAACAGGGACGAGATTAGTGCTGGTTTTTGCTGTGGTTAGTCGACCAGTTGATCTCGTCGGTGCCGACTACTGCAAAAGGAGAGAGAGACCCCCTTTTCTGGCTGTTAGAATATGTAAATAGTAGAACCCTAATCCAATGTGTATTAGGCGTATGATAGGTTATATGTATAGATATATAGGGCTCATTGTACCATGTTTAATATCAATGATATATTTTTCTCCCGTGCTTTCTCACATAGTATCAGAGCAATCGTGAGAGATTTATCGCTGTGTATAAATTCCAGCGATTCCGGGAAGTAAAATCAGTCATCGAAACCCTTTTCCGGCGACTTTTTCAAGTAAAATCAGTCTCGGTCAGTGTTGTGCAAAATCCAGCAATACCAAAAGACTTGCCTCTGTCCGGTGACAAAACCCCAGAAATTTCTCCGGCCAAATCAGCCCCACGCGCCTCCAGAACCCTAGGCGCGTGACACCCTTTCCGGCCAGATTTTCTGGTGACTCCTTCAGGACAGTTTGGTCGGAATCTAATTCCGACCCTATCCATCCTATTTTTGTTCGATTCCGACAACTTTGAGTTTTTTCCGGCGACTACGCTGACTTTTCCGGCCAGAATTTCAAAAACTTCCTTCACCGAGCCTATCCATATTTTTATTTTTCAATTCCGACAACTTTGAATTTTTTCCGGCAGCTCCAGTTTTCAGTTTCCCGTTTTCTGTTTCTGTTTCAGCGAGTTTTCAGTTGATAATCCAACGATGTCATTGGGACTCGATGCTTTCGGGTCTAGAAACCTAGGTTCTGGCAGTTCCGGTGTTATGATTACCTCAGAACCTTTAATGGGAGGTTCAAACTACCTAGCTTGGGCTTCATCTGTCGAGTTGTGGTGTAAAGGTCAAGGTGTTCAAGATCATCTAATCAAGGAGTCTAGTGAAGGAGATGAAAAAACAAAAGCACATTGGGAGAAGATCGATGCTCAATTATGCAGTATTTTGTGGCGATCTATTGATTCCAAGTTGATGCCCTTGTTTCGTCCATTCCAAACATGTTATTTGGTTTAGGAAAAGGCTCATACTTTATACACTAATAACATATCTCGCTTCTATGATGTGATATCGCGGATGACAAATTTAAAGAAACAGGAATTAGATACGTCTACTTACTTGGGTCAAGTGCAGGCAGTTATGGAGTAATTTGAGACGTTGATGCCAGTTTCTGCTAGCGTTACAAAGCAGCAAGAGCAACGACAAAAGCTGTTTCTAGTTCTTACTCTTGCTAGGCTTCCTAATGATCTTGACTCAGTACGCGATCAGATTTTGGCTAGTCCGACTGTCCCCACAGTTGTTGAATTATTCTCTCGCTTTCGCCTTGCTGCAGCACCAAGTCACTCAGTGAGCTCATCACTGACACTTGATTCATCTATCCTCGTATCCCAATCAGTGGACAATCGGGCATCTCATACTAGGCGTATAGATGAGGAGGAGGTCGTTTTGGAAGATCTAGACCCAAGTGTTCTTATTGTTATAAACTTGGTCACACTCGTGACGTGTGCCATTCACATGGTCGACCACCCAAAAATGCTTATGTTGCTCAGACCGAGACTACAGGTAACCAGGATTTTCTGTATCTGAAAGGGAGTATAATGAGTTCCTTAAATATCGAGCAAGTAAGCAGACATCTCCACAAGTAGCCACTGTTGCTCAACCGATACTTCTGTTGCTGGTAATTCTTTTGCTTGTGTTTCCCAGTCTAGTCCTCTTGAACAATGGGTTGTGGACTCAGCTGCTTCTAATCATATCTCTGGTAATAAATCCTTTTTGTCCAATATTGCGTATTCACAGTTTCTTCCCAACGTTATTTAGCTAATGGGTCTCAAACTAAAGCAAAAGGAGTTGGACAAGCGAATCCTCTACCCTCTGTCACTCTAGATTCCGTTCTTTATGTCCCTGGCTGTCCTTTTAATCTTGCATCTGCCCTCCATTGCGGTATATATTTTATTGATGACTCTTTTATTATGCAGGACCGCAGTACGGGACAGACGATTGGAACAGAACTTGAATCAGACGGACTCTACTACCTTAACTCACTAACATCCTCCAAGGCCTGTCTAGTTGCAGATCCTCCAGACCTACTTCACAGTCGTTTAGGATATCCCAGCTTGTCCAAGCTTTAGAAGATGGTGCCTCGTTTGTCTAGTTTATCCACATTAGAGTGTGAGTCATGTCAGCTCGAGAAACATACCCGCGCCTCCTTTCCTCGTAGTATTGAGAGTCGTGCAAAGTCTATTTTTTCTTTAGTTCATTCGGATATATGGGGTTCTAGTAGAGTCAGTTCAACCTTGGGATTTCGTTATTTTGTTAGTTTCACTGATGATCATTCAAGATGTACTTGGATTTTCTTAATGAAAGATCGTTCTGAGTTGTTTTCTATATTCCGGAATTTCTGTGCTGAAATTAAAAATCAATTTGGTGTTTCTATTCGCACTCTTCGCAGTGATAATGCCTTAGAATATTTATCCTCTCAATTTCAGCAGTTTGTGTCTTCTCATGGAATTATTCATCAGACCTCTTGTCCTTATACCCCTCAGCAAAATGGGGTTGCAGAGAGAAAGAATAGGCACATTATTGAGACTGCTCGCACACTTCTCATTGAATCTCATGTTCCGCTGCGTTTTTGAGGCGATGCAGTTCTCACATCTTGTTATTTGGTTAATCGGATGCCTTCATCTCCCATCCAGAATCAGATTCTGTATGAGGTATTGTTTCCCCAGTCACCCTTATACCATGTTCCCCCTCGTGTTTTTGGGAGCACTTGCTTCGTTCATAACTTAGCTCCTGGGAAAGATAAGTTAGCTCCTCGTGCTCTCAAGTGTCTTCCTTGGTTATTCTCATGCTCAGAAGGGCTATCGTTGTTATTCACCTGATCTTCGTAGGTACCTTATGTCAGCCAATGTCACATTTTTTGAGTCTAAACCTTTCTTTACCTCTTCTGACCATTCTGACCATCTTGATATATCTGAGGTTTTAACCTATACCGGCCTTTAGGGAGTTTACTATATCTCCTCCTTCACCTTCCGCTACAGAAGTCTTACCCATTCCAAACATTGGACCATCTACTGTGGCTCCTCCTAGACTCCCTGCACAAGACACTCCACTCTTGACATATCATCGTCGTCCTCGCCCAGCATCCGGCCCGGCTGATTCACTTCCTGCACCTGACCCTGCTCCTACTGCGGACTTGTCTCTTCCGATTGCTCTTCGGAAAGGTATACGGAACACCCTTAATCCTAATCCCCATTATATCGGTTTAAGTTATCATCGTTTGTCATCACCCTACTATGTTTTTCTATCTTCTTTGTCCTCTGTTTCCATCCCTAAGTCTACAGGTGAAGCATTGTCTCATCCAGGGTGGCGACAGGCTATGACTGACGAGATGTCTGCTTTACATACGAGTGGTACTTGGGAGCTCGTCCCTCTTCCTTCAGGTAAATCTACTGTTGGTTGTCGTTAGGTGTATGCAGTCAAAGTTGGTCCAGATGGTAAGGTTGATCGTCTTAAGGCTCGTCTTGTTGCCAAGGGATATACTCAGATATTTGGGCTTGATTACAGTGATACCTTCTCTCCTGTGGCTAAGATAGCATCAGTCCGCCTTTTTCTCTCTATGGCTGCTGTTCGCCATTGGCCCCTATACCAGCTGGACATTAAAAATGCATTTTTACACGGTGACCTTGAGGATAAAGTTTATATGGAGCAACCACCTCGGTTTGTTGCTCGGGGGGGGGGGGGGTGGGGGTCTCGTGGCCTTGTATGTCGCTTGCGCCGGTCACTTTATGGTCTAAAGCAGTCTCCTCGAGCCTGGTTTGGTAAGTTTAGCACTGTAATCCAGGACTTTGGCATGACTCGGAGTGAAGCTGATCACTCTGTATTCTATCGGCATTCTGATTCACGTCTCTGTATTTATCTGGTGTCCTATGTTGACGACATTGTTATTACCGGCAATGACCAGGATGGTATTACTAAATTGAAGCAACATCTCTTTTAACATTTCAGACTAAGGATCTGGGCACATTAAAGTATTTTCTGGGTATTGAGGTCGGACAGTCTAGCTCAGGTATTGTGATCTCACAACGGAAGTATGCCTTAAATATTCCTGAGGAGACAGGAATGACAGGTTGTAAACCTGTTGACACTCCGATGGATCCGAATTCTAAACTTCTTCCAGGACAGGGGGAGCCTCTTAACGATCCTGCAAGATATAGGCGGTTAGTTGGTAAATTAAATTATCTTACAGTGACAAAACCTGACATTTACTTTCCTGTGAGTGTTGTGAGCCAGTTTATGGGTTCACCGTGTGATAGTCATTGGGATGCAGTTGTTCGCATTCTTCAGTATATAAAATCAACTCCAGGTAAATGTTTATTGTTTGAGAATCGAGGCCATGAGCAGATTGTTGGATACTCCGATGCTGATTGGGCAGGATCGCCTTCTGACAGACGTTCTACTTCTGGATATTGTGTCTTAGTAGGAGGAAATTTGGTATCTTGGAAAAGCAAGAAACAGAATGTGGTTGCTCGGTCTAGTGCAGAAGCAGAATATCGAGCAATGGCTATGGCGACATGTGAGCTAGTTTGGATCAAACAGTTGCTCAAAGAGCTGAAATTTGGTGATGTTAGTCAGATGGGACTTGTGTGTGATAATCAAGCTGCTCTTCATATTGCGTCAAATACAGTGTTCCATGAGAGAACTAAGCACATTGAGATTGACTGTCACTTTGTCAGAAAAAATATACTCTCGGGAGATATTGCTACAAAGTTTGTAAAGTCGAATGATCAGCTTGCAGACATTTTCACCAAGTCGCTCACTGGTCCTCGTATAACTACATATGTAACAAGCTCGGTACATATGATTTATATGCACCAACTTGAGGGGGAGTGTTAGAATATGTAAATAGTAGAACCCTAATCCAATGTGTATTAGGAATAGGATAGGTTATGTGTATATATATATAGGGCTCATTGTACCATGTTTAATATCAATTATATATTTTTCTCCCGTGCTTTCTCACACTGGCGAAATTTTATTACTCACTTGTATGAATAGCTTGGTTAATAAACTGTGTAATATTGTTCAAATCAACCATATCCATGGAAGGTGAATCGTGGTCGAAGAGTTTTGGGATCTGATGGATTCCGGTGGTGTTCAGACAGATCTGGTTTTTAGTGGTGGTGGGTAATTCCCAGTAGGTTGCAGGCGGATATAGTAGGAAGGAGAGAGAGATAGATTGTTTTCTGGAGGTGAGCTGGCCAGTTGCTCTCGCGGCACCGACAATTGCTAAAGGAAGAGGGACCATTTTTTCCGGGGAAATTGTATTACCTACTGTAATGGTGGGAGGGCAAGGGAGAAGAGAGATTCTGATGGTAGGGAAAAGGAGAGAGAAAAAAGAATAAAAATAGAATGAAAATGAAATATTAAGAAAGAAAGGTAAGGGGTAGGTTATTTAATTACGTGGCATTTTTTATTGAGGGGGTCCCTTACTACAGTGGACAACCGTTATGGTTGGGGATATTTTTATCTACTTTCTTAACGGTATGGACGTAGTTGGTCCAATAGTAGATTAGGGATAAACATGGACAATTAACTAAAGTAGAGGGATAAAGTTGACTTTTTTCCCAATAGAAAATGAGGCAAATATGAGATGAAACTCATTAGTTTTAGGATTTCTAGAAATTTCACGTTATAGCAAGTCTACTAACACCAAAAGGGAGTAAAGCACACAATTCATGAAATGCAAATAAACGGAGGTAAAAGGGGTTTTCTGTTAACCTGTACAGATAAACTTGGAGGCTATATATTAGTATCTAACTAGCATTTTAAAAGAAGTGACTATAGGACACCTGATGCATATAACTGCGGAAAATCTCATTCTGCTTCTTCAATCTCTGTACAAAGCGCTTGGGAGCAATGACACCAGTTTTCTTCTTTTGCGAGCTTATCTACAAAAATAACAAGAATAAGCCCAGAGGTGGAATGATGAAGTACAATATTGATCATGGGCTCACGTAATGCAAAAAGATACAAATTCTGGCATATATGCTTCTGAATATCTGTAAATAAAGGAGGCAAGGATATTACTGATTCAAAGTAATGATGCAACCACCTAACGAAGAACAACAGAAGGTAGGAAATAAACCATCTACAAGTTTAGCTAATTCAAGCCTTTTCAAAGTCATAAATGATGGTCTCACATTTTATGTGTGTGACAGATGGTGGAAGTCAACAAATTACTTGATCTTTTTATTTTCTAACAATAATTTTATTTTGCATTACCAAAGGTGATCAAAAGTTCAGTTTCAAGTTCCCAAAAGTGTAGCAGATTGCAGAGCAACTTTTATGTGACCAAATTGTCAATCGTCAACATTTCATTGGATTGGACTAAACTTCTTCACCTATTTGGAGCCTAAGCTTTAGCAGAAAACAGCATATATGCATTCACTCTTTTCTATGGAAGCAAAAAATAGTTAAGAGAATAAACCAAAGAATAATTGAACAGTCTACTTAACAGCAAGAATGCGGTATAGATCTCAAGACAACTCTCAGCCAATGAGTACTAGCGGCAAGGAATTACGAAATAAACTGATGATAGAAAGCTAAATGCCTGCTGTACAGGCCATCAACAAGCACAAGAATTACTTTATGGACATCCATACTTCAATTTAATTTCCATCCTTACAGGAACAAGCAACAACAAGATTCCATGTCTCCCCTACAAATAAAATAAAACTGCCTTAAGCCAATTGATGATTTTTTTCAAGGCAAACTGAAAACCTCCCTGACAAAACCTCAAAAAGTCAGAAGTTGTTTGTAAAGATGAGCCCACAGGTGAAACAACTAAACAGAAAGTCAAACTATAAAATTATAATTTGCATAAAATCTGAATTCTTCAACTAACCTGTGATCGGGAAACAAAATTTCCAAAAGATTGCATCTACTACCGTGAAAACAACTACCATAGTCCCATCCAGGAGTTGGCTACTGGACCCTCACTACTTATGAAGAATTCCTTTTTCCTTTTGTGCACGTGAGAAGTATAAAAACAAAGAAAGAAACCCAAGAACATCTCAACAAGATTCGGCTTCTCTGATTAACATAACGAGACACAGAGAAAAGAGAAACATTTTAGTTTTGTTAAACCTGAAAATGCGGATTGTGCATTTAAAATTAAATCCTTTTTTTTTTAGAGAAATGAAATTTCCTAATTATCCTTTATAAAAAACAAAAAAGAAAAAAAGTCTCCTTGCTTTTAAATGTCTTGTATATGTACGTTCCAGATGTTGGAAAATGATCACAAAATTCTCTAAATAGAGAGAATGGATGTTCTTCCTTCCCGGACAATCGATAAAAAAGAAAGAAATGGAAATTCAGCCAAGGATCTCTCCCAACAATTCAAAGATTGCCATTTCTTGCAGATATGGGAAGCATAATTATGAGGTTCTGATTAGCAGCTTAATACAAAATTCTGCTCATTTGTGCATCATAATTAAATGATCAAGGGAAAACAATTAGGAAAATGTCAACAATCATCAAGTAATACCTGCATAAACAGGTCAGCAAGGCATGTCAAGAGATTTTCATCTGCGTCAGCGAGATTTTTACTATTTGAGAAATACTCCAATAGTTGTTCTCGAAATGGAACACAGAAATATAGAGCCTGTTGAAAAAAGAAAAAAAGAACAAGATACTGCTATCAACTTCAGGATCATACATAAAAAAACACGTATAAGACAATGATATCAACGTCCAGGTCATATATAATATAAAACATGTATGCATACAAGGTCTCTTTTTTGGATAATTCAATCCACCCTAACAGACAATAACAATCCATTGCAACGAGCAAGCAGACAGCACATCATAAGGCTAAGAAGAAATAGCTTCCACATTTCAAACTGAAAAAATGATGCAATGTATTTAAAGCGGCTATGCACAATTTTCTACATTCTAAAAACTCAAACCAAAGTCCATTCTTTGAAATATTTTTTGGATTTTGCTTCAACCTGTATGTAGATAGAGTGATGGCAGTTGAACTTCTCATATCTAAATTATTAAATTGTGTAGTCACCTCATCAGAAAACTTAAAAAGAGGCACACTTTTACTTATTTATGTCTTCAAATTTTTAAATAAAGGAGGTCATAAAATTCAAAAAGATATGTTTAAGTCTTACTGCCCTCCCTTCATCAAACAAATTCACTTGCTTGACACATCAAAAATAATTTAGTCCGCAACGAGACACGTTTAAAGACATAAATCACTAAATAAAAATGTGCCCTCTAACAAATATAAGCTTTTATAAGAGCTGATGACATCCAATATAACAATAGAGCTAAGACTTATTCACATTATCTTGTTCGACATTTGACAAATGCAGGTCAAACAGGAGGTAGACATGTCAAGTAAACAAAGACTGATAATGTGAAAAGATAAGTGACATAAGACTGACTGAGAAGAAAGCAGTTGGAATACAAACGAGAGAGGGTCATATCTTATGGAGTTCCATTGCTTAGTCCAACCATAAGACCTATCTTCACCATGTTCAAGTTCAAACACATCTTAAACTTCTTGTACATGATTTCCATCTACTTAAATCTCTTACTTTAATTTGTCTCTCAATACCACCTGCCACTCGGAGGATCTTTCTCATTTGATTTTTCTTTTTGTTCTTTTTGTTAAATAAATCATAATAAATTATTACGAAATATTTGCACCAACATGGTGGTAATACCAAAAGTACTACAACCCTACCATTCATGAAGACAACAAATGTTCCCAAAGTCAAAAGAACTAAAAAGATTTCTCAAGGTTTCTAACTCTTCTTTAGTCCATACAACACAAATGTGGTCACCTCCTTAACTTTGTCTCAAAGACTTCTCATATTTTTAATCACTCGTTCTGCTCCACTAAATCAATCGATTGATCTCACTCCTTGTTCCTTCTACTCAATTAATCAATCCATCTCTCTTTCTCGCCCAATTTTATTGTTCTCCTAGTTTCTCCCTTCATAGTTCATTGAGGCTACCAATCTCTTCGATTCTAAATTACAACGGCCCTCCAATTTTATTTTTTGAACAATCAGTGTGATCTCATCCCTAACTCCCCTTCACTTACATTCATTTTCGATCTTAGTGAACACTAAATTGCCTCTTCTCATGGCCCGTTAAAGAACAAAACTCACTAAAACTGCAAATTCCTCGATAACATAACAAAGTTGTCTTCATCTATTTGTTCATAATATATCCTATAAGCTCACTATTATCTTCGTTCTTTGTAAAGTCTACTCGTGAAATTTCAGCTCCAATCGAGAAGGGTGCAACGTACAATGAGTTGGTCACAAAAATATCCCTCAAAATTGACGGAACTGTACTGGTCATTTCCACTTGAATTTCCTTAGTTGTGCTCGATTATATAACATTTGTGCTAAGGTTTACTTAGATGGTTCTACTCCTTTAACAAGTGTGTTATTGTCCCTACATCGTTCATCAGCTTCAATTTTATCTCCATATAGGTTAAGGCTCTTTGCGTACATAAATGCTTTTTGATTTGCCTGACGTATTTCCCTAGTTTTGCAAAAATGTGATGGAGCTAACTAGAATTGTTCAACGCGATGCATTCAACCTTATCATTTTTCTCATGTCATGATGCGTCATCTTTTTATTCAAGGGTATCGCATATCGGTTAATGAAGCTAAATGGACCATGTGCTGCACATTTGAATTAGATATAACATCTGCTACATCTCATTTATGTTTTTTTGCGAGAAAGCAAATCGCTGAATTGCATTTTAATGAATTTTCATATACATGTACCATGATAAGTAGCATATTTATCAAGTTGGATGACAATAACCTCTTACCAAGAAGTTCTACATGAAGAGTGGAACTACCTCCTTGAAGAGACACAGGGAAAATATCTTTTCAAGGAATACTTAAAGCTAATCAAGTAAATTCTAAAAGAGAAAGAACATCTTGAGGAGCCGTCATTTAAAAAAAGTGTCAACTGAGGAACTTTCCCCTCCCATAATCTATTCTTGTAGCCAATAATACAATCTAAAGTGTCCCTTGAAACAGACTTTCCCAAACATCTATAGTCTGAACCAGCAATAAGTAGCACCTGTGGGAGATGTATGGTCAAACCAAGGATGGAACCTAAGCTATAGAAGACTATTCAATGACTGGGGGATCGTCATGCTAACAGAATTCTACAACACCTTGGATCAATTCAAAGGGACATCCACTCCTGAAGATTGTATTTCTGGCAACGGGATAAGCAAGGTAAATTCTCAGTCAAGTGTGCCTATAAGGAATACAACACCTCTAATAATCAGATTGGAAGTTTGCCTTGGAAACTAATTTGGAAAGTCAAAATTCCATAAAAAGGTTGCTTGTTTCACGTGGTTGCTAGCCAGAAAAGCAATTTTAACTCGGGATAATATTATCAAGAGGGGCTTCCACCTATGCTCCAGATGCTACTTATGTGGAGAAGAGGCAGAGACAATCAACCATCGTTTTTTGCACTGCAAGAAAATTGAACAATTTGGGGGATTTTCATTAACTTGAAAGGAATCATGTGGGTAAGATAGTCCCAGCTTTGGGTGGACTGTTTGGAAAGCGAGAAAACAAAGATTTTTTGAAGAAAAAACATGGTACAATCCAGAGGATGAAAATGCATTGTTTAGCTCTTTTTTATTTTTGGTGTAATCAAGAGTACATGGAAGATCCAGAATCTCTTGTTGATGTTTTAGGATCCTTGTAAGGACTTGAGAATCTTCGTGTACCACCCTCTGTAATTATGATTAATTATACCTGTTTTGATACAGTTAATATATATGCAACAAATTACCTTCTCAAAAAAACAAAATAATACAATCTAATGTAACTAAGGTTTCACCAGGCTATATATAGCTTTTCTTCACTGGGCATATGACAATGTTGTTTTTCTCAATGCTTGCTGTTAGAATATCTATCCTAGTAGGAAGATGGAAGAATATAGTATACATTGTAGAAGAGTCAAACAATAGGTATGCTGGAACTTTATCAAGATTTTTGCAAAAAAATGATCCATATAAACCAATTATCCAACCATTCCCATCGCTATATGGGCTATATTTGAAGCTTGCAATTAAATTCTTCCATGGTTCATACCCAGCTGTTTAGAAGATACATTTCTGCCTAATAAAGTAATTGACAAAAGCTTTTCAAAATTTCTGGGAGGTATAAAACCTTTTCAAAGTAAACTGGAAAGAAAAGTAATGCATTTCTACTGCTCCTAGAGATGAGAAAATCAATAGGTCAAAGATGAGTTCTTTCCAGAGGTCAGGGAAGGGAGCAGCATAGAATTAACCTCTTTTAATGGGATTCGGAGAATTTATATAATAGAATTGTCTAGATATCCACAGAGAACTTCTTCTGTTCTTGAAACATCACAGTTTCTCGGGCTTCAGTAACTTTTTAGCATCACCCCTAAGCAAAAACCTTAGAACAAAAAGATAGCAATCCAGTACATAACTATCTACTTACAATTGCCACTATATCACCCAGCATAGACCATAATATATCTCAACTACGTCTAATTCCCGACTAGTAACTATAAGAAAACTTATCTATTTCATTTAATCAATCAAATAGTTACAGTACCACCACAAACAATCCCAGAAAAGGACAACATTTTTTCCATATTTCCAGATAGCACGAACTAGTGAGAATATAAAAATAGTTGTAGCATGAAAATGATGCAAATCAAAATCGAGGTAAACAATAAACAGAAAAGATAAATAAAAAATAAATGATAAAAAGGAATACCTGGAGAACGCTGTTACAATAGCAAGTATTGCCAAAATTCTCAAGGCCAAAGTAACGTTCTCCTTCGGGAAATTGGTCACCTAGAGCTTTCTCGAGTTTGGAACCTGCTGCACCCATCTCTCACTTCATTCCTAAATCTCCCTAAATTTGATAATTTGGTAATAGGGTTTCTGCGAGTTTCCTAACCAGCGATTTAGTGATGAAAACTGAATCGGAGAAGGTGAAAAATGAGGGCTTTTTCCCCGATGGAGAAGAAGGATGAAGAAACAAATAAATAAAAAATAAGTAATATGTTTGTGTAAATTGGAAAAACAAAATAAATTTTATGGTCCACTATTTGAGGGTTTCACTGTCCAGATCAAATGATGAGTGCCGAGCTGTAAATCTGGTTTACTTCAATTAATCCCATTTATGGATGAAATGTGATAGCATGGAGTACTAAATGGAAAAAAAACTACCATTATACGTTAGATAAGCCAATTTGTTAGCTTTGACTTTTCTTTTCCTAAGCCATTTTTCAGAGTTATCAAACACTTCAAAAGTTAAAAAGGGCTCACATCAACACTTTTCCAAATAGACCAATCTTTCAGTTGGAAAATGGAAATTGCTTATCAGAGCAACCCTCTTGCTCCTATCGCTATTCAAATTGCTAATAATCTTAACTACCCCTTGTCGGTCTTTTCTCATTTAAGCGAATGGGTGTACTTATTCCTATTAGACCAATCAACTTAATATAATGGATTATAGAACCCAAACATCATCAAGTAGATAAACATATCAAACAGCTTTTGAACTTTTACATATTACCCATATTACATGTCTTTCAACTACAGAACCAAATTTAGGATTTAAAAGTTACGGGTGTTATATTATTTTATACATACACGTATTATTATTTATATAGTCCAAATAAGATAAATATTTAATTTGTTTGATCAATTTTGTGCTTCGATTCAAGTTATTCATCTTTTCGATTTATATGTATAAAATAAATAAGTCGAACAAAATAAAATTATGTCTACTTAATGCACATCATAAACTATTCAACAATATTACCAAAATCATAAAATTTCTTCTACATGAAAATTACAAAAAGGCAACTACTTCTTTCATCTCCTGCCACTTAGGAAGATCTCTCATTTAACAAAATACTACCATAATCCGTTGGTTACTACAACTAATAACTAGGACATATATAATTCTTTCATCCTATACGAGATCATGTGACCACAAATATACATCACTCACTTACAATTATCTTCGATGAGTTTTTACATTTCGAAAACAGCCAGTAACGTCATCATTACTTACCTTTTCAAAAGTTTCATGTTGTATGTAACAAACTAAACAATTATTCGAGTATTGATCACCAAGGCTATTTTGCACTTTTCTTATCCGCTTCATGGATGAAAATGTTCACTCCACATTTGCGGTAACAATAGATAAAATCAAAGTTAACTTTACAAGTAAATAAACAAGTGCATAAGCCTCCACAAGATTTGCTTCAACCAATGCTTTTTCAAAATCTCTAATTCCTTGCAAATTGATCATCACCTCGCATATGAATTACGAAGTATCGAGTTGTGTCACGACCCAAAATCCCAACCTCAGAGGTCGTGATAATGACTAGCATCCTCTTGCTAGGCAAGCTGACATGAAAGAATTAATTAACCAATTTTAACAGTTAAAGACACAATAATATTCAATAAGAAATAAAAGCCATGTTTAACACGGTATTGATATAAATCACGTGATAATATCTGCTTCTAAAACCTGAAGTCACGAATACACGCGCAACTAGAAGTCTACAAGAAAATTTTGAAATAAATACAACTGTATCGAAATAAATTAACAGTAAAAGTGGGTTTGGAAGGGGACTTCAAGGTCTGCGAATGCTAGCAGATCTACCTCGAGTCTCCATATGCAATGATTCGAGCTAACGCATATCCGAACCGCTAGGACTAATACCAATATCTGAACATGAAGTGCAAAAGTTTACTATGAGTATAATCGACCCAATATACTCCGTAAGTATCGAGCCTAACCTAGATGAGAGAGTAACGGGGTTATGACAAAACACCTACGTAAATAAACCTATACAAAGGATATATAAAGCAACAATAATAGAAAGAACTATAATATACTAATTGGGATGTGCCATATGAAAAAGGAAAGATACTAATAAATAAAACAAGTATGAAATCTCGAAATATCCAAGTAAATCACCAAAATCTGAAAGCAGTCAAATCAATGATATGAAAATATCACAACGTCACCCTTCGTGCTTTTACTCTCGTCCTCACCATGCAATAATGATAATGTGAAAGAAATAGCACGACATCACCCTTTGTGCTTTTACCTATCCCTCACCATGTAATAATAATAATATGAATTTGAATAATAAACAAATGCAGAGAATAATTTAACTTCAAATACGGTGCCTTGATATCAAACTTCATCTTCCAAAAATATTCTAACAACTTTGAAATAAGCAATAAATACGAAACAAATAATCAAAGAAGTAATAATCTAACCTAAGCATGGATAACATAATTAACATAACAATATAATACAAAGAAATAATTTCCACCCGCATGCTTTAACCCAAAGACAGCACATAGGTACTTGTCACTTTACATATACATTCTCCCCACACATAAAACACATAGCAAATAGACCAGCAAGTCCTAATTCCTTAAGTCACAACGTTAACCACGACCCATATCTCACTCCACAATTAAATCAATGCTCAACAACTGTTTTTCCTCTAGAATTAGCCTCCAACCCAATAGAATCTTACCAAATATAGTTCAACATAAGCTTTAGAAACTACCCACGAGTGAAAAATATTCAATATTTAATATTTTTGAAAAAAGTCAACAAAAGTCAATCCCGGGCCCACTTGGTCAAAATATGAGATTTGAACCAAAATCTAATTACACATTCACCCTCGAGCCGTTTATGTGATTAGTTTCGAAAACTGGCCTCAATTTGAGATCTAAATCTCAATTTCTCAAAATTTTCAATTTCTATCTAAATCGCTAATTTCTACCATGAAAAAGCATAGATTAAAGGTTAAAATCAATGGGTGTTTATGGAAATATAAGTAAACAAGTTAAAATACACTAATCTATGATGTTGGGATAAAAAACATCTTCAAATTCTCCTCTAGACCGAGCTTAAACTTGAATGGTGAAAAATGACTTAATTCCCAGCTTTGGGACATTTTAATCATAGGGCGCTAGGCCTTTTTTGCATTCGCAAAGGGCTTGGCGGGATCGCGAAGTAGAAGTGGCCAAAGGCCTTCGCGTTCGCGAGCCACTCTTCGCATTTGCAAAGGCTTACTCCTACCTGCTCTTGCGGTCCAATGATCGCGTTCGCGAAGAGTAACTATCAAGCTCCCTTCCAATATCCCATAACCCTATGCATTCACGGTCAATCCATCACGTTTGCGATGAAGGAATTAGGACCTTGTCCCATTTTTCCCTTTGTGTTTGTGAAGCACAAATATAAGACACCAGCAACAGCAAAACCAACAGATTTCTTAAGTCCAAAAATTATTCGTAGCCTATCCGAAACTCATCTGATCCCCTCACGCTCCAAAATAAACATGCACACAAGTGTAATAATATCATACGAACTGTCTCGTGCGATTAACAAAATAAAACCTAGAATACGAATCGGATATCAAAATGCATGAAATTTTCAAAGAAACTCAAGAATTTTCAAATTCACAATCGACTACATGAATCATACCAAATCAGCTCTGTTTTGCACCAAATTTTGTAGACAAGCCTTAAATAGTAAAATAAACCTATACAAAGTTTTGGAACCCGGTAGCTATAAAGCTATAAAGTTAACATACGGCGAAATTCAGAAATTTTTAAACCATCAAATTACTAGTTTTCAGTAAATCACGTCAAAACAAGTTATGGACATTCGACTTTAATTTTGGGAATACACCCAAGTCCAAAATTATGATATAGATCCACCGGGATTGTCAAAATACAGATCTAAGTTCATTTACACATATTATTCATCGTAGTCAACTTAAACTATTTTTAAGGCAAAAATTCATATTTTCTTTAATTATTCACATAAAAACTTTTCAGAATAAGACACAGACTATGCACACAAATTGATAAATACTAAACGAAGCTAATCGAGATCTCGAAACACAAAAATAAAGGTTAAAATTCAAAATGACCTATCGGGTAACATCATAAGTTGATAACTCAAACCCCAACGCTGCAATTTATCAAATTCATTTGGATAACACTTCGCCAATGTCATCATTTTATCCTTATCAAAATTGGCAAGGGAATTAACCTGATTCAAGCTAGCCATTCTAAGAAACAAATCACTACTCACTATATTAAAACCTTCACTAAGCTCTTGAACTTGCACATCAATCACAACACAAAAGATTTCAACATGCAAGTGATGTGAGTAACAAACATTAGAATTTCACTTCAACTTTCTAAGAAAGTAAGACTCATCCATATTTAGAATCAAAATATCTGTGTATCATAAAATGAGGAAATATGATACAATAGAGATTCCCATTCATTTTCCTTCGTATCTTTCAACATTTTCTTTGTAATGTCAAGAAACACCACAACATTAACAATATTTTGATCTTTTTTGTGTGTAAAATCTTGCTTAATTTATTTGACATGGCCAATACTTTTGCCATCAAGTGAAGCGTAAAAATAAATTTTAATATTATAAAAAGATACTCTACTTGATTTCTTTCCTGTGAAGTAGAACCTTCATATTCAATTACATTAACCACACCAACAATAGAAGAGAAAAGAACAATAAAGTTATCCACTATTTTGAAATGTGATCCCCAACAAGTATCACTTGATTTTTGAAGTCCACGTTCTTGATTTAATCCTTGTCCGGTATGAACTTCATCGGACTTAATTAATTGCTCCAGCTCTTCATTTAACAACATTCAACAAATTAGTAACATGATCAAAAGTCTTTAACATCCAAATGCTTTTTAGCAATAGGTACACATTTTAATTGTAATTGATAAGTGAAGCAATAATTATAATACGTCGATGGGCTGTCTGTTACTATTGAAGTCTTGAGACCACTTGTCTCATTTTAAGAAAGATGGGAAGCCACATGATGGCCTTGAAATCAATGACTCTTTCCTCGATGAGCGACTCTTTGAACTTTCAATGAAAGAGGTACCATGGTTCGTGGATTTGGCAAATTTTCCTGTGAGTGGCATAATTCTGGAAAAGTTCACTTCAAACCAAAGAAAGACGATCAAGAGGAGTTGTCAAGCCTACTATTGGGATGAACCACGCCTTTTTCAGATTTACACGGATGTGGTAATTAGAAGATGCGTGCCGGAGGAGGAACAAAGTGAGATTCTTATAGCTTATTATTCTTCGCCCTGTAGTGGTCATCATGTGGAGCAAGAACGACAATGAAAGTCCTACGGTATGGTTTTGATTGACCTACCTTCTATAAATATGCAAATGAGTTGGTCAGAAGATGTGATGAATGTCAACGAGCCGATGGAATTTCAAAGAAACATGAGATGCCCCTCACAACCATCTTGAAGATTGATATCTTTGATCTTTAGGGAATTGAATTCATGCGCCCTTTTATGAGTTTTTGTGGAAATACCTAAATTTTGGTGGCGATGTATTAAATGTCCAAATGAGTTGCTTACCCAATTATGAGGCTTAAGTGTGGTGGTTTTCTTTTAATAGGAAAATTTTCACAAGGTTTGGGACTCCACAGGCAATCATGAGTGATGGAGGGTCACATTTTTGGCACAATGCTTTTGATACTTTTCTTGGAAGGTATAGCGTCACTCACAAGGAGATAACTCCTTATCATCCAGAACCAAGAGGAAAAGTGGAAGTTTTCAATCGCTAGATAAAGAGTATATTGTCTAAGAAGGTGAATGCAAATCAGATGGATTGGTCTAAGAAGCTTGATATTGCTCCATGGGCATATCAAACGGCTTATAAAACACCAATCTGAAAGTCTCCTTACCAGTTGGTGTTCGAAAAACTTGCCATTTTCTGGTGGATTAGAGAACAAGGATTGTGGGCCGTGAAGAAACTAAATCTTTATTAGGATCTAGCCTCTAACTTGAGGGTTATACATTTGTATGAATTGTATATATTCTGGTACCATGCATGTGAGAGTTCGTCCTTGTACAAATAAAAGATGAAATATCTTCATGAAAAGTATATTTAGAATAACGAGTTCAAGCAAGGCCGGTGATCTAGTGTTGTTGTTAAACTCAAGGCTAAGAATGAAGCTCAAGTCAAAGTGGAGTGATCCGTTTGAAATTGTTGCTGTGACACCATTTGGTGCTTTGGACTTGAAGATCAAGAACAATGAAATATTTCAAATCAATGACCACCGAGTGAAGCAATACTTAGGAAAAGTTGGTAAAATCCACGTGGTGTCTATACTTTACTTCAATTAAGGATGCTATGACATTGCGTCTTGACACGATGTTAAATAATGCGCTTCTTGGGAGGCAACCCAAATTCTTTTACTTTTTCTTTTTTAGTTAGATGTTGCGTCTTGTTTCTAACTAAATTTGAAGTGTGATGCAGTTATTAGAAAACTGCGGACAACACTTTTATTTGTGCGGCACCAGAAGAGGAGATGTGGACCGCAGAAAATTGCTTGCGATTGCAGATTTTTTACATGCGGACCGCATTTGCAATAAGATGCTCAGTTGCTAAATTGAATGTCGTATTTACTTTTCTCTTAAGAGTGTAGAACTAACTTTGCAAACTATCACACATTTTACGAAGACTGATTTTTGAGCCTCAATGCTTATTCAGACTTCCAAAGGTGGTGGAAAGAAAGGTCCATTACTTTCGGAAGGCAATTCCTTACCAATTACTTACACAAGTACAATTTGGAAGTCTTGGAGCAGTTTACTAAGAGAGAAGGGTGGATGCATTTCACTGAGGAGCTGGTGGATGTTAAGGAATCACTTGTTCGGAATTCTACACCAACTCAACTTATATTGTTAAAGGGACCAAGTTTACCAAATGCAACCTTAAAGTTAAACTTTATCAATGGAATTTGAACACCTGCCTCAGAATTGAGGACATGAAGCCAAAGGAGTACTTGGCTAAGTTGGTCGAGAAAGAGGAGGTCAGACCGTGGCTCACAGAGATTCTTGCACCTGGGCCTATTCCCCCATTGGATAGGTAACGGAGTGCCGATCATCTGCCAGAATTTGAGTTTCGAGGCAAAGGGATGGCAAGCTTTTGTGCGTACAAGACTTGATCCATGCCTAAATGAGAATAACTTGCCTCTAGCAAGAGCAACGCTAGAAGCTTCTATCTTTGACGAGTACCCAATCAACGGGCACTTTGATGTCTGCCAATTTCTCTCTTGTAGCATAACAAGGTAACACCTGCTAGCCCTACCTCAATACCATCACTGAGTACTTGATAGATTCCAAGGTAGATTCTAAGACATTTGATACGAAGATTAAGCTTATAGACCCCTTTGATATGTACAAGCTGCAGACCCATGAACCCAAAGAAGAGTAGTCAACCTTCCAGTGCTACTAGCCAGTCTGATACGCCTTTAGTAGTAGATCTTGGTTCCTTTAATATTCCTTCCACTTCAGCGAGCCTTCCGCTAAAGCTAGAGATACTGTCCTTGAGCCACCATAAGCCCCTGAGTCTGAACAATTGGATTCACAAAAGCTACATCAAAACTCTCTAGTACAGTTACGGGGTAGACCTCTACACAACTGGACCCTTCTGACATTGATATGAAGCTCATCAAGGTCTTGGACAAACAAAAAGTGATTATGGACACACTTGTACAACATGGTGCTGTGATTGTACGGTTGACCAAGAAGGTGAAGAAAATGAGAAAGACATAGGCTAATAAGAAGTCAGCTGACTCACTCTGAGCTGAGGTGACTAGGATAGTTGAGGCTGATAACTTGCCGTTTGACATGCTGATTGACCTCACCCAGCTCAGCTTTCTCATGAGCATCCTACTGCTTGGGATGATGATCCTTGCCTTGTATCCAACATTGCTGATGTGGTACGTGATATGTTCACCTCTCAGGCATCTCCTGCAAAGGATGATGACACTATTTAGCTAGTTGAACCAGCTTGGGCTGATAATGTTGGTGATTCATGGTGACTACCCTTATAGAGTTTCTTTGGCCCTCTTTGCTCTTTGATCTTATTTTCCTAAGATTGGGGAAAAATCTTACTTTTATTTGGGGTGGAAAATTTTATATTTGATGATTGAATCATTTGATGACACTGGGATGTAATAATTTGATGATTATTTATCTTTAGTAGGGGCTTGCTTCTTTAAGCTCCGCCCAACCTATACAAGGTGCTGCTCGCTTTCTCTCAGCCACTAGTGGCTTATGTAGTGGTCGGCATTCCTACGTGCTCCTCCTTGCCCCCCTACTTAAGAATCCAAAGGTAGTTTGGCACATTTAGTGGTAATGTATAATTTTGTTTGTTTTGGTAGTGTAAATATTACGCTTTTCCTTATTTTGTTGATAATAAGCTTTTGGTTTTCTTAATTCCATGGTTCTTTCCAAAGGTGGTTTCTTATATGAACTGGGAAGACTATTCGATGATGGATAATGCAACAACTTTCTTAAGGCAATGAGTGCGTTTTATGTTTAGGTAATAGTAGTAGATAGTAGTAATTAATAAAAGCCCAAACCAAGTTAATCTATGGAAACGAGTTATTTATACTTCATGTGGTACCAACTTACTTAACTACATACTTATGGTTTCAGACAAGGTTGTTGTGAATCACTTTTGAAAGAAGTAACTCTAGTAAAAGTGACTTTAAGGCTCTTGAGTTGTCTTTGATAACCATTAGGTGGTTGAGTGGACCATAGAGATATTTAACTTGATTGTGGTTGTTTTGGGTTTTAGACTTTATCCTCTTTTATGGTTTATTTTCTTGAGACGTGGGATGAAATTTTGTTGTTAGTCTAAGTACTCGAGTGAATAGTATAGAACTTACCCCGAATGTACTTCAAGGCAAAATTTTGAGTTTGCTTGATTTGAAAGATGATTGTAGGCTTTCCTTGGAACGTTTGAGCTTTCAATTGCCACCCTATGATCGTTATCCCTAGCCAACCCCCTTTGAGTCTTTAGCCTTTCTCTGTTGATAACCATGCTACAAGCCTTTACCCGTTTTGAACATGATCTCCTCTTGGCACTCTGTCACGACCCAAATCTCAACATGTCTTGATGGCACCTATGACATTACTAGTCAAGCCGACAATCACATAGTAACTACACATTTTAAATTAAAAACATGGTTTAATAAGTTCAATAGTGAAAAATCTCATAAATAACCGATAAGAACAACTGTGACTCAACTACAACAATCCCAAAATTCTGGTATCACTGAGTACATGAGCTACTAAGTGTCAAGGAAATCTAAATCTTTAATACAACTATATGAAAAATAAAACAGTACTGAATAAACTGAAAGGAAGGAGAGTCAAGGCTACGGACGTCATAGCAACTACCTCAATAGTCTCCGAGCAGATACTCCACCAAATCTAGCAACCACCACATCCAGATGTACCCAGATCTGCACACAAAGTGCAGAGTGTAGTATGCGTACAACCGACCTAATGTAATCATTAAGTAACAAAACTAACTTGGGCTGAAAGTAGTGACGAGTAAAAAGATACAACCCAAATCCAGATAACGACAACACAAATATAACAAGAAAATTGACAATAACGACTCAGAGAAATTCCATAATTAGTTAGTACACAGTGCCTAAATGAAGACATGCTTTAAGTCCAACAATTTAAGCTCAATACTGATAAAATATGCCAAGTACATCTAGCATGAGGAATGTTACATCTCTATGACTACATGTCAAATATGCATGTCAAATGTAATGCATCATAGTGGTACTTCCATGTACTCACACTCTCAAAGTACTAAATCTATCTGTCTCAACTCCCACTCATTACATATAATCACTCAACACTATGCGGTACATGTGCTTACTGCTGGTATGTCAGGCTCCGGAGGGGGGGGGGGATCCTGCTCAAGCGCTAACATAACGCCAACATGCCTGCTGCGGCGTGCAGCCCGATCCCATAAATGCGCCAATAATGGCAGCTGCAGCATGCAACCCAATCCCATAAATATCACCACAATCCGGCTCTCAAGCCCCAACTCAGTCATCAATCTCTCTAGTCTCAGGGTTCACAAATCTCATATTAATAAGCCCAAACAATGATAACATGATGTAATAATAAATGATAACAAACACTAAGACATGATATGCAACAAATAAATATGACCGAGCCAATAATTACAATTTAAGCAAATAACTCAACAATAGAAATGACCTCAGTGGGTCCCAACAAAATAAACACTTAGCCTAAATATGATTTTTAACATAAATCACATCTCAATTACTTTAACGCGTAGGAATTACATAGATAGAAACAAGACTAGATAACTACATAATATTACATAATCAATTGAGTCATAATTACTATGGTGCACGCATTTACACCTGTCACCTAGCATGTGCGTCACACCAACACCAACTATATAATACGTATTTCAGGGATTCATACCCTCAATACCAAGTTTAGAAGTGTTACTTACCTCAAAGTATGCAACTCAAAGCTCTAACAAACCCTTGCCTCATGAATTGCCTCCGAAAGACTCGAATCTAGTCACAAACAACTTAATATAATCAATACAAGCGAAAGGAATCAATCTCATACGATAAAGCTAAGTTCTTTAACCATATTCAAAAAGTCAACCTTAGACCCACGCTTCAAAATTTGACAAAAGTTACAAAATCCGAACTCCCACTCAATAATGAGTCCAACCATATCAAAATCATCCAATTCTGACCCTAAATCGACCCTAAAACTCCCAAATCTTACTCTCCAATCACTAGTCCAAAATACCCTAAATTTCACCTTAAAATTACATAATCCATGTGTAGAAATCAATAAGTATTCAATATTATTGGACAAAAGTGATAAAAATATTTTACCTCTTGATTTGTAGTGAAATCGCTCTCACAAATTACCTTTAGCCGAGCTCGCTAAGACAAAATATGAAATAATACTCTAACCCTCATTTTTCGAACTTTTAATAGTTTGCCCAATTTCCCTTCTTCGCGAATGCGGAAATTGCCTCGCGTTCGCGAACCACAAAAATCTCAGCTCCCAAATTCCTCTTACACGAAGGCAGACCACTGAGTTGCGAATGTGATGGCTTATACCCAATGTCTTCGCGAATGCGAACCTGTCTTTGCTAACGCGCTAGCTAATTGCCTGGTGTCCAAGCTGACCTTACCATTTTACACGAACACGGAATCCCACTCGCGATGAACATAACCACTACACCTTTGAGAATGCGTTCAACCCCTCGGGAACGAGATGAACAAACTTCACAAGTCACCCAAATACACTTCACGAACACGATGCCTCTCTCGTGAACGCGTATAAGGAAACCAGACATAGCAATTACATAAGTCCAACAAGTCTAAAATGAGCCGAACATGATATGAATCACACTCGAGCCCCCCGAGACCCCATATAAACATAACAACAGATCCTAAAACACAACAGAGACTTAGTTGAAGCCTCAAATCACATCAAACAACAACAAAAATACGAATCGCACACCAATTCAAACTTAATGAACTATTGAACTTCCAACTTCAAAAACTAATATCGAAACACTCCAAACTACCTCCGATTGACCTCAAAGTTTTCACACAAGTCATAAATGACACAATAAACCTATTCCTATTCCCAAAATCAAAATTCGAGCCCAGTATCGACAAAGCCAACTCTCGATCAAACTTCTCAACTTTCTAAATCTTCAACCTTCCAACATTCGCCAACTCAAGCAAAAAATGATTGACGGACCTTCAAATCACTATGCAAACTCACCCCTAAGTAAAAAATCACCATACTGAGCTATCAGAGCCATTTAAATTCTATTTTGGAGTCATGTACTCACAGGTCTACATCCGGTCAACTCTTTCAACTTAAGCATCCAACATTGGGACTAAGTATCCAAATTCATTCTGAAACATCCGTGAAACCAAACCAACCACCCCATAAAGTCACATTACCACAATTGAACATAAAATAAGCAATAAATGCGGGAGCAAATCTACAATATCCAAAATGACCGGCCGAGTCGTTACATTCTCCCCCTCATAAACAAATATTCGTCCTCGAACGTGTCTAGAATCATACCTAGACTCTATAACAGGTGTGGGTAACTGCTCCATATCTCCTACTGGGTCTACCAAGTAGCCTCCTCGGGTGGCTGACCTATCCACTATACTTTCACTGAAGCTATATTCTTTGATCTCAATTTTCAAACCTGTCAATCCAAAGTGGACCCCAGCCCCACATCATAAGTCAAATCTCTATCTAACTGACCCATGCTGACGTCCAAAACATGGAAAAATGAAACACTGGTTAACACTCGATAGAGTAGGTGGCAATGCAAACTTGTAAGCCACTTTTCCAATTCTCTCAAGCACCTCAAAAGGGCCAAAATACCGAGGGATCAACTTACCCTTCTTTCCAAACCTCATAACACTCTTCATGGACGAAACTCTAACCAATACCTTCTTTCCCACTATATAGGAAATATCACGAACCTTCTGATTGGCGTAACTCTTTTGTTTAGATTACATCGAGCGAAGCTAATCCTGAATCAACTTGGCTTTGTCCAAAACATCCTGAACCAAATCAGTACCTAACAACCTGGCTCACCCAGCTCAAACTAACCAACCAAAGACCGACACTGCCTCCCATATATGACCTCATAAGGAGCCATCATAATACTTTACTGATAGTTGTTATTATAGGAAAACTCTGCAAGTGGTAGAAACAGATCCAAAGAAATCCAAAATCCATAACACAAGCACATAACATATCCTCCAATGTGTAAATGGTATGCTCGTATTGTCCGTTGGTTTGAAGGTAGAATGCTATACTCAAATCAACCCATGTGCCTCAGTCTTGCTACGCTGCTCTCCAAAACTGCAATGTGAATGGCGTGCTTTGATAAGAAATAATATAGACTGGCACACCGTGAAGGCAGACAATCTTGCGGATGTAAATATCAACTAACACTCTGAAGAATACGTAGTCCTAACTGGAATGAAATGCACAGACTTAGTTAACTAATCGACAATCACCCAAATAGCATCAAATTTCTTCAAAGTGTGTGGAACCTAGCAACGAAGTCCATGGTGATACGCTCCCATTTCCACTTAGGAATATCAAGCCTCTAAAGCATACCGCTCGACCTATGATGCTCATACTTCACCCGCTGACAGTTCAAGCATCGAGCTACAAACTCCACTATAAATTTATTCATTCTCCTCCACCAATAGTGTTGCCTCAAGTCTTGATACATATTCGCGGTACGCAGATGAATGGAATACCGTGAACTATGGGCCTCCTTAATAATCAACTCATGTAATCCATCAACATTGGGCACATAAATCCAACCTTTCATCCGCAGTAGCCCATCATCTCCAATAGAAATCTCCTTGGCATCACTGTGCTGAACCTTGTCCTTAAGGATACACAAATAGTGTTCGCCATACTGGCGCTCTCTTATGCGCTCATATAAAGAAGACCAAGAAACCACACAATTTTTAGAACCCGAATAGGCTCTGAAACATCTAACCTCATGAAGTGATTGGCCAAGGACTGAACATCTGAAGCAAGCGGTCTTTTAACAACATGAATATAAACAAGGCTACCCATACTCGCCGCCTTTTTTCTCAAGGCATCAGCCACTACATTGGCCTTTCCGGGATGATACAAAAAATCATAGTCTTTTAACTCCAACCATGTCCGTTGCCTCAAATTCAGATCCTTTTGCTTGAACAAGTAATATAGACTTCGATGATCTGTAAATAACTCACAAGACACCCCATAGAGGTCATGCTTCCACATCTTCAATACACGGACAATGCATGCCAACTCTAAATTATGAATAGGATAGTTCTTCTCATGGGGATTTATCTAGAGTGAAGCATAATCAATCACTCTACCCTTATACATCATGACACACCCAACACCAATCCGAGAAGCATTACAATACATTGTATATGAACCCAATGCTGAATGCAAAACTAGAACTGTAGCTATGGTCAAGGTAGTCTTGAGCTTCTAAAAGCTCTCCTTACACTCATCAAACCACCTGAATGGGGCATCCTTCTAGGTCAATCTAGTCAAATGCACAACAATAGAAGATAAATCCTCCATGAAGTAGCAATAATAACTGGTCAAGCTAAGAAAGCTCTGAATCTCAGCAGCTGAAGATGTTTTGGGCCAACTCTGGACCTTTTGAATCTTCTTTAGATCTACGTTGATCCCCTTAGTAGACACCACGTGCCTCAAGAATGCCAAAAATCACAGTTAGAGAATTTAGCATAAAGCTTCTTCTCCGTCAATGTTTGTAGTACAATCCTCAAATGATGTGCATGCTCTTTCTAAATATGTGACTACACCAGGATATCATTAATAAAATACGATGACAAAAGAATCAAGATATGGGTGGAGTACACCATTCATCAGATGTATAAATTCAGCTGGCATTGGCCAATCCAAAAGATATCACAAGGAACTTGTAGTGATCATATCAGGCCTTGAATTTCGTCTTCAGAATATCGAGTCTCGAATCTTTAATTGGTGATACCCAGACCTCAAATCAATTTTAGAGAACACTCTTGGTCCTTGAAGCTGGTCAAATAAGTCATCAATGCATGGAAAAGGATTCTAGTTCTTAGTTATAACTTTTGTTAACTGCCTATAATCAATGCACATCCGTATAGTACTAACATTTTTCTTCACAAATAGAACCGATGCACTGCAAGGCAACATACTAAGCCTAATGAACCCCTTATCAAGAAGCTCATGAAGATGCTCTTTCAATTCCTTCAACTCTGCTGGTGCCATACCATATGGAGAACAAAAATGGGCTGAGTGAATGGCACCAAGTCAATACCAAAATCAATATCCCTTTCAGTTAGCATACCTAGAAAGGTCTGCAAGAAACATATCCGAAAAGTCGCGCACAACTAGAACAGATCAATGGTAGGAATATCAGCAACAACATCCCTCACAAAGGCCAAATATGTCAAACATCCCTTCCTAACCATCCATTGGGCCTTTAAATATGAGATCACTCTACTAGGAAAATAGTCTAAAGAACCTCTCCACTCAATCCTAGGCAACCTCCACATCGCTAGCATCACGATCTTAACATGACAATAAAGAATGATATGACATGGTGACAACCAATCCATGCCTAGAATTATGTCAAAATCAACCATACTTAGTAGTAAGGAATCAATTCTCACTCCAATACCCCAATAGTCACCACACAAGACTGATATACACGGTCCACAATAATAGAATCACCCGATTCCCACTAGCGTAGACATATGAACACGTGTAACCAAGGAATCACGGGGCATATCCAATTACTAAGAAAAATATGAAGATACCTATGAATAACTAAAACCAGGGTCAAATAATACAGAAGCATCCATGTGGCATACTGAAACAATATCTGTGATCACTACGTCTGAAAAGACAACTTTTGGCCTGGCGGGAAAAACATAGCATTGAGATATATCACCACCTATTCAACCTTCCTCTCTAGGGAAACATCTAGCTACCTGAGCCCCACCCCGGACTGGCTGAGCAGGTGGTGAAGTAATTGGGCAAAAGTTATCGCCTGACCCCTCTACTGAACTGGGCCACCCAAAAGACGTGGACAATGCCTCTTGATATGCATAAACTCTACACAATGAAAGCAACTTTGATTTGTCAATGGCGGTGGGTACTGAATCGGACCCCTAGAACTAGAATAAGTACTAAACTGACTTCGTACATATAAACACTAAACTAATAGAGCACGAGATGAACTCTGAGATGGGAGGGCACTAAGAGAAAACTAACCTTGATGAGCACTATATGAACCATGGATAGCTGATGCATCACGATGAATCAAAAGCCATATGAGCGGGCATACAAGGATGGCCTTTGCTATGATAAAATTGTCCTTCAAATGAGGCATCATTGAAACTTCTTGAACCATGAGGCCTCTTGACCTCCCGCTCCTCACGCTCATAACAACGAACCTTCTCTAGGTGTCTAGAAATATCAACCACCTTATCAAACCTCGCACCTGATGCAATCTCCCTAGTCATGATGAAACACAATCCATAGTTAAGGCCATCAATAAACCTTCGAATCCTCTACCTCTCAGTGGAAACCAACTATATCTCATAACGAGCCAACTTTGAAAATCTCATCTAATACATGGTCACTGACATGTAAGTGGTGCAACACCGATTGGATTGCTTAACTCATAGGCCTACCAACTTCTGAACGCTTCCCCTGACAACTGAAAAGAAGAAAATGAGACTCCACTAGTCTTCAGAATACACACCATGTGAAGGATCCGCCGACACCTGTCTAAGGAATCCTGCGCATTCTCGAACTCAGCCCCACTAAACTCTAGTGGCTTGAGCCTCCCAAACCGCTTTAGTCCCTTCTGCTCCTCGTCACTCATATGTGTACCAACCTGGACTTGAGAAGCTCTAATTGGCTACGCTAGTAGTCCCCTTGGTTTATGAAATTCCTGAACTACCTACTTTGGAGTATGGGTGGAAGAAGTCTAAGCACCTCCTCTGGCTTGAGAAGTGGCTAGTATAGTCAGAACTGAAACCACCCGAGCAAGGATAGTGCATATAGTCAATATCTGGACCAAAGTCTCATGATTCCTGAAGGCCTGGTATCACAATGTGCACAATTGGTGCCTTAGATGGTCCCACCGACTCAACCACACATGGCATTTGCTTCTGAGCTAGAGCAACTGGTGTCTCCACATGTGTTGCTCTAGCTCTAGTACAAGATGGACCTCGACCTCGATAGCAATCCTAGCTCTCGTGGCCCTAGCTAGTTGTACTGGTGGCCATCCACCATATCTAGTTGCACGTGTCCTCACCATCTATAAGAGAATAGAATAATAGAAGTTTAGTTTCTGGAATTGTATCGACCCGGCCGGTCGTTTGTAGAGTTGTAGCCTCGTTTCTCTATTTACTTTTCCTTTTGTGCTTTATAGATATTATAAGATTTATCGAGTTAGGCGGTTTGGGTCCGGAAGGATTTTGAAATGAATTAAGACACTTAGTCTCATTATTAAAAGCTTAAGTTAAAATGGTTCACCAGATGCTCACTTATGTGTAAACAACTTTGGAATGGAGCTCTGATGGTTCTGTTAGCTCCATTGGGTGATTTTAGACTCATGAGCATATTCGAATTGTGACATGGAGGCTCGTAGTAAAATTAGGCTTGAAATAGCGAAAGTTGAATTTGTGGGAAGTTTGTTCGGGGGTGGACTTTTTGATATCGGGGTCGGATTTCAATTTTGGAAGTTGGAGTAGGTCTATGGTTTCATTTGTGACTTGTGTGAAAAATTTGAGGTCAATCGGACGTGATTTGATAGGTATCGACATCGTTTGTTGAAATAGAATTTCAAAGTTCATTAGGCTTGAATCTTTGTACGATTTGTGTTTTTGATGTTGTTTAAGGTGATTTGAGGGTTCGACTAAGTTTGTATGATGCTTTGGACTTGATGGTTTGTTTGTTTGAGGTCCC
The DNA here is from genome assembly GCA_034376525.1 of Nicotiana benthamiana. NCBI lineage: Eukaryota > Viridiplantae > Streptophyta > Magnoliopsida > Solanales > Solanaceae > Nicotiana > Nicotiana benthamiana. Next base: position 10,748,154 of record CM067324.1, read on the forward strand.
GAGGGACTCGGGTATGTTTTGGATAATTAGCGAATCATATTTGGACTTATGTTGGTTGAAGACTGTTGGTGTTTGCTATTCTGGTTTTGTCTTATGCATTCGCGAGAAAGGTCTCGCATTCGCCAAGTGTACCTAGAAGTTGATGAGAATTTTTTCTTAACATTCAAGAAGAGGGGACCGCACTCATGAAGGTTTGGAAAGTGGAAGCATTGCGAACGCGAGAAGGTGACACATTTACGAAGAAGAGAAGAGGCAGTTGTGGACCCCATACAATTAGTCTACTCGTTCGCTGAGGGGAGGTCGCAATCAGCGAAGCTTCGCATTCGTGAGTGATGGAGCGCGTTCACATAGAAGATTTTTTAGTGAGAGGCAATATTGTGCTTTACGAACGCGAGGATGTTTCTGCGTTGATGTAGGCTTATTCGGGCAGACTACAACTTTCAAAAATGACGGTTTCGAGTTCATAATAAAAAATTGATTTGGGAGCTCAGTGTAAGGCGATTTTTGTAGAGATTTTCACTGTAGGTGTTTGAGGTAAGTGATTCCTATCTAGTTTTTGTTAATATCCATGATTATGCCTTCGATTCCATCATTAAATTTGTGACCTGGGGTGGAAAGTTGTGAAAATGAAGAAAAGTTCTTAGGCTAGATTTTTGAGGTTCTGAATGGGATTTCGATATTGAATTTGAGTAATGTTGGTATGGGTTCGTGGTCGTATGGGTGTTCAAATTTTGTAATTTTTACCCAATTTTGAGACGTGGGCCCGGGGCTAACTTTTGAGTTAACTTTTTGACTTTTGACTTAAAGCTTAGTATTTTATCACAGAGTTGATTCCTTTAGCTCGTGTTGATTGTATGGAATTGTTTGTAGCTAGATTCGAGGCATTCAAAGGCCGATTTGTGAGGCAGAGGTATGTTGGAGTAGAGGCTTGCTCGGATTGAGCTAAATAATAGTTCTAAATCTGGTTATGAGGGTATGAAACCCTAGATTATGTGTTAGGTGATTGGTTTGGAGGTGAAACACATGCTAGGTGACTGGCATGTGGGCGTGCACCATAGGAATTGTGACCTGGTCCATTCTATGGAACTGTAAAGTTGAATAACTTATTATTTGCTATATGCTCTGCATGTGTTATAGAAATTTGATTGTAAATCATGTTAGAGATCATGTTTAGGCTATGCATTGATATTGTGGGGATCCACAGAGGCTATGTTACATGTTGAATTACATGTTAATTGATATTCTTACTCAGTTCTTGTTTTACTCGCATATCATATCTCAATCTCTGTTATTTCCTTGTTGATACATCATATTATTGCTGGTTTGGGCTGATTTTATGATTACTGAGAGCCCGAGAGACTAGAGAGGTTGATGCTGAGTGAGGCCGAGGTCCTGATTATTAGGATGTTTATGGGATTGGGTTACGCGCCACAACATGTTGCATTGATATATGCCATGATTGGCCTGATATAGAGCTTGGTCTGAAGGATCCCCTCCAAGTCTGTACACACTCCTAGCGAGCGGAGGTACCTACTAAGTGCAAGTGTTGAGTGCCAAGCGTTAAAGAGGAATACGTGACTGTGAGGAAATGACTGATTGTGCGGTTGGAGTGAATGGGAGGACTGGGTAGTTGTTGCTCTAAGAGGATGCATTTGATTTCCTTATTGCTACACTTAGCTTCCATATATCACCGCTTTGAAATTTTTGAGAGATGTTACATCTGGTTTTACTTGAACTTATCATGTATAAACTAATTTGAATTAAATTGCCGGATTTGAAAGCATGTCTATTTTTCCTTTATTAAGACTCGTAAAATTAAACTATAATTGTGTAACTCATCACTATCTTCAGTTCTTTATTTAGTCTTGTTACTTAATGAGTTGGTTGTACTTATGCTACACCCTGCACTTTGTGTGCAAATCTAGGTATTTCTCGGCATGATGGGTGTTGATACTCTGCGCAATTGATCCTTGGGAGACTTCTAGGTAGCTGCCTAGCGTCCCCAGTCCTTGTTTTCTCCTTCCATATATTTCCTTTTATTGTATCTAGTTTCGAACTATCTTAGAGTGTGTATTACAGACTTGTGAATTTAGATGCTCATGTACTCTTTGACACCCCGATTTAGGAGTTATTTATCCGCATTATGTTTGGGATATTTCTCTATTGTTTATGAGAAGTTGCTATTCAAAGTGCCTTAAATCTATTTTTGTTTAAAGTGTTAGAGCTATTCATAAATGTCGGTTTGCTTAGTACCACGATAGGCACCATCACGACAGGTTAGGATTTGGGTCGTGAAATGTTAGTATCAAAACGTAGGTTACATAGGTCTCACGAGTCATCAGCAAGTTTAGTAGAGTCTTATGGATCTTTACAGATACATTTGTACTTATATTCAAGAGGCTTCCGAAACCTTGAGAAACTTCACATTCTTTTATTCTTGTCGTGCGAATTTGTTAATTCTGGTAACTAAACTTTTGTTATTCTATTCTCTCATAAATGGTGAGGACACATACTATCAAACATGATAGACAATATCCAATACCACCAGTTAGGTTCACGAGAGGCCGAGGTCGCATTAAAGGATGCATTAGGGGGTAAGGGTGCAAATTGTACAACAGCTAGGGTAGCATATTCAGATTCACCAGTTGCCCCAGTTCAGGAGCAGGTTCCAATTGTGGATGAGCTAGTGGGGCTAGCTTAGACACCAGTTGTTCCTATTGTGATTCCAGGCTTTTAGGAGGCCTTGGCTCAGATTTTGACCATGTGCACTAGTCTTGCTCAGGCGGTCTCTGTTCCGACTGCAACAACCACTTCTCAGGCCGGGGGAGCTACTTGTCTTTTGCATCCTTAGAAGCTCCATAGACATATGTGTGGGTTATGTACGGGTGTTTGAGGGGTCCCAGAACTATGTTGTAATTCTATAATCTATGGGAATCTTAGAGACTAACTTTAACTACGGTCTAAGATTATGATATAAAGCGAACTAAAAATGTTAAATGTACTATCTTTCCTTATTTAAATAAATGAATGGAAGTATGGTTTCCTTATTCATATCGAGTTGGGTAGGAAGTGTTTAATAAGGCTTGCTCAGTTGGGTTCACTTGATTGAGCGCCGGGCACGCCTCTCGATGTTAGGGTGTGATAATGGATTTCTGGCATGCATGTAAGATCATAGAGTATTGGGAGATTGTGAACTAAAAAGAATTCAATTAAGGTATAAAATGATAGAAATCTCACAAAAAGGACCTAATATCCCAATGCACCCCTAGTGCTTGATAGTAGGCTCAAACGAACAAGAATCCTAATCTTGTCCCTAATTCTTGGTTTAATTTGTAATTCTTGTACAATAGATCAAAGTGCTAAGAGTTCTGGAATTTTGTAAGGACTATGGAAAGCTTTATTGAGGTATGTATGGCTAAAACCCCATCTTTTAGAAATCGAGCTTCAATAGTGCTTGTGTATACGCAGTAAGGCTAAAGTTTAGATTCTTGCGCTAATTACTATTTTACATGAATTGGTGTACAAAATTTATTTGCGTGAAAGATGTGTCGCAGCGTGATCAATATGCTATCTTGATAACTTTAAAGTGTCAAGAGGTATGAATCATGTATTGAAATGCTTAGACATGAACTTAGATTGATGTGGTATTGTGAGCAATGATGAATAATGTGAAATGCCCCAAACTAAAATCTATGGAAAAATGTTGTGGAAGTTGTATGATTCCTTTATTTGATAATGTGGTGATCGTTTGAAGTTTTGGATTATACTTGTAATTTCTTATTCTTGTCTGAAAGTTCTTTCTAATTATATGGTGTTTAGTTATACATACTAGTAATATTCCATGGTACTGACGTCCCTTTTGTCGGGGGCGCTACATTTTTTTAAATAAATATAGGTGGCTCTTTAGCGGGCAATGCCGATCATGCATAGCAGAGTGTCCTCATCTCGAAGGCTTGTTGAGCCCCTTCTTCCTTCAAGGGGTTATGATGTACTTCTTTTGTTGTATACTTCTATTTTTGAGGTATAGCCGGGGCCTTGTTGCTGGCGTGATCATAATTTGTCTTTTGTATCCGTAGAGGCTCTGTAGACGTTGTGTAGGTTGTGTATGGGTATTGGTTGAGTTAATGACCTGTGTTATAACTCTGTTCTCTAGTTCGTCTAAGCCATGATTGTATAAAATCTTGGAAACTTAGACATGATGTAAGGTGTGTGACATGAAAATGAAATATCAATGTTGAATGCTCGATTTTTGCTTTTGTCTAATTAATCGAAAGCCGGAATCCTTAAACATATTGATTTGGTAGAAAGTGTCAATAAGGCTTGCTCAGTTTGGTTCACTCGATTGGGTATCGGTCGCACTTCCCGAGGCTGGGGCGTGACAATTCAAGTCTTGATGGCTACTTTTACGGGCTGCATATCAGCAGATTGAGTCGTGGCTCCTATTTTCTAACTTTTAAAATCTGACCCCATTCCGTTGAAAACACCCCATTAGACCCCCTTGTGCTATGATTACTACATTTATAGTGAGAGAAAGAGTTCTAGAGGGAGAAAGTGATCCTCACCAAGTCACTTCAATCCTTGCCCAAATCTTTGAAGATTATCAAGTAAAATTACTAAGCCTTCATCCTAAGAGGTAAGAACTTGTGCCCTAACCTTTGATTTCGAAATTCCTATTAAAATAAGTAATTAACAAGTGGTTTCATGGGTATAAGGGTTGATTATCTTGCGTGCATATACGACAAAAGGGTATGGGGAGATTGTGAGCTAAAAATGTACAAATGGGGTGTAGGATGATAAAATCTCTCAGAAAAGGTCATAAAATCATAATGAACACTTAGTGCTTGATTATGTGCTCAAATGAGCTAGAATCTCGATTATCTCTCTAATTTTTTGTTCAACTTGTAATTCTCATAAAATACATTGAAGTTGCTAAGAGTTCCGGAATAATTGTAAGAATTTAAGGAAAGTTCTATTGAGGTATGCATGGCTAAAACCCCATCTTTTTAGAAATTGAGCTCCATTTGTGTCCATGCAAATCTTGTAAGTCCAAAATTTTATTGATGTAGTTCTTGTTATTTTAAATGAATTGGCGTTGCAAGAATATATTTCAAAGGTGTGCCTCAGATGTATCTATATGATATTCTTGGTAAATTGAGGATGTGTGAAGAATGTGAACTATATGCTAAGATGCCTAGATTTCAAGTCAAGTTTAAACTGTTATTATTATGCCGAAATATGTGAAATTCTCTCTATGCTTACAACTTGAATTGCTTTTGTATGTGCCATTATACTGAATTGCAAGGTTAATGCTAAAAGTGGAAATGATGTGAAATATGGGAGAAAAGAGTTTGAGTTATGAAATGTGACATAATGCCAAGTATTATGTGATAATTGTGGTCCTAAGTGCCGATGAAATTGATATATGTGGAATAAAGATTGAAATGAGATGATTGTTGAAAGAGGAAGAATTTCTTGGTAAGATGGCCTAACCGATCGGGCTGTGATCGCACGCTATGCCGCACATGTGGTGGTATTATGCTGATGTTGAAACAGAAAAGTGGGAATGAAATGGTGACTGAGGTACATGTCTCAAATGAGGCATCCTAGTCGATCGGGTCGTGATCGGACTCCGCACAAGAAAGCGGTGGTATTGTGAATGATGATGTAACCATATTACATGTCCCAACCTAAAGCCATAGATATTATGTGAAAGCTATGTGATCCCCTTTATTTGATGATGTGGTGATTGTTTAAAGCTGTTGTTGATCCTTATGTTTTCTTTATTCTTGCATGGTTATTATTTCTAAGGAGATGGTATTAGTTATACATACTAGTACTATTCCATAGTACTAACATCCCTTTTGCCGAGGGTGCTACATCTTTGAATGGATATAGGTGGTTTCGTAGCAGATAGTGCTGACCACAGGTAGTAGAATATCCTCGGCTCAGCAGTCTTGGTGAGCCCCTTTTCTTCCAGGGGTTATGCTGTATGTCTTTTGTTATAAATTACCACTTTTTGAGGTATAGCTGGGGCCTTGTTTATGGAATTATCATAACTGTCGTTTGTATCTTTACAGGCTCCATAGATGTTTGTGGGGATTATGTACGGGTGTTGGACGGGTCGTTGGACTATGTTGTAATTCTAAACTCTTGTCTTTCTAAACTGTAATTGTATGAAATTTTGGAAACTTAACTATGGTTTAAGGGTTGTAATAAAAAATGAACTAGCAATGTTATATGTACGATCACTCCTACTGTCTAAATAAATGAAAGCATAGTTTTTGATCATTGTGAGTTAGGTCGAAAGCATCTAAAAGGCTTGCTCAATTGGGTGCACTCAATTGAGCGCCGCTCACGCCTCCCGAGGTTGGGGCGTGACCGTAATATGAGAATGTCCATTGATTATAACAGTTTGACAAAGTCACAATCAACAACAAGTATCCTTTGCTGCATATTGATGATCTGTTTGACCAACTTCAGGGAGCGAGGGTGTTCTCCAAGATTGAATTGAGGTATGGGTATTACCAGTTGAAGATTTGGGACTCAGATATTCTTAAGATAACATTCAGGACATGTTATGGTCATTATAAGTTCTTTGTGATATTTTTTGGGCTGACCAACACCCTAACAACGTTCATGCACCCGATGAACAGTTTATTTCAACCTTATCTCGACTTGTTTGTTATATTATTCATTGATGATATCGGGGTGTACTCTTATATCTAGGAGGAGCATACCTAAAATTTGAGGATTGTGTTGCAGTGGGTGAGGGAGAAACTTTATGCCAAGTTTTCCAAGTGTGAGTTTTGGTTTAGTTCAATGGAGTTCTTGGGGCACGTGGTGTCTA